>JBAFXB010000008.1:0-1495264 GCA_037177825.1 Diaporthe sp. P3_1W
ATAATTAATATTGAAATAAATAAGTAAATAAAATAAATATATTTTATTATTTTAAGTTATTATAAATAAAATAAATTAATAAAATTAAAATTATAAATATAAATATTAAATATAATAAATAAGTTTTTCTTAAAATAAAAATAATTTTAAATAATAGTTTAAATTTAATATTATTTAAAAAAAATTAATATATTTATAATTATATTTAAAAACTATAAAATATATTTTAAAGAAATTAAATTTTAAATAAATATTAAATTAAAAATAAGGAAGCTTAAAATAAATAAATAAAAAAAGCTAAAAAAATAATTTAAGAAATATAAAATCCTTAAAATAAATAATTAAATAAAGTATTAAATTTTATTTATAAATAATTAATAGAATAATTATAATTTAATAAATATAATTTAAAAAATATAATTATAAATCTTTAATTATTTTTATAATTAAAAAAAATTAAATATATTTTAATAATAATTATTTTATAGTTTTTTATATATAATAAAAAATATATAAATAAAATATTATATTTTTTAAATTTATTAATAAATTATTTAAATAACTTTTATTATATATATATTAATAATATTTTTATTTATTTAAATTTAAAAGAAAAATATATTAAATTTATTTCTTTAAAGAATATAAATTTTATATAATATAAATTAAATTCTTAAAATTTATTATTAATATTTTTAAAATTATAATAAATTAATAAAAGATATTTATAATAATAAAAGGAATAGAATTATTTTTAAATTTTTACAATTTTTATTATAAATTTATATTAAAGTTTAATAAGATTATTAAGCTTTTATTTAATTTAATTTATAAGAGAAAAAGTTTTTATTATATATAAAAATATAAAAATAATTTTAATATATTTAATTTAATTTATAAAAAAAAGGTTTTTATTAATTATAAAAATGTAAAAATATTTTTAAAATATTTAAAGCTATATTATTTAAATTATTTATTTTAATTTATTTTTAATATAATTTAAAAATATATTTAAGAATAAATATTTTTAATATAATATTAATTAAAATATAATTTTAATATTATAATAATAATTATTTATTTATTAAATATTTTTTTAAAAATAATAACTTTAATTAAAATAAATTATAATATTTATAATAAAGATTTATTAATTATAATTTAATTATTATAATTTTAAAATAAAGAATTAATAAATATATAAAATCTTCTTTTTAAAATTATCATAAATTATTAAGCTTTAATTTATTTTAATATAAAAAAGCTTTTAAATTTATATTAAATTAAATAAATAAAATATATATTTTATTTTTATTTTAATATTATATATTATTTTAATATTAAGAATTATATAATTAATATATTAATTAAATATTTAATTAATATTTAATTTTAATAAATAAAATAAAATATTTATTATATAATTAAGATTTTTTATTATAATTAATTTAATATTATTAATATATTTATTTTTAATTTATATAATTAATTTAATAAAGAATTTTAGTATTAAGAATTAAATATATTATTTTTTAATTAAATTAAATTAAATAATATAAATTAATTAAAAAAATATATTTTATTTTACTTTTAATATAATTAAATTTTAAATTAATAAAAGCTTTATTAAAAATTATTTAAAAATATTTAATTTAAAATTAAATTATAATTAAATTAAATAATTAAATATAATAAATTAAGCTTTTATAAATAAATATTATATAATTAATTAAAAATATTTTATTATTTTAAATTTTAATAATTTTTATATTAAAAGTATTAATAATATATATTATTAATTATTTATAATTTATTTTAAAAAAAATAAAATATATTATTTAATTTAAAATTAATTATTTTTATAAATTAATTAAATAATAAAAAAAGTTATAATAAAGGGAATTATAAAAATAAAAGATGAAATTCTTTATTAATAAATAAATAAGGATTATTTTCTTTTAAATTAAAAAAGCTATTTTAATAAATAAGGCTATAAGGCTATAAGGCCCTTTAGCCTATATAACGCCTTAGCCTTTTATATTATATTAATTACTTTTAATAAAAAAGAAATTAATTCCTTTTAAAATTAAACTCTTAACTTTTAAATATATAATATTAAATTATATTAATTAATTATTTATTAAAATAATTATTTATTTCTTCTTTATATTTTTAATTTATTTTCTTTATATCCCCTTTCTTAATAATAGCTTTTAATTAATTAAAGGCTTTAATAGCCTTTATAATAAGGTTATTATTAATAAAAAGGCTAATAATAAGGCTAATAATAAGGCTAATAATAAGATTAATAATAAGGTTAATAATAAGGTTAATTGCTTATTTAAATACTTAAGTGCTTTTAATAATATAATAATTAACTTAAAAGTTAAAAAAGTTATTTATATTAATTATCTTAAATTTAATTAGCTTAATTTAATTAAAATCCTTTAAATTAAAATTATTAAAGTTATAAATTTAACTTTTTTAAAAAGTAATTTTTTTAAATAATTAAGTAAAATAATAATATTAAATAAAATAATAAGGTAATTATATAAAAAAGCACTTATTTTAATATAAATAATAATAATTATAGGCTACGTTAACTTATATATAAATAATATAAAATTATAAATATAATCTTGCTTTAAATTTTATTTAAATTAAATATATAATTAAATAAATATTTATATTTATTATAAATATTTAAAATCAATATACTTTTTCTTTAATAAAATAAGAAGGTATATAAGTAAAAATAAAAAATAAAGAAGGGTAGATTTAATTTTTAATAATATTAAATATTTTTTTAAAATATTTTTATTAAAAAGAAATAATTATAACTATTATTTAATAAAAAAAGTTATAATAAAGGAGGTTATAAAAATAAAAGATAAGATTCTTTATTAATAAATAAGTAGGGATTATTTCCTTTTAAGTTATAAAAGCTATTTTAATAAATAAGGTTATAAGGCTATAAGGCCCTTTAGCTTATATAATGCCTTAGCCTTTTATATTATATTATTAAATAATAATAAAATAAAATATTTAAATTATTTTTTTTATTTTTAATATTATATAAAATTTAATAATATTTTATAATTAATTTTAAGAAAATATTAAAAGATTATTATAATTTTAAAAATGTATTAATAATTATAAATTATTTTTTAAAGATTTTATAATATATTTTATATTATAAAATAATTATAATAAAAATAATTATTTAATTATATTATAAAGAATTATTTAAAACTTTTTTTTTTTTAAATAATATTTTTTAATAATAATAATTAATTTATATTATTTAAATATTTAAAATTTTAAAGATAAATAAATAGTTTTAATTAATAAATTAATTAATATCTTTATATATTTATTAATTATTTTTAAAATAATTAATTAAAATAAATCTTTATATTAAATTTTATTTAAAATATAATATTATATATTATATTAAATATATTAACTTTATTTAAAATATATATTAATATTTAATTTTAAATATATTTTAATTAAAAATATAATATATTATTTTATAATTATATATTAAAAGAAAAGTTAATTTATATTAATATATAAAAAGTAATAAAAAATATTTAAAAATATATTAATATTAAAGAATATTTAATTTTAATATAAAGAATTATATTTTTATATTTAAAAAGATATAAATTATTAATTAATTAAATAATAAATTAAATTTTCTTTTTATAAAATAATTATATATAATTATAAATATTAATATTAATAAAGAGTTTTATTATTTAAAAATATTTTTAAAATAAAGAAAATTTATTATATTTTATATAAATTAATTATATAAAGATTTATATAATTTATTTTTAATTAAAAAATAAAATAATTAAAAAATAAAATAATTAATATAAAGAAAAGTTAATAAAATATATAATTTATATATAAATAATAAAATATATAAATTTAAATATTAAATATTTTAAAAATATTAAAATTTAAATAATTAATAATATTTTATAATATACTTTTAATATATATTTTTTATATTTAAAATATATATAGTGGTTACTTTAAGGTATAGTTAAATAATAGGTATGGTGCGTGGATTGCTGCTATTCTAAGGGTCCTTAATAGGGTTTATTAAAGGGCACTGCGTGCCTTATTTAATCAGCACGTAACCCGTGGGGCCCGTGCGCCCTGCTGGCAATGCCTGCAATACATTGCCCTTATGGCGGCTGCTATAATATATTATAATTATTATTTAAATTATATTAAATTATTTATATAATTAGCTTAATAATTTATTATAATTATAATTAATAAAATAATTAAGCCTTATAATAATAATAATATAATATTTAATAAAAATTAATATTTTTAATAAATAAATTATTAATATAAAATAAATAAAATTAATAATTAAAAAAATAAATATAAAAATATATTATAAATTAAGTTTATAAAAGCTTAATATAATGATATATTTTTTTAAATTATTTTTATTATTAATTAAATAAAATATTTTTAAAAAATAAAAAAATTATAAATTTAATTTTAAGCTTTAATACTTTTTATATTTTTTTAAAAAAAATAAATAATTAAAGTTAATAATTAAAATAAAGTAATTAAGTTTATATAAAGCTTTATATAAATTCCTTTATTAATAAGCCCTTTTTATCTTATAATTATAATTTAAAAGGCTTTTTTAAAGCTTTTTTTTTTCTTTTTTTTATTATTAAATTAATATATTTTTTAAATTTATATAATTTAATATATATTTTAAGCTTTTATATTATTAACTTAAATAATATCTTAATTATTTAATAATAAAAAAATTAAAATCCTTTTTTAAAAAATATAAAATAATAAAATAAAATTAATAAAATATTAAGTTTTATTTATAAATAATTAATAAAATAATTAAAGTTTAATAAATATAATTTAATAAAATATAATTATAAATTTTTAATTACATTTATATTTAAAAAAAATAATTTATAAACTATTTGTATTCTTTAAGTTCCTCTATTAAGCTGGAACGATAATGATTATCTTAGTAGGATAAAAGATAATATAGGTTATAGGTAATTATAATTAAATTCGGGATGCAGCCTTAGATAGTAACTATTTAATCTGTTTCTGTAAATTAGTGTTGTGTTAGAAGCTGTTAATTTGCATTAAAACTTTTAGTGTTAGACCGTGCCCTTTTGTGTTGGCGTTGTTAAGCTGTTGCGGACGAAGCCATCTCAACTTAGTTTGACACTGTCAAGCACTATGTTTAAATGCCTTTGCTATGTGACTCAGGCTACATACAAACATAAATTGCCCGAAATGGATAATATAAAGCTGCCGTCTCCTAGATCGCATGGTATACGTATAAGATCTATCTTTGCTTCTGCAAATGCATAATAATTACAGCCTTGCTTCTTTATATAAGATTATTTAAAGATAATTATTTAGCCTATTACTAAGACCCTTTAAGAATAGTTATTTAATTAAAATAACTCAACTTAATGTACATGGTTATTACCCATTAAGCGTGTTTGCAATTGACGTTGGAATAGATTAGTAAGATAAATACGCTTTATTGCTTTAAGTGTGAGTGGAATGGGCTGATAGAGTTGAAGCTATAAGAATGGATATTGAATATAATAAGTAAGTCTTTCCTAAAATAAGGGTAATTCTAGGCGATAACCTAAACTTAATGCTATTTAAAAAGATTGATACGTTTATAATTATACTTAGAAGCTATAAGATTTATCTTAAAAAGATTAAATTCTAAATAAGTGTTAAATTAAGGATATAGAAGCTTAAAATAAGTAAAAGAAAGAAGCTGGAAGAGTAGTTTAAAAAGCACAAAATCCTTAAGATGGATTAATGGAACGCTAAATTTTATTTATAAATAGTTAATAGAATAATTATAATTTAATAAATATAGTTTAAAAAATATAATCATAGGTCTTTGGTTACCCTTATACCTAGGAGGGGGAAAAAATAATTTATAAATTATATTAAAATAATAACGTTTTAAAATTATTTAAATAATTAAATAAATAATATATTATAAATTATTTATATTCTTTAAATTCCTTTATTAAGTTAAAATAATAATAATTATCTTAATAAAATAAGAAATAATATAAATTATAAATAATTATAATTAAAGTTATTATATATAACCTTAAATAATAATTATTTAATCTTTTATAAATTAATATTATATTAAAAGCTATTAATTTATATTAAAATTCTTAATATTAAATTATATCTTTTTATATTAATATTATTAATAAGCTTTAATTTAACTATTAAGTTTAATATTAAGCTAATCTTTATTATTATAAATAAAATTATCTTAACTTAATTTAATATTATTAAGTATTATATTTAAATACCTTTATTATATAATTTAAATAAATATAAATTACTTAAAATAAATAATATAAAGCTATTATCTCTTAAATATATTTATATAATATATATAAAAAATTTATCTTTATTTTAAATATATAATAATTATAGCCTTATTTCTTTATATATTTAAAGATAATTATTTAACTTATTATTAAAACTCTTTAAAAATAATTATTTAATTTATTAAATTATAAAATAATTTAACTTAATATATATAATTATTACTTATTAAGTATATTTATAATTAATATTAAAATAAATTAATAAAATAAATATATTTTATTATTTTAAATATAAATAAAATAAGTTAATAAAGTTAAAGCTATAAGAATAAATATTAAATATAATAAGTAAATTTTTTCTAAATTAAAGGTAATTTTAAATAATAACTTAAATTTAATATTATTTAAAATAATTAATATATTTATTATTATATTTAAAAGCTATAAGATTTATTTTAAAAATATTAAATTTTTTATAAATATTAAAATAAAGATTATAAATAAAAAAATAAATAATAAAAGCTTAAAAAAGTTAATTAAATTCTTTAAGAAATATAAAATAATTAAAAAGAATAACTTAATAAAATATTAAATTTTATTTATAAATAATTAATAAAATAATTATAATTTAATAAAAATAATTATAAAAATATAATTATAAATCTTTAATTATCTTTATATTTAAAAAAAAGGAAATAATATATTATTTAATATTTAATATTATAACTTATTAATTTATAATATAATAATTTTATATATAAAATATAAAAGATTTTATATTTATATAATTTAATTTTAAATAATTTATAATTAAAAAATAAAAATAATAATATTTATTATTATTAATTTTTAATATTAATTAATATAATTTAATATATAATTTAAATATTTTAAATAATATTTTATTTTATTTAAAATAATTAATAAAATAAATATAATTTAATAAATATAATTAATATTTTAATTATATATAATATTAATTATTATTAAGCTTTATATTTAAAAATTTATTTTTAATTTATATTTTAAATTAAAATTATTAAATTTATAAAATTTATTTAATTATAATTATTATATTAATGATTTATAAATAAAACTTAATATTTTATTAATTATTTTTAATTATTTTATATTTTTTTAAAAAAAAATATTAATTCTTTTTTTTTAATATTATTTTTTTATTATTTATAATTTTTATTTTAATATTTATAAACATTTTAATATTTTTAAAATATATTTTATAGCTTTTAATTATAATTATAAATATATTAATTACTTTAAATAATATTAAATTTAAGTTATTATTTAAAATTATTTTTATTTAAAAAAAATATTATTTATTATATTTAATATTTATTATTATAATTATTTATATTAATTTATTTAATTTATTTTAATTATATAATAAATTATATTTATTTTAAAATAATTTTAAAAAGTAAAGTTATATTATTTAATAATATAAATTTTTATATATTTATAAAAATAAAGATAAATCTTATATATATATTATATAATTTAAGATATAATAGTTTTATATTATTTATATATAAAAGGCTTAAGTTATATTATAAAGATATTTAAATATAATCCTTAATAATATTAAATTAAGTTAAAATAGCTTTATTTATAATAATTTAATAATATTAATATAAAAAGATATAATTTAATATTAAAACTTTTAATATAAATATATAGCTTTTAATATAATATTATATTATAAAAAATTAAATAATTATTATTTAAGGTTATATATAATAAATTTAATTATAATTATTTATAATTTATATAATCTTTTATTTTATTAAGATAATATTAATAGTTTTTAATTTAAAGAATATTTATAATTTAATATTTAAATAATTTCTTTTCTTTAAAAAAAAAACGGGTAATTTTAATTATAAAAGAATTATTATTTATTATTAGTTTACGCACTTATTGCTATTTTAATATAAGGATAGTCTTATCTGCTACTGTTAGGGACAAAGATTAAGGCGACGACAACTGATAAGGAGTGTTAGGTTAGTGCTGCAAATACAGACCGTAGAGTGCCAGGAGAAGGGGAGAGAGGCGGGAGAGGAATCTGATAGAGCTGGAAATAATGATGTGACGGTTGACGTGTACGACTGATATGCTCTCTTACTTTGTAACCCACATGAAGCAGGACAGGATCGGTGCTGGGGCTTCCAAGGTGATAGAACAAGGTGGGAACTTGAAGTGCTTTGGAAAGCTGAAGCAAAATAGACTGCAGACAGCCAACCTTTTCACGAACTGCAGAACAGAAGACTAGGTTGACAGGTATCAGAAATGCTCAGCACAAATCCACCGTCCACTGTTTTGGTCGATGCGTCAAGATCCCGCTGACAGTCTCGGAGTAGGCGGCCGCCTCTTTTTCGTTTTTCTGTTGTACAACCACCAATACTCAGCCAGCTGATGTGGTGAGGCGCGCAATCCCCATTGATCGTTGCTTTCACACAAGTGCGCTAATTCCCAAGCACCTGGCGCGCCGATGACTTACGCGCAAGGCTCTGGCCCCATCCCCCAAACAGCACACCTGGCCTGTCCAAGTCATGATCCGGAACAAGTCGGTCAGATGGCAGAGCCATTCTCAATAGCCACCGGAGCACTCGGCATCGTTGCCCTCGGAAACCAGATCTGCGGTGGCGTGCACAATTATCTAGATGCGATCAAAAACAAGCACAAGGAGCTGGCTGCCGCGTGGGATGCTGCGCACACGCTGGCCGCCGTCTTGGAGCGCCTCGACGGGATCACTACTCAAGTCTGTGCCGAGAGGCCGGAGGATGCAGTCCTCCTATCGCGGTGTCTTGCCAACACCAAGGGCCATCTCTTGGAGCTGCGAGATGTCGTGGCGAAGTTAGAGGGCTTGCCTGAAGCCCCCTCGCTCCAGAACACCGAGGATTCGTCTCTGCGGGCGATTTCAAGACCAGAACATGGTCTCAGGGGCAGGGCGAGGCACTTAGGGCGCACCATGACCTACAATTACCACCGAGACGGTGTCAGTGACCTTCGGAGGGCGTTGCAGCAGCTAACTACTTCGCTCAATAGTGCGATCCTCACCGTCGACCTGTAAGTCATCCTAAAATCAGAATGCGTCTTGAAAGTCGTAGTACTCACGATTGGGATGGTCTCTATCGCCTAGAAACGAGGGCGAGAAACGCGGGAAAAACATCAAGAGCCTTCAAGTTGCCGCCCGGGAGAGCGCCGCGAAGATGTGCGAGCTCCAAGATGGCCTCGGCTCAGACATGTCACTCCTCAGAGAGCAAATATCGACGACAGAGGAAGTGGTCCATGGTACCACCCTCCAGCTTGACCTGATCAAGGAGGAGGCGCAGACCCATGGCCAAGAAGTGCTTTCACAGCTGCATATGATCAGGCGCCAGCTAAGAAACCAAAGATCGAGCGCCAGCGGCAGGACAGAGACCATGCAGGCGGCCACCCAGGTCGTACAGTGCATGTCGCCGGATTCTCTCAGGCAGGCCCTTGATACCCCCCCCTGGTGTCGTTGTCGGGCCAGCACCGCCCGCTCGACCACATCTTGCATAGACCTGTGTAGTGTTTGCATCTTCTCGCGGCAGGAAAGCCTGTCCGCGCACGAGCGGACTTGCCCCCTTCACGCAGTTACGCAGAGGCGCGCGCGGGCGGTGGGTGCGCGCGTACGCATTCGTCTAGGCTCATTTGTGAGTTGTCTCGTCGAAGCCACCCTCACATGCTCGACGGGCGGTTCGGGCGGGTCTTCTCTTGGCTCTTCGGTAAGATGGAAGAACCTGGTCCCTAGAAGCCAGTCTCCTGTGTACCAGGAGCTATTCGGCGTCGGCCACTGGTTATTGGCCGGGCGAAAACCACAGCCGACCGAGGTTGTGTACCGGCTGCAGATGCTGCAGAAAAGTCTTCTCGTGATGTAC
The DNA here is from genome assembly GCA_037177825.1 of Diaporthe sp. P3_1W. NCBI lineage: Eukaryota > Fungi > Ascomycota > Sordariomycetes > Diaporthales > Diaporthaceae > Diaporthe > Diaporthe sp. P3_1W. The sequence continues at coordinate 10,316 of JBAFXB010000008.1, forward strand.
CAGAAGGGCGAGGCCTCGATCAACGACGTCGATGAGCTGAGCAATAACCACTTACAGGTGTGTTTTGCTCGGATTTCCTGCAGCAGATATTGGCCACATCTAACCCTTCTGAACAGAACTTTGTGCAACTCCTCGTTCGCTGGGTAGACCACGAACTACTGACACGGCAGGTAGCGGACGCGGCCATGTCCATAATACAGTTCTATATTGGAGCAGGCCTGACGTGCAATGAGAAGGACACACAGTCCATCACCCCAGCCACATGCTCATGGTGGAGCTTCCTACCATCTTTCAAAACATCCACGACCCTCGCCAAATCGGCCGACTTGTTCGTGCCATACGTCGGAGGCCGGGCCGCAGGTCAGAGCATCAGACTGGTCTCCTCCATTGCACAGGCTTCGAACCCAGTGCTCCAAGACTTTGCTCGGATGATACCCTTTGTGGACTCTGGTCTCCTATTCACTAGGATCTTAGATCACGAAACTTGTGAGTCTTCCCGTACTCTGCTTCTCGTCAGAACTGCCGACTCAATGCACGCAGGCCTGGAGAAGATCTCTCCCATTGCTAGAGCGATTATTACTAGGTCGCTCTATGATCTTGAGAGCGCCATCAGACTGTGCCCAAGGTCGTTGTTGGAGAAGACGCAAGGTCTGACAGTGTTGCATCTCTCCATCGGCTGGCCTCCTGGCCTCTCCTTTCTGCTAAAGACGGATGCTATGCAGCTCCTCGACACCCCGGACGACATATTCTTGGCCGGTGGCGGCCAATCCAGCCTTTTCTGGCCTTTCAGCTATGCCGCCGCGAACCAGTGCGCGCAGAGCCTTGATTTGGTACTCCAGGCAGGCTGCAACCTGTACCCAGAAGATCCCCGAGGCGGCAACATGACCACGGCATTGTCGTGCGCTTTACAGGCCACATCAGCCGATTGCGCCGAGGTATTGGCCTCCCACATGGCCCGGCGGCGGGAAGACTTCTTCTCCCTCGCAAGATCGAACCTGGACAAAATCAGGGTGCAATCCTCGAGCCTTCCAGCCTCGCTCAGGGTGGCGCTTACAACGTATTTTCGGGACCTGGAGCCAGCAATACCCAACCGAAAGGTAACAACTCGGCAATTTTCCGAAAGATTGATCAGTTGTGCCGTCGTAATGTGTCTCGAGCGAGCCATGGTCCACATTCCTGTTCCGCTCCGGCCGTTGGGGCCTGTATCCGAGGACATATACCACCTTCCGGGACTTGCCCTGGCCTTCTTCCCGATATTCAGCAGGCATGGCTTCTCCGGGTACAACGAGCCCAATCGGTACGGCTTGCGTCCCATCATGGCCGATGTGCGGAGCATTTGCTCTCTCTCCCGGGACCCGCTCGCGGACAAACTCCAGGACCTTCAATCATGGCTGGTCGAGCATGGGTGTCTCGATGTGAGACCGGTCCACAGTGAGGAGCAACCGCGCCCTGATATGAAGCTTAACGAAGGCGCTACCGGCTGGCACTACCTGTCGCTGATGTTGGTGATCAGTACGTGGGGCAGGCGAGCATGGTGGAGTGCACAAGACAATCGGTCATTTGACGTGGCCATAGATTTTATTGCTACCATCGCGGATGGGGAGCCAAAGCGCCACCGTGACGGCTGCGTGTGCTGGTGTATCCTGCCACGAGTACCTCACCGGCACGAGACCGGGCAGCGGGAGCAGGTCGGCGAGTGGGATGTGGGATGCTCGCCTTTTAGCTATCTTTGCAAGCAGTACCTTCAACATGACCCCAAGGAGTTCGTCCCAAACTACTTCAGGCAGCGTGTGAACCGCCACAGCTTCTGGCATCACCTGTTTCGACACGGCACGCGCGCTGGCAGCCCCAGCGACACTGCCTTGACCTCGCATGGTGCCGCAGAGCCTACGGGTGCTATCCCCGTCCCGGCGTGGCAGCTTGAGTTTCTTCGCCTGCTCACCTTCGAGGCCCTTGAGATGACGCACACATGTTGCAGCGCCCATCAGCTCCAGCCGGGCCGCGTGGAATTGGCAATATTCTACCACCCGGACCCGGAAGGAACGCGACTGCGGCTCGCTGCGGAACCCACCGAGGCACGCAAGATCTGTCAGCTGGAGGAGCTGATGGCTGAGTTTGCAGAGCAGCTCGGGCAGAAGACCGGCTCGCCGCGGGATCTGGAAGACTTTGTCTCTGGCACATGGCGGGCTCGGGTGGCGGGCCTGTACGACGTATGCAACCAGGAAATCGGAACGTTGGAGGATCTACTGGGGAGCAGGGTGCAGACCAGTAAGTTCCCCGGCCAGTTGCTTCCCATCGACGAGCTGATTTTCGACTTGTCAGGGGTTCTTCCAGAGACGTTGCAGAAGTTCTTTGGTGAAGATTTTCCATTCTTTGACGACTGTAGCCATAACTCGGGTATGACCGTTCTTGGCCCAAACATGGACACCTCTGTAGACGGGAATCCCTTTCGCTGTGATTTCTGTCCCTGAGGGGACGAATGCAACTAAGTTGAAGGGCGGAAGCACACCTCTCGGCACTGTTGATTTCTTCTATGTGAGACTCACGCCAAGAACACCATTTTCAACAGTAACTAGTGACCGGAACGCCGATACGAAATGGATACCAACATAGTACTTGAGGGCAGGAGCTTCTGCCAATGGCGCACTGTACACTGCTTCAAGTATGACCATATACCAAGAGGTATGTACTGGGTCTTGGAGGATACTGAACGGATATTATAGCATGGACGACAAAGCATGAGCCCGGACAAAGAAAGGCGAACCATGGATCGTCGATGGCACCGATGACTGGGAATAGAAGTTGTTGCAGCGGGGATGTATACACTGTCGATGCACTTCCGAGCGGAGTTGAGAGAACGCATAACACTGATAGCAGCCCGTGAGGAAACACTTTTTGTGAGTATGGATGGGAGCCGCAAGAGCCGAAAGAATTGATCTGTGGCTAGGAAAGTGAAGGCATCTGGATGATCCGGCTTGTGCCTCATTTCGTTCGACCGCCACCCCTCCTTCTCGACTGGATCATGTAAACTGCTGCTTGGGATTTCTTTCAATTGAGCTTCGGCCTCACTCTGCCATGTGAAGTCGTATATTTCGAGTCATAAATCGCCCACGTGACACATGAACTACGCACAGTGCCATCGTGCAAACCGCCATGAACGCCATCCTCGGCTTTGTTTTTCTTGTCACGGTGGTTTCCGCCTTTACCGGTGTAACAATCAACATATGCACACCGGTCCTCGCTGGAACGCCTCGCTGGTGGGTTGTAGCCTGCGTAGACAGCGCACGTGGTCCTCGCACATGTGTACCACGGCCTCGCAATCCACTGGGTGAGTGAAGTCCCGGGATTTCTACATCCAGGGTGCGTTCCGTCCCCGTTCATCTTCACCAGCTCGGCGAGCCAATACACAAGCAAAACCATATACCATTGAGGGGTCTAGGTTAATGAGTATCTGGAACAGCCGTCTCCAATTAGGAGTATCGAGGTGGTAGTCTATACATAAACACGAAGAAGCTGTTCTGAAACATGGATGTTACTTTGGAGAGACCAAAACCCAAGGGAGAGAAGTCTGTGGCTAAAGAGTAGAGAACAAAGCAGCTGCAGTCCTTGTGTTTCATATCTTGAGACAATTATGACTGCCTTTATCACAAGTGTTGAACTGTGTTGGCTGACACTCAGATCAAGTGTCAACTGAATGAGCCAACAAGTTTGAGGACGTTCTCGATGTGTGTAACATGGTGCCCGACTAATAAAATATCAATATGTCCACATGCTCTCAATGAGTATGTGGGGGTCGCAAATATACGTGCATCGAGGACTGTGACCATGCATTGAGATCTGGCAACCTCGTATACAACAGAGTATAGGGAACGTTCCTCACAGGAGAAAGACACATGTTTGTTACATTTGCAGATAATCGGAGGCTATGGACGGCTCTACAGCATCATTATCTTAGTTGTGGTCTCATGACCAGAGAAGTTTATGCCCACAGGTACAGTAGTCCCAGACTGGAGAAGAGATTGCAAACACTGTACCATGGCTAGAGCTGTTCCCCTATTTAAACGTCAAGATTCCAGAAAATGGTCTGAAATTCAAGCAGTGGTATATAGCTTCGCCATCACATGACTGCCCCAGACTCCAAGCCACCGCACCGCGGCACTTTACCACTGCTCCCAAATGACATCAGGCAGCACAATTCGCATGACCTCCCAGTGCCCCAGAGCACTCTTCTCGTGCCACTTGGCCAGTGCCGCAGTATCATTACTCCTCAGAACGCTGGCCTCCTCGACAGCCATAAAGTCCTTGTCAGTAACCTCGTGCTTGGGTACAAGAAAGTGTTCCCGGGTGCGGCTCTGGAGTAGGTCCGCAGCAGTGGCCTTGCGGAACGTAACGGGCCTGTCGGTCTTGACACAGAAGATTACCATATTTGTGAAGTCGCGTTTCTCCTTCTCGATGACATCCTCGTCACGAGGGTTCTCGCGGAAGATACGGCAGGATGGAAAGACCTGCTTGATGGTATGGACAACGATTTTGGGCGGTGGAAGGGCGAAATCCCCGGCGTAGTTCTGAGATGACAGGTTAGCGTCGACAGCCGGCGGAGGGCAGCGTGAGCAGGCAACAACGCACTATAGCGATGACGCCATTGGGCTTCAGGAGCGCCTCGAGATTCTGGAGGAACTCGAGCGTGAACAGCGCTATGGGCTCGGCGCCACCAGTGAAGACGTCGTGGACGATGTAATCAAACTGGTCGGTTGTCTTGTTGACCAGGTCTGCCGTGTAAGTGACCGCATCCGCGATGACGGGCGTGTGGTTGGACGGGAGCTGGAAGTATTTCGAGGCGAACTCGTGCACGACAGGGTCAATCTCGACTACCGTCGTGTCTACACCATGTGCCACAAGGGCTGCCGGAGTGGTTCCGATGCCGAGCCCACTGGTTTTGTAACAGTTAACTACAGATGCGCAAAAACCAGCGCGGGGTTGGTGGATTCTCTCACATTACGAGGGCCTTGGCTTCACTGTCGGGGACGGGCTCTGAAACCTCCACAAGCCTCACTCCCTCGAGCATGGTGAAGACGCCATAGATGGGCTCTGCGACCCTCACGCCCTTGTATCGGATCCACTCCCCACCGAGAAGGCTGTGATCGCACCTCATGACCCGGTAGCCCGTCTTGAGGTTGTCCGCGACCGATATGTAGCCAGTCAGGGACTCCCTCCGGTCATGCAGTACCCAATCGTTGGCCTGCAGGGTGCTATTCAAAGACCTCGTCGCCATGGGTGTCATGACATGAGTGTTGAAGAGGGCGGTATGCATCAATGCGGGCAGAGTGAGTACCAGGAATTTGGAAGGGGCGAAAAGGGCGTAGGATGCGCCGAGGATGGCTTCCAGGACCACACGGGTCTGGAAGATGGCCTTGCCGATGTACTGTGTCAAAAGGCCGGCAGAAAGTTTCTCGACAAGCCTGTAGTAGAAGTAGGAGGCGATGCCGGGCGAGGCATCGCGCATGAAGCCGGGCAGGGCGGACAGGTCTGCCCCATCAAGGTAGGTGGCGGTGCAGGCGACGGACAAGATGATGAGCGGGGCCAGTGTGAGGCCCTCGGTGATCAAGGGGCCGTGGTAGGCAGTGAGGGTGCCGCTGAGCTTGAAGAGGAAGAACTGGGCGACGGGAATGTACAGGGCGACAACGGGAAGCAGGTAGGCTATCCTGACGGGGAGAATGCGGCCAAGGTGCAGGTTGCACGCCCAGCCGATAAAGCAGGCGGCCATGACAAGCCTGTCGTGCCATATCGACACGGGGATGGAGCCGTAGACGGGCGACAAGGCCAGCTCCGAGACGTTGGCGTAGACGGCGGCCAGGCCGAGGAGGAGGGAGGACCTCAGGTAGACGGAGGCTTGCTCGAGGAGCCACCTTGAACACGTCTCGTCTTTTGCCTTTGCGGCCAGGTTCTTGAGCTCCTTCTCGAAGGACTCGGGGGTGAAGGACGAGTCTGGGTCTATCTTGGGGGGTTGTTTTGACCTTGCAGACGACTTCTTGGGAGGCATGATGGCGACGAGGATGGATGGCGCGATGGGGCAGCGCGGGTGGTGGCCTGGTGTTGAGACAGCCTGTCCGGCAGGACAGATATGAAGGCAGGCAGGCAGACAGACAGACAGGCAGACTATGTATGGCTGGTGGGCCGGAGACGAGGACAGAATCGGTGGTTTTGTGTGCCTCGCGTTGCGTCGTGTCTTGCTCCCTTCATGTCCTCCGCTGTCAGTAGGAGCCTCGAATCGCAACCGTGGTCGAATATTTACTAATATATAGAAGAGGTAAAAAATATGGACTTGCGGCGTGGTATGTGCCCTGCGGTCTGAAACGTCTGGCGGACAGGTGAGGGCTCATCGGACTGCCATGTACGTGGTTCGTTCTCTCACTCCCGTGGAGCTATGACCACCCGGCCGGACCCCTTGCCCCTGCAATCTGTCGATTATTCAGGGTCCGTTCCTGGACAGTGCACGCACAAGTATACCTAGGTACCTACAGCAGGTACTGCGACGTGCGCCAATGACGTAGGGGTCTGACAACCCTTGGCTCTCTCCAGCAAATGTTAATTAGTACATTATTGAAAGCGGCTAAAGCCGGAGAGGGGCACGCAGCGAGAGGAGGAGGGGGCCGGGGAGGAGTTTGGAGACTAACAGAGTACTTGGGAAAGCTTCCCAAAATGCTAATGCCAGAGAGCTTGATCCGGTTCATGTGTTGTCTTTTTCTCTCCATCGAGCCTTCACCATTTGCAAACACCCCTCCCTCCCCCAATTGCTGTCACGCCCTCCAACGCTGCCCGTTCGCCCGCTACTCAAGATGGCCCCAATCGTTCAACAACACCAGCTGGTTGACCTCAGCCAAAAGAGCCTATTCGGTTGGTTATGTCCTCCCCCTCCACCCAACCCATCTTGGCTGGAAGCGCCCCCCCTCCCAATCCTTCCTGACTGACGACTCGAGCTCGGCGTATTAGTCTCTGCCGCGGCGATCGCCTTCAACCCCACGTTCTGGAAGTGAGTCGATGCCTGTGTCTGTGTCTTTGTTCACACCTGTCCGTGCCGGTCTGTGCCTGGCTGAGCCTGGCTGGGCCACAGACTGAGTGACTTACCGACTGGGTGACTGACCGACCGGCTGACATTCGTCCCCTTGCAGCATCGTCGCCCGACGCGAGTATCGCACCCGCTTCATGACCAAGGCGTTCGGCGGCAACGCTCAAACAGCATGCTACGCCCTCGCCGCCACCATCTTCGGCCTCGGCCTGTGCCGGGACTTCCTCTACGAGCGTGCCCTCCGCCACCAGCCGCCGCACCCCCTGCTTGACACCGACGCCGCCAAGTACCTCGGCTACGCCCTCATCGCCGGTGGTAACATCCTGGTCGTCACGTCGACGTGGGCCCTGGGCATCACCGGCACCTTCCTGGGCGACTACTTCGGCATCCTGATGGACGACATGGTCACCGGCTTCCCCTTCAGCGTCTGCGACGCGCCCATGTATTACGGCTCTACGATGAGCTTCCTGGGCACCGCCCTGCTGTACGGCCGGCCGGCGGGCATCCTCTTGACTGCCTGGGTGCTCACCGTCTACCTCGTTGCCCTGCAGTATGAGAACCCATTCACGGCGGGAATATACGCCAAGAGAGAGCAGGAGAGGGCCTCCAAGAACAAGGTCGAGGGCAAGAAGCAGAAATAGTGGCAGCTGAGGGGGTTCTCCACCAGGCACTGCCCAGGGAATCTTTGAGTGTGTCGCCTGCGATAACCTCTGGGCTGTGGCGAGGATTGGCGAGGGCAGAGTGGAAGGAGCGGATGAGAGGGACCCGGGTTGCTGAGTATGAGTCTGGCAGAGCATGGCAGGGCAGGGCAGCGAGGAAAGAAGGGTCGAACAGGCGTATCCATTGCACGGCGGACATGTGGATTTGAGCGGAATAAACTCGGACAGGACACGCGGGGTGGGTCAGTTGGCGATAGGCTCGGCGAGTCGGGCCAAGCCGGCAGGTCACCGCCTGACAGACCGGCACGACGGCGGAACCCAAGCCAGTGCTGAGGCACGACTTTGCGCTAGCCCTTTGTTGTACATAGATACTAGACATACTACATAGTAAGGCAGTCTAGACCTCTTTGTGCACCCGCCTGCTGCGTACACAAAGGGAACGGAAGAGACGAAAAACAAGAAAGAGGAAGCAGACGAAAACCGGACGCGGACTGGCGGCTGGATAGCGGCTTGTGATCCCGGCTCACGGCTCAGTGGCTGCACTGCCCCGTATCCTCGGCACTGGGACCCGATGGAGTGCAGCAGCAAGCAGAGTGGTGACGAAGTCAAATCACCAGCTCTGTGGGCCGGGAGAAACCGTTACGTGATTCTAGAATCCGCTAACGAACGGCTGGGCCAAGCTTGTTGATAGCCCCGTGTACTGCTGCTACTGTACAAGGGGACCAATTCAAATTGCTCTGCAACCCACCCACCTTTCCTCCCCAGGAGCGGCCAGTGCCTTTAAAATCGTGCATGGGCCGCAGCTCGACCTGGCGATGGCGACACTCTCTGCCCGGAGGAACAGCAGCAGTAGCAAGCAGCAGTACCAGCAGCGGCAGCATCGTCTCGTCAGAACCAGGACCAGCTACCACGCCCTCAACTTGTCGAGTTGAGACTGCACAGTGAGCCTGCCCGCTGTGTGCCGCCCTGACACCGGATAGTTTTGCCCTTCCTGATCATCATCCACTTCGCCCGTTGCGCCCTTGGCATCGAGAAGCGCTAGACTCGTCTACACCTTTGGGTCACACCCTATACGCATATCTAAATGCACGCACCGGGACGTTTCATGGGAAGATAAAGGCATTGTTTACACTCTCAGCATTGACGGACGTTGTGGATTTCGGCTCTCACTCCCTTGACGGGCTCGAGCAGCATCGCCACCGAGTATCCTCACGGGCCATAGCCAAGGCCATGGATAGTTCCTCACCTAACCCTTCCTCTTCTTCAGCAGCCATGGGTGGCCTGACGGACCCAGACGGCGGGACCATGCGAAGGGGAGAAGCCAAGGCCTCAGGGACCGACGCTGGTGGTCTCTCATCGACGCGGGCAGTCCACCCGGGCTCGGCGACGACGGCCGCTGTCTTGGCAGCCGGGGGCCACCAGCCGACACCGACGCCTTCTCTGGGCAGCCATCGGGGCCAGCGTTCGGTCCTTGGCATCGTGCGCAAGGCCGTCTTCACCTTTGGCAAGTTCGTCGGCCCGGGCTTCATGATTGCGGTGGCCTACATAGATCCTGGCAATTACGCCACCGGTATCGCCGCCGGCGCCTCGTACCGCTTCCGCCTGCTGTTCATCGTGCTCCTGAGCAACGTGTTTGCCATCTTCCTGCAGGGCCTCTGTGTCAAGCTCGGCACCGTCACCGGGCTCAACCTGGCCGAGGCCTGCCGTGCCTTTCTGCCTCGCTGGCTGAACTATGCCCTGTATGCCATGGCCGAGATAGCCATCATCGCCACCGACCTGGCAGAGGTAAGTCTACTTCTTAAGAAAACCTCCCCCCGAAGATTTGTTTTACTGAGGACGGCCTCGGGGTCTTGCAGGTCATCGGCACGGCGATAGCTATCAACCTGCTCATCCCGCAGATACCGCTCGTGGCGGGCTGTGCTATCTCTATCCTGGATGTCATGATCATCCTCCTCTTCTACAACCCGAACGGCTCCATGCGTGGACTACGCGCCTTCGAGTCCTTTGTGGTTCTCCTCGTGCTCGCCGTCGTCGTTTGCTTCTGCATCCAGATGTCGCTCATCCGCGACACGGCGGTCGGCGATGTGTTCCAAGGCTACCTGCCGTCCAAGGCCGTTGTTGAGCAGCAGGGTCTGTACCAGGCGTGCGGCATCCTGGGCGCCACGGTTATGCCGCACAGCCTGTACCTGGGCTCCGGCATTGTCCAGGCCCGGCTGAGGGAGTACGACGTCAGCAAGGGACTGATGCCCGAGGGCGGCGGCCCGAACTCGTCGTCCATTAACGAGGACTCGGAGAAGAACATCTACATCCCCTCCCTGCGCGCCATCAGGCACTGCATGAAGTACTCGATCGTCGAGCTGGCCACGTCCCTCTTCACCTTTGCCCTTTTCATCAACTCGGCCATCCTGATCATTGCCGGTGCATCCTTGTACGGGTCCGACGAGGCGCAGGACGACGACATCTTCGCCATCCATGACCTGCTTTCCGCGAGCCTGGGCAGGGGCGCCGGCATACTCTTCGCGTTGGCGCTGCTGCTCTCGGGCGTTTCCGCCGGGATTGTGTGTACTATTGCGGGACAGATGGTGAGCGAGGGCGCGCTGTCGTGGAAGATGCGCCCGTGGCTTCGACGGCTCATCACGCGCTCCATGAGCATCACCCCCAGCATCATAATCGCCGGCGCCGTCGGGAGGGAGGGCCTCGACACGGCCCTGAACGCGTCGCAGGTGGCGCTGAGCGTCGTGCTGCCGTTCGTGTCGGCGCCGCTGATCTATTTCACCTGCATGAACAAGTACATGAAGGTCCTACCGGGGAGGGCTCGTTTTGCCGTCGAGGGCGAGAATAACGACCGCCCCGGCGACCGCAGCCGGTCTGACGACCCGGAGAACGTGAAGATGGCCAACTCGATACCGGTTGTCATCATCGCGGCGGTGATCTGGTTGATTATCGCCGCAATGAACGTGGCCAACCTCGTGCTGCTGGGTTTGGGCAAGGAATAAACACGGCTGGCAGCTTCGTGAGCGTGATTTCAGGATAGACCATACGCCTCGTTCGTGAGAGCCTGTGGAAAGAAATGGATGTATGTACATATGAAAGACCCCCTTGCAGACGTTGCTCCGGCAATTAGCAGCGGGAAGGCCTCGAGCTCGGAGATGTCTGATTGCCGAGTCCGGGCCGCCGGCCTGGCCATCGAGGATGGTCCTTCAATCCATCCGTTTGCCGTATCAATCCCCGAGCAACCTAATTTGCAAGTCTTGTTCCTGCCATGACGCCAAAGACTTTGGGACAAGCTTTTGTTGGCGCCCGCGACACTTGGGTCCTCAGATCGCGGAGCCCCTTTGGGGGAAGGCGGTGCTCGGGACAATGCAGACGCCGCTTAGTGCAAGGGACTAACGACTAACTAAATTGTGCAATACCCAATTACCCAATGTCTCAAACCCTCATTCACATGCAGTACCCATATGAGCGTGCTGTACTGTGAACAAATAACAAATGGATGGGCCCAGTTACTTTACCACACACCCACAAGCTCACAACTCATACGCTCTCACACCCAAACACGAACGAGCAAAGGAACCAGATCTGAAACTCCAGCCACGGGAGTTCACCACCAGCCCGTGTGATGCCATTTTGACCGTGCCAGGTCTTCTTCTTCTTCTTGCCCCCCCCCCCGGGTGGTGAGATGCACAGGGAACAGCAGAGTGCCATCTCATAGACATGGACCCGCAGGAACAGCCCCCCGGAGCGCAGGCGAAAGACGACGAAAAGAAACACATCGACGGAGGCCAACTGTCCACGCCTTCGTCAACGGACCAAGCTGAGGTTGGAACGCAGCAGCAGCAGCAACATGACCCCGAGGTTGTTGTGTATCCCAAGCGCCTCTCCCGGATTCTGATACTGACCTCGCTGTGTCTGTCCGTCTGTAAGCAACCTCTGTCAGCATCCCAACACCATCCCGCACTTCGCACATGGAACTCGTGTGTCGCACGGCCAGTAGCTGATCCCGGATGCTGTATGCAGTCCTCGTGGCCCTAGACCAGACCATCATAGCCCCTGCCCTGGGCGCCATCACGGCCGAGTTTGAATCGGTCAAGGACATAGGCTGGTATGGCAGCTCCTACCTGCTCACGACCACGGCCTTGCAGCCGCTATACGGCAAGCTGTACAACAGTTTCAGCGTCAAGCTCATCTACCTCGTGGCCGTGTTTGTTTTTGAGGTCGGCAGCCTGGTATGCGCACTTGCGCCCAGCTCGACGGCCTTCATTGTCGGCCGGGCGGTCGCCGGCATGGGGACGGCCGGCCTGTTCTCGGGCTCGATTGTCATCCTGGCATACACCCTGCCGCTTCGGCAGAGGCCTCTGGCCTTTGGCTTGATCGGGGGCATGTGGGGCATCGCATCTGTCGCCGGCCCCTTGCTCGGGGGTGCTTTCACGGACCATGTAACCTGGAGGTGGTGTTTCTACGTCAGTAAGTGATAGATGGGCTGTCGCCTCCATTGAGCGGGTGGACATGGCACGCCGTCCCTGGCTGACATGGCCTATAGATCTTCCCATCGGCGGTGCAACAATGGTGGTCATATTCTGTGTCCTGCACATCAAGGGCCAGAAGCAACGCAACCTCAGCTTCCTGGACAAGATGAAGCAACTGGACCTCCTCGGGACGGGGATCCTCATCCCGGCCGTGATCTGCCTGCTGCTTGCTCTCCAATGGGGCGGCACCGAGTACCCGTGGGGCAACTCACGCATCATCGGCCTGTTTGTGGGCTTCGGGGCTATGATACTGATCTTTATCGGTATCCAGATCTGGAAGGGCGACGAAGGCACGCTCCCGCCGCGCCTGTTCAAGAACCGCAATGTACTGTGCGCCATGTTGTTCTCGGGCTTCTTCGGCTCGGCCTTCTTCCCCCTCATATATTACCTGTCGCTGTACTTCCAAGCAATACAGGGCGACGATGCCGTCGAGGCAGGAGTCAAGATTCTGCCGCTCCTCATCTCCACTGTTCTAACCAGTGTCCTTTCCGGAGGGCTCATCAGCGCGGTGGGCAGGTACAACCCGTTTGCCCTGCCGAGTATGGTTCTATTCACAGTCGGCGCTGGGTAAGACTTCCCTTCTCCTTGATTATTACTACCGTGTGATGCATTGTGACCTTGTGCAGACCCACCGCAGAAGCGTACCACCGCTTGGTCACCCAGAGCTCCGGACATCCCCACTTCACCCCCTCTCCTGGTGGCTCCGATCGATCACTGTCGAGACACGTCCATGAAGCTGACACGTTATTTTTTCTGTGGACAGGATGATAACCACATTCTCACTCGACTCTCCAATCAGGGTGTGGTTCGGCTACCAGGTCCTGGCGGGACTGGGCGTCGGCGTGGGGTTCCAGCTTGGAATCCTGGTCGTGCAGGCCGTTCTGCCGCAGGAGGACATCGCGGTAGCGACCGCATGCGTGCAATTCTTCCAGTCCTTTGGTGGGGCTATCTTTATAGCCGTGGCCCAGACGGTCTTCCAGAATGGCCTGGTCGATGGGATCAGGCGCGATGTTCCTGGGTTGGACCCCCAGATCTTTATCAACTCGGGCGCATCGCAGGTCAGGCAGGTGCTTGCGTCCATGGGCATGGAGCAGTACACCACGGCCGTCTTAACAGCCTATCTGACTGGCCTGAGGCACGCCTACTATATCACCGTGGCATGTGCTGCAGCCGCATTTTTTGCAGTTTCTGGTCTGAGCTGGATCAACATCAAGAAGGTGGAGGCCCGGAAAGCGACGCCGGCAAGCGAGACAAGCCCCGTCGACACGGCCGAGAAAGGGGGCCCGGAGAGTAGCCAGTAAGAATGTAAAGGAGGCCCTGTGTTGGGGCGGGCTTTGTGCCCGAGATCTGGAAATTCTCGGCCGCACGACGCACTGCCTTGACTACATTTACCTCCGCGACATCATCTCCTCGCATTGTGAACCTTGGCCAAAAAGAGATAATATCCTCGCCAGAGTTGTACTGTATGTGTAGAAATAGACTAGAACGCAAGAACGTCAAGCAACTCACATGTGACCGCAAAATCCCCAGGAAGAGTTCATTCGGTTTGATGATGCCCAAGGAGGCCCCGGAGGCTGCGTCCGGACCAAATGCTCCCAGGCGGCATCGTAGTGCCCATCACTCGGACAGCGGTGATGTTATACTGATGCCCACTTTGCATGCTGATGTTGGAGATAGATCTCGATGTATGAACCGGGATTTTCGGCGGTCGGTGGAGTTGCGAGTGAGCTCTCCAGATGGTGGACGTTAAAGATAGGATTACCATGCAGGCGAGGAAGATGGCGTGGGCCGTCGGTTCGAGGCCAGGGCCAATGTTCGTTTGGCAGCGGCCATGATGCAGCGGTAGCGCACTTTCACCCGTCTCTTTGCCCTGTTTCCGGCTCGAGGCAACGAGCCATCCCGCCCGGCGCTATGTCGATGGCCGGCGGTCGAAGCATGACATTGGCCGGACCCGATCCGGGAATGCCGTTACGTCCGAGGTCACCCCTGGACGTCTTCTGTGCGTCCCGTATTCGGCTGAACATTTCCGGGAATACACGTGTGATTCCCGTCGTGCGTTTCCAAGGTTTTTAAGCAGTGACAGACAACCTTCTGAATTTCTTCCTGCTGGCCATCGGAAGCCCCTTTTCTGCTACACTGTGCCCCACTAGGACCAAGGGCGTCGCAAGCCATCGAGGGACAATAATCGAGATTGCCGTCGGAGCGTGCTGGACTGCAGCTATGGTCCCACAACGGTTCAATGCGGGGGGGCCTGCTGAAGGTATTGGCACCGTGGTGGAATCCATCCCAGGCAAGGTTTGTCGTGATTCATGAACTGTTGGCCCGGAGTAAACGCTCCGGCAGCCCGTCGTCCACTTTGGTCCGAGGCCGCCGTGGTGACATGTAATCAAGTACATGTCCCAAACAGGTGCTTCAACTTTGTCGATTGCCTCTTTCTTCTCGATCCAACTGTCCTGATCCTGCTGCTGCCGACCCTGCCATCGTATCATTGCGGTGTCATCGGTCACAAGGCTGCGCTTTGCCAATGTCTCGCCCGAAAGGGCTCAGAACGCTGGATACCTTCATCTAATCGACTTATAAATATGACAGAGCACACGCTGCCTTAGTTACAGTACACTTGGGGTCCAACTCGATAGACTCGGCCAGAGTGCGCAGGCGAAGAAACAGTGCCGCCATTTCTGCCCCTGCCCAAACTCTCTCAATTCTCGACAGGAACGCTCCCAGCGCCCCACCTGGTTCCGCTCGTTGCGGGCAGACGCTCTGCAAAGAGGCGTTTTTGTTTGGTATTTCTGCGAGGTCTGGTGGTGTAAGCATGCCCCGTCCGCCGGCCATCACTGGTACAGAGCACCATCTACTAACCCAGGCGGACGCCTTAGAAAGCCCATGCCACAGTAGGCTGGTCCCAGAGGCCGATGGTATACACGTCCGTCTAGAAGCCCCGACGTGCTAGAAAGAGTACAGAAACAGCTCGCGAGCTGCCGCCTCCATCCCAGGACCGAAAACCCCCGCGCCAGGCCCAGTCGCCCCCGTCAGCATCCATGGCCCGTTATCAAAAGCCAACCGTGGAAGAAGAAAAGGACGAGAACAAGGACGGACCCGTGAACCGAGGCACTTCGGATCAGACAGGGCTGTGCAACTATCTGCGACTGGCAACACCGACGGAAGTGAGGCGGCAGAGGAAGAGAAAGAGCCCGTGGGAGAACCCGTGGGACGGCTTGCAGCCACTAGGCAAGAGAACTTGTATTTCTACCGCTTGCAGATGAGAATTGAGCAATAATTTCGAGCCTCGCATGCGGACCATCCCCTGCTGACTGCGCGTGCGATATGGTCCGACGCGGCTTCTGGCAAGGAGGAAGACGGTGGCCGCCAGCTCTATGCGTCCTTCGTTTATGTGCAAGTGTCTCTGGCGGGATCCCGCCTCCAGGAAGCTGGGGCGCGTATGACGCAGGGGTCGAGGGCGGAGAGGGTAACAGCTGTGGCGGGCCCCGGGCCACTGTCACGTCACCAGTGCTGGACCCGCCGCTTCACCAACTCATCAGGCCTCTTGACCGGTCGAAGCCGCCCCTGAGCTGTTGCTCAGGTTTGACGACCTTGCCCTGAAGCACCGTGTACTTGACAATGCCCTCGCAGTCCTCGGGCTTCACCCTGGCCAGCCAGATGCACTGCCCGGCACCAGCGTCCCCTTCCTGGCCATCCGTCGGGCCCTTCCTGATGCGCGGCGTCAAGCTCTCGCCCTCCTTGAGGTTCGCCCTCTCCAGCCCGTCCAGCCCGAAGGGGTCTGGGCGACGGTAGATCATGACGTTTGCGCTGTACTTGTGCCCTCCGACGTGCGATATAAAGTAGATGCCCACGCCGCCGGGCCTCTCGTCGTCCATGTCGCGGTACAGGCCGAGCGGCCGCAGATGCTGCCCACTACGTTAGTATGAGGCAGGCATTGGCGCGAGGGCCCAGGGGGGAGGTTTTGTTACCCGCTGCATTTCCTTGCTGATGAGCGGTGCCGACTGGCCGCAGCGCGCATCGCGGGTCTTCTGTGAGCAGAGCAATATCAGGACGGAATGTGGGCTCGGGCGGCTCCTCAGCCCGTGGAGCTTGGCGGCGGGCTCGGGGAGGTCTGGCGGCGGGAGGGAGTCTGGGATGGCAGTGGAGACGGGCTGGAGGGCCGAGGTGTTGGTGGGCGCGCGGTCGACATAGTCGGATATCAGCGTGGGGACGGCGGCGGGTGTGACGTTCTCGATGACGACGAAGGCGGGCAGCAGGAGCAGCGTCGTTGGCTCCGAGTAGTCGCTGCTGTGGTTGGGGGTCGGGATGTTGGAGGCCGAGAGCATGAGCCGCTGTTTGACAAATGGTGGCTGGTGTCAGTCTCGGCCGGCAGCAGATGCAGCGCAACCCTTTCTCTTTCTTACCCCATTACTTGGCTTGTCGGCCTTTTCGATGGCCTGCATCAGGCTGCCTTTCTCGTCGGCCACATTGTGCGTCCAGTCGGCCTTGCCCGTGGCGACCAGGACGTGCGTGGCCCACCCCTTGATCCCTCCGTACAGGTCGTCGCTCTGTTCGATCTTGAAGTTCTTGGGATAGTGCGTAGGGCAGTTGTCGCAATCCCTCAGGCAGTCCTCGCCGTCGACTTTGGGGTCGACCTTGGGGAAGAGCTGGTCGATCGGCGCACCGCCGCTTTCGCCGATGGCAAGCTTCTTGGCGCCGCTGACAAGCGACTTGAACATCTTCGGCCGGGGCTCGCGGGCCCTTTCGCCTCGTCCTACTTCGGGTGTCGAGTATGTTCGTTGGTGCTTGTCGCGCGAAGAAGACGGGTCTCCTTGTTGCTTCGATGGCCACAAAAAGTCGTCGACTCGGATGCGACGGCAGGTGAGAGGCAGCGTTTAAAAAAGAGGAGCCGGGGCGGACCGGGAAATAAAGACAGGAGTCAGAGGGAGCGAGGACGAGGACGGAGACGAGGACCTATGTGTGAAAGAGAAAGATGCAGACAAGGTGCACGCAGAGAGAGAGCATCGCCGGCCACGCTGCATGTGTAGGTTAGCCACGCTTGCACAATATTCTCGAAATACAAAGACCTCCGACGCTTGCTTCGCTTACCCCGAACCGACCAGCCTGTCGGGTCGGGACCCCTTGGTTTTCCACCGAGGTCGGCCGGGGTCGCTTGTCATCCAAAAATGGCAAATAAAATGTTCACACCCCGTCTTCAGGGCTGTCATGAGCCAGCTCCTGGTCATGACACATGCAGCAGGCTGGGCAGCCAAGCCTCTCACCCCACGCCGCTTCTCGTAAGTCCGACTCCAACCGAGCTCTGCACATTCATTCACCGAGTCCGAACACATGTCGTCCCGAGAAGTGCCAAGGCATGGAAACACCACACACATACAAGGTACGAGAGGTATAATTGTACAAAATTTCCTCAAAATCGGTTTCGACACTTGAGAAAGTACTTGGGAAATTTCAACCGCCTATCGTCTCTCCTTTCTCTGTGATTTTGCCTTATCGCCCATTGGCGACAATCTTGGTCACCCTTTCCGTTGCTATGGTCCCGCTGGACCAGAAACAAAATCGAGCATGTGCTATTGATACAGCAGCATGTCTAGTCGTGGTATTGGAGAACCTGGTATGACTTTTGTCTTGACTGTCCGTCAGTTGACAACTTGAGGGTGCAGAGATTGTCCGAGGGTCCGAGGGATCAGGAACTATCTGAGCCTCCGTCAGGAAGAATTATGTAACCTGGCATAAATACAAAATGCACTCAATTAGTTGGGAAGATACGTATATACTCGGAGTATGTTATCTAACGCTGGGTCTTTGAGTGTCTATCACTGTTTCAAGGGACCGCTTACACATTGGTAATAAGAGTGTATACGGATTAAAAACGAAACCACTTATATGGTGTGGGTGGTAGTTAAAGGTGAGCAAAATTGGGAAATCTTGTCATAATGAGGATTATAAGAATAGGGCCATGCTTACGACCACGATACGGCGGAAATGACAGCGGCCAATCTGTCGCCGCCTGAACTGCGCATATCTTCGAAGGACCTGAATGCCAGCGAGGTGGGAGACGGCTGTGCGGTCGAATCGACAACAGAAAACGAGCACCTCATTGCATGTGCTGTACCATAATCTTCAGCTTGATAATTGTTAAGTTTCTGTAGGAGGGATGGAAACTCCCAACATGGTCAAATACAATACCAACAGTGGAAGATCTTGGGTTTCTTCACACTTGCTTTCTAGCACATTGTAGAGTAAATTGATTATTTCCCTGGTCTAAAAGAAGGGAAAATTGCGAATCAAACTCCAAACAACTTAAGAAAAGAAAGTGTTGAATATAATACTAAAAGAGAATGAACAGTGGGTATGTTGACTTATTCCGTCGAGAATACAGGTAGGGACTCGAGATCTCTCAACTCCCTCCGACAACTAGCCGTCACGCCATTGGCACTCATTTCTAGCACTTGTTCAAAGGGCTTCGATATCCGATTATTGAGTGTGCACTTAATTATGCTTTGAAACCTCTTTTTCACGAATCAGCTGCATATACCATGGGTTCCGTTTTGCAATATATTTTTTGATTTCCTGAGGCGAAAAATGCTCATCAGGAGCGCTCAAGATTGCCTCCACGATCACCTGTCTCATCTTCCCTGTCCCTGGGAATCTGTTGTCGCACACTTCCGGCTTCTTAGGTTGGACTTGAATCAGTGGGTCGAGGGGGCACCACCACCACTCGGGTATTTGCACGTCCACAGCTTCACCCTCGACTGGTTGTTTGGCGGAACTCGGGTCTGTCCCATGCACAACCTTGATAAGGCTAGAGATCCAACGGCGCTCGCAGTACGTACTCCCGCATATCCGACTGTTGGCGAGCCTCTCTCCGCAGCGTAACCTTTTGAGTGATTTTCTCACACCGGGAGCTTTCGGCGGCGTGGAAGCTTAGGATTGCCGGCGTTTCATAAGATCGATATCCTTTTGGTTACTGTATTCGAGGTGTCGGATCCCATAGGGAGCGCAGACTGTGAGCTGACAATTCGTTTGCTGCTTTTCTTCGCCACCAATGGTTGAGGATGCCGTTGAAGTCACCTTGGAGGACGTACCTTGATCCTCCTGGCCGTCCATGCTACTCCACTTACTTGAACACCTGTCAATGAAATCCAGCTTGTTATCGTCTGGTGGAGCCTTAAGAAAGTGATAGCGCATAGGATGTTGCAAGTCCGATGCCTATCAACGACCGACGAGGACTGATATCAGACTTAATTTGAGATACTAATCAGTTTATAGCAACTTCGATTCATTGTTTTGTTCTGAAGGGGTCTTCCTGGGTAAATCAATCTACTATGTTGAAAAAAATGCTTTATAAATTTCACAGTGGGCCCTCTGAAATCGCTGGAAGAATAACATAAACATCTCTTCCTCTTCCGAGCCGTTCCTATATTAAGCACCTTAGCATCGAGCAATATGACAAATAAGTTAAGCATGACACTATAATACCATTGTGAATACTACAAGCCCAACGTTCCTGATCGCTCTGAAGTCCCTTTGAAGCAATATTTCCATGGTTCATTTCTGTCGAACGCAAAATTGAAAGAATGCTTGACACACTCTGAACGGAGTAATTAAGAGCCAAGACAACGCAATGGTCAGCATTTCACAGCGGGCCAGTCAGTCCTAAGCATATGCTGCTATCTCCAACATCGCCTCTCCAAATGTTTTATTGTTGACTGGCTAGTTCGTCCCTACAACACCCCCCGTCATTATGGTCTTGCACATTTTGTTCAACTCCTTAGCCCCCCATACAAAGCCACTATCATTCATATATATCTGCATGAAGAACTCAGCCCACCACTATCCTTGTACTATACAATAGCTGCAAGGATATTGTACTTCCTTATCAAGGTCTCACAAAACTAAGCTTATACGCTTAGCACCTGTTCAAGAGCTACACCCTTAATACCCTTCTCGGAATCACACATCTTAATACATATGTAAGCAGCCTTATTATTACTGTATATACTAAGGGAGGATGCTATAACTACTGAAGACGTACTAAGAATATCTGAATACTAAAATTATATATGGCGATCCAGTACTGCCTCTAGAGCATCCTAGAAGCAGCATATGGCATCTCATACAAGCTTAGCTGCACACCCAAAGGAAACCGGAGCAGTGTGAGAATGCAATATTCTCAAATTCACTAGACCAACCTTAGGTCAACTCACCATAATTGAGGTTGACTGATTTCTTGTCTAAGAGGAAATGCTGAAGCATCTCATGCACAAATGGTGCATTGGGTGCTTCAACCATCTTAAGTTATCCGGGATAAATTTTGTGTATTGTCAGATCAGACAAGGATGCTTTAGCATCTGTTTTCAGTGTTGTGAGATTTGCTTGAGCCCTCAACGACTTTTGTGTAGCCAAAGTCTTCTTCTGAGTCAATCCAGGCATAGTCAGCCTTGACAACAGTTTATGATCGATTGCTATGGCTGAGGTCGGCTCTAGAAAACAAATGCATTTGATCGACATTTGTTAATGATGGTCGAGGAGCCGTGTTGAGAAAGGTTGTAGGACTGTGGATTCGACCAGCACAAAGACAATCTGCACCAAGAGAGACAATGGCCCAGCCACAGCTTCATACCATGACATGGGAGTATGGAAGCAACCCCCCCCCCCACACACACAAAGAAGTACCGATCCCATCAATCATCAATGAGCCGCCGTCAGGCCACCTAACTTGCTCCTGCCCGGCGGCAGCAATCATCCTTGCGGAAATAGCACCCTCCGTGGGGATGCGGACGAGGAAGAAGTGCTCGAAGCAGACGAGTCTGAAGAAGACGAGTTTACCCCCTGTGCCCTATCCTGCAACGGTGATTCTGGTGAGCGCGACCGTATTGTGCGTCGCTGTCGCTCCGGTGTTGGAGTCGCGAGGTCTGTGACGGGCGGGTCCGGAGGTGTGATGGCTACATCGCCGGGGGCCGCGGGATAATCCCCGGGGTCAACCCTGCGGCCCATCATATATTCATCCTCTTCTTCATCCAAGTACATGAACCCGTTCCTCTCATATGCCCGTCCTACAGCCCTGATCCTCTCGTCAAATGTCATTGCTAGCCCCGGGTTTACCGAAGAGGCCCAGCTGCTGCGATACGCCGGTCCCAGTAGACCCGGCTCCAGGAGAACTGCAGCATTCGGAGTCAGCAATCAAAGCAGCGAGAGCGTCGTTCCATATAGAGAAGGGAAAGAGCTGGCCACATTTTGGTCATAGCCTGTCGCAGGAGTCGTGGCGTGAAAAGACATCTGTGTTGTTGTTGGGCTAGAGCTGGGAGATGTCCGGTCTGCATGGAGTCAAGATTGTATCTGAGAGCTGCTTACTGGTAAGCGGGCCGCCGAGATTGTATGCTTCCATGTAGCGTGTTAGCCTTGTCTATAGGGAATCTATACTGTATAGGTTCTGGACCAAAATCCTGGATACGACTTACGTTCTGGTAGTGCCCCACCCCCTATCAACCTATAAAACAAATCGAAGCCCTGGTCGATGATGCGCTGTCCTGTAACCTGGTACCACGGCGGGTTTAGAGTCTGAATTGATACAATGGAATAACCGCTGAGGATTGGGGAGTGTAAATCAAACAGCTAGGATAGTACAAACGTTGTCATCCAACCATATCATGGGTATATAGACGATGTCAGAATTGTCATCAAGTCTCGCCCAAGGTGCGGTAAAGTCTCTCCGCAGTGGAGAGCGTGGGAGGATATTCCCATCCCGGCCTGCAGTAATTTCCTCATCGAGGTCGGTCCTTGCGTAGAGCCTACTGAAGAAGACTCGCATGTCTGAAAAGGCCATGTTGTCACCAAATCTCTCACCAAACTCGCCCAGCAAAAGATCTACCCAATCATCTGAACTCCGTTCCACCCGCCAGGCGTGAATGAAGCCTATGAATTCCTCCTGTTGCCCTGGCCGTGTCAGGAACATCTCCCCGAAATACCCCGTCCTTTCCGTGGTAATTGGGTCCGTGTAGACCTGCAGCGACATGCGTAGTGTAGCCCTGATTCTACTGCGGTGGAGTAGTATGTCCGATGTGCCTCGTGCCTCGGCTAGAATTACAACGCCAGGATGTCTCCGCTCGTCTGGTCTGGCACGTGTGCGTGGCAGTTCACTATCCGCAGCCACATATGGGCCATGCAAGGACTGGATGGGGGCGGGCAGCGATGTGGGATCGTCGGGGACTTGACTCTGCGTACCGCCTCGACATCCAGGTGGGCAGTAGCAAGCCTTGAAATCATTCCTGAGCCTCCGAAGCTGGTCCTGGAGACGCTTCTGGCGGAGGAAGAGGGACCAGCGGTCATTGCCCAGTCGTGACCGGACAGTAGCCATGATCAGGTGGACCTTGATTAGTTGTCGACCAAGCTCTGATGTGGTTGTGATGGGGAGAACTGATAAGATGACCAGCTGTGGTCCTCGTTTCTCGCTTTTGAGACCCGAGAACAAAGACCCGAGAACAAGTGTGCGCTAGGGAACCTCCAACCATACCATTATACCATTGTGGTGCTCAAACAAGCCCCGAATGCGTCACCCCTTTGTCTTTTTGTTGCCATGCGCTGTCAGGATACAACGTATGCCGCCTTGCAAACAACCAGGGCAAATAGAAACGCATCGAATTACCATATCCAATTACCTATCAATTAACCTTGTTTCGCTTTCGCTGTGCCTTCACGCTTGCTGCCCGCCCTCTGCTTCGTCGTCCTCCTCGTCGCTTTCGCCGTCGTTACTCTGCAGCTCGAACGCCTTCTTGCCCGCGCTCTTCCGTCTCCTCAGCTCGCCTCGCTCCTTCATTTCCTGCCGGATCTTCCGGCTGACCTCGTCCAGCCCCTCCTTTGAGTCCAGCGTGGTGAAGCCACTGACGGGGAACCCCGCCGAGCCGAACGCCCCGCCCGAGCTGCTGCTCCTGCTCCTTGACCGGGACGGCGGCCGTGTCGAGAAGATGCCCACCTTGCCGATGTTGCTGTAGGACTCGTTCTTGGGCAGGCCCCGGCTTGACGATGTCGTGTCGCGCCTAGTGAGAGACCGCGTCGGGCTCTCCGCCTCGAGCCCTGTGCTCGACATGTCGCTGTCGCGTCTCGCGGTTGGCGGCTTGCCCGGCGTCCTCGGCCGGCCGTCCTTGGATGGGTCAGCCACGATCCGCGTCTTGTCAAAGTCTGGGAACATCTCGGGCCCCAGCTCGTTGATCACCTCGGTCACCCGCTCACTCAGCTCCGCCCGCCGCTCCCTCAGCTGGTAGATGTTGTAGCTGGACGCAGGGTTGAGGCACATGACGAGTGGGCGCAGCGACTTGAAAATGTCCATTCCAACCTCCCCCAGCCGCAACGCCGCAAAGGTGATCAACGGGAACACCACCCAGCCGATCGGAAAGGCCGTCCACAGGGGAATCCATCTCGGAACGTAGTCCCAGTAGCCCCAGAGGCGGTCTGCGTAGACTCTCCAGACAAAGATGCAGATGTACGTGTTGTAGAGTATCGGCGCAAACCCCAGGGCCGTCATTATCTTCCATGTCGCCATCACGTCGCGGCCTTGGATCTTGACAGTGGAGCCCGCCAATGCCTCCTTGGCTTTCCGCACGCTGATCAACTTTGTCAACACAAAGACAGGAGTGAAAAGGAGGAGGCCAGGCAGGGTGCCGACCAGGAGCACCAAGAGCTTGACCACCCTGTAGAGGGTGGTCAGCAGGACAGTGTGTATGGGCATCCTGGCGTATTGGACTTGATGGTCGCGCATGTTGAGGTACCTGAGCTGCTTGTTGTAGTCCTTGACCGCCTCCGACAGCTGGACGATGCGCTCGTCGTCCTTGTACTTCTCGTACCCCATTGCCAGCCTCCGGTTCAGCTCCACAACATAAGGGAGCGGTAGCTTCTTGCCGGTCGGCTTATAAAGACGCCGGGCGGCTTGGATGAGCATCAGGGTGTCGTAGTCGGGCGTCTGCACGGTGACAGCAGTCAGACCCTGGTATACCGTGTCCAAGAGCTGGCCGATGGCGTCCCGCCTTTGCCCGTTCTTGTACATCTCAACGAGCTCCCTGGGGATTTCCATGGGCTGGCCGAACTCGACCACAGCCCTCGACCGGAACTTGTGGGCGTGGAAGTAGTTCATGCCGACAGGTACTATCTTGAGGTTGACTTCGGGCGAGTCCGCAAGGGCGCCAAGCGCCATGATGGCAACGCCAGCCTTCAGAGGGAGGAGCCCTGTGCGATCATGACTACCGCCCTCGGGGAAGATGCCTACACAGCCCCCGGATCGCAGCCGGTCAAACACTGCCTCGTATACCTTGGTCTGGTCAATGTGAGGTGCCAGCTTGTACGGTGTGCCCTCGTAGCCATCCTTGATACCCTTGAAATCCTTGTTAGTGAAGTTGCCGGAGTCGTCGATGTCGTCGCGCGCCGTCAGCTGGAACACGGACAGCTTCGTTTTGAACGGCCTCTTGATGCGTATCTCCTCAGGCCCGTGGATCTCTGCTATGTCGACGCTCGTGCTTGCCTGGCCCTTGCCGGCGGGCAGGAAGATCATGCCACCGATCTCTGCGTCCCTTTCGAAATTCGTACCAATTCCCCGGACCAGCGTCGGGTCGCCTATGGGGTCGGGGAGGTATACGGTGCCTTTCTTTGGTATGGCAGCATCCTGTGCACGGCCAACAGGGACAGCACCGGTCTGGCGAGAGGCCCAGCCGATGAAGCCGTGGACGGACTTTTGCGCGACGAGGAGAGAGACACGCCGCTTGGCTTCCTTCTTCAGGGTTCGCTGGAGGATCAGGGCGTCGACAAACTAGGAACAGAGGTCAGTCAGCCGGTTGGTTGGAGGCTGGATGGGACAAGGCGCCTCGGACGCCATCAGCCATTGACGAGGAGCGGGCAGCTCACCTGGTTGGCGTGGGGCGCGGCAACAAACAAGACAGGGCCCTGCCTGGGAACCTTCCAGGAGCCCCTGGGGTGGACCTCGCGGAAGAAGAGATCGACAAAGATGGACATGAACCACAGGAAGGTGTCATATTTCCTGTTGCTCATGGGATAGAGCTCGGTGGCAGGCTTTGGAGAGCCCGCGCTCTGGGGCGGCGCAGGCAGACTCGAGCCTGAGGCCGGGGCCGGGGCCGAAGCCGAGGCCGAGGCATTGTCGGAAGACATGTCTGCAGCTGCTCTGGTGGGCACACGGAACAACGGTGCTGGTGGAGGTTCTGGTGGGAGAGACGAGGGAGATGTGACGCGGGCGCCGGGCAGCAGACTGGTTTTGTGGTGTGGGGTGCTGATCCAATCCGGCAGTGGACTGACTGATCGAAGCCGAAACCGAGGCCGACGATGGAGTGGGCGCGGGCAGCCCGGCAGGGCATGCAACGATACGAGGTCCGAGGTGCAGTGTCCTCAGGTGGACTTGACGGCCATGATCCGGTCCCAGCAGGACGGAGCTCACCTGCGGTTGGAATGTGAGCAGGTTCTGATCGGGGACGCGGGGCGAATATGGGCTGAGCGTCGACAGGGCAGCATGCGGGCAAGGTCACGGTCGAAATGCTGGATGTTGGTGGATGTTGGGCGTCGGATGTTGAAACAGGGCTTTGAGTGTCCACAGCCTGCGGCACGGTATGCACTACTATGCATATGTATAAATGTAAAGCACCATGGTAGTCTGTGAGGAGAGGCTCGCCGTCGTGATGCTAGAGCTATGTGGGTCGGGCGGGATTCTTTGGCAGGGCCAAGGTTCTGGCCCAAGTGACGTGACAGGCCCTCCGTCCGTCCAGGTGGGGGTCCCTCGTCTCCGCGTCGCCGCCTCCCACCCAGCACTCTGCAACCTCCTCCGACCAAGCTCAATCCTGGCACATAGTCTCTTTATCACCATACTCGGTAGGGCCTTCCTAGGCACCTACGCACCTAGGTAGGTAGCTAGCTACCGCTGTCAATCCAACAAAAGCTCCGGGACCGAGCCACCTATCTGCCCAACTACCTGGCTACCAAGCTGCCAGGATGCCTAGCTATGTCCACGATTACATAGTCGGTGTTATATAAAATATACAGACATGATATCTAATAAATGGCAGGTTTCGATTCGACGCCGCCATGCGATGCGTCCAACAACCTGCCCTAACCTGTCTCCTCCCTGTCACTGCGTGCCTCCTCCTCCTTGCCGCGCTGCATAGCCTTTATCTAAAGGTGTGTCGGCACACATCACGGGCCGCACGCCTAGTCAGATAGTATCGTCATCGTTCTGTAGGCTTTTAGGATAGGCTTGGCCCACAAGACTTCCTAAATCAAGGACGACGTGCTCTCCAACAGCAGTGCGGTATGTATCTACCTGCTCCCAACAAGTCTGAGCGCACAGGGCGGGCGAGCGGTGGCGAGCCTTTCGAGGAGGGAGACCTGATTACACTCACATGATTTGAACTTGATACGAGGCCTGGAAGTGTAATCCGGCTGTCCCCAGGGCTGCATCTTTGCTGCATCGCATCTCGAATCTATGTACTGGGACTGCTCAAGCAAACCTGCCCGAAGACGCTGACCCGTATCGCCATGGATTAACTACTCACGTCTTGACCCTCCCTTCAGAGGCCATCATGAGCTTCACTGCTTTGCCTTCCCCTTCCCCTTGCCTTTCCCCTTGCCGCGCCCCTTCTTCTCGGGCACGCTCGCCTCGCCCTCCTCGAGCTCCTCCTGCGTTATCTTGCCCTCATGCTCCATCTCCCTGAGCTTCTCCTGCCCCGAGATGAACAGCGTCAGGTCGTGGTTCATGTCCTTCTGCTCTGCAACTTCTCTGCTCAGCTCCTGGTTTTGCGCCTTGCATGCCTCCATCTCCCTGTTCACGTGCTGCACCTTCTCCAGCAGGCCCTCGTTGATCTTCTTCTCTTCCTGAAGCGACTGCCCGAGCTTTCTGGCAAGCTCAGTTGACTTGTCCCCCCGCTTGCGCTCACGCTCCAGGTCTCGCTCCAGCTGCGGGATGACCTCGCTCTTCAGCCTATTGTGCTCCTCCTCCACGAGTTGGAGCCTGCTCAGCGCCTCCGTGGCCCGGGATGCAGCCGCCTCGGCCGCAGCAGACGCCTTCGCTGCCTTGTCTGCCGCCTTGCTGATGATCTCCTCGAAGTAGACACGCTGGCTCTCCAGCTGGCTAGATAGGAGATTAGTGTACTCCATGCCGATGTTGTCCAGCTTTTCGCGCGGCACTACGTCCATGTCAGGCCCCGTCTGCCTGTTCCCGTCCCGCGCCGCCATGTCGGTACTGGGGAACTCGACCACTTTGCCCTCGCCCTTCTCGCGGATCAGCCGGTGAACCCACATGTCGCCCGCGTAGTCCCAAACGTGCTGTGTCTCTAGCTCGAGGCTGAAGCAGTGCGCCGTCTCCTTCCAATGTTCCTTAGCATGCCCCCCCTTGTATCGGCCACAACCGACGTTGCCGCAGATCAAGCATATCCACAAGTCGTCGGTGGTGTCGCAAGTGACGCAGATGTTCGAGATGCCGTGACCGAAGGGGTGCGAGTACGGGTCGTTGGGGTCTAGCGACTGCGGAGCCGGGTTTGTGGCCCTGCACACGGGGCAGCCAGACCCCGTCCACGACTGGAGGCAGGTACAATGGAAGACGTGCTGGCACGGGATGGTGATGAGCCCCGAGGTGTCGTCCATGCGCTCAAGGCACACCGTGCACGTGGGCAGCTCGACGAGGTCGGGGGTTGGGGGTGGGAAAGGCTTGAGCGAGCTGAGGTGACCGACTGCGGAGCCCTTGGACGAGCTCGCCTTGGGCTGGGACGGTGTCTCGATCGTGATGGATTTGATGAAGGTGACGTGACAGATGCCCTCCTCCTAGAAATAAAAGCGTCAGCAGTGTTGCGCAAAATCCGACCTATTCGAGGAGACAAAACTTACTCGCATGGGACCGAACGTCTTGCCATCGAATTCCCTCTTCCAGGCTTCGGCGGACTCGTGATCTCGGCACTTGATCAAGACCATGTAAGTGCCCAGGGCGCTGGTCATAAGCATGCGATAGTGTGCCACCTGCGCCATCCACCTGCGTCCCACGAAATTCAGAAACCCAACTGGTGAGAGGTACCCCGGGACAGCAGGGATGCAGAGGATCGTGCCATCACCGCCGCTCAGGCTCTCGGTCGATGTGCTCGCGACCCCGGGCTCGTGGGGCTCGCGGTAGAGGTGCACTACCCCCCACCCAGCCTCTGTCTTCTTGCCCGTCAGGGGCACAAACTCGCCCTTGGTGTCTGTTCCTGGTCCTCCAAGATTTGGGCCCAGCGAGGCAGCCGGGGAAGGGTGAGCACTACTTGCCATAGCGAGACAATGTTGCTCAGAGCCTTCGCCCTGAAAGCCGTCGGGCACGTCGAAGCTTTCTATTCTGATAGATCCAAAACGCCAGTCTTTGGCTGCTGACCGAGGCCCGATCCCGGCGAGGAAATGGCCCGGTGCCGGAGAGCTTATTGACCTTTCCCTGCGCCTGGCCGTGCTCAGTAGCTCGGTATCGCCGCCGCCGCCGTCCTCCCCGGCTGCCGGAGGAATCGGTCTCGATGGGCCGCAATCGATCACCCTGGCAGGGTTCTGGTGGAGGAAGCGGCGGTCCTCTGGAGGCAAGTATTGCTCGAGCTGGTCGATGCTCCTCTGCTTCTCGCGCTTCTTCAAGGAGACGGAGACGGCAGGATCGCCGCGGCGGTCGGGGTGGGATGGTAGGATGTCGAAGATACTGCTCCCCACGTCCGGTTGCCAGACGGGTCCGCTCGAGCTGCCGCCGTGTGCGTCACCGAGCGTGTTGTGGGTCGACAAAGGGTCGGGGCTTGGATAGAGCTCGAGTTTGATATGGTAGGAATAGGAATGCATGCTCCGTCCGGGCTACGACCGAGCCTCTCGCTGGGAAAAGCGCCGCGACGGCGTGCCGTTTCTCGAAGAAAAGAGCCTCGTGTTCTCAGGGTGGTAAGGACTGCCTCGTTAGACAGAAACAGAGCGAGGTGACGCGGGGTTGAGTCATCCTGTGACGGCTCTGCATTTGTCAAGGAAAGATGGCCAAACGCGGTCTACTATGGAGCACGCGATGGCTGGAAGTTTCTAGCTGGCGTGTGGTCTCGAGGAGTTCCCAGGCGGCACGACAGGGGCGGGACTCGTACGGGCTGTGCCGGTGGATGTGAGAAGACAGTAACGAGTACCGGCCTACCGTCTGGGGCGGATGTCCCGGTTCGCACACGAGGGTATCTCGCAACGGGAGCAAGCACATTGCAATACGCTTACAGGCATCATAATTGTCACGAAAAGATGCAGGCACTGAACTTTTATGGGTGGAGACTTGAATGGAGTCTGGTATTCCGTTTTGTCTCAATGCGGAGGTGGGGGCTACTCCCGCCCCGCTAAACCATGAACGACGAAGCGAGAAGCGCTAGCCGCCCCTCTCTGTAACACGAGTCCGTCACTGCCCGCCGATTATCACGCTGCGCCTCGATATCCCGCATGCGTTTCCAAACCACGCATCCGCCTACTCGCCTCCACGGAGACGGAGCACCAAGTGCAGAGTAGACTCCTTCTGAATGTTGTAGTCAGACAGAGTCCGGCCATCTTCCAACTGCTTGCCAGCGAAAATGAGACGTTGCTGGTCTGGTGGGATTCCCTCCTTGTCCTGAATCTTGGACTTGACGTTGTCAATCGTGTCCGACGACTCGACCTCGAGCGTAATAGTCTTCCCCGTCAGGGTCTTTACAAAGATTTGCATGCCACCACGGAGGCGGAGAACCAGGTGCAGAGTTGACTCCTTCTGGATGTTGTAGTCGGAGAGAGTACGCCCGTCCTCGAGCTGCTTTCCAGCGAAGATCAAACGCTGCTGGTCGGGAGGGATACCCTCCTTGTCCTGGATCTTGGACTTCACATTGTCGATGGTGTCCGAAGACTCCACCTCAAGGGTGATTGTCTTGCCTGTGAGAGTCTTGACGAAGATCTGCATACCGCCACGCAGACGGAGGACGAGATGGAGGGTGGATTCCTTTTGAATGTTGTAGTCGGAGAGGGTGCGGCCGTCCTCGAGTTGCTTGCCGGCGAAGATCAGGCGCTGCTGGTCAGGGGGGATTCCCTCCTTGTCCTGGATCTTGGACTTGACGTTGTCGATGGTATCGGAGGACTCGACCTCGAGGGTGATGGTCTTGCCGGTGAGGGTCTTGACGAAGATCTGCATGGTGACTGTGGTGATGAAATGGAGGTGACTTGATGTGGGTTAGATAGATCTTGAGTTGATGTTGATGAGCTTGGCTGACAAGGACGGTGGTTGACTGCCGGTCGATGCAAGAGATGTTGTTGTAGGAAAGGTAGAAAGGGCGGATAATGGGGTGGCGTTGGGGGATTGATGGTTTAAATAGGATGGGGGGCAAACGGCTGTGCTGTGCCTGTGCTTTGCTGTTGCGAGCAGACCGACGTTGGTGGAAAGCGGAGGAAGGAGCCCCTGTCAGTGCCTTGAAGTGGTGGGGGCAAGACAGGGCCAGATACAGGCCAAACTGACCAGATTAGTGGGACTGGCAGGCAGATAAAGGGAAAAAGAGCCAATCAAAGGGCAGGCACGACAGCAGCGGTTTCGCCCGCGTGATTCATCAGCGAAAGCTTGGCCAGGGGCCGCAGGCGATGGTGGGAAGGCAGCAGGTGGCTGGAGGCTGGAGGCTGGAGGCTGGAGGCGAAGGAAGTGAATCTTACCAGAGGCAGCCACGGGGATCTAGAACGTAGTAGTTGCTTCCTCAGCCGTCTCAGTGACTGTTATCTGCTTTGCTGCTTGCAAGTTGAAGGCGGTTGATTGCTCTGAAGAGAGTAAGTGCACCGCAAACGGGACAGACCACGCATTGCGTCACTGCCACCCGTCACATGGAAGGCCCCCCCCTCAGTACGCTGTTGCTTGCTTCATCAGCCACATGGGCACCAGCCCCCCTCCTCCGACCGCTTGGGGGCTTATGATTTATGAGACATTCTTGATCGTCAAATGCCATATTCTAACTACACTTGGCACCAATGTCTAGTTCGAGTAAACATGCTCGATCGTTGGGACGTCAACGTGAGCGTGGGGTAACAGGCCAGCCCCGGCAAACCCGACCGACGTCACGTCCCCCCTGGGCCGGGATTGAGACGCACCCCTGGCTCCACTCATCATCGTGAGCGGCCTCATCAAAGTGGAAAGGCAACTGCTGTCATTGCGTGCTGTGATGTGCTGTGCACCACTCAACGCCATCCTGCGCGTTCACTCGGTAGTTCATTGCTGACAGGACAGTGCTTCGCTGGCTGAGGGGCACAGAGATCAACTTCAAACACGACCTGCACAGTCTGAGGCAATCATTCCTGGCGCTGCTTCCGAGGTTGACTGCCGAGAGAGAGAGAGAGAGAGGGTCCGCCCGAGCATCCTTACACCAACGGCCTTGGAACACTGACCGACTCTCTTCACCACCAGATCTCCTCCGGGAGGAACGCGCCAAATAATGCTGCCTGGTTCGCCTCGACAAGGACGATACGAGCTTCAAAGTCAGAGTACGACGTTGTAAGAGGTAGACAAGAAGACCAGGTAGGCAAGTAATACACCACCTCCTTTCGTGCTCATCAATGTCGGCATCCGCCGTCCTCCAACCCAGCTCTCCCAAGATCCTGTCCACGGTCACATCTCAGGACGGCCGTAGAGGACGGCCGACCCCCTGGCCCGTGTCCTCCCGTTGCAATGGGATTCTGGACAAGCTTACTGACTGCAGCAAAGTAAGCTTACCCCTCTACACAAAGATGACGGTGCGTGAAGCAGGCTCGAACCTCCCACTACCCCCTCGTCAATGATGCCTCGAAGGGGACGACAGCAGCAGCAGCAGCAGCTTCTTCATCATCATCATGTTCTACATCATGTAGTAAGAATGACCCATGAATCGCGCCCCCAAGCTCAGACACCACCACTGCTACATGCTGTGCTTTGCGCACCCCACCCGGGAGTTGTGAACCGTCCATCCTGCAGGTGTGCTGCAAGTCACCCAGAACGGGCTACCATCACGCCCGGGCCCAGTGGCGGTGAGAGCCCAGTAGCCGGCAGCCCACGGAGGAGCGGAAGAAAGGCACAGATTGGTGCCCTCTTCGCCTGCCCTTTGCGTTACCATGTCGGTCGCTCCTGGTCATGTTTGATTTTGCATGGTTCAATTATGGAAAGACTCTTATTGTTCTCTAGTAGATAGCTACACATCATTTTTAAATTCGACACCGTGGGCCGCACAGAAAGAGTGCTGTCCCGCGAGGAACCAGCTACAGGCCGCCTTGGGTTGAAAGTGTCGTCCCCTGCCGTCCCTGTTTGCGCAGAGGAAGCCGCGAGGGTGAGAAGTGTACTGTACTGTAAATAATATTGCCATCATGTCGTTCGAGGCACGAGCCTGTCATAACGAACGCCATTTTTTCCGATGCTGCTGTGCACATATCTATGCCGTTTGAGGTCGCGCCCACGAGCCCTCCCTCTTCATCATAAAGTTTTGGTCCGACCCCCGATGGCGGGGAACAGAGATTCAGTCGTACAAAGTCGTTCGTGTCGTCAAGTGGTCGTAAGCGTGTGCTTCCGGCGCGTGAGCTGAGCGTCATGTCGTCGCAATTGTGGCGGTGACCGGCCGAGTGAAGGAGTTGCAGAAAATCAAAGTAAATCAGTAGTAAATCGCAGAAACGCCCTCGCTTGTAATGCCCAACACGAAAATGAAACCACACAACCACCCAAGGAAAAACACTGCCTCGCCACCCCCCCCCAAAAACCCTTTTGCCCGTCACAGCTTCTGCGCAGAATGCTGTGGTGGCTCTACAGGAAAAAAGCACCCAGACCGCCTAGTTGGAACGAATGACCAGCTTGGACAAAAACTTGTTCGACAACGAGTCAAAGTCATCCCTGTCAAACTTGGTATCTGGGCGTGTCCTCAAATATGCCTCTGTGAATGACATTAGCGACTGCGTCGAGACGATATTCCAGGTTACTCGGGAAAGGGGGGGGGGGGCTGGTTTGTAGGGGATAGACAGGAGGCGGAGGCGGTTGTGGACTTACCATGCTTCATCACATGCTGTCGGACTTCAGTCATGGCCTCACAGACTGCTTGGTTGTTGTTGAGCAGCTGGCCGTGTCTCCGCGTGTCCCACTCGGTGAAAGCAGGCAGCTTCTGGGAGATGGCGTGGAAGAGGCCAACAATGACGCCGACAGGGATCGTCTCCATGTCACTGCAGAACTTGTTGACGGCGACGGGGTCTGGGACGCGGTAGTGGCAGTCGAACTGCATCTCCTCCCAGACTGCCAGGAGGATGGACGCCAACATGAATATCGTGGGCCAGTTCTTGAGACGGTCTCCACTGTAGACACTCGAGTAAAGCGCCGAGAGCTCTTCCAGGATGTCCTTCTGCAGGTCCCGCCACATGTCGGCCATGGCACACTTGATCTGGAAGTTGATCATGACAGGCGCGACGACCTTGCCGAAGTACTTGGAGTCCTCGTCGTCGATGGTGCCGTCCAGCTGCTCCTCGGAGCCTTGTTGCTCGACCATGGTGATGTGCAGTGTCAGGTTGTAGGCCAGCACAAGCTTCAGCGCCTTGCGGATGACCGGCATCCTCTCCTTCATGTAGAAGCGATGAGCGGTCTTGAGGATTTCGGTGATGAAAGGCGTGCCCTCAAAGTGGTCATCGATGAAGGTCTCGAACGACTGGTCAATGTGTTTGTCAAGGTACTCAGACAGCGCCTCCATGGACACGCCATCCCGGCCAACATCCAGCTTCTCGGTTCTTATCTCGAAGTCGATCGGCTCCTGGTCCTCAAGATGGGACTCAACCCAGTCGACCTGGAAGCAGCTCTCGTCGGCAACGAAGACCTCGCGGACCATGACGGGAAGGCAGAACCCGTAGCCGTGCGTGATCCACATCAGAGTCTCCTTTTGTGCAAAGCCCTTGACGTTGTAGACGGACACCCCGCGGTCAAGGTGCCTCTCATAATCGGCCTTCCAATCCTTCATGAAGAAGCCGATGTCCTTGATGTCAATACGGGTGCAAGGCACCTGCCAAAGGCGGGCGTGAGAAGGCTGGCAACCAGCGCAGGGCTCTCCCTTGTCACAAGTCTTCTTGAGGAACTTGCACCGCAGGCAAGCCCGCAGCTTCCGTATCTCGCTCGCTTGCTTGCGCTGTTCAGGCAACAGAGGTCCCCTACGCCTGCCCACCTTCTTCTCGCCGCTGCCGTCCTTCTTGCCGTTGGACGTCCTCCGAATGACCGCCTTGGCTTGGCTCGGCTTTGCAATAGGGCTCTTCCTGGGAGCCGTGGTTCTCCTCGCTGGCGGCGAGACAGAAGACGGCTGGGCGTTGGTTGAGCCGACTCCAGAGCCACTGGACGGGCTCGATCGACTGCTGGGCGTAGTCTTGATGGGGACGGGGGTGACAGCAGCAGCGGGGCTGATCAGCTCATGCGAATGATGGTGGTGGCTATCTCCGTGGAAGCAGTTGCGGTGGTTGTTGGAGTTCTCGGCGTACGAGTCGGAACCGGGCGAGAAGGGGGAGTATGGGAAGGGCACCTCCTCGTAACTGCCAAACTCCAGCGAGGTGCCATCTGACTGGGACGAGTCCGAGTTGGTGCGTAAGTGCAGGGTCTGTCCAGGGTTGAATACATTCTGGGCCTGTTGGGTCTGGGAGAAGGAGTCGAAGTTAGGGTGATACATATCGACCATGGCCCATCCGTTGTCGCTTCCAGAGCCAAGGGACAAGACCTCAAGGTAAGTGCCGGTAGGCGAGTTGCTGCCCATGCTGCCCACCCGAGGGAGACCGTCCGCAGGCATGTGCATGGCCGCCTCGAAATCCTGCCAGTTGGCCATACCCGTGCTCATGTTTGTGGTGCCCATGTCCCACGGCATCGGCTGGGCGCCCTCCTCGACGGGGGACATCTGGAACGTGGACGGGTCGGCCTGCTGCATACCGGCACCCAGGGCAGCTTGCGCGTTCGCGGGGAGATAGCCTATGGGCGAAGGCTGGAGGTTCGCCAGGAAGGGGTTGAAGCTGATCATGGCGGACGAGTCCTGGATGAAATGGGACAGGTCCTGCGGCTGGGGCTGGGGCTGCATCTGCTGCTGCTGCTGGAAGGTCCAGTCTGCAATCATGGCCGGCGCGTGTGGGAGGGCAGCGGTGGTGTAAGGGGCCTGGGGCGACAGCTGCTGTTGGTGAGGACTTGACGCAGTCGAGCTGTGGTGGCCGATGGGGGACTGCCCGTGCGGGGACTGTGCCTGTTGCTCTTCCGGGGACGAGGCGGCGACTGTGTGGGTGTTGGGCGAGTGCATTGAGACGGGGGACACGCCGGCGGCGGTCATGTCTAGAGGCATCTGCCAGTTCCCCGAGGGGCTCTGGCGGCTGTGCTGCTGGACCATGGCGGTCGACGTGGTGGCCGGTATCGAGTTCTGCGAGACGCCGGTGGTGGTGAAGGTTGCGTATCGTTCGCGTGGGTCGTACCCGAGCTGTTCCAGCAAGGCAGCCTCTCCTGCCTGGCCGGCGCTGAAATCAAATGTCATGGCTGCCCGAGTTCAAGAGTCAAGAGGGCGGAGGAGGAGGAGTGCAGACGCTCTGGGCAAGAGGGACTGCGATGCCCGATAGTATTGTATTGTATTGTGGTGTGTTGCGAGCGCGGGAGTCAGGACACCGCTCTTTCAACAAGGCCTCGAGGAGAGACCGGAGGGATGTCAGAGAAGGGTCATGAGCTGCGCGAGCAACCGTTGACCTGGACCTGGATCTTGGAACCTGGACCTGGGCGGGAGGAGGGATTAAAGCAGAGCGGCTAAGGTGGGAGAAACTCGGTAGACCCCGGGCGGACTGCGAGAGAGGAGGGAGGAGCCGAAGGGGCGAGGGCGGGCGGGAAATGGGAGGAGAGGAGAGATCTCTCAATCAAGTCAAGGTTGCGCGGTGGTGTGCTGCTCTTGTCTGTCTGTCGACGTCGAGACACACAACAATGCCGGGCTCTACGCAACGTGCGATGTCTTCGGTCTTTTGGTAGGGTTGTGGAAAAGAGCAAGACAAGACAACGTGACAGAGGAGAAAAAAAGAGAGACCAGGACAGAAGATGGAGCCGAGAAGGCCAGAACAAGACTGATTCTCTTTCTCGCGTCCCCTCCCTGCTGCAGTGTTGCCGTGTCTGCGTCTTGGGCCTGCGCCTGCGTCTGCTGTGGTTCGTTCTGGCGCTGGTCTCTGTTGCAATGGGGACGCTCAAGTCCCGCACATCACTCTCGTCTCTGGTCGTTGAAGAAGCGGTGAGCATGCAGCACTAGTAGCACGGCCAATCCCAGCCTCGACATGAATCAGACAAGGGTGTCGTCTCCACAGCTTCGAGAAAGTCTCTTCTCGCATTCTCTGGGGCAGAAGGGACTTGGGGCCACCTTGGCCGGGGTCTGCTGGCCCCAGCGACGGACTGATTGGTGCCCGTTGCAGAGCCCAGAGTCCGGCCTTGCTCCTCATCCACTTCACCCATACGCAGTATGGACTGGTACCCGCAGTAGACTGTACACGACCTGCTTCCCGGCTCCACCCAAAATCGGAGGCCGGGACGCCCACAGCACCAAGCCACGTACGGATCCGTGGAGCGCGGAGAGGGACATGGCCGTCGTCGTCTTCGCACTGTCCTCGAGACCTTTCTTTCTCGACCTGTCGCTCTCTTCACGAGGACGAGGGCGACGACAGCACACGGGCACACGGGCACACGGGCACACGGGCAGGCGGGCAGGGCCGTCATAACCCTCCCCCTCCCGAGTTACAACTGTCTTGCCTGCCGCCGAAACAGGATCTGAGCAGCATGAACATGTCAACACATACATACCACCCACGGGTCATCTGAGCCAGCGGATCAGGTCTTCTGAAACCCCGACGACGACCTTTGTTGGAGACCTGGACCCGACGTTGCAAGATAGGGTGCGCTGGCCCAACCCATCTCTGTACGGTATGCGGTCCACAATAATCGCCTACATGTGCTATATAGGCAGCAGGCCACATAGCAAGATAGTACAAGTACAAGCACGGCAAAGTGGATAGATGCAGCAGGTCACAGAGCAATTTCAACGTCAACGTCTCATCTGCCACGCTGCCCACGAGGCCCTACTCCTGGGGCGATGGGGGGGTGGTGTTCATGGGAGGGTCTCTGATCTTAGTAATGCTGCCATCCCACCCGCGTTGATAGTGCTGACCCTGTGAGACACTGTCGGCACAACCACCCTACATCCAAACCAAAGGCTGGCCGTCTCGCATTCTGTTGCCACCCTGTGCCACCCTGCGGGCGAGGATGAGGATGATTGCACAAGACACACAAGAACCACCTTGGAGCCTCGAGAGGGAAAGGCGCCGTGGTTATTTGAGGTCTGACACTGGTGAGTTCAGATTGCGGCGCCAGCCGATGCCGGCAGATCAGTTGACGATGTTGGGGTTGCCCAGAGTCGATCATGTTTCCAACATGGAAGACCACATATGGGACATTGGCCGGACGGCTCAGGTAGGCAGGCAGGCCACTCGCCCGCCGACAGCCCAGCCCAGCCCACGCTGTCCTCTCGTCTAACGGGACAGAGGCATGTCCGTGCTCGGCCAACACACATCGCGGCATCATTGCGTCAGTCATCCTGCGTAAGTGGTGAGGTGAGTGTGGACGTCTTGTGTCGCTCCCATTCTCGTTGCTACACAGTAGCTGAGGGCTCCATAGATTGGAGAGAATAGTGTAGAACAGGCCATGCGGGTTCTTGCCTTGCGCAGGTCTCCGTCCGAGGGTGGAGCTGTGGGGTGAAGCATGGTGTTGTCCTGCTCCTGCAGAACGGCACGGCACAATGGGCATTGTGATGCTGGTGGTAAGCATCGAGGAAGCCACCCTTCCGCAAATGGGCCTGGTCGACAAACCGGGGCAGCATCTCCTTGCCAAATCTGGTCTTCCATGGCTCCGAGGCTGGGTCCGAGGCTGGGTCCGGTGCGATGGGCAGTACCGTACTAGCTATCAAGTACAACTGTGCTAGCATAACAGTATGTAGGCCCTCCTGGAGCAGTCCCCGCCGAAAAACTGGGAAGCGATGTGCAAGTATCGGCACAGTGAGAGAGACGGCCGGGCCAGGTACAGACGGCAAGTCTCGGGTGGACAGGACCAGTGCATTCGCTCCATTCGCATCGTATCATTGCCCGGTCCAGATTGGCCTGCCGGCTTGCTGGCCTGCATGGCGACCATGACGGTTCGTCTTGCTTGTTTGAGTGGCCAGAGACCTGGACACGCATGCTGCGTGGCAGCTATTCGTTGGACGGCGACGGCAGGCCCTGCTGCCCCTGCAGCCCGTCAGCCATCCTATTCTTCCCCACGCCCACGCCCACGCCCACGACGCTTGCCGTACCCTACCAGCCCACATCAGGTAAAACCCGTGCGCATCACCGTGCCGTGCGTTGGCGTCCAGACGGCTCTCTGAGGGCCAGCCGCAGGCCCACGGCCAAACAACCCTGACCCACGTCCCTTTATTAAGTTCAGCGAGGACCCTGCTTCTGCGTCCCCTCTTTCTTCCCTGACGTTGGTCCTCACCCGGGAGCTCGAGAGGGGCACCGAGGCGCTACTGTGACATTATACTCCAGATACCACGACGACAATGGAGCCTGCCCCGGGTGCGCGCTCTCCTTCATACCTGCCAGGCTGCAGGCTGAGAGGCATGGCACCTACAGCCCGTACCGTCCTGTCACGTAGCCCCGATCAGGCAGTCAGGTCGACCCAGCTGCCTTGGTCCGGCAGTCCGTCTTCGCGGGCCCGGTGGGCACGGAGCAATTGAATCGGACGATGAGGCTCAGGGTCTTGGGATGCAATCCTGCTCCATGGGGCGGTGGGGTTGCGATGCTGGCGATGCATGAGGGGCATCTTTCGCGTCGTGTTGCCCCGTCTGCAATCGACTGCGGCTGCTGGCAAGATGAGCCTCAATCCTTGGGCCCGGAGATCGATCCATTCTTGATCGTCTGCAGGCGACGAAACACCGTGCTGGCCCGGGCTCTTGATTCGCGCTGCGCACTAGAGGCCATCGTTGTAACTGACCGCCGTTTACCCGCTGCCTACCGGTAGCTCTTTGGATGCCTAGGCACGGATCCGTACATAGTAGACACTGGGCTCGTCTCCGGAGGGCCAAGGGGCCCCGCCGTCGCGGGAGACCAAGACAAGGCCAACGGCTTGTTTGCTAGGCAGGCCTGTCGAGGAGCTCGCCTTCGCGCATGCAGTGATAAAGCACGCAAAAGGGGCCATGCTACCGGGCTCATACTCTGCTGTCAATAGAGCATCGCTAGTCAGAGCGAGTACCACGGCTGGCGAGGCACGCCTGGTAGGTGCATCACGGACGAACACACTTGGGATTTCCCAGGGAGCCCCTGGTGGATGGGATATGGCATTTCAGAGCGGCACTGTGCAGTTCACGACACTGCTGGAGTTGCCATTGAGTTTTGGAGATTGCAACCCTCCAGATCACAAAGAACTGTGTTCCGTCCTCGCTTGCCGCGCACGTCTCATCAATTGGTCTGGGACAAGGAACAAGGCGAGGGTCTCGAGGTCTGAGCACCTGCGGGCCATCCTCTCCCCATCCATGGGCGATCTACTAGTTGCATGCACGGTGACTACACAATACGTGCCGAAGCGGGACAAGCTGGACCAGACGACTCGCTGGACAGGTTGGTCCCTGTTGCTGAGACTATCATGGTGCCGAACTGATGCTGCCTCGTGCCTCGACGACATCGTCGGCTGCTGGCAGGCTGCGATAGCGTGCCTCTTTTTGATATCGTGCAGCCAAGGCATTGAATATTGGACCCTCTCTGCTGCATGTCTCTCTGCAGGCCATGATGAGCATCTGCAGGTGCAGTCTCAGGGGTGAGGGAGAATTTTTTGCCTCCCCCCTCTTCCTAGTCTGCGCCTGCGCGGGTCCGGCGTGACGCCCATGCTGGGCCTGCTGGCCACGGCCGCCACTGGGCCATGGGCCATGGCATGGTCGCAGCTTCTTGCGTGATCTTGATTGATCTGGTGATCCAGATCGTCTCATCGTTCCCGAGGCCTGTTCCTGTGCCTGGCCTGCTTGGGGTCTCGACGTCGGCCCAGCGCTTGACGAACGGTGAGTTTCGGCTACTGTGGGTGGCTGCGGTACGCCTGCCTCAAACACACACGAGCCCAGAGGCAGACCATGAGATTCCCGTCGTCGAGGTGGTACAAGATCATGTTGTAGGCGCATTTCAGGGCGGCACTGGGAAATCCGGGCGTGGGAAACTTGTTGCTGGTGGCCCCTTCACATCTGTCGGTGGCTCGTAAAAGTCAAAATTGCCCCAAGACTTCAGGCCGAACGGCGGTCAGCTAGAGCGCCATGCTCATGCTCATGCACCCATGGCAGACTGGCGGCTGCTAGCATCGCCAACGGCGAGGAGAGACACACGTAGATTTGGGTAGTAGCAGCGAGAGACGCAAGGGCCCTTGCTGCCCAGCGAATCTGCCTTGCCTGCCAGCCTGCTTGCCTGCATCGGCGCCACCACCTGATAGAGTTGCAAACAAATTGTTGGACCAACCGACTGGTGCTCTATCGGGGCCGTGTGCCACCGACCGCGAATGGGTTTTGACATCAATCAGGATAGACATTATTCCGGTCCTTGCTAGTCATGCTGGCGCTCACCTGCAATATGATATCTCGGTGCTCGCCGAGGGACACCAACGGGGCCGGTCCTAGCCTACGCATTGCCTCTCGTCTTGGAATCCGTTCGGGGCTCGATCTCAGTACAACGGTAGGCGGGCGCTGAGGGTGCCCGCTTTGCGCCGATCCGTTTCGGGCTTTTTCCGGGTCCATTGAGGAGCCCCCTCGGCATCTGCGAACTGCCAGGCTTGTCTCTGGCTTGCTGGGGCCCAGTAGGATGATTCCTGAAGGGCCAGAAAGGTCGCACATGCGTTTTTCAAGGCTCAGATCACCAGAGTGTTGTGCCTGGATGGGAAGAAAGCATCACTGCGATGGCTACCACAACCGCCTCGACACGCTGGCGCACAGTGAGAGGCTCTCGTCGGACGCGTCGTCCCTGGAGGCTCGGTTGTTGATGTTGCTGCTGCTGCAGCCGCTCATCCAGAGCACCGCTCTAAGCGTCGTCATATTGACGTCGACACTGTATTGACTGGGCCCCGTCCTCCGTGCGTGACAACAAGAGCACTCTGAGCCTTCGTATCTTATGCTGGAGGAGGATCTTGTGATGCGAGTTGGGCCGCCCGCAACCGGTGCCGGGCCGCGTTGCGATCGTGCTGGTTCTCGGGCACCCCGGATTCCAGGGGCTGGTACGCCCCTCGTACAGGTCCATGCCCAGTCCATTTGTAGCACGAGCGATGAGGATCATTGACAAGGGCTGCCACGCCGTGCTGCTCTCCATGACGATGCCACGCTCGAAGGCTGGGTCGGCGGGGTCGGACGACAGGCGGCCTGGGGGTGCTGAGTTGGCCGTGCCAGACCTTGGAGAACCGACATCAGTCTGACGGGGGGAGTGTAGGATACAAGTACTTGTAGACGAGAAAATGCAACCGACAAGTATGCCTTGAGGATGGACCCTAGTGGCAGTTGCCAGGTTTGATGACGATAGTTCCCATGGGCGTTGAATTGAATTTGAGTTGAGGTGAATTGAGCAAGTCGGCGCCCGAGAGAGCGATGTGCAATTGCGGCTTCCTGAGGGACGTGGAGCGGAAGGTCTTTCTGCCTGTCTGTTGTCAGATCAGCGGGACTCAATTCACGTCGATGAAGCTCGGGAATTTGACTCGTTGGTCCGTTCATCAAGCCAGCGCCAACCACCAGTCGTGGCTTGCGTGACCTAGCCAATCGAGCCGTCGACGGCAGCAGCAGCAGCAGCAGCAGCGTGCCCTTTGACGTCGGTTGATATTGTTCACAGGGCGACAATACCAAGACAGCCGAAGTCGTGAGCGAGGCTCGGCCGAGCACTGGAACGTTGGGTCCCTCGTCGGGCTCTACCTGTGGCGCCTCCGCCCAACCAGCTCGCACCTCGATTTCTGTGCTCTCTTGTCGTCCCAAGTAATGAGAGCCAGGACAAAGAACCAAGGCAC
This sequence comes from Diaporthe sp. P3_1W, assembly GCA_037177825.1. Classification (NCBI taxonomy): domain Eukaryota; kingdom Fungi; phylum Ascomycota; class Sordariomycetes; order Diaporthales; family Diaporthaceae; genus Diaporthe; species Diaporthe sp. P3_1W. The sequence continues at coordinate 52,601 of JBAFXB010000008.1, forward strand.
TCGAAACCGTGTCGTATTCCCCGGCAGAGCTGTTGTTGCATCCATCTTGCAGGCCAAGAACAGCCAGCGCAGGACGGCCACCAGCACCACACCCGACCGGCTCATCGATATATCAGCAAACGGCCAAACGCCCGCCATGATCCCCGACCTCTTCACGTCGCCGCCGCCCGTCAGGGATGAGCTGCAGTCCGCGACGACCGTGACCCAGGATGACACGGTGGACCTCTGCCTACCGTTCCTGTCCGGGGAGAAGAACGAGGGCTGCAATGGCTACGGCGTGCCCCATCTCGACCGGGAGAGGCACATCAGGTTTCTACACAAGCAGCTGGGTGGTTTCCCAGCCCCCTTCGTCGCTGCAGATGCCAGTCGGCCCTGGTTCCTCTTCTGGTCTCTGAATGGGCTGAGTCTGCTGGGCGAGGACGTGTCCTCCTATCGGGCCTCCTTGATCGACACCGCGCGTTCCATGCAGAACGACACGGGCGGCTTTGGCGGCGGCAACGGTCAGATGTCACATCTGGCGACCACCTACGCCATGGTCCTGGCCCTGACTCTCGTCGGCGGGGACAGCGTGTACGAGGTCGTTGACAGGCGAGCCATGTGGAAATGGCTTTGTGCCTTGAAGCAGCCAAACGGAGGCTTTCAGATGGCTGTTGGCGGAGAAGTGGACGTCAGGTAAGGCCTTCATCCACCACCTCCTTGTTGTTCCCACTCCATCGTCGTGCGCTCGAATCTAAGACCCGGGAATAGGGGCGCGTATTGCGCAACAGTGGTCATCTCCCTGTTGAACCTCCCAACGGATTTGACCCCCGAGTCCCCGGCATGGACCCCCGATCATCCCACACTGTTCACGAAGCTGCCAGAGTACGTCCAGAGATGTAGGTACACAAAGGTCCCTCCGCCGTCTGCCCCCCTCTCTGGCCCGTGGGCGTTTCTCGCTAACCCCCCTTCGCCCAAGGCCAAACCTTCGAGGGAGGGATATCGGCCCACCCGGGCGCTGAAGCACATGGTGCATATGCCTTTTGCGCGCTAGGCTGTCTTGCCATTCTGGACTCTCCCGATCGCATCATTCCGAGGTAAGCAACCTCCATACAGGCAGGCAGGAGCTTTGGGATGGTGGTCACGCCGGTCCCCCTTCCTCTACCCGGCCAGTCAAACGATGACAAGAAGCTGCGCATGCTGACTGACACTCGCCGCGGGTGCTGCTCAGATACCTTGACGTTCCACGACTCATCTCTTGGCTTTCCTCGCGGCAGTATGCCCCCGAGGGTGGGTTTTCTGGTCGCACTAACAAGCTTGTGGATGGATGCTACAGCCACTGGGTCGGCGGGTGCTGGCCGCTGATCGAGGCCGCCCTCGCAGGAGGGGCCGCAGCAACAGCAGCAGGAGGCGGCGGCTACGCACCTCCGCTGGGACATGACCAGCCTGGCCACAAACACGAGCTCCCTCTCACTAGCCGGAGCTTGTACAGCCGAGAGGGATTAATTCGCTACATCATGTGCTGCTGTCAGGACCAGACCAAACGCGGTGGTCTGCGAGACAAGCCCGGCCGGTACGTAGTGGATGAACCTTGGTGCCAAAACTCCTGTGGTGACGTGTCGAACCCCTTTCTAACTCGATCTTATAGCACCTCAGATGGGTATCACACATGCTACGTTCTTGCGGGCCTGAGCTCCGCACAGCACAAGTCGGAGCTGGTCGACGCGGGTGTTCCTGGCGTTGACGCCACCGAGTGCGATGCAGGGAGCACGGGCGGTACGATGCTCGGCGTTGGCGGGCAGCCTTACCTCAACACCTCTTGGTCAGTCACGCCGTACCTCGACGAAGCGCAGATTTTTGACGAGCAAGATCGTCTCGTCCCGTTGCACCCGCTCTACGCACTTCCGGTCGGTTGCGTGGCGGACATAAAGCGGTACTTCGACGCGAAACCAGGGTTCTAGAATCCCTCTTTCGCTGCGAGCCAAGGCAGGCGCACGTCGCTCGTCTGTCCTTGTCCTGCAGCACACACTGGCGACTTACACACACATGATATTCTCGCGTAGGGCGAATCGGAGGAACCGTCTGAAGCCTGCTCCAGATCGCAAAGTTCAACGGCCACGTTTGCCCATGGCACAGCATGTAGGTCCGGATGTCACGTGGCGATGGTGAACGACGACATCAGACGCAATGCAAGTGATAATGTGTCCCCCGTTCCGTCTCACCTATCTCCCTCGGGAGTAACATTGATCGGGTTGAGGCACGGGTTCCATGTCAATGGACTATACACAAGGCAGAGCGGCCAGGAACCTGAGACTGTGATGTTCTGGATATTCAGTAGGGTGTGGTTCGTGGGACCATGGGATTGGCTGGCACGGTCTCCTGTGTGCCTGTCTCTAGATCCAATGCTATGTAATCAAGTTGATTTCCTTGGGATCCCGGTCAGGTTCGGTTCGACCGAGGTGAGGGAGGAGAGACTAGTAGCTGTCAATCCCGTAAACCCTGCCCTCAGAGGACAGCCTCCTCGCCAACAGTACAACATATGCGCATGAACTATGTCCGGGGGGTCGGGGCCCGGGGTCAGGACTTGTAGAGAGCTGCAGTGGGCGAAGTTTAGAACGCCACCTAGAAGAGGGACACCTGAGGGCGCTCCAAATCGCGGCACATAGGGAGATACAGATCCCATGGAGATGCACGATGAGAGAAGTCTGAGGAGCCATTGCCAATCAAGGCCGTGCCAGAAGCAGGCCAAGCAGGCGGCGAAGTGCTGCTGCTGTCCTTTTGGGCCTCTTGCAGATTTTCTGACGATGCATTGCAGATTGCATTTCAGTTGACCGACGAGTTGGCTGGGATGAGGAAGAACCAGGAAAGCGGAGAGTAGTATGCAGGGACCGGGCCCAGAGAGACCGCTTGGGATCATCGTGGGACGCTGGAGACCGATGCCGAAGAGATGACGGAAACGACGCCTCTGGCGATACACGGCACACCCTCCTGGGCCTCGAAAACGGGCCCCTTGAGTTGACGTGTCCGCCTGGTGTTGTTCATGTACGTACTATGCAGTCAGATATCAGATGATCACCTAAATGGCTGTTCCCGAAGGTGGGCGCGGGTGTTGGGTAGTCTACATGTATGAGAGGTATGCATGGATAGAAGGAGAACCATATTTTTGTGGGAGTAGGAGGGAGAAGAGGAGGGGGGGCTGGTATGGAGGCAGGCCAGGCTGGCTGGGCTGGACTGGATGGAGCTGGAGCTGGAGAGGGCTGCATCGCGCAGTGGTTGTTGACTCAGATGCATCTGAGACGGACTGCAAGAGGAGTCCACCACTGGGAAGATAGGGAGCACAGGATGCCGTGCAAGGGATGTTTCGATCTTTGTGGGACACCTCGTGGCAGCTTCCGGCGCATCGTGCCACTGGCACACACACTCTCCCTCACACAGCACACAGCACACAGGCTTTGCACGTGCTAGGAGACACATACCGCCCCAGCAGGCGTCCGGAGTCGCCTTGTCAAGCTCGACTCGAGTCTGATGCAATGCAGTATGACGTTGGCGGGCTGGACGCGATTTGACGTGGAGGACTGGACTCGGACTGCAGGCTGCACGAGGAGCAGGCTCGCACGCCACCAGGGAGGAGAGCCTGCGTCGAGACCGGGAGGGATGATGCAACTGGTAGAGCAACAACGGCAGTAGTCAGTGGTGGATCTGGGCGCTGTCTGCCTGGCCACGTCCTCGAGTCCGACGAGGTCGAGTCCAGCGTGTGGTGTCGTTGGTCACGGGTTGGTTGCATGGTGACTGACGGCTGGTGGCAGCTCTCGTCACATCGCACGGGACCTCACCGACCCGGCCAACCTCGGGTCCGCCGCAAATACATCTGGAAGGGCGTGGAATCGAAGCAGCCGGGGATCGAACATGCTGAAACACACAAGATTCGCAGACCATGTTGTCGAGATATTTCCATGTGGTAGAGAAGGGCGAGCTGGCGCTTGGGCCACATTGAAAAAGCAACAAGTTTCTGTGTAGTCCACGTTGTATCATGTACCTCGGTACTCCGTTAGACCACCACACAACGACACCATCTCGGCCGACAGAGAACGACATCCCCTTCTCCATATGGCACAGCTTCACTTATCTGCCCTGCCCTGCCCTATTCTGCTTGACTTGGCCTCTTCCTCATGCCCATGTTATTTATTAGCTCGGGAACCCCGTACCTATCAAGGTAGGCAAGTAGGCAGGAAGAGACTAGCTCACAACTTAACAACAGTACCTGCAAGTGAATTGGAGCTCAGCGCAATTGGCCAATCACAAGCACAGCCGGCCCTCGGTCGGCCTCGCCATTGAATCCTCGACCCGGTCCGTGCCCTTGTCTGACTGACCTCAGACCTCTTGAGCTCTGTTTTGCTCTGCTTCCAGCCTGTGCCCCTCCTTTCGAATCATTGTATGTATGTACGCCCGTCAACAGCCGCGGCGTCTCGCTCCACAGGACAACAGGGCCCCCTCCCCAAGGGCCCTGAGCCCCTCCCCATGGCCGATCGGATCCAGATCTACACAGTACACAAAATCCCTTGTCGTCAGTGTCAACTTTCAAGACTCCCAGGACCCGGATCCCGACTCAAGACTGCCGACTCTCGACTCGGCACTCAAAGACTCTCGGCTCAAGACTCAAGGCTGAGGCCCAGGACCCAAAAACAGGGCATCTCCAAACAGCCCCACACCACCCACCAGAACCACACCGGCGGAGAGCATCGGCTGCTTCTGCCGTCCTGTTGTTGTTGTTTTTGCTGCTGCGTCTGCTGCTGCTGCTGCTGCTGCTGCTGCCCCTCCTCGCTGCTGGGGCTGGGTACACAGTAGTCTCCGAAGTGCAGTTGCCCCTCCTAACCCATGTACTGCCAAGGTACTCGGCTGCGTGGTGCAGCACAGACGGTACAGCAAGGTTACGATGGCCCCTTGCCCCATGGAGTCCGGGGGTACTTGGAGCCGTTGTGCGCTACATTCTGATATCTCGATTAATTTCAAAGCCGCATTGCCAACTCATCACTGCATGAGTGGCATTGCTAAGGCCTGCTCTGCTCTGCTCTGCTGCGACATCTATAGTACATGTACACCACGGTACACACATGCACGAGGCGCGCTACCACCAAAACAAGTGCAGTGAGCGAGCGCCGTTGCCTTCGCTGCCCGCGACCCACGACGCTTGATTTCTCGACTCTACCGAACGAACCATCACAGCATCTGGAGATGCCAACGGTCAACCGTAGGCGTCAGTAAATGGATGGTCGCGTCAATGGCCAATGGCGAATGCCTGCGGTCCGCCAACGGACTCGAGCCATATGCCTGCCTCCCTTGCCTTCCTTCCCCTTCCTGCCCTGCTCGGCCATCCTCCCCTCTCACGCCACACTGCTTACAATCAATCGGACCCGGACTGCTGGACCGCTCGATTGCGTTATACCGCGCAGTAGCCGTGTGCCCATGCTCAATCACCGCGGTCCCAGCAGCTGCAGGCCTATGCAAGGGTCTGCCAGCTCGCGGCCGTTTTCTCTGATTTCTTTTCGCCTCACCGACTTCCTACACGGCAGTCTGGCACGGCCTGTCCTGTCTGCCGCTCTCCTACTGGGTCCCTCGTCTTCTGTCCCCATCCCTTCTCCTTCTCGCCTCAGTCAACGGACCGGCCTCCATGGGCTGTGGTACGGACATAGCACCATTCTTCTGTCGCAAGCAAGGCTCTTCCTCGTTTCTGGCGACCCCTACTGTACCCCCTCCGACCCATGAGATTGGCTGCCATGACCCGGGCCCATCATCAAACAAGCGCTGATTCTCCTCCCGCCACCGGGCCTGTAATTTGCCAGCCGCCGTCTGCTCACCCAAGGTCCTCCTACCTCTCTTACCTCCCGGAGTCTGGTCCAATTCATTCAACGGTTCAGTGCCTCCGAGAGGGGCGGGCCTTTCACAAACTAGCTGTCATAGCGAGCACGCGTTTCACTTGTATGAATGCGTTGGGAAGGTACACCGCATCCAGTTACGACGTCTCGGTCAGTCCTTTCCAGTCACATCACTCTTTATGCGAAGCATCTGGCAAATTCCAACAGGTGCTCCATGTACTGTGTAGCAAGCAGCCGCCAGAGGCCCGGGGCAAAATACAAGAGGCGAAAGGCCAAAGGCCCAAGGCCCGAGGGGTTCGCAGCCAAGCGCCTGCGCCAGTCGAGATAGATCGTACATAGGTTCTGCAGCACCTGCTCCATTGAGAGGGCTGGAGAACCCCCCCCCCCAAGGGTGATAGCTCCCGCCCCCTGGCCGGAGCTTAATCTCGAGCCGTTTCCGGAGACGCAGACGCAGCGTCTCGCCGCATGGCAAGCTGTGGGCATGGCACAACAAATCCTTCCAGAACGCGAGCCATGTCGCGCGAGTGGGAAGCGCCTGTCTTGGGGTATTATTGCTGAGGCTGGAGGGGTGCATCTATGTACAGATCCGTACCTTGTCCCGCACCCGAACCACGGCGAGCCCCAGGAACCAGGCATATCCCTTCCCTGCTCTTGGTCCGGATTCCCTATGGCGGCCAATCTAAGTGGCAGGCCGGAAGATGGGCCATGTCGAGTCCTTTTCTCTCTTGCAAATTTCTCTCACGTCGTCGGCCCCTCGGTTTGCATCTCTCTTGCAGTCGATTGAGGTGCAGAGATTGGTCGAAGCCAAGGACGGTGCCATTTGCCACATCACTCGGCCAGTCTCGTTGTGCATCGCACCGGCCTTCTACCCAGCAGAGACATGCGCCCCCGAGCCCTCGCCGGGGCTCGCGAGGCCCAAGGGCGCTCGACATATCCGTACCGCGCTTGTGACTCTGCTGGTCCAGATACCTCCGGCGCTACACGCCTCCTAGGAGGTGCCGTCAGACCACGGTCAAGGTTACGGTCGTGGGGGAGAGTTGCGGTCACCTCCAGAGGCCCGGCTCTCCCTGTCATCGGGGGATACGTACCTCGACAGAATTAACCGAGAGACTGGGCTCACTGGAGAGATGCCCCCATCGCCAAGCTCGTGGCCGTTGTCTGTTCTCGACCTCAGTCCCCTTCGTCACCACCCTAGACTCCCATCCCACATGCTCGCTCGTGTGCGTGCTGTACACTCTGCTGGCCCGGTGTCGTGCCTCTTGTACCCACCGTGTCCCTTCCTTTCTGTGTCTAGTCCTTGTCTGCATCCGATGGCCACCCCCTTGTGTCTTGGTGGAGCTCTCTAGTTCCCAGCGCTTCCTATCAACTGGCAACGGCGCACGCCAACACATCAAGATGGGTCACACTTTGAGAGCCGCATCTCTCGACTTGCATCTTTCGAACCCTTCCCCTTCCTTGCCCTCAAACCCCATGCTATTTCCTAGCCTGTTTCCCGCCGTCATTCCTTTTCCAGGTGGAATTGGACCGGTTCTCGACGGAGCCCCGCACCACAATCAGAATTTCTGCAATAAAGCACACATGTCTCGCCGTTGCTGGCTCATCTTCTCCTGCATCTCGAGGCCGGAATACGTAGCAGCATAGTAGCCCCTACCACCACCGACGCCGCCGCCACCAGCACCACCACCAACAACAACAGCGCATCCTCTCTCCTCCTCCCCTTGATCGAGCTCGCCCTTTTCCTGTCCAGGCCTTCCAGAACGTCCCGAGTGCAGGGCACGGCAGACAGTCCAGCTTGTCCCCCGCCCCCGTCCGGCAATCAGCATTGCTGCCCTACGCACTCATCACCTCGGCACTTCTCGGCCGCCTAGCTTCACTTTGCCCCCTTGGGTTGGGCTTGACTGCATCGCCAGGAAGCCAGACTAGCCCCTCCACCGCCGCCAGAGGAGGAATTTGTCTTGGGCTGTTTGGCACCGCCACCGGCACTGCCTTTGGAATACCTCGCCGGGGCACCGGACGACGTTCTTGGTCATTCTCACCTCTAGCCTGCCGGCTCGGGGATCCATCCACGACCTGCGCCCTGCCTCACAAGCCATTGAGGCCCCAGTACCCAAAATGCGCGGATTTTATATGCAATACCTTGACAGTAAGTGGCAGACGGATTCAATTGGCACCTTGCAGACACCCATTGGCACTTTGCGAGCACGATCTCATGCCTTCTTGCCCGGCCCGGTTGTGGGCAGGGGTGGGGATAAGTGACCCCGGGAAGCATGATGCATCCATCTTATCTCAGATCCCTTTGCAACACCAGACAGAAAGTACCTGTGCAACACCCCTTCTGCTACTCTCGTGCGCTTCTGTTGCTCCACATCGGGGGTCGGACAAGACCCCCAACCCGGAGCTTGGGATCGGAGCCTTAAGTTGCGTTCGCCTATCGATCCAGCGCATGCCAGAAGTCGTGCACCATTTCATCTACGTTTTCCGCCATAGGGCTGGCCTGGTGGGTGTTTTGCATGGTTGGGTCGGCATGCAGACTGCCTCCCGCCATTCGCCTGCGTGGGATCCCGCCCCTGGGCACCTATCTGCATGCAATACTGTCGTGCCAACGCAGGGAGCGCGTGGAGGCGACGGCGGAGGGGTTGGTTGGTCTGAACGGCCAAAGACAGCCCAATCTGGACACTGTTCCCCATTGACGGCGCCGCGGTGTTCAGTGACAGCCTTTTAGCTAACAAACTGCGTCTACAGGCCTGTGCCAGCGGCGTGGCTGGGAGCAGCCCACTTACGAGTGCTACCGCGAACCCGGTGGCTACACGTGCCTGGTCTTGGTCAACGGGCGCGAGTACCAGACCGATCTGGCTTACGAATCGGATGAGCTGGCGCGCGAAAATGCGGCCATGCGTGCCTTTATGGTGTGCAGGAACTTCAGCGTCAATGGCGGTATGCTAGCCCGCAACGGCATCGTCCAGGGGCTACCTGCAGACGAGGCCAACCGCAAGCACAGGAAGAGCAGCAGCCGCCACACGTCCTCGGCGTCTTCACACTCCCACTCGTCGCATTCGCACGGCCACCACAGCCGGAGCCGCCGCTCTGGCCAGCACTCGAGCGGCAGCTCCACTGCTTCCTACGAGTGAGCAGGGCCGAGGGCCCGAGGGGTACGAGCCGCAATCGACGAGTCCCCAAGCCCCGACTTGGCCAGGGACTGTCGGGTAGCAGGTGATGGCGGCGAGTAGCTGAGCTGCCAGGTGGAGCGCTTGTTCGAGGCGGGCTGCGCCCCTGCTCCGGGGCCGACTGACGCGTTATCCCCCCCCCCCCCCCCCGATAATTCAAGCCCTGATGGACCGTGACTTTTGGGCCGAGGGATGGCCAGGTACGATCCGAAACGACGAGCGAGAGGAAGATGAGGATGAACCATCACCCTGTCGATATAAAACATGACGAAGGCTTCACAGCAACTGCGCCCTACTACATCGGGGCGCACCCAAGAAGATCACGGACTGCTATTTCTTACTTTCTTATTCTCTTCTCCCTCTCCTTTTACAGCACCTACCTCATAACGAGCAAGATATCTTGGGTGAAGAGAGACATGACAAACCCCTGCATCAGCCCCTGGCTATTAACGACATTACGATTTTACGACCTAAAGAGATGAATATTCGAACATTCGAAACCAACCATCGCGGCATTTCTGATTTCACCATCTGGGAAGCGACTTGGCTACCATTCTGTCACGTTTCCTCGACAATAAAGTTTATGGCACAATCGGTGGCTTGGCAAAGGTCCCCAGCTGGGGCTCATAGAATCGGCGACAGACACGAATCCCGGGGTGCGATTGAGCACAGCCAGCTATGATGGGGACCGGCCATATGACCAGGGAGGGGTGGGAGAGGAAAGGGCGGAAGGGACTGTGAAAATGGAAAAGGGGCAGCAGAGCAACGTGGTTTTACAGAGACAAAACTGGGACGGGAACGGGCGAGGTGACCGCCGATGCGAGTTGAGGTACAAAAAGCAGAGCAAAAGAACTAGGGCAAGAAGTGACTCAAATGTGCCTTTGGTTCGCGACAAGCGAGGACCGAGGAGGGCCCTTTGATGATTGATTGACTGACGCGGCGGATGTGCTGAAGTCGGTGGCAGGAGAGAGTGAACCTCGAGAAGACAAAAGCGACGTGACGACCTTATGACTATTCCAGATTTACAGACTTCTAGAGCTGATGATAATGACGACCACAGGCGGAGGGGAGGTGGGAGAGATATCTAGGGAACAAGATTTCAATGCATACCAAAATTATGACTCCGACACTGAAAACACGAAAAATAGCGTGCTGCATACGATTGTGGTGTGTCTCGTTCTTGTTCTGCCGTGACCATATGAGGGCATTGGCGCCACTCGGTTATAAGATGCAGTCGAGACGGAGAGTGAACAGGGCGGGTTTGGTGATGGTGGAAGAGCAAGAAGGACAGACGGGGATGATAATGGACGTTGGGTGTTGGGTTGAGATCAGCCAACATCAGGTGACATCTGCTCGCCTGTGGTTGTGCCTGTGCCTTGTGGCGCTGCAGGACAGATTTGGTCTAGAATGCTTGGGTGATGGTGGCGTGTGTGTTCCTCGTATTGGTTTTGCATTTTCCTGCCTGCCATGCCATGCCACACCATGCTATGGGTTGCGAGGGGGAGTGAGAGTGAGAGGATGCGAGACACGAGGCACGAGACACACGAGACACGATGTCCAGAGGACATGTGTCCTCGATGCTACAAGTAGGCGGTTGTCTCAGCCAGGGCACAACGCCTGTCAGCGCCGTGTGATGGGCAAAAGCGGGCTGCTTCTTTCTATTCCGGGGGTCGCGCCAGCCCTGCACCGCCCCACCGGGGGGAGGATGAGCAAGGAGATGTGGGAACCAACGCGTGTACAGCATACGCTGGCTGGCGCTGTGTACGGCCATACCTAGAAGTAGGTAGGCTAGGTATGCTGCTATGTATCTACGGAGCTATGTTCTGGACTGTATTCGACGGGGCAGCAAGGGCGCGAACATGACATGCCTGCCTAGGCATATGTACAGGTGCAGAAGGGTTCCAAAGATGAATTAATATCTAGGTAGTCTGTCGGTTTGGCAAACAATCCTGTTGGACGAACAGTTGAGGTGAGCGGTAGCATCAGCCCACACGTAGCGCAACGAGTTTTCAATGTATGCAGGCCACGGTCTCAGTCTCACGGTCTCGAGGCCTCTCATTAGTCTCACAGGCCCAGACACCAGATTGCCCAATCCATGTCCATGCCCAGCCCATGCCCGTCAATTGATCCTCATTACCCCACCCTCCTCTGCCCCCTTTTCTACGCTAATAAACCTGGGAACCTGGCATGCCTGGCCCGCCTGGGGGCTCTCCGTACCTCATGTAGGTACGGGATATACTGTAGGTACTGGGCCATACGGAATGGCGCGTCTAGTACATGCAACAACCTAGCTACACGAGGCAAATCCCATGTCCTTCCCGCTCCAAATTAACAGAGGCACATCTGTCACCATCCGCCGTCCAATTCCATCCGTCCATCTCAACGCTGCAACCTCCCTTCCACATATCTCAACTCCAACCCAACAGCGTTCCCTCTTTTCCTGGTCCCAGATCTGATCTGCCTTGCTGTGTGACACCCACCAGTCTCCATCACTCACTTACCACACCAGGACCCTACCAGCAAGCTTGCGCGCGCCTTCTCCCAGGAACCTCCTGACCCTCCCTCGGCCACGTCCTCGACGTTGTCTTTCGTCTTCGCCGTCGCATAGCAGCAGCCTTCACGTCGCTCTTTATTCCTTCACAACGCTCCTTAAAGGCAGCATCGTGCAGTCCACATTCCAACCACAATCATGAAGGGTGAGCGACTCCAAGCCAGTCCCCCCGCGCGCAAGCAACATGCTCGCGACTCTGGGCCAGGGAGCTGACATTTCTGCTTGCTACAGCTCTTATTCTCGTCGGTGGCTTTGGCACCCGCCTCCGACCTCTTGTACGAACGACCCTCTGCCCGACCTTTCCTTCCTACAGTCACCCGCCCAGTCCACATGGCATACGGACCATGCGTCAGCTCAACTGGATGTCGCAGTCACTGACCCTGTATTATGTTACCAGACCTTGACAATGCCCAAGCCCCTCGTCGAGTTTGCCAACAAGCCCATGATCGAGCACCAGATAGAGGCCCTTGCTGAGGCTGGTGTCACTGATGTCGTCCTTGCCGTCAACTACCGCCCAGAGATTATGGAGAACGCTCTGTCAGAGGTTAGTCCCCGCCAACTGTCCCATATTGTCCCCAGTCCCGTTCTGCCCAGGAATCTTACCAGCCGACCTACTTCCTCCCTTGAACGCGGGTCTGCGCCTCACCGACATGCCCTCTCTTTGGAACTGCTCTGACCGCCTCCTCTCCCAGTACTCCAAGCGCTTCGGGATCAACATCACCTTCTCGGTCGAGACAGAGCCCCTGGGCACTGCCGGCCCCCTGAAGCTGGCTGCCGAGACCCTGCTCAAGGACGACTCTCCATTCTTCGTCCTCAACTCGGATGTCACTTGCGAGTACCCGTTCAAGGAGCTCATCGCATTCCACAAGAAGCACGGCAACGAGGGCACCATCTGTGTCACAAAGGTCGAGGAGCCCTCCAAGTACGGTGTCATTGTGCACCAGCCCGGCCACCCGTCCCGCATCGAGCGCTTCGTCGAGAAGCCTGTCGAATTCGTCGGCAACCGCATCAACGCCGGCATCTACATCCTCAACACCTCGGTCCTCGACCGCATTGACCTGCGCCCCACGTCCATCGAGCAGGAGACCTTCCCTGCCATGGTCAGGGACAACGAGCTGCACTCCTTCGACCTCGAGGGCTTCTGGATGGACGTCGGCCAGCCCAAGGACTTCATCGCCGGCACCGAGCTCTACCTGAGGTCGCTGGAGAAGAGGAAGTCCAAGCTCCTCGCGCCGCACACCGAGCCGTACATCCACGGCAACGTCATGATCGACCCCTCGGCCAAGATCGGCAACAACTGCAAGATAGGACCACATGTCACCATCGGGCCCAACGTGGTCATCGGGGACGGCGTTCGCCTGCAACAGTGCGTCCTGCTGAAGGGGTCCAAGGTCAAGGACCATGCTTGGGTTAAGAAGACCATCGTGGGCTGGAACAGCACCGTCGGCAAGTGGGCGCGCCTCGAGAACGTGACCGTCCTGGGCGACGACGTCACGGTGGGCGATGAGATCTACGTCAACGGAGGCAGCGTCCTGCCGCACAAGTCCATCAAGGCCAACGTGGACGTCCCTGCCATTATCATGTAAATCCGCCGTTTTGGGGCCTGTTCGCGGCGGCGGCGGCGATTCATGAACAAAATAAGCAAGCAAGCAAGCGGCAGCGCTGGGGCGCAAAGCGGGCCACCAGCACACGGGAACCCCTGTTTCACTTTTATACCCCCCTTTTTTCTCCCCTTCCCACGCAAAGGAACCCTTTTTTCTGTACGGATACCATGTAATCGGTGAATTCCCAAGTGATGCACTCCCCTCTATCTTCCTTTCGGCCCGGGCCCGCGCTGCTGGGCAATCATGAGACCCTGGGTCCCGAACATGTGCATTTGAATTATGGCCCGGCGTCGGATATGCGGCACATGGTTTGCCATCTTGATCACTCTCACAGGCTGTTCAGAATTTCACCTCGAGACATGTTTCGCATGACCAAGCTTTTCCTCTTTCTTCTTATCTATTCGAGTTCATGGAGATGGCAGTGGTGGTGAGACTTTGGGGATGGGGGTCAAGGGGGAAGAGCAGAGCAGCCTCTGGTGACGGAAGTCATGATCAGCATAAAACTGGGCGATGGATGAATTTGACGACATGGTTGGTGCCTTTGGGGCTGCAAAAGGGGATTATTGAGCATTGCGAACCCATCATAGAGGTCAAGAAAAAGAAGAGGTCTCGGGTTGCTCTTTTGGAGTTGAGGGTTTAGAATTGCCCACCAGCGGTCTCGTGGGCATGGTTCTAATTCGAGTCGTTCTCTTGCCGTTGACTGTTGTGCGTCCTCCCCTATCCTGACTTTTTGCTAGGTGAGTCATGTGTGTTGTTGCATGTTTGAATACATGTGTGTACTGGCGTATATGTGTCTAGGTATGTACCTGCATATGCAATCCCGCACCAAGATTTATCGAGTCGAGGACGAGATCGGGCGTGCTGTTTGAAATGATGCAAGTGCCCGCTCCAAATCTCCGGGTGACACCCTCACACCTAGGCACAGAAGATGTGCCTGCATAGATTGCCATACCATTAATTGGCACTCGACCCGAAGCTTGAGCTCCAAGCTGGAGGATGAGGACGAGGTCGGACTTGGCAACCGTGCGGGAGACAAGGGACGCGCAACGTGTGCATGTTTCTGTGCTGCGCCGACTGGGCTTGTTCCCGCCGCCCGGCTGTTGGGCATTGAACGAAGAAGGCGATCCCTTGGCTGGGCTACGATGGACCAAATGTGCTGCTGGGTTGCATCACGCCGTGTCCCGCTCGAGGGTCGAGGTTGGCTGGCCCGTCGCCTAGCTGGACGAACCGGTCAAAGTCAATCGAGGAGCGGCGCGGAAGTGGTTCTGCACAGTAGACTCGATTTGGGTGTTTCTGCGTCACCATCCAGACTGCCAGCAAGCACAAGTCGACAGGGCGGGCAGGGCAACCTTGAAGTGGAAAGCTTGAGGAAGCCCTGCCCGGCACTTGGGGCACGCAGCCAGTCGGGTTGGAGGTTGGGGGAATCCTGTTTTGGCAACCAAACCTGAGAGCGGCAGCAAGGCTGGCCACCCACACCTTGGGCTCCCATCTGACTGTCCCGTGCCTGGCAGCCATGGATGCCCCTGACTGTCCCAACTTCCAACGTCATCCTCGCAGGCTGTGTCATCGGATGGCAGCAGCTCTGATTGCTGCTGCTGAACACACCTTGCCAGCTTCTGAGTGTATGTGTGCACGCGCATACCAGACCAAATATCAGCAACTATCTGTTGTCTGCATTTGTCCCTCCTCCCTCGCCTCGTCATCTCCTGTTCTTACGTCCTTTTCTGACATACCCCATTCACCGTCCTGAACTGAACTGACTTCATGTGAAATCACGCCGTGTCTGCAATTGAAGCCTCCATCTTAAAACATTTATATATATATATATATATATCTGAAGTGTGCCGTGTCAGCCGACCCGCCCACCACTCGTGTCACAGATGTCGCCAGTCCTTGATGCGCCTGCCAGTAAGCCGAGGCCGAGGAACAGGCTTCGAAAGCTCACCAAGCTCCGCTCTGGCCCGGCAGCTTCTACCACCACCGCCGCCGCCACCAACAATAATGTCTCACCGCGGGCCTCGTCGGACTCTGGCAAGGCACCTGGGCATAGCCACAGCCCACGGTCGCCCAGGCGCGGGTCCATTCCGCCGTCCCCAGATCTGAGTAGCCAGAAGTGGCTCGAGTACATCCGCAAGAGCGGCTACCTGTGCCCGATGGAGTCGTCGCCTCACCTGCAGCACACGAGGTCCCGCTCGCTTACGCATCACGCCAACAGCAACATCGTGCCCGAGCTCGCCCACCTAGCCATCGACATCCCCGCCAAGAGCCCCCGCCGGTCCCTGGAGACGCAACGAACCACAGCCTCACCAAAGTCGGCGTCATCGAGCTTGAGGCGGTACGCAAAGACACCGGTGCTACGGGTTGGGCAGCTGGAGGCCAATGTGGCCACGGCGCCGGGTGCCGAGCCCATCGCAGAGCAGTACCGCGCCCTTCTCAAGTCTCGCAGCCACGATGACCTGCAATGGGGCAGTGCGGGAGACGGGGCTGATGTCAACGACGCGGACACGAGGCAGACCAGCATAGAGGCCATCCGTGGGGCCACCCGCCGGCGGTCACCGCTGCTGCCGGCGCCGTCACCATCATCGACGCTGGGGGCTGGCGAACTGGAAGCGCAGGCGGAGCCGGACACGGGCCCGGAGCCGAGGGGGTCGCCAACGTCGGACGGCACACTTGTGGCGTTCGAGGAGGACACCATCTTTTTCAAACCCGTGTCGTTCTGGCCGGAGCCGCTATCACCCATTCGTGAGGGCGGCGGCGGCGGCGGCGGTGGACAGGATGGCGACCACGACAACGACAATAGCAGAAACGCCGGGCTCGGGCGATCAGAACGGCCCCTGCCGCAGCCGGGGGTGCTCAGCCTGCAGATCGCCACGAACCTGCTCTCCAGGGAACTGTCGTGCGCGGTGAGCAACGAGGCGCTGAGGGCGCCGACGGACGTGCGGCAGCTACAGACGTGGGTGATGATCGAGGCGTACGAGGCCCTCCGTGACCAGGTGCTGCAGACGGGGCTGCCAGCTGACGAGACCGAGGCGCTGGGGGGCGCCTTCGACATGTGGTTGAGGGCCCTGTACCGCGTCCACGACGGCTTCGCCAGGGAGACAAGCGGGCCTAGCGACAGCGATGTCGAGGCCATGCAGGCCGAGGACCTGGACTGATGATGTAGAAATCTCTATTTAATGACCTAGATTTTGAAATTCTTTTGTAGCATAATATCATAATCATGACTGAAATCCCTCGTCTGCCAGTCCGAGTACAAACGACCTGTGATAGATGCGGAAGAGTGGGCACTCACTACCGACCCCTGCTTCCTTCCCCCACAGCCCGAAGACCATGCAGTTGCTGCACATCCGTGTAAGTGAGTGCAGTGGCTCCGTCATAGCTACCGAGATGCTTATCTTATCTATTGTGTTCTGGTGTAGATCAATCTTCAATCCTCGATCCTCAATCCTCACCCTCACCCGTCCGACCGGAACCCCCTTCTCCTCTTGCGCGCCCACCATGCACGCTGTTGTTGCTGGATCCTGAACTTGAATCTTGACCCCTTCACAATGGACGACGACTTCGGAGCCGACCGAGACTTTCTCGCCGCGCTCGCCGCCTCCGACGCACCAGGCCCCAGTCGCGTGAATCCGCGGCAGCCTGTCCCACAGAGGATCCAACAGCCCACTCCCCAGAGGCTTGACAGGCCTCCGCCCAGCAATGCCGCTTCGGCACCTGGCGTCAAGCAGCCCACCCCGCAGGCCCTCCCTCAGCGCGCCGCCGGCTCTTCTATCCTGGTCTCGCCCCGCCAGAAGGGCAATCCCGTGCTCGCATGCCTCAAGTCCCTCCCTTGGGAGTATAGCGATATCCCCGCCGACTACGGGCTGGGCCTGACAACATGTGCCCTGTTCCTGAGGTGTGTCACTGTCTGCCCACGGTGCTGCACTGCTCTCGCCTGCTTTCTGCACCAGGCCTAGCTTCAAGTCTAACGAAGGCATGCCTTTGCCGCCACTGCAGTCTGAAATATCACCGCCTCCATCCCGAGTATATATACACGCGCATCCGAAACCTCCAGGGCCGCTACAACCTTCGCATCTTGCTCGCCATCGTCGACATTCCCAACCATGAAGACACGCTTCGCGAGCTCTCCAAGACCAGCCTCGTCAACAACGTCACCCTGGTCCTATGCTGGTCTGCCGCCGAGGCCGCCCGCTACCTCGAGCTGTACAAGTCCTACGAGCATGCAAATTTCGCCGCCATCAAGGGCGCCCAGGCAACCTCGTACGCGGACAAGCTCGTCGAGTTCGTCACCGTCCCGAGGTCCGTCAACAAGACCGACGCCGTCGCCCTGGTCAGCACTTTTGGCAGCCTCAAGGCCGCCATCAACGCCGACCCAGAGACCATTGGTGTCATTGGCGGCTGGGGAGAGAAGAAGGTCAAGGCGTGGACAAAGGCCGTCGAGGAGCCTTTCAGGGTGAAGAAGTCAGCAAAAAGGAGGCTGGAGACCGAGGAAAGCACAGAGGTCGAGGTCCAGAGGAGGAGGAACCTGGACGCGGCCAAGCCTCTTGGTAGGATGCCCCAGAGAGAGGTAGCCGAGTTGGCTGCTTCGAGGAGCCACGGTGAACCAAGTGCCGGTGAGCAGGGCCAACAGCAGGCGAAAAGAGCAAGACAGTTCCAAATTGCCGGCGAAGATGACGAGGACGAGGACGCAGAGCTTGCGGCTGTGATCGCGGAATCGAAGCAGACTGCCCAGCAGGAAGCCAGGGCACGGGCTGGGGCAGGAGCCGGGCCATCTTCATCAGAGCGGGCCCCGTCGGGGAGCAAAGGGGACGATGAGCTCGCAGGTGGCGTTGCTGCGGCTTTGGCGAAGCTGAGAAAGGGATGAGTCTTTCTTCGGAACGACAAGTCTACGATATCAGCCAACACCGCAAGATGCACACGGCCTTGCCACAGAATACTACCGCACACGGACCCCAGAGGCTGCTCCAGCATACCCAATCCTACGCGACCAATGAGCAAAGCCGGAGAGCCAGACCCGGTGAGTATGCTCCGCTGGCTGTGCAATAGTACAAATAGGATGGTGGTCACGGCGAATCGAGTCCTGCGTGGGAAGTGGTTGAGACTTGACGGATGTTCAGCATGCGGACGCAACAATGACCGGGATGAGACCGCCGATGTGGTCCCGGGCACCGGGTCTGCGGGCGGATAGCACGTCTCCCCACCCCCACATCGGGACTCAGGTTCACCGCGGTAGTTGACGACAAGTGCTCAGACTAATGATAATGCAGCATGCTGCCGTTCTCTTTGCTAGCATTAGAGACGAACAGTACCAAATCACCAGGCAGCGCGGCACGGTAAAACTTACTACTCGAAACACATTTTCCTGTAGTCCAAATTCCAGCATCTCGGTGCTTGCAAGTAAGGACAGCAAGCAGAACGCCACGTTCTATTCTCACCAGGCACGGCAACACTTCGTCATGCCCGACCAGACGCTTGCGGGCAAGGTTGCCATCGTGACGGGCTCCAACGCAGGAATAGGCGTTGCTATCGCCCAGGAACTCTCGTCCCGAGGCGCAAGCGTGGTTATCAATTACCCCTTCCCCGCCCTCGCCGAGGAGGCTGAGAGCGTGGCCTCTGGCCTGCCCACCGCATCGACCTCGATAGCCGTCGAGGCAGATCTGTCGACAGAGGATGGGCCCCAGAAACTCATAGACGCCGCCGTGGCAAGGTACAATACCATCCACATCCTCGTGAACAATGCCGGCCTGGCTGTCAACAAACCCCTGGCCCAGCAGACCCTCGACGACTGGAACAAGCTGGTCGGCCTGAACGCGAGGGCCGTCTTCCTCCTGGTCCAGGCCGTCCTGCCGCACCTGCCGACCCCGTCGCCGTCGACCCAGGAGCGGCCCCAGACCGACGGCGGCCGCATCGTCAACATCGTGTCCATCTCGTCCCGTGCGGCACCCCCGCTGCAGACCATCTACGCCGGCACCAAGGGCATGGTCGACAGCATGACCAAGGTCTGGGCCAAGGAGCTCCCGCCCCGGTACGGCTGCACCGTGAACGCCGTGTCGCCAGGCCCGACCATGACGGCCGGGTTCGCGGCCGCCGGCGAAGAGTTCATGAAGGAGATGGCCCCCGTGATGGCCCAGACCCCCGTGGGCCACCGCATGGCACTGCCCGAGGAGATCGCCTTCGGGGTTGGCTTCTTGTGCGAGCCGCGGGCGAGCTGGATCAACGGGTTGCACTTGAACGCGTGTGGTGGGTTGCATATCGAATAAAGGACTGGGATGATTGGACCCAAGGGAGCAGTGGTCCATGTTGTATAGCTGACATGTACTATCTGATTGCCCATCCAAGGCATTCTCAAATTGACCAAGTAAACAATATGCTGCTATTTAGGTTTCATTCTGCTCGTTGTCTGTATCACGACATGAGATGGCCCAAGATATCCGCTCCGCCTGCTATAACAACGAGCACCAATCTAGATCCGGCGGTACCAGGCCCCGGTATGCCAGAGCCATCTCCAAAGGGGCCCGAGGGGTGGTATCATGCAAAAGGAGACCTTCCTGCCAATGAGAAATTCTCAAGAGGCCAATGCGATGCGGGTGAACAAGTTGATGTATACAGATATAGAAGAAATGGTGCGTGCAGTCTATAGACTACCACTGAAGGCCCGCGCCGCCGGCTTTGATGACAAGCACGCTAGCCTTGACGCCGCCGTTGACAAGCTGCTCGGCAACGTTGCCGACCGTCTTCCTCAGGTCGAGCGCGCCGAGCTCGACCTGGCTGTCGCCAAGCCCAGGGTGCGAGCGGCCGACGACGACGATGTCACCGGCGTTCTTGGGCATGTTGCCGACGGTGGTCCTGGCCTTGGATACGGCCTCGGCCACCGCGGTCCCCTTGGTGACATTGACCTCGGCGAGGGTCACGCGCCCGGCCAGCTCCTTGGGCAGCATGGACCGCAGCGAGGACAGCAATGCGAGATCCTGGGACGACGTCTCCTCCACGACCTTGACGGCATCCTTGCTCCCGCCGGCGGCCCTGGATGGTACCTCGATCTCGTCGCCCGAGTCGTAGGCCGCCCAGCTGAAGTGGGCGATGGTGAGGGTCACATGCGGGCTCTTTGCGAGCTGCAGCGCGAAGCGCAGGGCGACACGGTCGTCCACGCCGCCGAAGAAGGGGAAGAAGACCTGGTGGCTCTTGTCCTTGACGGGCAGGGTGGCAGCGTCGCGCTGACTGTGTATTGACATGGCGCTCTTTGACTTCGTAAGGTTGGGCCGCTCCGCCGGGCCCATGCCGCCAAAGTTCTGGTTGATGAAGATGCCAATGTTGCACACGGGCTTCTCGAGGGTCTTGCCGATGAAGTCCAGGTGGCCGCGGCCGTTGTAGCGGTCCTGCGCGGATGTGACGAAGGGCACTGACGTGTCCTCGGTAATGCTGCCGTACTCGCTCCAGGGCACCAGCACGAAGTCTGACGAGACGTCCGAGGCCTGTTTCATGAGAGTCTCGGAGTAGGAAGCCTCTGGCACGATGGCAACCTTGCCAGACACGGCCACATCGTTCAGCCGCGAGAAGGTGCGGAAGGCGTTCACGACCGGGTCGATCTCCGAGTAGTATTCACCACCCTCCGTGACCTGCATTACCGACGACGTCCGTTCCGTGAGCGCCAGGATGCGCAACCCATGGACCTCCAAGGGCCGCTTTGCGACTGGCTGCGAGCTGACCTGGGCCTCGCCCTTCTCAGAGGGCCCCTCCTCGTCCTCCGTGATGGGCTTCTTCACCACCTTGTCGCCTCCCAGCAGCGCGATGAATGTGAAGAGGCTGGGAAGACTGTCGAGCCGCAAGTAGACGAGCAGGCGGCGGATCTGTGCCGTGTTGAGTTGCTGCGCCCCAGGCTCATCCCCGCTGGAGGTTGACGAGATGGGGTTGCCGTCCTTGTCGGTCTCTCCACGCCGCCACTTCTCCATCTTGTCTTGGTACCACGGCGGGTAAAGCCACTTGACCAATGGCGTGGTGGCCACAGTCGTTACAACAGCCATGACGACGAAAATAGTGAAAGTGCGCCGCGAGAGGATCCTAGCCTGCAGCCCAATGTTCTGTCGTTTTGATTGTCAGCAAGCAAGCTCTCATACCCGTCCGAGGTGCCGGGCTCTTGGAGGAGATTGGAGGTCGGGGTTGGGACTTACAAGTACGATGAGCTCCACAAGACCCTTGCAACTCATGAGTACACCGATGGTCCAGCTCTCGCGCCACTCGAGCTTGTTCAGCCTGGCTGCCAGGGTGCCTCCAACGATCTTACCGGAGAAGGCAATGGCAATGACACCGATCACATAGGCCCAGGTGATACCATTGTCTAGCAGGCCAAGATCGGTGCTGAGACCCGACAGCGCAAAGTACAAGGGCAGGAAGAGCACGGAAATCAGATCCTCGATTTTTTCGGTCAGCTTTATAGCAAAGCCTCCCTCGTGGGGACAGATCAGACCCGCGAGGAAGGCACCGAAGATGGGATGCACACCGATGATGCCTGTGCACCGTGTGTTAGCTTCTTGGAGAAGTTCCCGGACGTGAGGTGACCCCACGCGTTGGCCATAGGGAGGGAGAGTGAAGGGGACAGGATCAGCAGGGCAACGTACCGGTGAACCAGGACGAAAACAGGACAATCAGCAGAGTCAGCGAGACCATGCCCTGAGTGGGACCGTTCTGGAGGCTGCCGGTCTTCCTGAGGCACCACATGAAGCCAGGGCGGACGGCGAAGACAAGGAACAGGGCCCAGCCGATGGTGCAGAGCAGGGCGTAGAGGGCGGCCAGGCCGTTGGCGTTGTTGACGAGGGCGACGCACAGGGCCAGCAGGATCCAGCCAGTGACATCGTTTCCGATTCCGGCGGCGAGGACGGTGACGCCGACGGACGAGCGCAGCAGCTTGAGCTCGGTCAGGATGCGGCAGAGGACGGGGAAGGCGGTGATGGCCAGGGCGGTGCCGATGAACAGGGCGAAGACGCCGAAGTTTATGGCGACTGTGTCGGCCTCGTCGCGGAACTGGTGATAGAGGCCCCATGCGATGGCGCAGCCCAGGCCGAAGGGCAGGATCATGCCTGCGAGGCCGACTGACAGGGCGACTTTCCAGTTGCTTGTGAATAGCCGGACGTCGACCTCGAGAGCGACGAGGAAGAGGAAGATGATCAGGCCGAGGTTGGCGACGTTGTTGAGGACGGGCATGGACTCGGTGGGGAAGATGTTGGCCTTGAAGCCGGGGATGCGCATCATGACCGAGGGCCCCAGCAGGATGCCGCCGATGACCTCTGCGATGACACGGGGCTGGCCAAAGTAGGACAGGGGGTAGTGGAGGAGGCGGCAGAAGATGATGATGATCATGGCCTGGATGATGAAGAGGGTGATGGGGTTTGAGGCGCTGTACTTGATGGGGTTCGCGCCCTCGAGCACGCCGGTCTGGGGCGCGACCTTGCCATCGCTACTGTTTCCCGCGCCGGCGGCGTCGACACCGGTGAGGGTGGAGGCCAGGACGAGGAGCGCGGAGAGAGTGTCAGCCATGCCGTGCGACCCGGGCGAGGCGTGCGGACGGGCAGTAAGTAGGGCTGCGACACTGCAACGCTGCAACGCTGCGACGGTGGTGACGGACCCGCGGGGGCGGAAAGGCCGCAGATTGGCTGGGTGGGGGTTTTGGGCTGGGGGTTTGGGAGCGTGTGTCGAAGCTGGACCCGGGAGTCTGGGCCGGGAGCCTCAAGACCACGGAGCAGACCTCCGCGTGTGCACTGTAGCGTAGTGCAGCGCGCGCAGCAGCAACAGCAGCAACAAGCAGGACAGGCGTGTGTCCTGTCCGTGTCGACTCGCAGCTGTGTGGGAGGAGGAGGAGGAAGAAGAAGCAAGCCTCTGGCGGGGTGGATGGGCCCCGATGTGAGAGGGATGCTGACAGTGTTTGGCGGCCTCGTCCAACAGGCGAAGGGCGTGAGAGATATAGAGAGAGAGCAGCAGGTGGGAGTGTGGCACTGGCAGGGAAACAGACCCACTGCGAGGCCAATCACGACTGCATCAATATCTCACTCGGCTCAACTCGACTCATTAAGGTTCGCATGGGAGATGCAGGTGCAGGTGAGGGACAGGGGTGCTCTAGACTCTCATAGCAAACACACGTCGCTGTCGCACGGCACTGGGATGAGGAATCAAGAGAGTGGGTCAGGCGAGGCGGAGGGGGAGAACCGAGGACGCGGAGAGATGGTGAGAAATAGAAGAACGATATGCATGCAGCAGACATGACAATAAGGATTCAGTCAGGTGGTCGAGACTCGCTGCCGGCGCCAACTACGACGGTTCGGGACTGGAATGGGCGTGGCATGGCACAATTCACCACGGACATTGGCATCGGTATTGGCAGTGGCGCCGGCACCCCAGAGTGAAGTGTACGTACGAGACGAGACGAGACGAGGGGAGCGGTCAACAGACTGGGTCAGCAGAGGTGATCCTACAACGGGGAGCCCTGCAGGGTTCGGCGCGGCAGGAGAGAAGGGGAATGAACATCTATCTGGGGGTGGGGCAAGCAAGAGCAAGCCAAGGTGAGCAGATAACGGTGCCTTCGATCGAGGATGGAGCCAAAAGGCTTGGTACTTTCTTGGGTCTCCTTCCTCGCGCGCGCACACACACACCGCATGTACGGTCATGTACGGTAGGTGCAGACTGGGCAGACTGACTGGCTGCCACATGCAGCAGACGGGTGACGAGACAAAGGGGAGACGACGACGCCAGCAAGAGGCTAGGTACCTACTTACCGTCGTCGCGCACTAAAGACTCAGCCGCATGAGGTCGACCACCATGTGCATGTGCATGTGCTCGCTTGTGCTTGTGCTTGTGCTTGTGCTTGTGATTGTGCCCAGTGGAATACCCTAACAGATATACTGGTGCGTGGCGGGCGACTAGACACTAGAACAGTTTGATGGCTGCTCCTGTGGTGTTACTTGTATGCTACTAAAAAGCCATTAAGCACGTCGCTGAGTGGACCCTGCGATGAGAATAGGGGCCCACTGCTAGGGAGTAGTCTAGACTCCACATCCACACGCCCCGCATCTCGGGCACACCACACCAGATCTTGGCCTAGACCACACACCACCGTGCAGTGCTCATTATACAGGTAAAGACATATCATGCATGGGCCACGGGACAGTCAGATGATCTGATAAAAGCCTGCATCAATTCTATTCCAGACCAGCTTCTAATCCGAATGCACCACACTTATATAGCTGGGTTCGAATGACCTGCATGAACCGAATGACTGAATGACCTTGACTGACTCGGAGGTAGCTCTCAGCGGCTTGGTGCCGGATTGGGATGGTGCTGATTGGAAGGAACGGACAGGGAGGAACGGAAAGTGCAGCACCGCAACGTACCTCCTTCCTTCCCCACTGCCAGGTGCATGGCTGCATACCTTCGCACATGTCGAAGTAATTGTCACCTACACCTCAAATTTCCATACCGCCACCGTGAAGGAGAACAGACCAACATGGCTTTGGTTCACCCGTGGGCGCCCCTGCTTGACCAGCCCGGCCCGACTGGCAGGCCTCAGCACCTGCCAGCACCGTGTTTCACCAATTCGGGCCCCCCGTTTCGTCCCGGGTCCCGGCCTGCAAATACGGAGCCCACGTAGCGGCAGTCGGCACACCTCTCAAACCAACATCATCGCACCTTCATCAGCTCTCTCGCTCACCCATTCTCCCAGAATCCCACCACTCACTCACTCTAACCTGGTTACTCATCCATCTGGGGCAGGGACCCACCACACGGACATGGACTGGCCCCACTTCCAACGCTCCGGCCAGCCCCGGGGCCAAGCTTACACTGAGTGAGACTCACACTTCACTTACACACTCACAAGTGTGGGTATAGTCTGTTGGCGTGCCATTACATAAACCTCCGGCTCACAGTCCCGGCGCTGGCCCCGCTCCGTCCGCTTCTGGCCCGGGCCTCACCTCGTGGCCCGGCCATGTCCAGAAACACTCCATGCCCAACCACAGCCTCGAGTCTCCCCCCAGACACCGCCTGCTCCTCCAGCCCTGCCTTGCCTGTCTGGAAGGGCGACGCCTCCATGACTCCACCCTTGCCATTCCTCTCCAGCCGTGTCGAGCACCGGCCGCCAATGAAACAGGAACAGTCTCTTGTCGGCCACATCTTCGTCTGGCTGCGAGCTGCCAAATCTCACCTCAAGGTCTAGACTCGTCTCTGCCCTCCTGCTGTGCCGCCTCGGTCTTGTGTCGTCATGTCTTAAAACTGGACCTGACCCTCTTTCCGCCGCATGGCTCTCTGCTACAAGCGTCAGAACTGCTGCCTATCGTTCTTTTTTTCTTCTTCTTCTTACTTCTTTTTCCCCCCTCCGAATTGCCCATTCCTTCTGTGCAGACAACCGCGTTGTGCTGTGTCACCACTCCAGAGCTTCCATCGAAACTCCACATCTGACAGACAAGCGTCCATCTCTTCGTCCGCTGGTCTATGACGCTCGCTGAGTCCCTATAAATCACAACATGAGGTCCTTCACGACCAGGCGGCATGCCGCCATCACAGCTCTAGCCTGTCTGCTCGCCCGCGGCAGAGCCACAAACCACGCCGGCGAGGGAGCTGCCCCAGCCGCTGACCCTCCTTTCCCGGTCATGCCAGTAGCTCAATCATCAGCCCAAGGTAGGTCTACCCTCTCCTAGGTTCTCACACGAGCCCCGGACTAACATAGTCTCTCAAGTCATGTCCAGCCCGCCCGCCTTGAGCTACCCGGGGGCCAGCAGTAATCAGTCGTATCTCGCCCTGGGCATGGAGATGCCCATAATAGCCACCGCAGGCGCTGGCTCCACCGACAGCGCAGAGCTCATCTTCGTCTCGCCAGAATCCTACCTGCTCTTCGTCCAGCAGGGCATGACGCTGGACGGCTCCACCCAGCTGAACATGAGCGGCGGCCTGCTGAGCTCCGCCGCCGACCCCTTCGTCTCGTTCGAGGAGCCCACCGGGCTCTTCTCCTCCATCTCATCCGCCACGTCGGGCTCGTCCACAGGCTCATCCTCATCAGACATGCGCCTCCTCGCAGTCCTGCTCTATAGCCCGCCCACCGCCCAGCCCGGAACACCCGCCTTCAACTGGACCGCGTGGGCCGCGGACATGAGCGCCAACCCGTCGCTGCGCATGGATTTTGACGTCCAGGACTTTGCGAGCCGCTCGGGACTCGGCGAGCCCGTCGCCGCCGAGATGCTGATCGTCCAGGACGAGGTTACTACCCCCACCGATAACCCGGACGATAACTCGCAGAGCCTGGTCCCCGTCAGCACCATTATCCCAGCCAACGGGCAGGCCGAGTCCAGTGCCAGCGCCAGCGCCAGTGCGAGTGCCACCGGGGCGGGCGCCGCTGGTGCCGCTGGTGCCGCTGGTGCCACAGGTGCTGGGCAATCGGGCGCGGCGGCCGCCGCCACTGGTGCTGCCGCATCGGGTGCGGCCAATGGCAGCCCTTCTGGTCTCGGTATGATGGGCGCCGGGGGCCTGGCGACGGGCGGCGCTGGCGGAGCCAGTTCAAGCAACTCGGCCACTGGGGCAAGTGCGACGGGAGCGGCTGGGGCAGGCTCGGCAGGTCAGTCTGGCTCCGAGTCGAACGCCAGTAGCGGTGATGGCGGAGCTAGTTCAAGTAATTCGGCCGCTGGGCCAAGTGGGACGGGAGCGGCTGCGGCTGGCTCGGTAGGTCAGTCTGGCTCCGAGTCAGACGCCAGTAACGGAGATGGCACCAACCCAGGCGCCTCCGCAGCCCAAGGGAACAAGACCGATGGGGCCGAGGGCGCTGGGGGTGCCGAGAACGGTGAGGGCAGTGGCGCAGATGCAGGAGGAAAAGGAGGCGATTCTGAGAAGCCGGGAGCAGGCGGCGCTGGGGCAGGAGAACAGGGTGACGGTAACAAGGGAGAAGGGAGCGGTGCTGCACAGGAAGGACAGGAGGGCAGTGGCGCCGCGGCGGGATCTAACAAGGACGAAGGAAATGGCAAGGGCTCTCAGGGCGAAGGCTCCTACGGAGAGGGCGCTCAGGCAGGAGGACAAGGTGATGCCGAGAAGGGACAAGGTGCTGGAGCTGGAGCTGGAGGTAATAAAGACGGAGGAAACGGCGCAGCTGGAGGGGCGGGCGGTGAGTCTGCCGACGGTGAAGATGGATGTGATGCGGAAGAGGAGCAGGGTTCCGGGGCGGCAGGCGAAGCCGGCGCGAGCTCGTCTGCTGCCGCGTCCGGCAGCAACAGCACCATGGCGTCCGCAACGGGCGGCGGCATGGCGGGCGAAGGGAACAAGAACGGCCTCCCGCTCATGGGCACGGGGGCGGCGAGCCCAGCAGGCATGGCCTCGGCCGGCGGCAAGATGGATCCCGCAGCGCCCGAGATGACGGCGGCGGCGGGCATGGGCGACGGCGAGGACGACGACCTCTTTACGATCGGGTTCGACGTCGACGGCAAGTTCGGGACGACCATCACCGCCGAGCTGCCGTTCCGGGCCGCCCGCCGTACCGCCGCCGCGCAGGAGGGCGACTGGACCATGACGCTCAAGACGGACGCGAGGCTTGCCTTGGGCGGCCTGATGCAAGCCACTGCCGCGTCGGCGAGCAACCCGACGCTTGCGACTGGCTTGTCCACCATGACGACGACGACTTCCTCCGGTCAGGGCGCACCGGCCGCTGCCACGACGTCAACCTCGAGTGTTGCCTCGGCCTCGACGAGTCTGTCATCGACCGTCTGCCCATCCTCGGGGCTCCGCGTCTTCGGTCTGGCCTCTGTTTCGTTGCTTGTATTAATGTTGGTGTGATGGTCCAATCCCAAGGGAGTGTGTGTATTAGGGCGTTCGGTTGATTTTTGGTCGTTCATCTTGTCTCGTGATTTTATTATCGTCACGGAGTCGTGAAAGGGCATTGTGAGGCAACTTTGCCTCATCCAGCACAGCAAGTCTGGATTCTTGGAGCCGTCGCGCTGTCATTGATACCGCTGTTGTTTTCGTACATGGGTTTTAAAGTTACAGTTAGAGAATAGAATCACCCAGTCCTTCTTCACCTGCTGAACAAGCCGCCCCCAACCCTCATACAGCATAATTTTTGTTTCACTTACAAGACTATCATGTCCGATCCCCTTGCAACACCGAAACGCAGAATCGAACGCCGCGGGTATTCCCATCTATTGGTCCTTTCCCCGGGACCGTCATGCAAGCGCAATAAGACCACTAGCCTCGCTCCTATCGAGAGACCTCCCAGAAAGGCAACATGAGAGTTTGTTGATTCAGGCAGCCACCAATGCGAACAAGGCAAATAAAGCAAAGAAAATACACCGAAGAAGAGAAAGAGGGAAAAGAGACATCATTCTTGGGGGGTAAAGGCCAATCGGTATTCCACAAATGACTGACAAGACGTGCCTCTCATTTCGTCCGGAGAAGTCAATGAGGTGTCTCGAAGTTGAGAGGGACTTTTGATGGGTATCATCGCTCAAAAAGTCGAAAAGATTTTGCCCCACTTCCATGTGACATCCAACAGAAAAGCAAGAAAAATAAAAACCATAAAACTGCCAGGTCGCTGTGATATGCATATACTCGTGCCGTCATAGGCTGGGACGCAGGTTGTCGAACGCTAGAAGCCGTACGTATTTGGGCTTCCCACGGTACCTTGGACGCTCGGGTTGCGGTTCGCTGGGGCTCTGATGTTCATGATGGGTACTAGAGTCTTGAGGTGTGCCAGTCACGGTTGTCTCGTCGTTGTCGTTGTTGAGAGCTTCATCATGGCTGCTGGGAACGAGTTCCCCGGCCGTGCTGGAGATAGTTTCCTCCCCCGTACCGCCACCAAGCTCCTCGCACTTGCTACCGACCGTTACTTCCCGTGCGCCCTGGTCGGACTTCTCATATGCGCCAACAACGGGATCATCACGCGTGTCATCAGGGAATTGATCATCATGACTTCCGCCGACAGGCTCCTCATATGCGCCATCGGAATGATCATCATGACTGTTGTCGACAGGTTCCTCGTGCGTGCCGTCGAGTACTTGATTATCATGACTAGCGTCGACAAGTTCCGCATGCGTGCTGTCGAAATGATTGTCACGGTTGCCGTCGGCATGTTCCTCAAGTGTGCCGTCGAGGGATTGGTTATCGAGGTTACCGTCGACGGGTAGCCTGTGTGTGCCGTCCGGTGCTTCGTTGTGGGAGGCGTTGGCAGGCTCCTCACATGTGCTACGGACAGTGCTCCCTTGACTATCGTTTAGAGATTCGTTGTCCTCGTCATGAACATCATTTGCACCAATGGAGGTGGTGAGCTCCCTTTCCGCTTCGAGCTCCTCTTCCACGCTGCAGTCATTGGCCTGGCGATCTTGTTGCAGTTCAACGTCCTTCTTGGGTTTCGAAATCTCCTCCTGCTCACTTCTGTTGTCCTTTCGTCTTTCAAGTTCCTCAGAAAAAGACTTAAATCGTGGTTGGGGCGGCGGCGGCTTCCTTGCGCGCCACTAGTCGTCTGCAACAGAGTACTATTCACCACGCAGACTTCTTCCAGGATCGGGAATAAGCGTCCTGCCCGGTCTTGCCATCTCGGGCGGTCCATCACCACCAATGCCTCCGAGACGAGGCTCCTAGTCGGATGAGGGCAAGGGGCCTGATGATTTGTATGCCATGAAATTGGTCTCCGGCGGTGAGTCCTCCTAGGAGAAACCGGGGTTCCCATTATCCGGCAGCGCATTGTCAGAGAGAGCGACCAGTAGCTGAGTCAGACACCTCTTGGTGGCTGCGTCGTCTCGAAGGACAGACGAGAACGTCGCGTCGCGGAGAGGCTCCGGCAGACACTGACGGAGTGCCTCGCGCGCTCTCGCGTTGTCACTTAGCCTGCGCCTGGTTAGTTGAGTGTATCCACAGGATTGTGGAGGGAGTATCAAAGCCCCGCAAAAGTAGGACTGGGTACATACCGCAAGAAACACCTGACGACATGCTTCAGCAGCCGGGCAGTCTGCTGCTCGACCAGCTGGCCCACCATGTTGCTGAGGACGGTGCCGACGGCGTAGAATCTCTCATAGGTGGCGCAGATGTAGTTCAGGCCATTGTCATCAAGAAGGATTTTCTGCACGATGAAGATCGCGACGGTCTTGCTGAGCTCCGAGCCCGTCTCCATGATGCGCAGACAGAGAGGAATGATCTCGGTGGTCAGCAGGAAGTTGATGACCTCTGACGAGTCATTCTTGACAAGGGCGCCAATGACACCCAGGCTGGTGAGGCGGAGGTACTCGAAGGGGCGCGATTTGGACGTCGTGTTTAGGAAGGGATAGAGATAGAGGGGAATGTGAGCTGAGGGAGGGTCTGGTCAGTCGCCATTGCGCGTCAGTTGGCGGGGGACAAGGTGTGGCAGCATACCGTTGAGGAACAGTGTGCGGGTCTCGTTGTGGGAGGCCACGCACTGCAGAAGGGCCAGAGCATTGCAGACCCTGTTGGAGGCGGCAGCGGTGAGCTGGGAGGGGTTGAGGAGGGTGTAGACAGATATGATCTCCTGAACCAGAGAGGTCATGACGCCGAAGGAATGCCACAGGATCAGCGCGAGCTCCGGGACCTGTTCTCGCTTCTTGCTGAGCTCAAGGAGGGCCTGCTCGCGCGAGTTCTCGTTAAGCAGGTCGGCAATGTACTGCATGGTGCGACGGTTGTCCTCGGTCATGTTGGGGTTGTCTGCAGAGGCGTCCTGGTGGACGGGATTCAGAGCGTTCGCATGGTTTGAGGAGGAGTTGATGCGACTGTAGTGGGCCTGCTGGGCGGCGGCGGCTGCTGCTGCTGCTTGTTGAGCTTGGGCATGCTGGTGGTGGGACTGGGCCGGGTGCATCCAGGGAGCGTCCTGTGGGAAGTGCTGATGGCCGTACATGGGGTGGTTGGGCATCATCTTGACTGTTGGGTGGTCCTCCGTAGTCGCGCCCCGCGACGCCGTGCTGTGGGAACGAGGGCGATTGAGTGTGGTGGGTGTGTCGATACTCGGTAGGAGAATACTGTGTGGTGGAAAAGAGCGGCAGGAGGGGCGTCGTCGCGCAGGGCAGAGGACGACTGGCGAGAAATAGGTACGGATGGATCACTAGTGACAGTATGGAGGACGGCGTGTTGAGCGCGCGTGAGGGCCGGAGAGGATGCGATAAGATTCTGGGGGAGGATAGTGAGGCTGCAAAGGGCTGGGCTTGGGCTGGTCAAGGTTGGTTGCTGTCAATGTCAAGAGCCCTCGAAGTGAGCAGCAAGAGCGAGCGAGGCAAAGCTCCAGGCCAAGGCCCAGATCGCTGCGGCGGTGGGGAGCAAGCTGTGGCCCGTGCTCACAGGCTAGAGACTGCCGCCGGCTGAGGGATGGTCGACACCACACAAAGTCCCAAGTACCCCTACTTGGTACCTACAAGTAGGTAGGTGCATACCGATTTAGACTGCCTACCTAAGTGCCCTCGTGTGTTTTGACGTGTATGAATGTATCTATAAGATATATCTTCCTCTGCGATAGTCTCCTTTAGGACAGTCTCCTCTAGGACAGTCTTCTCTGGGATAGTCTCCTCTGGGATAACCTCCTCTGGGGTACCCTCTTCTGGGGTACTCGCTTATAGGAGAACCTCCTCTGGGATGGCATCCCATGGGATAACCAAACTCTTCCCATCACGCACAAAATCTGCCACAGTCAGAGCGGAAGCATCCCGTGCGATTCATATTGATGCTACACAAGAACATTTGGTTGTTCCTCGCCTCCAGAACAGCCCAGGGACTCGCAAGCAAGCCGATTCTTCCCCATCATATTCAGGAACGGGTTCCCTGGGGGAGGAAGGAAGCCTCGGAGGCTGTGTCGCACCGTCCTGCACCGTCTCAAGTCCGCTTGCGTCCATGTCGGCGCCGCTCTTCCCCCTAGCACACTGCAGCATCTGCTGAGAGTTCGTCGTGCCGGCCACTGCAAGGGACAGACACTCGCGTGCCCCACAACCAGTCGCGTGTACCCCTACTACCATCTACACTACTATGTTAATAATTGTTAACCCTCGAAATAGCAGGAATAAAGACGTATGGCGCCCGTGCACTCCCGTCAGTCGGCATCGAGAGCCCACCGATTCGACGCCGCCAGCTCGTCGCCACTGCCAGACTGCAAGCTTAGCCAGCACGCGGCGTCCACAGGTACCAAGTATACCCACAAGCTCCCCGGCTTCTCGGCCTCCAGGTTCCAGACACAGACCGGCGGATGGACGAAGCACCTTCCACACCAGGAGCGAGGCCACGTAGGTGATCCGTCTGGCTCCACGCGCGAGACCGCCCCAGCCTGCAGGTGCCTCACCCTGCTGGCGGGTCCTCTGCCCCGGCCGTCCGTGGCCACGACTCCACCGTTTGGATGGATCACGGCAGAACCTTAGTCGCCCTGGTCGGAAGTTTTCGCGCCAGTACGGACCCGGCTTCTACCTCTTCCACCTCTCCACGCGGCGGTTCCCGGGATCTTTGCGGCAGACAGCAGGGCACAGCCGGGTTGGCGACCGCCCAGCATTGCTCGTGGGGAACCGGGGGCATTCAATACCGGACTTGTTGGCCCATACTCGGCGGGTTGATAGCCTCCATGGACGGCTAGCACGATGGGCCATGGTCGACTTGTCATGGCTGCCGTCACTATCATGGCTGTAGGCCGGGTGAGCGACGACGGTAGTGTTCAGACGTCCGGCCAGGGTCGGCTCTGCCAGAGTATTTGATGCAATATTTTTGCTCCTGCATCGGCTGTACCTGCATGCGTAGGTACAGATCTGAGGCATTTTTTTTTTTGCAGCGTGTATGGATACTGCGCAGCCTCACTCGGCACCGTTGGCAAACCACTCCTGCTTTGCTGACCATTACTTTGTACCTTCTTCGCTGTCCATTCCGCGACTTGGCACTGCTCCATAGTATAGTCTCCGGGCCCAAGCAACACGCCCGTGTGATTCGCTGCCTGCGGCACGAGCAGCAAGACCATCCAAAGGTTGCTGCCCATAGAGTGGATGGGAACAGGTCCAGTCCGCTGACTGCTCGGCCCAGACGGATGCAGACAGATGTGACCTGTAGGTCCCAGGGTCTACGTGCATCAGAGCACTGCGGCTCGTAAGATCGAATACCAGATTCCGGTGACAAGTTTGGCTTGGTGTGTGGATTAAGCTCCAAAAAAGATCCTCGCAGGAAGGAGGCAGGTGCCAAAGCTGTCCGTCCGTTCAGTGAGCTCCCAATTCTCTCCATTTCTGAAAACTCGCGGCCGCCCTTAGCCCAACTCTAGACAACCAGACTACGACAAAACCACAAGATTAAGGCCAATAATGCTTTTCCCAGCATTTTCTCGGGGCTAACCAGCACCGTTCCGACTACTTAGTGAGTCGAATGGATATCTTGAAGGCCTGCGGGTTTAAAGCCTTCGCCTCCCCAGCTTTACACCGCTGATCGACCCTCTTCCTGGTTTCGATTAATCAACCACTCACTCGCTTGATACCTCAATCAAGCAAACAGCCAGCCTCTCTTTCCAGGTTTGGCTATAGCCAGAGGTCATCGGAGCAGAGCACAGACCGACAGTCATTTTCATCTCATGACTGCGGCATGAACTCGGTCCCACGCCAAAGCGGCAACAGTCAACCCAAGTCTCAACCTCAATCGATGAAGTCATAATGGATACCACGCAACCAAAGGGAAGGCTGAAGGCCTTCTTCAAGCATGCCACCATTCGCATCTCGTCAACCAAGGATCACGGGTTTCCAAATGATTCCGCCTCAGCTCACAGTATCGACGACGACGGTAGATCTCAAAGGTCTTCCATCAGTGCCAAGAAAGACAGCAAACTGAGGAGAATTGGCCGTGGAATTCGAGAATGGAGATCTAAAAGGAAGAGGTTGCGCGGAGACACACGGCAAAGAACCTCATTCAATTTGGAAGGAAAGAGCTTTTCGTCGTCTGAGGCGAGCCTTCCTCAGGGATCATTCGACGACGAGGAATTCTCAGACGAGGACGAACCGCTCGACCGGTTAGATGACCATGCCCACGAGCACGAGGCAAGCGAGGCGTGGCGGAGGGAAGCTCCGGACGACAAGCTGCCATGCGAGATAATTCATGACGAGGTCGTCGTGAAGCAGAGCGCAAGGGAACATGCCATCTCAAGAGCGAATGAGGGTCAGACCCAGTCAAGGAAGGAGGTGACCCTTCCACAGACGTCAATAACGCTCCCACCGCCTCCACCCATATACAGCTCATTAGTGTTGCCGGACGACCTGGCCCCACGCGACAGGAACCTCAAACCCACCGGCATCGTGTTCAGACGAGACAGGAAGTGCGCCTTTGACTTTGCTCAGAGCACGCTGAGCAGTGAGCCTGCACTATGGACAGATGCTTCTCACAGGATGGTGGGGCTCAAACGCTGCGGCCCCGAGCATCATGGAGGAATCGCAGTGGCCCAGAAGCTTGGCCAGCGGTGGCAGGTGCATTCCGCATACACTGCTGGGGTTACAAACAGCATGCAGCTTGAGTCGCTCGCCATCCTCATGGCCCTCCGGAGGGCCGTCCAGGAAAAGAGATCAGGCGCACTCGGGGAAGGCACTGTCTACATATGCAGTGACAGTGACTTCTCCTTGCAAATGATAGAAAAGGATCTCGCCCTCAACATCGCGACCAGGAAGGCGGTTCAGGGGGCATTGCCGTTCGAGGCCGACATGGACGATCTCGAATGCGAGAGCCGGCTCTTTAAGAAGCTCGATCGGTTGGGAGTCTTCCGCTTCGGCAATCACGACCGCCCGGAAAAGCGAATGGCAATCAGGATCGGCCGGGGGATCCTGGAGCAATACTACGAGTTGCGCAAGCTCGGGGCCTGGGTCGAATTCCACTGGGTTCCGGCCCATTCCGGGCTGCCAGGAAATGAGATCGCTGACAGAATGGCCGCATTGTCCTGCTGGTGGCTCGCGAAGGTGGTCCTTCGCCCGGCACAGGGCATTGGCTTAGTGATAATACCGTTGAAGGTGCTGACTTTCGACGAGCCGTGGACGAGATACTGCCCTCACAAGGGGCAGCCGCAATACACCGCGTACATGGCACTGCAGCTCCTCGAGGAAACCAAGATGCCTATTATCATCTTCACCAAGGCTATCGAACCGGCAAGCCGCAACACGACAATTGTTGGTCCAGGTGGTTTGGCCCTACAGCCCGCATCCAAGAGAACTTGCCCTCTTCTGCAGCCTCCCTCCGCTCGCCCCTTCCCCGAGCAGATTACCCCAGCGGAAGGTATCCCAGAGGAGGTTATCCCACGGGAGGTTATCCCACGGGAGGTTATCCCACAGGATAGTATCCCACGGGAGGGTATCCCACAGGATAGTATCCCACAGGATAGTATCCCACAGGAGGGTATCCCACAGGAGGGTATCCCACAGGAGGGTATCCCACAGGAGGGTATCCCACAGGATAGTATCTCACGGGAGGGTATCCCACGGGAGGGTATCCCACGAGAGGTTATTCTAAGGGAGGGTATCTCAAGGAAGGTTATCCCACGAGAGGTTATCCTACGAGAGGTTATCCCAGGGGAAATTGTCCCAGACGATGGAGAGGCCAAGCTGAATCCCTTAAACCCATCCATTAGGATGGAATCTCCACAAAATCACAACACAGCCTTCGAACTACGACATGTGGGACCCATACCCCAACCACCATTACCACTCCCCCAGCAGGTTCGAAGAGAGAGGCAGAGAAAGAAGAGGCCATCGCCGTATAAAAAATTGCTTTGTGTCAACTGTTGGCACAACGGTCATCTGATCCACCAATGCTTTGAAAAGTTCCCAGAGCAGAAGGTGGCACTCCCACAGAGGTATGCTCGCTACGTTGGGCGCCCCCGGCTCGAGAGGGTGATGCCAGGGGCGTTCCAGAACATAGCCCGGCTGCACCCGCAGCTGATGCCTCAGCCTATCCACGGCCAGGACTCCAGGTACATGATCGGCCGGGTTGGTCTCTCGCCTCACCTCACGCCGGAGCAGTGCGCCGTGTGGGCGGTTCGATGCCAGGCCGCACAGTTGGGTAGGGACGCAGCGGCAACCCAGTCCGTCCAGGACTACCGCCGGCACCTCAGTCGGAAGTATCGTTGGGATGAGGCACAGGGCGCCGCCCAGCTGGACGAGCTGGACTAGGGTTCGTATTTTCCCTGGAACGGCTTCCCCAGCCGGGGAATCACAATAAAAATAAAAAAGACGGGGTGCCCAGCCACCTTCCCCTGCACGTCGTGGGTGTTGCTTCCCAGGTCCTCGTAGACCAAATCTGGTGCACGATTGACACCGCTTCAAGAATTAAGAAGAAAAAAACCGAAGTCGCATGATTACATGTTAGTACCACGGCTTTGTGACAACACACAGAGGTGTCCTCGCATCCCAGAGGAGGGTATCCCACAGGAGCTTATCCCACAGGAGCTTATCCCACAGGAGCTTATCCCACAGGAGCTTATCCCACAGAAGATACACCCACAGGAGGCTGTGCTTGCTTGTGGCCATACACGGTTGCTCAACGCCACGCTAAGCAGGCTGTTGAGGCAAAGACAAATAGATCCAAGATTGTGTACATGCATCGCCACTCTGAATTGCATTAGTGATCCTTCTACTGTCCCCTCGGGAGATGCCTATTAAAAGTACTACATGCCCATGTGCGAACAGAACAAAACAAAGCACTGACGGTGCTGTGCTGTGCTGTGCCGTGCCGTGCCATGCTATGCCTTGCCACTCCTGCTCTCTTTTCCACCAACCCTTCTGACGCCCGGTGGCGCGCAAGGAGCAGGAGACCCTCTTGTTGTATCTGAAGTTGAATATCTACCGCGCCATTTTCAGGCGCGGTGGGGAAGAAAACGAAAAGAAAGAAGAAGACCCCGAGCGAGTGCTGCCGGATGCATGAGTCGTTGCCAAATCGTACCGCTTCCCTTCTTTCTATAACACATTGCGTTTGCTGGTTCGTCATAAAGCACCCCTCCCTGCCTGTGTTCCGCCTCTTTACAGCGACCGCGCGTTGCCTGATCACTACGGCCTATGCCGCCTTTCTATCATAGCCGGAGTTCCCTTAATATTTGATCTGCCATGTTCTTGAATTGCCACGTGTTGCCAGTCATGCGCTTGAACTGAATACCATGCAAGCTGATCATTGGTACCTTGACAATGAAAATCTCAAACTCGAGAACCATGTTTCCGCCTAGGTCGTCCTGTACCCGCGTCGTCGTCTCTCCCGGCGGAGGTCTTGACGGGCCCCCGGTGTCACGCGAATTATCAATGTCTGAGACATCCGAGTTGCTGCTGCTCCGGTCGTCCCGGCCCCGCCCTGGGGTCCTCGGCGTGTTGGGCTGGCCCCCTTCCAGTATGTCGCGCACGTCATCTGCCCGCTCGCCTCGGAGACCGAAACTAAAGCGTCTCCTGTGGCCGGGGAGTTGGTTGGGGCTGTTGGGCGGGTCGACCTTCTTCAGGTCTATGCTGGGTGAGTGAACACAACGGAACCCGCCCCGGATCTCGCTATAGTCCACGCCAAGTTGTTTGAGCACCCGTTTGATGTCTGCCCGGATCTCAGGTACGGGCCTTGTCGAGGTCGTGCTGACGCTGAAGAGACCCTTCAAGAAGACGGGCTTTGCGAGGCTTGGGTTGTCATGGCGTTCGTCGTTGGACAGGCCGCTCTGGTCACCGAGCTCTGCGTCCGTTTCCTCCGGCACATTCAGCTCCCGCTGCTCCTCACGACGGGCGCGCCGCGCTTGGATGCTCTCGCGCCTCGCATGGCCCAGGGACTTGGCCCTCATGGAGACAGACCGCGAGGCGGCGGCCCCCCTGCCCTCAGCTTGTGGTTTCGGCCTTTCCATGGACTGGTCCGAGCCGCTCGTGGGTGGTGGCTCCTTGCCCTCGGTGTCTGTCGTCGATCCATGCGATGCCATAGCCCGTCTTCTGCGGAATTCTGCAGAGTTGACGCTAGTAGATCGCCCGAGGACCTTCTTCTGACCTTGCACATTGGCACCAGCAGACAGCGGCGGGCTCAGCAACTCGCTGTGTTGGGGCTGGCTGCTGCCCGAGCGTAGCCGGGAGCTTGATCCATCTTCCTTATCGCGCCTCGAACGCCTGATGCTGAAGGATTTCCGAGGTGGTATGCCCGGCACGGGCGGCTGTTCGGATGGGGAATGGACGTGGACCTGTGGAGGGTGCGACCGGTCCTTCTCCGGCCTTTCGCCATCCCTTGGCCGTCTCCTCGTGGAGAACCTCCTGAGGATGCCAGCTGCTGCGCTCTCCTTCTTTTCAGGCCTGTCCGCTGGTGCCTGTGCCTCTGGGCCGAGGGCGGCCTTTGGCGACAGAAGCGCCTTGTCAGGCACATCGTCTTCTCCATGTGTCCGCGCTCGTGGCCTTGATCTCCCGCCGGTCGCCTTTTCACCTGGCATCTCGTATGCTGAGGCGTTAGTATGGGCCTCCTGTGGCGGCGCTATCTCGGGGACGGGGTCTTTTTCCCTTTGGGCCGGAGGTTGTTGCGTCGCCATGGTCGGCACGACGTCAACCCTCTCCCGGTCCTGCTTCTCCCTGACCAAGTAGTAGATGGAGAGCAGCGGGCTGAAGGCGTTAAGGGGATCGTTCCCGAGTGCGAGGGCCTCGCTGCTCGGGGCAGTCAACGTG
Organism: Diaporthe sp. P3_1W; assembly: GCA_037177825.1. Classification (NCBI taxonomy): domain Eukaryota; kingdom Fungi; phylum Ascomycota; class Sordariomycetes; order Diaporthales; family Diaporthaceae; genus Diaporthe; species Diaporthe sp. P3_1W. The sequence continues at coordinate 91,373 of JBAFXB010000008.1, forward strand.
TCCTTGCTGGTAATGGAGTTGCGCCGCTTGTAGAAGTCGAACATGCCTCTCTTCTTGTCACCATCCTTGGACGGCTGGGGCAGGTCCTTTTCCTGCTGGTAAAGGCGGACACCGCGCTGGTATTCCTCCGACTCGATCAAGCGCGTCAGCTGTGCCTTGATGACCTCGGGCGGTCCAAAATTGAAACCAGTCATGGCGTTGATGACCTCCGGGTCGAGTGGCAGGGTGAGAGGCTCACGGCGGGGCAGGAAGTTGTCGGGCGGGCTGTTGTAGCCCTTGTTTATCCAAGGGTGCGCCATGACCTCAGCCATGGTGGCTCGTTGCTTGGGATCCGTGACCAGCATCCGGGAAAGCAAGTTCTTACACTCTGTAGACGCGAATGTTGTCAGCCGCGTGTATCAACATGGAAGTCGATATTGGGAGAGCTTACCGCTTGACAGCCAGTTGGGATAATCCACGAGACCTTTCTTGATCTTGGCGTGGAGCGCAGGCATGCTCTGGTCGTCGAAAGGGACCTTCCCGCAGACGAGAACATACAAAACAATACCAAAGCTCCACACGTCGACCTCGGGGCCGGTGTATGCCCTGGCCTGGAGGAGCTCTGGGGCGGCGAAGTACAGGCTGCCGCAGAAGGTCTTGAGGTGGCCACGCGGGGAGAACAGGTTGCTCAGGCCAAAGTCGATGATTTTGATGTCACCGATCTTGCTGATGAGGATGTTCTCGATCTTGAGGTCTCGGTGGACAATGCTGTTCCGGTGGCAATAGTCGAGGGCACTAGCGATCTGACGGCTGAACTTGCGAGCCTGTTTCTCCTTGAGCTTCCCGTGGGAGATGATGTAGTCCAGCATCTGGCCGCCGTTGACATACTCGAACAGCATGTACCAGTGGTAGTTGGTCCTGACGACGTCCCGCAGGCCGCACACATAGGGGTGGTTCAATAGGGTGACTATGGCAGCCTCTCGCGCGGTGCGGATCTCCTTGCCCTGCTCGTTACGCTCCTTGTCTGCCCGGCTGTGGTGTCCATCGTCGGTAACACCCCTGGGGATGATCTTGCACGCGACCTAGAGGGTTGGCGGCAAATGTTAGCACGGGCTTCCAAGATGGGTTGTGTCGCGGGGTGGTTGGCACACTTGCCTGCTCGTTGCTGTCCTCCTTTTTTGCCAGCTTGACCTTGCCCATGCTGCCAGCGCCGATTGTCTTGCCCAGGATCCATTTCCCCGATTGTGTCGGTATCGTGGTGCGAGACCTGGCCTTGGGCTGGCCTGAAGACCGAGGGTCGGCGGAGGAGGGGACGGCAGCAGGGCCGGTGTTGTGTGCAACGGTGGTCGCCATGGCTGCTGCAGGGCGAGGTTGTGGGGGGTGAGAGGCGGGATGCTGGCTGGCGCGAGGGTGCGGACGAGAGGATGACGGTGACGGGTCGGCCCTGGTGGCGGAGAGGGCTCTGTCCCTCTCTCTGCTGGTGCTGCTCGGGTGTTGGTGGGCTAGGCGTGTCCGCTCATGCTCATGCTCGTGTTGTGGGTTGGGCAAGACGGGAGGTTCTCTGTGCTTGCTCGGGTGGGAATGAGATTGGGTGGCCGAGGGGCCACGATTGGGAGTGACAGAGGAGTTGTGGTTCTGGGCCTGGGCCGTCTGGGGGGTTTACGGCAGCAGCAGCAGCAACAGCAACAGCAACGGCAGGGCCAGAAGCAGGGCCAGATCCAGAGGCAGGGCCAGGGACAGGGACAGGCACGGAGGTACCGTGGCGGGAGCGGCTGGGCTGGGAGGTGGTCGAGGTGGAGGCTGCTGTGGACTGGTTGCGAGATGGAGATGAAGGGTCTTTTGGATGGGCGAGGGCGTGGCGGTTGGGGTCGAGTTGAGGCCGTTGTGGATCAGGGAGAGGAGCGTTGGAGCCGGGCGAAATTGCTGCTATCATTTGGGGGCGTTAAGGGGATCCGTACAAGAACGGGCTGGGCTGCCGGCGATGGGGAAACTTGGCGACTGACAGGAGAGAGCGCAGAGCAGCTGTACAGGGACCTATCCTGGAATAGCGTGGTGTTGAGTTGTACTGTGATGGGCAGGGCAGCCTATGGACAGCCTATGGACAGCAAGCGACGGCCAGAGCAATTGTATACCTAATCAGGTTGTATGGATGTGAGCAGCGCAGGGACTTTGTTTCTTTGTGTGTTGCGACACGCTGTCGCCCTTGCTGTGCCTGTCGCCGTCGAACTGCACCGTCAACGTCGCTGTCACCGTCGGCTTGCTGCTGTCAACGTCACGGTGCTCGCCTACTCGTGCCGCACATGCGGTGGTGCAGCCTGTACCTAGATAGGTAGTCCGGGGTAGCCCAGGTCCTTGCAGGGCAGGATTGTGTTCCGGTCAGGTCGACCACATATGCACGATAGGTGGAAACTAGGTACGCCTGCTCTGTGCCTAGTCTACGAACTACCTGCTACTCTGAAGTGGCCCGGGTACTGTGTAAAAATGCAGAGCAGAGCAGCGCAGAGCAGAGCAGCCAGCGAGCAAATGAGTCGGGCACGGCGTGAAAGCAGCCCGCGCGGGTGGGGATTCTCTGGGGGGATGGGGGAAACAATGGGAGGGAGGGAGGCTGGTTTGGTACTGTGACAGGGCAGCGGGAGCAGGTGGCGGGAGCTTAATGGAACTGAACTGGGACGGGAGGAAACGGTGGAGGATCCGGTTCCAGGTTGGGGAGGCACGCAGCAAAAGAAAGTTCAGCGGAACCCTGTGGCGGTCTCTTGTCTCGGTCCTTTTGCTCTGGTTGTTCTGGTTGTCCTGCTTGTCACCTCTACTCCGTCTCATGCCAGGCACAGCGTGTTGGGCCCAGACAGCTGGCAGTGAGATGCTATAGGTAGTACACACGACCCAGGTAATCCCGGAGGGTGTCGATGCTGTGTTTTAGTCTGTCAGGCCGGTCGTTCGGTTCGCCATTGCAATTTAACTGCATTACGCTGTGTACGGGATGGCTGGGGTCAAACCTGACAACCGGGAACCCTTCACGGCAGGTTTTGAATGGTCCTTATCACTGGATTGCTATAGAAAACCGTTCCCTCCAGTTTTTCCCTCCTCGAAATGCAGTCTACACGCAGTTGACGTGTGCTCAACAGACAGCACCAGGTCCCTCCCTCCTGCGTCTGCTGACGTTGCCACATCATTTCCCTCGATCCTCCCTCGATCCTCCCTCGATCTCACCGTACAATTGCCCACCCAGTACGCCACGGTACAGCACTAGACTATAGTAAAGAAGGGATTGGTGGGCAGGTCTGATCCTGCTCGCTCACGATATCCAACACCAGGACAAATGTACATGTACAAGTACTTGTGCCTCCACGTGTGCCCTCCAGTACGTATGTAGATGTTAGTAGGGTACAGCTGGTGAGGCCAAGTCGTGCATCCAGTTGAGAAGACAACGGGCATGAAATGGTAGATTGTCTGCTTGAAGTACACACGCTGTTACTATATTATGGATATTTTTGAAGGCCTCATAGTATACTGCAGCATACGTGTTTCTATCTACAGTGGACATGCATCCGCAATGGGTATCTGCAGTACCTCGTTGGAGTTAAGCATGTTTCCATATTTTCGGATGAACCCGCTACGATGAGCTTGGCCCAGTTTGGCTTGGCTGCTGCGACCTTCCCTGAGAGCTGGCTGGCCGGCTGGACGCCTGACAGGGCCGATCGAACGCTGACTTCGTGGTTGATCAGCCTTGCCTGCGGGGAGAAGGGGGGGGGGGCAGGCCTGTCTAAGTACTGATACATGCCCAGAGCACACAGACATGAACAAGCACGAAGGCTGCCCGCACGTTCTAATCAGCTAGCTACTGGACGGGCCAGGCCCCGAACCCTGACAACCTCGGGACTTAACACATGCAGACCCGGTTGTCAGTGAGAGCTGCTCAATCCGCGCTCATTCAGGCCTGCGGTTGAGCTTCACCAGACCCCGATCTACCTATCCCAATTCCAGACACTGCTTGCCCACCTTCTATCGCGCACACCCACCTCTTCTTTCCCGGACCGGGTCTACGCTCTCACCAACAGGGCCCCCCGCCCAGAGATCCCCTCCCCGGCGAGCTCCCACAAGGCTCTCCACATGTCCTACAAGCGGACGCGCGAGCAATACGAGGCCGATCTCCAAAAAACACAGTCCCCTTACGTCGCCTTTGGCACGCCGCTTCCGCCCTTGGACCCTGACGTCCGTGACGATGGCTCCTACGTCCCCGTCTGGAAGCAGGAGGTCAGGGACGAGAGGGGCAGGAAGCGCCTGCATGGCGCCTTTACTGGCGGCTGGAGCGCTGGGTAAGCCGTCACCAACTGTCTACCCACCACCAAGGCACGGAGCCGCATTGCTGATCCTTGTGTGCGCGGCAGCTACTTCAACACCGTAGGTTCCAAGGAGGGATGGGCGCCGTCAGCCTTTGTCTCGTCGCGGTCCAGCCGCCGCAAGGACGACAAGTCTGTCACCAGCCAGCGACCTGAGGATTTCATGGATGAAGAGGACCTCGCCGATGCTCAGGAATCCGAGAAGCTACACACTTCGCACGCCTTTGCTGGCCTGGGCACAGCAGACGCCGAAGCCGGCCGCTCAGGGGGACTGGCCGGTCTGTTGCACGTACAAGGCGAGACAATGGGCACGAAGTTGCTCAAGAAGATGGGCTGGAAAGAGGGCCAAGGGGTGGGGCCCAAGATCCGCAGGAAGGCAGAACTTGGTATGGTCACCAACCCGGGATCGGAGGGCACAGGCGAGACTTACCTGTTCGCGCCGGAGAATGCTCCCATGATACAACTTGTCCGCAAGACCGACCGCAAGGGGCTTGGATATGACGGAGAATCAAGGCTTACACCGCTGGCATCATCGCGGCCGGGCCTGCCTGCACAGTCCGATGACGAAGACGCCGACGAACAAGGCTTCAGCCTCAGCCGCCCTAGGCTGTCAGCCTCCAAGAGCAACAAGAACAAGGAAGCCAAAGCCCGCGGGGGAATTGGCATGGGAGTGTTGAACGACACTGGCTCTGACGACGAAGACCCGTACGAGATGGGGCCGCGAATATCGTACAACAGGGTCATTGGTGGTAGCAAGAACGTCAAGAAGAAGAAGGACGCGAACTCTACCCCGGCGAATCCAGCTCTGAAATCCAAGCCGGTTTTCGTGCCAAGACGAAAGGCCGTGGTAAAAGCGGCCCTCGGCAGCGTACGAAAGTGTCACGATGGTCGGCCACCCTTGGAAGGATTTGTCCTGGGTCAAGAGCCGGATCCTCTGGTTTCTATGATCAATGCCGACGGCAAGTATCCACCACCAGAGATACCGGCACATTGGAAGTCGAGCAAAGATCCCGAGGCCACCCAAGACGCTTCGCACTACAAGTCAACGGCCGATGCTGCGAAGGCCTCTCAACTGAACCCGTTGAGCCGAGCTGATATACTTGGAGAGAGGCAACTCCCGGGAAAGTCTGTCTTTGATTTCTTGTCCGTGTCTGCCAGAGACCGCTTGGCGGCGGCGACCGGGAAGACGGACCTGCCGGCAGCCAAAGGCGAGATCCCCGAAGGCTACGCACTGTCGGAGGAAGAGAAGCGACGCAGTCTGTTGGAGCGAATTCCAAAACTGGACAAGCAGAGTGCCTTGGGCGCCATGACGAGGGGGGCTGCGGGCGGCGGGCCGTACGGAGACAACGAGGACAAGCGATCTCGCTACAGGGGCTATCTCGAGCTGCAGGCTGGTTTGAGGGGCGAGCCGCCCAGTAAGACCGCCAAGATGACGGATGACGAGTGGATACAAGAGTTTCACGAGTTCTACAACGTTGCCAGGATATTCCGGCCCATGACTGGGGCCATGGCCTCCAGATTCACAACGTCGTCGTCCTCCACCCTGACAAGCGGCACCGACGGAAAGGCCGGAGAATCTGCCTTGCTCTCCAAGCCACCATCCAAGCCAGAGGACCCAGCTGAGGCGGCAGCCAAGATGGGCATGTACGGCCATATGACGCGATCCATTCGTGATTTCTATCCGACACGGTTGCTGTGCAAGCGATTCAGTGTCAAGCCGCCGGCACACGTCCAAGCTGAAGCGGATGCGGACGCCACAGAAGTGCAGAGACCTGCTGGACCCACGCCCATACGCGGGATGATCCAAGACAGCTTGGTAAAGGCTCCCACGACGGCGTCGGATGACCACCAGGCACAACCCACCGGGCCGTGGAAGCAGGAGGTTGTGATAGATAGTAACAGGAATGAGGCATTGGAGGCCAATCGGGCCGGCGAGGAGGTATTTAAGGCTATCTTTGGCGACAGCAGCGACGAAGAAGGATAGAACAGCCCCTCAGAAGTAAAGCAAAATAAAACCACCACATGAACCTTCTCGTCCATCGCGTGATGCTAGAAAAGAGCTAACATCCTCTGGCCATGTTCTCGCGGCATGGTCTGAGAGCTGTATGGCGATGGCATGCATTGGATACGTGTTACTGGCAAACTCACCAACCCACTGACGGTCAGCGTTCGTTTGCTGCGGACTCTTGGAACTCTGACTTGCTGACAATCACAACAACAGCATCGTTAGAAAGCAAATAAGACGCCAGAATGACGGCAGGGTTTTCACTGTTGTAGTCTTTGTCCAGGTTCGCCGGTAATATTCCACAGGACGGAACCGTACACGTGCTCCGTGCCGGGGTGGTGCTAAGCCGGAGAGCCTGAGTAGCAGGTACCTAATGTGCCCAGCCTAGGTAGGTAACTACCTACCTAGGTACCTAGGCATCGTACCTGAGCCGGGGACGCCCCTCTCCAAGGCCACCGCTCCCGCCAGGGGCAGCTGGGCTCGCTCGCCAGGGCCGTGGCATGCGAAGGTGCAGAGCTGGGGCGTCTTGCCTGATTTGGCACTCGCTTACTGCAACTTTGGACCTTCATCTCTCGTTCATTTCGATCCGACTTAAGCGCAATTCGACCACACCAGTCTTCAATCTGCCCTCGTCAGCCCTCCGTCCAATGCGTGCCGTCGTTTGATCGTGTACTCTAAAGGTCGCCGGTGCTATTTGCTAGCAGTCTTGTTGTCTCACGCGGTGCCTCATCCTTCCATCGCCCAAGCCTCCCTCCACGCCTCACCCAGCACAGCAGACCCCGCCGACCGGCCAGCCCGTCTCGTCAATCAATCAATCACCTCCTGATGCTCTAGCCGCCCACCCTGCTGTCCAGCACCCGCCGCCGACCGACGACGAAGCTGCCAATATCCCCAGATCAACAGCACAAGACGGAGCCCAGTACCGTCTCCACATCAGCCAAATTGTCAGCACCACAGGAACCCAGTCGGGGACGTTCCGTGTCTTCTGGGTCAAGCCATTCGAGACGAGTCGTCGACGAAGCCCTGCTAGGACACGACGATCCCACCGTCAGGCACAGCCAGGAGAGCCTCTGCGGCCCAGGCCCAGCACCACTCGATCCTCCTGCACCATCACCACCGCCAGCTGCCGCCGCCGACAGCATCGTCCGCTCCACCCAGGGCCCAGGGGCAAGACCGCAGCCTCCGCCGCCCCAGTACCCTGCCTCTGAGGCATCTCGCCCGACTGCTACGTCGCTCGTTTCTCACCGGACTGCACCTCCGCCTTTCTCCTCCCTCTTTGCCAGCTTTCCGCCGCCGGACCAACACAGCCCTGCTTCTGCGCTCGAGACCGACGATCCCTCTGGCTCTGCCGTAGCTCCTTCCGACCTCTTCGATCCGGAACCCGCCCAGCGCGATAAGTCCCCTGCCCCTGCCTACGAACCGCCAGCCGCATCGAGCTCCTCGGAACCGCCCAACACCTATCAGGAGACCCTCGCCGAGACCAAACGCGCCCTCCCTCAGGACACCAAGGGCGAGAGTAGCTCGCGCCCCAAGGACGACGACGCCGAACCACCACCAGCCTACTCGGAGGGTTACAGCCCCCTCCAGTCCTTCACATACCTGATGGCTGCCGCAGGAGGAGCCTCGAGTATCATTACTCAGGTGCAACAGGGCGGACCGCCCATCAACACCATCGGAGGTGAGAAACGTCGGACTGGCTTGCTAGGGTACAATCACTGACGTGACAAACGATAGATGTCGGCGCCGATGAGACTATAACCATGGACCTTAGGTATGTTGAGCCCCGCTTTTTGGGCGGTCTTTGGACGCGTCAGGAAATCGAGGCTAATGCGCAATATCAGGGGCACGCGGTTTGTTCTCTCCCGTGACGAGCTCCTGACGCTCCCCGAGTTTGTTCTGCTGTCCCTCTTCCCCAATGGGCTCTTCCCCGAAGGGCACATGGGCGGCTCGACCGACGGCGACGCCATCCAAGTCGATGTGAGTTGTTGCTGCACTCAGCCCCTTGGTGATGCCTTTTCGCGAAATAGTGTGAAGCTGACGCAGTTTCCACACCCACCAGTATGACCCGGAATCTCTACAGTACATGCTTGAGTTTTTCCGCAAGGTTGCCTCGTCGATTCCAGCTGAGTCGTCACCACCACCATCGCAAGATGGCGACGCGCTGCCTATCGAGCCGCTGGGTGGCGCAGGGCGTGATGACTCGTCAAAGAGGGCAGGCATCATAGTACTGCGCGAGGACCTCGACTTCTATGTCATACCGCCCAAGGCAGATATCCAGCAGCCGGAGATGATCGAAGTGAAAAGGGCCGCGGCCAGGGCACTCTTGAAGCAGGACGGCATCTTCTCCGGGCTAAAGCGAAGTGACGAGCCCGGGACTACAGAGGCCCATTTGATTGAGATGTTAACAGCTGGGTATGTATCTAGAGTCTTTACAAATTTTCTCGCACCCAACTCCCCTTTGGCAGCATTTTCCAACTGACAGCGTGACACAGTGGTTTTAATCACGATGACCAATGGGGACACCGAGCAGGCGAGCCTAACAAGGCGGTTGTCTGCAGTCTCGCTCTAGCAAGGCTCCGCAGTGACATCCGTGGTAATGAAATGGGCAACAACGCCGTGGGCATGGCACAGAAGCTGTTGCTGTTCTGGCGGAAGCCGGCCAGGAGATGTTGGTGGGAAGGCGTGGAACTCGACAACGTCGAGGGTGTGCAGGGGAAGCTCAAGGTCTGGATCCGACGGGTCTGGACTCTGGAGATGAGTGTCATCGGTCTGCGGTGATTTCTGGACTATGAATGTGAGCGTTCAAAAGAAGAGCATGAAGCGTTCGGATCGTTTGTGGAATATCACGGGGGGTGGGGGGACCATGCAGGGGCCTGGCGAGCCTTTGCTTTTCAGATACCAACAACGTATATAATTGGGCTCGACAGCCTGTGTGGGAGTGGCGAACTGTTCCTTTTCTATTTTCTAAAGTCGTGGTCAAGAGCATAACACGGATACCATATTCTGTTCTTCGCACGTTTCTCTGTGTGCTACCGTGATCAGTGTCGGATAATCGCCACGTCGGCTATGAGGCCAAGGCTGGGTAGCTGAATTCGTGGGGTGAGTGAGACCTTGGTAAGCGAGCTCACGGCTACAAGTGCTTGCATACAGCTCGCCTCCAAGGCGGAGTAATTCGGCCTGCGGCTGTCGAAAGCCCACCCCGGATCGGGTCATGACATCAACTACCAAGCCTCGCTGTCAAAGCTGGGGTAGGCCGACTGGTCAATGGGTTGGTGGCCTGGGAGCCAAGCCTACAGACACGGGACGGTGCATCCAAAGAGAGCACAGCCGGTCCACACCTGGGCGATTGAAACTGGTTGTCGTTGAGGATTGGGCAAGTATGGTGAGAGATGGATGTACTCCGCGGATACTGAGGTTTGTGCAGGTTGGATATCCTCCTGCGATATTTCTGAAGCTGTTCGTATGACTAGATGTCTTTACATTCTGGCAAATTTCCAGTAGATAAATAAGCGAGATGCATCTTTACATATAGACTTCAAGAGACCAGTCAGGGCGTCGGATTCCCCATGTCTTACCGCAGGCTTGGGATCGACGGCAACCTCACTTGGCATGAGTTTCAAGATCTGCGCCGACTACTACAGCATGTGGGAGTGTACGCGTCCGGGATCCCAAGCTCCCAAGGCATGACGCTACTAAGAAGAGCTAGATCTTTTCTGGCTGCTCAGTACTGGGCGGTTTTATACCTCGCCCGTCTCTATATAATGGGAGGGGGTGTTGGGCACATGCACACACACACATCAGGTACACAAGTGAAAGGGACTCGCTCGCAAGAACGACGACATCACCTTGGATACTGCGTGTCTAGCGATTGTCGATGTCGACCCAGGTTCCTTGCCATATAGGGACGGACTAATAAGAGAGGGGAGCCTGAGATATATCAATCAACCCTGGTCTCCTTCTCGAGCAACTGCCCAGCAATCAATTGCTTACCAGCGACGGAGCTTCTGGAAGTCATCTGAACGTCAGGTCTATCCAGCCGTCTGGAAGCAGACTTGAGGAGTGTCCCGCCCAGACCAACTCTCTCAGAAAGGAACATCTTATTTGCGAGGGCTGTCCTAGTCGTTGAACCATCTGGCATTGACTTTCCCCCGCCCTGGCCATCTCCCAACCTTGGAAGAAAGAACCATGAAGCCTCTCAGCCTACTCGCTGCATTCGCAGCCCTGTTCGGGAACACCACCTTCTGTTCCGCGCAGTCCACTACTTCTGCTGCAGGTGCTTGTCCGACGGTCCTCAGCCCCTCGTATGAAGCCCCCGTCGTTGGCTCAGGATGGACCGCCCAGCTCATCGCCACCGGCCTGAACAAGCCACGGAGCATCATCTTTGACCAGGACGGTGCACTTCTCGTCGTCCAGCAGGGGTCTGGCATCGTGCGCATGTCACTGACTGACAACGGCGGAACCTGTCTGGCTGTCAACGAGACCTCCACTGTGGTCGAGAACTCAGACGTGGGTGTCTTCTTCTTCTTGTTCGAGTTTGTGAGAGGTCAAACCAGACAGCTGACGCTCTTCACTGTCTAGCTGAATCATGCTGTCCAGCTGTCGGCCGACGGACGCACCTTGTATGCTTCCACCTCGAATGACGTGTATCGTTGGCCCTACGATGCTGCTGCTGGCACTGTGGGAGACAGCGAGACACTTGTGACCAACATGAGCAACTCAGATGTAAGCCGGCCACGTGTGGCTTTCCCCGTCAGTGGCTAATCAGCCTCAGCATGTGTCACGAACATTATTGCTGTCCCGAAAGGCCGACAACACTTTGGTGGTATCCCGTGGGAGCGGCGAAAATATGGACTTCGGTGCCGCCCAGCTTGACTCCGGAATCTCACAGATCCGGGCCTTTGACATTGGCAACCTGCCGAATGGGAGACCTTACAACTACCCATCTGAGGGTAGACTGATGGGCTGGGGTCTGAGGAACAGCGTTGGAGTTGCAGAGCACCCAGTCACGGGTGGCATCTATAGCGGTAAGCTTCTTTGTACTATTCACTCCCTTGAAATCATGGGACAATTCTGACAGAGAATCAGTCGAGAACTCGGCGGATCAAATCGAGAGAAGCGGAACTGATATTCACCAAGACAACCCCGGCGAGGAGATGAACTATCACGGATTCCTAAATGACTCTACGGAGGACCAGGGCGGCAATTATGGCTATCCGGACTGCTTTGCCCTATGGGGCACCGATAACTTTCCAGACAAAGGGAACATGACCGTCGGAAGCCAATTTGCGCTCAACCCTAACGACACACTCAACGACACGACTTGCGCGCGGGAACATGTCCCGCCTCGGTTGACATTCCAAGTAAGCCTCTCTGGAGCATATGAAAACCCAAGACCGAACAGAGAACTGACGGAGGAAAATGCAGGCTCACACAGCACCACTGGACATGGTCTTCGACATCAACGGAACGACAGCATACATCACCTTCCACGGCTCGTGGGATCGCACTGATCCCGCGGGTTACGTGCTGTCGAGCGTGCAGTTCGACAGCAACACCGGCGCGCCCGCCGCCCAGCCCGACAACAGCAGCGCCTCGGCCGACGTGCTCAGCAACGCGGACCTGTCAAAATGCCCGGACTCGTGCTTCCGCCCCGTCGGGCTCGCCTGGGACAGCCAGGGCCGCCTCTTTATGAGCTCGGACTCGACGGGCGAGATCTACGTGCTGCAGCGGTCCGAGATGTCCGCGACCGGGGGCGGCACGGGGACCGGCACGGGAACCGGCACGCTGGTCACGCCGACGTCGAGCACCAGCCCGAACCTTGCGCCGCGGTCGGGTAGGAATCGGCCGGGTGGTGAGGCCATCTTCCTTACGGGCCTGGCTGTTGCGTTGTCGGTGGTCTGTGGGGTGTTCTTTACCGTGGCCTAAACGTACAACCAACTGCTCATAATGTTAAATTGCCGGGTCACACGTCCCCCGTCGGAGAAGGGCAAAAGTGGCTTGGAGATAGAATTTCAGGAGACGATAGTTCTGGCTCTTATTGGTAGACAGGAATCAAAGCGGAGCTTCATGGGGGGAAATAGCATTGAAGCACGGCCGCGGAGCTTAGCAGGCTGGAATTATGACTGACTTGTCCCTCTTCTTTTTTTATTTATCAATACCCGTCCGGTGGACCCCAAACGCCTCGCGACCCCTAGAATCACTCCTCGAGTGTCTTTACAATGTCCCACTCGCCCCGCAGATTCTCCTTCCACAGCGTGACCTTGTTGTCGCTTCCACTAACGGCGAGAACGTTGCCGCTGAGGGACCAGCTCACGCGCCAGACGGGGGCGTCGAAGTTGAGCACCTTGGAGTTCCACTGGCCGGGGCTCGCGGGGTCCGACGTCCAGATGCGCACCGTCTTGTCCTGCGACGCGCTCGCGATGTAGCTCTTCTGCAGCACCGTGGGGCTCCACGCCACGTCCCGAACCCAGTCCGTGTGGCCCGAGAGCGGCTCCCGCTCGGGCTTGTAGCTGTTGTTCGCGGGGTCGAAGACCCAGATCTTGAGGAGGTTGTCGCAGCCCCCCGAGACGAAGCGGCGGTTGCCCGTGGCGCCGGGGCCGGGGGCGCTCGACACGATGGAGCCCGGGGTGGTGGACGGCGCCCAGGAGACGGAGTTGACGCCCAGGCCGTGGGCGGGGAAGGTGGTGTGCTCGAAGCTGTTGTCCTTGAACTCGAGGACCGAGACGTTGCCGTCGGAGGAGGCGCAGGCCAGCAGGCAGCCGGACTCGTGGGGCGACCACGAGACGATGTTGACCGAGGCCTTGTGCAGGGCGAAGTCGAAGATCTTCTGCCACGCGCCCTGCTGCTCCCGCCAGATGAAGACCTTTCCGTCGTAGCCCGAGGAGGCGAGGATGTTGCCGTATTTGGGATGGGCCCAGGAGACACACCACACAGCGCCCTCGTGTCTGTTGTCCTGGGGCGTCAGCTGTCTGTGACATGCCGTGTGTTGCCCTGCCAGCGTCTTGTGGCCGGACACTGGAAAGTGCCAAACTCACCCCTTGAGTGTCTCCGTCAATCGCTGGGACTCGCCCTCGATTTCAAAGATCTTGATTGTGCGGTCCGAAGAACATGTCGCGAGTCGGCGTCCGTAATAATCGAGGACGGCATCGTGCTAGGAGGCGAGACGATCAGGTTGAGCTCGGCAGAAATGTCGTGCTTGTTCGCTTGGGAATGCGAGATGGTGGAACATACTATCATGTCATCGTGGCCGGGGTTTGAAATGACTTGGGTCGCCTGTGGTGGCCATGGTCAGAATCGCAACTCGATGCAGATCCGAGGCATCGTGGGCATAGCAATACGCACCATGGTGGCGGGTATACGGCACGGTCGAGGACAGGCCGATCAAGTGGACTTTTGAGGCGAAATAAAAGGAAGGTCTGGGTAACTCAATGAGGGTTTAAAGTTGGCACAGGGACTGGAGAGGATGACAACAAGTTGGGTTTCGCGGTGGCCGTCTTGGGGAGGTGGGCGGTTTCGCGACGTGCTGTCCTGTCCATTAAACCAAGCAGTCACTAAACTCTCAATCTACCACAGTAAGCTTCTAGGTACCTACCGCCTAGCAAGACGACGTCAACTGGAGGGTCCACCGTGTTGTGTGTATGTAAGCAGCACCCCCCTGCCACTGCAAGGTGCCTGCTGCAATGAGGTACTGAGGTACCTCTCCCATGTGTCTAATTCGGTAGGCCAACGGCCGGCTGACGGAACGGACTGACTGCCTTTGCCTCGGCTCCTGGCTTTCGGTATTTGCCTCCAGCAACTGTGCACATGGGCTTGATTTCTTTCTACCACATACACTGCCATGATACATATTCCGGCCTTAAAACGATCTTTATCTTCTATGTTTTTGGCAAACCCCCCAGCACCTTGACTGGGACACACAGAGCATCCATGGGCTCTGCTCTCAGAGCCAGCCAGTCAGTCAGTCGGTCAGTCAGTGGTGGGGTTGAGATCAATTCCCATGAGTGCTTTCACTCACCACCTTGGATGAATACCCTTCTCATAAATCAGTAACACTTATACATCAAAGCCAATGCCATAAAAGCTGCTGCATCTGGATTTCTTCGTCCGATGTTTCTGAGCTGGAAAATTTGGGTGGGAATCAAACAATAGGTGCATCGTTATTGTTCAGAGCTCGCCCCTCCTTCAACTCAGGATTTCGATAAGTCGTCTTTGAGCAACTCTGAACAACTTTGAACTTCCAACAGGAAGTGCTGCAGTCTTCTCTTTTTCAATCACCCAGTGTGGGCGCTTGCCACTGTGTGGGTGATTGGCACTCATTACAACATCGTTGGCACCTCCAGGCATCGTGATCACCAAATCGCAAGCATCAAATCGCAAAAACCAGATCACGACCAACGACCACCACGTCTGGTTGAAGGTCTGAGGCTATCATCCATTGAAGACACGTCGACCACACAAATCTCAGTCACCATCGTCAGAATGGCGGACAACCTCTGTGGACCGTCTGCTCCGACCAAGGGCTTGGTTGGACACCTCGACCGCGACCGCACCCTTCAGCAGGACCGTGTTGCAGGCTCTCCCGCCTCTGCCGCAGGGGTAAGTTGCACCTCGAGACTCTTTTTACTGGGGATGAAGCTGACCTGTACAGTCTTTCCGCTCAACTACCCAAGGGACGCCCAATACAGCTGCTGGTGATGCCTCTTTTGCCAAATTCACTGGTGCCTCGTCTCAGCCCAATCCTCAAGCCGCCGCCACTGCTCCAGCCCTTGTCAGACCCCGAGAAAACCCAAACCATAACCCATTCCTTTGGATGCAGTACCAGTCACGCTTTCGTGGCCATGTTGACATCCCCTTGGATGGCAGGGACCAAATCGATCTTGAGAAACATGTCAACCCGCCCATTCCTGACCGCCGTGGCGGAATGGACCATCAGCGCCCCAGCGCAGCTCTGCAGGCAGCCAATACTTCCTGGGTCAATGACTTTCGACGTGCTCAAGAGGAAGACTCTCTGAGGAAAGATATGGAAGCCTTGCGCTTGAATCCTACTTACAACGCAGGACCTCAGTACCCCATCAACCTGTATACTCCCCCCATACACTCGGTACCCGTCAGCACTCCAGGCTATGGTCCACCCAGTTTTGCAGCACAAAGTGGCTACCTCTACCCCAACGGTCAGCGCATAATGCAAGGAAGTATCGCTTCCCCCTATGGCCATTCACACATGATGCCCACTCATGCTCCAGGCCTGGTTCCAGGCTTTAGTCAAGCCGGCATCGTGGCGCAAGGCGGCCAACACCTCGCTAGGGACCAGCTAGGGCAGCAGGAGACTATTGCTCCACATGGTTATGCCACTCCGAGCACAGCTCAGACTGGCCCGAACGGCCTCCCTTTCAGCCACTACCCTCAGAACATTGCCTTGGCAGCCAATACAGAGGAGGCCCTCGGTGCGGCGTTCGCTGCATATGACCAGGAATTTGAGCAGGAGATGGATCAGTGGGTAGCTGCTCACGGACCCGAAGACCGCGAGGATCACGAGGCTATCATGACCGAACATGCCAAGAAGTTGGATGCTAAGCGCTGGGAGGGTGACCCGAAAGTCTTGTCACAGCTGGAACCCAGGAATCGCTTCAATCTCAAGAGGCGAGAGGACATGGAACTTCAATCGTATGCTGCACGCATCCTGAACACCATGGTATCAAGCGACAATGAGAAGTTCAGGGGCTCTTCCTTCACTGACCTCATGCGCCGCATCGTCAACCGCGAGGTGGTAGTTGAGGGCGACGATCTCATCGATGTTGCCACTGGCAACCCCACCGACCTGACTCCTCGAGACCTCAAGCCTGTCATCCAGGTGCCCGACGTGCCCCCGACCTTCATACCTCCATCGGACGCGGAGCTCCGGGCGATGCAGGAGGACGAGCCCAAGGAGAAGGACACGGCTGCGGCGGAGAGCTCGGGCGGTGCCTGAAGGGGGCTAGACGTCCAGACGGAAGTGGTGGGGGCTGACGTTTGGAACCTGTCGCCTGTTTGGAAGCCATCGAAGTTATCTTCTCCAGAGGGAGGAGATGAGGAAGAAGCAGGGCAAGACCACTGGGGCATTCGCACCAACTTCCTCGCGTCTCCGTGCACCGGATTTCATGGGATCCAAGTCCCGACCACCGCCCGGGAGTCACGCACCGGCACTGATTCAGAGCGGACCCTCGATGGCCAGGCTGAAGAGATGCGGGACCTTGCAGAACTTGCGATCGGGGAGTCGAAGCAATTCACGCCCTTGGCATCACCGTTGCCACCGTCGTCGCCCATGCGGTTCGCGTCGCCGTCCGAGACTGGTAGCAAGATACGGCCATAATTGTTGATTTTGAATTGCTTCTTGTATCGTCGTTTCCCCCCTCCTTTTTTGAACCTGTCTGCGCACCCCCTCCAGGTTTTGTCAAATTGTGTCAAGACCATACCGTCAATTGCATGAGCACCACCAGCCCGCATTGCCCCTTCGCCCAGCAGGCATCGAGACCTCTTCATATCCACACCTTGTTTGTTTGTTTTCCATCTCATGGTCTACAGGAATCAGAGGATCTCCCACTTTGCGGCGTTGGAAAACAGGATCGTTTCAGTGTGGCCTTCCCAGGGGGCGGAGGCAAGGGCTTTTGTCCATGATACCAAGGCTCTGTTTGTTATTGCATCGTTTTGCATGTCTTCCGGATTGGCAGGGCAGCAGGCTCATGGAAACGAGCTACGACAAACTTGGCAGCATACCACACGGATTTTAGGTATGGAAAGGTTGGCTGTCTGCTCTCATCTTGGTGTCACCGTGTGCATTTGTACAATACTCTAGACCAGAAATTGACTGCATACATCTGACAACATGCCGTCCGTATTCAGTCGTATGAATCATTAAACAGCATGACCACACGCGAAAGTCCACTACAGTGCGAACATTGTGACAAATCATATAGAAAAGTCGGATGTATGTGTATATAAGAATTCAATTGGGTATTGGTATCATAATTTTCTTTCCTTTCCTTCCTTTCCTGAGGGTTTAGTAGGCTGCACGCACAAACACGCCTAGTGTTTAAGCTTCTTAAGCCAGCTCACCCTCCGTGTCTGCTTTTGTACAGGTGTAAATCCGGTGCCAGCACTCGTCTCCCTCTCACTATCCCTGTGCTCCCCAGTTACACTGTGCATGCCAGCCTGTTTGTCCGGTAAAACGACCGTGTTGTTGCCCACCTCGGTCGACTGGGAGTGAGACTGCTTCAGCATCCGCCGCTGCATAAAGGCCGCGCCTGTGCTAACTGCCCTCCTGAGGCCGGATTGCGCCGGCGGTGGCGTATTGCTGCTGATGTTGCTCGTGGTCGACCGCCTGGGCAGTTTGAGCGCATGGGATCCGCATGACATGCTCACGGACGGTTCCCGCGGGTGAGCGGCGCTCGCATCACTTGTCTCGGCCGAGTCGGGCGCCGCTCCGCCAAGTCGCAAAGCCAGCCAGAGGCCTGTGACTGTGATGAGCTTCTTGGTCTCATCATCCACTGCGTGGGTCTGGCGTTCGGCGGAGGGCTCATCGGCAGAGAAAGGGGACGGCGGCAGGTCCCTGGCGCTCGCTGAGTCGAAGTTGTAGCTCATAGGGCGAGAGGGCGGGAAGCGGCCCTGTGATGTCGACACGGTCGTGTAGTCCTCGAATACCTCGAGCGATCTGGGTGTCAGATTCGCCAGGATCGGGTGGCGCCGGGACTGCGGATTGATCAGGCTGAATGTGTACTTGTAATCGCTCGGCTCTGCGACAGACGTGGGGTCGCCAGCCACTGTAGCAGCCGATGACGAGAGCCTGTTTGCGTTCTTCTGGTTCGAGACGCTCCTGGTGGAGTTCCGCTTTGCCCACCGCGCGGTCTGTGTGATACCGTGCTTGTCGATGTGGACAAACTCGTAGTTTCCCTTGGGGCCAGGTGTTGCCCTCCAAACAGTGCCGTCCTCCATTACAATCTCATCACAGTCCTGGCCCCTTACTGGGCTCAATATGGCAAGGGGCTCGCGGCGGCCGCCGACATGCTCATCCTCCTCGTCCGAGTCGCTGAGACCGGTGTCATAATCCTCGGACTTGAGCAAGATGAGGTCACGAGGGCCCAGCTCGCCCTTTGCCCCAAATATGCGGGGGAAGAGGTTGATATAGCGAGCGGTGACTATGGGCCCGGCTATGACGGACGCGGGAAACACGTCGATTGCTGGCCGTGGCCGTCGCTGGTCTCCTGGGAGCTCCTGAAGCTGGAAGAGCAGTCTCGGGCGGATGTTCTTGAACAGGTGCTTCTTGGAGCCCCGCTTGGGTGCGGGCAGGGCGAGGAGGTAGTGGCTGCTCTTGCGAGGGGTGGCTCTCCTCCTCTTGGGCCTGGCGGCCGAGGACGTGTGAGAGGTATCGGAATCGTAGAAGGATGGCTCATCTTCTGTCATGGAGGACTTGGGGGTCTCAAGCGGCTCGGGATCCTTGAAGCGAACGACCGGAGCAGGGACAGATCTCCGGGCGGCAGCACGGTCTCCGAGCACATCGGTGACGGGTCGTACGTAGACTTCAGACACGGGTCTCGTCGCTTTGGGTGTCTGGGGCAGAGGCCATGTGCTTGCGTGAGGCGGCGTGGTCGTGGAGCGCAGTATGGGGGCTGGGAATGCTGATCGTAGGTATGGTCTTTTGCGTTGTAGAGGCGCGTGTGTAGGTGATTGTGGAGGGTGGCCGTTTCCCGAGCCTGAGAACTCGTGGCCATGAAGGGAGGCACCAGCGTGTAGAAACATTTTGCTGGCGGCAGTCGATACAGCGTACTAGGAACTCATACACAGGCACATATAAGTACACATGAACACACAGCGGGCTGGCAAGACGAGTGCGTTAGGTGAGCAGGATGGGCAGGAGTGACCGGCGAATTGGTCACGTCCTAGAAGTAGAAGGAGTGACTGAGGTTCCTTCCACTCCGTGACTCCCGGAGGTCCAGCTTCGAAATCCAAATCCAAATCCAAATCCAAACTCGGGTGCGACGCAAGTGCGAGTGCAAAATGCTGCGGAGCTGGTCCGTCCCGGTTTGCGTCCTGGTCCCAGAGATTCCGTCACTCGTTCCCAGGGCCGGTCGCCGCCGACGGCGATCATGGGGCGCGCTGGTGGGAGGGCGGGTTGGTAATTGGTGCCGGAATTGGCGGATACCAAGACAGAGGCGTCCGGCACAATAACTAGTAGCTAGGTACTGTGCAGGCAGGATGGTATTGCGAGGCCGGTGGCGGTCTAGATATCGCTTGGGCTCGGAGAATAGAGTTGATGGACAGCGTGTGGAAGTGGATCCAGGTGGAAAAAGCGTTCAAAGTGTGGCGTCACAGTCGGGCATTTATGGGAGGCCGGCGCGTGTGGTTTTTGTATGAGATCGAACGACAGAAACTGAGATCAGCAAGACGGGGTCGGAGGTTGGTAGTTTAAGTTAAGCTTCCCAATTGTCGAGGCCTTCCTGTCATCAGTCATCAGGTACCAGGTGGCAGGTCGATATTACCCCGTCCAGTCCGTTGGAAGGACAAAGTGCTGCACAGCAGGGTGGCAGATATCGACTGGGATGCCTTGTAGCGGGAAGACGCGTCGTCCCTGCACAGAATGTGGGCTCTCCAGGAAGAGGGCGGGAAGGCTGGACAGGAGGCTGGCCAGGGGCGCAAGGTGGGTGAGTGAGCTCCAGGCGTACACGAAAATGGTGACAAGGGCACACAGAGCTGGTGATGGGCTGAGAAATGTCGGCGTCGGTGTGGCTGATCAGGAGAAGGATGAGGAGCTTGGTGAGTTGTTCTCGCAGGAGGGAGGCAGAGAAGAGGAGTTGAAGAAACGGAGTGCGGAAACGAAGACGAATACAAGACACCAATCCACCAGGGATTATGGCGTGGGAGTGCAGCACGCAGTTGCAGCGGGTGGGACAAGCCTCCCGAGGTGCAGGACCGCGGCAGTGGCAGAGAAGCTGATGAGGTTGGTGAGCTGAGCTGATGAGGGCCCAAGATCCTGCATGTGCGTGCAGGCAGCTACTTTCCTATTGTATCCTGAGCATGTCCCTGTCGGCATGCCACTGTGCCCACTCGGCTATGCTGCGCCCGTTCCAATGAGAAGGGGGAAAAGGGGGTCAGTTGAGCTAAATTGGGCGTCGGGCACGGTGGGCATGCAAGGGCATTTCCCCAACTGTCACTGTGTGCCGCTTGCTTTGCTTGCTTGCTTGCTTGGCTGACATGACCTGACAGCAAAAGAGTCCTCGATCTGGCCTGATTTGACTTGTCAAGATGCCCGCTTCTTACTCTCTCGTTGTGGACTTGGGATGTTGGCTGCTTTTGTGTTGGCTCTTGGCTGATGGCTGACGATACAATCCGTCACTCGATCCATCATCCATCCGTCAGGGGCGGTGACGGACTTCTTCTCGTCTGGTCTATTTCACTGTACCGAACAGCCCGGCAGCACGTGCAGCAGCCGGTCAATTGGACTAATAAGCCTAGTGGTGCTCTACTGTAGTAGTGCAATCTGGCAATCTAGGGATATTGACCAGACTAGTCAGTCAAGTGTGTAGCAGGTGGCACGGCAGTTCTTGGACACACCACACAACCGCTGGGCCATTGATGGGGTGGGGGAGCTGCGGATATAGCCGTGGAGATTGAAGTCGCCTCCGGGCCCTTGACGAGACCTCGAAACGGGAACAAATGGAACAAGAGAGGATGAGTGTGCACTTGTGTGTTTCAGCTGTCCATCCTGCCCCCATCCTGGGCCTCTTCTTCCTTCATCAGACATCAGACGGATCCCCATGTGCTCAGATCCCCACATGTTTGCCACCAGCCCACAGTCAATCTTGTGCTAGACTACTTGAAGTACGTGCGTGCTTGAGGTAGCTGGCACAGACTCACAGACAAGCAGACGGGACTGATAGGTGGACACCAGGATGAGCATCTGCAGGTGCCAGAGACCTCAGGGGCCCAAATCCCGCGCCGGTGGAATCTCCAACAACCGGCCTGCTAATCGGCAGCCTCGTGGCGCCGACTGATATTTTTGGCGTCAGGTGTTGGTGCTCTTTTCGTCGACTTTTTGATTGCCCCAATCTCGGTACATGCCGAGGCCTGCCCCCAAGCCACAGCAGGGGTGGTGGAGACCCACAGACGCGCTGGGCATGCCTGGCATAACTGACAGCCTGTGGGCCCGATCTTCTCAGGGGGGTCGTGCCCCATGCTATCCTCTATTTGGGTCTATCTGTCGGTCTGTCGTCTGTGTGTCCTGTCAAGCCCGTGTGTCCGTGTCTACAGTATCTGTGTACAGCAAGTAGATCATAATTGCTATGAGCCGCGCAGCATTCTGGCCCCCTCCACCACATTCGCCGCCATGGCCGCCACAAGCATCAACAGTGGCTCCCCCTACACCACGCTGACGGCCACGTTCCTCTCGTGGAAGGCCGTCCTCTTCGCCATTGCTGCCGGCAGCCGCGTGGGCCCGACCTACGACACCTCCTCGAGCCTCCTCATCCCCGGCAGCCCGCCAACCTTGCTCACGCGCCTGTCCTCTTGGGATGCCATCTACTTCCTCAAGGCGGCCCAGAGAGGCTACCTTTTCGAGCAGGAGTGGGCCTTTGGGTCCGCCTTGCCCAACTGTGTCTCCCTGATCATCCGAGGTAACGCTCGCTCCTCCTGCCTAACAGTCCGCCCAAGTTTAAAACCAAGTCCAAGCTTCTAATCACAAGCCTCAGCCCTACGGATCCCTCGGCTCGGCCTGCTCACTTCACCCGACCCCAGCACTCACATTGAGGCTCTGGTCGCCGTCATCTTCTCCAACACCTGCCACCTGCTGTCCGTACTGGTCCTCTATCAGTTGGGCTTGCACATCTGGAGGGATTCGAGGTGGGCACTTACTGCTGCCCTGCTGCACGTCTTGTCCCCGGCCGGCCTGTTCCTGTCCGCCCCCTACGCCGAGAGCGCCTGCTCCCTGCTGTCCTTCACCGGCTGGCTGCTCCTGGTCAAGAGCTGCCTCAGGACCGGCACATCTGTTTCATCGCTTCCCAGAGATGCCTTGACCCTACTCGCCGGCCTTATCTTTGGCCTCGCCACCTATTTCCGTACCAATGGCCTGCTCAACGGCGCCCCACTGGCCTTCGATTTTCTCTCGACCTTCTACCAACTGACGGAGGATCTCGATCACAGCAAGACCCCCGATTACCTCCGGAGGCTGGTCGTCCTCGGCATCGCCGGCCTGTCTGTCGCTGCCGGCTCCGTCGTCCCTCAGTATGTTGCTTACCAGACTTACTGCTCCACCGCTTCCGCGCCTTCCGAAGCGAGACCATGGTGTACCCACCTCGTGCCCAGTATCTTCAACTATGTCCAGGGCGAGTATTGGTAAGATTCTCCTGAGTAACCCACAGACTGCGGGCCACATGACGATGGCCTCGGACATCAGCAACGTCCGCTCGCTTACACCGCAGAACAGGAACACCGGTTTTCTCCGCTACTGGACGCTGTCCAATGCCCCACTCTTCGCCCTTGCAGCTCCCATGCTCTTCGTCATGGGCAAGGGCGGGAAAGATCTTTTCTTCCAGGGCTCCAGGATCTCCAGGGGCCACGGGTCGGTCTCGGGCCTTGACAGTTCCCGGCTCGTCCTGGTGGTGAGGTCAATGGTCTTTGCTCAGGTTCTGCTCGTCGCCCTGGCCTTTACGAGCTACCACGTTCAGATCATCACCCGCCTGTCCTCAGGCTACCCGGCCTGGTATTGGTGGCTTGCGGCCTGCCTTAGGAGCCCTAAGACGAGCAACATGGGCAGCGGGCTTGTGGTCTTCATGATCATGTATGCTTCCATACAGGCCGTGCTGTTTGCTTCCTTCTTGCCTCCAGCTTGAGACATCCTGACACTAGTTATCCTGCGTCGCTGCAGCATTGACCTTGCCTTGAAAATCATAGTAGGCGGCTGATAATAAGTGCCGAGTGATCTATAACATCATCCTCAAGCTACTGTTGCAGCCTCGACTCTTCAAGTAGCCCAGTATCTGATATTCAATATTGAGGCCGCACCATTCTCAGCCTGCCCCTTCAATCCTTCAAGTCAAGTTCCTCTTCAAATCGAACAAGTGATTCGCATGCGAGAATTCTCGCCTGGATGCCCACCAGGGGGTCTTCCGTTCATTTGAGGGAAAAGGATATCATTGCGGAAAACTACTCTTCCAGCATTTCACATAGGCCTGACGACGCCATTGCTTCGAAAGCCGCGCATGCTATCTAAGATATCCGTTTCTCTTGAATTGTATTGTACACTCGCAGAAGTGGGTTGTCCATCGGCCACGCCCCCCGAAGTCCGGGGGGCATTGACTGCCCTCGTCGGGGACCAGTATGATTGCTCTCTGTTGGATTTTTCCATGCTGAGCAAGTCTCACCAGCGTTCCAGTGAACATCTCCCGGCTCTCTGGTCTCTTCCCTCAATTGGGTGGACCTCCGCGACGTCTATACTCGGAATCGTGGAAACGGGAGGGCTTGTAGCCGCGACCATAGGGCGGAGAGCTGCTGGTCCTGGGCGAGCGGTGACGGGGCGGCGGCCTGTCGCGCGTCACGTACCGGTCGATTGCGCGCTGGGCATCGAACTCATCACGGGGCAGCGGGTGACCGGCCGGGCTTGGGAAGCGTTGCCGCGGGTGGCGCTTAGTCAAGGACCGCGGGGGCGGGCTGTCGGGGAAGCCACGGGGAGGCGAGAGCCTGCCACTCCGTCGGCGGTCTGGGGAGAGCAAGTTAGCAGTGGGACAAAGTCGTGTGTGTTTAGCCATGCGGTGCCAGTGTGTTGCGCACTTGACGCGAGGCAGAGGGGGTCGGGCATGGATGAGGGGGCATCATGAAGATTGTGAAGGGAAGGGGGAAGAAATGTTGGGCGGGTTGCCGAGGGGAATGGTAAGGAGATTAGTGGGAAGCAAGTCGGGGTACCTTCTCGGGTCTGCCACTCTCTCAAGTCCTCACGGCCTCGGTGGTGGTAGCCGTGGTAGCTGGCGCGAGATCCACGGTGGTTATGGTTAGTACGATAGTACTTGGTGGAGAAGCCGCCATCTATGTCGCCATCACTCTCTTCGCCGCGCTCTCTCTTGATGCCGCCTGTCACCGTGTACGGGCCAAGCATGCTATACTCAGCCGGCTTAACATCTTCGGCACGCTGGGGCGGCGCAGGAGGTAGCAGCAGCGGGCGCGGTCCAGCGCCGCTCGGGTGGTTCGCCTTGCTGCCCTCGGCGAATCCCTCCTTCAGCCAGGCCTTCTCTCGCTCGCCCTGCTCTTTCAGCTCCCGACTCTCGCGGTCGATCTCCTCCTGGCGGCGGAGGCGGGCCAGCTCGCCCTGGCGGTACCTGTAGCTGTCCCAGCCGGTCAGACGCAGCCAGTCTCGGAGGTCAGGGTCCTGGAAGTCGAAGCTCTGCACCTCCTGGCCGTGATGCTCGATCGGCCGCGACGCCGCGGGGGAGGGCGAGCGTGGACGCTGCTCGCGGCTGGGCCTTGCGTATACATGGTGGGGAAAGGGCGGCGGCGGCGCCTTGTGGGCCTTCCAGGTGATGTGGTTGTCGTCTTCTTCTTGTCTGCCCTGGCGGTCATGGAGTGAGCGGCGGCCATGTCGGTGCTTATTGTCGGACCGGGACGCGGATGGATGAGCAGGGGCGGTGTCACCCTGGGCTTCCCTGTATTCTGCCACGGGCTTGGCCTCGCTAGACCTGGACGAATTGCGCTCAGCACGTGGCTCGGTTGGCACGATGGTTGTGGCAGTCGGGGCACGGGTGGGAGGCGTCCTCTTGCGCGAGGCAGGCTGGGGCGTCGACTCCTGGACGGGAATCCTGCGTGCGGGGGCCGAGGGCTTGCTCTCGATTTCGCCCTCTTCAGTCGCCGACAGCGTGCTGGATTTCTCCTTTGGGTCCACTTTGCTCTTGGTGCCAATGCGCGATGCAAGTGCTTCCTCACTGGCGGTGCTATCGGCTCCTTGCTGGGCCTTGCTGCGGGCACAATTGTCGGTTTTCTTTTGGATTTTTGCAGGCGCGTGGACCTCTGTGCCCGGAGGTGCCTTTAAATTGGGTCCGACCTCGTTGACTGTCATCGCGGCGTCGTTTGCATCCTTGCCAGTGGTCTTGGATGGGGTTGAAGACGGTAGCTTTTCCATCAGTTTCTCAGTAATTTTCCCAGAGCCATGTACCTTGTAATTTGCATTAAGTTGGCCAGGAGCATTCAAATCGGACGATATCTTGGATTTTGAAGTCCCCTTGTGTGTGTCCCTATCGTTGGGCATTTGATGGGACAGGCCTGGGATGGATTGTGCTCGGGCAAGGGTGGACGTCTTGGTCTGGACAGCTTCGACTCCGTCTGAAGTCGGCTGCTTTTGCTGTTTGCGTTGGCCTGACATATCTTCTGAGGAGTTCGTGTCTGCAGGTTGCGCAGTTGCAGCCTGTAGTCGGAGCCGCTCACGTCGGCGCCGCTCCAGCTCCAGCTTCAGCTCAGCAAGTCGGGCTGTCCAGTCAGGTTGATCGGATTGCTTTGCCTCTGTGGGTTGCGCGGAGGGGCTCGACATTTTTGTAGAAATCGTAGTAAAAGCGGTTGTAAATTTTGTTCTG
This sequence comes from Diaporthe sp. P3_1W, assembly GCA_037177825.1. Taxonomy (NCBI): domain Eukaryota; kingdom Fungi; phylum Ascomycota; class Sordariomycetes; order Diaporthales; family Diaporthaceae; genus Diaporthe; species Diaporthe sp. P3_1W. The sequence continues at coordinate 117,274 of JBAFXB010000008.1, forward strand.
GGTGGAAGTAATCAAGTTGATGTTGATGTGTAGATATTACTTCGTGTTGTTGTTGTCGGTGCCTGTCAGCATTGCCGCAGGATAAGGTCAAACGGTGTTGACACTAGCACCACATATCTCTTATTCACTTCGACAACAGCACAGCCTGGCAGGCTGGACCGGGCCCAAGGAATGTTGACAGTGAATGGCGAGGGACCTCTAGAGGGGACTTCCCCGTCCCAGGGAAGTTACGAGCTGGGGTGTGTCTGTGAGTTTGCAAAGCTGAATGGGTGACGACACGGCAATATCTCATGAGGACATCTACCATACTTTGAAAGTAAATCCTAGAAAGCAATGGCTACAAGCATATGGGGATGTCAACCAAAATCCAGCAGAGGAGTGGCGGCACATGGCATACAGGTATCGCCCCTTATAAAACATAAAGCGATGCTGGTGGGATGGGACGGCATTCATCAGCATGGAAGATGTGGTACAAGATCGATTCTTCTTGCAGGGCCATCCATCAACATGTATTTAATTTGCTAACTAGCTGCAGCATGCTGCTTTCCATTGGCAGAGCAACGTCAGTGACGTGCTGTTGGCTCGGGTACCTGCTGTTCTGCTGCATATCTTTTGCCCAAGCCATGCCATTTGGTTTGTTAGGAACGTGCCCAATTACACCGCCTGGTGGACTCATCAAGTTTGAACATCTACTTAATTCTCTTTCTCCAGGACAGGAAACTCGGATTTCCGACACCTTTTCACTGTTTCCTATGTCTCCAGTTATCCATCAGCCACGACTATCTCCTGAAGTCGGAGTCGATCTGGAAAAGAAACTCTCAAAAAAATACACCCACAGCCATCCATGGAAGTTTTAACAAGATGTGTGGCCGTCACTCAAGCTTTAATAACGTCCAGGTTTCCATCATCAACGTGGAGTGGAAGCAAGGACCAAACATTGTTATCTGCGCATGAACTATCATACCACTGCAAAGAAAAGCGTCAAGTTCAGGAATCTGGAGATCACTGTCTGTTACCGGCCTCGACCAGCCTCGACCAGCCTCGACCAGCCTGGTGAAAGTTACGACTTGCCTGGGAATGGTATCAACAAGTCACATATGCTCACTGTGCGTGGTTGTATTTTAAGCCGGCGTGTGACCGAGGACGGCAGACGCAGGCGAAAGAATAATTTCGAGGCAGAAAATGACAAGAAGCTGGAGATACGGTTCCAATACACATATAATAGGAAAATTATTTACGTCATTCCATCAAGTTTCTAAAAATTGTCGCGTGGGCTTGGAATGGTAGCACAGAAGGCCGGCCAAATGTGCTGTCAACCCGGTGAATCATAGGGTGGCACGAAGGACCATTTCATTCTCAGTTGATTATGAACATTTAAATCAAGTTGAGTCGCCTCGATCTCGAGTAGAGTCATGGCAAAGCAGTTAGATATGCCACATAGTGTTGATACAATTTCGAGCCAAGTTCTGATCTTGCTTGATGTCATGGAGGAACCAGCTGACATAAGGCCAATGTCATGTTCTGTTTCATACCGATGTCTTACCCTAACCGGGTTCTCAACGCAACTCAACGTCTGTACTATCCTGGCCCAGGTCGATTTCCTGGAAATCATACATTTGTTCGGTTTGACAGGGATTGATCGTGTTCAAGTGTTGTCTATGAAGCCAACCCCCGTTGATTTGGGCAGTAGCAGTGGCAGACCTTCAACCAGCTCACTAGTCATGCTGGTCCATGCATTTACTGACGAATCTTCCGGAGGCCGTGACTCTTTATAGGTATTGACTTCATAACTGAGCGCAGCAACAACTAGAGTCTGCAAATCATGTCTCTTCGTTGCAGCATGAGCCCGATATTCTTTGTGGATCAAACATGACAGCTCGTGTCTTGGGGTGGATTACCCGACACCTTGTGTTGACAGACGAGCGGGAAGGAGTCTTGGTCTGGACCTTGCTCGCTTCAGTAGTGTGGATGCTGATGAGGTGCGGCCAAGTGTGTGATGGCCTCAAGGGGGGCTGGTTCCTAGACCAGAAAAGGAAGGGGGAAGGTTAGCCGAGGTAAGTATTGTGTGATTGAGGTGACTGTCAAGACCAGGGGCCTGCCTGCGTACCAAGGTTGATTTACTATGCCCAGGCAAGCAGTGTGTACCGCATTCCTGTGTTGAAGATTAAATCGTCGAATATTGAGCCTCAAGACCCCGCCGGAGCCGAAGGATTCCAGCCAAAGCATTGAAAATCAAATACCCAAAGCGGCATGGCGGACGGAGGCTATTGTCTTGCACCTTGGTACTAGCCGCGAACTGAAACGGAGCTGTGCACGGGGCTCCCAGCGGCCCGGCCGTAGGTTTCAGTCCGTTGTCATTCCGCTTGGTGTGGATTACTGCACGCCTAGACAGCTTACCTATAGGTACGCAAATTGACAACAGCGGTGGAAGGAGCCTGGAAGTCTTGAGGAACTTTGGCAAGTGCGATGGTCCGCGAGCCCGGGTCCTGTGTGTGCGCTTTGTTCCGCCCCAAGCCCAACCGAAACTCAATCGCCAGACGACGTGGTGAGCAGAATTCAACTGTCTCCTCTGATCATCCTGGGCCAAAACCCTATCTACTGTCGCAACAACGGGCACGCCCGAGTCCATTGAAAGCAACGACCCAAGATTGACTGACTCCTTTGGTCGGTCGGATTGGCGACTGGATGATGTGGTCATCAACCGCGAACATTCAGTCGAAGTGTCATCACCTTCGACTCAGGCCACTTCTCGCTCGGAACTACCAGATCCACAAAGCCAAGTGTCGTCCGGTCTCGTAGCTTCGCTGTGGCCGCCTCCCTTTGGGTTGTTTGAACAACAGCCTCTCTTTAGATCCCGTTGTTCCGTTCCTGCAGCTGGCTGTTACAATGCAGAACGAACCTTGGCCTGTTTGCCGCGTGGTTCGCGACGACCGTCCGGTAGCGTTCTACTCTTGCAGGTGTGCAAGCGAGACATGGTTCACCAGTGCTGTCAGTTTCGGCTGCCGGCTGCTCCTTGGACCCTTGCCCGGCCACACGGACCTCTCGACCTCTCCCTCCCTCCCTCTGATTATCTACAACGCACTGGCCCCATCGTGATTCTGCACACATACACACTGGTGCTGCGCAGAACCCGTCGGCCTCAGGATCGCCCGGATAGAATCCATCCACACCTACATTGACTCTCCAGGGACCGGGACACCAAAGTCAATCTGGTCTGAATGGCGCTGATGCAATGGAGATCGTTCCAAATCCGGCTAAACCTCGTCCCTGACCGGACGACGAGGTTTGCGCCGGCTCGCTTCTGACGTCTAGGGTTTCAAGTGAAACACAAGAGCACATGGGTCACGATGCCACACCGGTGGCACCATCCACCTTCCATTCTGAGAGCCTTGGCGCCGCCGCATCGCTGCTGTCTGCCACAGGCGCCTGCTCCATCTTTGGCGCCCATCACTGTTCACCAAGTCACTCAAGCCTGCCGTGGCGCTTTCCTCGCCCAGCATGACCACCGAGCTTGCCATGTCTCGAGCCTGTCCCTGTCCCTGTTCCACGGGTTTGAGTCTCACCCTACCCTCGCTACCGGGATGGCTGGCCAGTCTATTCCAGGTACCAGTCCGACGAGCGAGATGGGGCCTCCCTAACATACCCACACCATCGTCAGAGCCACTCCTTGATAGCACCCTCAATGTCGAGATTCGGCAGCCAATGTTTCCCTGCCGTATGCAGCATCCACTCCGCTCCTAGTTTCGCATGCTTCAGATCCAGCGTCCCCACTTTGTCGTGACTGCTGCTTGACACTGCCCGTCCCGTCCTGTGTGATCCCAGTTTCGCTGTCTCTCCTCTCTTTGCTCACTTCTCTACTGCATCAATCACAACGGGAAGTGACGAGAATGACAGGCGCGAGTACGTGAGAGTGTCGTCGATATGTTGACTGTGCGGAGGATCACGAAATGATGAAGTGTTAATGCTTTTCTTGATACCCTTTTCGTTCGCTTCGAATTCCCCATTGACTGGGCTGGCTTTTCCTCAAACTCCCTTTCGCCAGCTGGCGTCGCCATTATGGCGATATCTGGAACCACCTCGGCCCTCGTTGCCGCCTTCGCGTTGTGAGTTGCCGTCACCCTCTCCCCAACGGGCATGAGATGGCGGGTGTGGTATCGGAACAACGCTGACGAGTATCAACAGTGGCATCGTTGTCAACGCGGCATCGGCGGCTCTATTTCTCAACGTCAGGGGCCATGGCTCGTCGATCTTTCGGGACGGCAAGAGGCTGGTCCTCGCTATTTTTCTATTCAGCGCCGCCACATGGGCCCAAGTTGGCTTCATCACAACTCTAATAGATCCGGCCGCCGAGAATTCGTGCCAGATCGCCATCATCTTTACCACTATTTTTGACCAACTCGCCCGATACTCGATTGAACAACATTCGCTCTGGGTTATAAACGATGGGACTCAGGCGTCAGCCGGCCAGATCATCCCGCAGGTCTTACTGGGCGTTCGGTTCGTCCTGGGGGCCGTTTTTGTGGGCCTTTCAAGACCGCAATTCAACACCGTTTGTGTGCCGGTCTCATCTGTTCTCGCCCTTGCCATCACATTAGTAGTGGTGGATGCGGTGATTGTCGCGATTTTGGCCGGACGGGCCATTTCTGTCGGGCTGATCAAGAAAATGCAAGACGGTGGCCAAGACTCGGCCCGAAGCAAGGCTGTTGTTGCGTCGCTCATTGGTCTGACAATATGGATGGCGGTCAGTCTCACCACAACTCATCAGGCCTGTCATCATGGTGTATACTGACAGGCATACAGACGAGTGTAGCCATGCTGCTGGGCATATTCACTACGGACTACATATTCAGAAGCACCGTCCCAGCGGGTGGTCTCACCATCTTGCTCAGTAAGTCTTCTTACACATGAACATGCCTCCCGGATCGTCCCCTGACCGTGATAGTTATTGTGACTGCGAGCACAAGCGCATTCGGAGACCAAAAGCCGAGGGATAGGGACAGGAATGTACCAGAGGCGCCATCACCGAGACAGATTGTAACTGCACGGTCCATCTCCACCTCAGCCTCCAACGAGTACCCGCCGAGCCGATACGAAGATCTCAAAAACGAGCAGATCACTTCCAGCACCGCATTCGTCCAGCCGAGGGAAGTCCCGTTTCCAAATCAGGGCTTGCCGAGCATCACGAACCCCGGTATGTCAGGACAGGGCATGGGTGGAGTTCCAGTCCAGGGCCAGTTGTTCCCTCCGATGCGGTCGGTCACGGCACCCGTCAACCCTCGTGAGGGAAGGCAGCAGGAGAGGATACAGAACAAGCCCAAGACGTTGTTCTCGAACGCTGGCGCAGGGCCAGCGAAGACGATCACGGTCGGGAAACTGGCTATATCAGCTCCTGTCCTTCAGGAGGGCGGCTCGAATCCGTTGGACAAGGTAGCCACAACCGATCTTGACACTGCAGCAAGGAAAGAGAGAGAGAGGAGGGCGCTCCTGGCGAGCCAGAGTCAAAGCTCGTCGGCTGTCCGGAATGAGGCTGCTGCTACAGCCATCGAGCCGGCGCAGGGCGTTATGCGGGCCACGAGTACCGTTCGTAAGGAAGTGGTTGGGCAGGCATCTCTGCCCGCTTTGCCCGATGGCGCCACATCGGCAACAGGCGTCACGACCGGCTCTCAACTTTCGCCTGGCGGTGAGGAACTCCGGAGAAGATCGCCGAGGCATGCGCCGTCGACCTCGCAGACCTCGGCACAATCGGTGGCCGCCTCAGCGACCAGCCGGCCACCTTCTCCCCCGCAGAAGTCGGCAGCGCGGGCTCTGCCTAAGAATCAAGATGTTATTATCAGGACAGATATCCCTCCGTCTCGACAACTACCTCCATCACCCGAAGCCACGGCACCTGAGCCAGCAAAGACACCTCTGCAGAGACGACCGACGAATGGCCTCCCGGGGAATCCGAGAGCAATGTCTGTAAGGAGGCCGCAAGGGGAACCCGGGCCTCAGAGGCAACAAACTGTCATGTTCGTCAACAACATCATATATGATGACCCGAACTACGTCGAAAGCGTCATGGGAGATGCCAAGGAGCGCGGCCCAAAGACGGCTGTCCCAGCGCCTATCATCACGGCGTCTGCAAGCCCGCCAACAACGCCCGTAATTCCGGAGACACCTGGCACCTCAAATTCGATTGTTCACCGTCCGAGACCAATCCCGAGAAGAAGCAATACATCAGGCATGGACACGTACTTCCCTCCAATCGCGCCTCCAAAGGGCCACAGGAAATCGAAGTCAGCCGGGTCTATCCGCACCGTGAAATCTATGCTGCAGACCGTGCCAGGCAGCCCGACAAATCTTCCTCCCCTACCTTTGCCTCCTACGCAACAAATCCCAAGCTACGCTACTCGGCCGAAGCCCAATGACACGAAGAGCATGACGTATGATGAGAAAATGACCCTGCTCTTCCCACAGCCACCGAACACAGAGGGGAGTGCACGCAGGAGATCATCAGTGCCATCATTGCCTGGGATGCCCGTCTCTTTCATAAGTAGTTCACCGACACTCACAGATAACCTTGGATACAACAACCAATATCGAGACTCCAAGAGGACAACGACGTCGGTACAGACAAGGAGCCTATTCGACGAGCCAGAGGAGGCATCCCAACGAGAAGTGTCCATGGAGGCGGGCCGTGACCGACCGAGTGCCACGGCATATCAGAGTCTTCTATCAGAGGCTGGCCAAGATGTTATGGCCGAGGAGTACCCGGTGGACGAGAGGAAGCAGTCTATGGCAACGACAGGAAATGGCAAGCGAGCGTCTTCGCCGGTTTTACCCGCCCGATTCAGTCTCAGGTCAGCGACAACGACGGATCACACCAACGCGGACGATGCAACTACGGAATGGGGCACGGTCCATTCTCCGGCACCAGTTCAGCAGATAGGCTTGACAGTTCATCAAGCCCGGGCCATCGAGGTTGGGAAGGTGGACAAAACTCCTGGCCAGGACCAGAGGGCCGTTTCGGCGATGACCAATAGCGAGGAGATGGTTTTCATGCTCGACGCGTCCGTGGCCCGGGACTTGCAGCCCAAGGGCAAGGCGCCTGCAAATGTCGAGGAGGAAAGTCCGGTGGCGTCAAGAGCGTCTTCTGGCCAATTCTACCGGCGGGTTGGAGACGAGACCCTCAGTTTCTCGTCGCGACCCGATAAGACGCGGTCGAGAAGAGGCCCACCGCCAGTTCCTCTGGTGCTGAGCGACCGACCGACAACAGCCAAGCAAGCGGTCCTCGTCAAAGCTGCCGAGCCATCGCCTCTCCCGTCCCCGGAAGAGGCGCTCTTGATGATTCAAGCACAGCTGAAGAAGTACGAGCAGCCTGGCCCGGGTGCGGCCGATAGCCCCGGGCACGGCCGACTCGCACTTTTGAACGACTTGGAGGCAGAGATGGGCCAGCAAGAGACGAGGTGGCATGGCATGCAACATGACCTTTCGCGAGATTCCTTCTCCACCGTCTCGCCCACCGCGCAGTCCCGCCGAAATTCTGAAGTTGCCCCCACGTCACCGGCTGAGGCTCTATCGAGGAACTCTTCAACCAAATCCAAGGAGAGCATCGCTATAGACCGGAGAGCATCACGCCGGGCACGTCTGGGTAGCATCTCGTCGACGCGCTCTTCGTCGCGTGAGAGCGATGACAGCAGGAATCGAGCGAGTCTTTGGCAGAGGAGGCTGGCGGAGGCACAGATGGAGTACATGGAGAACGCTAACGAGCTCATTCGCAAGCGTAGTCTGAACTTCCTCTCCGTGGCCAAGGCCGACTTGGGCAGTCCGACGCCCCCAGACTCAGATGAGTCGGAAGGCGAGATCGAATCCAGGCGCAATCTGGCAGCACTCCTCGAGGCCCGTGCCAAGTATCAGGCGGTCGAGACGGTGCGGTCTGCTGAGGCCTCACAACTTCTCTGGACACCTCGCCAAGAGCCCAAGCCTGAGAGCGGCTTTATGTGGGTTCGGCCACAGCGACCGTATGAGCAACATTTGCCGCGTCAGGAGCCGCCCCTGCCAGGACTCTCGGTCCGCCCAGCCCAGAGGAAGGAGAGCTCTACGCTGCCGATCGAGTCCACACAACTTTGGCAGAAGCCGACTTCACACGGCGAAACCGACCTATCCGGCCTGTGGAGGTCTCCAGGTGAAGTCCAGGCGCTCAGAGGAACATCTCAAACGACGAATGCTGCAAGGCGTCAGGCTCCCAGCTACTACAACCCCGGCATTCAGCGCTCCCGGTCCGCTTCCGGATCCCGCCCCCTGACGCAACGACCACCGCGGCGAAGCAAGCGGATCACAGCGCTGCCAGACATCGTCGAGGATCCTCAGCCACTTCCAGACAAGCGAGGAACTCTTGGTATCTTCCAGTTCCCCTGGGGTGAGAAGTCTGACGTTGCCTCCGTGCAAACTCGGCCATCACTCTTCATGGCGATGCCAGGCACCATGTCCACCGGTGGCAGGGACGTCAACATGTCTCTTGACGCGAGGGCCAGGCAAATCGAGTCGGACGAGTACTCTTCATCCTTCTTTGATGACTATGACGAAGATGCAGAAGATCGAAGCGACTCCTCGAGCGACATGGGATCGGACAGTGACGATGGATTCGATGAATCCACGTTGTGGGAAATCGCAAGCTTGCTGAAGACTGATCAAATCCCATCCACGAACAGCCTGTTCCCGCCGCGGGATAATGCCACGAGCTATGTGGTTGATGACTATGCGGATGATGAGGAGGCTGCTCGGATCGCTCGTCAAACGATCCTCGTTGGTATCGAAGAACCAGATGGTCTCCAGGAGATGCCATCCCCACTGCCCCCATTGAACTCGCCCAAGAGAACACAGTCGGCCCTTTGGCAGGCCACGCGAGTTACGGAACGGGCGTTGTCCGCGAAGGGTCTCCCTCAGCCAATGGACTGGCACAGCTATGATGCACCAACAGAGACCTCCCGTGCGAAGCCTCGGATGCCTGTGCAACCTGCGCTGATCGAGAGTGACAACCTCTGGATCCCGTCGCAGGTCGAGGCTGTGGAATCAAAGTCGCCAATGTGGTCATTACCCAGCAGTGTGGAGTCTTCCCATCCAGCCTCGCCGAAGGAGACGCCAGAAGTGCCCCTAGCGCGGGGGCCATCGACGGAGCTTCCTGGCCTAAAGGAGCTGTCGAGATCTATTTCGACGTCAGACTCACTCTGGAAAGTGGAAGAGCAAACTCAGAAGGGCGATCATGGTGTCGGCCTGCCACATCCGGACAACTGGGAGGCGCTAGACAACACCAAGTCTACCGCTCGTGCAAAGCCGCGTCAAGCTGAGCCTGCTGTCATCGAGAGCGGCAATTTGTGGAAAACTTCCTCCGATACTCGTCGTTCCAAAAATTGGCTAGAAGCACCGACGCCAATTGAGTCTAGCAAACCTCTGTGGGAAGTGGTTGAGAAGCCGAAGCGCGGCGAGCATGCTATCGGGCTGCCTCATCCTGACAACTGGGATGAGTATGATGGAGCCAAGCCTACTCTGCGTTCCAAACCGAGACAGTCTGGTCCCGCCGTCATCGAGAGCGTCAACTTATGGCAGGCTCCTCAGTTGGAGCAGCCCGGTCCGAGGAACTGGTTGAAGCTACCAAGAGCAATCGCTACCAGCCATAGTCTGTGGCAAGTGACTGCACGCCCGAAGAGAGGAGAACACTCGGTCGGTCTGCCTCATCCTCAAAGCTGGGATAGCTACAACAATGTAACTGCAACAATCAGGGCGAAGCCTCGACAATCTGGTCCCGCCACTATCGAGAGCGTCAACCTGTGGCACGCTGCTTCAGTTGAGAAGTCTTCACCGAGGAATTGGCTGAAGCTTCCAAGCCAGCGTCTCTGGCAGGCAACTGCGCGAACAAAGAGAGGTGACCACGCTGTCGGTCTGCCTCAGCCTCAAGCGTGGGAAAGCTACGATGGTGTCAAGACGACTGTCCGGGCAAAACCTCGACAGTCCGAGCCTGCTGTTATTGAGAGCGCCGACCTTTGGCAAGCCTCGTCAGGCGAGGTAACTGCTTCGCCTTCCAAGCTGTGGGCACCGAGGACGCACTCCGCTCCTGTGACGCGTGCTGCATCCCCTGTCGTGGATACATTCAATCAGCCTGAGGCACCTAAGCTACTCTGGTCAGCACCAGTGTCGCCCAAATTGCTGGCTGACTCTGGACTGTTCAATCCCGATACCAGTCGCACAGACTTCAGAAGGTCTTCTCAAGCTCCCGCCGCTGTTGACATGGGCCGCAAGCCCCGCGCAGCAGACCGGAGGCCGGTTGACAAGCTGAACTCGACAACGCTTTGGGTCGCCGATGCAGCGCCCCAGATCGAGCGCAACTGGATCTCACCGATGCCCAGCCCCAAGGAGAAAGCTTCCAGGATCCCAGCCCCCGTGCTGAGGTCAGCTACTCCGGCTAGACGGCAGCATCGATCAGTTGCCGCTTCGCAAGTGGACTGGGACGCTGCCCTCCGGAAAGCCCTCGCGGCCAGCTATCCGATGCCATCGCGTAAGGCGACGACTGCTCAGCAGTGGGATGCCGCACTCGACCGGGCTATAGCTGCCAGCTACCCCGTCCCCTCTGCTCCAAGCCGCAAGACGACTGCCCAGGCAAGTGCTGCGGACTGGGATAGTGCTTTGGCCGAAGCTGTGTCAAAGAGCTACGGCAAGCCTTTCGATGTCTCGAGACGCCATCCCGTATTTGCCACGACATCGTTGACCTCGACTGCCGTGGTGACACACCCTGCTGCTACTGGGTACACATATGATATTGCTGCTGTGCATCCTGTCTTCTTCGGCTCAGGCATTGCCACGTGCTCGGTGGACAATTTTCACCCAGCCATGGGCCGGTCGTGGCCCACAACCGACATTGAATCATCTGGCGAAACCACAACGGGGAGCACAGTCTCGATTCCTACCTTCGTCGATCACGTAGTCGATGAGGAGGAAGAGTACTATGCGGAGAATGAGATGACGATGGACCCAGCACTGCTTGCACGAATCGAGGCACTTGAGCAGGAGCGCCAGTTTGCGGAGCAGTGGGCGAGGAACTCTTTTGCGCCTGTTGATGTCACCCCAAAAACGCCAGAGGCTCCAGTAGCCCTTCCCAGGGAGGAAGCACCGGAGGTTCCTGAGCAAGCCTTCGACTTTGAGTTTGAGCCCGTCGATGTCACGCCGGCCGTCAAACTCGCCCCCTTGACGATGCCACACGTCGCCCAGGAGCCTGCCGCGGCAGCAATTGGCTCTGCATTGGAGTCGCCCGTGGTTCAGCGTCTCAAACGCGCAGACACTTTCCAGTCTGTGTCTGAGATGAGTGAGGCTGAGTCGTCGGTAGTTAGGCTTAGGGACAGCCTCGTGAGCGCGGGTACCCCTACGGAAAGCAAGCCTGCGGGATCTAGTATCAAATTCATCTACTGAGGGTATAAACGAAGGAAGGGACGGAATGGGAGGGAAGAAGAGCCGGGAAACCTTGGGCATCCCAGATTTGTTTTGTAGTTTATACTGTGTGACTCGATCGAACGATCCACAGAAATGATACCTCGGACCTGTAAAATTAGCATGATGTTACAGTCTTTTGCTTCCAACTACACACACTTGCTTAATCAAATTTCAATTCATATGAATGAGTTTCATCCTACAAGGCACCCTTCAGAAAGAACATGTGTGAATTGGAATTATTGCAGCCTGAACTCCTCGCCTTTATGACATCCCGTCTGTCTATTTAACTGCTTTCTTTGCGCTTGAAGTTTCTTTCTAAGATCATGAGCCCGCCGTTCCATTCTATGGCTATATGAGACGCCCAAAATCACTGCATGATTCTTTTCAAATGTTACATGTCTGAAATAAACGATCGCGTTTTCACTGATAGTCGCCACAAAACACATCAATACCTGACTAATCTAACCGCATCATAATCTGAGCTTTCTCTCTCTCTCTCTCTCTCTCGCGCCTACATCAGAGCGCGAAGTCAGGCTCCGGGGAGGACGGAATGGGCGAGCTATCGATGGGCGAGTAGACGGGCGAGAAGGGGTCGCTCTTGTGGAAGACGCGGCTTCCAAACTTCCACACCTCGTCGGCGACCAACTGGACGGCGCCGTCGGCTGCCACCTCCTCCGAGAAGATGACGAGGTCGGCGTCGGCGCCGGCCTCCAGGGAGCCCTTGACGCCCGTCAGGCCCAGCATCTCGGCCGGGGTGGACGTCACCGCCCTCAGGACGTTGGGGATGCTGGTTCCGGACCACTTGAGGAAGTTGTTCACGCATTCGATGAGGGTGATGGAGCTGTTGGGAGGAAGGGGGGTTAAGAAGTCAGCACGGTTCTCAAATATTCCGCGGGGCCGTGGGGCGTCGGGACGTCCCTCTCGAGTAGACTCACCTCCCTGCTATGCTATCCGTCCCTTCGAGTGTTAGGACGTAGCCCTTCTTGACGATGTGGTGCTCGCCCTCGCCGTTGGTCCACTTGTACCTCCCATCCGGCAGGCCCACCATGTGCATGGCGTCGGTGACGAGGATGAACCCGTCCGGGTGTGCGTTGTGGGCGATCTTGATGGTGGTTGGGTGCAGATGGATGCCGTCGGCGATGATGCCGAAGTAGGGGCGCGGCAGGCTCTCGGCGATGCCCAGCACGCCGAAGATGCCCGGGTTCCGGTGGTGCAGCGGGCGCATGGCATTGAAGAGGTGCGTGATCATGGTGGCGCCGCTCGCGACGGCGGCAGAGGCCTCCTCGTATGTGGCCTCGGAGTGGCCGATGGAGAAGATGATGCCGCGGGACTGCAGCTCGGGGATGAGCTGCGTCATGTTGCCCAGCTCCGGCGCCGACGTGATCATCCTTATGGGCAAGGGCCCTCGCGCCAGGTCCGGGTTGATGTTCTCGGGGCCGTACATGTCCTCGAGGTCCTTGAAGGCGTGCGCCTGCCGCATGACCTCGACGTTGTGAATGCCGTTCTTGCCCGGGTTGAGGAAGGGCCCCTCGCAGTGCGCGCCGAGGGACTCAGCGCCGTCGTCGGCGATCCTCTTGGAGCCCGAAGGCGCCAGGTGAGGCAAGACCTTGCGGTACAGATCGCTCGTCTGGGTCGTGACGGTGGGCACGTACGAGGTGACGCCCGTCTGGACCAGCCTCCGGTTCAGGTCCCGCACGGCCTTGCCGTACAGCGACATGTCGGGCACGACGGTGGAGAAGTTGAGGCCGAAGGCGCCGTTGAGCTGCACGTCGATCAGGCCCGGCGAGAGGATGCGGCCGCCCAGGTCGATGGTCTGGTCGGGGAGGACGAAGTCGTCGTAGAAGGCCTGCTGGGTCTCGACGATCTTCCCTGTCACCGAGCTGACCCAGAGATCCTCATCGACCAGGCTGTCGCCCTTGACAAGGCGGCAGTTTGTAAACTTGGTGATGCCATGCTGGCGGTGTTCTGTGACGAGGGCCGGCATTCTCGGGCTCAAGGATGTGTTGTCTGAAGTGATGATTGCAATCTATGGGGGATATATCGTGTATTCCTGGTGTGTCCTGAGCCTGCAGGCTTCTCTTTGGTGGTGAAGGGACTCCATGAACAGGAAGGGAGAGGTGATGACAGGGAGCATGAGAGTCTATACTTAACCAACTTACCAACTAGGTTTACGGCCACCAAGGTAGCAGGTTGCACTCCGGTAGCACTCCGGTCGTCAAGATAGGACTTGCAGTACATTACACTACCTGCCTGACTGACTGACTGACAGACCCCGGGAAGCCCAGAAAGGGAAGTGGATACAAGGTAGGTATCACGTTGCCGGCACAAACAGACCGGGTGTGCCGCCAGGCTCACACAGCTCCGGACAAGAGCCGCTAGGGATGGAGGCTACAAACCCTCGTGCAAACCCACTTAGTCATTGGGGGGCACCTGGTTGGATGCATGGTGATGAAACCGGTCATAGTAATAAGATGAACTGAATCGAGGCGGCGGCAACACATCGATCAGCATGGGCACAGTGCAGCACAGTAAGCCAGTCGTCGCAGGGCGACAGTCCACATGGCCACCGTCACTGGCTCCCGTCCAAGATAGGCTCCGAATCCCGACAGTCAGACTGAATGCACTTCCTCGGTCGGGCGTCATCGTGGGTGGGAGCGCAAGCCCGAGTCCCGCTCGAGGCTGGAATCTGGAACCTGGAGCCCGCCACGGTCGATAGATAGGCATGGCCTCCCCTCCTTCGACACGATGGTGGGATGGACGACAGAAGGACCACTGGCAAGCCCACACGCCAGCCATAGAGCCCTACCGGATGAGAACAGAACATGCAACCAACGGTGCTAATGTGGTGATGATCTCCGGCCGTCACGCCGACGGTGCGAGTTGGGTGTGCTCCGCGATGGATCCGGGCCTGGTCTGCGTCTGCCTAGGTGCTCCTTGCCGTTGTCACTGATATGGGATCAAGGAGGGGCAAGGCGACGTTAAAGCTGTCTCAGAGGTACGTGTGGTCGTTGGTGGTGGGATGTCTCGAAACCCCGCCGTCACATGGGCGATGTGCTATGTGGAGGCGCGATGGGAGGATGAAGTCGGCGACAGTGACGTTACATTTGTGAGGTGGTCTTGGTAGATAGGGTACCTGGGTACATGATGAAGGCGAGACTATCGTTCCCATTGCAGCCTAGCGCCATCTGTGGCCCTCGGAACAATTACCCTAACCCGGAGCCGCGGCCTTGCGGGAAGGGGGGAGGGGAGGGGGCCAGAGGAAGGGGGCACGGGGGGATGGTCTAGCGTTCAGCCTCATGGTAGTCAGTCCTGAGAGGAAGCAAGCGCTAGACTCCAGATCACTCTGCACCGCCCGTCCGTGCCAACGCACTTGCACTCCGTCACGGTTGAGTCGGCATACCGGTATTGCCTGCAACAGTAACCCCACCAACTTACAGAGCGCTGCACAGCACACCCCAAGCTGCCATCGCTTTATCACTCTTTTGTCCACAATCTCAATTGTACCGCCCAGGCTACTGCCCGTCCCGAGTTTCTGGTGGGAGCGCGAGAACAATGCCACCCACGCTCCTCCTCCACGTGACAGCCACATAGGATCCGGATCCGCCCCCGAGTATCATTATCAGAGGTAGAGCTGTTATGTTCTACTGCCCGGAGAGAGAGTTTCCCAAGTAGCCCACAGCAATGGCTAAGCCAGACGGTGACTTGGACCCACTATGGCAGGACCTTGATTGGTAGGTCAACGGGCATTACGTTACGACATCACTTACTTTCCGACTTGATGCTTGATGGTCTCATATGCGGGAAATCGATGTGCCATGGCCTCAGCCTTGGGCGGCTGGCACCTTTATTGCATCATGAGCTGACGGCATGATGTTGATGCAGGGCCATTGGCCAGATGCTCTTGATGGGCTGGGACGGCACCGAAGTTGTGAGTATTATACTTTCCCCCCTCACTTTCTGAAGCTGACCCTCTACAGACACCTCAAATCCGTAGTCTTATAGAGGATCACCACTTGGGGTCCATCATCCTCACGGCCAAGAACTTGAAGTGTAACAAACCCCATCACACTGAGTCTCGCCTGCTCCGTTATGCGTGCTGACCAGATTCCTCCACAAAGCGGCTCAACAGGCGGCCAAGCTCGTACAGGAGTTGCAAACAATTGCTCGTGGTGCAGGTCATCCTTATCCCTTGCTGATTGCCGTGGACCAGGAAAATGGCGGCGTCAACAGCCTCTTTGACGAGGACTACATCTGTCAGTTTCCCAGTGCCATGGGCGTGGCAGCAACAGGCAGCCTCGACATGGCATACAACGTGGCCAAGGCGACTGCGAAGGAGCTCTCGGCAGTCGGTGTCAACCTCATCCTTGGCCCGGTATTGGATGTTCTGACCAACGCCCGCTACCAACCCATGAGCGTCAGAGCCAGCGGTGACGATCCTCAGGAGGTCTCCCAGTACAGCATTGCCGCGCTGAACGGCTACAAAGATGCCGGCCTGGCGACATGTGGCAAACATTTCCCAACCTATGGCAACTTGGACTTCAGGGGCTCCAGCCTCGATGTCCCAATCATCACACAGACCCTTGAAGAGCTCGGCCTCAGTGCCCTCGTGCCCTACAGGAACGCCATTGCAACGGGTAACTTGGACGGAGTGTTCATCGGCGGCTGTGGTATCGCATCAGCCAGCATGAATGTGTCGCATGCTTGCCTCTCTGACCAAGTAGTCGATGACCTGCTACGGCAAGAGCTGGGGTTCAAGGGAGTCGCCATCTCCGAGTGTCTAGAGATGGAGGCCCTGTACCAGGAGATCGGGGTTAAGGGAGGTACCGTTATGGCAGTCGAGGCGGGATGCGACCTGATCCTCCTGTGCAAGGACTACAATATCCAGCTAGAAGGTATTGCAGGGCTCAAGTTGGGCATAGAGAACGGCATCATCACCAGGAACAGGGTCATGACCTCCCTGAGGAGGATCCTTCGCCTCAAGGCAGGCTGCACTTCTTGGGCCCAGGCACTCAACCCCTCTGGTGCCTCTCTACTTTCCCAGATGCACCCCTCCCATCTCACCCTGTCCAGACAGGCCTACGAGAACTCCATTGCGGTCATGCGCGACAAGGACAGGCTGCTGCCCCTGTCCCAGTCCCTGGATCAGGGAGAGGAACTGTTGCTCCTGACACCGCTCGTCAAGCCGCTACCAGCGTCGGCAGCGACAAAAGCGATCGAGGCCAAGAAGGGGACCAGCGCTTCCACCATACACGACAAGTGGACTCATCGAGAGAGGGGTGCTATAATGAGCGGCGAGGGTGTCTTCCGGGAAATGGGAAGGGCGATCGCGCGCGCAAGAAATGGCAAGCTCCTGCACACATCATACACCGCCAATGGTGTCCGTCCGGTTCACGAGAATCTCATCAATAGGGCCTCGGGGATCATCATTGTGACAGCAGATGCGAACCGGAACCTCTACCAGTCAGGCTTTACGAAGCACGTGGCCATGATGTGCTCGATGCTTCGGGCCAGCGGCCAGAAGAAGTCATTGATAGTTGTTGCCGTGAGCTCACCGTGAGTCCGTCCTTCTGGGCATTATTTCTTGAAAAACCTATCCTGTCTCTTTTGCGGTGGCGACGACTATAGTTTGCCAATTAAGACTAATTAACGAGGTAACAGGTATGATTTTGCCATGGACAAGACCATCGGGACGTATATCTGCACTTTTGACTTTACCGAGACAGCGATGCAAGCACTCGTGCGCGCACTGTTTGGCGAGTTCACGCCACAGGGGTCGCTACCAGGGACGCTCAGGAAGAGCAAGAAGGTGCTGAAGTCGAGGCAGCAATGGCTTGTCGAGAATTACGAAAAGGCACGAGATGCACGGCCCCTGGACGACCTGATCAGGGGCCTCGCCAGGGCCAGCGCCCCGAAGCTCGAGTTCCTGAGGGCGACTTCTTCCGCGTCATTCGATCTCTACAACGCCAGTATCGAAGAGGCACACTTTGTCGTGCGAAACAGCAGCACTAAAGCGCTGTACGGCTTCTGCGCGACATACTACACCCAGGGCATTGGCATAATCGGTGCTTTGTTTGTGGATCCGACGAAGCGCAACGTCTCGATTGGGCGCTCGCTTCATCGCCGCGCCCTCAGGCATCTCATCCAAAAGCGCGGGATCAAGAAGGTACGGCTTGGTATCTCGTTCCCCGGGGTGTTCCTCGGCATCCCGGTCGACGATAGCACGGGGCTGAGGAGCTGGTTCATCAACAGCGGCTGGGACACGCAGTTCCCGCGGCGCCTCACCAACATGGTGATCCCGGAGCTGGGCAGCTGGACGGTGCCCGAGGGCCTGCTCCAGAGCATCTCGCGGGCGGGCATCAGCTTCGACCTGATCCACGGGCTGGACAACGCGGACAACGTGGTGGAGCACGTGCGGGCGCACGCCAACGGCGAGGTGCTGGAGCTGTACAAGTCGGCGCTGCAGGAGGTCAAGACGTGCGGGGTGGTGCGGGCCAAGAACGGCGGGGGCAAGATCCTGGGGACGGTGATCATCTGCAGCCCGGGAAGCTCGCTGTCACACCTGATGCCGTGCCTGCAGCCGGGGACCGGGGCGGAGGCGGTGGGCGGGATCGTGGCGCCGCTGGTGGAGCCGACGGCACAGGCGACGCTGGTGCTGCAGGGCCTGGTGGTGATGGGGGTGCGGCAGAACAAGGCGCACAAGACGGCGAGGAGCGTGCTCAGCTGGGTGACGGACGAGCTATACGAGCCGCTGCTGTCGATGGGGTTCCAGGTGCTGCAAGTATTTGAGGAGGTGACCAACTCGCCCGAGAACGTGAGTTTCCATTGCTGCCCTGTCCTGGAACATCCAAGGGAGAACGAGTGCTGACGGCTTACAGTGGTCCGACATATCTTGATCTAAAATGCAAAGGGCGTCGCAGTCGCTGACTAAAGCTATCGATGCCAGCTTGAATATTTTTTTTAGCCATTTATTTGGAACTGCGGGCGGTGTCGTGGTCTTATGAGAAAAGAAGGTCATGTCTCAGACACAGCATGAGATGGTTACGCTTATGATAAGGGAGAGGGGCGGTCAGGAGGCGGCACTAGTCAATAAATAACAGTCTTCTTGTTTGCATGAGATGCCTTCGTTGTTGGCAGAACGGCACACTTATTGAGAGGCTGAATGCTTGATCATTCTGTCCTGATCATGGTGGTGTAAATTTTGAAGGTTGTCTGCCACATAACTTTTGGATACGCGCATCAGGGGACAGCCTACCTCGGTCCCCTGTAGTCTAGATAGTCTAGTCTAGACTACCGGCCAAAGGCAGGGGACCCTCACACCCGTCGACCTGGGGTAACTCCATACAATAATACAGTACATTGCATTTGGACCTCCGCTCGGCCAATGGGCCCTTCCCCGCAGGAGCAGCGCGCGCAGCGACCCAGGCCTACCAGGGCCCCACAGATTAGGGAGATTGAAGCTTTTAAGACGGGCAGCACAGGCGCTTGTGTGCATCGAGGCGGGCGGGTCCCGAATCTCAGTATTGTGCCGCCCCGGCCCTCGACCCTCTCTCGTGCCCAAGCCAGCGAATGCCCTCGCCCGACTGCATCTGCATCTGCATCCTCTCTCGCGCGCCTCGCCGCCTCTCCACCCCTCCCACCTACCACGCTACCTCCGGCGTCATTCCCGAGAGAAGCGGGTAGCGGACAGCAGGCCAAGCAAGCAAGCAGCCTCGGGACCGACGCCTGTCTCCACCCGGACGAGCCTGGGAATGCGCCCGCTGCCGCCGTCGTGGTCGCATGGCCGATAAGACAGAATAGGGTGCCCACGCCCACGCCCGCTCCCAGATGTTCACCTCCAACCCGGGCCATGCTGCTGCTGGACCTGCTGCTCACGGAGCCGGTCCAGCCCACAATCCCACTCCGCCGACTGCCGCCCATGCCAACGTCCACCACCCTCACAGCCTGCCCATGGCCACCAACATGAGCAGCGCCGGCGTGGATATGAATGTCTTTGACCAGGACCTCAACTTTGACGAGTCGCTACTGTATGTCTGGTCGTCTTCTCGCCCCTTTTCCCGTGTCTCTGCCTTCCTCTTCTCCTCCCCCGGTGACATTAGGCTATCCACATTCCACATCGCATGTTCCACGTGCCAGGCACATGGCGAGGCATACCATGACATGGCATGGCGGTGCAAATGCGCCGTCACCGGGACATGCCAACTACGTGGAGTACCTAGAGAAAGGCCCTTATGGCTAATCAAATTGCACGCTCACCAGTGACGGCGTCAACGGCCTCGCGCCCCTCCCCTTCACGCCCTCGTACGAGTTCGAGAACTTCAACACCTTCGAAGACCCCTTCTCCTCCTACTCGGCCCGCCCAGCCTATGATGTCCCCGCCGACAGCACCGAGCCCTTCAACGAGGAGTCACCCTCCCAGGAGCTCGACAACAAGCTCCTTAGCTTCTCCGCCCCGATCCCCAGGGCCCAGATCATCGATGGCGCCGGCATTCTGACGGACCCCAACATGACGGCCGAGCTCTATGGCATGTTCTTCGTCGCCGAGGACGTCTTTGGCGGCGATACTGCCGGGCGTCCCCTGGAGCTGACTTGCTACCGCAGAAATCTGTGGCAGTGCTCTGGTCAGATCACCCTGCCACGGAATATAAGTCATATCATAGACGAGCAGTCGCACCAAGTCCAGATCTTTGACCTCGCAGCCTCCATTACTGCCATAGAATCCATCGAGGGCAAGGCGACGGAGATCATATCAATACCCTGGAAGTCTGCCGGTGACGAGGGATCCAAGTCGCCAGCTGCTCCTCCCAACATAGCCCTAGACCTGTCCACCGGTCAAGAGTTGGACCACAATCGCGTCTCACTGCCTGTGTCGTGGAAGCGACTGCAGTTCAAGCACGCGACGGCCAACAATGGCCGGCGCAAGGGGTTGCAACAGCATTATGTTGTCCAGATCAGCCTCCTAGGCAAGGCCAAGAGTGGCGAATACCTCAAGCTCGCAGACATACAGTCCGGGCCCGTCATTGTTAGGGGCCGTAGCCCGAGAAACTTTGACAGCCGCAAGGACGTGCCTCTGTCCGGTGACAAGAAGGCCGAAAGGAGGGCCACCTTGACGCCTTCAGATACAGCTCCGATTCCCAAGGTGGAGCGGACGGGAGATCTGGCGCAGAACCTACAGAAATATCATTCCCTAGGGAATGTGCAGGTATGATGATCTGTCACCCTGGCTTTGTCTGGTGACTCCCCAGGCAGGAAGCTAACCCTCGTCACAGCAATCCGGAGAATGGGCATCCCCACATCCGTACGTCCAGCCAGGACAGTCTTCCAAGAAACTCGCACTATCACCAAACCTCAGCCGACCACCCGTACCGCCGTGGTCCTCGGAACCATCAATATCCAAGCCAGGACAGCCAACAACCCCGCGGAGCAACTCCTTCCAGCGCGGGGTGCCCTCGAGCTTGCCTATCAACCTGTCCCTCTCCGAGGACGAGCGCAGCCCCAACCGCTCCAGCTCGGACTCCACGTCACCGCGCCACGCCAAGTCGATGGCGGCCGCCCAGAACCTGCAAAAGAGCCCCGAGGACGACGAGGAACAGCTCTACGAGTATTTTCCTCTAAGCCTCGACGATTGGTGAGTGTCGACTTGTCCCTGCGCTTTAACAGCTCTCGGGGACCCCCCCCCCCACCTCCAATTGCTATGTCGCCTGTGAGAGCCAGAGCCAGCATTAACCCAATCTGTAGGCAGCAACCTGTAGACGCCATCTACCGCCCTCACGTCGTCCACCACGTTTTTGTGCCCCCGGAACTCAAGGCGCAGCAGGTCCGGAACAAAACCAAGCGATATTTCTCGTCCGACTGATTTTGGTCTTGATATGGTTGATAACCTTTCCTCTACGTCAAATTTTGTTGTATTATATATACTGTGTTCATGGCATGGGGCATTTCCTGGACGAGACCATGATAAGGAGGCGTTCATATTTTACCTACTGTGTGTGCGTGTGTCTGTGTGATCGTGGAGGGCCCTGGTGTGTTGTGCAATTCGCGTGTCATGAGATTGCGGGAATTCGGATGGCTATGACCAGGCGGTGGTGGCAGATTAATCGTTTTTGGCTGATGGTAAGAAGTACTGATTGTTGTTGAGAATTATACCCCTACTTGGTCTGGATACATATATAACGGGGGGCGGGGAGGGCCTCGTCTTGTCACTCTTGATAATGCTCTTTTTTTGTTTTTAGCACCTTCTGGTTGCTTGGAGCTGGGAAGAGGCGCCATACTCATGGGCTTGTGGTTCCTCGTTGCAAAGTATGCGGCACAAACATCAGCATCTGGGAGGATTTGCGACATCGAGCGTGTTGAGATCGTCATCAAATTATTATATATGTGTGTGTGTGTGCTTGCTCGTGCTTGTGCTTGTGTTGAGCACCTGATGATGCCTTCACGCCTTCAATGCTACCGTGGCATATTTCAAATCCAAAATGTGACCCGCAAAAACCCCTTGTACTATGCTAGATGTATGCAAGCCGTCAACAGCCCCGGATGGACGCGGCTGGCTGTTGTGGCGAATCGCTAATCCCTGAATATTCAGATGCTTGCTTCTCCAATACGGACTTGGAGTTTCGTGTAATGATGTCTTGCCCCCCGCGACAAGCGTTCCTTCAGTTTGCCTTTCCCTCCTCCAGACAAGCCAGCGCGACCGCCGCCCCGAGCAGCGAGCTCTCCTTGGCCCCCGCGAGGCTGATGGTGCCGGCCCTGGCACCGGCGGACGACAGGAGTCCGTCGATGTAGCCCTGACAGCTCTCGAGGTAGCGGGGGTAATGCTCGATGACGGAGCCGTTGAAGGCGACCACGTGGCCCTCGAGGCCGAGCTCGCCCTGCGCCGCGGCGGCGGCGAAATGGGAGGGGCCGCCGGACTGCGCGGAAGCCAGAAGGTCGGCCTCGGCCTCGTTCTTGAACTGCCAGAGGGCGAAGAGGGACGCTGCTACGATGGCGGCTGAGCGCCGCGATATGTATGATGCAAGAGAGCGGATGAAGGTGATGTCTGCTGTGGTGGGCTCGACGGGTGATGGGTGGCGGGATTGGAAGACAGTGAGTGAGGGTTTTAGTGATGATGATGTGTCTCTGCAGGCCTTGTCAGTCAATGTTGCTATTCTCTTTCCTCTTCTCAAGTCGGCAGCTGGGCTCAATTGGATGGTTGTACGTACGCTTCTATCAGGGATATTGTTTCCGAGTCTAGTGAGTAGGGAAGGTGCAACGACGGCGGCACAACGCCGCCCAGCACGCCCGTCGTGCCGATGGCCTCGATGAGCGCCAGCCTGCACATCTCGCCGAGGTAGAAGCCGCTGACCATGTGTTCCAGCGGCTGGAATTCGGGCTTGGGGTGCGCGGCGTTGAGGGCCTTGTCCCACCGGGTCACCGGCAGGATCCCCTTGCCGAACATGCCCAGCTCCGTGTTGACGATGACGTGGCTTGCCTTGTCGAACCAGAAGTCGGGCCGGCAGCCGAACTTTTCCCGGCCGATGGTGGGCACGGGTAGGTGGACGGCGATGTTGACGCCGGTGCCCAGTATCAGGCCGAAACGCGTCGACGAGTTCAGGTAGGCCTCGGACAGGAGGCAGGCGGACGAGTCGTTCACGATGGCGGCCAGCTCCACGTGGAGGCCCTTGGTCTCGCAGGCCGTCCTGATGATGTCCCCAAGGTCGTGGCCGAGGAGGCCATCGGCGGCCAGGAAGCCCTTGCCCATGCCCTGCAGCTTGCCGCCCTTGTGGGAGGTCTGCTCGATGGGGAAACTCCAGGCCAGCCCCATGAGCAGCGGCTTCTCGGCGCTGTTCTCGGTGCCCAGGGCCTGGGACACTGTGTCCACTATCCTCTGCGCCATCCAATCGAAGAAGGCAGTGCCCTTGAGCTTCTTGATGGACGGGTCGATCTTGAACGAGTCCAGCCGTGCGATGCGGCTCGCACTGCCGCGAGCCTCCCGGCCGCGCAGCTGGACCAGGGCCACGCGCAGGGTCGAGCCGCCGACATCGAGGGCGAGATACTGGCCGTTTTCTGACCGGCTCGGCAGCTGGTGGTTGTATGACGGCAGCATGCAGGCCGGGTTGTTCAGAAGGCCATCCCTGAACTGGGCCTTGAGCGCCCGTGAGAAGTCCCTCAGGCCGTCGGGCCGGACTGGGTGCAACAACAGCTCCTCGGCCTCCCTGAGGAAGTCCTCGGGACACGTGCGTAGTTTGGAGGCCACCTCGTCTCGGTTGGGTATCGGGGACCCGGGCCCGGCGTCCTTGATTGTGGCAGGGCTGATCCAGAAGGCGAGCAGGGCCTGGAGGAAAGTCTTGCCTCGTAGCAAGGACTTGAGCGCGGCGAAAAAGACCTCTCGCAGTGTTGGCATTGCAGCGGGAATATGCAAAACGAGCGGCTAACCCTGACAGTATAGAAGGTGAGGGTAAGAGAGGGTTGGTCAAGACGTGTATATCAAGTCATTGGAACCAAACCGGGGTGTCGAAGGGATCCAAAGCTGGTCGAGTCTCCTTATCAGGCACAACAACTATTATATGCAAGAGACACGCAGGCCCTCGGTGTCACCGCTACCACACTACACACAGCATGCGCACATAAACACACACCGGCGGGAGAGAGGCCCGGCAGGAGTGGAAAAGGCTGACGGCGGAGACGGTTGCAGTTGCGGTCACTTCGTATCGACCCAGAACGTAGTAAATAGAAAGGGAGGGTCGGGCAGCGTATAGCAGGGCAGGCTAGGCCGTACGTAGATGATATGGGAAAACGGCAAATGTAGCCCACCACGCGCCCGGGGGGCTCTCTGGGACTGGGACTGGGACTGGAAATGGTGAAACGAAACAGAGGAAGACGAAAGGCAGGCCCAATCAGGAGCAGGGGAAATTCTCGTGGCGTGGCGTGGAAGCGCGGGTGACTAAAGGCGATTGCAATAGCTGATGAAACAATCGATGGACGGATGGCTGGCTGAATGAATGAATGGATGGTTGTGGTTGTGGTAGTTGCTGTGGTTGGGAGGGTTGGTGGGTTGGTGGGTTGGCTAGTTGTGTGATGGGTTGTCTGTGGACAATCTCCTCCCGAGCTCCTTGGGCAAAGTGCCGTGGGCCAACAGGATCACAGGAGAGCCACAGTGGACTCGTTATTACTTGGGTGCTGGTGTAACAAGAATTACGAGGGAAAGAGCACACGACCAGCGACTAGGATGGGAAAGGGCAGTGAAAGGCAGTGCATGGCAGCCCCA
The DNA here is from genome assembly GCA_037177825.1 of Diaporthe sp. P3_1W. Taxonomy (NCBI): domain Eukaryota; kingdom Fungi; phylum Ascomycota; class Sordariomycetes; order Diaporthales; family Diaporthaceae; genus Diaporthe; species Diaporthe sp. P3_1W. The sequence continues at coordinate 141,974 of JBAFXB010000008.1, forward strand.
TTCGGCTCGGGTGATTCGTTCGCAGATTCTGATTCAGGATACGGCCGGGTCCATGCTATGAAAAAGTCAGGGACATGCTGAGAGCTGCAAGGCCGGCCCGCAGGAGTGGCAGGATGTGGATATGGACGGGTTGCGTGTTGCGAGTGGTGTTGTGTTGAGAAGGCGACTGGAACGTAACGTAACGTTGCCCGAGGGTTGAGGGTCCAGAATTTCAGAGTCGGGAGTCCAGATTCCAACAAGTCCAGAGCCCAGTGGTCAGTCAAGCTTGATCGGCGTCTCGGCATGAGATGGACTGACTGCTCGAGCACCACCGGCAGGCCCTGTCGTCACTGTCGAGCTATTAGACTACATAGTTTCGTTGACCGAGGTCGAATCGAGCCAAAGCAAAGCACGGTCAGATATGTATACAAATTGAGGGTTCAATGCACAAGAGGAAGACCACATTTGACGTTGCAGCGACACAAGCCATAAGTATAAGCCCCCTGCTTGTGCAGCGCCCCAAAAGGCTCCACCCAAGACCAGCAACTGCCCTAACCCCCACAACGTCATCCTCCTTCCCTCTTTGGTGTCTCGATATGGCTTCGTGCCCAAGATTGTGTCGGCCGACTTGACATGCTTAGTGGTCGACCAAAGCGAACTCGGCAAGAAGTAACGGCACACAATTTGATGGGCCAGCTGGCTGCAGTACATGGCATTCTCAGGCTCTCTTGTCCCCTTCCAGTCCAGAGTTCCAGCACTGCAACCCTGGCCGATCACTCGTTACCTCTACTCCACGCCTACCCAGCACGATATAGACGGTACATCCACTCACTTGGTCGTCGTTACAGATTGCGGCATCAGACGTTCGGCCCGTCAATCGGAGCTCTCGATAACATTCCTCCTGGCGCTGTTATCTCCCGGCTGCTACCATGTCACAGCTAACGGCAACCGACGGTCCCAATCACACCCAATGCCCAACACACCCACCCACACTACTCATCAAGCGGCTCCCACAGCCCGACCCGGACTCATTCATGCCAAGCGATCGCATCTCCCACTTTGGTCCCCGATACATGTGTTGTGTATCTCCTGTTTTCCCGGCCCTCTTTGATGATGGTATCGAGGTTAATGTTGCAATGCCGTTCGCAGATCCTCCGTCGAGTCCTCCGTCGAGGCTCGTCTCTCGAGGGTGTCTTCATTCCCAGGCTCTGCGCGAGTCAAAGCCGCCTAGCTCCCTAGACACAAGGCTAACCGTCTGACAGCGGCCGACGCAGAACCGAGGACGTCACTTGATGGCCCCAGGGCTATTCCGTCCCGAAACGGTGGCACATGGTCATCATGTGGGAGGCTCCAACGTGAGGCTAGGCCTGGATGGGATTTGGCACCACCGGGCACCACACCGTTCCCGTCTGATAGACTTCACACAGTGGGGGTTCCTGCTCCATCACCACAGTGAACGTTCCATCATGTTGCTTTCGCCTCATGGTCCTCGTTGCCGGCAGTCGGCCGCTTCTCTCACGCCTTGCTGGCGCTGGCAGTGTACACCACTCCGGTGATGTGCCGGCCGCAGACCCGTCAGGCTACCCCAGTGCACGCTGAGGTCATTGCTGGTCCCTTGCCAGAGAACTTATCAAGTCTGGTCCCGATAGTAGGTGGCAGTATATTCTCTCTCATGTTTCCTTTCTGTCATTACCGAGTCCTCCCAAATTCAAGTGAAGCAAGCTCTCCAGACGCAACCTCCCGGTCATTGATAAAATAAAAACCACCAAAAAAACCACCATTCAACAGCACCAACCTCAGCTAACCAGGAGACTGAGATTCCTGGCTGGCTCTCATTGATTCCCCCGTCATCATATCTGTGCCTTCAAGATGAGACTCATCATCCGCGACGACGCCGAGCAGGCCAGCGTCTACGTGGCTAATTATGTCGTTGATCGCATCAAGCACTTCAACCCAACCCCGTCTCACCCCTTCGTCCTTGGTCTGCCTACCGGCTCTAGCCCTCTCGGTGTTTACAAGGTCCTGGTTGAAAAGTACAAGGCTGGCGAGGTAAGCATACTGAATATCCGCATTGGTCCATGGTTTTGAAAATGTACACGTGCATTGAGACTCATGAGATGACTACAGATCTCTTTTGAGAACATTGTCACCTTCAACATGGACGAGTACATCGGCATCCCCCGTGACCACCCAGAAAGCTACCACTCCTTCATGTGGAAGAACTTCTTCCAGCACGTAAACATCAAGCCTGGCAATGTCAATATCCTCAACGGGAATGCTCCCAACCTTGAGGCCGAGTGCATTGGGTACGAGGCCAAGATCAAGAGCGTAGGCGGGATCGACCTCTTCCTCGCAGGCATAGGCGAGGACGGCCACATCGCCTTCAATGAGCCCGGCTCCAGCCTGGCATCCCGCACGCGCGTCAAGACACTAGCCTACGACACGATCCTGGCCAATTCGCGCTTCTTCGGGAATGACCTCGAGAAGGTGCCCAAGATGGCACTGACTGTGGGCGTGCAGACGGTGCTCGAGGCGCGCGAGGTCATTGCTATCATCCTCGGCGCAAGAAAGGCCCTGGCGCTGCAGAAGTGCATCGAGCAAGGGGTGAACCATATGTGGACGCTTTCGAGCCTGCAGCTGCATCCTCACCCCATGATTGTGTGTGACGAGGATGCTACATTGGAGTTACAAGTCAAGACCGTCAAGGTAAGCTTTGTGCCTGCATCTGGACCCCTGCCTGCCCTTCAGCCCCAATTCCCCATCACGTAGCCACCCCTGGCTGGGCTTGCGGCTAATATCCACCGTCACATGCAGTACTTCAAATCCATAGAGAAAGTGGCCACCAGCCAAGGCTTCGAGCAGATCCTACCATCCTCGATCCGCACCGGCCCCAATGTCAAGAGCTTCAAGCCCATCTCCGCCCAGCCAGTCCCCACCACCGTCATCGACGAGGTCTCACCCCCTCTGTCACCCAAAGAATCGTCCCCGACGATCCTCAGCCCTCAGCCCACAACATCAAGGCTCTTGCGTGCGACGTCGCCGGCGAACGAGTACCCTGTGCGGTCTGTGTCCCCAGACTTCGATCTGGTCCCAGACAGGATGGCAGACCGCCTCCCAGATCCGGGCTTTGCAAACATGCGATTGACCCCCAACCCCGAAGCACAGAATGCTAGGCAGGTTGGTGTTTACTGAATGAGACGGTTATGTAGGATACCTCTGTGTTTTCTTTGGAATTGGGGAGGGGCAGCATTAGAACACCCAAGGCGTTGAGGCGGAGAAATCAAGACTGACATGTCACGCTGGAGTCTCTTGCTGGATTTAGTTGCATAGTCGATCGTTACAGGACTCAGCCAGTGTGGAAACAATCGTTTAGAGACACGGGATGATATCTGCAAAGATTTGTGAGATAGGTCCTCTTGTACGATGGGATGCGCCAACAGGATTGTTAGAGTACAAAAAGAAAATAAGAAAACACCCACACTATGCTGGCTCCCTCCAGGATGCGCAGCACGCCTTGGATAAATGGCGAGGGATTCAGATTTCATTCTACTGGATTTTGGCCTATATAAATATGTATTCTATGTGAGTAGCTTGATACCCCTGCTCACAGACTCGTCGATCTGCCTCCCGTCCTTGCTCACAGTCGGTTTCCCCTTGAGGATTTCCTCACCCTGCAACTTCCCATCAGCCGCCATCCCTATCGTACCAAGCTCCTTGCCCTCGTTATCCAACAGCGTGGCCTTGGTGCCCTCACTGACTCCATACAAGCAGACCTCCAAGTCCTCGGCATAGTCATAGACCGCACCTCTCACGCCCTGCTTGCCGAGAAGCAGGATCGAGTTCTCCCTGACGTACAGCGGCAGAGTCCCAAAGCCATGCTTCTCCCTAAACCAGCCGGGCCCAGTGCGCACCTCGTTGGTGAAGAACGACGTCCACTTGCCCTTGGGCAGGTAGAACTCCACCTCGCCGCTCTCGTCGAAGATGGGCGCCGCCAGCAGGTTCTCGCCGACCATGAACTGCCTGTCCAGGTACCAAGACGTCGGGTCGTCAGGGAACTCGAGACACATGGCCCTCAGGCTCAGGGGCAGGCCGCCGTCGATGGCCCTGGCGGCCTGGGCGAAGAGGTACGGCATCAGCCTGTTCTTCAGGGCGGTCCACCTGGCGAGGGTCCTCGTGCAGCCCTCGTCGCTCTTGTCGTCGCCGTCGATGGTCCACGGCACGCGGTAGGAGCTGCTGCCGTGCAGGCGCGAGTGGCTGCACAGCAGGCCGAAGGCGACCCAGCGCTTGTACACCCAGGCGGGCGGGTAGCCCTCGAAGCCGCCGATGTCGACGCTCCAGAAGGCGAACCCGCCCAGCCCCAGGCCCAGGCCGCCGCGCACCGACTCGGCCATGGCCTCCGGGGTCGACTCGCAGTCGCCGCCCCACTGCAGCGGGAAGCGCTGGGTCCCTGCGGTGGCGGCGCGCGCGAACAGCACCGCCTGGTCGGCGCCGTAGCGCGCCTGCAGGGCCTCGTAGACGACCTTGTTGTACAGGAAGGCGTAGAAGTTGTGCATCTTCTCCGGGTCGACGGAGGCGTCGTGCCACGCGACGTCGCGCGAGGGGATGCGCTCGCCAAAGTCGGTCTTGATGGCGTCGACGCCCTGGTCGAAGAGCTTGTTGAGGCAGCCGACGTACCACTCGCAGGCAGCCGGGTTGGTGAAGTCGACGAGGGCCATGCCGGCCTGCCACAGGTCCCACTGCCAGATGTCGCCGTTCTTGCGCCGCAGGAAGTAGCCCTTGTCGGCGCCCTCGCGGAACGCCTCGCCGTGCTGCGCGATGTACGGGTTGATCCACACGCACACCTTCTTGACCAGGCCCGAGGCCTTGAGCCGGCCGATCTGCGCCTTGGGGTCCGGGAACCGCTCCGAGTCGAAGACGAAGTCGGTCCACTTGAAGGCGGGCATCCAGAAGCAGTCGTAGTGGAAGACGTCGACGGTGATGTCGCGCTCCTTCATGCCCTCGAGGAACGAGTTGACCGTCGCCTCGTCATAGTTGGTCGTGAAGCTCGTGCTCAGCCACAGCCCGAAACTCCACGACGGGACCTTGCCCGGGCGGCCCGTCAGGGTGGAATACCGCCCGAGGACCTCCTTGGGCGTCCTGCCGTGGATGATGTACCACTTGAGCCTCTGGCCCTCGACGCTCGTCTGGACACGGGCGCAGCGCTCGCTGCCAACCTCCAGATCGACCTTGCCCGAGTGGTCGATGAAGACGCCATACCCGCGGTTGCTCAGCCAGAAGGAGATGTTCTTGTAGGCCTGGTCACTGGACGTCCCGCCGTCGGCGTTCCACAGCGTGATGGACTGGCCCAGCTTGTTGAAGGCCCCGAACCTCTCGCCGAGGCCGTGGACCGACTCTCCCACGGATAGGGATGTCTGGGTGAAGAGATAGTGCTTAAAGTCCCGCATGTCGCCCGTCTGTAAGGGGTTGCTGGGAGCCGGGTTATATGCCAGGCCAACACTCCTGTTCAGGAGAGAGGTGAGATGCTTGGAGCCATCTGCCGCATCGAAGCTGATTTCAAACGTCCCGGGCTTAATGGTAGCAGCCAGTGAGCCCGAGGTCAAGGTTGTGCCTTTGTCCCCTTCAGCAACCTGTAAGTCGACCTTGGGCTTGCCTCTGGGGTATAGATCAAAGTGCGGTCCTCTGTTGATGGCCCCATCCCAGTGGGTGGTCTCGACGGATATGATACCGTCGCTCTGGGCTTCAACGTCCTGTGTGGATTTCAGCTGATGTATTCTTCCGCATCGGAATTGCGCGTATGTCTTTGGAGACATACGATTGTCAAGGTGCTCAGGTTGAGAGTATCGCCGCGAGACTTGATCTTCTTGGTGGGGCAAAGCAGACTCAAGCCCCGATCTGTCTTTTTGATGTTGTATACCTCCTCCGCATACTCGACCCTCACCCCCTCGGCTGTTAGCCACATGCCATCGCGGAACTTCATTATGAGAATATGTGGTGTTTCTTCGCGCTTAGCTACACAGTGAGACTGAGATGGGTCTGTATATATATTCCAGAACAGGCCTGGTGCAACAACACTAGAAAGAAACACGCTTCAACTTTGAAGGGACTTGGTGCAATAGAATGAGAGGGGTATGGAGGTGGCATGTTGGATCTCAACAAACAACTACGAGCATTTGAACGAGACGGTAAGACGGGCCGGTGCAGGCGACGGTCAGTTCAGGATGGTTTACAGTGGGTTCTAGCAATGGCAGATCTTCGGCAGCAGGTCTTGAGGACCTCAGCTCACGAGGTGCCGTGCATATGGGTGACTGGGCCGTTGCGGGACGAGTTGGCGTGCACGTTGGTGAATGCTCTATTCCCGAGCTTGTTTTGGTCTTGATACCCGACGGGTGTGCTTTGCCCGCTCCCCATCCCCAGAAAAACCCCAGGTTTCCAAGGAACCAGGGGCTCTCTTTCAGGAGGATTCTAGCCTGAAATGGACGGCAGCTCGGTGGCCGGGTCAGTGTTTGGCCGCCACAGCTCCAATTCACTTCGACTAAGCTTCTTGGGCTTCTCCAACGGCCACCAGCGGCACCACGATCCCCTCATCTTGAGCCTCCTTTTTCCACGAGTCAAATTCGACGTCGCCTCCAACGCCTCCAAGGGGAAAGGCGCACACCCCACTCAAACTCCAGGCTTCTCCCCTCCAGGGGGCCCAGGGTTGCGGATGTTGTTTGGATGAACAGACAGGTCACACTTTGATGATGTGGGCTGCTGAGGTGTTCGGGCCATGCCGTGGTGGAGCTTCTTTCCCTTCCCGACTCCCGCTCGGAGTCACTTCGCCGCCTGTTGCTGATCTGTGGAACAAACCTTAAAGTCATGAATTAAGGGGCCAGGCATGGCTGTCATCTCCGACCTCGTCTGGGTGAGGACGCTACGATTCAGGCGCGCTACCCTCTCCTGATGCCGTCGAGAATCTCTTGGGGCCGGTCAGCCCGGGCCGTCGAGGCTTGACTATTGTGCGGTAGACTGGGGAAGGAAATGCAGTCCCCATGTCCTGATCTACGCAGAGACATGGTTTCCCCAAATACCACCCTGCATCTAAGATTGTACGGAGGCTCGACGAGTCGCAATCACCGCCTCCTGGGCTCGAGAGAGGCTAAGTCCTGCTACCCACAGGCATGGTAAGCTCGCCCAGAAAGGCATCATCTATATCGAATGTGGGTGTGCCAGGACAAACAAATCTCGCCTGGCTTCCCGTGATGCCGGCGCCAAGGGTAGGTCGACTACGTGTATATATCAACGACCTCGTCCAGCAGTCAGTCCATGACAAGTGTCACCCTGAGCCCGACCAGGCCTTCCCTCCTCAGCAGCCCGCTCGCATCCGAAGATGAGGAATTTCACCCCCGTCCTCGCCACCCTGGCACTCGCCAGCACCGCCTGTGCACAAGGGTCCTTGTGGAACGGGACATCACCGCTCTACAAGAACCCCAATGCCACCATCCATGACCGAGTGGCCGACCTGCTGAGCCGCATGACAGTAGAGGACAAGGCGTCCCAGCTGCTCCAGGGAGACTTCTCCAACTGGATCAACGTCACAGATGGCAGCTTCAACGCCAGTGGCCTGGAATGGAACATGCAGTACCGGGCGGCCGCCTTCTACGTTGGCTACTACACCAACTGGACGACCCTTGCCGACGGCATCAAGGTTGCTCAGGACTACTTGACCCAGAACACCACCCTTGGTATTCCCGCCTGGGTCCAGTCCGAGGGCATCCACGGCTTCCTGGCCGTCAATGCCACCATCTTCAACTCGCCAATCGCTCTCGCCTGTTCCTGGAACCCGGGCTTGGTCGAGAAGATGGGCAAGGCCATTGCGCAGGAGGCCCTTGCCCTCGGCGTGAACAACATCTTCGCTCCCGTGGTCGATCTCGCCCGTGAGCTGAGGTTCGGCCGAGTCGAGGAGACATACGGAGAGGACCCGTATCTCTCAGGAGAAATGGGATACAGCTACGTCAAGGGGTTGCAGTCCGGCAAGGTCGCGGCCATGGTGAAGCATTTCGCCGCCTTTGCCTCGCCGGAACAGGGCATCAACACCGCGCCCGTGCACGGAGGAGAGCGAGAGCTCCGGACAACCTACCTGCCACCTTTCAAGCGCGCCATCATCGACGCCGAAGCCGTGAGCATCATGTCGGCGTATCATTGCTATGACGGTGTGCCAGCGGTGGCTGACTACCACATCCTGACAGAGATTCTTCGGGACACCTGGTGGGTTTTCCTCTACACTTTTCTCCCTATCGACCATGCCAGAGCCTTGCAAAGGACTGGTTTCGGTTATGTCGGTCAGAATAGCCCAACCAGCCACAAGACGTTCTCTGTTGATGATGCATGAATATAAGACGTCTTACTGATTCTCAACAGGGGCTACGAATATTTTGTGATGAGCGACGCAGGAGGTACGGATCGTGTTTGCACGGCTTTTGGGCTTTGCCAAGCTTCACCCATCGACTCCGAGGCTGTCGTGTCTCTCGTTCTCCCATCTGGTAACGACATGGAGATGGGCGGTGGATCTTACAACTTCCAAAAGATCCCCGATATGATCGAAGCCGGCACGCTGGACGAGGCGACTGTTGACCTCGCCGTCTCGCGAGTATTGCGGGCCAAGTTCAAGATGGGCCTGTTCGAGAACCCCTTCCCTGGAGTTCCAGAGGATGAGTATGAGAACTATATCAACACCAACGAAACGCAGCAGCTCGCGCGCCAGCTTGATACCGAGTCCATTGTCCTGCTTGAGAACCACAACAACGTCCTCCCATTGAGCAAGACTGCTAACGTGGCTGTAATCGGGCCCATGGCCCACGGTCTTATGAACTGTGAGTAACCTCCCACGGGAGACTCCTTCCTACGACACGGCGCCCCGATTCGTCTTATTTGGGCAGCTACTGAGCGAATTCTGAACAGATGGCGACTATGTCGTATATAAATCCAACTACCGCGGCGTCACGCCACTCGACGGTATCAACGAAGTCAGTGAGGGCACCGTTACCTATGCCCAGGGGTGCGAGCGCTGGTCGACCGACGAGTCCGCATTCCCTGAGGCCATCGCCGCTGCCGAGGCAGCTGACGTCGCCGTCGTTGTGGTGGGTACCTGGTCTCGCGACCAAGGCGAGCTTTGGACTGGATTGAACGCCACCACGGGCGAGCACATCGATGTCTCAGACCTGAAGCTCGTCGGCGCTATGCCGAAGCTCGTACAGGCTATCATCAACACGGGAAAGCCGACTGTGGTGGTTTTCAGCTCCGGAAAGCCAATCACCGAGCCCTGGATCAGCAAGAATGCCTCGGCACTCGTGCAGCAGTTCTATCCCTCCGAGCAGGGAGGTCATGCTCTCGCTGACGTGCTGTACGGAAACTACAACCCCAGCGGACGCCTGAGCGTTTCCTTCCCGTATGACGTGGGAACGACCCCTATCTACTACGACTATCTCAACTCGGCTCGTGCTTATCCCAACCCTGGGCAAGTCTTCCCTAATGGGACACTGGTCTATGGCAACAATTATGTGCTGCAGTCGCCCCTGGCGCTATACGATGTGAGTTGAACCCCCTTCTATTGTCATCTCTCTATCTCGTGTAGTAGTAACTAAACTAATTTCCACAGTTCGGCTACGGCCTCTCGTACTCCAACTTCTCGTACTCGCCTGTCACCCTGTCTTCAACCACTGCGTCCGCAACCGACAAGATCACGGTCTCGGTAGACGTGACCAATAATAGCACCGTCGATGGGACAGAAGTCGTGCAGGTCTACGTCAAGGACGTCGTCTCCTCGGTCGTGGTCCCGAACAAGGAGCTCAAGGGCTTCGCCAAGGTCCCCATCGCGGCAGGTGCCACGGAGACGGTCAGCATTGACTTGGATGTGGCAAATCTAGGGCTTTGGGACATGAAGATGAACTATGTCGTTGAGCCTGGCAACTTCACCATTCTCGTTGGAAGTTCCAGTGGTAACTTGCCTGTGAACGCCACGTTGACGGTAGCCTGAATAAACAGTGCCCGATAGTATACACGAATTAGTACGGGTAACAAAATACTAATTCAGCCTACAAAGGCCCTTTTTGCGAACCAAGCCCATCCTAATTTCTCCTTGTGCAAGTGTGAAGTGAATTTTCAGCTCGAATGATCCACGGATAACTGCTGGTCTGTCTCACCCATCGAGAGCTACAGAGTTGTCACCAGCTGTCTCAGGTTGTTTCTCGACTGCTCTGTTTGATTCAATGATATCCTGCTGTTCTGTATCTTCGCCATTGGACCAAATGCGTCATAAAACATAAATGTTCAGAATTGAAATACAAAGGCCCATCTCATAGCCTTCTCAAACGATCGTAATTTATCAAGCCCTCCACATGGACGCATACAGTATCAGACACTCTCTTGCTCTCTCCAGTTCCCCTCAGCGCCTCGCTATCCAACCTCTAGAAGCATTTACGATGCACGATGGACGGTCCACTTTCGTCGTACTCCTGTTTCGAAATCCACATCTGCTGGAATGTCGACAGGGACGCGAGGATAGAGCCTCCGATCCAGACTGAGTACTTGCGCTCAGGAGGCGCAATCACCTTGACCCTCATGGATGAAGGCGCCATGTTTGTAAGCTCCTGCTGCAGGCGATCGGTTATACCTGGGAACATGGTCGTGCCACCGGACTATTGCGACAGAGTGGTCAACAAGGCTCGGCGGGGGGCGGGGGGGGATGAATCATGAAGCAGGGTAACTCACAATGACCATGTTGCCGTATAATTCCTTCCGGACGTCAATGTCGCACTTGTTGATGGAGTTATACAGCGTCTGATGGACCCCTCCGCCCTCCCGACCCAGGACAGAAGGGTCGAACAGCGCCTCGGGCGCACGGAAACGCTCGTTGCCGATGGTGATTACCTTTACGAGAGTCAGCGCATGCTAGTTTACAAGAAAAATGCATGGTCCTCCGAGACGGGCTGTCCTCACCTGGCCGTCAGGCAGCTCGTAGCTCTTCTCGACGCTGGAGCTGTGCGCCGCGGTCTGCAGCTCCTTGTCAAAGTCAAGAGCAACATAACAAAGCTTCTCCTTGATGTCGCGGACGATCTCGCGCTCGGCAGAGGTCGAGAAGGGGTAGCCGCGCTCCGAGAGGAGCTTCATCATGTAGTCCGTGAGGTCGCGCCCGGCCATGTCGATGCGCGAGATGGCGTGCGGCATCGAGAAGCCCTCGTAGATTGGCACGACGTGCGTCACCCCGTCGCCCGAGTCGACGACGACGCCTGTCGTCCTGCCGGAGCTGTAGAGGGAGAGGACGGCCTGGTAGTTTTACTGCGTCAGTCTTTCTGAACCCCTTCGGGTGTCATGGGGCGAAGGAGGGCTCACCTGGATGGAGACGTAGAAAGCCGGCGAGTTGAACGTCTCGAACATGATTTGCGTCATCTTCTCCCTGTTTGACTTTGGGTTTATGGGTGCTTCCGTCAGAAGGACTGGATGCTCTTCCGGAGCGACTCGCAGTTCATTGTAGTATGTGTGATGCCAGATTTTCTCCATTTCATCCCAGTTTGTGACGATGCCGTGTTCGATCGGATATTGGAGACTGAGAACGCCTCGCTTGGATTGGGCTTCGTCGCCAACGTACGAGTCTTTCGAGCCCATGCCAACCATTACCCTAAGACATAAATATCATCAGCCACGTCTGAAACTCTTCACGTCGGGTTGAAGCAGATCGCAAATCTTTGGAATGAGTTCGTTGTGGGCGCGGAAAGACCGTGAGGGACGATATACATACCCTTGGTGGCGAGGACGTCCGACTATGGAGGCTGGTCACCAGTAAAGTTAACAACAGAGCGGCCAAGAATTGAACCTTTGCAAGTTGAACTCACGGAATACGGCCCGAGGCGCATCGTCACCAGCGAAGCCAGCCTTGCACATGCCGGAGCTAGTCTCATTAGAATCATGATTTAATTGTCTCCAGTTCGCGTCGGTACATACCCATTGTCAATAACGAGAGCGGCAACTTCGTCTGAATTTCCGAACCAAATTGACAGTCAGTATCAGTGATGGATCTGAAGAGACCTAGAAGAGAGGGCAGGGTTCGCAGTGCCTTTGGAGCCGGATATCCCGTCTCGACTGTATGCTGCGTTTTGCTTTTATACAAGGGGTCACAAACCTTCCATGGCGACTCAAATTTACTCGTATATTGGAAATGGAACAATCGAAGTTCGTGTGTCCAGGACCTATGAGAAGAATAATTGCTGCCGATTTACGAATCAAAAAGATACACGACACTGGTAATAGACTTGAGATAAATAAATGGGCGATTACATGGCCGAACTTATCCAAAACAAATTCAGGCAGCATTTTGTGCAATAAGGCAGACATTTCGGAGTGCCCATCGACCTCATCCGGAATCTCGTTGCCTGTAGCAAAATCCACCGAGTAGCAGCCCTCTAAATTCCGCACACATGCTGACACAGGCCGCGCGGCACCGCGGGATCGAGCAGCACGGCCAAGACAACATTTTCTACCTCGAGCACGACCAAAATATACTGCCTAGGCCAGGCTTCGAGATAATTCTCTCGTCCCGTTCCACAGCCAAGAAGCCGTCGTAAGGCTCACTGCCAGCCTCCTTGTAATCCAGACTCAGCCTAATTAGGAAGCCGAAGATCTCCCTCGTACAATGAAACTAGTAAGCGGCTCCACCCCCTCCACTCTCTGCTGAGGCCAAGCCATTCACAAGCGACCAACATTTCGGCGAGTTGCCCATGATTCATCGATAACCGCCGTGTATTAGACGGAAGATTGCTTGGAACATGGTAGGCAGTCCCTCAAGGCATTCTACAACTTCAAGGACCACGTAACGTCGACTGCGGCGCCCCCGGATAAAAATAGATATTGCTCGACAAAGGGGACAAGACCTTGGGAAAGTTTGCGAAATAGTCATTATTGGGTCACAGGATTTGCAGGAGATCAATTACAGTGGATTATGAACGTCAGCCGGATCCCCGGCTACATATGTACATGACAGACTAAGTCAGAGTAAACTTGTTACTAGTCCCATTAAAGGCGGTGATTGTCCCGCCAATGTCCTTCGAGTCACCATAGTACCTCACGCGGTACGTCCCCGACTGGGCGTAGTCCTCCGTCTCCCAGCTGATGGTGACCTCCGAGTACCCCAGCAGGCCGTTGGTCCGGTTCCACGTGTAGACCAGGAACCAGTCATAATCGCTGCGCACCTGCGTCCACGAAGTGCCGTCTGCGCCCAGCTGCTCGACCGCCGCGAAGGTGCCCTCAAGCCGCAGGTTGTTGCGCGGGTTGGCGCCGACGAAGGTCGTATTGACGACGGCGCCTTTCGTGTACGAGGCGGCTGGCTGGGTGACGACGTCGCCGTACTTCTTGCCGATCGGCGCCCCGTCATACACGACGCCTGTGATGAAGTCGAGGGAATTGGCGCGGTTGTCCGGAGGCGAGGGGCCCGCGGCGGGCGAGCCGGTGGCCGTGGGCGCCAGGTAGTGCAGGTTGCTGAGCGTGAGGTTGATGTAGGCATTCAGCTCATTAGGCCCGTAGAGCGTGCTGGCGCCCTCGTACCGCTGGATGGCATACTCTTCCTCAGTGGTGACGTAGTGAGCGTACGTGTTGGCCGGGCCTCCGATCACGACGAGTGGCTCGGTGTTGGCCGAGTATGTCGCAGCGGCCTCGGCCTTGACGGCGTTGCGCCAGCGGCGGCCGGCCATGGTGGTTGCCTCGGAGGGCGAGACGATGATGTGGAGCTGGCCTGCGCGGAAGGACTGTACGTCGACGATATTCGGGGACCAGTCGTAGGGCTCGGTCTGCTCACCGACATCCAGAAGGACAGGTTTTGGCGCCTGACACGCTACTTGCTCGGGCCCGGGGGCCTTTAGCAGGGCGGCGACGGCACTCCAGACCGGGTTGTTGGGCGCACCCGAGTCACCCTGGGTGAAGTCAAACGCGCCTGGCCAGTCCGTCGTTCCGGCCGCGAAGGAATAGCCAAGAGCAGCAGGACAGGTCTTGGCAGCAGTGCCGTTGGGGAGTTGGAAGTTGAAGGTGCTCATGTCCTGGTAGAAGTGGAACGACTTGACGGTAGTTCCGACGACAGGCGTAGACTTGGTATCAAAAGAATCGTACAGATCCTTTGCACCTTGAAACTGACGCCGGCCAATCTCGTAGCAGGAAGACACGCCGAGGTCGAGAGCTTCGAACCTGGGACCACGACCATGGCACGACTGTGACTTACCATCGGCGCAGGTGCTGTTCTCATAGCTACACATCTGGCCTGATCCATCATCGCAGAAGGCTCCTAGCACGTTCGGCGTGGTGTCTCCAACGTTGGCCTGGGAAAAGCCAGCGACAAAACCATCGGCCGCAGTACCGCCGGATTGCACGGCCTGCTCAAGCAGATAGGCGGCCACGCCCTTGTTGTCTCCAGCCACGTGGGTGTTGTTTCCATACATGGAGGTCCCATGGACGGGGTACCAGGTAAGTACGCCCATATTAAGGCCATCTGATGCGCGCTGGAAGCGGAGCATGGTCAGTGTCGTGTCCGTGGGGCTGTTGTAGAGGGCGCGTTCCGCAGCTGGGTTATTGTTATAAGCCGAAGGGCTTCGGGACGCATTGCCGTCGGTAATGTTGACGGTACCGACATCCAGGTAGCCAGTGGTGAGGCTTTCGTGGGCTCTCTTGATTGAGAGGACAGCGCCATCAGCAATCGCATTCAGAGACTGGGCGTCAAACCCAGCGCTGGTGATTTGAGGGAGCAGGTAGTTCCACCAGGCGCCCGGGCCGTTGTGCGAGTGAGTTCCGGTCACGGCAATGTTGGTCCGGCCGTAGACAGAATAATCCCCGCCGAGAGCAGCGATGCGTTCAAGGATGGCATATCTCTGGGCCGTGTCACCGGCCGCCACGTCCAAGACGAGATAGACGAAGCGGTCATTGGGGTTGCTTGCGTCACCGACGATGAAGGCGCGCGAATAGAGTCGCTGGCGGAGACCAGTACCGATCTGGGCCAGGTCTGCATATCCAGCAAACTCTACCTCGACGACAGGTCCAGTGATATCAGCCTTGCCCACTCCGATGCTGTGTAAGTCACAGAGTGGTCAGCAGTCAGCCCGAACAAGAGAGACGGAAGGCATGTTGCTTACAGGTACTGGTCGCCTACTGCTGAGGCTCTGACCTTGGAAGTGAGTAGTTTCTTGACCTCCTGTGGATCGTCAAGGTCGACATGGCCAAGTTCCTCGAAGTTGGCCGCAGGATACCTTGGCTTCTGATTACTGCTCAGCACGGAAATCGAGAGCAGGATCAGGGCAAGGAAGGAGAATATGGCGAAGATGCTGAAGACACCCCTCCGCTGCCCATTGCGGTCCGTGAACAGGGGTTGGGCCATGATAACTGGAGAAGCTGGGGCAAGAGAGGCCGTGGATGGTATTCCAGAGCAACAAGTATGAGGTTGCCAGTTCGCCCAGTCCGATGGCGTTCACGTCGTACCCTGTGTGACCAAGGAGGCCAAGCTTTGATGTGACAGAGCTAGAAGTGAGCGTCGCTGGGGTGGGTCAGAGAAGGAGGTAGCTGCGATGCGGGATGGCCGGTCGTTCTTATGATCGTCAAGAGAGTAGCAGGCGAGAATACCTTTGCCATGTACATGCTCTGTGGTCCCTGGTCACTCGTCTCCACCAGTGGCTTGTGCAGAGTAGGTATCTTGGTCGACCTGCCTGGCCTGCCTTACAGGTGGGCCTGCGTGACGTTGAGATTGGAGGGAGTGGCCCTCACGCGGGTCGGTGTACGAAGTATCTCTCTCGCGAGGGCTGCATCATGCTATGGCCCCCGACGGGCTTGGAGACGAGAGGTCGCTCCCCCGTGCCCCTCGCTCCCCGTGGCCCTCGGTGTCACCCTCTTTGTGATTCCGTCTCCGCACAGGGGCGAACAGGGCCCAGGAGGGATAGAATTCCCATGATCCGCGTTGGGGTAGCTGTGAATCGGGGGTGTTGCATTGGGGCTGGGTGGTGGTGGTGGTGGTGTTCCTGGGTCGATAAGAGGGCGGAAACGGTGCTTAGCTGAAGCTAGTTTAGATTTCACGAAGACGGCAGCCACCAATGAAACCACGGTGCCTGTCAGGAAAGAGAAGGTGGTGTCGGGGTCGAGCGCCAGCCAGTGGCAGAAGCTTGTCGACGTCGTCGAAGCGCGGACGATGCCATGATTGTGCGATGGCAGTGCCGGGTAGAACAAGCGGGGGAGTCCCTGCCAGCAGGTATCGACGGTGGCAGGTGCCACCCTGTCTCTCATCTTGCTGGTCCGGCTTCCCCAGATTCTTTAGTCTACCAAGTACCGTCCAGGCCGTCCAGGCCGTCCATCACGGTTGCCTCTCTGGGAGAGCGATAACAAAACAATACCACTCAACGGCACTCAAGTAGATTACCAAGTCACATACTGTGCCTTGGCCATGAGCATTCAACATCGTCACCACGGCCTGGCAATTGCACCTGTCAACGAATTAGCGAGCGAGACACAGGCATGCCAAGGGGGCAAAAAGACAGACATGCACATGCACATGCAATAGTTCAGCCAATGCACAATGATGAAGCCTCCTTTGGACATGGACAAGATCCACGGGCGTGGGGCCAACCAAGCTTGTGTCACTGACAGCCGGACGGGAGCCGCGGGCGCGTGAACAGAGGAGAAGGCGACCCTCCTGGACTGTCATGTTGCTGGTGTGGAGGGGTGGGGGGTTGAGAGGGGGGAGAAGCGGATGTGCCCCTGTGCATGCGATTCGGGCGTGTGCATGGTCCAGCTGACCCTGCCTCCGTCGATAGATTCGGCTCTTCACCCTCGGCCTGCATACGCGCCACGCGACTAGTCGCATACTATGCTGTAATAATACTGCAAGTACCTTGCTCGAGCCTTGGTAATTCACTGCCAGACTGCAGATATCCATCACCTCTATCTGCGTATCTGCGTTCCGTATCAGGTTGCAGCAGATGGATAACGGTAAACTTGATTGAGCCCTTGTTGAGTGGGATCAAATCTCCCTTGGGCAATGCCACCGGAATTTCCAGATTGCTTATCTGATACAGTCGCACTGCAGATCGATATCTGTGTCTTGGAAGAAAAAGGCCCAGATCTCAAAAGTACTCACCGTCACCGCGACCTGACACGCCGTCTCTCCAACTGATGCCGACTTTGAGCAGACTCTGACTTATTACGACATACGGGAATATCCCCACCTTTGCCTTGTCCTCCTTACGGTATCCTCTTCGCGCCTCGAACACCAGCGGCAAGAAACGGCTGCAGACGCCGCGCCCTGCCTCTCCCTCTTTTCCCCTCGGCCGCCTCTTCCGAGATGGTGGGATGAACCATGAGTCCCTAGGTCGAGAATGGGCAAGACGCGGCGGCAAGATACCACCGCATATCTATCTCAGGCCAAGTGGCCTGGTGATGGCAGGGTGTGACGGACGGATAAGAAGGGTAGAGGAGGCAGAAAAGGCACGGGCAATCAACACCTCTATCTTCGTCGGCCTCTCGCGGGCCAGGCGTTGGCTATCCCTAATGCGCCACGGCGCTCAGCCACTGTTCTGTCCATGGCCCCTTTGTGATTTATCCTCGAATACCTAAAGCAATCGGCGGTGGGCCCATAGTCAGACTTTGTTCTGCCTATGCACCTTTTCCAAAGTGCTCATCCCATCGAGGGTGTGAAGTCACATCTTCAAGTGTCATAAGCCTCCTGGCTGCTAAGGACTCGAGTCTGTTGCCTCGACATTGCTCGGTGGCGTCGGTGGCACTATGCAGAAAGAATTGACAACGGTGCGAGCCAGGCTAAGTGCGAGAAGCCTCGCTGCTTGCGGATCTTGAGCTGAACTTTGACTCACCGTCATGGGCCTCCCAAAAATGAGACCAGTTCATCTCGTGTCAAGGATGTGACTGACGGTGGGTTCTCGTGCTGGGAAACACACATGAGGCCATGCAGCCTCGTGTGATGACGACGACAAGGACCATCAGAGGCAAACCTCCTTCACGGCGACGGACGGCGGGACCTGCTCTCGGATTTCAACATTCTCACCGCCAGTCGCCTAGGCCTCGGTCGAACAAGGGAAGCAAGGAACATGTGGGCTCCACGCCCCTCAGAAATGTATGGAGATCGTGCCAGCAGAGTTTAAATGGAAACTGCGTCGATCTTGCGGATGCTCCCGAGCAATAAGCTCAGGAGTTCATTTCCCTTGAGGACCCATCACTTCTGGTTCGCCTTTGCTCATCAGCCAATTTGAACCTGTTTATTTATTTGTTAATGAAGGCGCGGGTTCTCTCGAAGCCCATTCAACAGCCGAATCTTTTCACCTTTTTGTCATGGACTGTCTCCATTTTAATTGAACCATGCGGACGAAGGTTCTCCGGTTGTGATGTGACGTGACGGGTGCAACTGCCGAGGACCAGGTAGTTAAATTAGACGTCCATCATGAGTCGGCAACAGCTCCACAACAGGAACCCGACGGTGGGAGAGCACTCGAAAGGTGCGCCGTAGTCGTTCGATGGGCTGAATGCTCACGACGCCTGGAATCTTGGGGTGGTGGATGAGATGCAGATCGCCAGCTGAGAACCTCACTTTCTGTCAACATTCTGACCATGGTCCTCTCCTTCCTCCCAGTCCAAGGGGCGCTCCTAGCCTACCAGTGCCTCGGCACGGGGCCCATCCTCCTCACAATCCCAGGCGCCAACGGCGACGCCGCCATCTTCAACGAGGTGGCGCCTTATCTCGCCCAGGACTTCACCGTCTGCACCTACGACCGCCGCGGCTACAGCAACAGCACACTCACCGGCAACGCGACGGCGGATGACCTGGCTATGCCCTATCGCCTGCAGCGCGACGCCGACGATGCGGCGGCGCTGCTCTCGTACGTTTCCGGCGGGGACCCGGGGCTAGTCTTCGGCACGAGCAGCGGTGCCGTCGTTGCCCTGGAGCTTCTGCAGCGGCACGCCGGCCTGGTCGACTTCCTCATCGCCCACGAGCCGCCGCTGGCCCATGTCCTCGGCGGTGCCTGGGCCGACGAGACGTACTCCGTGTTTGAGGGCATCTACCAGACGTTCCTGGCCGACGGCGTCGATGCCGCGGCGCTGGGGTTCCTTGGGCCCGGCGCGGCCAACTCGACGGACGTCGAGACGCAGGCTGCATATCATGCGCTGGTGGACCCTGCCAACAGGGGCAACGCGGAGCTATTCTTCGGGCACGAGATTGCTGCGTACACTGCCGTCAATGAGAGCATCCCGGAGCTGGTGGGCTTGAAAGACAAGTTTGTCATGGATATAGGCGAGACGTGCAACATTCCCAGCTGCAATATCAGCGCCATCCTGGCTTCCAAGGTGGGTGTGGACCTGTACGTCACCCCTGGTGGGCACTTGGGATATGTCTCGGAACCAGAGGGGTTTGCGGAAAAGGTTTTGAGCATATTCGCTGCACATGGGAAAGCCTAAAGGGAGGAATATTGCTTTCAAGCAGGAGCAGCTATGCGACATCTACATATCGAACAATAAAATAACCGCAAATGATAATATATATATATTTATACAAATTAGCAACTCCCAAGTCCCCTTCATCGCTGGAAAAGTTTCCCCAAGACCAATATGACATGGTCCAGTCAACCATCATGTAGCACCATGATACCTGTTAGTGTTTCTTGTATAATATTCATCGTCAATCATAATCCGCCGAGTCTCCGTCCGCATCCACACCACCCGACTCCGCTCCATACCTGCCTGTCTGCACTTGTTGAGGCCGACACTAATACAAACGACGCCTCTGGTGGGCGCGGCCATCCCCATCGTCGCCGCTGGTTCCATCGTCCCTGGGCCTTCCAGGGCTCCTCACCAACCGGCCGATGATGCGGCAGCCAAAATCCCGCTGCAGGTGCGTGGCGAGCTCACAAGGCGGGATGATGGCGCCCCTGTAGCGGTGGTCGTAGCCGTTGAGCCACGTCTTGACGTTCTCGGGCCCCCACTTGGACACGGCGGTCATGTCGTAGACCAGGTCCTCATACGCCACCCACAATGGCATCTGCAGGTCGGCCTCGACGCGGTTGCGGGGAATCTTCATGCCCTCCGGCAGCGGCATGTGGCTGCCGTTGTTGGCGCGCAGCGTGGCCAGGTCGATCTCCCGCAGGGGCGTGGCCAGTTTCGCCGTGATCAGGTCGGGCCTCCCCGGGAGGAGCTTCAGGCTCTCTGGCGGCAGCATAAAATCGTCGTTCAGCACCGAGGTCATGTCCTTGCTCCTGAGCCCGCGGCTGTCGAGCTCCCTGATGAGTTCCCTCTCCGGTTGCCCGCTCCCGATTCTGCTGAGATCGTAGACGTGCCCGTTCAGCGCGACCTCGTTGTGTGTGAGCTGGTCCATTGCCTTTACACCGACTATACGGCCGACCCGGAGGTAGTCGAAGTCTGCGAGGCACCGGTCGGCGTCGGCGTGGAATCTCTCGAACTCCTGGGTCGAGTCCCTGCCCGCCCACTGCCGCAGGATGGTCCTTCCGCCGGGATGGAAGTCCATGTAACCGTTCAGGTTGTACACTTGCCCCCGGATGATTGTGTACATTGTCGTCTCCGGATACACGTGGCAGGCAACCTCTTGCAGGGTGAAGTGGAATTCCTCTGTGGGGCCTGGTCCCTTGTCGGATACTTGTGCAGCAACCACGGCGCACCGGTATGGCTGAAGGTCAATGATGAGCTGGTCGTAGTCGATGGTTCCATCCTTGAAAATGGCCTTCCAGGGGTTGCCTCCCGGGATTGATGTCATCAGGTTGCGCTGCTTGTCGCTCTCGAAGGGGAACTTTGATATGTCATACACGTCGTTGCCGACTGAAATCCAGAGAGGCTTCCCATGTCTTCCGTCTCTCTCTGCAATTTCGTGCCGCCTCATCGGCAGGATGAGCTTGCCCAGAGGTTCAGCTTGCTCCTCGAGGTTTCTTTGGAGATGGGGAAGAGCCTTTAGGCCCAGGAGGGTTCTCTCGCAGTGGTCATTCAGGGTGAAAGCCGCATTATCGTCGGCCCACATCTCCTCGATGACGTCCGTCGCGTCGTAGACATCGTAGCCGTGGGCTCCGTCATCGGCGATTACCCACAGGTCGCCGCTCGAAAGATGGTCCCCGGCCTCGCCCACCGTGTAATAAACTTCGTCAAGGCCCTGGGCGGCCCTTCGTGCCTTGCGTGCGACCCGTCCACGAGGAGACCGTGCTAATACTGGGCTTATCACTCCGGCTGGTGAACCTAAATGGGAGATGGTGGGATACGGTGAACTTTGGGCCGAGGTCGAACGCGATGATCCCGGAGCTGGTGTCTTCGGGCCAGGTCCACTGGCAGGACCTTGCTGAGGCGGCTGCGCGGCACCGGGAACATATCGCTGCGGTTGGGTACTGGGGTTATACGGGACGTACTGAGAATAGGGCGAGTAGCCGACATTTTTCTTCGCCTGCTCAGTCTGCCAAGGAGGCAGAACGAAACCGATCTGGTTAGACAGCCATTTGTCTGAGACCTGATACTGGGGCTCCTCCCGGTCGACATTGTCAAACATCGCCTTGATCGCTTGATAGACGGGATCCGGAACCGGGAGTAGCTTCTGACGGTTTGGGATTTCGTCTTTCAGAATTGCCATGAGACTCGCCCGAGTGCCCATGAGATTGTTGGGATCATTGGGAGCGAACCTAATGTTGCGCGTCTCTAGGTGACTCTCATCCCAGTCGCCATCTCCTCCTGCAACCTTAAGTTCGAATGGTCTTGCAGATCTGGCGGCAGCGTCGGCAGCGGCCGCAGCGCTTGGTGAATGCTCATCCTGTGGGAAAAAGGGGATCCGCCTCCGGAATCTCGTCGTGCGTATGGGCATGATTACCATCATCAGGTAAGCAACTGCTTGGTCCAACCAGTCCTCGTCTTTATCCAGCAGGGACCCATTTGTGGTGAAGATGTCTCCCCATTGCGTCGTAGCGCCGAGGTTTCTGAAGCACTGTTGACCTACCCATTCATCACCTTGTCTGTGAGCGACACGGAACCGCACGGAGCGGTCCCTCAGCCACCGCTGGGAATACACACTACCGTACCACTCTAGCGACTTTTCATACATCCAAGGGCGAAGAAGGTCCCATTGATTTTGACGCGTCGTAGCCCTCTCAGCGTATTCTTGCAGCTTAGCATGGAATTCCTTCGGGGCAAACTCAGCCTGGCATAATGCCGGTTGGCCAGCTTCGTAGAGGTCACACACACTTCTGAACAATTTGGGAAAGTGAAGAGCGGGTAGTCCGTACTTTACGACATGGGTCTGCCAAAATTCATCCGAGCCGAATTGTTGCGCCACGAAGTCCGGAACCGCGTATGCGTGCCACGTTTTGTTTTCGTGACTGGCCAAATCTATGCCCTTTCCGTAGGCTTGTGCCAAGCCGTTATTGGGAACGTCGCACGACAACATGAGGAGCCCCCCTGTTGAGTCTCGATCGATTGGGCGCTCGACCACGCTGCCATTGATCATGGACTGTTCCCACGAGATCCCGAGCTCGCTTAACCAAGCTGAATCCTCCGGTCTGGTGCCAGGCGGTGCATAGAATGGCTCGTCGGAATGCACCTCGGCTGCCGGAGCAAGCATGTTTTTACATCTGTAGATTGCATGCATCATCTCGTGGGCCATGGTTATCGCCAACACGAGGGTGGCGTGCGTCTTCGAACTAACCGATTCGTTTGGATCCAGCAGCCGCCAAATGAAGGCAGGGTTCAACATCATAATCACAAAGTCGAAGCCGTTGTGTTTTCCGCGGAGGTGGGGGTCCGTTATGGATGAGGTTATGCCTAGGGAACTACCTAGGCTGTTTCCAGACATTGTCGGTGACATGAAAGTGATGACAATCTTTTCCGCATACCGACTGAGTGTGTCGACCAATTCCTGTTGGCTTAGTCGCGGGGGTGTGTTGTTCTTTGCTAAGACTGGCGGCATGCTCAGGCCTTCAGCCTGCATATTATTTGCTGCAGACGCCAACAATCAGTTGCAAAGACCAGTGGCATGTAGCATATGGAGCTTGTGAAGAATGAGTGAGAGGGGGAACAGTATCTGCGTACGATAATAGTCTGTGGTCTTTACTCCCAAGATTGCATCCAGGCTACAATGGGCAACGTTAATAGGGTCGCGATGATAATCTTGTCTAGGGAGTCACCGCTGGGCAGTCCACGTACAAGGGGTGATAGACGGTAGCCCGCATAAGCCTATCCGCGAGCTCGATTGCCGGAGACAGCTTCTCCCAAAACACGGGGTTATCCACGCTGAAAGTCGCGTTTGCTGCGAGACGACTATCTAGTGTCCCCCGCCACGCTTCGGCAATGGGGCGGTCGAGATTATACCACCTCTTCTTAGCGAAAAGCGGAAGCCAATTGGCTTCATCTATGGTCATGTTCATTGGCTGAGTCTGCTGCAGAGCACCGAAAATCAGGGCTTGCCCTACCGTTCTGGGTCAGAAATTCCACTATCAGGTCAGGAGAGAAACTACACACAAGTGAAGTACCCGCCCAGGTCAAATTGCTGGAAGTTTTCATCAAGCAACAACCGATCCAGCTCGGGGTCACTAGGCAGTGGCAACCCGACTCCCAGCCTCAGATAGATCCTGGCCTCGGGGGACAGCGTGTCAGGATACTTCACATCGATATCTGGGAACCTGGGGTGTAATCCTGATTTGTTTTCTTCCTTCCAAGGATCTACACAACATGTTAACAAGATACGTAGAATAGAAGTCAAACCGGTGGACTCAGGAACAGCAACGGGACATGGAGTAGGCACGTACAAGC
This sequence comes from Diaporthe sp. P3_1W, assembly GCA_037177825.1. Classification (NCBI taxonomy): domain Eukaryota; kingdom Fungi; phylum Ascomycota; class Sordariomycetes; order Diaporthales; family Diaporthaceae; genus Diaporthe; species Diaporthe sp. P3_1W. Next base: position 165,743 of record JBAFXB010000008.1, read on the forward strand.
ATGGCTCACCAAAAAGCGTTCGGCCCATGGTGATATCGGAGGATCCATAGGTAGCGCCATATTGTGGCTGAGGGGTTTTTCTCAGTCCTGTGCAGGTAAACCACTGGCATCTGTTGCGTGCAATGTGCGACGGCAGTCGCCAACAGGAAAGTGAAAAAGAAAGAACGCGATGCAGCTCTTGCGGGGGTGCCGGAGGAAACAAACAATACCGCTCCACAGCCTATGGTATTAGGTCTTACAATGACACCTATCAGCATCTGTAACAACATCTAGTTCGACTACCGGCCTAGTCATTCGGCTATCATGCCCAACAAAGGCTGAGCCCGGTTCCGGAACTCGAGGAGCGTTCACAAAGCTGCCTTTGGTCCCAGTGTGCAATTCTGTTATTTTTCCCCCTTGATTCTTCTTCTTACAATTTGAGACACAGAATTGAAGAACCCACCTAGGACTTATCATGCAATGCCAGAGATATGCCATGCGAGTCTCCTCCGGGGACCTTCGAACCTCGAAAGGAAACATGCAAGGGCGAAATGTTCGGGATGCCCACGCCGGACCCGTGTCTCCTGCACTTTGTGTGCATGGTCAAGGAAACAAATATGGTGGCCAAATATGTATTCAGGAACAGAGAGAGTAGACAGACTTTGAGTCGCCTGCATGACTACCATGAAGAGCATTCAGTGAGCCTGGTGATTTGCGTCCCCGTGATTGCTCACGCGACTGCAACACCGGCGTACGTCGTGCTCAAAGTCTATTCCTTATCTCAAATGAGAAATGGCCTCTCAGCGGTGACAGTTCATGGGTGGCTTTTGTAGTGGCTGGGCCCGGCCTTTCATGGTCGATTCATGGTCAGGGGCCTGAATGGCTTTCGAAGTTTTTGCAATGCCGCAGCTTCGTCCCGAGGGGCCGCCAACCCTGGAGGTCTGCGCACACTTGTTGTCTTCTGCATGGTGGTGTTGTGGAAACTGACAGCAGGACGCTTTGCGGGAATAGACGTTGGCTCAGGAATGTTCTCGTTGTTTCCACCTGCATCACCGGATTCGACCTCTTTGTCTGGTGTTGGTGGCCGAGGTGGAGAACTGGAAAATTGGGGGTAGTGCTTCCCGGATTTGGTCTCTTGCTTCTTGGGTAGAATGTGACCCACTGGCTTCGAACTGCCTACCTTGTGACGAAGAAGACCAGGGTCTATCAATGGGCGTTTGCTAGCCCTTGGAGGAGTATTTGCAGATATCTCACGCTCTTCATCTCGCTGTACACGAGGTACACGAGGCATCCTTGGATGCGGCAGAACTGCGAAACAGGGTGCAATCACCTCGGCATCGTTTGAGGCTGATTTTGAATCTTTCTTGACAAAGCTGAGAAGGTTGCCCTGACCGGCCGAGCGCACCGTCCTCCCTTGTTTTGAGGGGGGGCCAGTTGTTGTATTACCCACCATTCCGTCCGAGAGCCTCTGTGCCTGACGACCCCCTGGTATCATGGAACCGAGCTGCGAAGCCATCGTGAAGGTGGATGCCTGGTTCATCGTGGTCGAGTATCCTCTGGCCCATTGCGGCTCCTTGTTGCCTTGATGGTCGCCACTCTGGACGGCGAGTCGAGGACGCTTCCGTCCGAAGGTTTCGGTTGAAGGCCCATCCCACCCTGAGTCGGCGTCTGCGGTCGCTTGTTGCTGGCTAGGGTCTTCAGGGAAAAGGTCGTCGTTAGGGCTAAAGCCTTCTGGGAGCTCGCCATAGATTTCTTCCTGTGTGGGGGCGTTGCGCCCCAGGATCCTACCGATCGCCTTCAGCTTATGGCTCTCGAGGTCTGGCCCAATCTTGGCGAATGTCTTCGCGACTGGCTCGACAAAGGGCGAGAGCTCTACTTCGGACTGGCCACCGCCGTAGGATGAGCTAGACAATGGACAACTGATATAAAGCAAAGCCTTTGCGCGAGTCATGGCAACATAGAGTAACCGGCGCTCCTCATCGCTATCCTCAGAGCGCATATGTGGGATCGAACCATTGTAAGCCGCCGGAACGAAAACAATGGGCCATTCAAGTCCTTTCGCGGCGTGTATGGTGGAGATGGTGACCATGGGAGTGGCCTCTTGTTCTTGAGCTTTCTTCTGAGTGTCCGAGGCCAGCGCCACGTTGGCCAGAAATCGGGCCAGGACATCGGAATCTTCTGACTTTTCTAGCCCCTCGACCTCGGGAAGCTCTTCCTCTTGATCCTTGTCAAGGTCCTTGGTGAAATCATTCCCAAGAGCTCGGAATTCCTGCACGTTTGCCCACCTTTGTTCGAAATTTTCAGTGTCGCTGTAGGTTTCTTTGAGGTGCCTTTCGAGGCTAATTCTGGCGAGGACGTCATCAATGATGTCGACCAGCCCGTACGGCTTCTCGTCTTGTGGAGTGTCCATCTTTTTCTGAATGTCCAAGATGAGACGAATCACTTCGCCACTTATCTTCTGTTCCGTTGACTTTTTTATGCTTGTCTTAGCGAGTCGATCGCCGCGGCAGTGTTTGACCAGCAAAGCCCACAGACTGAGGGACGACTGCTCTGCTTCTTCGACCAGCGCCTTGATTGTAGGGTCCCCCACACCTCGCTTGGGGACGTTGAGAATCCTCGCCAGGGCATCATTGTTTTCCGGCAGGTGGATCACTCTCAGGTAATCAAGAATGATCTTGATCTCTACCCTGTCGTAGAACTTGACACCGCCGACCATCTTGTACGCAACGCCAGCCTGGCCAAGGGCAGACTCGATGTTCCTGGAGAGAGATGCCGAGCGGAGGAGTATGGCAACATCGCCATGTCCGAGCATACCGCCAGACAACAGCTGCAGGCGGCCAATTTCCTTCACTATCCACTGTGCCTCGACAGTTGAACTTTTCAGCCGCCGCAGCGTGGGCCGTGTTCCTTTATCGTGAACAGGTTTCAAGACCTTCTCATAGCGATTCGAGTCCTGCTGTATGACACTCAGAGCTGTGTCCAGAATGGCCTGCGATGAGCGATAGTTCTGCTCTAGGGATATCTGGTCTGTTTTGGGGAAGTCTTCGAAGAGACGTTGGAGGTTCTTGATCTCTGCTGACCGCCATCCGTAGATGCTCTGGTCAGGATCGCCGACAATGGTGATCCTGTTGCGTTTTTGAGCAAGGAGGCGCATGAGCTCGTACTGGATGCCATTCGTGTCCTGGTACTCGTCGATGAGCACGGCATCCACGTTGGACACACAGGCCGGATGTGTCTGGAGAAGCTCAACGCAGCGGGTGAGGAGGTCGTCATAATCGAGAAGGTTGGACCTTTCAAGATGTTGCTGGTACTCCCGGTAGCACAGCTCAAAGGACCTGGCCCCCTCCGCGGCCTCGCCGCTGCGTTTCCTCCGCAGAGGGCTGGGTTTCCACTCTTTGCCCTTGGCTTTTCTCTTGCTTATCCATGCACGTGCCTGGACAGGATCAATGCTCAACTGCAGGCGCTTGCAGATGCGGTTTATGATGGCCCTTGAGTCGGCATCATCGGCAATGGCGAACTTTTGATCCAGGCCGATGTGCCTGCCGTATGCAGCCAGATAACGGCGGGCAATGCTGTGGAATGTGCCGAGGACCATCCTGTTCTCGCGGCCATCCCCCAGGGCGCGGCCAATGCGCTCTCGCATCTCGCGGGCAGCTTTGACGGTGAAGGTAGCAACAATGACATCCTGTGGCTCGTAGCCCATGGCGTCAATGAGCCAGACGACACGCGAGGTGAGAGTATGTGTCTTCCCGCTGCCTGGACCAGCCATGATGGCAACGGTGGCCGCCTCTGAGCACACTGCCCTGCATTGTGCAGGGTTCAGTTTCAGGGAGCCGAGGATTGAGGAATCATTTGGTGGTGCTGCAGCCGTCATGGCCGTGGCAGAAAACACAACTTGACGCGCGCCAGACTCCAATGAACGCGGTGGAAGGATTTGGTTAATGATGATGGACAACGAGAACGAGAATGAATGTCCTTCGATGACAAGGGCTGGGCCACGATGTGTCCAAATTGGCGTCGCGTCGAATCGAATGTCACTGTCTGTGTACAACAGCTATGAGACGCGTCTCGGGAAGCGGCCGGTGATGGGAGAGGGTCCTTCGGCCGCACGCCGCCTCCGCGCGATCACCTGCTCCCTGCGGATGCAGCACACCCACAATTGGGCGAGCATCACATAAGCATCCCGCACGGACCATGACCCTTGACCAGAGCGAGCCAGATTCACGATGTCAGCGCTAAACAAGCTCGGTCACATCACATTCGTCCCACGCAAGGAGCAGAGACGACAGTATCTTGTTTTTGTGAGGCCATTTTGATAGTCTGGTTCGCTTTTGGGAGCCACCAATCCAGTCGGCTATCACGCCTCCTCCCATCCACCAGCCCATTGATTGCAATGTGCCTTGCTGGGTGTTGAGTGTGTTGATCTCACACCATGAGGACGGGGCCCACCTGAGCTGGGCGGGTACAATAATGCGTGTGCATTGATGCTGTGTCATCATGGGCGATGGGAATTGACTTCATGCCATGTCTAGGGGTCCTTTTCACAGACGTCTCTTCTCGAGGCGGGATGCTCCCATCCCATCAGACGAGGATGCAGCTAGGGCAGCATGGCGAAGCATCCGTCAATGCCGGGACTCGAAGATGCGACTTACGGGCCAGACGGGAAGGTCTATTTTGGCCTGTCACCGCCAGCATCGCACAAGAGCCGTATCTGATCGCCTGCAGATCGCCATCCAAACCCATCACCTCCCGCCCAGCAGACCTCACACGGGCTGAGATGGGACAGGCGGGCAGGCGGGAAAGGCAGGACAGGATGCAATATCAAAATGGGCGGGGAACACGACGGCCACCCAATCACGCGGGGCCTCGCCGGTGCCATCGCATGTCGGGCGCTTAGAGACCCCTGGCCCCCTGCGCACCCACCGGCGCTCCAGCCAACCACATTACACGACAGGGCTCTGGCCTGCCCTCGGTGCTGCAAGCCCACCGCGACATCACGACGATGTGCGGCCTCGTTGGACGAGTCCCAGCCCAGAAGAGGCCTGCCATGCAGCTGCCGCCCTGCCCTGCCCTGCCCACATGTGCCTGTGTGCCCTTTGTGCCTGCGTGCCTGGGCCCGAGATGGGGGCGTCCACCACGCGCGAACCGGCCCCATTGGCACATGTTGCAGAGAGAAAAGCCGGCATTGCGCTCTTGAGTGGCTGCATTGTCCCCACGCCCGCCCCGTCCCTCGCCTCTGCATCGCTCCGGTATCAACAGCCGCTATATACCCTTCTGCCTCTCCTCTAAACGGCTCTGGAGGCTGATCTTTCCTGCGTCCCCATGCTACATCTCTATCACAATGCGTTTCGGCCCATCATACCTTGACTAAGAACTAAACAATCCAAACCCCATCACGCCTTAGTTTTGGTGGAGAAGGTAGATGGCAGCCGTCTGGTCTACTAGAAATAAGCCTTGGCCCCGGAACTCTCTTGTCTGACCCTCACAATGCCCCTTGGTCTTTGCAAACCTCCCACCTCTCTTATCACTCTTTCATTCACTTCAAGTTTCGTCACAGTTTTGGTAGCCGCTGCTGCTGCACCACACCCACCTAGGCCGCACCAGGTGGAAAAGAGGGATAACAACAACCCCCTCGGCATCGACTGGAGCCCTGCCCCTCCGCCCGACGAAGGTCCCGCGGGAGCAAAATACGCCCTCCGAGATCCAGCATACCTACCAGCTCAGATCGGCGGCATCGTCGGCTCGTACGCTTTCTCTCTGGTGCTGGTCGCCATCATCCTACTGAGCTTATCCAAAAGGCGGCGAGAGCATCTCCGAGCAGCAGAGGACTTCAGTACCTGGGAGGATACAAACCTCACATTGGAAGTTGCCGAACGATTCTCTGCCTACAGGCCACAGGACGATTTCCAGTTTCGAGGCCAGGATTGTCCTCCACAGCACAGCTTCCAGGACTTGCCAAAAATCCACACACAGGATCACGTTCAGGGCCACGTCCGCAACTTTTCTCTCCCCTCGCCTACTTCGGCGAAATTCTCAACAGGAACGCGAGAACAAACCCCCTATATTCTCCCATCACCAGACGGCAGTCTTCGTGGACGACCAGGCTTAGATCCAAACGTCGACCAGTCCGTCGTCGCACTAGACAGAGTCATGGCGCAGGCACAGCTAGAAGATATGTACAAGTATGTGATGGAGCAGGAGGCTGCCAAGGAAGCGGGAGTCGAGTTCAGAGGGCCGACGTTCCCTAACGCAGGGCTGCAGCAGCTGCAACTGCAGCAGCAGAATGCCTCGTCACAGAGCATACTTCAGAAGAAGGGGAGAAACAAACCCGCAAACCTTAACCTAAGCGGCGACGCCAAGTCGGAAAAGACGCAGTCCCGGACCTCCTCGATCCTGTCCGCCCTCAAGTCCCCGCTGGGGAAGAAGAAGGAGAAGGTGCAGGCCATTAGCATTTCCTCGCCGATCATGACACCCATGACAGGCACATTCCCGCCCCAGTACGCCGGCGAGGAGATGAACGCCATCCCGCCACGGCACTACGCACCAGCTGCGCCGCCACCAGTCCCCACGGGCAACGGCACCTTCAGCCAGCGACGGAACGTCCAGATGGCCCCTCTTACGCCGCCGGACGACATCTCGCCAGAGAGCACGCAGAGCATTGACGAGCGGCTCCGTGCCATGGCAAGCAAGGGCAAGGACAGGGACGTCCCGGAGGAGTCCAACGATGAAGAGGAGGAAGAGGAGGAGCGACAGAGGCAAGAGCACTACTACCACTCACGCCAACAGTCGTCCGCCACGATGGAGGCGGACCCCATCTCCGCCACGTCGGAGACATCCACGACGCCGCTGGTCAGGGGCGATCGGGTCCGCGACAGCCGGGCCTCGGGGCTCCCCTCGAGCCCCAAGCCGGGGGTCAACCGCTTCCCGAGCCTGAACTCGCTGCCGTCGTCCCCGAAGCCGGGCGCGACCTTCTCGCGGCCCAACGCGCCGTCGGCGGTGCGCACGGGCGGCGCCCTGCCGCTGCGTGCCTACGAGCCGCCGCTGATGTCGCCCAACACGTACGACCGCACCGTCAAGCAGACCGTGTTCGAGAGGGCCGGCCCGCTGTCGCCCGGGATGGGCACCGCGCGCACGCCCCACACCGGCGCGCCTGTCCCGTACTCGCCGTACCAGCCCTTCTCGCCCGTGGTGCCCATCACGCCCAGCCTCGTCACCAAGGCCGACAGGAAGAGGATGAGGAGGATGGAGCCCAAGACGCCAACGATGGAGATGGTCCAGAGCAGCGACGATATCTGGTGAGCAGCTGGCTCGGGCTAATTGGCCGTGGAATAGACAGACTGTCGAGCCAGGTTGGCAGGCTTTTAGCTAGTCATGCCGCAGATCCTTTGTCAAGGTTTGGGTACACAAGCTCTTTGGATATTACTTGTGGATAGCTGGAAACTTAAGAGGCCTAGCTCTGAGAGTGCGCAGTACGGATACGGGCACCGGTGAAAAGGCCGAGCCCACACAAGCCGTTGCGGCGGCGACTTTCTTGGCTGGAAGGTCCTTGGCAGATCACGGACAGGAACCTTTTTGTTTCTTTATTTTAATCTTCAGTAGAGTCGCATATGTTATCCTGGGCGCTGGGCTCGTTTGGAATATAATACCTTGTTGATGACCATAATAGCTCTACAGGCCTGCATTTTGGGTAACGAGACACCAGTACCAAGCAAGAGGGCGTCACCGACTTGGTTCACGGGGTTATTTAACCGTGACAGGAGGGCTTGGATGTTCATAAAATGCTTGGCCGGGTGAAGCTGGCGCTGATGTTTGTGTCGTACATCTGAAACACCAGGCAAGCGAAGGCAAAACCGCCGCCAAGTGGGTGTGCCAGGCTGCTGACTGCCTGACTGCTAGGGCCACCACGCGAAGCTTGAGCTCGCCCGACACCGTGTCTCTTACCCAGGTTGGTGCGGCACGCCACCACACACACTTCGATCAGAATACTACCGGAAAGCAGTGCGGTTCCTCCCGCGATTCGTTGGACTCGGACGGACCGGACGACCACGTAGTCTAGTGTGTCGGAACCACGCCGCCGTATGGGAATGGCTCGACGTTTGCCTTCTAGAAGAAGTGTGTGCTGCAGTCAGTCACACGATTGATTGCTTGGTCCGAGCAAAAGAAGAGTTCTAGCTCCCCGTCCTGTCCTTGAAGAACGACTGCCGGGGGGCAAATACGCGGGCGACTGACACATGCAGTTGCATGATCGCGGAGGAGGCGCACGACCAAACCTTATCGCGCTGCGGAATGACGACAGTTAGGACCTCTGGCAACGGTTTAAGGCTGAGTCCCTGCCACATACCACTCTTATGTTTTTAAAATTTTCGAGAAGAATTCAGGGTAGTCCGCAGATCATCGTCCGTTCTTATTCGGGTGGTCTGTAACATGTGAAGTTGTCGTAATGTTGACGATAAATCGATGGTCTCGTGAGCGGTAGCTGTTAAGGATGTGTAAAGAGGAAAGTGCTGTTAGCCAGTTCCTCCACACCCATGTGCGACCGTTCGTGATGTGCGTGCTGTGAAGCACGAAAGGATCCGAGGTGTCTGAGTGTAACAGAGCCAGACTACCCGGAGTACGAAGATCGCCAGCGGAATACTACAAGGGCAAAAGGACCCGAGTTTGGGGGTTGGGTTTTCTTGGTTCCTGAGGTCTGGCTGCGGAGGAGCGCAGAGCTGAAAGCTGAAGCCATGTGCGGAGAAGACACGGCCTATGGTCCTGATAGTCAGTACGCCTCTCGTCCGATTCTGGATAGTCGTCCCAGACACTGTCTCGGCCGGACAGACAATGGCTTCGAGAGGGTCCGAGGCCGAGAAGGCGCAGTGTCCCATGTGGAGATTTGTCCATGTTCTAGATTGCTGTTCCTGAGCCACGTCTGGCCACAAGTGAGCAAGTAGCCCGTGACTATGGGCAGTCCAAGTGCGCGATGGCTGCGACGGTGTTCGGTGGGCGATACAAACAGAACTTGACGAGGCTCAGCATCGGATCGTCTGATAAGCTCGAGGAGCAAGATTGGGGGGACGAGCAGCCACTCTCCCGTCCCCGTCCCCACTGAGTCAATCCTGGAAGCTTGAGCTTGGTGGAAGGAAACAGGCGGTCGAGTCGGGCGAGTTCGAGGCCAGCCAGCTCCAGCCAAGTCCAATGCAGTCCAGTCCAGCCCAGCCCAGCCAAGTCCATTCAATTGGAATTGAGTCGAGAGTCGGGAGTCGAGTCGATAGTCGGTGTCTCGCTCACTTGCGTATGGCCACGGCGACGGCGACGGCGCCGGCGATGGTGAAGGGTGAAGGGTGAATGCAATGGTAGCCGTGTGAAGAGGGGCTGTCGGCCACTGTTCCTACTGTCTCCCCACAGCATGACGGCCGCTCGACCCCACCTGCCGTTGACAGTTGAGGGGACTGGCCACTCTGGCCGTAGTATGGCTGGTCTGGCTCAGCCTGGCTGTGGCTGGCCGGCCGTGATTGGCAACTGCGGGTCCGCTCGTGCCTGGGCCGGGCGTCCCATAGGCTAGGCACCTCCATCGATCGCCCCTGCCAACGAAGCAAGGAACCTTGGATCCATCTCTGGGACTCAGTCCTGTTGGCCCAGGCTGGGCAGGAGCCAGGAGGGGCCCCCTACTAGCAGCACAGTACGGTGCCTAGGGTGCCTAGGGTGCCTACGCGGGCTGGGCAGGTAGGCCAGGGACGTCTTGTGCTGGGTTCCCAGGCAGAGTGGCAGAATTGGCAGGGTGTGCGGTGCGGTAGGATGGATACTACCGGCGCCCCCCGGCCGGCCTCTTGTGTTCCATGCGATTATACAAGAAAATCGACTGATGCGCTGCTCTGAAACTTGCGCTGCTCCCTATCGTTCTGCTTCCCGACCTTAACATCTTACGATTCCTCTCTCCATCCCTCACCACCACTAATCCCATTTTTTCCCCCGGCCCATCCATTCTCGCCAGGCCTACTCGTGCTACAGCATCGGTCTTGCGGCCCAGACAAACCCAGACACCTTACGACATCCACGATACGGAACCCACCGTCCCGTGCCGTTGACGTCCCATCCCAATTCCACTCCGTTGAGCCTGAGCCCCGATCTCCCACCGACCGTATCAGGAACGGCCAGGCCAGAGGTCACCGGTTTGAGGCCAGCTCACGCACCATCCCGCCCCGTCGAGTCGAGTCGAGTCCAGTCGATCCGGGTGACATAAGCCGACCTCGTCGCTTGACGCTTGAAGCCTGCCTCTGATGCTCGTGGGGCACGCCCTGGAACGTCCTCAGACCTGCTGAGCAACGAGCACTGAGCATCAAAGTGCTGCGCACCAGCATCACCGAGGTCCCTTGGGCCGAAGCAAGCGTGCAGGGCGCACCCCGTACCCGTAACCAAGATAGTCAATTGGGTTGAGTCGAGCTCGATCCCCCCAATCAATCAATCAGTCCAGCAGCCCCCAAAGAGGACGGGCTCCGCAGGGAAACAGCCGCACGCACAACCAGCCATTCGCGCTGTGCTGTCGCCTATTGAATGGAACTGGGTCGTGATTGAAGCAAATCGCACCCAGGTAGTCCACCAGAGCACATCGTGTCTTCGTGGGAGCGACAGCCAGTGATCAATCGTCTGGCCAGCCAAGGGGAAGAGAAAAAGCTCTGCCCTGCTGCCCCCCTCTTGCGCGAACGGACGCTCTCCTGCGACGCTGCCGCATCGAAGCGAGGCGCCGAGCCACTCATTCCCATCTCCCGCGCGGCCCCTCCACCCGGCCCATCTTACCCATCGCTGCTCTCCCCATCTCTCATTTGGGCCTTGCCTGTCTTGTCACGCGTTCATGTCGAACCACCTCTGCATAGCTGGAACGGTCTAAGCATTACCATCCGTTCGGTCTGGTTCGCCCGTTGGCCCTGACGCCCTCCGTTTTGCCCAAAATGGCAGATCAACACCAAGATCCCCAGCAAGTCTGGAATGCTGGCCTCGACAACTTCGACTACCGGTCCAGCAATCCCCACCCGGCCTCCTCAGCCCCAACCTCTGCTGCACCCGCGCCCGCGCCTGCATCCGCATCCGCGCCAGCTTCAGCATCCCGAACTGGTCCACGATCAGCATCAGGATCGCCCTCACAGTACTCTCTCACCAGCAACGCCGCTGCCGCCGGTCCCAACCCCGATCCCGTCACCACCTCAGCCCCCGATCCGGGCTTCTCCGACTTCGCTGCCTCAGCCGCTTGGACCGACTCCAGCCAGTTCACTCCTCCACTCGGCCCCAGCGACGGCGAGCCCTTCGAGGGCCTGAACCTGTTCCCGGACAACTGGAACGTTCCGACTGCCACCTTTCCAAACCAGTCTCTCCAGTACCGACCCAGAACAGACGGCCTCCCCAACTTCAGTAATCCGCCGGGCCTGCAGCTTCAGAACGGCGAGCTCTTCACCGCCTTCATGAACAGCGCCGCCGCCAACTCCGGCGACTCGTCGTCTCCTCAGGGCCCCGTCGTGGCCGGCATGTCTACCCTGACACCAGCTCAGGAGGAACAGCTTAGGAACATCGCCATGCCGCCCCACCTGCAATACCAGTCCCCAAAGAGTGAGCCCAGCCAACTAAGCCCCCAATCGAGCAATGGCGACGGCCACAAGGCGGGCTCTCCCGACCCGTCAAAGCCAGGTAGCCGCAAGCGCAAGTCTTCGGCCGACTTTGACGACCTGGAAGATGATGATGACGACGAGAGCCAGCAGCCGGTCAAGAAGACCGCACACAACATGATTGAGAAGCGGTATAGGACTAATTTGAACGACAAGATTGCGGCACTGCGCGACAGCGTTCCAAGTTTGCGAGTGCTGTCTAAGAGCGCGAGAGGAGAGGACACCACCGAGGACAGAGAGGAATTACACGGCCTAACACCCGCACACAAGCTGAACAAAGCTACGGTGAGACTGTGACAACGGCATTGGGAAGCGAAACACGGGCTAACAGACAACATACAGGTGTTGAGCAAAGCGACAGAATACATACGTCATCTCGAGAAGAGAAATAATCGCCTCAACGACGAGAACAGCGCCATGCAGCAGAGAATTTCAGCCTTCGAAAAGCTGTTTATGGCAAGCGCTATGAACGGCACAATGAGCCCGGTCCAGAACCAGAACTCGCCAATGCAGTTCGGCCAGGACGCTTCTCAGTTCATGAACACGCCGGTGGGCACCCCGAGAGGCCTGGATCCGCAAGGAATGATCCCGGTGCCCGACGACATGAAGCGCATCATCAGTCAGCAGCTAGCATCTGGGCGGCCATATCCTGTCCCGCAGCAACAGTTCCAGCAGAACCCTGCCATCATGCGACAGCAACAGATCCAGCAGCAACAACAAATGCAGGCCAACCGTTGGCAAGGCGCAAGCCCTTACATCGGAAAATTCATGGTCGGCTCTCTCGCAGGATTGATGATCCTCGAGGCCGCCCGCGAGAACGAGCAGAGCAACGAGTCGCCCGAGGGTCGTGGGCTCTTCGCCATTCCCCTGCAGCTCCTGGGTCCACTGGTGGGAAGCTCGCACGTCAGCATCGCCGGGTACTCATTCTCCATGTACCAAACAATATCCACCATCAAATCTCTGCTACTGCTTGGCGCCCTACTATGGGTCTTCGTTCCTTCTCTGTTCGCACCAAGGCCACCAAAGACGGACAAGACCGCCCAGATCAACAATGCGAATCTCAAAAAGGTGCCATCATTGGCCTCACCCATTCATGTCCGGAGGCAGGCCTGGCTTACGGCCGTCCAAACCGTCTGGGTGCCTCGGCACAACTTCTTCCTCGAGGCCGCTGCTCTGATCTTGAAGACGATGAAGCTCAGCCTGAGAAATATGATGGGCATACAGGGCTACCAGATGCTGACCGGGCTGACCGAGGAACAAGAGACAGCCAGAGTCAAGGCCTGGACTATAGCCTTGGACGCTCAACTAGCCGGAGGAGATGTCGAGATAAACAAGAGCCGCCTGACTTTGACACTGCTTGCAGCCAAAACCCTGCCAGACACGCCTTTGCGACTCATGCTAAATGCTCTTCACATGCGCGTCTTGCTCTGGCAGCTGGGCAAGCAGGGCCTCCACAATGTCCTGGCTGCCAAGTTGGCCAGGTCCAGGTGGAATGAGGCGAGACAGTTGTACAGGCTGAACAACTCACTTCGCCGGAACGAACCCGCTTCGTCAGATGACGAGCTTCCAGAGCATCTGGCTGTACTCCTTGAGCAAGACTGCGACGATGTTCTCAACGATGACATTGTACAGCGCGCGAACAATCTTGCGTGGAACCGCCCAACGATGCATAACATCGATTCAGACGTTGACGGTATGAACGCCGTCGTGGAGGACCCAGCCGTCCGGTCCCCCATGGACGCTGTCGCAGCCTGGTGGTCGAGCCTCATGCTGCAGCGAGTCCTATCAGCCAGTCTCGTGGAGGTCGAGGACGAGGCTGTACAGGCCACGGTCACGGATGATGATCTCAACCTGGCTGTCAAGGTAGCACCCATCGGCTCAAACGCCCAGGTGCGCGCGCTTGTCGCCAAAGCCGTACTCGTGGAAGAGAAGAGAGGCGCGCACATTGCCACTACCCTGAAGGCCATGGGCCCCAGCCTGAACCCGGACAAGCACCCCCGCTACAGTCAAGGAGTGCCACCCCTGATCGACTCTCCTATGTCATTCATCGTCCCAGATCCCGACGTCCAGATGGCCTTGCGCTGCAGCATGGCCATTGCACACCTAGAGCGCTACGAGACTCCACCCCACAGCGCTCTGTCGATCATCGATGGAATCCTTCCTGGATCGACGGAGGGCCTCTCGCTCCTGGGCTGCACGGCGGCTTTCCACCTGGTGCAGCGTCTACACAAACACGCGGTGGCTGCCGAGGCATGCGCCACGTCTCTCGAACGCATGGCGGGAACACTGAGGATATGGATCGGCAGTGAGGAAGGCGACAGACCAGGGCTGGACCGTGAACTCCGGCAGAAGCTGGTGGAGAGGTGTCTCAACATTACCAAGAGCGTTGTCGGCATGGCTGAAGATCAAGGCTATGCGACAATGAGCGAGTGCGACAGCGACGATAGCATGTGCGATTCCGTCGGATTGTGACAGTCACTTTTCCAAAACTGATAACCAGGTTTCCTTTGTCCAGGTTGCGATGCGCACACGCGTGATGGGAATTCACTGTATATATACTGCATTTAAGAGCGGGATATCAATCCCCGGGACGCATTGACTAAACGGCTCATGTTGGGAGGCAAAACTGTATTGCGAGCTTGGGTCTGCTCTCCAGTGCCGGCCAAGGCCAGGCAGGTGACGGGGGCTTGCTACTTGGGGGGCTTTATCTGTGTTTCTGGTTTCGACAACAACGTGCGTACGGTGTTTGAAAGCGGGGGCAAGGCCCAGAAACGAGTGTCTGGTGTGCAAAAACTTCATTCGTCTTACATTATATGGATTATAGCTGCTACATAATTTCATACTCTCTTCTTCCCAATATGTTATGGTCTTGTTCAGCTGGATTCCCGGGGACATGTGCTACATCAGAATTAGAACGAGAGCAGGTCGGTAGAGGTCGAAATGCTATCAAGAACGATGACAGATCAGCTCACCAGAATCTGCATGCGCTAAGGATCGTACAGGTTCTTGCATTCTTCTGCCAATGTGTGTACATATGAACACTATTAACGATGGACAAGAGTTTGCGCCTCCAGCAGTCTTCCCTCATACATGGTCAAACCAGCTATGTGTATGTATGCTGATGACGTGGGCTTTAAGCTTACGTCAAGCAACCCCATCGCGCCGTCCGGATAACAAAATAGCGATAAAGTGACAGATTTCCACAAAAAAGAAAGTCACGCACGCAGACCAAGAGCACAGCCCCTCTCCACAGCAGGCGCGTGTGTTGTTTAATCATCAGCCTCCGGAGTGATCTCAAAGTCGTCCTCGGGGAAGCCACCCGTTTCACGCGCCTTCTTGTCCTTGAACCTCAGCGGCGCCGGGACGCCGATGTCGAAGTCATCCTGTCCCGTGCAAAGGAGAGCGGGTCAGCACAATCAATGGCAGCATGGGAATACATTGTACACAGAATGCTTCAAGGGGTGGGTGGTGGATTATAAGGTGGATGAATGGACGGACGGACGGACGGACTGATGGATGGAGGGATGAATGTGATTCAAAATCTTTCTCCTCCCGGAGAACTCACCTCGGGCCAGTCGACGGAGCGGGTCCCCGCCACAGCCTGGCGCTTCGTGTTGTCGTCCGGCTCGGCCTGGATCTCGAAGTCGTCCTCGACGAAGTCCTCACGCGTTGTCAGAGCGTGCTTGCTCGCAGGCTGCAGGGCTGAGGGGAAGGCAGAGGTGGCTGCCACCAGGGCAGCGAGGGCCAGAGTGAAACGCATTTTTGGTGGATGGATGGCTTCTTCTGTAGCGTCGCGAGATGAGACTGGCGCCTTCAAGGCGGATGGGGGGAGAAAAGAGTCGATCAATGAGTGTTTGAAGTGAAGACGAAGATATTAGGAAATATGTTGACGATGCACCTCACACCCTGAATTCCAACAGGGCTGGAGTGGCCTCTCTATATACCCATCTGGTCGCTTCTGAGAGGCCATCGACAGCCGTCTTGTGAACTCATTGTCGCGGAACCCAGCGAGGCAAATGACTTACACACGAAGCTTGATTGTCAATAGTCAAGGTTAGGCGGGCGGTCGCGACAAAACCTTCCTCGAATGTGGTTCAGGAGGCGGAGTCTTGGCCAATGGCCACTGCCATCTCAACTTTAACTCCGTCACGGGCTCGGCCTCGGAGTTGAGATGACTTTTGGCGGAGAGGATAAGTCGCCAGTGCACACCCGAACGCTCATCCAGAGACAGGTGGTTGAGTGTCATCGTGTATCCTAACCACAAACTGTCGAGATCTACTGCACGGTGTGCTGGCTGGGGCGATCAGCGGCCTCATTCTTTGTGGGGTGGGAGAAGTTCTCGTCGACGTGGGGAATAGATTTCGCTCGTGCCAAACCTTGCCCGTCCTCGAAACGAGCCCAGAAACCTGTTTATCTCCGGCAATGCTCTGGAGCGCAGTCAATGCTTCCTTTCTAGTACAGACCCGTATGTTTTACCTGCACTGCACACAGGCTAACAGCCTTTCCGGGATCTGAGATGTCTTTGACGGAGGCCCAAAGGGACAGAATTCCGAGTAATAACTGGATGATAACCACGATATGAAGACAACGCACATTGGGGATAAATTCGCAATTCTGACCCCAGTGGGCGGCCTTCCAGACGTGTTTCTGCCTCCATTCGGCAATCATCTCATAGGGCGTAGCACCCGTCGCGGAGTCAGAAATGGGGAATTTGTACTTGAGATTATGGTGTTTGCACTTTGGGCTGTGAGAAGCACTTGAACGGCATGATGCTGATAAGAATAATTATTCCATAGCATAATCAACTACTTTTGGTTTACCTTGACCGGTGATGTGCAGAGAAATGAAGGTCCAGAGAGGATAGTCTTTAGATGTTTCTGTTCTCTTTATATGCTTGAAAATGGCATGTATCTACACCGTGAGGAGTATTACCAGTCCAGCCCAGCACCCCCACAGCCGCCAGACATCAGCTCGACCGGCCTCTTCATAGGCAGCTCAACATGGGGCTTGACGCCGGGCTTCTTGGCCCTCGTGCCCACAAAATGTATCTTCTTGTCCAGCTCCGCGAACTGGCCCTCGCCCTCGCCCTTCTTGACCCTCCACTTGGCCGTGCCGAGCGCGGCGTCGAGCTCCTCCACCGGCGGCAGCTTGAGGTAGACGAGCCCGTCGTCCCGCTCCTCGACCCCGAACGTCGCGATGGACAGCTCGCTGTCGTTCTTGCAGGTACCGCCGCCGAGGTCGAAATTGCGCTTGTGGTTGGGGCACGAGACCCACGGTGCGGCCGCCCCGTCGGCTTTCTCGTCGCCGATGAGGCCGTCCGACAGCACGAAGGAGCGCTTGTGCGGGCACATCTGCTGCGTGGCGTAGTACTTCCCCCGGATGCGCCACACGGCCAGCTGCGTGTCCCCGCGCTTGATGGTGGCCGAGATGCCGTTGGGCAGGCTGTCGGCGCCGTCAAAGTGCGACGCGCCGATGACGGGCTGCCAGGTCGTCGACGACCACTTCTCCTTGAGGCCCTTGAAGTCGTCCCTGGCCGGCTCCTTGGCCCAGAACACGGGCCGCGGCTGATCCCGGTCGTGCTCGATCTCCATGTTCTCGATGTTCTCCTCCGTGTTGTTGAACTGCTTGAACTTGGCTGCTATTGCCGGGTTCTTGATGGCCTCTGCCCACTCGTCAAAGAACGAGTCTACCAGCTCGGCCATCTGTGCCTCGAGGGACTCGTTGATGCCTAGCTTGTCGTCGAGAACAACCTCGCGGAGGTACTTGATACCACCGGGTAGGCCCTCGAGCCACCTGGCTGTGCGTTGTAATCTGTCTGCTGTGCGGATGTAGAACATGAGATATCGATCTAATATGGGGATGACTTCTGATGGTGGGACATCCTTGGCGAGGAGGTCGGAATGTCTAGGTTTTGCGCCGCCGTTGCCTCCAACGAAGATGTTGAAACCTTTCTCTGTGGCAATGAGTCCGAAGCTGTGTCATGGGTTAGTCTCCAGTGTAGCAATATTCCAGGGCAGAAATACTCACTCCTTGTTTTGTGCCTCCGCACACTCACGCACACAACCACTGACACCTCCCTTGATCTTGTGCGGAGCCCGGATACTCTTGTACCGCTCCTCGAGCCGCACTGCCATACCGACACTGTCGCCTATACCAAATCGACACCATGTCGTGCCGACACAGCTCTTGACCGTCCGCAGGGACTTGGCATATGCGTGTCCACTTTCCATACCAGCATCAACAAGCGTCTTCCATATGTCGAGCAAGTCCTGCTTCTTCGCGCCGAACATATCTATCCGCTGACCACCTGTGATCTTGGTGTACAGGCCGTACTTCTTTGCAACCTCGCCCATAACGATCATCTTGTCCGGTGTGATCTCGCCGGCCGACACCCTAGGGACGACACTGAACGTGCCGTTGCGCTGTATGTTGCCCAGAAACCGGTCATTTGTCTCCTGCAGGCCGTGGTGAGGCTTGTCCATGACGTGCTTGTTCCACAGGCTGGCGAAGATGCTCGCCACCGTGGGCTTGCACACCTCGCATCCGACGCTGTCGGCGTCGACACCGGAGTCCTTCATGACCTGCGGGAACGTCTTGAGGCGCTTGACCATAATGATGTTATATAGGTCCGCGCGGCTGTAGTTGAAGTGCGGGCACACGTTGTTCTTGACCTCGTTGCCCATGCTCACCATCGTCTTGTTGAAGATGGACTGCACCAGCGGCATGCAGCCCCCGCAGCCCGTGCCCGCCTTCGTGCACGACTTGACCTCCCCGATTGACTTGCACGTGCCGTCTTTTACCACGTTGACGAGGTCTCCCTTGGTCACGTTGTGACAGGAGCAGATCTGCGTGTCGTCGGCCAGGTCGTCTGCGCCGTCGTCGTCGCCCTGCTTGGCCCCGAGGATGAGCTCCGAGGGCGGGACCTCGAGCTCTTTCTGGCTCTTGACCATTGGCAGGAGCTTTATGTAGTCTTTGGTGTCGCCGATCATCATGCCTCCCAGGAGGTATTTTCCGTCCATGGTGAAGATGTACTTCTTGTATACATTCTGGAAGGGGTCCTTATACGTCAGGGCCTTCACTTCTGGTGACGGAAGACCATCTGTGAGAAGCTTGACATCTTTCGTATTGCCATTCTTCGTGTCGCCGTCCGTCTCCTGCTGCTTCTTCTTCCTTGCGGCCACTTTAGGAGGCAGGGACTGGGGCCCGTCCCTATCCGCGAAAAAGTCACCAAAGCTGGCGACTTCCACACCCAGAAGTTTCAGCTTCGTACTCAGGTCGGGCCTCTTGAATGCCCTCGGCGTGTGTTGTTTTGCCTGTGTCAGGTTGAAGCTCAGCACATCGGCCATCTCCACGCCGGGCGCGATCAGCCCGAAAGCCTGTCCCTGCCACGAGGCACATTCCCCGATGGCGTAGATATCCTCCTCGCTAGTCCTCAGCTCGTTGTCCACGATGATGCCGCCTCCGCGGTCCGCGCACTTGATCCCTGCATTGCGGGCCAGCTCGTCCCGCGGCCGCACCCCGATGGCGAAGCAGACGATGCTGCACGGCATGAGCTCGCCGTCCTCGAACCGCACCCCTGTAACGAAGTTGTCGTCGTCGACCTCGATCTTGTCCACGCGCTTGCTCAGCATCACATCTACGCCGAGATTGCGGACCTGCTCGACGACCATGCTGCCGGCCTCCCCGTCGAGTTGGCGGGACAAGACCCAGCGGCTGCGCTCGATAACCTTGACCTGCTTCAAGGTGTTCAGATCCATCATGGCCTTGGCGGCCTCGAGGCCCAGCAGTCCGCCGCCGACAACAGCACCATACGTTCCCTCTTTTGTTGAGGAGAAGGCAATGAGTTTCTCCAGGTCTTCAATATTTCGGTAGACGAAGACGCCATTCGCATCGTGGCCGGGTGTATAACGGGGTAATAGGGCGTTCGAACCAGTCGCTAACACCAGCGTATCATAGGCGACTTCGGAGCCATCCGCGCAAGTGACAGTCTTCCGGTCCTTGTTGATGTCTGTGACAGTCTTGTTGAGATGCCACCCCAATGCATTGTCTGCGCCAACATGGCCCTCGTACCAAGACAGGGGGTTCAGGTAGAGCTGCTCGACCTTGCGGTGCTCGAAAAAGGAGGTCAGGCCGACGCGGTTGTAGGCGAGATGTTTCTCCTCTCCGATGACAGTTATGTCGTACTCCCGGCCGCGGGCGTCGAGCTTGAGTAGCTTTTCTCTTTGTGGTTGTTAGAGGTGGGCTTCGTTTTAGTAGGGGGTGCTGCAAGTGAGGCTTACATGAAAGCAATCCCAACCATGCCCAGGCCCACGACCACAATCTTTTTCCTTGAACCAGCTGCCATGATTCTGGATTCTTGGTGGAAAGTTGCGCAACAGGATGTGTTGGAGCTCTCATCCGAGCGTGCGGGCTCTCGAGCGTCAGCACGCTGCAGTTGGGTTGTATCAGTTACGACCTAAGCAAGGGCAGCAAAGCAAGTTTTGCGTGACCATGTCACGATAACCAAAAGAACACTTTGCGAGTATGGAGGAGGAATGGGAGGATGCAGCGATGTTTTAGACGGTGGCGGGCATGAATTGAGCGCGGTCCGTCTACTACTCTACGTATCAGCCTGACAAGTAGCAAGAAACAGCATCTCCGAAACCAGCAATGCTTGGCCTGGTGGTACAAGCGCAAGCTCAGCCGGCCATGGGATGGGATGCTATGGGATGACTTTCTGGCCTGTGCGATATCTGCGACACATAGTAACGCGGGCGCAACTGGCTCTGCGTGGGTGGACGAAGACTGCATTTCCACGGGATGGCATCTCCGAAGTGCACCGAGCTCCCAGCATCTCCGTCATGACCAAGGGCCATCACGCCGACGGTGGAGTGATAAGGAGCGCGCCGCCAATCGCGTGTAAGCCATTGCCTAGCCTTATCCACCGTATTTGAGCCTCCCGCGGAGAAAGATAAAGGGCCCACGCCCAGACAGAAAACTGAGAGAGGGACCAGGTCCTTACGGTGCAGGCCCTAGCTCTCTGGCCCTATCTAATCTGTTATCGCTTATCGCCCGCCCTCCTGCTCCTGCCCTCCTGCCCTCTTGCTCCTGCCCTCTTGTCTACGTTACCCTCTAAGCACCTGGGCAGATAAGAAGCAGCAATGCCTGGTCTTCCAAGGTTGGCTGGTCAATCCCAAAACCACAGCACCATCTCCCGTGCAGACACATAGCGATGCATTTCATCGATTGTCGTCGTGTCTCCTTCGGCCCTGAGATGCTGCGTCGAGGTCGACCATGATCGTCTTCCAAAGGCGCAAACGGCCCGGCCGGGGTCACCGCGTCGCGAGGTGAGGCGAGGCGACTTGTGGAGCTGCAACACGAAGCAGGCACAGTCGGGCAGTCAGGATGGACAGCCCGTTACTGCTTACGAAATGCGGCTTCTTGATTGCGAGGCTACTGTGTAGCACCTCCCCCAGGCTAACCAATGCACGCCTCAGGAGACCACATCCGGGAATGCATCGCGCCTCGCACGTCCTGAGAAGACAGGCACGGGTTCCGGCTCGGGACCGCTTATAACCTGGGCAGCGGGGCACTCGGGCGGGCGAGCGCGTGCCCAGCCAAATCACCCGAGCACTTGCATCTTGACGAACTCCCAAGAAGCATGGCCTGAGGCTTGCGTGGGCTGAGGTCCTGTATCACCAGAGGCAGGTGACATCTTTTGGAATGCACTTCATTTCGAGAGACGAGATGCTGGTACCTGGTGGGGTTGCTTTCGTTGTCCCCTGACCTGCAATGCTACCCAGTCGCCCATGGGGGCAGCTGGTTCATCCCATGTAACCTCCTGGGCCACCAAGGTTTCTCCAACCTGCTCAGCAGCCTCACGCCGACACCACCAGCTAGCCATACTTTCCGTCGCGTCCATCTCATCACCGCCGACACGGAACGGACGGCAAGGGTACATATCCAGTCGGCCAGTATACACCACTGCTGCTTCAACGGTCCGCAAGGACCAATTTGGCCCGCCAAGGTCCGTCTTCTCTGCCATGGCATGCGGGCAAACTTTGGCGCTCGGCCGTCAACATAAGCAAAGCAGCTTACTCGGACCCAAAGACGCGTCAAAGACATCGAGAGCCGTCACTCGTCCGGGTCTAACTACGTGGAGGAACATCCTGGACCTAGCTTGCTTTCATTCGCTCTAGTCCAGCAAACTGCCGACTATCTGCCGCTTTTCCAACCCACGGCGGTCGGCTCTTGTGAAGCCTCTAAAGGTCAGAATCGGCACGCCTTTCTCACTTCCAAGAGCTGCCTTGGCTTTGCACGACTCGATTCTCCACAGCAGGTGTTGACGACCAAGGAGGACGCACTCGGACTTCCTTAGGACCCGGCAAGGGGCTCGTTCATCTCCTTTAAGGCCATGCCACGCCGAAAGTTTCCACGTCGACAGGTTGGAGAGGCCATGGGTACGGAAACCTTCCAGCCCCTGTTGTCTGCGCATTATTACGGCTCTTGACTCTCAAAACCCCTCATTCATCATCATGCAGTTATCTCGCACGCACATTTGCCCAAAGCAACTTGCCAATTTAAGCCCGCAGTGCTCTAGTCTCGGCAACGGGCGCCTCCACACTCCACCCAACCGGTGCAGATCTCCCATGATCACACTGGACGGTTGCATCGAGCCAGCGCTTGTGTTCTTACTAGTAGAATATCACCGCAATGCCTTGCAGCACCCACGCTTCTGCTGTCCACTCTTGGCCGACTCGCACGCACAGTTCCAGATCTGTCTGCATCTGGATGTCAACGAGCATGCTAGTTTCCATCACCTGGCGAGCCCACGGTACCATCCAAGGCTCGTGACAACAATCGAGTGAGCCATCCCACCGAGCTGTCATGGCTCATCTTGCGCATGTCCCGACGTCGACACTCCCTCCAATTGTGCCTCAATGGTTGCTGAACAAGCTCATTCGCTGGTCCTAAGCGTGCAATTACTTCCAAGATCCTTCGCATATGTCGCCAGGACGTCCCCCTGACTGCCTACAGGTAACCTGGTAACGTGGGCCCTCCTTGGTCCTGCAAGTGCACAGAGCTAGAGCCGAGCCCGGGGACATTAGCAGGACAAGGTTCATGATGCCTGTTCGTCCATACAACAACCGTACATGCAGTCTAATTTAAGTTTCCCGTGCTTGCGATCTGCGTATTCCCTGAAGAAAGCTCCCGGATTTAAAAGTCATGAGCCTTCCCCAGAGACCATGACTGAGAGGGTGCTCTGCTCTTCTCTCTTCAGCTCTGCCTCTCGTTGACCTGGTGATTTTCCTTCGTTCCTGGTCTGTGGTAGTCAGTCGCTGTGTCTGTTCGCCATGCATTCTCTAGACTGTATTCTCGCCATCTTGGCGACGGCATCCCATGTAGCTGCGGTCCCTCGCGTCTCCCGTGTCCGTGAGAGCCCGTCATCACCGGTCCAGAGATACCTTGGCCCGCCAACATCCTATGTTTACAACCAAACTCGGGCCGATGCTGTGAAGCAGACTTTCCAGATTTCCTGGGACGGATACTACAAATATGCCTTCCCTGGTGACTCTTTGCTGCCTGTCTCAAACACGTTCGAGAACGATCGGTTAGTACAGACACCTTGAGTACGATATTCAAAGTTCCAGCCCGCTAACCGGCAAGCAGCAATGGCTGGGGTGCCAGCGCCATCGATGCGCTCAGCACTGCACTGATCCAGGGCAACACAGAGGTTGTCAACCAGATCCTGGACTTTGTCCCAACCATCGACTTTAGTGTCAGCTTCAACGACACTGAGGTGTCTTTGTTTGAGACTACCATCAGGTATCTTGGTGGCCTCCTATCCGGTAAGAACGCCCACAGAACTGTCTCCAACACCACTGGAGTGAGAGACGGGAAGAGGCTCAAAAACCTTGGCTGACTGGAAACCCAAGGTTATGACCTTCTCAAGGGACCTCTCTCAACCTTCGTGAACGACACGAGCAAGATTGAGCCCCTTCTGGAACAGGCCAAGAACCTGGCCGATAACCTCAAGTTCACTTTTGACACACCCACCGGCATCCCGGACAACAGCCTCTTCCTCGACCCTCCCAGGATTGGCAACTCGACCTCCAACGGTGTTGCAACCACCGGCACGCTCATCCTGGAGTGGCAGCGTCTGTCCGACCTGACAGGCGACCCCTCGTACGGTGAGCTCGCGAAGAAGGCAGAGTCGTATCTGATCAACCCTCTCAACCCGGAGCTGGGTGAGCCCTT
This sequence comes from Diaporthe sp. P3_1W, assembly GCA_037177825.1. Taxonomy (NCBI): domain Eukaryota; kingdom Fungi; phylum Ascomycota; class Sordariomycetes; order Diaporthales; family Diaporthaceae; genus Diaporthe; species Diaporthe sp. P3_1W. The sequence continues at coordinate 189,595 of JBAFXB010000008.1, forward strand.
CCCGGGTCTCATCGGCACCGATATATCGATCAGCAATGGCTCGTTCCTGGACTCCAGGGGAGGCTGGACGGGAGGGACCGACAGCTACTACGAGTACCTGATCAAGATGTATTTGTACGACCCTGAAACCTTCGCGGATTACAAGGACAAGTGGGTGGAGGCCGTGGACAGCAGCATCGAGTACCTGGCGAGCCACCCGACCAGCAGGCCCGACCTGACGTTCTTGGCTTATTACCGCAACAACACAGACACTGGCATTGTTTACCTCTCGCAGCATCGTAAGTCAACCTCCCGTCTTTTCCTTTCTCCGGATGTCATCTCTAGGCAGAGCAGTTACCCCACGTCGAGTTTGTGGTTCGCCGCTTGTGTGACCACGGGTGCCCGTGGGAACACATGCACAAAGGCAAAACACGCGGACTTCGTGTGGCATGGATCAACCGCCCGTATATGCGGTCCCTATGATTCAGTGTTCTAGCCTCACTTGCACAACATATCCGTTCCCGGGTACTCACCTGAGGGAAACCTTCCGGGCTCAAGGCTGACCCAACCCTCACCGAAAAAACAGTCGCGTGCTTTGACGGCGGCAACTTCATCCTGGGCGGGCTGACGCTCAACGAGCCGTCGTACATCGACTTCGGGCTGGAGCTGGTGGCGGGCTGCCGCGAGACGTACGTGCAGACGGCGACCAAGATCGGGCCCGAGACGTTCCGCTGGCTGGGCGAGAAGTCGCCGGCCAACGCGACCGTCCCGCCCGGCAACGAGACCTTCTACGAGCGCGCGGGCTTCTACATCGACAGCGCCGACTACGTCCTGCGGCCCGAGGTCATCGAGAGCTACTACTACGCGTACCGCGCCACCGGCGACACCAAGTACCAGGAGTGGGCCTGGGAGGCGTACCTCGCCATCAACGAGACGTGCCGAGCAGGGAGCGGGTACAGCGCCATCAACGACGTCAACGTCCCCGGCGGTGGCGGGTTTGCCGACTTCCAGGAGAGCTTCTGGTTTGCCGAGGTGCTCAAGTACAGCTACCTGATCCATGCGGAGGTGAGTTTCTGCCCCTCCTCTCCACCCGGCTACATATTTCAGTCAGATTGCTGGCTGTTGACGAGCATGACCGCTTACGTTGATTGATATAGGACGCTCCGTTCCAGGTCAAAGCGGACCACACGAATGAATACGTGTACAACACCGAAGCTCATCCTGTTCGGATTCCTGGCGGGGAGAGCACGGCACGATAGATGGCCTCAGCGGGAGGATCTATCCTACATTTTATTCTAATTCATGCATGCATACATCTGTGAAGATAGATACATTTGCATAGATAGGAGTATTTCTAATATTACTACCTATTTTTCTTGAGATTGAGAGTTGTGTGCTCATAAAAGACGTGGGTTTGTTGACTTGCCTTCTACTTTGAAGTCTTGAGTCGCCGTTCCGCATGAAGCCCATGGATCTTGCGAGTTGATATTGTGTACTGCCAATGAAGATTATGTAGGGCAAAGTGTAAATGATGATTGCATGATTGCAGTCCCTACTTGCTTGTCAGTATAGGTCGGACTCGCAGGGACTTCGATACAAATCCCCTGATGACAGTCATTTGGATGGAGTGGTTGAATATGACTGCCTCCATCATTTTATGTTTAACTTCGTGGCAGCTCTTGTTGCATGTTGAAGATGTTGACATAAGCGCGAAGACAAGCGGTACCTAAAAGGCTTTCACGACCAAATCCATGGGGAAGTTAGACTATACTTTCTGCACTTATGTTCGCGATCTTGACACACTTGTACCTTCTACTAAACTTAAGCATATTTTCCTTTGGAAACGGATAGTACACAGACACATTACATATCTAATGCACACACCCGTCCAGACTATCTACACATCCAGACCATCTACTCATCCATGACTGGATGCCCAACACACCCATACCCAGGACACCCACCAACAGAACACCCACAATCAGCACTACACGCCCATAAACAGCATACCCACAACCAACATACTTACATAAAATTCATACAGTTAAGACTAATTAATATAAAAATATAAATTCAGCATAGGCCTATAAACAAGGATATTTAGATATAGGAGTTATGCTATAGTTAATTGCGAGAATATTATTTAAGAGGTGGTATCTGTGTACCATCCGTTTTCTTTCCTTTTGTCCCGAATTGATGATCATCGCAGCCCGTCCCATCTTTGCACACGCTCTCTCTACATTGTCTCCTCTTCACGTGAATCAGACTACAAATATGACCAGGGCGTAACGCCCAGATTAAGCCACTTTATAACGGCAACAGGAGTCTGACGCGTATGGCCTCCTCATATGGGGCTTCAGTGTCCAAGGCTCTTGCATTGTGCTAGTTTGGATGAGAGAAATGTTGCAGGAACTAGTGATTTTTATTCTGGTGGTTCGATCCTCCTGAGGCAGGTCTCCCCACTCGTGAGGAAGTCTGGCAGGGAATCCACATGCGGGCGGCAAGCGAGAAACTGAAGCTGCGCCATGGTGAGTGAATTCCGGCGTCTACAAGAGATCCGAGGTGACATACCTAGGTATGATCAGGGAACCTTATTGGGTACCAGTGCCGGGCCTTCTTCTGAACGGCGCAGCCAAAACCTAGATACTTCACTGCAAGATAATTTGCACAGTCACGGCTTTCCTGATCCGGTAGCTTCCCTCTACGCCAGAAGATGAGATGATGCAGAGGAGAAATTTATGTGAGGCACTCCAGTGTCCGACTCCTCGTTCTATCATGGGCAGCTGCTCCCTGTGATGAGCCCGCCCCCGACCAAGCCACCCCCTTCCCGGATGCAGAAAGATGCTAAATGTACATAGGCCCACGCCCGGCCCGGAACGCCTTGCTAGATATGCTAGAAGCCAGACCATAAACACGCACGCATGCGAGGCAACCCCCTTTCTCCCGGCTACTCCATCCGTCACAAGCCGACTTAAAACACGCGCGTCTCGCCAATATCGCAAATATCAAAGACGCCCTCCTCGGGGATGCCCCTCCGCTTCAGCGCCTCCCTCAGCCTCTGGGGCGGCTCCATGACGGGCTCCGAGGTCAGCGCCCAGGTGCCCCAGTGGATGGCCAGCGCGGCGCGGCACCGCGTGTCGCGGAAGATCTCGACGGCGTCGGCGGGGCACGCGTGCAGCGGCGACATGAGCAGGCGCGGCTGGTACGCCCCGATGGGGATGAGGCCCACGTCGAAGGGCCCGCGCAGGGCGCCGATCTGCGCGAAGTCCGGGTTCGTCGGCAGGCCCTCGAGGTGCTTCTCGCCGTAGGGGTGCGTGGCGTCCTCGCCACCGCCCGCCGCCGCCGCGACCGCAGCCGGTACTGAGCGGTAGCCCGTGTCGCCTGCGAAGTAGGCCGACTTGGCGGCTGACTTGACCGCCCACGAGCACCACAGCGTCTTCTCGTGGTCAAAGGGCCCGCGGGCCGAACCATGCTGCGCAGGGAGGCAGGACACCGTCGCCGTGATCTCCTCGCCGCTGCCGCCGCCGTTGTCGTCGTCGTCGTCCGGCTTGACCGTCACCTCGGCGTCCTCCCACCAGTCCATCTCGGTGACGTTGTCGACCCCGGACTCGCGGAACCACCCGCCCAGCCCCAGGCCGACGAAGAAGTGCGCCCGGGGGAAGCGCGCCTTGACCTCCTGGACGGTCGGCAGCGAGAGGTGGTCGTAGTGGTTGTGGGAGATGATCACGGCGTCCAGGAAGGGCAGGTCAGCGACGCCGCACGCGCTGCGGGTGTAGCGCTTGGGGCCCGCGAAGGTGAAGGGCGAGCAGCGGTCCTCCATGACCGGGTCGAAGAGCACGCGCAGCCCGGACGGGTACTCGACGTAATGGCACGCATGGCCCAGCCAGGTCGTCCTCAGCTCCTGCGAGCCCAGGCGCGAGGTCAGGAACGTGGGCGTCCGGATGGGAACAGTCTCGCCCTTTGGCGCTGGCATCCTCATGCTGCCGTCTAGTTGGCCCCTGTGGATGGCATGTTAATAAGTGTTTTCTCTTCTTTTTCTTATTCTTTCTTCTCCTTCTCGGCTCTAATATTTGGCTCAGGGGATTTATACTGAGTGCCAACACACCATAGGTTGGTTTCTCGGAATTCTCCAATCGGGTCCCCCAATGTGCCCCTCAAGACCCCCCAACCCAACCCACCGGATTCATGGGCTGACTTACATGATGGCCTTGACAGGATACTCCCAGGGCTGGAACGCAGCCTTGTAAGAGGGATGGGGATTCTGGAACCGGTTGATGGTGCCGTCATTGTTTTTCACATGGTGAGGCTTGGACTTTGCACCCTCAGGGACAGCGCCCAGGGCGGGCTGGTTGACGGATATTGAGTAGGGCATGGTGGTCTTGGTGGTGAAGAGTGACACAGAACCAAGAGGCTTGAGCCGTGCCCGGGAGGGCAGGCTAAAAGGGCGAGGCATGAGGAATGAGGACTCTTAAGTGGGATTCTAGTGAAGGGGGTTGATTGGTTGGGTGTCCGGTCTCGTGGTGTGGGCGATGGGCATCGGGTTTTGCAAGGAGTGAATGCAACCCCTAACTCCGAACAGGACGACGACAGCCACAAGTCGTCGTCAACCTCCTGGAGTGCCTGGCCACCCGAGAGCTTGGGTGAAGTCTTATGAGCTTCCCGAATCTTCTCATCCGGATGGATTCTTACGCCGGTCTGGTTCGGTCTGCAGCCTATCACAAACTCCACTAAATCCGACTGCTTGGGAGATCCACCCGTGCCCTGGCAGTCTGGGCCCTAGGTGGGTGCTCCCTGGTGCTGAATGACCCGAGCCGCTCGACCTTGAATTGGCTTTTTAGCATGCACTTCAATGACGCTGTCAAATGGGTCTTAGGGTGGCCCCTAATACTCTCATATGCAATCAATCGTATCAAATTAGCGCTAATGGCCAGCACATGATATACTACACCAAAAATCATATGCACTTATCATGCCGTGCCCTTTCCAACTATCAACTATAATTATTCATCCCACAACCCTCTTAATACCATATCTTTTACTACGTTATATATTTTAACTATCATTAATCAATCTATAGTGATTTTATAACTATATCCTACCACCTAACCCCCCTAAAGCTCCATATAATTCAAGGGCTGCTAGATATTAACTAGGCAAATAATACCATTATTATAAGGATTATAAAGTATTTTAAGGTATAAATTTACAAGCTAAGGAAGAAGAATTTAATAACTAATATTATTATCAAGTTAGGAAACTTATATAGGGCCGTCTAGTTAATTAACTTCCATTATAATATATATTATTTAAATCCCAAATATCCATACTCTCTAATATATATTCTTATTACTTAAGCCCTCCTTAATCACCTCACCTTAAAGAATAACTTATATTAAGATAAAATATAATAATAGTTATTAAATAACTTTAATTTATTTATCTCCTAAAATATTATCAGCTAGGTACTTAAGGAAGTTAAATAAAATAAAAAGAATATAAATATAATTGCCACCTAATGAAACTACCTTATCTAAGCTAATTAAATTATCAAGACTTAAGAACTTTATATAAACCAATTTATCTTTATTAATGAATTTAATATAAATAAAAGAGATAAGCTATAATATATAAAATGGGCATTAAAGGGCATTAAGCTAAAGAAATTCATATCTAATAATAATAAAGATTACAGTATATAGCATTAAGTGCTTCCAGCACTTACCATCATAAGTATACTTAATTTATCTATATATAAAAGCAGTATAAATAATCAAGGCTTTATTGATTTCATTAAAAAGAAGGTTTTGCTTAAGATATTACTATTCCCAGGGCCTAATTTAGTGCTAGTAATAGATAACGCTAATTTTTACTTTCATAATAACCTCCAGCAACTATATAATTAAGCTAATATTCAGCTTAAATATCTACCTATATATTCACCTGATCTCAACCTAATTAAAGCATTTTTTAATAATCTAAAAAAATATATTTAATATTACTTTCAATACTATAAAGACTAGTAATATATATAGGAAGACTAGCGGTAATTTCTTATTAACTTAATATACAAGGTTGCTTTAAATATAGAAGTAATTTAAGGTTACTTTTAAAAGGTTATAATTCCTAAATTAAAGCAAGCTTAAATCAACTAAATAGCTAATTAATTATATACTTTAATGTATACACTAATAGTATATATATTTTTTAATATCTGATTATTATTATAAGGGTTATAATGTATAAGTAACTTAAGTATATCTAATAGTATATACTATTATATATATTAATTAATTATATCATAATGCCTTAGCTATAAATCAATATATATTAATAACTACGCAGCTTTTATAAATAAAAAGTATATTATAAAAAAAGGCTTAATTAAATAAGTTAAATAATATATCATTTAAATCTAAAAGCTTATTAAAAAGTAATTGCCCTAAAGACAATTAATTACATTTAATATATAAGATAATATTTTATTATAATCATACTTACCCATCATCCTAAATATATAAATTACTTAAATATCTAATACTCTACCTAAATAAAAGTTATATTATTATAATTTCTAAATAATAATATATCAAATTATAATAGTTTTATTACTTAAAATTCAAAATCTATCAAGTAAAAAAATAATAGCTATTAGAAAAAAAAGTTAAACCATATCTCAAATCCCCCCCCTTATATAATAAAAATAGCCACTAATATTATCATATAATATGCTATTTTCATTACACTAAGGGAAGTATTTGAAACATAGTTTGATTCAAAAATACAGGGGAATTGTTGCCTTATAAGGAAGGTATAAACTTAAATATATAGTAGGTATAATTATGCAGTAGCAGGTAATTACTAATATTATATATCTTAACTACTAAGATAGGATTTATATTTCAATATATAAAAAGTATATTATTATAATTAATACATTAAGACGTATCTAAAGATACTATCTATAAATATATAAGATTAAAAATAAAGGAAATATATATAATAATATATAAGTGTAATTATACTTACTCTACCTTTACTTACTTATTACATTACCATCACATTTAAAAATATAAAAAGAATTGCTAATCCCTATTAGATTTAAACTAATAACCTCCTACCTATTTATATAAATTATAAGATAGTAATTTAAGGTAGGTGCTTTGCTAACTAAGCTAAGAGATTAGACTAAATTATAATAAATATAATAAGTTATAGTTCTAGCAGCCTTATATAATTAATATAATGCCTTAATAGCTAATATAATACCTTAAAGGGTTAAATATATATTATATAAATATAATAGATAAGTATTTATAAGGCTAAGGCTTGTAGTTTCCATTAAGAATTACTAAGTATACCATGCTTAATATTAAAATATTTAACTTTATATTACTATAACTCTATTAAAAAAAATTATAAATATAATATGACTTTTATATCAGATGAGCCTAATTCTTATATTTTTAATAATATTATTATTTATACAATTAATTATTATTTTATTAAGAAAAATATATTTTATATTAAGATATTTAAATGTACCATGTATCTTTATACTCCTAGTTTTTATATTAAATAAACCTCTAACTTTATATAACTATAACTTTACTAAAAAAAGTTATAAATATAATATAATTATTATATCTAGTTATTCTAAGCTTCATGATTTTAATAATACTATTATTATTATAATTAGCCTTATATTAGTTAAGGAAATTAATATTTTATATTAAGGCATAGTAGGTATAAGTAGGTTGGGCTGGTCTACAAAACCTACTATATTATAAGCACTAATATTAACTTTGCTACTTTTTACTTATCATTATTATAATAATAAAAGCAATACTTAAAATACCCTTTTATATATAATAAATACATTATAATTAATTACTTCTAATAGCAGTATTATCTTTAAAGCCTTTAATTGCCCTTAGGGGTACTAATAAGCTTGGTATACCCTTCTCTAGCATATTATATTTCCATATAAAATCCTTTACATACTAATAAAAAAAGCTTCCTAAATCTTCCCTAAATTAATAATCAATAAACTACCTATTTAGCTATATTAAAAAGTCCCTAAATATATTTATATTTATATCTTAAAGCTTTACAGCTAAGCAACTTATCTCCTACTTCTCTTAATAATATTAAGCTTTCTAATAATATATATACTAAAGAAAATTATCTAACAACCTATTATCCTTAAAGCTATTAAGCATTATTAAAGATAATAAAAATATTAATAGATAATATAATAAAGGTAATATGATCCTTATCACTAGCCCTCTAATAAAAGAAAGGGCTATAAATAATATATATATATATCTAACTGCTTATAATGCTAGCAGCAACAGAGATAGCTATTAGGGCGTTAAATAGCTACTAAGGGCATTCATAAGCACTAATATAAGCTAACTATTATTATTATTACCACTATTAACATTAATAATATTCCCGCTACCTATACTACCCCTTCTTAATTTAGATATATTAGCTTTACTTAAATACCCTAATATAATTAAAAAAATATCATTATTTAGCCTAAGGTTTAAAAGGATATTAAATACTTTAGCTTAGCTGCCTTACTTTTAATTAATTAAATAAAATAACGCTTAATTATATATACTTTTAGGGATATAATCTAAAGAAGCTCTTTCCTACTTTTTTTTAATTAAATTAGCCTACTTAAATAAGTCATTATATATAAAGGCTAGATATATCCTATCCCCTTTAATAAAGTACTATAATATTAATTTTAATTCCCTTTTATAATTAAGATAATATCCTTTATCACAACATTCTTATTATTAACTTAATTAAATAAATAACTTAATTCTTATATTTTATTAAATAATAACAACCTCTTATATAATGCTACTTCTTATAAACTTTACTAAGAAGCCTAATTAATCACTTAATCAAGAGATATTATTAATCTTAATATTAAACTGCCTAATTTAAAATAAATTATTTTCATTTATTTTTATAATAACAGCAATTCTAATATCATAAGATTAACTATTAATAAAGGCCTAAGTAATTAATAATAATATAATTAGCCTTTATTAATACCCTAAGATAATATAAGGAGTAATGAATACTTAAAATAAATATATAATATTTAAAGCATATATTACTTTCCTTATAACTTGCTTTATAAAGTTATATATTAATAACTAAATAATCTTAAGGTCTATATTTACTACCTATTAGTTAGAATATATAAGTTTTAATATATTGCCTCTTCTTAACTAGATTATTATATTAAGATATTTATACTTTATCTAATAACCCTTAAGGTTAATAGTAATTCACTTCTTAAACTCCTTAAGCTACTTATTAAATTAATTAATAAGAAGATCACTAAATCTATTATATTATTCTTCTAAATATCTTATTAAAAAGATAAATATAAAAATACCCTTAAATTAACTAGCTAAGTTAGCTAAAAAGAAGAAAAAGAATACTTTTATATTCATCTATAACTAAATCTCTTTATCATTATAAAGAAAGTTAATAATAACAACCTCTTTAAGGATCTCCTAAATATCATTATTCTTAACAATAAAGAGATTAATAAAGAAGTTAGCAAAGGGGTCCTCTTTATTATAAGGTAAAGAATCTAGCTCCTCTTCATTATCTCTAATAAAGCTGCTTTCTAATAATAGCAATATTAGTAATAATAGCTTTGGGAGTACCTTCTTCAGCAGTAGCAGCTTCCTAATTACTAATAGCTTCTAAGGAAGCTTTATCCTCGCCTTAACAATACTCTAGGGCCTCTTCATAAGAGGTTTGCTAAATGCCATAAAAGCAGTATTCTTCTTCTTTAAGGGTGCTATACTTATTAACTTCAAGGAATTATTATTAAAGGTCACCTTAAGTTTAGGCTAAGATTGCAATCAATGGCAAGGGCTATAATTCAAGGGCTTATAATCACTACATAAAATCAACTTTAAGGTATAAATAGTAATAACCTTACTTAAAGGCCCTATAGCATACAAATACTCTTATCAGCAACAATCATATATAAATAAAGGGTACCTAGTACCAACCATACCTCCTTAAAGCTCCAGCAGGGTATTAATAGCTTTTATAAACCCTAATGGTAAGTTAAAGAGCGATATATTATATTTAAGGATAATTATTATATATAGCAGCTAATTTATAGGCTTTTAGCGGTAATGATAACCTTTATTAGTGCATAAATTAACAATATTAAGGGTATTGATTAATGAGATAATAAGTGTATATAGATTTTAGTATAGTATGTCATGTGCTGATCACTAGCACCAATTTGATACAATTAATTACATATAAGAGTAGCCCGACAATCAACAATGCCGATTGGGAGCCACTGCTGCATTACCAAGCATCGCAGTACCAGGTATTGGCATTCTGGTGCAGCCTTTGTTCACGCTGACTCCAAGGCCCAGCAGCACAAACCCAAGAATAGAGAACGGATATTGGCACCTGCGAAAACAGATGATACAGCGGTACACCACTCGCGCCACAGCTGCAGTTAATCCAAGCATATTACCCATACCCAATTCACACACCCACACCCAGACACCCACACCCAGACACCCACACTCAGACACCCACACACCTGACACCCACACTCCTAACACCCACATTACCAAACACTTATATTACCTATATGACTAGGTATATAAATCAAGTATATGAACTGGGTGTATAAGTGTTAAGTATATGGGTGCTAGGTGTGTGTGTTAGGTGTGTGTGTAAATTGGGCGTGAGTGTGAATGTACCAGTGTATCATCCATTTTTGCAGGTGCGAATATCCGTTCTCCAAGAATAAAGTCAAGTATTTCAATTGTGTGTGTTGAATTGGCTATATTTGGATATAGGTAGAAACAAATTCACAGTTTGTGAACCATTTCCTCCGAATTGCCAGATGGAAATTCACGCCCATCTGACCATCACTTGCAACTTATACACAAGATAGGCCTAGGCTCCTTCACCCCTCAAGGCGACGCATACTTGTAGCCATACTGGGCCTTGGCGTCATCGACGAGCTTCTTTGTCTCCTCTGCCTTCTGCCTGGTCTCAGGGTCGTCCTTGATCTTCTGCAGGAAGGCCTTGTTCCCAAAGGGCGACTCCTGGGGGATGGCGAAGCCCCTCTTGACGCCGGGCCGCTCGTAGCAGCGGTCGAACCAGGCGGCGACGTTGGGGAACTGGCCCTCGAGGTCGAGCCCGCCGAGCACGGCGCCGTTGGCCCAGCCCAGCAGCGAGATGTCGGCGATGGAGAACCTGCCCCTGCCGGGCCCGGCGACAAAGTCGCGGTCCTTGAGGCGGGCGTCCAGGATTCCGTACAGGCGCTCCGACTCGCCGACGTAGCGCTGGATGGCGTAGGGGATCTTCTCCTTGGCGAAGCGCGCGAAGTGGTTCGCCTGGCCCTGCATGGGCCCGACGCCGCCGTGCTGCCATGCCATCCACTGCTCAGCGACCGAGTAGTCGTCCGAGTCGTAGGCGAAGCTGAGCTTGTTCTCCGGGTCGTAGTGCTTGGTCAGGTAGGTGAGGATGGGCAGGCCCTCGAAGACGGCAAAGTCGCCGCGGTCGTGGTCAACGATGGCTGGAATTCGGCCATTGGGATTAATGCGGATGAACCAATCCTGCTTCTGGGTGTTCTTCATGATGTTGATGGCCTGCCATACAAACTTGGGCGCCTTGTCGCCATAGGCCTCCTTGAGCTCCTCTAGGATAATGCTGGCCTTGTAGCCATTGGGGGTTCCGGCCGTCAAGAGCTCGATGCCATCCTTGGCGATGGTTCCGGAGGGCTCAGGCTTGTCTGCCATGTCGTCGGTGCTGACCTGGGCTTTGCTGCTGCTATATGGGCGGGAGCCCGTGTTGGTGGTGGTGGCGGTGGCGGTGGTGATGGTGTTGGAGCTCAGTTGAGCCCGTCTCGGGATAATATGGGAAGATGATGCTTGACACTGGGAGGCAAGTGAGGTGAATGAAGCTGTTGAGATGCGGACACGGGCCTTGTGAGCAGGTGATGAGGCAGCATGTATAAGGGAGAGAGCCCCTCTTCTTATGGAGGTCGCCATGGCTGCCAGTGTAGGACTTGAACGTTGGGGAAGCACAGGCATGCCACGGCCAGTCAGTTACGCAACGATTGGAAGCTACGTACTACTAGATTACCTATTAAATTCCGCCTGGGGTACATTCCGCATGTGGGGGATGCGTGATGCTTTGAAAGCAAAGCTCCCATCTGGAAGCTCCCAAGCGCCCCACCATAGCTTCTGCCGCTCATGCTTGTGCCGAATTACTCAGCAAGGTTTGTAAACCACCGACGACGACGTTACACACCATCCAACCCACCTCGGCCTTCGTGCACTTCATTTACTTCTTGAACCGCCGCGACAATGCCCGCAAAAGCGGATAGCGATTGGCCCCGTCCATCTGGGCCATTGGATCTGCTTCTCCCAGAGGCGTGACTCTGCTTCTTGTTCCAGGACCGCGACGACTGCGGAACTCATGAACCCGTGGAGAGGAGCCATGCCACTCGACCCTTCTCCTCTGAGCACCCTCGCCCTGCACAAACTCGACGCTCTTTAGCCTGCGCACAGGTACAGGGGGCGCCGGCCTCGGGTTCATGAACATGTCCAGCCCGACCAGCCCGTCCGGGCCAGACGTCGCCCAGGAGCTGGCACCCTCGCCCCTCTCCTCCGCCTCCATACGCCTCCTTCTCTCCCTCTTGGCCTGAACGGACCCTTCATGGCTGAGCCCTGGCCCATCCTCGTCCTCGTCCATCGCGCTGTCGTCGAAGCGGACCTGCCTGTGTAGTTGTGGCTGGCATTTCGGGCATTCACATTCTGCTACCCACTTGCCCTTTTGCGCCGCCGTCAGGCGTCTGGTATATCGCGCCGGCTCCAGCACCGCAGAATCTGACCGTTTGGTGTTCTTCTGCTTAGGGGTCTGCTTCTTGGCAGGACGGCGTCGTCTCCCGTCGGGAACTACAAGAGAGTCAAGCGCACTCGATGGAGCACTCCTGCGGTCTGCTGCTGGCGACTTTGCTTCACCCTTTTCCCCAGATACGCCTCGCTGCGTCTCTTCCAATCCTGCTAGCGCACTGTCTCTCCGCTCCGATGTCTCCAATCCAGGAGTGCTGAAACCTTCCTCAAGCTCAGTGAGCGTGCCGGCGAGATCAAGTAACGGCCTTTTACCCCTGTCCTCTTCTTCTTGTTGTTCTTCTTCCTCAGCGGAGTCATCATACTTGCTCTGACACCTCCAAACGGCTGCATTGCTCGCCGATCTCACAGTTGAGGCGTCAGAGTCGCCAGTTTCCCACCCATTCACACCGTCATCACGAGGCGAGCGTTCTCTCAGCATAGCCTGTACACTGGCGGCTGTGATGGGGGCGACAGCCTGAGGGCTGCCTGATCTCGGGCTGTCGGGCTGCGTCTCTTCAGTGGTGCGCAGTAACGGTGATGGATCTGCTGACTGCGCCAAATGCTCGACCGGGTTCACCGTTTCAATGGTCCCCAGGGCTGTTGCCCGGCGAGGAGCGACGTACTGGTACAGAAGCGCGAGCTCGGTCAGGCACTTTTTTCTTGATTCCTCCAGCGACTGAGAGCTGGTCTTGTTGTGGTCTTGGGCAACGGAGTCGATTTCTTCGATTCTTTGTCGGATTGCTCTTATCCGTTGCTTTCGGGCCTCGTCGACGGAGGAAGCGTCGAAAACGGCGCCAGGAGATATTGCCTCCGTACAGTTGAAATCTTCGATATTGGCTGTGTTGTTCGTGTCTTCGGAACCCATGACGCCATCGTCGTAGGCTTCTCCTATCTCCATGACGTTCAAATTTCTCCTGAAGGCCTTCGACTCGCCTAAATTGTGCAACATGCCTTGCATTTTCTGTTCGAAGACTGGGCGCCAGTTCTTTGTGCTGTGGTATGCAGATGGCTTACGGCTGCCCTCGCCGGCCAGTTTTGTTGGTCTATCCATGACGGGGTCGGTTCCTCAGGTCAGTTGTGTGCTATTGCCTTGGAATAATACAATATACGAAATGATAGATCAGCGACAACAGCAAATAATTATCTGGAAGTAGAGGGTAGACCTCAGACTTTTGTGTGTCCTCACTACTTGCAACCTAATATTTGGCAATTCTCCTTTAGGCGCTACTAGGTGTGCTCTCCCGTCCTGAACAACATCGGACATGGCGCTATCGCTCACTATACGCATAAGTATGCACTACTAACAACATCGACATATTCTGAATGAGCAGACAGCGCCTTTCTGGACTCCACCCGAGTCCTGGCTTCCCTCAAGGACTATACCATAGCGTGATAACTAAATACACGCTACCCACTGACACTTCACAACTATCTTGTCCCTGGGCTATGGGGAAACAAAATAGACTGATATTTGGTCTGCACTACTAACCAATCCTGTTCATCACTAAGTGCTGCAGTCACGTCTTGTTGAGTATATTGTATTCAAACGAATGTGCGCCCGACTTGAAGGCTGGACGGACCCGCGCGCCAGCAGCTAGCTTGTGCTTTGCGACTATCTGGCACCACTGCCTGCAGCCTTCTATGGCCTCACCTGGCATCTTTCGAAGTGCCATTACTTGCTTCCTTCCAGTCTTTCGAGCAACAGAAAAGGGCGGCTATCGAGTGGGTTGGTGTCTAGGTGTGTGGGTGTACTTGTTGGGAGTGAGGTCGGACGTCCACAAGGGGCGGGGCGGGACGGGGGAGGTCGCTGGCGAAACAGCAATAGTGACGGCGCAGTCCTCACAAGGCTGAGCATATTGTTTAATGGCGACTGTCTGAAAGAACCAAGTCATGGTGTAGTAAAGCTAGAAGGAAAAGGACCATCAACACAAAATGACAAGAGGGATTATCAAATCTCAAAATTCATCAATTTATTTCAAGCCACGAAAGTAGAAAGATAATATCGTGACAACCTAACGTACAACCTTTGGAGACTTCAATCCTGGCCTCGTCTCGCGTGAACATTCAAAGAGTCCAAAAGTAAACGGAAACGCCTCCCTCTTGATGTTCTCCGCCCATGAATTGCCTCATGTTACGCATCCGTGCTTTTTTAGTCCCCCCAGGCATCAAAATAAACGGAAGCAAGCATATGTCGAGGGGGCAGGAGATGGCAAATATTCCCAAGCTCTCCAGACCAGGCCGCCAGCTCTTCTAGCGGCCCAGGCGGCCAGAGCCCCGATGCCCCAAGGTTTCAATCACCCTAGGGCGCTCAGGATCAGCACGTCTTATACGTGCACTCCTGCTTGAAGAGTCGTCCAAACCATCCAGGTGCAGTGCTTGAGCCAGGCCCTCGGTGACTCAGACGTGCACAGAGCGTCAGAAACATGCGATCCGAAACCCAACCAGGCTACTCGAGAGATTTTGACCCCCCGCCTAAGAAAAAAAAAGACCCTTTCCCATCATCACCCTGCCTTTCCCTTGGTCGTAAAGATTACGTGAAAATCGTGCGCATCTATTAATCAGGTCAAGGCCCGCGCGGGTTCAAGGATTGGAATGGTAAATTACCAGTAACGGCGGTCGTAATCGCGCGGAGGGTAGTATCCGCCTTCCCTGGGGTACCCAGCTTCGCGAGGGGGGAAGTCTCTCGGGGGAGGAGGGTAGTCATCGACAGGACCGCGACGGGGAGGCGGATAATCATCCATGCGACCGCGCCGAGGAGGGGGGTAGTCATCCATGGGGCCACGGCGAGGCGGCGGGTAATCATCCATGCGGTATCTCGCCGCACGGTCGTCGTAGTAGTCGCGACGAGGAGGGCTTCTGTCGCGGTAGTCGCGGCGCGGACTCCATCCGCCCGGTGGGCCACGACGGTCGATGAAGTCATCCCGTGGAGGGTATGGACGGCGGGCACCTGGTGAGCGGGATCGACCGCGGCCGTCTCGTGGTGGGAAGTCAGGTTGGGTCTATTTCAAGATCAGCAACAGGGACGAGAGAGGGAGAGGATAAAAGTAGCCTAGGGTCACCCACGTTCGCGATACAGGTCACACGCTGGTCCTTAAACTCGCGACCATCAAGCGCCTCGACAGCCTTCTTGAGATCTGCGGCAGTCTCGAACTCCACAAAGCTATTGCACACGGGCCAAGTTAGACTTTGAAGACAAGGAAGCGAGCATGGATGGAGGGGGACTCACCCTTCGCCATTGGAGTTGCGGCCGGTCTCTGAGTAGACGACATCACAGCCAGATTGACGGGCGAAATCTTTCAGGTCCTGCGTCCAGAGAATCCACGTAAGTTGAAGTCCAGGTTCGAGCACGGGGGCGGGTTGAAGCGGCCGATCCCCAGGCACAGGCCTCGGCAAGCAAAGTGAAAATCCAGGACCATCCAAGAGCGTCTGAGGTTGAAGTCCAGCAGGGAGAGGGAATCCTCGCAATCACGTCACTCCAAAACAGTCCAGATATCAAACATGCCAGGAACTCCAAGTCCACCGGAGGAAGACGCACTGCAGTCGTCCTGAGGGGGGAGCAAGTCGTCATGGAGGGGAGAGCGCAGTACAATCGAATCCCACAAAAGCTGGCCACCTATCCAGAGACACAGATGGCTGTTGCGACGGGCATCCGTGAATCCGGCAGCAAGGAATAGGAGGAAGAACAGACCTGCCAACTGGTATCGGTGGGAAGACCACTAATTTGCATCCTGTGAGGAGTGCGACGGGGGCGGGGAGGCGCGCGCTCGTTACTGGCAAATCCGCCAGGGCCGCCGGGGGCGCCATTCTCACGGTGACGCGAACCTCGGGCGAATTGGACAGTCAGGCGCTCGCCCATGAAGGTGGATCCATCTTGTTGCAGACAGTATTAGCCAGGTTCACGCGGGATGGGTCACGGTGGTGGTTGCTGGAGTCCACGGAGGAGGTCGCGACGTACGGAAAGCTGTCAAGGACATGACGGTTAGCCAATTGCCGGGTCGAGGGTGAGGGCGCGGCTGAAGAGCACGAGACGAGGCGAGGACAGGGTGAAATGAAAGCATGGGTGCTGAGAAGGCAGGAGCGTGGGTTGGTAGCTTACCTGGGACGACATCCCGGGCGTCCATGGCATCTTTGTACTCGATGAAACCGAAGCCGTTCATGAGCTTGATTTCGGTGATGTCGCCGGTGCCATGGGACGCGAAGTGGGCCTCAACATCGGCCTTGGTCGCTAGAGACGAGGTTAGAGGGCTGGACGGAGGCGGGAGGGCGCGGCGCGGGAGCACACAGGTCGAGGCGCAAAGGGCGAGGCGGTTGGGATGGGGCGCTTACCATTGCGCGGCAGGTTGCCCAGGTACAGGCGGGTGGATGACACCTCGGTCATGTTTGCTGCGATCTGTTTTCCAGGCGATCAGGTCATGCAACGGGAGGGATTGGACTGGACTGTTTTTGAAGCTGGATCGAGGCGAAGTGAGGCGACGGGAGAAGAATGGCACGGGGAATGGCAGCCTTATCGTGGGCGGACGTTGGGAGGTGGTCTGGTTTGGGATGCTGACGGTCTGCGACTGGCCGTGGGGAAAAGTGTGGAAGAGGGACCAGTAGCTGGGCTGAGCTTTTGGGTTCCAAGGTTGGTTGGCTGGGCGGGTGGGTGGGTTTGGGTTTGGGTTTGGGTTCAGATCAGACAGTTGGGGGCAGGCGAGGGATGCCCAGCAGGCAAGCAACGCAGCGAGTAGCAGCTAGAGCAAGCCCTTCCTGCTCCAGTGGGTCCTGACGGCTGACGGGGTAAACAAACCGTTGCTCGTGTCGCACAAGATCCTGTCAATGCCGAGTCGATTCCAAGCTGATTTGGACGTGACTGCTGATGCAATCGCCAGAAGCTCTTGACTGCTCGACTGAGGCGCTCGAATATTGCGCAAGGTGCAGGTGGTGAGACAGAATGCGAGGGAGAGGGAAAGGGACGGAGGAGAGGGGTTTAGACGAGGTCGAGCTCGAACCAAGGAAAGCTTCCCCCAAGGCTGGCGTCTGCTGCCCACCTGCCCACCTGCCCTCTTCGATCAGAGATGGGCAATCAATCGAGAGCACCGAGAACTGCAAGGCGCACGGGCCCCAGGCAAACACTCGCAGGCCCAGCCCAGCCCAGTCCAATCTCATCGGCTGAGTCCAGTGCAGCGCCGGCTCGTTCTTCCCCTCATATCTCTGCCATCTGTCAGTTTCCCACTGCAGGTACCAAGGTACAGTACATGGGTACATTGGTCATCTGCTAGACTGCTGCACCAGTACCACCCAGGCACCTAACAGTAGTGCACCTAGATAACCACGCAAAGCAGCCTCGGGCAAGGAAGGAGGAACCCATGGGGAGATGCAGCCGCCCTCTTTCTGCCCGCCTTGGCAAATGGGACCCGGACCCAGAATCGCAAACCGCAGCATTTTCGGATTCCACCGGCCGACCACATTGTTAGATGGATATTACCCCTGGCGAGTATGCCAGGGCATCCCTATCTCGTCACCCATGATAACTACGGCCGCATTTTTTGGATTTCGAGGTCGAGTGCCTCGCTCGCCCAGGTCAAGCTCCCCATGCCCATGATTACGTCTCACCATCCTCTGAGAATTGGGCACCGCGGCTCACGACAGCGGGCGATGGTGCGGGCCAAGCCTCACATCATCCGAAGTCTGAACAAAACAAGCTTCAGGATCTACCTTGGGAGGGTGTGCGCCGTCGTTAGGGAGCAGGACGGGCAGGAAGATCTGCCAGGAAGATTGACACGGGATCGACAACAGCCTCGGCCAGAAACAAATAAACTACCCGATTCCACCACAACTTGGCAGTGAAAGAAGCAAGTGACTGCCTCCCAAACACAGTGAAGCGATGCAATTGCCTCGATCTACCGCCCTGGAGGCACGTAGAAATGTTTGGGACGGGGGAGGCGGAGTTGTCTCAAAAGATTCGATACCGGCTTTACCATGGGCTTCTCATTCCCCAGCCGGGTTTCAGCGCCGCCATGCTCCTCCAGAATCGGAAGATTCTCGGTCTGCACCCATCTGGCCCATGCAACTCGACCAAAGCAAAAGATGGCAACCCCGGGCGGCATATCCAGGGTTCATAGATAGACTTTTTACAGTAGTTACTGAGCATAGAACCGGCCGGAGCTCACCCCTCGGCCAGGCCGACTGAAGAGATGGAGCCGCATAAAGCCGTTCGGCGGGTGCGGTCATGCGGCCCAAATCAACACCGAGAGACCAGACGACGACACAATTTGATATTCTAGCACAACACATAAGAAAGCTCGCTGAACATGAAGACACACGGTTAAGTATTTCGCAAGGAGGCTCTGTCCAAGAAAAATAAAAATAAAAATAAACGCCCACGCTATGCCACGCCGCCCGCCGGACAAAAAGTTTCCGCACCGTACCGTTCGTTCCGTGCTGGGGCTGTTCTTATCATATCATAATCCACATCGAGCATACTACCTCTCATTAAAGAGTATATCAATAATCTCGTCCATAATCGTAAACGCAAGGTGCGCACTGAGAAAGGGGCAAAGTTAGCTGGGCATCGGATGAGAGCCACGACGAGAGGCGCGAGAGGCAGTCAAAAAGGAGGGAGAGAAGGAGCGGGAAATTCGCAGTGCGTGCAAACTTACTTCAGCCGTTCATTGTTGAGCGTCGCAAAGATCCTCCTGCTCGCCGCCTGCGCGTTGACCCGCCCCACGACGCTGCCCACCATGTCGGGCACCAGCGTCGCCAGCATGAGGCTGGCCTCGGTCCGCGTCCTGGTCTTCTCGCCCCTGGTGCGCGCCCTCTTACCAGCCCCGAACGGCCCTCCCGCGGGCCACAAGCTATCCCGTAGCAGCGCCACGTACCGCGCCACCGCGTCCTCGTTAACGAGCACGCGGACGTTGTCGCGCAGCTTGCGCTCGATCGTACCTCCCAGCAGCTGGTGCAGTACTACCACCACCGCCCGCCCCCGCAGCCAGTTGTTACCGCGGTTGAGCTCGAACACCTCCAGGAAGATGTCGCAGATCGGCTTGACGAACGGCTCCGCGTCCGCCTGCTCCTTGCCCTCCGCTCCCGCCTCGAACGCGTTCAGCTCTGCCTCGGCCTCCGCCGCGGTCACCGCGTCCGAGCTGTTCACCGCCGGGTCGATGATGCTGTTTACGCCGTGCAGCCCGGGTCCCATCGTGTTCATCTGGCTCGTGGCCGCCGCGATGAGGTTCTGCCCCGCGACGGAAAGCTGGTCCAGCACCGGTATGCTGCCAAGTATGTCCTCCATGCCGTCCGTCACGGAATCGTACAGCCTCGTGATCATGTCCTTCCTGTTGTTCTCGTGACTCTCCGCGAGGTCCTGCATAATGACGCTCTGCGAGAGGAACGCCCGCAGCTCCCGGCTCCGGCACACGTCGGGGAGAAGCAGGAGCTCGCGCATGTAACTCTCCAGCGCCTGCCGTCGCTTCTGCAGGAAGTCCGACTGGAGCTTCATGACGACGCGCCTCCTCGGGAAGTCGAGGCTGCGGACGGATGGGTATTTCGACCGTAGTCTCTGATGAAGTTCGTGAAACTCGCTGTACCGGCGGCTTATCATCCATGACGCCGCGGGCATCTTCTCTCCCGCATTACGGGAGACCTCGATGACGTAGATTGCAAATTCTTTACCATCTTCTTCGTGCCCGACCTGTATGCCCTTGATCCTGATCATCGACCGGCCGTACAAACTGTTATCGCTTTCCTGCACGACGTATTGCTGCCTTTGCAACTCTTTCCGCCGTATCTCTCTTTCCAGGCTGGCCTTAGACTTGCGCAAGATCCTCAATTCCGCCATATTGTTTGTTAGTTCCGCCTTTTTAAGTAGCGAGTCGATAACAGCATTCTGCGCCTCTAGCCGATCGATGTCGGTCGTGAGGACAGTGACTGCTTCAGCCAGCCCAAGGTCCCCCGGTGCGGCTTCATGGATGTCGCCCACGTCGTCATCTTTTCCAGGCCCATCCTCCTCGTCATGCTCGTCCGACAGGTATTTGTTCTCGTCCCCGAACAGATCATCATCCACGAATACGCCGATGCGAGAATGAGCGCTTACGAGGCCAAGGGACGAGAGGCTAGGCTTCTCCGGCTCTTTGCCCGAACGGCCGGCGTCAAGAGAGCCACGTTTGGAGTTGGTATCCTGGTCGGAAAACAAGAGCGAGTCAGTTTCTCCCTCTCCGAAGAGAGACTGTCTTAAGTCTTCCGAGGTGGCTGGTCGGGTATCCTCCAGGATATTGCTCAGAGCCTCCTCCATGGCCGCAACAACCTTCTTGTCTGGTGTTTGTGGCCCTGTGTTCTGATCCAGGCTCGTGACGCTCTCTGCAAGGCCATCATGATCAAAATCTTCATCATCAAAGAGGGGGTTTGGAGATGTATCATCGTAGGATCGTCTGGCATCTAGAGATCTTCGAGCCTCCGCCGACCTTCGAGGTTCCGCCGCAACGTCCAAAGTAGCAAGAATACCATTGGATGACCTCAGATCCGTAGAAGACTCAGCGCGCCGGCTCTGTAGCTTTGAATTGAACTTTGGACCCAGTCGAGACAACGGATTTGGCTTGCCAGCAAAGGCACTGACCGTCCTGTTCATAGGGGGTGATTTGAGTTCTCCGGAAAGCCTACCAACAGGCTGGGGCTTGCTCTGAGAAGCATCTTCTGCTGCGAGGCACTTGTACCACAAGTCCGATTTCTTGAAATTTGGGAAATGCCTTGATTGCATTTCCTCTAAGACGGCATTCTGGGCACGTAATATCGCTCGCCGCGCCCTGTAAAATTGCTCTGGGGTGGCCTTCTTCCTAGCCTCGAGGAATTCCCGCACCGTTCGCTTGGATGGTTCCGGTACTTTCAGCTCGGATTTGGACAGATACGCCTGCTCAATCTGGGCGAGATCCAGCCTGTCCGATTCCGTCCATGGTGGCAGCGTAAGCGGAAGGGTGTCGTCGTCGTGAAACTCCTCAAGTGGGTTGCGAAATCCGTCAACAACCAGCCAGAACTGCACCAGGCTCATCAGTCGTTGCCTGTCCATGTACTCCATGAAATAAGAAAGCCCTGAAGAGTCACGAAGGAGTTCTGCAAGCGAGGCGTTCTCCAACCTCGACTCAGTGGGGGTGCTGGAGCCTAGATCTGCTGAGAATGTCATCCCTCTCTTATCACCGCCGGCAGCAAGATACTGCACCCTCTGGTCCAACATTCTCTTTCCCATATCCAGACGACGAAGGTAGACGGGGTCCTGCCCGTCTTGCTGCGAGTCCCTCTTGAGCTGGCTGGTCACCTCGCTTCTGAAGCGCCTCGCGTCCGATAAATTGTTCACTTTCCGGACAGTCCTGATAAACCTTTCGAACCTCCTCTCGCTGTCGCCTGGTGCCAAACGCGGGAACTGTGGCGGCCTGCCCGGTTTGGGAGATGGCGCGTGTTGATCCAGAGCTGCGCGCAGTTTCCTGACCGTGGAACGGTCCTGTAGCATGCCTCGCCCGTAGTTCTCCATCAGCTGATTCCAGGTATCAGGATCGGACAGGAGTTGTAGGACAGGAAACAAGACAGCGCAGGCGACAATCTCGCGGATCAGGCTGGAAACAGCTCGGCTGCTGATAACATTGTCTGGCAGCACATGCGGGAGAATCTTGTTGGTGGTTTGCCGGAGGTAGTCCTGCTGTGTGAGCTTGAGGTCCGAGTATGACAGGCTGGCAGCCGGGTGGATTTTCCCATCTCTGTATTTCGATGCAATAGCCAGATCGAGCTCCTCCGATTCCGTGACAGACCGATTGAGTTTATGCCCACGTATAGCTCTCTCGGCTTCGTTAAAGTCGTGAAAGTGCGCCGTCATGATAGGGACAATCCTGGTGGTGAGGACCTCGGGCAGGTCCAGGGTGGACAGCCGTTCCTTCAGTTCGTCGAGCGCGCATCGTATCGCCTTGTCCACCTCGTTTCTGAACACAGGATTCTCGCTGATCTTTGAATACCACGACCACACGAAGTCGCGCGTGATCAGGTCGAGGACGTCGTTGAGGGCTTGGGAGATCTTTGTCGAAGAGTCGCAAAGAGGCTTCTTCTCGTAAGCCTGCCGTTTTCGTAGCGCCGAGAGCTCGCTGCTCCATTGTTCGCGGCCGAGGAATTTGGGGCCATCTGGACGGGGCGACAGCCTTCGGTTCTTGTGGTCGAGGCCCTTGGACAGCAGCAGGGTGATGGAGAGCAGGAGGAGCAGGGAGGTCAGGAAGCCGGCTACGAAGGCATGGCCAGCCCAGCGGATGGCGGGAAGCCAGTGGGTGGCATAGCCCCACGCAATGAAACTTGCGATACCAGCAAGAATCACATCTCTCCCCTTCAGGGCCATAGTCCATTCATCGAAGAGCCAGTTTGTGAGAGCCGCCGCATGTTTCGACGCGTCGGGGGGGACATGGGCTTATGATGTAGGCACGCGCGGTTCGAGCAGCTTATCGATAGATGCTTGCACTGGACGGGGCCCGGGTAGCTGCCCCTGGCCGAAGAAAGTGCGGAAGGGGCCGTGTGCACGTCCCGAGTACACTGTATACCAAGACCTGAAGCTGCTACCGTATAGAAGAGTACAGTGCAGGTCACACAATCTGGACTGTTGATCACGTCTCAGGGAATTGCTGGGCTCTAGATGTTGTGGTATTGGATTCTGTCGGCGCCAATAATTGCCTTCTCACCGAATTGTTTTGGGTATCGTGCTTTGTCCTGCCGTTTCCGTCATGACCTCCGATCCATAACTCCAGGAATGAATGTCTGTCCCTACCATGGGGGGTCCTCCAGACGCCTGTAAAGAGCAACAAACTTGAGTCCCTGATTCCTCTCCACCTTCTTGCCCTCTTCCGTCTCAGTCCTCATGACAGCGACACACTCGTCCTTCTCCTGGTCCTCCTCCGAGACCCTCTCAAAGGCAGGGTGTGCCTCGAAGTGCGACACCATCCATTCATGCAGGTCCTTGACGTCGGTGATGGTGTACACGATACCGCCTGGTCTTAGCACATATGCGTATTCCGAGTTCAGCTGAGTGGACACGATGCGCGCCTTGTGCTTCTTGGCCTTGAAATGCGGATCCGGAAAGCAGATGAAGATCTTGGACAGCTGCGACTTCTTGAAGAAATTGGGGAGGAACTTCATGGTGTTTGCACGCAGACAGGCGATATTTTGGTAGTCGTTGCTGCCCTTTTGTCTGCTCTGGTTCCGCAGGGCTCGGATCTTGTCCTCGACGTAGTCGGTGACTTGAGCCCTGATCTCGAGGCCTATCACTGTTAGCCGGTCGTCTTACCGCTGCTATAATAATGCGAGGACTCAAACGTACCCAGGCAGAGGGTATCCGGGATGACAGGTGACAGGGCCACGAGCAGCCCTCCAAAACCGCACCCTATATCCGCAACTTCGACGTCCTTGGTCAAGCTTTTCGGCTTGATCACTGCCCTCACAGTCTGCCCGCCCTGCTGCATTACAACCTCGGTGGCCTCGTTGTCCTGGCCTTCAGCAACGTACGCCGGGTACATCGCTGACCAGTCCATGAGGTCTGGACTTGCGGGGCTGTCCCATGGTCAGCATCTCTTCTCTTCCGTATTCCATTAACTGAGAAGAACACTTACTATATGAGTCTGTGATCTGAGAAGGGGTTTGCGTGAGCCCTCTGCCGGTAGAACTTTTTTCGAGGCAACTCGGTCGAGTCTTCATCTGCGCGGTGCTGCGCGCGATATGTCTCGCGCTTTTGGCGCTTCGCCGCAGGGCCCACCATCTTGAAATACTTGGGAAGTTATTTTCAGTACCGGATGAGTTTATTTGTATGCCGCGAGTTGGGTCGCAGAAAGTGTGGACTGGACGTCAGAAGCCCATCTTCACAAGCCGAACGAAGCGTCGAAATTTGGCTGAATCCAACAAAGTACATCCAGTCTATGTGGGGCTCTCTTTTCAGGGGTCCGCCCAGCTCTCTCATCAAGGCCCCTGCCGAAGCTACCTCCTGTAAAGCCCCGCGATCGGCTCACCTGCAGCTTGACAATTTTCAATGTCAACCTTGAACCCCTCCATCCGCTCCATATTCGAATGACATCGTCCCTATTGCACTGTTCACAGCCTGACCACCTTGAATACCTTCTCCCACCTCCAATTGATTCTGTGGCACCAATTGATTTACGAAGATGGCTTCAGCAAAGCAAGTTTATATTGGCATTATCGGTACGTGAAGACCCGCCTGCATTCTGCAGCTTCCGTTCTCTTGCAATTCTGACCAGCTGTACACAGGTGCCGGCGGCGTAGGAAAGGCCTTCCTGTCGCAGCTCGAGCTGCTCGCCAAGCGCCCATCAGGCCCCAAGCTCGTCCTCTGCTACATCTCTACCTCCTCCAAGTCCCTCTACCACAGCAACTACACCCCGCTCGACATCTCCAGCGCCATCTCACAGCTCCAGGCCAACAGCGTCGGTGCGCCGCCCGCCCTGCCCAAGGTCGTCGAGTACCTTGCCTCCGTGCCCGGCGGGTCCAAGGCCGTGCTCATCGACAACACTAGCAGCCAGGACGTCGCCGAGTCGTACCCGGCCTTCCTCAGCCGCGGCGTCAGCGTCGTCACCCCCAACAAGAAGGCCTTCTCGGGCAGCTACAAGCTGTGGCAGGACATCTTCGGCGCCGCGGCGGCCAGCGGGGCGAAGGTGTACCACGAGTCGAGCTGCGGCGCGGGCCTTCCCGTCATCTCGACGCTCAATGACCTGGTGGCCACCGGCGACGAGGTCACGCGCGTCGAGGGCGTCTTCAGCGGCACCATGTCTTTCCTGTTCAACTCGTTCGCGCCCACCGAGGGCGCCGGCGGCAAGTGGTCCGCCGAGGTCAAGAAGGCAAAGGAGCTGGGCTACACGGAGCCCGACCCCCGGGACGACCTCAACGGCCTCGACGTGGCGCGCAAGCTGACCATCCTGGCGCGTCTGGCGGGCCTGCCCATCGAGTCGCCCACGTCCTTCCCCGTACAAAGCCTGATCCCCAAGGAGCTGGAGTCCGTGGCCAGCGGCGACGAGTTTCTGCAGAAGCTGCCCGAGTTCGACTCCCAGATGGAGGAGGTCAAGGCGTCTGCCGAGAAGGAGGGCAAGGTGGTCCGGTTCGTGGGGAGCATCGACGTGGCCAGCAAGCAGGTCAAGGTGGGCCTGGAGAAGTTTGACCGGTCACACCCTATCGCGGCGCTCAAGGGCTCCGATAACATTATCAGCTTCTACACTAAGCGGTACGGAAGCAACCCTCTAATCATCCAGGGCGCCGGCGCTGGCGGTGAAGTCACCGCCATGGGTGTGACAAGCGATCTCCTCAAGGTGCTGTCCCAGATATAGACCCGACGAGACGCATTTTCCCAACATCACGAGCATAATCAATTCGACGTGCAACCGCCCTCCCCGCTGAAATATCAATAACGCTGAAAAATGAACCATGCTTCATGGCTATCATGACAACCAAACTCCTCGCTCCCGCTCCAACGTTGTGTATGTTGCTCTGTGCGCCATTGCAGGAACGCCTTGTATTTGTAGAGGACCAAATAAGACATGTGATTATTGCTCGTCATCGCGTATTTCCTAGGACGTGCTGACTGGGTGCTTGAGTGAATCGCGCCGTCGTCTTCTTGACGGATTGGTAGTGGTGGGCGGCCGGATCAGGCGGCAGACCCAGAGGAGGAAGTCGAAGCATATGAGGGCCACGAGGGGGAGGAAGAAGGACAGCGCCAGTGCCAACTGTGAATTTGGGATCATGAATCAGCATTCCAGGCCCCGATTAAGGTACTGCTGAACGGCAAAGATAAATCGGACGGAGAGTTGGCGGGAGACGGGGAATCTCCCGGGGGGGAGGGCACTTACGAAGCACCAAGAGATAAACTGCATCCACGATGTTGAGCTCGACACCACGCTCCACTCCACGATCTTTGAGCGCACAAGTGACGCGAGTTCGGGTAGAGACGCCATGCTCAGGGGAATGTGGACGCGCATCTGGGGGAAGGGTGGGGAGGCCGTGATCACTCGTTGAGTCGCGACTCGGGGCAGCTGGGCTCAGCTTGCTGGTTGGCTTGTCACTGGCCTCTTGGGTTCTGTAATTGGGTTTGGCGAACAGACGTCTCGCTGCGAGCTTCGGGTCGATACCAGCCCAGGTACAGTAGGTATTGTCCGACTGGTTGGCGTGGGGGGCCGCGGCTTTTTTGTCTCTCTTTGGTCGTGTTGGAAATCGAGAACGTCTCAAAATAGTATAACGAGTGATGAAGTGATGCGCATGAAGGGAGACAAGGGCGAGTGAGATTGGGTGAGAATTGGCCAGTAAATAAATACCGGACTTGCGTATCTGGGAGCCCTGGGATTTGGCATTTGGGATCTGGTTAGCAGCAATCAAGAGTGGCATGCTTTTCTAGCGGCCCACCCAATTTCCACCCCAGCAGCCCAGCAGCCCAGCAAAGCCTCGGCAGCCCGATTGCGGGAAGGGAGCAGGGGCCATTGTCGGTGGGGCCTGGGTGACAGGTCCGCCCTGCAGATCGTTCTTAGCGAGTGACGTTGGTTTCCTGCGGTGCCTGTCCCCATTTTTTATCACCAGACTTCACATGCCAAAACAGCACCTCGACGCAGCCCAACGCACTCCAAGCTATATCAGGAAAGCCGCGGGCTCTCCGTTCGGACGACCAGATTATTACTCCACTGCGACTGGGGGTGGCGCCTCTGCATCGTATCACGAGTCCGAACTCTTCGTCCCATCGGGCCACGCATAATGCCACAGGACCCAAACCTCTACGGCCAGCGGGCCCCCAAGCGCCAGAAGAAGGAGATCGCCCTCCCGAGCTCCCTCGCATTCTCCTCCGAGCTATCCTCCCTCATCGCGAACAAGTCCTCCTCCTCAACCACAGCCCGCCCCCGGCCTTCCAAGTCAAAACCAGACATCTTCGCCGGCGTGAAGGCGAAGCGCAGGGCCGAGAGGCAGGAGCGCGAGCGCGACGAGGGGAAGCTGGTCCTGAAGGATGCTGTCGGCACAGAGGAACAGAAGAAGGAGAATGAGGCCGCCCGGAGGAGGATGGAGGAGAAGGCACGACTGTACGCCGCCATGAAGAGGGGCGACTACGTCCCGAAGGAAGGCGAGGCGGCGCCCCTCGTCGACTTCGACAGGAAATGGGCCCAGGCACAGGAGGACGGCAAGGGCGAGTCCTCGTCATCCGAGGGTGACAATGACGACGACGAAGACAACGTCGACAACGAGACTGTCGAGCACACGGACGAGTACGGCCGCACGCGGCGTGGCACGCGGGCAGAGGTGGCGCGGATGGAGCGGCAGCAGCGGGTGAGGGCATACGCGGCGCAGGAGGCGGAGACGATGAGTGCGCGCCCCAAGGCGCCCGAGAAGGTCATCTACGGCGACGCGATCCAGAGCGAGGCGTTCCGCGCGGCCGACGAGGACAAGATGGAGGAGCTCGCCCGGAAGCGGGACCGCAGCATGACGCCGCCCGAAATGAAGCACTACGACGCCAACAGCGAGATCAGGACCAAGGGCACCGGTTTCTTCCAGTTCAGCAAGGACGAGGAGACGCGGCAGAAGGAGATGGCCAACCTGGAGGCGGAGAGGCTGAACACCGAGAGGGAGAGGGCGAAAAAGGACGAGGTAAAAGAGAGGAGGAGGCGGGAGGTGGAGGAGCGGAGGCGAGTGATCGAGCAGAGGAGGAAAGAGCTCGGTCAGAAGAAGGCCAGGAAGATAGCGGACAGTTTCCTGGACGGGCTGGCTGCCGATATGGGAGAGGGAGAGGGCGAGGATCAGGGGGCCAAGGACTGACAGCTCTGGACACAGCATCTTGATTAAGCCATAAGTGAAAACAAACCATACGTTCACATCATCTCTTCCTGCGCTGCGCTCCAGGTCAGAAAACCTGCCGAGCTGAGCAGCAAATGTTGGGAGTCCTTCCCGCTTGCACAGCGTAGCTAACACCACAGCAAGCCGTTGCGAGATGATACTAGCTAAAGGGCGCCAAATAAAGTCCCACCAGCTCGAGCCGCCCTAGCAACATGAGGACTGAGAAGACAAGTCCAACAGGATATCATTAGCTCGAATAACAGTCCGCTCGTATGGGTGCCATGTCATTGGGTGCTGACAGAGATGTAGGCGCTGGTCGTTGAGCTCTTTTGCCATTTTTGGTCAGGGCAGTCCCACAGCACACACTATTCGCTCGAGACGCTTTGGATATTGCGTTCGAACAAATTTGTCCCTCTCGGTACACTAGAGCCAGACATGTGGTCGTGACGGTCGTTGTTGCTGGGGCTCGCGCCCACCACGTCTGAGCTCATGAGGACCACGACGTGGCAAACTGTACTTGTATCTACGGTAGCCAGATAGTACCTACCTAGGTAGTTACTTCTACTTATTCAGCTTCTTCGGGGGCATTGTCTGTCCCTTCCTGGTCAGTTGTTGAAGTGCCCTTGCGGACCCGTCACAGCCCCCATGCCCAGGTACCGCCCTCTCTGTTGTCCCGTCCGAGATGACAGTCTCGTTGGTTCATGCTCGTCGTCTCCTCCTTACGGCCTCTTCTGCAATAACGTACACTGCGTGAGGTGAGTGGGAAATTCCCACCTATGGAGCTTGCTCTTGTGGACGGGGGTGGGAGGAGATATGTATACGAAAGACCACTCTTGAAAAGTACTTGATTGTAGTCTTAAACAGGGCTCGACACTCACCTGAACTCTCTTACCGCGGTTTCTTGTTTGACAACAGCTGTGTCGCTGCTCACTGCCCTTGTGCGTGTCCAACTGTCTGCCAGTGTTCACCTACAGGAATCTGCGTGCAGGCACATCTTGCAAACTTTTGGTTCTACATAAACATAGGATATTTTGATGCTCTAGAGCACATAAATACATGTCGTTCCCCAAGTCTATCTAGCCAGGGAAAAGGTTATGGAGGATTTTGACGGTCACGAAATTGTTGATTCGTAAATGTGGACACAACCAAACATTGCCCAGTATTTTGATAATGAAATCCCATACAGAGGTCACACCTCAATGTTGACGACACTAAACACGAACCGGGCTCACATACCATCTCACATGACGATGCGATCATTGTTCCGACAGTCAAGATATTATCAGATTCCTCTTGATTCATTCGCTCAGTGGTGCCTCATCCCACGGTCCATCTCGGCTACGTAAACAATATACATTCAGTGAGCCCTTCAATTTAGGCCCCTCCTGCTGCTCACCCTTCCAGATGCCCTGGCGATGATGATGATGAATCAATCATTAGCGTTCTGGAAGAGCATTATCCCCGTCATCTCAAATCCTGCTCTTCCTGATAATACCCACCGCCCTCGTCCCTAGATGTATCTATCATCGATCTCTGCGCGCCGTCCCTCAGGATATACAAATAGACAGGGAGGGAGATCGACCAAAGCAACCACGCACACAAAGGCCGAAGCTTTTTTGAAAACCAAATATGTCGCCGCATATGCCGTCAACTCCATCCGGTCCAATAAATGTCGCACAGGGGTGATGTCGTACAATGGTAATAAGGAAAAGGTTAGGAAAATGAACCAGCCCAGAGCGCCGGTCGCCGCGCAAGTTGCGAGTAAGCACCACCAGTCGCCATAGATATTCGCTCCAAAAGCATCACAAAAGCCAACAACGCCCTCCATACCGCCTGTGTGTCGGCCCTTATGCGCGTCGTGGCTTGGTTCCTCCGCAACACCACCGCCCGCCCTAGGCTGCCACGGTGTCTTGATTTGTGGCAATTGTAATGACGAGTGACAGATATGGGTCATGATGAGAACCACATGCACCCGCAATTGCTCATGTCACCGTCTCCGCCGCTGTCCCGAGGGTACAAGAATTCCCGCAGAGCATCGCGCTCCCGCTTTTGCTTGAAGTGCCCGTCACCGTATTTCCCCTTCCGCTCTGCTTCTGGCATTACTGGACCCGGCTCGTCTTCCTTGATGTATACAATCACCGGGTCGCCAGCGTCGTTCGTAACGGGTTGCGTGGTGTTATCTGGCATCACCGTCACCTGAACGCAGTATGGCGCGGGTGCCGAGTCAATGCGACGCTCTTTCACCTTGACGGCCCTGGGGTAGGGAGCAAACGGCATGAAATCAATCACTTGGCTTGTGACTGCTGATGCAGCGCCGGAGCCCGTTGGCCCCGGAAAAGAAGTAGGTGTCGGTCCCGGTGGTGGCGTGATCGTACCGGTCGACGCTTTCGTCTGGGAAGCGTAACTGCTGTTCTGTTCCGCATATATGAACACCTCAACAAAGGTGTCAGGCCAATTACAGATCCAAGGTTTGCTGCCTAATGGCGCGACATCTTTGCGCTGGAAATCCCCGGGACCTGGCATAAAATTGCCTCCGTTCCTCCGGATCTTTGAAGTGCTGTCTGCTGACAACAGATCTTCTGGAACAACAACAGTCTTGTTGTATGGCAGCATCCTAAACCATGCTGGGCCGCGCTCCTTGTCAAATGTGTCGTTGACGAGCTGCATGCCCATGGCAGGCTGGATGACAGGGGGCTGAGCACCGTAAGCCAGTAGGTTTTTGCGGTCCCCGTCCGGGAAAGACGTGTTTGTCTCAAGGAATATGTCGTAGTTGCCCTCCTCACCAAGCTGAGGGGCGTTTCTGCTAATCGTCATCTGAACGTGGACTGCCTGCCCGAAGATGAGGTTGCAAGTCCATGCTGAACTCTGGGCCGTGTTCTCAAAACAAGTATTGGGTGACTTGTTCAGGTTCAAAGGCAGGCCATACACGCCTGTCGGGAGTGGAGGTAGATCGGTAGGGGTGGGGATGGGAGTAGCATCGTAGGTTATGGTCATTGTCGGAACGCCATCCTGAAATCTAAGCCAGACGTGTTAGCTTTGGCCAGTCAGTCCACGTTGCTCGGGTGGAGAGCCTTACTGTGAAGAATTGCCTTTTCGAGGTGGCTTCTTATGCTTGGACAGCAGAGTCCCGACCACAGCCCCAACGATGATAATGACCACGACAACGGCGGTGAGCGTCATACATATTGCCCAGTAAGGTACCACGCCGCAAGCCTTTCTTTTCGCAAACTTCTGGAACTTGTTGAGTTGCGGTTTCTCGGACACTTCTGCTGCCGCGGCCGTATTGATTTCGTGATGGCTCTCGTTGGTGAAGCTCCTGGCGGACTGCCGTGACCGTGGAGTGCCAATGTCTTCAACCGAATCGAACTCCGGGTTTCGAGCAGCCAGGCCTAACCCACCAGCACCTGGTAACGTCCCAGCACCTGATACCGCCCTGGTAGTGTTGAGTGGGACCGCGGCTGCTGTGACCGAAGGGCCCCCATTCTGACTTTCCTCGGTGTCTCGTATTTTCCGGTTGTAATATTCATCCGGGTATCTCGTGTATGGTGGTAGCTCCTCGGTATGTCCATCGGGGCCAATAATATCACCTGCTTCCTCGCCCTCTGGCCCTATGCGGCGTTGGTAAGGATCTGAAGAACTGGCAAAGCCGACAGGGATGGCGGGCACGGCAGGCACGGATACTTGACTGCTCGTGTCAACAAAGGGGTTCTGAGGATACATAGAGTAGGGATGCGTGGGGCCGCTGGGGCCATTGTACTCGGATTCGGGCCGTGTCGTGGGCGTGGATGAAGTGGTCGTGACACTTAATGTCCTTGCCAGCCGGGGATTTTGCGAGTACATCTGATAAGGATGAGAAGGTGCAGAAGGGCCCTCATATGGCGCCTCCTCGGGGACGTATGGCGCGTCGGTTGAAACACTGGATACACGCGAGAGCGATGGGCCGGCGACGTGGCCCATAGCACCGTCATGTCTTAGGGTGAAAGAATCACGACCCGAGGGAGGTTTGGATATGCTGGAGCGATTCAGCCGGGGTAGTGACGTCGTTTCTTGGGCCGGTTGTGTGACGGCAGGAACGTTTGGCGGGTCTGGCCGGACACGAGAGGTTTGTGGATCGTCGAGGTCGGCGGTATTCATGGGCTGGGGCCGGAATCCATCCGAGATACCCAGAGCCAGGAGGGCATAATCGTCGTCGTCCACGTCCAGTAACACTCCTCCTCCGCCCTCTTGCTGCATTGATATCCTCCTCGACGTCCTAACCGAGGCCCTCCTCTCGGGATCGGACGCTTTGCCGTTGGTGTGGTCCATTTTGAGTCGCAACGCTCGAAAGGCGTCGGATGCTGTGGCTGTGGTTATGAAGCCGAGCCGGCGTCGGCGGGCAGTGAGCGATGCTCAATGATTCAATCGATGGTTGAACTGCTGTGGCACTGGGGGCCGCAGGTTCAATCCGCCGAGAGTTAACGAAGAGCCTGTGAAACCATCGAATTGTCCGACAATGTCCGCGCCGACCCGAGACAAAGCAATTACTTTTGATGCTGCGAGGTACCCGATCCGTGCTACGATTGACCTCGATCGATTATTCCTCGTCCTCCGGTTATCTCCCTCTGTGTTGATGACTGCAGTAGATTTCCGGCTTCCCTCACGGTCGTTGATGTCGCCGGTGGTGTTGACGCTGGGTGATGGGGCTGAGTGGTGTGGGTTGATGGGTGGATGGATGAAATGGATGGATTGGGCAGAACGAAGAGAAGGAGGGATTGATTAGTGTCGAGTCAGGACCAAGAGAATGGAGCGTGTCAGAGTGGGCGTGTGCCCGGATTGACGCTGCTGACGGAAGGAGCCGCCCAGAATAGGGTATAGCGTCAAGGAAAACGGAGTTAAGGATGCCACCAAAGACGGGGCGAAAGGAAGCAGAATGAACTGGACCGGACTGAAGCGCATAGATTCGATGACGGGACGGGACAGATGGGCAATAAGAGAGAGTATTCCAAGGCTGGTGCTGGGCGTGGGCCGGACCAGACTTGGTGGGACTGGGCGGCACTCTGCACCACAGTACCAGGAGCGAGAGAGAGAGCAGGGGAGGAGGGAGAGGGGGGTCGAGGGAGGGACCAGGGCACTGGCTCTGGCACTTGGACGATTCAGGAACAAGCATGGGCAGGCTGGGGTTTCGGACCTGGACTTGGGGGGTCGGAGGGCTGCCGTCATTGGTGGCCTGGGCTTCGGTGCAGTAGTGCGCGCCTGGGCCCTGCTGCTGCTCCTGGTGCAAGTCTTGGTGCAAGTCCTTGGTGCTTCGCTTCCCACCTGTTATTCCCTGAAATTTTACTGCGTATAGCCCCGGGAGCCACAGCAGCCCCAGTTGCGCCTGTGCCGGCCCTGCCCTTTGGGAAATGCACCTTGCCCTTGCGGCTAGCACTTGCACTTGCCCCGTTCACGCCCCTTCTCCGCCGGAGTGGAACCGGTTGGAGCAGGCTGGCCCGCTCGCCACTACCCACTCCCAGCCAGGTCACCCTATGGGATAATCGCTTAGGCGGGCGAGCTCGCAGCAAGATACAACATCGGCCGGACTGCTCGGCTGCTGATCAGGTCGACACAATATTACTGTAACCATCACGGTGGCGTTGGAGATAATGGCCTGCTGCTACTGCTACTGCGACTGCCGCCGTCGTGATGCAACCCCCTCTCTTCCAACTTCAGGTTTTGTAGATGGGGAAACGATGATAACCACGCCATGTACCCAACCCGCTCCTACTCGCACCCACACCCAGCTCAGTGGAGGAGATATCCGCAACAGGGATGGCTGTGTGGAGTTGGGGGAAGGAAGACGAGCAGGATGCGATCGGGATCCCTGGGGCAAGCTGGAAATGGTTGAATTGGGCCACCATCTTGGGCTGTGTGGTAGAAGATAAACTTTGGGAAACAGAAGAAACACAGCAAAAGACGAAACTCCAACTCAACCCAACATTGCCATGCCCATTGCCATGATGCCAATAATACGAAGGCGCCGGTGACAGGAAATACGAAGCTTTCACCTAGAGTCAGGGAAGGGCAAAGTCCGTACTCGACTCGTTCGTGCCTTGACACTACTTTACGGCGCGCCAGTGCCAGGCCACCACAACCTCTTGGCCTCATATCTATGCAAATCTTGGAAGGGCGCCGTTGTCTGGCCAGCCTACCATCCTCGGGGAAACTGCTCTTGTGTGCACAACACAGTATCTGGGCATATCCGCACCGAATCTGCCATCCCTCCAGACCTGACTTGGCCATCAACTTGGTATCACGTCATCTGCATCCACATCTCGACATGGCCGCTCGCAGCGACGAGAATAGCACGAGGCAACATGACTTGGATGCATCCTATCCATCCTTTTCTGAAGGCCCAGCAGGCGAGGGGGGGGGTGCGGACGAGCGGTCGCTGTGAAGCCCGGAAGAACAAACTCCAGCTATCAAGGTAGCGTCTTCCACACCAACCAGGATATGGACAGTCCAGTGCTGATTGTGAATTATTCGTGCTGTGGATTAATTTAATATTGATGACATGCATAGCAAAGACGTGCATTCGTCCACGAGCCAATTTGGTCATCGCCGACAGGGCCCCGGTTCCCACAGCCGCCATCGTCCATGGTCACAATCAAAACCTAAAGCCCATGAAGCTTAATTCCAGCCAGCCAGCCAGCTGACACTCCTACCCAACCCAAGCCAATCTCGCCGGATCATGGGCGCGCCCCTGCCAGATTGCCAGATTACCAGGTCGCAGGCTGGCAGGGACTGCCTCCCTCCGCTTTGCCCGTCCCACCGGAACCGATGCGACGAGATTAAATGAACGAAATGAGAGCGCCCTCTCGCTTTCCACAGACACTATGGAACGCCGCTTCCGGGCTGCCTGTCCTGCCTATGTGGGTATTCAGAACCCGGTTCGATCGGCCGGCGAGTCAATGACAGCTGCTTTTCATGGAGCCGCCCAGCCGGCCGCCGCTGGCTGGCTTCGGGCCACTTACTGTTGGGGGTCGGTGATTACCCGCCTGCTTGCAAAAAGATCATCATTCAGACTCATGTGCAAACTGGTGTGCCACTGCCATCGAGGTTATTTTTAACCCTGTTGGAGAAGACGCCCGTGTACTCTGGCGGCTGACGGGAGAGCAGCACAAACTGTACGGGTGACTGTGCATACAGTACACGCCTGGTAAGGGGAACCTGGCGCCGGTCTCGTGTCTACTCCTGGGCGGCTCTTTGACTGATCGCAGCTGTCCCTCATCCGAGGTACCAGGTGGCTCCCACCGGCAAGCAGCCGTCTCGGTTCGGTGCGGTTCGATAGGCTAGTCGCTGACAACTGGGCTCTCCTCTCTCCTGTCTGATTCTGAACGTAAAAGTGCTCGAAAGGCCCGTTCCCATGTGGTAGATCACTGATCGCTACGTACCGCTAGAATTTAGAGTTGACCCGCGAAAAGAAACGTTTCAGGGTAGTTTCTTGGCACGGATTAGCCTCACCAAACAGTCTCAAGTGCCGAACAAGAGCGGAACAGGAGCGGAGTACTGTCGCAGTAGCCAAACTCAAGTGTGGGGCAGCACCGTCACTGCCATTGGGCTAGACAATCTCTCTCACTGGGTCCTGCACGCACAACTGCGATCGTTCCCGACCTGGCCTTCCTAGCCGGCTTTTAGCCTGTGTGCGGGCCAGCTTTATTTGACTCCCTGGCCTTTGTTCAGAGGTTCAGGGGCACTATTCTCGATTTGGACCCAGTTCGCAATGTGGGGGCAGCCGTCTCGCCACCCGAGGTGGGTAGCCTCCGAAATCCGCGACACTGTTGCGATAGAAGGGGCCGTTCTTTTATGTCTCAGCATCAACCTCAAGTTCTCCCCTCTGGCACTCGAACCGGAAAGAGAATCACAGGGCTGCAGTCGTGGCCGCCCGGATGATTCCAGATCCCAGATCGAAGCGGCGCAACCTTCCTGTTACAAGCGCAAGTGGTCGGAGGCATCACGGGAACATGGTGAATAATGGGAGCAATGCGACTCAAAGGAATCGGATGAATCTATAGGCGACCACCCGTTATGGGACACTGCAGCAATGCTCGCGTGCTGTCCATGAAGAGAAAGAACCAGGGCAGTCCGACTGTCAACAACTTCGGAAAAGCCGAAGCTATTCTTGGCCCCTGCCTTATGATGTTTCGCCTTCCCGCGACTCACACCACGGATGCTTGTCCATGGGCTATGAACCCCTTCCCGCCTTGATTGTGTACTTGACTCTTGACGAACCCCTCATCACTTCTCTTCTACCTTCAGGGGGCGGGGCAAGCGTAAACCATCCACAATGTGCCAGATGGGCGAAGATGCGATGATCTGTCTGGTGGGAATCCAGCACCGTCACGTCACTTGCCAAGATGTCACGATCGGGATGCTGCAAGACATGGCTCTCACTTGCCTATCAAGGCGTCGATCCGGGCTGCACGAAGGCACGGAAGAACACCAAAGAAGAAGGCTAGATGTGCACTACTGTACTTGACTGCATGGTTGCTGTCCCCCCTCCAACAGCCACAACGTCCAATCGATCGCCATCACGCTCACCTTATCGGGCCACCTCTTCAGACGAACTCGTCTCCACAGCAGAAGAGGTCTCAAGTGCGTCTCAAGCCCCAAGTGGCCTAAGCTCAAATGGAAAGGTGACGATCCTTCGAAACAGACCCGGTGCTACTGCTCGTCTGACCTGGAGCACAGGATGAGGGGACTGCTGTCACCGGCCCTGGCAAAGCTTCGGCCGACTTTTGACAACCTCGATGGCTGGCTGGATGGGCAAAGGAAGCAGGTCGCAGTGCTAGACCGATTCGATGTTGACAGCCCGGGACGGCATGCCCCGGAGGGACTGCGATCATCCGGTCCTGTCCTCTGCCCAATCAATCACATCTCGCGGACCTTGCCCCATCATCACCTCCATCGTCAAACTCTGGGTCTGCGGCCTCCAAAAGACGTGCCAGCTCCGCTCAGTAAGGAGTTTGAGGGCTCAATCGCACCATTATACAGATCTGGCCAACATCGCCTCCCCTTCCTGGTGACGATCAACCCCCCCCCCCGGTTCCCCCGCCCCTGGTCTCATGCTCAGCTTCAGCCGCAGTCGCAGTCCACTGACGCGTACGAACAAGCGAGACCATGCACTGCATGCGTTCCAAGCAGACACATACCATAGTAGGCCTCCAGGAAGGCTAGCTGCCGGACGCGAAGTGCCTGGACACTGAACCTCATACCGTGGCCTCGGTCTTGTCGACGAGCACGGCATCATTATGTCTGGACTATGATCAGAGAGATGCCAACGTCAGGGCTTTCAAGCAGCTAGCTCTGGTGGAGGCGAGGATTATCCCATGGCAAAACGCGAGGCTCGCCCAAGGAAGTCTCGTTGGGCATTGTCATCGCAACCGTTGGAGCCACAACGTGCCAGTGGCTCATCCATTCCGTCCGATGTGATGCCCCGGGATCGTCATATGGCTATCGACGACGTCCGCATGATGGTTGACGCAACGGACGCCGCGAATAAAGGCCTTGATGGGGCTACAAGAGTGCCTACCACTGCCCACGCTATCACGATCGCCTTGGGGTCCCACTACGCCCTCGCACAACCTTGTGAAAGAGGCAATTTATTTAGCTCACATATTCATGTATACGCGGGCACTGATGAGGGTGAGTTGCCAGTTGACTCCTCATTGGGTCTGTCTATGCCCCCTTCACCCTAGCCATATTTCTCGGATATAGTGTCGCTGCTGCTCAGCTCGCCATGGATCAAGTAGGGTTCAAGTTTGGGTCAATCGGGTACGACGACCATGGTGCACGAGGGAGGGGCGTTTCGTTCATCACACTTCGCACAGATGGCAGGAAGACCGCTGTCGAGGAGTCTCGAGTGGCGACTCCCTGGTTTATGGGAGGGTGCGACGCAGATGGCTATTTGGGCTTTCTGGGATGTCCAAGTGGATGACAGAGGACCAGCTTCGCTCCACCGACAAAGTAGTCGAAGAGCATCTGGCCACGGATGGCTCTGTGACAAGCTCGACCTGGGAAAGTGAAAGCGATGCCTCGCGTACGGCAGTCACCCTGCTGACCTCTTGGATGGAGAGCGCCGATACTGAGACGAGTATCCTTTCTGTTCGAAGGGCTTTCGGCATTCAAAACCTGCCTCAGCCGCTCGCCCACTACCTCACACGTTTTCATGGATGGTATGCCAGAGAGGACCGGCTTGCTTATCAGATCCTGTGTGAAGTCAGCGTTTCTCTCGAGGTTGTTTGGTGGTATTCGTTGCTACGGGGCTTGCAGACAACTGGTAAGTTATTGTCAGTGGGTGCTTTAGCTTTCGGGATGCCATGATACAACACGTTTATACCGCCCCTTCATGATCTCGTGGACTCTTGGTCTCATCGAGGGCCAAATTCAAACCGGACGAAGGCTTGAATGCTCATGTCTCTAGGTGAATAGAACAGCTGTTGTGTGCGCATTATCTCATCTGAGCACTCCTCCAGCCAGCAGTACGGAACGGGCCGAGTGAGTGGAGATATTGAATTTGTAGGTGGAGGGCATCACCTGGAGGACGTGGTTACTCTATTCCTAACCATTGTCCGAGTCACAATGATGGTCTGGTTCAAGTTGACTTCATCATGCAGCGTCGAGGGCCCAGAGACACCATGTCCCAGAATGCCCCGAGACATGCTCTTTCGTATTCGATTCATGCGTCATGTGTCGAAGGTGTCGAGGAGGCAACATAGTGGAACAAGATGCGTCTTGACTGCTGGTCTCGACGATGCAGATGAGAGCCTATCTGGTGTTCACCGCTTCTGTCACTGTCGTAGCCGCCGGAGCTTCAGGAACGACAGCGTAACCGTGAAGTCAAGTAGCTTTCAATAGTGCCGTTCGTCAATCGCCTGCCGCCCTCGAGATACGACCTTTAAGGTTTGGGTACTCGATTGGGTATTGGCCAATTTCTCTCTCTTGGGAACCAGGCGCTCTGGGGGGTGGTTGATTGTTTGCTCACCCCCTTCCTACGGATAGCATTCAGGGTTCACAACCCTTGAGAAGACCACCACACTCAATCGATTACACTGTCGATGATTTATCCTCCATTGATCATCGTCTACAAACGCCACTGACGAGACTTCATTTGCTCCACTGTAGTGATTATATTGGCTTTCCTCTTTGGTACGGGATATTTGCGTCATTATTGATTTCGTGAAACGCACGCGTTTTTCGAGCTGGTTTTCGCGCCGAGCTCCGTCACCCTCTCGGTCACCCTCAAGGCCAGACACTCATCCAAAATCCGCATCCGGACCCGCAGCCCACTTCTTCCGCTCCCGCGCCATGCAGCCAGCCTTGCTACCTGTCGGCGCGGCTCTACGCGTCGAACAGCTCATCAGCTTATGAACGTGAGTGCGGGCCGTCCGTCTTGAAGCGTCATCCTCGTCCCAGGCTCTCAGCCCAGAGGTGTACCTCTGTCAGCTGGTCAGAGGGACTAAACTTTGGAACGGCGTTGCCGAAGACGTGTCTCCCTGAAAGGCGTGGCTGGCTGTGAGAATCTCGCCCACCGGCACGATTACTTTTCTTCAGCCCTCAAACATCGATAGCTGCTTCTTCTCGCCAGCAAACATCCGCACCGGAATGGAAAGGATCACCCGAAATGTCTCACGTATCCCACGTGCATGCTTCTTACTTGCGTGGACCCCCATCCCGGCCGCCCCTGAGCAGAGCTGAAGAGAGCCTTTCACCGCGTTATGCAGAGTCCCGATTGCGTCTGTCACACTCGAGCCTGCAGGTGCCCCCAGAAGGCGCCAGAATATCCGGGGCCAACAGCATGCCTGCCTCGCGAGGTGAGCAGGCGTGTGTGTGCGTCTGGTGCGAATCATTGGACGCCGTTGAGCGCGCAGTTCAAGGCTTCCGACACCCACTCCACCACCACCCCCATTTGGCCGGCTGTCTACGGCCCAGACAAACTGGTTCCTGCTGGCGGCAGCTCAGTGCCACTGGCTCCTGTAGCAAGCCTCGCTTTGCACAGCAGCTGGAGTAGTGCATGCCCACCACATGCAGTTTCAGCGCCGTGCTACTGCTGCTGCTGCTGCTGCACACCAGATCGGACCATGCCACGCTGCTGCCGCCCAGTCAGTCCTGAGTGGTCAGCCAATTGCCGCCGATGATTCTACGCTTGGCTCTCTTCACCTTGTGCGACTTGGACCAGCTTTGCCTATCCCTCACCTGAGTCAAAATCAAGCAGACACGACTTCAAGAAAACGGCTTGCTTGATCAGTCCAGTAGTCTTCCGACAGATCCGGCAACACAGGGTCTCTTGCGGTTCACAAGCAAGCAGGAGGAGGTAGTACCTTTGCAGAGACCAACGTCGCTACCCGCCTTCCGCGAATGTCAGCCTTTCCAATTCGGGTCTCGTCTCGTCGCTCCTCTGTGACGTCCTCACACGGCATTGCCCATCTGCTACCCCATCCGGCGTTTAGCTTTGGAGGCACCATGGGTCTCTGACTCGGGGGCCTTGCCCCTCCTTTGACGATGATGCTGACCACACAAAGCAGCTCGCACTCGACTACTGGCCACTGCTATCAGTCTGCTTGGGAGCAAGCGGACGGCTAAAATGGCATTTTGGGCGCATGCCGCGTCGGCCTATAAACACGTCTCGTGGGATTGTGGGATTCGCACTTTCTCGGTGTGCTTCTTCTGGCCGAGAATCTCCCATGAAGCAGGGCGAAAAGTGGCTTGTGAGAAGTGACAACCTGCATGGCGCTTCGTCCCTGG
Organism: Diaporthe sp. P3_1W; assembly: GCA_037177825.1. NCBI lineage: Eukaryota > Fungi > Ascomycota > Sordariomycetes > Diaporthales > Diaporthaceae > Diaporthe > Diaporthe sp. P3_1W. The sequence continues at coordinate 231,042 of JBAFXB010000008.1, forward strand.
GAGGGCGGGACGAGCATATGGTTCGCCGCTGCAGCTCGGCGTCGATGGCCCTGCCCGCGGTCGGATTGCACTACACTCCTGCATATCGCAGTGGCGAGGCTCACTCCAATTGATCAATGGCAGTGCCTGTCTCGAGTGCCTAGCTTCTCCCCACCCAGATTGTATTGGCGTCTAGGCACGCACATCCAACACCCGCGTAGTTGGAGACTCCCAGTTCCAACGAGACCCTGTGCGGCTCCGGCCTGCAGTCCGGAGAGATCTAACAACGCCAGTCGTCACCCCCCTTCATCCACTTTCGACGTCAGTACACAAGATGACGCTCGATCGGCTAAAAACTTCTCGTACCTTTCCTGGACCGAGTCCGTAGCCTGTACGCCCCCGTGCCACGCCATACCTGCACATCAGATGCACCAACCAGGTAGAGAGGCTTGCCCGACCACCGTGCACCCGTGTCAGTCGCCTACATTTGCTGTCAGCAAGCCTCTGACTGTTTGCCTCCCCTGTCCGTATGTAAGAGCTGCCTGCAATCCTGATCTGCAAGTGCAGAAGAAGGAAAGTGTCGTCCAGAGACCGCCATGTTCTTACTGTGTACCCGCAAGTGGGTGTGGGAGGGGATCGACAGAGATATATTTCTGTGCCCCCCGTCCTGAAGGTTTCCGCCCGAGGACGCCCTTCCCTTCCGTCCCACGTCGCCCCGTCTCGTCTTGTCTCGTCCCTCCTGTATGCCTTTGCCTCTGAGAGCTGGGTGACTTCAGTGCTTGGACTCGACAGCTCTGCGGCCAAGCCTCCATCAAGTAGCATTGATCCCCGCAACGCCAGGGCTTGTTTCTGACGCCCCCCTGTGTCATCACCGTCGCTTGCCTTTGTACGGTGTTGGGCGTCGATCCTTTACCCGACCATCTAGTCGCCTAGCCCAGTGAACCCCTCTCTCTCTCTGGCTGACTTGTGCCCCTTTTGGGACCTCGTTGGGAGAGCACCTCAGCACTTTCACCTCGCGAAGCTTGTACTAGCACATCGTCGATACCGATCACCAAAATGTCTGTCTACTCCCGCCGATCATCATCCTCTTCTTCAGGCCGGTCAACGGCCTCCACCATCACGGTGAAATCGACCAATCTCAACGTCCCTCGGAGCAAGTCCCTCTCAGTCGTCACCTATCTTGCTGGCGGCGACCCCCGCAAGCACAAGAACCTCCGTCGGCAGAAGACCACCACTGAGTATGAAAATGGCACCTACGAGAGCACCTCGCAGTACTTTTGGGTGCGAGACCCCTACGAATCCACTTACTACTGGGACGGTGACTATGACGACTACGACGATCGGTCGAGCGTCTACAGCGGCAGCTCGCGCGGGAGCTCGCGCCGCAGCAAGCACGGTGGCAGCCACAAGGGCCGGATGCCAGCTGCGGTGCCGGTGCAGCCAATGCCCCCGCAGCACCCAATGGGCATGCCGGGGATGGGGATGGGGATGCCACCGGGGGGCATGCCGCCTCACATGGGCGGGCACCCGGGGCCGATGATGGGAGGCGGCCCGCCTCCGGTCCAGGTCATGGATGAGGGCCTGGACGACGACGACGCCAGCTCCATGTACAGCGGGAGCAGCTACCTGAGCGAGAGCTCCTACAGCTCCCACGGGATGCCTCCGCCGCCTCCCCACATGGGGATGCCGCACATGCCGCCGCCGCCGCCGCACATGGGCATGGGCATGGGCCCTCCGCCAATGATGAGCGGCGCGCATCCCCCGCCGCCGCCACGCTCGCACCACGGTGTTGACAACGGTGGCGGTGGTGACATGCCCGAGTTCTTCAAGCTGTCATGATTGAGTGATAGGCACATATGATGATGAGCGTACGATTTATTCATGTGGACAAACTGATGATACATTGTTTCAACATTTCACGGGTTGGCGTTGGCCGGGAGGGACGGCTTCATTTGAAAGTATTGCTATTCTTGAAAAAAACAGAACCGCCATATCAGTCAGATTGGTTGTTGGTTTTGGGCGTTCTTCTCCCTACTTGCCCTTTCGGCATCATCAGGAGGTTTGGACGGTACTCCTGGGAGGGTTGGTTGGTTAATTTGATTCCAGAGCGATGTACATCATGACTCCTACTTATGAGCTCGACCGAAAATACTAAGCACAGTCAAATCATTGACCACTCTAGTAGTCGAATTTGATTACCTTGTACAATCTAACGCACCGTTATAGAATGAATACCCCTCTGCTGACTTCAGCAATCTGGCCCATACATAATCACCAAGTTGCCCCCTCCCCTTCGCCCCTTTCACAGCATGTTCGGACGCAAAGCACGAGCACGCCCCGCCCCTCCTTACTCGGTCAACTCTCACCGAGCACATCGTCCAACAACAAAACCTCGAGTCCGAGTCGCCGGTGAAGCGTTCCCCAGAGCTCCCTCGCACGTACCGAGTCATCCACCACCCATAGCCTGTGGCCACATCTGCCGGTGGGAGCAAAATGTGCTACGTCCCCTGTTCCGTGGTGGTCTGTTTGGGCACCGACGCCGTACCATGTTCCCTTGCCTCGGTGGTGGACCGGCGTGAAAACGGGCATTGCGGAACCCCCATCATGGCGTGAGGAGGAAGGAAGAGGTACGGAACGATCGCGCGTGGGCGGCCGGCACAGATCTATACACGTGTTCGAGGGCTGGTGCTGCATGTGCCCCCGGTTGGGGGAGCTTCGGCAGATTGCATCGAGGACGTGTGTCTGTGTGCGTGCCCCTGGTAGCTCCGATATGCTTGGGATGACTAGGGGAGGGGTGAGTATATGTTCGTATGCGCACAGATGGGGATGGCTGGTGATGTGCGTAGCTGGAAGTGGTATGAATATGAAAGCGGTTAGATTTATAGTGATTACTCCTTGAGCATTGAATATACATATCTATTGTCCGCATATTATCTACCGTGATCTAGGCTTGACACCGGCGACCGCTCACTCACAGCTTGGGCTTGAGCCCGCCCATCGTGCCGTCCCTCCTCCTGTTGGCCTCGGGTCCGACGCTCTTGACCAGCGCCACGAAGTCGTCGTCCATCATGGCCTTGGTCCGCTCGTCCGTGCCCTCCGCCCACCGCCTGTACTCGTCCTCCTCCCGCCTCCAGCGCTCCCACTCCACCCGGATGAACCCTGCCGCGCCCGCGGCGACCTCGCCGGGCTTCTCCATGGCGACGAGGTGGCCCGTCCCGCTGACGACGAGCTCCTTGACCCTCCCGGCCCTCGCGCCGCCGCTCCCGCCGACGCCGTACCCCGTCGTCTCCATCTTCTCCCGCCGCACCTCGGGCGTGCACACGACGCTGTCCTCGCCCGCGACCCACAGCACGCCGGGCCTCAGCTCGGGCAGCCTGCGGGCGGTGATGGGCGTGGGCGGCTGGTAGAAGGGGAAGTTGGGGTAGTTTTCGACGTCGTCGGTCGCGTCCGGGATGAGGCTGCGGTCAAAGACCTTCGCGCCCGTCGCAGGGTCCTTGGGCCCCTGGTGCGTGGGGCGGTAGTACGTCAGGCACTCCATGTGCTTGGTCGTCGTCAGCGTGACCTCGCCGCCTTTCGCGCCGGGGTGCAGCGCGGTCGGACAGTCGCGGAAGCCGTACCGGACGAGGCGGTCGACGGCGCGCGGGTCCCAGGTCGAGTAGAACTTGTTCTTGCGCACGCCGCGCTCGGCCTCGGCGCGGCTGGGCCAGACGTCCCTGCGCCCCGCGGAGGCGCGCAGGGTGCCGAAGCCGTAGAGGGGCCCCAGGCCGTGCTCGCGGGTCAGGACGGGGTCGACCATGACGAGGGCGGAGAAGAGGCGCGGGTGCATCAGGCTCACGTTGGTGATGATGTTGCCGCCGAACGAGTGGCCCACGCCGACGAGGGGCCGGGGCATCTGCGCGCGGAAGACGTTGGTCAGGTGCAGCAGGTCGCGCGCGTGGTCCAGCCACGACGGGTCGTTGCCCAGACGGCCCTCGTTCAGCACCCCGCTCGTGCCCTGCCAGGCGATGTCGGCCATCCAGATGGCGCGGATGTTGAGGCCATTCTGTCGGACAGCATGGAGGAGGTCCTCCCACAGTGGCTCATATAGTTCCTGTGTTGATGGTTGCGATGTTAGTCGGGTCTTGTAGGTATGGGGTGGGAATTGTGGGTACGGTACGTGAAGGAGTGTACTATGCGCGAGGGAATGAGTTCACCTTGACAAAGCCATTGGCGTGAGATGCAATAATGGTGATGTCTCCTGGCTTTGGGTTTGGATTGTCTTTTGGGATATACTGTTTTACCGCGAGCTGGAGCACTTCCTCCTGTGAGTGCGCCGTTGCTCGAGGATATTCCCGGATGTGTTGGCCGTCGACAACATGTTCCTTGATGTCGAATAGAGTTGACATTGTGTCGTCTCTTGGAGAGTTGAGTATGAGTGTGAGAGACCGGCGCCGTCTTTGCGTCCTCTTTGCCTCCGTCTGACGTGTGCTCTCTCTATATATTGAGTGTAAGTGGTTGATTCTCTGTATATTTGAATTTAACTCATGAATTTGGAAGGGATTCTTAAAATGTATCCAGGAACATCAATCGAGGCCTGGTCAACAAGAAGCAGTGTCATGTTCTCGGTACATTGTCTAACACCCCGGCAAGTGAGTCCCAAAGAGCCGTTTACCTCGGCGCAATCAACCCCACGGGGACGGGCACGGGCAGCCCGGCCATCTAACCCCCCCCCCCCCTCCGCGCATCTGCTGAGGGTTTCGGAACCCTCTCCGGGTACGTACCATACCCGAGGAGCCTTGAGATTCCAGGGGTGAAGCAGTCGCAGCTGGGAGCTGAAGCTGCTGTCTCAGACAAAAGCCATGACATCACCCCCTGAGCTCCCAATTCCCCGAGAATTGGAACCATCCCCCAAAAAAGCCCATGGGCAGGCGAACGAGATTGGACGCAATGAAACCACATCTAGCTAAGAGCGTGCGGACGGCTCAACTCTTACTGATGCACCAGCCCACTCCCTCGATGGGGACCGCTACTCAGACATTAGACCTCCTTAAATAATACGAAGTACCACGGGCCTGTTCCACGCACCCAGCCCTCTGCTGCTGCTGCTGCTCCTCGGCCCCTTTGTGTGATTGACTGACAGACAGTAACACGCCCGACATAATAGTCTATACTGTAACTACCTATTCCAGGGAGCTCAGCTCGACCAGCCCGCGCCGGGCTGTTGACCAGGTCGCCGCCATGAATAAGATGAACACGGCCACTGTTGGGCTGGCCGTAACACCCACCGTGCTCTCGACATTTGTATCACATGTACGTTTGCTGCACTGCGCGTGTGACAGGGAGGAGAAGGACACTGGACATTGGACCAGAGAAGCTCCGTCCGAGAGACAGCATCGATTGAGCTTCTTGGCTAACATGACTGACCCGGGTAGTTTCTCAATCGCAAGCCCCTACACCAACGGCCGACGGCCCATCTCTCCTACGACGAGGGCCTGCACCTCATCCGCTCGTTCCTGCAGTATGTCTCCCACCACACCGTCGAGGAGTTGCAGGCCTTCACGGCCCAATGGGTCCCGCACCCACAATGGATCAAGGTCGACGACGTCACCGTCCCTGCCGACCAGCTCGAGCACGCCGCCCGCCTACTTGAAGCCCAGCTCGGCCCGGAGGGCATTCGCAAGATCGGCGGCCGCAAGTGGTGGCAATGGCGGAAGCCCGACCCAGGCACGCTGAAGGCCGAGTGGATCGAGATGCGTTCCGACTACAACGACCGGAAGAAGAACAAGGACGCTGGCAGGCGGATTATGCTGTATGTCCACGGCGGCGCCTACTTCTTCGGCAGTGTCGACATGCACCGCTACCAAATGCAGCGCCACGCCCGGAAGCTCAAGGCGAGGATATTTGCACCCGACTACAGGTTGTCGCCTCAGTTCCCATTCCCTTGCGGCCTGCAAGACTGCCTGGCCGCATATCTGTACCTTCTCACCGTGCAAGAACCGGATACAATCGTGCTGGCGGGCGATTCTGCCGGAGGCGGCATGGTGCTGTCCATGCTGGTCACTCTGAGGGACCAGGGGTTGCCGCTCCCTGCTGGTGCCGTGTTGATGAGCCCTTGGGTTGATCTCACACACTCTTTCCCGTCGGTGGCGGGCGAAGCTCCTTTCGACTATATCCCGCAGTCTGGCTTCCACCACAAGCCGTCACCAGCATGGCCACCTCCCGAGGATGAAGAATTGAAGGAGCTGAAGAGGCTGGCTTTGCTGGAGAAACAGAAGAAACAACGTATGTGTGAACGAGGAACTGATGTGGCATGACCGGGACTGACTTCGGACCAAGCTCCAACGCAGGGCAAAAATCCGGAATCTGAACAGACTACGCCGACGAGTACTGATATCGCAGAAGCCTCTGGGACCCATCTGTCTCTTGTCATAGATGGCAAGACGGTGGAGATAAAGGAACAGATACAGGCAAGCTGACCCTCACTACTGCGGCGTTGACTATGTCTAACTGGCTGCAGATGTACGCAACCAATGAACTTTTGTCACATCCTCTTGTCAGTCCCATCATGCAGGCAAGTCTTGGAGGTCTGCCTCCGCTCCTAGTTATGGTCGGGGGCGGAGAGATCCTCCGAGACGAGCAGATATACCTCGCCCACAAGTGCGCCAACCCGCCCAAATACCCGCCGCCCGAGTCGACTTTGGACGACAGAGGTCGAGCTCAGATCAAACAGTACAAGCCCACGGATGTGCAGCTTCAGGTCTGGGATGATCTATGTCACGTCGCTCCGACGCTGAGCTTCACCAAGCCGGCAAAGTACATGTACCGTTCCGTGGCCCAGTTCAGTGCTTGGGCACTGGCGAGAGCACAAAAGCGGGATATCGATATTCTGGACGACGACGACATTTCGGTCATATCTACCTCAAGCTCCGACTCGGATAAGGAAGAGGTCACGAAGGTAGGATGTCCACTTATACCTGACCATGGATATAATATAGCTGACATACATCCAACCAGCGCGACGAGGAGGCCGCCATGGAAGAATCTAAAGGCCAGGTTGGCAAGGCCGGGGATGTTCTGCCACCATTCAAAAACCACATGATCCGGCAGCGAGTCACACGACACGGCGTCATCTTCCCCATGGCTCCAGCCTCTGAGCTCCCAGGTTGCACAATGCCAAGAGAGCTCGTCGGTGTAGTAAAAGAAGGCACCGTAAAGAAGTGGCTCAAGCAGAAGAACGAATGGGACCGTCGTTACGCATCAAGCAAGAAGAAAGTCCATAAGAAGTTCGTGCAGGACTTGATCGTTGGGTACGAGGGCTTCGGCGATGGGGAGTTGCCACCTCCCAGCGCGCTGGCAGGCAGGAGGAAGAAGGGCGACAAGGAGGTCACAGGGGTCGCCAAACGCGCCAAGAGTGTGGGACTAGCAATGTGGTCTGGCTGGGGGTCAAAGCACGACAAGATGACCATGGACCGGGAGGAAAAGGCAGAGAAGGACGGTCCCGACGGAGTCGAATTTACAGCCGCGACTGCGGCGGAAGGCGAGGGCGCGCGGTCGTTTGCTGAGATTGAAAGACAGGGTACCGCGGCCCCAAACTCACCACCTGGGAGCCCCAGGAACCCTAGGAGCCGTTCGAGGAGGGTGACAGTCAGGGACGAAAGACAAACAGAAGAAGCGGACGATGTCGACGAGAACACCAGTGTTGCGCAGCTACTTGCCAATAGGGAAGACAAGGAAGCGAAGCCGCCGGTGCCGCTGCTACTTACCCCGGACTACACGCCAGAAGTAGGGATAGGGACGACAGGGAAGCGCCCTTATGTGGATGGCATAGCAGTGCCGTTCAGCATTAAGAAAGAAGCAGACACAGCAAGCATGATGACGCTGACGAGCTACATGACGGGAGGCGGGCCGGCGTCTCCAAGGCTCTCGTCATCTCGGCCCATGACGCCCAACACGCTGGCGGACAGGACAAGCAAGGACTTGAGCGAGCTGGAGAAGCGCAACTCGAGCGTCAATGGCGACCACGACGAGCACGCCGGCAAGTATGTTGTGCCTGCACACGTCGACGGCGCCACGCCTGCGACCCAGGCGCCCGCGATGGAGAGGCCTGCCCTGGAGACATTCAGTACTGCCGCGGAGGAGCTGCCGAAGGCGAAGGGGCCGTACAGTCCGAGTGATGTGGACTGAGAAGGCGGTCCGGGTGCAAAATTGTCGGATATGGCGGGTTGAAAATAGTACATATACGACTGAATAGTATTTGGTACCAATTCATAATATAGTGGGACCGTTGCAGGAAATTGTGGGATCTGTATCAAACATTTGAAACGAGATATAGCCTGACAGCTTGCATGATCGAGCCTATGCGGCTTACAGCTACAGTTGGAACCCAAAAAGGAAAGCATATTTAGCATACAGCTGCATATATACTAAGGAATAGATATAGCACATCTCCCTATCGTATACATCGTTGAAGTCCTTCTGCCGATATCGCCACAAGTAACATTCAGCAGTTGCAACAGCTGTTCTCGGGGTCTAGGCGGACGTCTGCGGCAACCCATGGCATTTCTTCTCCGCCGCCACCTGTAAGGATCATGCTGCCGCCGCGGTCGGGGCATGCATAATAGACCTGTGAAGCGCGCAAGATACGTTAGTTTCTGCTGCCACTCATATACACCAGCACCAGGATCCCGAGACAAGCAATTCAGAAGAGGGTTGGGGGAAGCGGTATTAGAAGGGTTTCTCCTTTTTCTTATTTGTCCTTTTTTTTTGGGGGGGGGGGGGCGGGGGGATCAGCCAACGGCCACCTCTATCTACACATACACATAGCAAGACAGAAAGATACTCACCTTTTTCAGGAGGTCAAAGCAGGTCCCAGAAGACAGGACCCACGGGTCCAAGCCGTACAAGCTGTCGATGTGCTGGATCGTGACTAGGAAGCTGTGGCCCGCGACGTTCTCGCAGGTCCTGATGGCTTCCTTCCTCTTGTATTCGCCCGCAAGGTTCGTCTTGTCACAGACTCGCCTGAACGCCTCGTCCAACACCGACTCGGTCCCGACGTCCTTCCACTGCTGGCCCTTGTCGTAGCAGCTCGCCCCCAGGGCGGTGCCGGTGAGGATGGGCAGGATGATGAGGGGTAGAGTGCGCTTGGTTTGCATTTTTCTGGTGAAATTGGCGTGGAAAGTTGTATATGTGTTGTAGTGTCAAATCGATCAGGTACTGTTTAGGGAGGTAGCGTGTGGCTTCTTTCGTCTCCAGTCCCATTCCCCTGCCTAAAGAATGCGTAGATAAGTAGAAGCATGACAAAGGACCGCGTATCATGAAGATCCAGAGCGGATCAAGGCACCTGGATTTCATGATTGAAAGCCAGGAAAAAGGGTATGAAATGGCTCCGTGCCGCCCGGTCGAGGGCGCCTCCCCTCTCCCTTTGTCTGAAATACTAGGCAGGCCAAGCACCACATTTAAAATACGGACCGAGGATTATTCCATAAGGATAAAGCCTTCCAATAAAACAGTGCATGGATCGTGGTTTGGCAGGATAATTCATGTGAAACCAAAATATTGTACATGAAGTGCTGGCAATCCACCATGTAGTTTGCTCTTTAGCACGAGTAATTTCAGAAAGCGCCGAAGATTTGGCATTGCCATAGAGGCTGGTTTAAATATATATGCGTTGACTGCAGAGTCTTGTGCTACCAAGATGATCTTCATCCTAGAGAACAATTTGAGAAGGTCTCACCCGGACATGATATTCATAAAAGCCAACACTAGGGTTGCAGTGACGTTGAGGACTGTAAGACCGATGAGGCCTGCCAGGCCATATCCGAGAACCAGGCCACCAAGGCGAACGTCCACTGCCATTCCAACAACAAATGAGGCCAGTATTACTGCCCAAATGAGGGAAGCGATGACAGCGAAAGGATATGTGACGAATAGTTTCTGGAATGGGCCCCAGCCCGAAGTTCGCGATACGACAGTCATCGACCCCTTGACAAACAACAGAAACAAAGCGACTAGCGTCACAAGAAGGACGGTCACTCCACAGAAGTCGTACAAGAGGGAATGTAGGTCTTTCAGGCGCGTCTGCATACTGAGAATGCTGGAGGCGAGGCTCAGAGGAAGAAATATGCTGGCCAAGATCGTCAGCATCGACAGACGGTTGGACTCTCTAATGCTCCGCCGCATTTCGAGGAAATGAAGATGATGTGCCAAAGTCTTGGGCAAGTCCCCTGCCTTGTGCCGAAGGTCAGAAGAGAGCCCTCGAAGGTCGGCCGCAACGGCGTTGAACTCTGGAGCACCGTCCGCGTTTCCTTCGAAGCCGACCCCGACAACGCCGAGCAGTGCCTCGAGCGTGGACGTCAGATCTTCGGCCCTGGCCTCGAGCCCCTTGAAGAGGTTTGCGTCGGTGATGACCTCGTCCAATAGGTGTGGCAGCAGTTTAAAGTTTCCAGAATCCACCCTCCACTCCCTAACCTTTTGGTATATCCATCGGATCTCTTCAAAGCTGCGTATTGTGTGTGAAAGATGTACGTGGTGAAACCAGAGAAGAAGAACCTGTTTCCTTCTCTGGCAAGTGTTAGATTTTCTCAAAAGCGGCTGATAATTATCCTGGAGTTGTTCAAAATCAAGGGCGAATCTTTTCAGAAACTCGAGTACTGCTGCGCTGGCTCGCTGACTGTCGTCTGTGATGGGATGCATTCCAGAAAAACCTGAAGACTCCCATGTCTCCGAAGAGATGAGTACTAGGACCGCTGTTAGCGAATGAAACGTCTTCATTAACAGGAAAACAACTAGGACTTGCTCAAGGTGAGTTTGTCGTCACTATGCTCCACGGTGGACACATTTTTCACATTAATAACCAGCCCCGGCGGATCTTGTCCACTCAAAATAAAGGTTGGTGCTTCGAACCACGTATTTGGCTCCGGAGTTCTCCATTGGAACGACAGACCATTGTATCCTCGTGTTGTTGGATGAGCATACGTGCGGCGGGTAGCATCGGTAACATCTGCGCTGAAGTAATTTTTGAATACTTGTGAACCCAGGCCCTGTTCGATATATATCCTGACGCTCCTCTCCCTTGGATCTGGAAGTTGCGCTAGGAAATCATCAATTTTGACTTGAGGTTGGAGCCCGCGTGGCCCACGCATCCTCTGCAGCCCACGAGGCTCAGGAGGCTCTGGCCTGATGGCTGCGATGGCCGCGGCGTCTTCCGGCATTCGGAGCAAGGCAGAATCCCTCATTCGCCCGTCCTCATCAAGTAGCAAATCAGATATGCGAAGGTAGATGTCCCGTCCATGGAAGAAGAGGCGCCTCGGGTAGCCTGGTTCGTAAAATAATGGTAAAGCGCGTAGATTGCCGAGTTCCACGAAGCCGAGGTCTATGGCGGCGGATACAGCACTGAGTGCGTATTTAATAAGATCCATAGCTGCGGGAGCTTCTATATCATTCCGTTCAATATGGGGGAAAGTTTCGATTCCGGGCTGACAGAGGTAAGACAAAATAACAGGCGAATATACTTCAGCTGAAAATCGACCTCAGAGCCGGAGAGGGGAAATATGCAAGTCAGCACATGCAGGTTAGCCGGGTCAGAAGAGCCCGATACTATAGGTCAGTGTTGTGTGCCGTGATGAAGGCAACCGCGGCCTATGTAAGAACTGAATCAAGATAGCTACATCTAGGAGCACAGTCGTCCTTTCGTTGGGTCCCGAGATGTTATATTGAGAAGGCCAAGAAAGGGTCATCCTCCGGGCGGAGAGCTCTGCGGATCCCCAAGACCAGTCAAGGAGCGGCAGGGCTGCTGCCGTCTTGTGCAGCACTGCAAACAAGGGTGTGTGGACTGACTACAGTCTCAGTGTTCGAGGCCATCGCGGTGTCAGCCAGATCGCGCTGGTTGCCATCAACCAGGCCCTGACGCTGCGCTTAGCATGCACATTTCCAACAAGGGCTTGAAGCAGATCTGAGTGGTGACAACCTGTCAGCTAGCCTCGAAATAGATGAGGAGGAGAGAAAAGAATGATGTGTGCTTCTCCTTCGGGAGCTTGTGTCACTTGCAGAGGTGGCTGAGAGCCGTGGTGGCGGAATAGACCTCCTGGGTTCCCGTGCATGAGCAAATTCGTGGCAACGTTAGGGCAGATAAGCTAGCCTCGGAGGTACAAACATATTTAGAAGGGCCAAACAAGGTCGAGCAGTAATGTCAAGAAGCAAGGGCATATTTATCTCGCGCAAATAAGACGAAGGTACCCCTCGGGGACAGAAGAACAGCGAGGCTGGCGTACCAGTGTAGGTTGCTTGGTATCATCAGATTCAATGCATTGACTGAAAAAAGCTCGAAATTACCGGATGATATCAATTGCCAAGAGCAGCCTGGGAGTACAGCCTTCCTTGAAAAGGATATCTCAAGTGAAACTTTGCGTCTAGAAGCTCTGGAAATTGATAATCCCTAGATTGCACGACTGAACATTGCCTCAGTCATGTCGGGTATGACAGACTCATTTGAGACCATGAGATACCCCACTGCATTAATTACACTATATACATAATCCACTGCTGTCGCTCTATGAATCTACACTGGGAAGCTCGCTCGGGGACGCCTTATACCTGTTCTCCACTTCAAACCCGTAGCCGCCGTGGCTCTCTAGTTCAGAATGGGGCCCGAGATTCCTCCGCAGCCGAGTATCTACATGTGTAGAGAGCCTCGGGGCTACCTGCGCCCGTCGTTGAATCTTCTTCGACCGACGCATCATGAAGATCCCTGTAGCCAGGGTAGCAAGGCCGACAACCCCCAACCCGACGCCGACGCCGATGCCAACTGTGTCCCCGGTGCTAAGCGATCCGTCGTTTGTGGAGCAGGAAGGTGTGCTGTTTGCTGAGGCTGAGTCAGAACTGCCCGTCTCCGCGGCGAAGATCCAGCCGTTGATATGGGCGGCTAACACCGAGGTGGTTGTGTTCGTGGTTAGTGTGGTGGGACTCCATTCCTTTCGCTCATTGCTGGTCTGAACAGTGAAGGTGAAGCCCGGGTCGACCTCACTGTAGCATTCTCCAGGAGTTCCGTATGTTTGCCAGGTGTTAAATGTGAAGCCTCTGGGATGGACGTCAGCAGTGCGGCATTCCCTATGAGGTGGCGGTGGCTTACGATGGACAACAAGCCACCCTGGTGCGAGTCTCGTCCTCGACATGCGTAGCAACCTGCCTGAAGGCTTCAGGACAGGTGAGGGGCCCGATGCTCACGACAGTCTCGGTGTTAAGTCCCAGCAAGTCTTGCGCCCACCACGTAGTAACAGCCTGCGGCACGCAGCGCAAGTTGCGGTTAACGCTGATGCCGTAGCCGGGATCCCAAGCAACTAGTTCCGAGTCGGAAGCCCAACGCCAGAACGCAGAAGTGCAGTCCTCCACATGCATACTATAGGGAGTGTTAAAAGGGATCCAAGAAGTCACAGTCCCTGTGCTGGAGTCAGGCGACCTGTAGATCCTGGTGGCTACCGCTTGAGACGACATTCTCTGAGAAAAATCGAGCGACAGAGTGATGACGGCTCATTTCAGAGGAAACATCAGCCAAAACCTGACCGCAAACAGACACACCGGCGTGAAAAACTCTCTTAATAAGAAAGTAATTCTCACTGTTCCACAAGAGATAAGCCTCACCGTGGGCGGGAGGGTGAGAAGCTGAGCTTACAGAGGAAAACAGTCTCGGTGCCGACGAACCAGAATCGCTACAGATACCCAAAGCTGTCCCCGAAAGACCCGGACATCTGCAGTAAGCGTCAAAAATCAATGGACTTGACACGCATTTCCGGTTACACAAGCGCCGCCGCCAATGCAGTGTTCGACTACAATTCCCGTGATTGCCCAACTGCATTTGAGCCGGCCCCCACGATCAGTGTTTCCACACATATAAATACCTGAGCTGGCAAAGGAGTAAGCAGCAATATGGATGATCGCGAGGAAGATTAAATAGCAGTCATGGGCACAACGCCAGAGAGTACAAGTGAAAAACAACTGAAGATTTGTTATATGGGAATGAGCAGCATAATATTATATCAGCAACAAAAATGTAAGTAGTTGCTTATTCCAGCCCCCAATGTCGGCTGCCAAACTGATGGTGAAACATTCCTCGTAAATAAAGATAGGCAGTATATATCCTTGGCCTCGCAAGTCCTGCTATATCCCAACAATCCCCGTTTATCAGCACCTACCCATCGCCTCCACCAGGGCCAAAATCACTGCTGAAAAGAAACCACAAGGACAGCAGAATAGGCCGCGCACGCTCCGAAGATCTCCAACCGGCTGGCCGTGGTCATCACTGCCAGCGAGCCCGCCAGAATCAACGTGAACATCGCAATCAGAACCAAAGTCAGAGACGCCTGCGCTTGTGACGTGTTGTAGAGCGTGTAGATTGGCACGAAGAGCAGAATGGCGGCTGCCAGAGCGGTGATGAAAGAAGCCACCAATTTGACCCGCTCGTAGGAGTAGTACTTCATCTGGGACGGTGAAAGGTGAGATATGGTAGGTAGGGGGCGTCCTGCGAGGTATGAAGGAAGCAGAGGCGGCGGCTTTGCCTTGAAGAGACGCGAGAGCCGGGTACGCAGCAGGGTAGTGAGCAGGTCGAGCTCTGCTGGTTTTGACAGAGATATATAGTCCGAGGCCCGGATTTGCGACTGGCTCATATTGAGCGGATAAAGTGACGAGCTGGCTCCAGAGAGAACTGAGCAAGCTGCTGTACTAGTCGCAGTATCAGAGGAAGTCGATTCCAAGGCTCCGTGGAAAAATCGGGACATGGCTGTCATTGTCTGCGTGGACGGGGCTGACAGGGACATCAGAGTCGATCCTTGTATCAATGCCTCCCGGTAATCTTTCAACGTCGAGCGTATCTTCATGGCGAGGTCCATCCTCTCCTTACACAGCTCATCAACATGGCAGGGCGTGCCATTTGCGGACCCCTGAGCCCGTGGTGTGGACTGCAACCTGCCAGTGGAAACCGCGCGCTCAAAGGTGTCCCAGTCCTGAGCACATTCTTGGATCTTTTTGCGTTGCTCTTCTCTGTCCTCATCAGTGCTGCCAACACGCAACCTATCATGGATGTCCATTCTGTCTTGCTCAGCTTGAAGCTGTAATAGCTGGCTCTGGTAATATGCCAAGTCTCGTGTTGCGAGTTTGTCGAAGCGCCGGTAAACAAAGGGGCTATGCAAGTGCTCTGTGTCGGTGGCTATGAAACTGGCCAATGATCCGAAGCCAGAAATGTAATTGTATTCCATCCCCTCTTTCTCTGCGCATGGATCCATGACTTGTGTTTGTTGTTGATGTCAGGGTAAAGATTGCCAAGTGATCAATTCTTTCGAAAAGGTATTACGGTTATATAATTGGTTTCATGGTAGACTTTCTATGATAAATGTTCTCTTCATCCCTGTGAGACGAAGCTTCATCACCATGACTCAATTGATTGTGTACAATCACAATTCAAGTTCTTCAATAAGCCTGTGAGACATAGGTCCGTCACGATGACTTATCTAGATGTTCACATATATTCTCCTGGCCCGGAATGCCTTGGCATAGGCGCATTGACCAAGTACAGCATGAGCAGTACTCGCCCAGAACCACACTTGCGCCCAATCACGGAGCTCATCGATACGATAATTGTGTGACCGCATATAAGGAGGCCTCATGTAAATTTCTTGCACAGAATCTTGAGATTGTACTTATCCACTCTACCGGATGCAGATAACTCTGGTTTGAGGGGCAAACCCCTAAACGTGAACATCTGACACTGAGCACTGAAGCCACTTCATTAATTCGGTCAGTGGCACGTCATCAAACATGAAAACGCTGATGATATCATCACATCAAGTGATCAGAATGAGTTGAATACCGAATACAATGTGATATGAGATCTCTTTTCCAATGTCAGAGGATACTCTGTGTGATCATCTGAGACCTGACTGCAAACGAGGATCAGGTTTGCCACGATGGAAGTGGTTGAGAATATCGTACCTAGCTTCGATAAGATATTCTGTGCAACAATTGGGGGCACCACCACGTCCGTCATCCATTGCGAAAGATTAGTCAACATACAAGGTTGCACTATGCTTGACTGACCACTAACTACTTGAGAGGTCCGAGTGAAGCTGAATATCAAGACTCTCCCCATCAAGTTATTCGTGCCATAGAATTCGAATATACGGACAGGAACATTGCCTTTGTAATTAACTTCAATGCTGCATGACTTAAAATATATCTAGTATTCTAGCTGATTCTTGTGCAGGAAGGTCGTCGTATTGCAAAAGTTAAGTCAATTCACCTCGGATGGCATGCTCGGCCTTCTCTTGTGACCTGGCCGCGAGATAGATACGAGCAGCATTGTGTGAGCTGAGCTGCTTGACCGTCTCGAGTCCCAGGCCTGTGATTCCGCCTGTGACAATGATGACTTGGTCCTTGAGATCACGAATATCTTTGCTAGTAAAAGAGGGCATGGTGACAGGAAGAAATCAGTGATATGTAGGGATTACGTGGGAGACGATACAGAGCTAAGAAACCCAGCACATCGCAAGGAGAGCAGCGGCCAGTTGTATAATATATCAATCATCAAGAGAAAAGCCTCTGCTCCCTGCACAAAACCCAGGCACATGCACCACCGAACTGGGTGGGCCAGCCAGTGACCGTGACAGATGTCTAGCACAAAGTCAGCCTGCGGCCAGCCACAACCCTAGACAGGAGACAGGGGCGTAAGCAGTCTGCATATCGGCACGACCATCCTGACCAAGCCTTCAAACCCCTGTGCGACGAAGGCTGGGTTTGCCGTGCCCAATTGCACTCGCCCATGTACTTCTCGCAGTAGCCACAGACGAAGCATTCCAGGTAATTGTTCAGAACGCTCTCATCATCACGAGAGGAGGTACTGATGATACACAGCATCAAAACCAGATGTGGGTCTGTCGGTATGATACTTCAACAGGTGTCCTGGCCGGTGTTATTACCAGAAGCAGACTCGCTACGTGGCGAGAGCCCGAACTCCCGTTGCGGCAAAATTTTCTTCACAGCATACACGTCGTGAGAAAGTGCAGAAGTGATGATCAGGCTCAGGGAGAATGGCCCGCTCAAAATTCTTTGACATCTCGTCACCTACAATAGTGAGCTATGTATTCGAATGTTGATCGATCTGGTCAGCGATCATGACGCTGAGCACATGTACCGTGGCAATGGACATCTCAGCCTGTTCGCAGCTTTCTATTGTTAAATAGCTAATTACAATCCGTTCCCATCAAACATAGCGAGCGTGATTGTGTCAATTAGCCTTTTCAGAAATTGTGCCTCTGAGATTAGATCAAGAGGTGCGCTAAAATTCAAACCTCTGTTTGACAAGCTCTTCGCTCAGTGTCCAGAGCCTCTCTGCCAGACCCCTGTTCCTCGCAAATGTGGCACACGCATCGTTGTCCAGCTTGCAGTCGGACAAGTACACGCCCGTAACATCAAGAACGCTGGTGTCGACTGGCGGTAAGTCCGGGTCGACGGCAGCAAGAACCGTGGAATTGGCGC
This sequence comes from Diaporthe sp. P3_1W, assembly GCA_037177825.1. Classification (NCBI taxonomy): domain Eukaryota; kingdom Fungi; phylum Ascomycota; class Sordariomycetes; order Diaporthales; family Diaporthaceae; genus Diaporthe; species Diaporthe sp. P3_1W. The sequence continues at coordinate 248,520 of JBAFXB010000008.1, forward strand.
CCTGGTCGGGCTTCCTGGACGGAGAATCGAAGCCAAGTTCTTTGACTCTTGCCAAGGTGGTTTCAATCTCCTGTGGGTCGGCGTGTCGGTTGATATTGGTGTCGACCGCACCAGGATGGACGGCATAGGAAGCGATGCCGTATTTTTCTCCGAGCTTCTGGTTCAAGGAAACAGAGAAGAGGATGTTGGCGGTCTTGGATTGCCCATAAGAGGAGATGCTGGCGTACGCCGCGTTGGACCAATCGTTGCCTGTCAGGTATAGGGCCTTTTCAATGTCAGGACGTTCCTGTTCGGGGAGCTCAGATGGCAGCTTGCTGAAGTTGATATCCGAGAACCGAACGGGAGAAAATTGATGTCCATAAGAAGAGACATTGATGATTCTGGTGGGGGTATCGGAGACTTCAGAAGCTTTGATAATCTTTGACATGATAAGATTCGTGAAAAGGAAATGGCCGATGTGGTTCGTTGCGAAGGTCGTCTCGATATTATCCTCAGAAAATGACAAGGCAGGAATGGCCATGACGCCAGCGTTGTTGATCAAGATGTCGATGGTGGGAATATTGACGTCCCCGTTGATCCGTGCCGCGGCAGCATGGACAGAAGCCTGGGATGACAGATCCATGACCAAAATATCATATTTCACCAGCGGATAAGCCGATCTCACAGAGTCAAGTGCGCTCTGGACCTTTTCAGAAGATCGTCCGGATAGAACGAGGCGGCTCGGATGTTGAGATGCAAATGCGACAGCAGTAGCGAGTCCCAAGCTGTTGGGTGAAACGCCCGTGATGAGAATGGTTTTACCACGGATAGACTCCGGGAAAGCTGCAGCGACCTTGGTGGCCGAGATCAAGGGGTCGAATGAATGCATGATGTCGGTAGCAGAAGGATGATATGAAAAGATGAGACTTCTATTCCCTCCACGCTGCACTCGCCTTCTTCTTATAGAAGACCACCGAGAGCACTGCCCATGTACTCCTGTCCCAGTGTATCCGAATTCGCCAAATGAGGTTCACACCGGCCCTAAGCCTAGATTCGGTCCGCCCTGCCGGGCAGGAGACGAATCATACCAATAAAATGGGGTCTTCTGATTCCACAAAGCAACCTCCGCCCATACTTCTTCGAACCAGTGACGATATTGAACACCAGTTTTGGGCTCACAGGGATTAGAATGTCCGAGCTTTGCAGGACTTGAGTCTTTTGCAATAAAGGCATGTTCAGTGGAAAAAAAGAAATAGTCGAAGTGTAAATGCGGAATTGCTTACGCCCCTGTCAGTAGCGGATCATGGACCACAAATTCCTCTTCGACCAATTGCTTGCAACACAGCGAAGGTTGAAGATGGGGCCACCGCCAAGGCGGCTCCGGCGTGGTAGCCGCATGTACTGTAAAGGTTTGGTGCATGGATGCCCCCCACTGACAGGCACATGGGTGTCTGCAGGGGCGTAAGCAGGTCGCATTAGATCCGGTGCATGCGAACTGACCGAATTAGCGTGCATGCGCCCTAGCTCCTTGATACACGATGGTGATGGTCTGAGGCGATGATGAAGCCGCCTCCCAAGTTCTGACTTGGCGTGCCCAGTAAGGTGTTTTTTTCTTCTTCTTCCGACACCGACGCAACGCTCGCAGGCTTTACGTCTTAGCAATTAGCAATGGCCCCTCAAGCGTCGGAAGTCTGGGACGAGGGTGACAACTGGAGTGGAATCGCCAGCTCCAAAGAGCGACGGCGACGGCAGAACCGGCTCCACCAGAGAGCATATCGTAAGTACTCGCACCCGCTGGCGGCGAGAAGATTCGACGGCAGTGCGCTTACCAGCAGCATCGAACCCAGGGGCTAAGAAGCGCCTGGAGAAATTCCCTGGTTCTCAGCCTGGGACAGAACAGGATTCGTTAGCTATTGCTAGTCCCAATGCTCGCACCGTCACTGATGAGGACTCGAAATTGTCACTTCAACATCAGTCTCGGCTTCTCACGGCCACACCTGATCAGTCCCCAATTTTACTGTTGGTCAGATGCACCGATCTACACGATAGAATCAGAGAAATCCTACAAAGGGTCTCCGCCAATTGGGGCCTCAACCTCCCCACGCCGCATGACTTGCCACTCGTCACCCGGCTGAACACCTTCGACGCCCTGGCCCGGAATGCGCTTATGCTACGCATCCCTCTTGAGTACTTGGAGGCTGATGAGCAACCCTCCGTATTCAATTATCAAGGGCCTCCTCCACTTTCAACCCAGCAGCCGAGCGTGCCCACAAATCTGCGTCCGACAGCCCTGCAGAAAACAGTCACGCACCATCCCTGGCTGGACCTGTTCCCCATCCCAAGCATGCGTGATAATATACTACGGGGTATCGAGTCCGGAGAGTATGACGAGGATGTGCTGTGCGATACTCTCTGCTGCGATCTGCTGAGATTTGATGACAACACCAACGCAACTCTCGTCGTCTGGGGAGATTCATGGGATGCCACGGGGTGGGAATTCAGTACCGAGTTCTTCGCAAAATGGGGTGTGTTGCTGCAAGGGTGTACTGAAGTGCTGGAAACCACCAACTACTGGCGACAAAAGAGGGGAGCAAGAAGACTAGAATACAATTTGAATTAGCCGAAGTCTCGAGGTCGTACATATACCATTCGCGGCGACCGGGTCTTTCCAGGGATAGCGTTGAGGAGGTCTGTGTAATTTTCGAGATGCCTCCTTATCCGGAAACTTTAACATCGCATCTGGAAGACCAAGCCCCACAAAGCCTGCCAGTGTGGTCCTGGTGAGAAATGAGATACATTATTCTTGAAGAATCAAAGGACGGACGAAGGCAGAAGGTAGACGCAGACCAATTAGCAGAAGTCATACGGCCCCCCTGAAGGTGGAGACACAAGGGCAGGCGACAGGCATGAATCTCCATTAAGTACATGTAACAGCGGGCAGGGACTAGCTGCCTAATCACGCGGGTCAGGGGCATAAGCAAGTAATATTAGGATGTGTATCCCGTGGGGGAAAGTGCCCAGGAGACTCATCAGTAAGAGATGGCGAGTGTAGACAATATGCACGAGAAAATGGGTAAGGGGGTGTTGTCGTAAATAGGTATCTACAGTCTTGTGGCACTGCATAGATAACTCTGAATACCAAACTGCTTACTCTTCAAAGTAATGTGAATATTTAGAAGACACGGCATCTTCAAAAGAAGCTCCCCTACCTATGTAGGAGGTTACTTGATTTTACTCGATATAGGCTTGCGGTCTTCTCATATATAACAACGTTCAAAGCTCAACAAGTGTATTTGGGTTTGAATCAAGTGTCCCGTAACATACCTCCGGAAAACCTTGATGGCAACCAAATATTAGTCAATATGGTCCAAGTCGGTTGATGAGCAACCTGGCAGCACGTTTCAGGGTACCATAAACCTTCCTCTCAGAAATTTTGGGTGCTATAGTTTGAGTCATTCGATATTTACCAATCAATATGCTCAATCTCTGTGGGTTTGAGCCCATGACTGCTTAAGAGGCATATGTATACAGATTAAAAAAAACGAGACCACTTTGAACCCATGGCGCGTTCCATACACCATGGCGCTTGACGTGTTCCGGCCACTGCTGCCTAAACACTGTCTTGATCTTTTGTCACCACCTAATCCTGTCAAACCCCACCCTAGACAACCTGGGTTCTGTGACAGAAACGGAGCTCAAGACCTGTGCTCTGAGCTCTTGTGGGCACACTCAGTATAGCCGAGGGTATGAGTATAAATACAGTCCCGACGCAGGGCAGGGCAGGGCAAGGCCAACAACCCGTAGGAGAGCGCCTGACGTGTCTGGTGTCACTACGTGACCTCAAAAACCTGTCTTCCCGGTCGCCTGTGTTAACATTCACACAATGGGATGTGCGAAAATGTATTGCGAGAAGAGTGTGATGTGTCTGTTGGCTGATCATACCTTACTCACGGGTTATGTTCGTGCATAGACTCATCATTTTATCCATCTGAAATTTCACCATCTTTGTCTTAACTCGAGCCTTCCTCATCGTTGAATTTTTTGATTCACTTCTGGAAGGAAGACTGAAGGCTTCAGGAGCCCTGACGTTATCTTGCAACACCTTGTGCCTGGCTAATTTTTGGGGAATGGTCGAGGGGCAGTAGCTCATGGACTTTGAATCTTGCCAGCCTGCGATACTTGTTGGACTTGGGGTCTTTTTAAGTGATACTGACCAGTCTGAACACCAGAGAGGTATCCCCCCCTCAGGTCATGATACGCTACACGTGTACGCTGCCGAGCTGGAAATAGCGTATCAGGATGGGGTCGTTCGTGATGAACGCGCTCTAAGTGAGGCCTTGAAGGAACTGCGAAGAAAACTTTGAACCCGCTCCAGCATCACAATGCTAGGGGCCGAACAATGCTCCCCCACATCTGCGGGATCTGGGTGGTGAAGCTGGCAAGGTGGAGGAGAGTAGGCCTATAGCACGGGAGTCCACTGGGGATGTCCATGAGCTGAGCTGAGAACTCAGCCAGGTCAAGGTCTACAGCCTGTAATGCTCATTGTGCCCCAGATTTCCATGCTTGGGTTTGATTGATGGCCAAACAGTACTGTCTTGTTGCAGAATAGTGAGGTCACGCCTGTCAAGATGACAGCTTGGGGGTCTGGTGCTGCCTTTGACCAGCACCGCAGAGTTGCCAAAACAGAGGCAGGTGCAAGTCTCTGTAGAGTAGTTCTGTCTGTGATCACCAGTAGGGAGAAGGTCTTTGTGGCAGAGTAGACTTTTCATCAAGGAAACTAACTCGAATGAAAATACACGGCACATGATGACATCCACAGCTGCATGGTTCAATCACATGGTTTATTCTCTTTGCCCGAGAAGCAACCACAAACTGGAATCACTTGGGTGACTGGTCAGTCAGCAGCATAATGGGCACACTGAGAAACTGACTGGCCACTCAATCACCCATCACTGCTGTTATGTTAGGACTAATTGTGAATGGCTTCACAACCAAATTCATACTGTTTGGCGAGACTAGGACTCCTCAGGTCCCATAGATTTATCCTCAAGCGTCTCAACTGTGGTCTAGATGTGGGAGAGGCCGGAGCATCCCGGGATTTTAATTTCCACCCTAGCCGGGTCTTGCACGGCCCATCCCTGTGCACCGGTGGCCTTTGTCCCTGTCTCTTCCTCTGATTTTCCTCCTGATTCTTGAAGCTTTCAAACAGCGGCTTGATGGGATGGGATCGTTTCCATCACCCAAATTCAATATGATCTTATGGGTTGTTTGGACGTGTGGATATGTGGTAATGGGGCGTCTATTTGACGTGGAACAAAGCATGTCAGTCAGTCAATGCTGAGCGACGATCAGGGGCGGGCCTTTTGGCGGGTCAAAAGTTCCTGGCCCCCATTTGACAGCGGCTGCACAGGGCGACAAAGCACATTGTAGCGTGGCAATGTGTAAGTGGGATCTGCTGAACCTTGGAATTCCGGCAGGGTCTAGAGCCCCCAAGGCGCGCCTGTAGAGTTCAACCTTTCAACCACTGCCAGCAGAGCACCTGGTCTTTTGTAACCTTACTTTTCTCATTTCACTTGTCGGGATTTCAACGCTGGTGGCTGCTTCGATTTCCGTGCAAAACAGCAGTGCACCGTCACTTTCTCTTTCAGCCTTCCATCCCTTTGCAACTCAGACTGAGGTACAAGAACGCGTCCAACAAGTAAATGTCAAACCACCTTCGGCAATAGCTGAGTGCACCGGAAGAGCGCTTTCAACACGCACCACTCGTTTGGTGCACTGCCCCATCCCCCAAAGTGAAGTTGTGTTTCCGGTGAGGCACGATACTCTCATCCGGGCCTGACCCGCTGCCTGGTTTCCTCAACGCCGACGACCACACTTCAGCGCCATCAAAGGGACATCATCCCAACACACTTCCTCCTTCGAATCCTTCGTCATTTTTGATTCTCTCGTCTTCACTTCTCCCTTCCCCTCTTCCCTCCGTCAGTCTTCTCCACCCGCACCCTCAATTTTGTGGCCACCGCCGTTGCGTCTCGGCAAGGTGAAGATGGCCAATCTCAAGCCCAAGACGGGGGTTTCTCAGACCTCGCGTCCCCGTTCAGTCAAATCAAGCAAGCAACCCGTCGCGACCGTGTCTGAAGTGGACGGCATTGACGAAAAGTACGCCATCGATGACCTCCAGGAGGACATTGAGCACGGCGTTGCCCACCCCGTCAGCGCCATGGCTGAGCTCGAGGAACGCGTAAACGACCTCGACAACGCTTGGGAGTCTGAGTCTCTGCTTGCCGACATGCTCGAGGGCCTCTCTGACGAGAGCGTCACCAACGGTAAGCAACCACTCTCGTGACTGGTTCCAAACCATGACGATTTCACCCACTTTTAGGGCAACCCTTTTCACCTTGCCTGGATTGAATTAGATGGGACCGTTGGCTAACTGTACTTTGTTCTCTTCTACCCTCAAGACCCCGAGTATTGCACCCCGGAGGAGGCTGTTAGTTACCGCCAACTCCTCCGCACCTTGGGACCAGAAGAGCTCATCAACCGGACAATCACGTCTGGCCTTATCACCGCCAAGAAGCTTCTCAGTGCCTTTGATGTGCGCCCGCCTGGTCTCGACGGCCAGCCTGACTCGGTCTATTTCGACCTGTTGATACTTGCCTTCAGCCGCGAGCTCTCCAAGAGAGCCAAGCTGCAGCAGTACAACACCGTCGATGATGCTGTCGCCCTCCTCAAAAAGTCAAAGAACATCATCGTCCTCACCGGCGCCGGCATTTCTACCTCGCTGGGAATTCCAGACTTCCGTTCCAAGGGCACGGGTCTGTATTCCAAGCTGGAACACCTCGGCCTGAACGATCCCCAGGAAGTCTTTGACATCTCCCTCTTTAAGCAAGACCCGAGCATCTTCTTCTCTGTGGCCCGGGATATCATGGTTGAGACCGAGCGCTACTCGCCAACGCATGCCTTCATTGCGCTGCTTCAGAAGTTCGGAAAGCTTCTTACCAACTACTCTCAGAATATCGACAATCTGGAGTCCAAGGCGGGCATCGACCCTAGCAAACTCATCCAATGGTGAGTCACTCTCTTTGAGCTGATTCATCGCCACATGTCCAGAGCATTTTTTTTCCCTTGGTCTGAGTGCATGATGACCTATACACATCTCCATGACGCAATCTTCATCTCATCTAGTAAGCTGCTGACCGAGCACACAGCCACGGCTCCTTCGCAACCGCAACATGCTTCACCTGTTATCACCAAGTACCAGGCGACGACATCCTGCCCGACATCAAAGCCGGCAAGATCCCCCGCTGCCCCAAGTGCGGCATACCGCGCCGCGGCACCAAGAACAGCCGGAAGCGCAAGCTGGCCAAGGATGGCACGAGCAGCCGGCCTCGGCGGCGGCCCGGCGACTACGACAGCGCCAGCGACTCCGAGTATGACATGCCGTCCAAGGGCGGCATCATGAAGCCCGACATCACCTTCTTCGGCGAGGCGCTGCCGGACGAGTTCTCGAGCCGCCTGGTCGACCACGACCGCGACAAGACGGACCTGGTCGTCGTCATCGGCACCAGCCTCAAGGTCGCCCCCGTCAGCGAGCTGGTGCCGTTCCTGTACCCGCACATCCCTCAGATTTACATCAGCCGAACTCCGGTCAACCACCACAACTTCGACATCGACCTCCTCGGCGACTGCGACGTCGTCGTCGCAGAGCTGTGCCGCCGCGCCGGCTGGGACCTGCGCCACGAGATGGTCCCCGAGGACCAGGTCGTCGACGTTGTCACCGAGTCGGGCTGGAGCAGCAGGCACATCTTCACCGAGAGGCGGCCCACGGTTAACGGCGACAATCAAAACGGCAATCTTACTGCTGCTGCATCAGCGGCGGCGAGTTCGAGCGAGAACACTACCGAAGCTGCCGTAACGCCTCGCAGTGACGACGCGGAGAAGTCGTCCCGGCCGCGAAGGGCGGTTAGGACTGCGCTGCCGACCAAGGCGCCCGGGAATCATGCCCCTTCGGCTGCGGGACCTGGTCTCGCCAGCCGGACCCGCAAGAGCCGCAACTCGGACGAGGAGGACGCTGATTACACCGGCAACTGAGGAGGCCAGCAAATCTTCAATCATGGGCATCGAACAGAGTGACCCACTTCCAGGACAACAGCTAAACCTCGGGACAGCTGGGGCGGGCCTTCTGTGTCTGGGCCGCGTCGACTCGAGAGGGCTGGTTGGCTGGGCGGAAGCCCGGAATTGGCGGGCTTGGCCGATCACCCAGCCTGTATTACACCATTGCGGTCGATCGTCGCCTCTGACGTACGCCGACAGGGGGATAAAACCCGGCCTTTCACTTGCCATCTTGTCGTGCCAGCGAACTCGACTGCACCCGCAACATCTTCAAAAAAAAGACTAGGTTTGAGTTCCAGCACTGCGCGGGGAGAAGCATGCACACAACGGGTAAAATTCCCGAGTTCTCATCGGAAGGGCTCATCCGCCCCTGGCGGAAAGGGAAGACGCCTCTCCAGTAGAGCACGAGGCGTGGCTGGGATTTCAACTCGCTGATTTTCTTTTTTGGTCAAGACAAAAGAGGAAAGAAAAAAGGTCTTGGGTATTTGCCCCTTTGCTTTTCAATATTTCCATGCGTTCAAAGAAGAAGGCCTCTCTTGTTTTTAATTCCAGTACACCCTGACAGACGGTACACGTTTCTACTCGCGTAATTACACGCAAACGCAGCCCACCGGCTCGTTTTGCCTGCTTGTTTTGGTACAAATGACACACACACAAAAAAAGAGGAGCACAGGCGTTTCAGGGGGGAGTGGGTGGCTCGAAGGAGAGGCCTTCGTTTGCAAACGGCGTTACAGGGGGATTGAATTGAATGGATAGGCACTTGTCGTGACTATACAGACGGACAGGTATACAGGCAAATAGGCACAGACAGAGTGAGAGGCAGATTAATAGAGATCCTGATACTACATGCTTGCGAGATCGCGAGTCACTCACTCACTGTGCTTTTCTTGTCTGGTACAGGTGATCACTCGAAACGCGCCCCATGCGCATGTGCGGACAGCGGTGCTACTTTCCCACCGTCAACCTCCTAACCTCCTACCAAAGACTGACAAGGTCCGCCCATATGATCGGACATGGACAATACACACCAAATAGGGCCCAAGCCTGGAAAGGTGGCGTAACAGGTTAGTCTGCGTGGTTTGGAGCCACGAGGGCGCCTCGTCTGCAATACCTGCCAGCTACTCTTGGGGGTGGGTGTTCGGACCATCTCTGCTTCAAGACCAACCCTTTCCCCCTTGGTTCAGGGTGAGGGGATCGGGTTGCTTGTTTTGGCTACCCTGATCCTCTCGTCTCTCAATTCTGTCTTCAATTGGTGACTGCAATTTTTTATTTATTTTTTGGATTCATTCGCTGAATCTCTAGGCACGCTCATGATGTGTCTAATCCTTACACTTCATCTTTGTCGAATTGTCGCTTCCACAATCGTGGACTATAATTGGTATCCCGCGTGTCCCAACCCCCGAATGTGTCTATAAGAGTCCGCCTGCCCGATCCCTCGAGCGTAAATAACTACAACAAACTCTGGTATTTATCCAACGTACCCGTGCTCTGATTTTGCTGTTGTTGCTGCTGCTGCGGCTGTTGCTGCTGCGCCATGCCGAAACTCCCTGAAGATCCCATCATGCTGTTCATGCTGAATCCTGACCCGCCCATCATCGGCTTGTTCGCCATGCTGCTCAGGTTGTTCATACCGTTCATGCCGCCCATCGTGGACCCCATCGAACCCGCTGGCCGGCCAAACGAGGATTGTTGTTGCTGTGATGGTGGCGCGGGCAGGCTGAAGCCTGACGCGGCTGGCGTCGAGTTCCCACTACCGGGCGGTGGAGGCAGAGAAAAGGAGGACGTAGAGCGGTTCATGGATCCGACTCCTGGCCGTTGTTGGTTCATCGACAGTGAGGCCATCGAGTTGTTCAGACCGCTGCCATACGTGGGGGTCTGTGCTGCCGGGGGCGACATGGTGTTGCTCCTTGCTGGCTGCATCGTCGAAGAGTTGGATGCCCATGGGTTTGCCGAGGCCGTCGACCAATTTGTGGTGGTCGATGAGGCAGGCTGCGCCGGTGGCGGCGGGAAAGCGGACTGCGGGGCGCTGGGCTGTAAGGGCTGAGAGAATTGGGTGGTGGACGGGGTCATTGTCGGTAGGCTCGCCAGGTCCGGTGTCACCGTCCTGAACGAGCCTTGCTGGGCCTTGAAACTACCCAGTGAGCTCGTCGGAGGAGCTGCCTTTGTAGGACTTGGTGTAGACCAAGAGAAAGTAGCATTCTGCGAGGCCTTGGGGTGTTGCAGGCCCGGAGAGCTCATTGCTGAGGCCGTGTCGCCCCAGCCGGCATCCATAGGATTGGTGTTGGTCGAACTTGACTTTCCCTTGACGAGCTGCTCGAAATCGTCTTCTGTTGCGCCTGTTGCTGCATCGAACTGTGTACCTGTGATGCCACCGAAAGACATGAAGTCGTCAGCAGGCCCGGCGGCTGCGGAGCCATTAGTGACCCCAGCTAGCTCCTGCAATTTCTTTGATTGCTCATCCTCGACCTTCCGAGATAGTGTTTTAATGAGATCCATAAAGGACTGGAACTGCTTGAGGTTGAGTAACGGCCCAAGACTCATACTCCAAAGGATGGGAAGGATATCCATGGCAATAAACTCGCAGTCTGCGTAATCGCCAACAACTCTCAGCACGTTCAAGGCTTCTATCATGACCGCCGGCTCTTTCGTCTTGATGACCTTGATGAGGGGCACAATCTTCTCTTGCATCGTGTACTTGTCAAGGGCCGTGGAAGAAGATGTTTTCTTGTGCTCGGGAAGTCCATCCAATCCGCTACTGTCTGCAGTGGCCGACGAGCCTCCACAGAGAACAACAAATGCTTGCAACCCCCGCACTTTGATGGCCAGACTGGTTGTTTTGCTGAAGACATGCGCTATAATAGGGAATAGCTCGTTCTTGATCGTGCTGAAGTCCAGGACCGGTAACACCACAGGTAAGCTTCGGAGACCGGCATCAACAACCGAGTGGGTAGGCGCCGCTATGGCCGCAGCAACAACGGGCAACATGTCTGATGTGTGTCAGCTCCTATTTTAGAAGGGGGGGGGGAAGGGTATTTTGAGGGCGGCACATACCATCTTTGAACTCTTTCCCAGGAGTGTTGTTGGCGATGGTAGAGATGTTATCGAGAACAACCATAAGTCCTGCATCTCTCGCAGCGTCCTTCTCCTCAGTGTTCTTATTGTTCGTGACGAATATTTCCTTCAGCACTGGTCGAACCTTGTCGGTGAAGGCCCGCCGACCCGAAGGCAGAAGGTCGATAATTTTGAAAACATTCCCAAGAATAAGAGATAGGAGCGCTTTATCTTTGGTCTCTTCTAGCAGAGCTGGAAGTAGCTTCTTCTCCATCACGGACTTGGGAAACGACGGCAGGACCTTGTTAAGGCCCCTCAGGAATGACTGTTTCTCGTTGGGTGTTTTTGCCGGGAAAGACTCTATGAACCGGATCGTGGACACGAGGATGTTGTCGAAGAACTCGGTCTCTTGGAACTCCTTAGCAGTCAGACGTTGAGCTGGCCGCCTGGTAATGAGCCGGGGCAGCACATGGGCGACCAAGTCCTTGGGCAACGGCCTAGAGGACATGAAGTTGTTGTTCACGGTAGGTATAGTCGAGCTGGACTGGAACAGCCTCTTGTACGTCGATATACTGGAATTACACTCCAGCGGAGACTTGTGTGGTGAATTATAAAGGGCGACACAGAGAAGACCTAGGGAGAACATGTCGGAGGATACATTGAGGTTGTTATCTAGAACAAAGTCTGGGGAGGTGTAGTCCAGGTCGAGCTGGACGGACCGCGGCAGCCGTGGGTCTGGGTTGAGGGTCTCGTAGAGACTCAGAGGTTGGAAGGAGGTTGGCTTCGTCGAATTCTCGGGAGGGGTGCAGAATGATAGACCGCTAATCTTCCAATCGGACTGGTGAAGGTCAGTGTTTGAAGCATTGAACAGAGTTGACAGGTGTCAACCCGGCACGGCCGACGTACCTTTGCGTTGATGAGGACGGCATCGGGAGTGATGTTGCCGTGCACCAGGCCAGCATTTTCGTGGAGGAACTCAAGGGCCTTGCTGATCTGCAGCAAGCCCTTCTGGATCTCCAGCTCGTCGATCTCGAGCTCGCGCCGCCTCCTCGTGCCGTCCGCATCCTCGGTGACATAGCGACTGGACCGGCCCCCGACACCACCGGCGCGTTCTTGATCGTCCTTGTCCTGTAGCAGGCTGGCAAGCGAGGCGGTCACGGGCTCGGTAACGAACTGCAAGCCGCCACCTCTCGTCTCCTCGACGGGCTCGACGAGCTCCAGCACGCTGGGATGGCGCAACTTGGCTAGTGAGGACGCCTCCTTCTTCAACCTCTCAATGACCTCTTCGGAGACCTTCTTGAAGGCGGCGGCGCCGGATCGGCCCAGGGAGTTCCCATGCGAGTCTAGTGACTTCTTGTCAAATATGAAGACCGAGTATATCTTGCCGGTGGACTTCCTCTTCGCATCGTGGATCCTCCAGGGGCCGGCTTGCGACGTCGCGTTGGGAGTTATGGAGTAGTTGGCATTGATGTTTGTCTGCTGGATGGACTTCAGCGCGGAGGAGAACATGGACGACATTTTGGCGGCTGAAGGGAGTGGGAGAGGGCGCTGGTCATGTCGTCAGGACTGGGAGGCTGATCGGCCGAAGGGTGGATCGTTGTCACATGCGGAAGACAGAGTCGAGGTTGGGAGTCGATGTCGCAAAAAGCAGTTCCACCGCGCAGTGCCCAACTTCCAGATATAGATAGACACCAGCACCACAACCTGGCCTGCTGCGATCAGAACAAATTAATAATGGGCAACACTGAAATCCAATAGAGCCAGACGGAGAGGGCTGAGCTGTTGAAAGCAAGGGAGTGAGGAGGCCCAGAATAGCCTCTCAACAATAAGCGCAGTCTCACCACCCGGTCAGCGTCCAGTTGGTTCCAAGGTTGATTGTTGTCTCTGGCCTGGCATAAGTATGACACTCCCACCTACAATTGCGCCCGCCCGCTAAGGGGGAGCTCTCTCGGGGCTTACCTAAGACCTGCGACCTCGACCACCCGACAATGAGACGAACCCCCTGAAAGCAGCTAATCCCGAATGTGTTTAGCTGCCGTCCCTGGCCTTGTCCAATCGGCCCCCAGTGGTTTCCTCCCCTAGCTCAATTGAAGCTCTGCGCTCCGATGACGGCTCCGGTGAAACTTTGTGGGCAGTGTGGGATGGTTGTCAGCTAAATGACTGATAAATCGAGTGGACAGTCACAGTCTGGACTTCCTGCTGGCCCGCACTTTTCGCATCCTTGAGTAGATTACTAGATAAAACCGCGGACACGGTGACTCTACTCTTGTACTCGAATCGAGCAAACGTAGACAGCCTGCCCTTCCTTTTGGAGTTCAATTGGTCCTCTCTTTGTCGTGTCTCGTATCGTGCCCTCTTTTCTCTTGCACTGGTGGAACGGACCTACAGCCTCGCCCAAAGCCGTCTGCCGATCACGACCAAAGGATCGCGGCCACCAAGATGCGTGCCTTCGTGCCTCGATGCGGTGCCCTGAGGCCCAATGCCTCCCAGATCTCGCGCTCCATGTTCCAGAGGTCATGGCAGCCCGCAAGTGCAAGGTGTTACAGCATAAAGCCCGAGGCGGCCTCTGTGTCCAAGCCCCAGGATATCGACCCATCCAAGCTCACCGTCGAGAAGGCAAAGACTCCCGGCCCCCTGAGGAAGCCAGAGGAGCTCATCTTCGGCGCCACATTCACTGGTGAGAGGCCCAACATACGCACGCGCTGGACACTCGCTCTGCTGCTCTATCTAACGCATCTCGTTTGCCTCCAGACCACATGCTCACCGTTGAGTGGAACAAAACATCCGGCTGGCTCGCCCCAAGCATCAAACCCTACCAGAACCTCTCCCTCGATCCCGCGACCAGCGTCTTCCACTATGCCTTCGAGTGCTTCGAGGGCATGAAGGCCTACAAGGACTCCAAGGGCCAGATCCGCCTGTTCCGCCCGGACAAGAACATGGAGCGCTTCAACGGGTCGGCCGCGCGCATCGCCCTGCCCACCTTCGCCCCGACCGCCATGATCGACCTGATCTCCACCTTCGCCAAAGTCGACGAGCGCTTCATCCCCTCCGAGCGCGGCTACTCGCTCTACCTGCGCCCGACCATGATCGGCACACAAAAGACCCTCGGCGTCGGCCCGCCCGGCAGCGCCCTGCTGTACGTCATCGCCAGCCCTGTCGGGCCCTACTACCCCACGGGTTTCAAGGCCGTCTCGCTCGAGGCCACCGACTACGCCGTGCGCGCCTGGCCCGGCGGCGTCGGCGACAAGAAGCTGGGCGCCAACTACGCGCCCTGCATCGTGCCCCAGCGCGACGCCATGAGCCGCGGCTTCGCCCAGAACCTGTGGCTGTTCGGCGAGGAGGAGTACGTCACCGAGGTCGGCACCATGAACATGTTCGTCGCCCTGCGCAACAAGGAGACGGGCCAGAAGGAGCTCGTCACCGCGCCCCTCGACGGCACCATCCTCGAGGGCGTCACCCGCGACTCGGTCCTCGCCCTCGCCCGCGAGAGGCTCGCCCCGGAGGGCTGGCTCATCTCCGAGCGCAAGTACACCATGCGCGACCTGGCCGAGGCGTCCGCTGACGGCAGGCTGCTCGAGGCCTTCGGCACCGGCACCGCCGCCATCGTCAGCCCGGTCAGGAGTATCAGCTGGAAGGGCCAGCTGGTCAACTGTGGCCTGTCCGAGCACGAGGAGTCGGGCGAGATCGCCACCAAGATGAAGAACTGGATGGAGGGGATCCAGTATGGTGACGAGGAGCACGAGTGGAGCCATGTCTGCTAAGGGCAGCAGCCGTCATAGCGGAGGAAGTGATCTCAGGTCCAAATCGATGAGCGAGTTTAGAAACGGTCCCTCGCGGTGCTGGGACTCCCCCGGAATATCCTGGGACAAGGAAAGAGTAGAAGGGTGTCTGGCACGTTTTCATAGACCATGTTTGAGCGACAAAAGAAATCTTGCATGTTCATCCACCTCCCGCTCTCTCGGATTCGGAAGTAGTGACTGCTCTATCACCATAGTCTTGCCTACCCCCGTTCTATGCCTCGATTATTTGTCTGTCATGTTCAACTGGTCCATAGTATACAGCCCTTTCGACTCCTTCCCCTGCGGCGACGACTCCTGTCTAGAATAAGCAGCATGTCTGCGTGTTGCATGTGCTCTGCGTCCCAGCGCGATCTTGTCGACCCGCGTTCTCATTCCACCTCCGCTGTCGTCTCAGTTCTTCTTAGCGGGATCCTCCAGGATGCCCTCGGCCTCTAACCGTCTGCGGGCCTCCTCGAGAGCCCAGGTTTGTATCCTAGGGGAAGCATCAAATGTCAGCCAGGCGTCCTGCTCCATAGCGAAAGTGACCAAGGCAAATCCCCTGGGAGCCTCTCTTCCCTCTCTCTCGACGGACTGGGGATATCCCCAGACAACCAAATATCAACCCTGCGTCAATTGACTCATACACTCCTTCCCTCCCGGTCCATCGCCAATCTCTACTTCGCCTCCCTAAAGACATCAAACTCCTTTCACCTCCTCACAGACGAGACAGCCAGGAGAGAGAAGAGAGAGAAAACAGAAACAGACGACAGCAGAAATCAGTACTCACGAGGTATCAGGCTTGAAGGCGTAGGCGATCCCGAACGCGACCAGGCTGCCGCAGAAGCCGTAGTACGCCAGGCCCTCCCAGCCCTCCTTCTCCGCCTTCTCGCCGGGCCGCACGCCGAACAGCCACCCCGTCGGCGGGTCGTACTCGGGGCCGTGCCCGTGCCCGCCGCCCCTCCGCGCCGGCGTGGTAGCGAAGGTGCGTCGGCTGGCGGCAGTGGCGGTCTGCCGGCTGGCGCGGGTCGCCAGGACCGCTTGTCGGACGGCGGCTCCGCGCATGGCTTTGGTGTCTGTTCGGGTTTTCGAGGGGGGTTTCGTTGGAGGTGAGGAGCGTGTCCTGTTTGTTTGCTCGCTGGGTTTTTGCTCGTCGTCGATGGGGTAGATGAAAGGCGTTATTTTTTCCCCGCTGAAGCTAATCGGGTTTTGGGCGTGGCCGGTAGCCGACTGGTCGATTGAGTGATTGATTGACTGGCTGGTCAATTGATAGATAGGCTAGAAGTGACCTTGCGGTGTCGTGGTCGCCGCCAGAGGTGATGTTGAGGTCGTGAGTGGAGACTGGTGGTCTGTGTTGCGCTGGCAGACAAAGGCAAAGACGGGCGGCCGGGGCGGGTGAAGCTCGGGCTCGCTTTGCTTGGTCGCTTGCTGCGGTCTTTTGACGAGGTCGGTCAGGGGAGCCGCTTCAGAGGGGGGGAGGAGCTCTCCACGCAGACAGGAGCAGCTGGGCTGGGGGGCGCCAGGCTGAGTCATCAGGACCTCCGGATCGGAGAAACGTTGGGGGGTGGCAGAGATGACTCGAACTGACTGGACCCAAGGCGTAGTCCAGCATGTCAGTCGCCGAGAGCCGCGCCAATCGTCTTACACGGCCGAAACTTGGAACAGCCAAGCTCGAGAAACCAGGTGGAAGCCCCTCCCGGGGCCCTGGGAGCTATTCGTCTATATAAGGTTATTAATTCCCTTATTAATTCCTGCAGCCTTTATATATACCATATAGCCCTTATATATTTTATATATATTTTATCTATGCTTTATAGCCTTTATATACACCTTATAGCCTTTATATACGCCTTATAACTTTTATATACATTATAGCCTTTATATATATTTTATAACCTTTATTTACGCCTTATAACTTTTATATATACCTTGCAACTTTTATATATACCTTGTAGCTTTTATATATACCTTATAAGTTTTATAAATTTTATATATATTTTATATATACTTTATAGCTTTTATATATACTTTAAAGCCCTTATATATTTTATATATATTTTATAAACGCTTTATAGCTTTTATATATACTTTATAGCTTTTATATACGCTTTATAACCTTTATATATTTTATATATATTTTATATATACTTTATAACCTTTTTATATACCTTGCAGCTTTTATATATTTTATATATATTTTATATATACCTTATAACCTTTATATATACCTTATAGCTTTTATATATGCCTTATAGCCCTTATATATCCCTTATAGCCTTTATATATACCCTGTAGCCTTTATATATACCTTGCAGCCTTTAAATATACCTTATAGCCCTTATATATATTTTATAGCTTTTATATATACCTTTAAGCTTTTATATATTTTATATATATTTTATAGCTTTTATAAATACTTTATAACCCTTATATATACTTTATAGCCTTTATATACGCCTTATAATTATTATATATACCTTATAGCTTTTATATATGCTTTATAGCCTTTATATATACTTTATAGCCTTAATATATTTTATATATATTTTATATATATTTTATAGCTTTTATATACGCTTTATAGCTTTTATATATACTTTATAGCCTTTATATATACCTTATAGCCTTTATATACGCCTTATAGCTTTTATATATTTTATATATATTTTATATATACTTTATAACCTTTATATATGCCTTATAGCCCTTATATATCCTTTATAACCTTTATATATACCCTGCAGCCTTTATATATACCTTGCAGCCTTTAAATATACTTTATAGCCCTTATATACGCCTTATAACCCTTATATATACCCTGCAGCCCTTATATATACCTTATAGCCTTTATATACGCCTTATAGCCCTTATATATTTTATATATATATTATATATGCCTTATAGCCTTTATATACGTCCTACAGCCTTTATATATACCTTATAGCCCTTATATATACCTTGCAACCCTTATATATGCTTTGCAGCCCTTATATATTTTATATATAATTTATATATGCCCTGCAGCCTTTATATACGCCTTATAGCCCTTATATACGCCTTACAGCCCTTATATATACCTTGCAGCCCTTATATATACCCTGCAGCCTTTATATATGCCTTATAGCCCTTATATATTTTATATATATATTATATATACCTTATAGCCTTTATATATGCCTTATAGCCTTTATATATGCCCTATAGCCCTTATATAGCCCTTATATATACCTTATAGCCTATTATTGCCTAGCAGGTTATTTAGCTAATCAGCTTTCAAGTTTCAAGTTCAATCTAGCATTATTACTTAGCAGATTGCTTAGCTAATTAGCATTCGAGTTTCAAGTTTAGTCTGGCACTATTGCCGGCAGATTGCTTAGCCAATCAGCTTTCGAGTTTCGAGTTGGGTCTGGCGTGTCAAATTTTCCGTTCACTAACTATTCTAGACGAATAGCAAATGTCGGAATGTGCATCTGATCACGGATTCAACACCTCGGTAATCATGTTCATGCAGAGCAGACGTTTAGGCTCTGATTTCGTAGATGCAGCCCTGTGTGGCGCTGTCAGTCTCCCATGACCAGGAGAAATCCTCCCTTTCTAAGGAGCAAAGAGCAACAGCAATAGAACCCCCCAGATTTTGGAGGGCTGGACAAATGCTGTAATCCTAGAGATACAATAGACCAAAGCACCACCTCTCCCATATCCATGTTTGCCCCAGCTCAACCTACCCGCTCCCCGCCAGCCTTTGAGCCCCGTAATTCACATATCTAAATGCCTAGTAAGTATTCCCAGTCATCTCGCTCAGCATATTGGCCAGATTTGGCTTCCCCTTGAGCAATACCCTCTCATCAATCTTGGCCCTCCTCGGCCCTGCGCCCTGTGGCGGCTGGTTCTCTTTCCCGCCCTGGCTGCCCCCCGTGATCTTCTTCTTGGGCTGCTTGAATGGCGGCAGCAACGCTTGCTTCCTCCCAGCATCGCTCCAGAGAACGCCCGTGCTGTTCAGTTCCTTCTTGGCCTTCTGGGGCGGACTTCCTCCCAGCCCCGTCGCTGCAGTCGCCGTGAGCTGTGTGCCCGCGTCCTCGAAGTAATGCGCGTCAAGCGCCTCCGGCTTCAGGTCGTAGATCCAGCACCGCTGCTCCATCAGCCCGATGAAGCGCGCCAGCATCTCCTCGCACCCGCTCCCCTTGAGAGTGCTCCGGCTCCCTACGACGAGCAGCTTGGTTTTGGCACGGGTGAAGGCGACGTTGATCCTTCGCCAGTCTTTCAGCAGATCTCCAATGCTGCACGCCTCGTTCGATCTGACGAGGGACAGGATGACTACCTCCTTGTCCCGGCCTTGGAAGCGGTCCGCCGTGTGCATCTCGATGCCCCCGCTGTTGGCGCCGTGGCCGCGCAGGCCATGCTTGAGCATTGATAGCTGAGAGCGGTAGTGCGTCATCACGCCAATCTCGGAGGCCGGAACGCCAACGCTGATCAGGGCGTCCACGAGCTGCACGACAATGCGAGCCTCGCATGGATTGACAATGCGGTTTCCCTTGGCTTCTTCGCGCGAGGAAGGCAAAGCGTCAGTGTTGACGAAGCTGACGCGTGTCTCGGGGTTCACCAAGTCGCGTAGCCAGCACGCTCCCATGCCCGTGCAGAATGAATTTGTCTGGGAGGAGACAAGAGTTGTGGCATCGTGATGGTGTCTACGCAGGCCGTCCATGTTGGGCACATCGAGTTGCCGCAGTCGCAGCTCCTCGGTGCCGCACTTTAGTCGACCCTCGTAAATCAGCGTGTTGCTGAGCGTCATGATATCCTCGGACATGCGGTATTGGTGCTCCAGGTTGACGACCGAATCGGGATGGGTGTCGGAGAGCAGTTTGAACAGACTGATATCTAGGCCACCGATTCTGGCCTCCTCGTTCTGGACCAGAGGCGGCAGCTGGTTGTGGTCACCGACAAGAACGAACGTGCGCGCCATACGGATAGGGCCCAAGCAAATTGGCAGCGTGATTTGTGACGCCTCATCCACGATGCAGTAGTCAAACGTACGCTCGTTGAAGATAGCGTGGCTCGTTCCGAGGCAAGTCGTTGCGACGATGGGTGTGTCGTGCCAGGCGCTGCGGATCTCCTCGAAGGTATCCTTGGGCTGCCCTGCCAGTATAGCAAAGTCTTGGACTTCGGGGTGGACTTTGGCGGGAGCACCGAGTCTGAGCACGGGAATATCGTGGTGCTTCAGCTTCAGGAGAATGTTGTCAACGGCCGTGTGGGTATATGAGGTGAGCAGGACACTCTTCTTCTGGGCGACCAATGCCCGTATGATGTGGGCTATAGTTGTCGTCTTGCCAGTACCGGGCATACCAAGAACAAGAGCGTAGTCCTTGGCACTCATGACCTTCTCGATGGCCCTCTTTTGGTCGACGTTTAGGCTGTCCTTGTCAGCTATGGTGTACTGCGTCGCCGCTGCCTTAAAGGCAGGCGGTTCCAAGTCCACAACCAGCCGGCGGGTCTTCTCAGACCCGAATTGTACGTTTGTCATGATCGACACAATGTTGTTCCGGACCAATGCCATGCCGTTGCTGAACTCGTCTTTGTCCAGCCTATACCGAATCGGAGCCTCCTTGATTTTGCCTT
Organism: Diaporthe sp. P3_1W; assembly: GCA_037177825.1. Taxonomy (NCBI): domain Eukaryota; kingdom Fungi; phylum Ascomycota; class Sordariomycetes; order Diaporthales; family Diaporthaceae; genus Diaporthe; species Diaporthe sp. P3_1W. Next base: position 269,048 of record JBAFXB010000008.1, read on the forward strand.
GCGATTGGTTGGAGGGCACCCCTTCCGGCACGACCTCCATGATGCTGGCGTAGACCTGATTATCTCTTTTGTCGAATCCAGGCTGCCGTATACGGGCATTATGAAGTCTTCGATCGACGGCCACACTGATGCGCTGCTTTCTGACTGCTGTAACGAAACCGAGTGCCAGTGCGAAATGCCCTTGCTCATCCGACACCACGATAGGCTCCCCCACGGCAATTTGGGAATCCAAGAAGGAGAAACCAGGTGCCGCATCTTCTTTGACGAACGCATAGTGAAAGCGGTTGATCTTCTGACTGTGGGCATCCTCCGAGGCTGAGCCTTCCTCGATAATCACGTCAGCGAAGCACCTGCCAACTTTCTCGCGCTCCACGCTCAGCATCGTCCACAGCTCTCGCCGGAGCTTCTGGCTTTCCTTCTCCTCCTTTGTCAGTAGGTCCTCCCACTTCAGGAAGAATTCCTTGTGGACTGGCGTCAATTGTTTGACAACTTGGTCGAACTTCTCTTGCAAACCGCTTGAATCTCCATCTCCATCGTCGGCGAGTTTGTGGTATGTGAAGCACGAGTTCTGAGCATAACATTTGCCACAGGCATGCTTGCTGTTCTTCATCGGTGGAAGCTGTACACTGCGTTCGCGGATGTAGACGGCGAGCTGATTGCGTTGTTTGATCATATGACGAAGCTCATTGCGTACGGCAGGGATGATCTTTGTCAGTGATGTTTCCATGTAGTATAGAATGCCGTAGACGATCTCAATGTCATAACGGTCGGACAACAACAAGTTATACAACATTGTCTGAGCCTGGTGGCTCTCGCTGACATTCTTGCCAGTCTTGACTTCGAATGGAACAGTAAGAGTTCGTCTCTCTTGGCTATTCTTGACTGTGACTTGAACGGTGGCGTCAATGTTGCCTTTAAGCCCATACAAAGGTGACCAGACGTGCTCTTCGATGTCAAGCAGCTTACTGACACATACACTAGTCTTTTCGTTGTTCCGACCATGGGCGACAGCATCAGGCTTGGGGAACGAAGAAACAAACCTCTCGGCCCAACCTCGTAGCTCGGGCATCTTCGAGGATAGGTGCTCTCGAGCATCGGTAAAGTTGACCTTGATGGTATACAGGTCCTCGATATGTTTCTTCATCGTCTTCTCGATCACACCATTCAGAAAAGCCTGATCCCAGCGATTTGCCACAAGCGCCTCTTGGAAGATCTCGTGCAGAATCGTGCCGTATACGAGGGGGGCAGAAGCCTCACTTGTAGCCTTTACTCGATCCTGCAAGACTGCCCGCCGCATGCAGCTGAACGAGTCGGCAACAACCGTGGCCGAGATCAACTGGTCCGGATGAAGGATCAGGATATTCTGGTTGTTGTCGATGATGCATTGGCCATGGGGCCCAAAGCTGCCAATAATATGTACGTGGGACTTGGGATGAACTGGAGTGTCGATCCAATCCCCCCGAAGATGGACGGTCTTGGTAGTCTTGGATCTCTCGGCTTGGACAATCAAGATCGCCTCAGGCGCTTCTCGCCCGCGCTCATCCGGGTACGTGTTTTGAAGCACATTGGTCACCAGGTATCGCTGGATTGCAGTTGGCTTGTGACTCACCTACTCGTGTATCTTAGCAGGTTTGTTTATTGGCTATTGGTGAGCTATCAGACGGTACGTACGGGCATTAAAGAAGAATCTGCTTGACCAGCTGTCTGGGTGGCAGCCAGCTCCGCGGCTTCGAAATCAAAGTCTCCGCCAAAGTCATCACCAAATTGATCGTCCTCTTCAGTCCCGCCATCAGGGTGGACTGGCTTGGGCGGGTGAGGTAGAGCGGGCTGTTGTGTGAGGGCTGGATCGACGGTTCCGATCATGTCTTCTGCCGCTGCCAATAAATCGTCATCCATATCATCAAACTCATCGTCCGAAGACGTTGCTTGCTTTAAACATTGCCCCACGGCCCCCTGCACATCCGCGTCTGTGAGAGTCTCCGCCGCTCCTGAGAAGGTTCTAGCCTCGGTCTGCCCACTAAGCATGGAGACATCGAGCTCCAGAAGCGTATCATCGTCGAAGTCATCATCTCCATAATCCGAGGTCGGGGTTCTCGCGCCATGTTCTATCCCATGGCGGGAGGGACTCTGTACTGGTGGTGCTGCGCTCTTCGACTTGGATGGCTTGGGTGATTTTTCCGGGCGAGGGAATGACCTCTGTTTGTTGGGTGATCGTCTCTTGATCGAGGGTGACTCCATGTCAGGAGGGTCCTCCTCCGTGCGCTCAGTCTTACTAATTTCCCCATTGACTGTCTCGAGAAGAGCTGACACCATCAGTGACTTGGCATTTTCCGCTGCGTCTGTGACCGGGCGGGATTCCGACGCATTTTCGACCCGCCGGCGTTTTGGCCAGTGAGAACCGCAACTTATTGCTCTCCTCAGACTGCTTTCCGCGTGATTTGGACTTCCATCCTTTGGCGGCCGAGGGGAAGAAGAGACCATAAGGTGGGCAAGGGCTGGGTTGGTTGCGCCCAGTGGACTTTTACTGTCGGCAGCCCCGCCGACAGCGAAGCGATCCCACAGGTCAAGTGCCGGGTCTGTATGCTCCGACTTCAAGGCTTTCTTGAGCTTTTTGACGTTGACAACCGGTGTCCGTATTTTGTCACCGGCTGGGGAGGAGATGGGCGATGAACTTCGGGCGCGCTTCTTGCCCCGACGCGGCACGAGGGGCGAGATCATGTCGGCAGCATCGTCACGATCATTGTGCCAAAGGAGGCGTTCGGTGGGCGAGGTATCATCTTCTTGCTTGTCTGGATCGGTCACACCCATGAGGTCCTGCCAGGCCAGTCTGCCTGGCGTTACTGTGGCACGGTGCTGTTGGCTATGTAGCGATGCCGTGTCTGCAGGATCCGGCCTCTCGTTTTGTAGGTTTTCCTTGTTGGAATCGGCATTTTTCAAAGCCGTAGTGGGATCCCTGGCCGATATTTTGTCTTGATTCTCTGATATAGGAGCAAGATTCGAGAAAGTGTCTGACTGTTCAGCGGCGGATTTCTGGAACTGGAACTTTGACAGCTTGTTTTTGGTGGTGGCGGAGACGGGGGCAGGTGGCCGAGTGGACGGCTTGGAGGGGATGGCGCCAGAGTGAGACTTTGCCCTCTGCCATTGGGCTTGCCGTTGCTGTTGATTGCCATCTAGTCAGTGCCCACGCCGGCTTGTCAAGTGGATGCAAGTGCATTTACATGTGCTGTGCTTGGGCGGACGCGATTTGTTTACTTGCCTTTGGAAATCTGGACTGCTCAGAGAAGGATTTGGAGAGAGGCATGGCGACTTATTGGACTCATGATACTGCCACTGTGTTCTCCCAATCGCAATGATGGGGATGGCTTGTTGTCTTCAAGGGTTGATGGTGATGATGGTGGACCAGGGCAGATGTTGGTGGATCCGCTGCGAGTACGTGCAAGTCAATTGCCCTGGGAACGAGCGCCCTTGACGCGTTGGTCGCGTTGGCTCAGGTGCAGCCGCGTTGAATGCCCTTTGCAGGGGTCTGACGGCCGCAGGTACTAGATTGGCCTGTGGCAGGAACGGAAGCTGTGGCGCTCACAGCTGTGGCGCGAGCTACCCCAGACCCCTTAAGCCCCAACTTCAATGACGTCCCTTGCATGGCTTCAAGCTCACCTCGGCTCACCTCACCTCACCTGGCCTGACCCTACCTGACCGGACCTCACCCGAGCATCTATCAACCTCACTGAGCATCTCGCCATCAGCCATGGCAGGGATTGACGGTACTCCCCCCATACCCCTGGAGACTGCCCGCAGGAATGCAGACAGCCTCGGCATCAACTTCGATGCCATCCCTCAAATGCCCTTCTGGGCCCCGTTGTTCGGGAGGACATCCGAGTATCTCAAGACAAGAGTCGCAGCCAAGATCATGACTTCCTCCGCCTCTGTAGGGAGAGAGCTAACACAGCCTGAGAAGGATGCCATGTCATACCACTTGTATGTATCCACCCTGTCTCGGTGCGGTACCGCTTGCTCACAGGGAACCATCCAATAGTGCAAAGTTGGTAATCACCACCACATATGCGTCGCCGCTTGCAATAGCAGCAACCTATGGACTTGAGCGAGCCACGCGCCCCAAGTTCGGCTTCCCTTTCTACAACCCAAAGCCGCCAAAGTTTAACAACCAAAAGTTTCCTGGCCTGCCAGAGGGAAAGTACTCATTCTGGGCTTGGCAAGGAACTCGGGTGCTCACGTGGTACATTGCCAGCAAGCTTGCCGTCGGTCTTGTTGCAACTTCCTACGCAATCTCGGTGTACTCAGCCAACTCAGGCACGGACAACAGGCTCGAGGCCTACCGCAGGGAGGTAGTCCATCGTGCGGGCGGCTCGGTGAGAAATAGACAGCAGGGAACCATTCCCCAGGGATCCTCAGGGCAACCGCGTCAGCAATATCCCCAACAGAAATGGGAAGAACCAGTCTCAGCAACAGAACCAGCCGGCTGGGCCAGCTCCGAACAAATCGAAAAGGCAACGCCGACGCCTTCGCCGACGCCATGGACTGCAGCGCAGAGTCCACAAACCGGGCGTCAGGACTCGTATAACCAGGACCCATATGTGTTTGATGATGCCTCGCCTGTGGCGCCATCAGAACAGAGCACCTCTTCACCGCAGAATTCCAGCCAGCAAGGTGGATCCGCGTGGGACAGGATCAGGGGTCAAGCACAAGCAGCACGTAACCAACCAGGTTCGTGGGCAAAGAAGCGCCAAGATGAGATAACCTCCCGAGGTGCTCAAGACGGAACTTCCTACAACTATTCAACGGCGGACGAAGAGAAGGCGTACGCCAAGGATCAGGCACAGAAGGAGTTCGACGAGATGCTCGAGAGGGAGCGTCGAGGACAGGGACGCTAAGGTTGGCTATGCCTGCGTAACGAGGAGGCATATGGACCGATGGTCTCTTGTCATCCATGCAAGCTCCCGGACGAGGTGTGTTGATGCCATCTCCATGCAACTTCATGTTAGTGGTTGCGTTTAATTCGGCAAATCCTCTGGTTTCAAACGAGTCCAAAGTAACCATTTGTGTTTTGTTTTGAGGCTCAATAACCCCCTGAGTTGATTCACTCAGGATCTCACTCATACTTTACTGTCTCTATGGCCGATGGCTCTCTGTCGATAATAGGAGACTATCGAACGTGCCGGCATACGTGAGACGTCTAGTCACTTGGCAGATGGGTTTTAATAAGGGCAGGCTCTCTGCGATTGCACATTCTGCGGCCCAAGATTAGACTATGCAAGCGAAGTGATTCTGGACGGTCACAAACAATACTCAAGTGAATAGAGGACAGTGCGAATATTACCAGGAAGCTCGCTCTATATGGCGATTTGACGGTATCCCTAGGCACTGGAGCTATTCGTGTGCCCGCAACTAGGAGCGCAGCCCTCCACGCACAAGGTGAAGGACACACATCCCTCAGTCCAAGTGAATTGTGGCAGTGAATGTGCGCTTCAAGGCCCGCCGCCATCTTGCCTTGACAAGTGCTCGTCGTCGACCTCTTTAAATAGCTTCCCCATCTGCCAAAGTCCCCAGTCTTCCTTCCACTCCCTTCCCACTCCAGACCCTGCGACAGCGACAACATCTTCGCTCCTGTTCGAGCACAACACTACGTCCTGCAAGCTTCTGTCTGAAATTTGATCCATTCCACTCCCCATTCTCAATCAACCCTAGTCTTCTAAACGACTGCAACATCTCCTTTGGCACGAACTTTACCCCAGCTGCCAACGTCGCCAGTCAAGATTCCCTCCGTCCTCCACCAAACAGACAGCGACAACACGTTTGCTTCTGTCTGACAACACCCCATCCCACCTGATTTTATCTTCCCTTCGATCCATCCCGTTCCTCATCATCCAATCGACCTCGAGTATCAATTGCGACGTCGTTCAGGCAAACTGGCGACAACGAACAACACTACACCAATTCGCCATCACTCACCCGCAGTAAGTATACTCTACCTATCCTGTACTCTCCCTTCTCTCTACTCCCATAATTGGCTTCTGTTGCTAACTCACTACGAAGACAATGCATTGGGTGGTGCTCTTCGCCCTCGCGGCCATGGCACTGTGCGCCGTGCTGGCGGCCACAGCCCCTACCGTCGATACGACCTATCTTACCTCTGAGTTTACTTCTGCTTTCACTTCTGTTGTTGGTCTGTCTCGCGAATTCTGCCGCCGAATCCTCATGAGCCTCAATATCGACCACGCCCTCATGGCCCGGGCTCGCGCGATTGCCGTCGAGCAGCTCCACACCTTTCACCACGCAGCCAAGGCTCTCCTCACTCCATACATCAGTGTCTGCCGACACATCGTCACCGATGCGATTGATAAATACCCTCTCCTCCGCTTGGCAGAGGAGTATCTTCTGCCTCAGCCGTCCTATGAGGACCTCACCTTCCACGCCGAGCGCGGTGCGTGTGTGTGGACTAAGTCGTCCACTGGACTTCCCGCTGACTTCAGCCCACACACCGGCACTCTCTTCCTCCTGTTGGCAACCAACGTCTGCACGGCTATCTTCTGCTTGTCCATCGGTGCCACTATCCTCGCTCCTCTGCGAATCGTATGGCGAAGCACCAAGGCACGGGTAAGCCCCGCGGGTAAGCCCCAGGCTACATGGGAGACGGTTCTCGAGGATCTCTCACCTGTTCTGGCCAATCTAGCTGCGGCTGGGATCAATGGGCTGGCCTTCTGTACAACAGGCTTGCTCTTTTGTATTGGCAACATCGTCACGTACGCTGCCAGTCTCGACTTTGGATTGCTTATGAAGCGCTCTGCTCCTCAGGCAGAGCCGCCTCGGGTGTTTTACAAGACACTCCCTGACCCACGCGTCCCAGAGTTGGAGGAGAAGGCTCGCAAACTCGAGAATGAAATGCAGGAGAAAGACAAGAACTTCCAAGCTTGGAATCAAGAGACTGCCGCCACAATTCACGACCTCTATGGAAAGAACGATGTCTTGGAGAAAGCCAATGCGGCTCAGAAGCTCATACTCCGCGGGCACATGAAGATGCACGGTTCGATTGACCTTACACGGCCCATGTACGAGCAGCTCATGGAGACGCAGCAGCAACGCGACAACATCCAGGGAGATTACAATCGCGCAGTCGAGGAGAAGATTGAGATGCAGAATGATTTCTGGAAGCAACTCAGTGACAAGTCCGAGGATATGCGATTACTGAAGAAATCTCTGAGGGCTCAAAAGGAGGAGCACGCTGCACTGTTGAGATCACAGGAGTATCTCCAAGATCGAGCCAGCAGGGGCGATGAAGTTGCCAGAGTTCAGATTGAGTTCCAGAAGGGTCGAATCCAGGAGCTCGAGAAACTCATGGCCTCGCAGAAGGAGACCTTGGAAGCCCGCATCAAGGAGCTTCATGAACTCGTCACATCACACGAGGCGACCATCAAGTCCCTCGAAGCGCAGCTTAAGGAGCGCGATGAGGCCAACAACACTCAGAAGGAAGCCAAGCAAGCCCTCGAAGCCCGGATCAAGGAGCAAGACGCACGCCACTCGTCAGAGCAACAGTCCCAGAAGGCCCACCTCATGAAGGGCTTCGAGAGGGAGAGGAAGAAGTTGGTTGATTTATCCCGACTCAGCTCTGAGGCACGCAAGGCTGCCGAAGAGAAGTACAAGGCCGCCGACGAAGCACGCAAGGTCGCTGACGAGGCTCGCGAGACTGCCGAACAGGCACGCAAGACCGAGGAGGAGGCGCGCAAGACGGCAGAAAAGGATTCAGCAGCCAACTTGGAAGCACGCAAGGCCGCTGAAGATGCATGCAAGGTCGCCGAAGAGAAGCTTGAGGCCGCCGAAAAGGCACTCAAGGCTGCGGAGGACGCACGCAAGGCTGCAGAAGAGGAATCGGCGGCCAACTTGAAGGCACTTCAGGCTGCTGAGGAGTCGCTCAAGGTTTCTGAAGAGGCACGCAAGGCTGCTGAAGACGAGTCGGCATCGCTGAGGGAGCAGCTGGCCAACCGCCCTCCTTCTCATGACAAGGGAACCCAAGCTTCGAGCCCTCCTCCTTCGCCCAGCAAGGCGGCTCCTAGTCCACCCAGCACGACGCCTCCTGATCCACCTGCCAAGGCGCCTGCTGGTCCAATCGGCAAGAGTTCTTGTCCTCCAGAGGGCCAGCGACCAAAGCTCCCGGCCGTTTCGGTCCGCAACAGGGTCGGTCCAAAGAAGAACCCTCTCTTGAAGTTCAACGTCTTGGCGCCCATCACTCCCAATATCCCCGGAACCAACCCTGCCGCCCCTCCGCCTGCTATGCCCACGGCTCTAAATCCCATCGCTCCGAAGCCCACGACTCCTCCGGCTACTCCCTCCGATCCGGCGCCGTCTACTCCAGAACCCACGACGCCTGAGGCTGCTCCTTCTACCCCGGAGCATATGAACCTTCCTCCCCTTCCGGCTACTCCGGAGCCGACGACGCCTGAGGCTGCTCCTTCTACCCCGGAGCATACGAACCTTCCTCCCCTTCCGGCTACTCCGGAGCCGACGACGCCTGAGGCTGCTCCTTCTACCCCGGAGCATACGAATCTTCCTCCCCTTCCGTCTACTCCGGAGCCGACGACTCCTACTGCTGCTCCCTCGACTGCCGAGCCTGCGCCGGCCGAGGGCAGCTCGGGCAAGTCGTCCGGCGGCTCCGGTGAGAGCAAGCAGCCCGAGGCTGTCAACTCTACCCCGGCTGAGGCTAGCCCTGCTAAGCCAGCCTCGCCGTCTGGTGAGGCCCCTGAGGACCCCGAGCCTGCCTCTGCTTAGCCTGGTTGCCTTCCGGCTCTATGGCTCTGCTGCTGTCGACGACTAGGGCCTTTCCATGTTTTCGGGCGCGTGGTTGTCTTGGCTCTCGTCGCGCAGGACCACGATGGAAAAGAGAACACTGTACAAAACACTACTTACCCAACACATTCTTATCATCAAGCATCCCAACTTTACACCAATCATGCACCGGACCGCCAGCTCGATTCCTCAAGAGCTCCCTCCCTCGCACCCGCAGGCTGCCGCCAACTCCCACCGGCAGCCGATGAAGCGTCGCTTGGTCGTATACCATCACACGACTTGACCATGTCTCATCCCTTTCAAGCAACTCAAGCTTGTAAAGATGATGCTCCTTTCGCCCATCAGGGCAGGCAGCGATCGGTTCGATCACCACACTGAACTTGATAGAGACTGATCTCCTCCACCATCCACTCCACTGTGAGGATAAGCGACACTTCTTCATCACCTTACCACCTTAACGGCGCTTGGTCGTGTATCATCACCACACGACTTGACCCAGTTCAATCTCTTTTCGACTAACTCTACTGGAAAGATGAGACCCTTATCCTTCATCAAGATAAGGAGTGCTCGGCTCATTGTCCTACTGAGCCTGATAGACGGATCTTCTCCTTGGCTCTGTCCAAGTTGAGAGCAAGCGACCACTTCCATCATCCTAATACATATTCGGTGGCTTGGTACGAGGTAGACTTGGACTTAGAATAGTAATGAAAAAGAAATTTATAGAATCATGAAATTGTACACAGCATCCTGATATGTCTCCTTGGATCCTCGAGAAGTGGGCTTTGCTTTGGACAGCCGCCAACGTCCAGAGCTGCAAAGTAAAAGATGCAGAGAGTTAGGCCACCCCCCTGGATTGTAACCAGAAAACTAAATACGTGATCCCAAACTTGAATCGTAAGCAAGCTCACATGCACACTCGGCCAACCAGCAATCTTTCACAATTTCCCCACAGCAGCATCAGACATGTAATGAGACCCTCCAGCACAGCGAAATCCGCTTGCCTGCCTGATCCACTGGTATCCCATGGGGCACACCCCCATGCTCATGAGTTTCTGTCGTGCCTCGGCCTCCTTTTTGCGTCGCTCCTCCTCCTCCAGGAGTTTCTGGATGATCCGCTCCCTCGCGTCCTCCCGCGCCGTCATCTGCGCCTTGAGGAGATCTTGGTACTCCTGCTCCCGCTGTTCCTCCGCCAGACGGTCCCTCTGGAGCTGCTCCCACACCGCGTCGCTCACTCCGGCGTCTCGTGTTGCCTCACCGCCGCCGCCATGGCCGTCAATTCGAGATTGGCTGCGGGTTTTTGGCCGTTTCCTGGGCGCTTCTTCATCCTCAGGTGGGCTGCAGGAAGAAGGCCTGAGTCTGGTGGCTTGAGTAGACAAAGTGGTGCTCGCGTTGGCCACGGGAGCTCCGGCGGAAGGTGGGAGCTGGGGCTCAATTCTGTCAAGAACAGGTGACGACGGCAGCCTCGCACCCTTGCCATTACTTCGGCTCGCGCGCTCCTGAAACATCTTTTCCAGCTCTCCCTCGATGACATCTTCCCCAATCGACAACTGGCCCTTGGCTATGCCGCTCGTGTTCTTGATGGTCTTATTGAACACTGCTTTTGCGACAGTCTTTACGTCCCGGGCACTCGCCCAGTTGTCCTGTTGAGAGAGCTTGGCAAAATACTCGTTCAGAACACTCTCGAACGATTCGTCCAGAGCCTCGAGGACAGATATATCCAAACTGATTTTCTTCTTCGACTTTGGGCCTGCGAGTCGTGCTTGTTGTATCTTGAGCTCCCTTGTCAGGAGATTGACACATTCATCTGGGCTGAGGCTCCGGAAGTCGATCGTTTCCGGGAAGCGTGAGGTTAGTCCCGGGTTCATGCTCATCAGGCGGTTGATGTCGTTCTCGTAACCAGCCAAAATGATGATGAGCCTCTTCGCATACTTGTCTTTGGTGGCCGAATCTACAAGCTCATCCATGGCCTCCTTCGCGAAATGGCCATCGGCTAGGCGATATGCCTCGTCCACAAAGAGCACTTTTCCAAGCGCCTTGTCCAGCAATTTCTGTACCTTGGGTCCTGTCTGTCCAACGTACTGGCCGATAAGGTCTGTAGCCGAGCACTCAACTACCTCAGCTGTAGACAGAAAACCCATGTCGTAGAAGACTTTGCCCATCTTCTTCGCTGTTGTTGTCTTCCCGGTGCCTGGAGGGCCACGAAAGAGGAAATTGAAGGGAATGTTCTCCTTGGGATCCATCTGCAACGACTTCATGGTCTTCACTGTCTGTTGATATCCTTGGAGAAGGGAGACAGTATGTTCAGTACCAACGGTGCCTTCGAAAAGCTTGACAATGTTGGTGTCATCCCTCTCTCCCCGATCGAAGTCGGGGTCGAAGTCAAAGGCGTCAAATGTCGATGCAAATCGCGCCTCGTTTCTAGAGAATCTAGTCTGGTGGCGGGATTTGGCTGTGTCGAGCATGATGTCCACCTCGCCGGCGTTTCCAAAATTTGGCCGGTTGCGTGCTCTCTCCAGCACTTCCATGGCCACACGCTTGGCCTGGTCTGTCGCACTGTACCCCTGTTTCTTCAATTTGAGATCCAGTATCCTTTGCAATTCACCATTGTCAAAGTCTTCGAATTGGAAACCTGAAGCCATGGGAAAACGCCTGCTCAGACCGGGGTTCACGTTTTGGAACATCTCCTCCATCTGATCCTTGTATCCCAAGAGCAAGACGCAGCGGTCGTCTCCGGGAACGCTCTGGACCTCGGCAACAATTGTGTCGATGACAGCAGTCTTGTAAGGATCTGAAGTGGAGCCCATGCCACCGTACAGCCCGTACGCTTCATCAATCACGAGAACTTTACCAAGAGAAGCAGCCAGAATGCCCTTGGTCTGCTGTTCTGACTGACCAAGCGCGGCACCGACAAAGTCTGAGGGATTCTTCAGAACCACTGGATAGATGTCAGTCTCTGCAGGAGCCAGATGGTGGTGTCATGGAAACTTTTAAGTAAAGGATCGAGACTGAAAAACAATGGATGAAAACTGACCTTCGCCTTTGGACAGAAGCCCCAAATCAACGAGAATCGACCCATATAGCTTCGCGACCGTGGTCTTGCCCGTACCGGGACTACCAAGAAAGACGCGATTCAACGAGTATTCGATTGGCGGCTGTTCATCCAGCTCTCTCACGTAATTCTGCTTGACGCTGTCGACGAGAGACTTCACTGCCTCTTTGACTGCATTGAGGCCAATTAATCTCCGGAGCTCCTCCCAGGCCTTACTCTTTGTCAGAGCTTCTGTGGGCTCGGGTCCGATGAGATCTTCCTTCGTAAACAGGAGATCATCTGTTTTTCTTCGCTGGAATCGCTCGCGTCTAAGTCGATCAGCCTGGCGCTTACACACTATCGCCAGTGTGTTCTCTATCGTTCTCGCGTTCCCGAAGCCCTCACGGCCCCTGGCCCTACCTACCCGCCTGGCAACAATGCGACTGTAGAGACCACGTGGTCCGTCATCGCATCGCATGCGGCCGTTGTATTTCTTTTGTATCTTCAGCTCAAAGATGCGCAGTAGCTCATCGTCAGTGTAATCCGCGAATGCCAAGTCTATGGGAAACCGTGATGGCAGGCCCGGGTTACTGCGCGATTACGTATTAGACAGTGAAGCAAGACAATGTCAGACGTCCTGGTGGTCGAATTCGTGGTAAAAAATGCCCAGGCGTCTGAGAGTGCGACGGAACATTGCCAAGGGGACAGGAAAGTTGTTAAGAATAAATAGAGATGCTCAAAGAAAAAAAGATCTACTCACTGAGCGAAGAAGCTTTCCATTTGCTTGTTGTACCCAGCGAGCACGAAAACGATCTTCCCGTTGAGGTTCTCAACCTCTGGCAGGAGATAATCGAGCACGGCTGCTCCACCGTAGCTATTGCCCGACGTGAGTTGATAGGCCTCGTCAATGAATAACACGCCACCACCATCATTCAAGATGTCATCGATTATTTTCTTGATGCCGGACACACCTGCATTAGCGAGACTCGACCCTGTCTCTTCCTTGAAGCAGACACCGGGTATGACGCCAATCGATGTGAGGAATTGCGCATACAGACGCGCAACTGTGGTTTTTCCTGTGGAGACGAAATTTAGTTAGCGGACTGCGATCGTCTTGAAGTCATTGATATGGAAACCCCAACAGGAGCTTCGTATAGATGATTATATAGTCGCAGAATTTGAACAAGAAGCCCAATTCAGGAAGCGAAGACGACAACGGGGCACGGAGGCATTGACATACCTGTGCCCGGGTTCCCCAGCATTGAGCAGCTGAACCGTTCCTGGTCCAGGTTGATGCCCTGTCTGATAGCGGTGTCCACCCTCGACTTAATGGACAGGAAGGCCGACTTAACCTCTTCAAGGCCGATCATTCCCATGAGTTCATCCAGGGGCTTGCTTTTGGCGCCTTCGTGTTTCTTGAGGTCCTCCCATTCGTCTCTTGCCTGGCTCGAAGGGGCGGCATGCTGTGGTGCAGTTGACGATGAACTATCACCGTTGGACCATGTGCCTGGCATTGGCGCTGGGACCTGTACATCTGTGCGGTGAGCAGCGGATCTTTCCCTCTGGTTCTGGATCCTGGTAACGGTTTGCTCCAATGCAGCCAGCTCATCTCGCCGCTGATTGAGGGTCCGTGTCTGTTCGTCGCCCTCTTGGCGTTCCTTGATGATAGCACGCTTGTGATCGATCCTGTCTTGAATCCGAGCAAGATCTTGCTTGTAATTCTCCCGAAGCGCCCTCTTCTTCTTCTCCAAATCGAGATCTCTGACGGCTTTCCTCTCCAGCTCTGCATCTTCTTCAATACAATGCTCGCAAGAGCTGTCATTCTTCTTGGAACACGGCACCCTGCGAGTATGTTGGCGATCACAAGTAATGTCTATCAGCCGGTGACAGATGACGGGCTCGTTAATCCTCCAGCATTGGACTTTTCGAGCATGGTTCTGTGGGCAGGATACATTGACCAGCTCTTGGCACTCGATCCTGCTGTTCCTCTTCCCACAAGCGACTTGACAGCGATGTTTTTGAGCGCCACACATCGTCTCCACCAAGGTCTGGCAGTCCAGTCTCTCGTGCTTCCGATGGCAGGGAACCCAAGAACTATGCTTTTGGTCGGAGCAAAATACCTCGACCAGTTCTGAGCAAATCATTTTTGTGTGATCTGACATTCGATGGCATTTAAGATTGCACACATGGGCCTCGCATCCGAGCAAGACACCGCTAATTGAAGTCAGCAGTTACTTCTTGGTAGACAGGATCAAAAACGCAGATTGTATGATCGGGCGAAACTTGCCATGGTTCTGTGCAGCCCCCATCAGGACAGAACTTGTCGAAATCGAGGGGTTCTCCGAGCAGAGACCTATGCTCTGGGTGCTGTTCGCATCTCACGGGGACTCCGTCATAGAGATGTCCCTTTTCTTTCATTGACTTGAAAAAGGGTACCCAAACATGCTGTCCCTTCTTGCTCTGCATGAATGTCTCCATGTTGCCAAACAGGAAGACGCTGTTTCGAGCTCTGGATAGCAGAACGTTGAGTCGCTCAGGGGCGGCGAGGAACCCAATGTCTCCTCTGCTGTTGCTCCGAGTCAATGACACGATCACGATATCGCTCTCTTCTCCTTGGTAATTATCGATGGTAGAAAGCCGAAGCTGCGATTTCCCAACGCTAGCAGCGGCGTCCGACAACTGCCCAGCGCGAATGAGTTCGAACGAATCCAGGTCGCTCAGCCAGGGATCGACTTCGTCACTGAGCTTGTCTCTCAACAACCGCAGTTGCCCCAGATACGGAGTGAGAACAACAATGTGCTTCGTACCGTACCCCTGTTGACCCAAGTATTTCACCAACTTCAGCACCATATCCGCTTCAAAAACATTCTCCTTGCTTGACTTTGAGTCCTGGTCTCGGCGGTCCGACATGGCATTGTTGTCGACTTCGGCGTGATTATGGTTCATGAAGATGACCCGGTCCACGAACCCGCGCACAGTTGGTCGATTCAGTGTGTCTTTGCTATCTTGAAGCTCGGGATATATCAGTTCCTTGATCAGGACGGAGATGTCAGGATGCATCCGATGCTGCTTCTGCAACACTGTGTGCGGGTACCCCTGAAGAATAAGTCTCTCAAAAAGAGAGCGATTCAGATCGAATCCGTCGCCCTTCTCAACACTCAGTGCATAATTGTTGATCTTCGGCCTGAGCTGCCTGTGGTCTCCGATCAGCACCAATTGCTTCACAGATGGAGTCAAGGCAGTAAGGACGTGACTCTCAAGGATCTCCCCTGCTTCTTCAACAATGATAATGTCGGGCTGAGCTGCGGTGATCAACCTGGTGTACTTGGCCGCGGCAGTTGTTGTGCACCCGATAATGCGCTTTCGCCGGAGAAGCTCGATCTTGCCCTCATCTAAATGACTCTCGATTGCTTCTTGAGTACCTGTGAACGACTTGGCAAGCTCCCGTATCTTCTCTGATTTCTCCTCGGCGATTCTGTGATACCATCTATCGCGAAGCTTGTTTCGTTCTAGTCGACTGAGCTCCCAGGCGTATTTGTCCTGCCGTAGTTTTCGTTCTGCGAAAATGCCCGGATCCTGTCCCTTTTGCCACCGTTTGAAGAGGTAGTCCGGATCGATTTCCTTCTGGCCTCTTCCTTGCGTCTTCCAGCCATCAGCCTCCAGAGGCACCTGGAAAGCGCCGTAGCATTTGACGTCGTTAGATTCCTCTGAGAACTCCAGATAGTCAAGCAAGTCATCAAAGGAAGTATGGTGTCGGATGAAGTTACTGAAGGTATCTCGAAGCTGCTCGGCTATGTCTTTGCCGTCTTCTCTCCACTGTTCGATGGAGGCTCGGGCTTTTGGCGACAGGTGATGTGGATTCGACTGCTCGGAAAGAAGTAAAGGGGCTGTCTTTGGCGTAGACTTGCCACCAAGCCGGACCATGTCACTGGCTTTGATAGAGAATTGCATCAAGTCCTCCAAAAACTGATCCAGGGCATGGTTTGTGAAACTGATCACAAGGATCCTTTGATCAGTGTAAAGGACGTTGAGTAGTGTTACGAATGCACCAATGAACGACTTTCCGGTCCCTGTTTCTGGTCAGAACGGGTATGTATGGAATCGAAGAGTAGGTAATCAATACTGACCTGGTGGGCCCTGGATGACACTGACGGGCTTGGTAATGGCCTGTATCAAAGACTCTCGCTGAGTGTAATCCAGCTGCACTTTCTGCCCAAGCTTCGAGGATTGTAACACCACTTCCTTCTCTTTCGCGTGTGATGCGAGCGCTTCTGCTTTTGACAGAAGGGCAGACGGGGCAACATAACCGTCCAGGTCCGCTTGAGCGCCGAGCAGCGTCTTATGAAGTGGGAGCTCAGTGAGGCTCTTGAGGCGCTCCAGCACCGGCTCATATGCAAACACCGGAGTTCCCACGACGGTGAACATGACATCTGACCGAAGCTTCAAAGCCTCGACAGCTTTCTTGTAGGAAACATCATCGGTGAGCTGAAGTATGACGATCGGCCGAGGCTCCATCAGAGCATCTATATCTCGGTCGACAAAAGCGAAGCTGAGAATCTCTTGTCCGGAGTATAGCGCGCCAAAGGATTGGTGTTTGAGGTAGTTCCTGCTGTCGCACAAAAAGCGATGGCGTTCTTTCTCGCCTCGTTCGAGAAGAGCTTGCAGGCCGGCACGACACTGTACTGCGAGCGAGTACCGCTTAGACCCACGATACTCGTCTCCAAGCGCGACACCTACTGGGATGAGGCCCTCAAGAGTCAAAGCGGATCGTCTCCCTCTCTTTCGACCTTGACTGATCTGCCAATCATTCCGCAACTCTGCTATGAGATCCTCTCGAGTGAGGCGATAGATGTTGTCAATGTGCAACCGAGCACGTTCTTCCATTCTGGTCTCAAAAACCTCTTGAGCCGTCAGGTAATACGGCTTGACGTTCGAGGAGAACTCGTCGCTTGTGGGGTAGACCGTAATTTGACGGAAGTCTGCAAAATCGTTGTCCTGTACGAGCTTCTTTTTAGCTGCAGCTCCCAAAAACGGCAGAAACATTACTGATCTTCAACGACAGTCACGACCACAGCCGTTAGATGGGTATCGTCACCTGCACATTGCCCTTCACTCAGGTTGCCCTTTTTCCAGGACAAAATGTCGTAAAGAACAGACAGGATGTTTGAGAGAGAAAGCACATGACACGAACTCATGGTTCGGATTAGAATGGACGAAATCGGGAGAAGAGAAGAGGGAAAAGGGACGCAAGTTGGAAGAAAGGGATGATAGCATACATGCCTGCCACCAGGGGCATAAGATCCGTGTATAGTGCCAGGGGAAGTTTGCCGAAGCTGTAGGAGGTGACCAATTCTATAGGCACATTGCCGAACGTCCATAGATGATGCTCTGGCAAACACGCCCCCTTCAACAACGCGTTTGATATCGTCAGACAGGTCTTGACCGTCCAATGCACCACCTGGCAGACACAAGAGCTCAGCACAGAGCCAGGCGAAGACAGCCAACCCGGTCTCATCCATACCGCCTTCCAGAGTCATGTCGACGAGGGTGTTCCAAAGAGTAGGCGGTGCTGCGATGGCAACGAGGACCTGACGCAGCAGCTGGCCCTCTGCGAGGACTTTGACTTTCTCATCGCTCAAGTACTTGACAAATGGAAGCGTCCAGCCTCGAACGAACTCATGAGAAAGGTCTGCCCTCAGAGCAACCCGCAGTGCGTCGCCACCTCTCTTACTGGCGATGATGCTCTCGATGCAAGTGCTAGGGCACGGCTGAGACCGTACAGCCTCCAAGAACAGCTTCGCATCTGCGCCAGACTGCACATCCCGGCCTCCATGGAGCGCGTCGCGGAACAACTTGGCCAGACGAGCTGCTCGCTCAGGGGTCTCTCGTATTATCGACATGACAAAAGCTGCGATCAATGTTCAGTCGGGGAAGGATATCGTGGGTTGTTTTGCATCTCAAGACTGCAGACAAAGAGACAGACTCTGGAGACGAGCGAAAAAGAATAATGCCCACTCTTTAATGCAAAGGGGAGGGAACAAAAGCTCTGGCTTTGCTTCAGGAAAGTGCGTGAAGACGATGCGATATTTTCCATCAAGCCCTGTCAAATTTAAATATGAAAAGCAATACTCTAGGGTTCAAATTTGAAAAGAAATCGAGCGATCGGTTTAGATTCTGCCAACCTTTCTTCGTTTGCAGCATCATGTAGTGGCCCGGTGAGACAAAATTGTGTGGTTGAGAAGCCTTGTCACTATCCCGTGTTGGCCTCACCAGGCGGGGTGCGGTAGGCCTCCTGCAGTGGTCCCAATCCACACAAGACCAGTTGCGAGAAGTGAAACAGTATATCGACGTCATCTCTGCAGAAGCTGCATGCGAGACCAATGAAATGGTGGAATTCGAAAGATTATGGGAAGCGAGCGGCCGTTCAAGGAGCAAACGCCTGAGGTGGACAGAAGACGTGTCCCGATGAGATATGCTTCTGGCGTGCATGGAGAGAGTGTAAAAGTATGTGTGTGGCTGGAGCTGCTGCACATAAATAGATACTTCTTTCCAGCAGGACTCCGTTTACCATCGGGCCTGGGCCTGAGTCACTATCCGCCGTGTTGATGGCCAACAGAGAGCTACAAAACCAGCCCAAGAGTCGAAGATCTTCATAGACTGTGCGCAGGCCGTTCGTATTTCTGCAGACCTTAGGTTGTGACGCCTGGGTTTCAGATACTCGAGCAAATACCCAGAAACAGGTATGGACTCGTGGAGAACCAGGGAGCCTTCGGGCACACGATCCTGGAGAGGAGGGTGGCGCGGAGGAGTGACAAGGGGAGGAAGAGGGTTTAATTTTCATGCATCGTCTGAAACCCATGGAGATCGTATACCAAAGTCACAATTTGAGATGGGCATGGGCAATGGTAGAGGAGGCTGGAGTGGAGGAGGAGGACGAGGGGCGAGGGCAGACTGGAGAGGAGGAGGAGGACGAGGGACAGGGAACTGGAGAGGGAGACCAGAAGGATGGAGACCCGCATGGGAGAGGAACATTGACGAGACGGTCCAGCAACCAAGCCCTGAGCCTCCTCTTGGTCATTTGCTCTATTCTCTAGACATGGTCGGTGATGAAGAGGAGGCAGGACGTTACAAACCCTTCTCGGCCATCACAGGCTGCAGGACCGTGGCGTCTTACAACTGGCTTGATGACACGGGGGCCACGATCATTGTCCCAGGTATGCCTCAACGGAGTCCATACTCACCTTTAGCTGACAAGGTAACAGGAAAGCCTGCGAGGTGGACGCCTCTTTCAAAGCCACAACAACTGCAGCCAGATGTCGGGGAGTTTTTCCGCGACCCAAATGCCGCCCACCATCCCAAGCATCCCATCGAACCTGGTGTTCTGGCCGTTCTTGCCATGGATCGTAAGGCCACTCGAAACGTCGACGTTGTGGCCTGTGGCAGTACTATTGGCAACTTGTTACGGTTCATCAGCGGCGAGGACAAACAGTTCCGGATCTTGGTGGAGTCAGTCCAAGGAACGGTCTTCTTAGTCCGTCGAGAGAATACTCCCCGGGAAATCATACCACGTGTGAAAGGATACGGTCATTCGTTCCCAGATGCTTACACCACATGGGATGCAGACGTTAAGGGATCGTCATCGCACCAGCGTATGATTTCGTACCGGTTTGGTGGGCTACAAATTCTCTTGAGGTTCGAAGCGGACGGGTACCTGCTGGATGAAGATGAAGAGTTTGGACGCCTTGAGCCATTCTCGCTCCGAGGCTCGCATCATGAGAACGCGACCGCGCAGACAACCGCCGAGTTGGATCGGAGTCACATCGCCCCTGCTCAACCACCAGTGAACGGCAATCTCAAGGTGGTTCCTGGTGGTGAAGTTGTGGAACAGAAGCGCATCTTCGAGCTGAAGACTCGGTCATTCCGGAAGAAAGAAGTAGAAACATTCGAGGACACATTTGGTGACCAGCTGCCTCGATTATGGATCGCTCAGATACCGATTTTCATCCTTGCGTACCATACTCACGGGTTATTCGAGGATATCAGCGTGAGAGACGCCAAGAGCGAGGTCGACAAGTGGGAGAAAGAACACGTCAATGATCTGTCGCGCCTTGCCGCCCTCATCCATAGAATCATCGGACTCGTCAAATCCAGACCCGACGAGAAGCTAGAGCTCCGTCACCCAGGAGCGGGAACATTGGAGGTTCGTGAGCAGCTGGCAGATGCTGGTGACGCGTTGTCCGATTCGGCGAGGGTCTTGTGGGCCAAGGAAAGGAGCATGCCTGATGGGCTGGCTAGTGAGGACACCGACTATGGCCAAGATGACGATGGTGAGGGAGGCGAGTTTGGCTGGGATGAACTGTCGGAGCCGGACTTCACTGCATGCTCTGCCGATGGTTGTGGATACTGTGGACGGTGCTCGTACTAAGGCAGGACTCAACTCGAAATCGCGAGTGTGTCTGAGTCTTAGGAAGGACAAGAAATCTTTCCTTATGTCTAAGGTTGAGTCGACGTTGAAAAGTCATCAGGTACGGGGCGGGCGTTCCTTCCTCGGGTGTATTTGCTGCCGACAGCTGGGTCCCAGCTGCGAGAAGCGGGTAGGCAGGAGTTGGCGCCATTGCCAGCAGTTGCTAGATTGAGAAACACATTTCCTTCTTCTTGTTAGCTAGCATTGGCTCTTTCAACAATTATCTCGTATTTGAGCGCGACATTGAGATGCAGTGGCCCTACCGACAGACTCAGGATGAAGTGCAGATGCAGCCGACTCGGCAGTCTCGCAAGCCCCGGGCGACCGACCAACCAACCCACCACGGGATTTCAGTGGCATCGCTGCCAC
Organism: Diaporthe sp. P3_1W; assembly: GCA_037177825.1. Taxonomy (NCBI): domain Eukaryota; kingdom Fungi; phylum Ascomycota; class Sordariomycetes; order Diaporthales; family Diaporthaceae; genus Diaporthe; species Diaporthe sp. P3_1W. The sequence continues at coordinate 289,705 of JBAFXB010000008.1, forward strand.
TACCATATACTTGACCGCGATATATCCCAACGATCTGCTGCCCACCGCGTTACCAAAAGCAGTAGCAGTAGCAGCAATAGCAGCAGCACTACAGAGAATGGAAGCCATGGCAGCGGTGTACACCTGGGCAGTCATGAGATTGTGCCCCAAGCGAAAATGTTTGTGGCACAGCGCCGAGATACCGGCCAGCCAGCCTGTAAGCCTCGTCGAATCTAGCCGAGGCCTGCCAGCGTCACACGAGGACATCGAGGCACACCGAACAGGCAACATGGCTACTACGAAGTACTGTCAGCGAAACTTTTGACCAGTACGGAGCAGCACCAAGGTCGGCCAACCAGATATGCTCTGTGGCATCAGGAGCCAGAATCCCACCTTGCGACAGACAGCGCCTGATAAAGGGTAGCGTTACCATTCGTCTGCCCCTATCCTCCTTGACAGAGCCATACAGCATGGACTTTAGCTAATCAAGAAGGTGCTGGGGAAAAAGCACAATCTTGCCAGCAACCTGAGGCGGTGAAGACGTGAGCAAGGCTTGGCTTCCACGGATTGCTACATTTGGTGCAAGCAATAGACGCAGGAGGCCTAGTAGACTCATGCCATTCAGCCAGGTCATGTTGATGCTGAATCGTCATGCGATTATGACAATCAGCAACAGCCTGCAGAGATCGATAATGCGACCATCACGGGAGGGAGGTCTTGGAAACAACCGCTTCGCATGTGCACGCCTGCAGCCACTCAACTGTTTCCGGCCCGCGCCGTATCCAGAAATGGCCGCCACTGGGAGTTACGTGTCTGCTGTGCTTGACCCCAGACCCCGCGTCTCAACCCCACGCCCGCCGCCTCTCTGCCCCAGGTACCTAAACTGGAGGACCGAGGACAAGCGTGACAGAAGCTGCCTGTCAGGCTTTCAGGCTTTCAGGATGGCCACAGACTCTACGATAGCCATCTTCCTGACCACACCCTGCAACTTTGTTGTGGCCCCTGTCTGCATCCCCAGACGTGAAGTGCAGTCAACGCCGTTACGTCAAAGCCAATCCAGCGGATCGCCTGGCAGGTCGGAGCCATTTCAGCCAAAATTACACTACAGATACGTACAGGTACCGTGCGTCGAGCGTGGGGGGACGGCCCTATTCACCTGTCGTGGATGCATTGGCCAATGCAACAAGCACGCGACATCCGAGCCGTGGCTGGGTAAATACTGTCTCGGCTGGGGTGCCATCAGAAACCTTGTTATTGGAGACGCACAGGATGCCCAGAGACGCATGCTGATCATCAACATCAAGATGATTGTATTGTACAGTATTAAATGGGCACCTCGCAGACCAAGACAAGACCACAGGCAAGTCGAATGGCCCTCAGGCTCCGAGCCGCTCCAAGCGTCAGCTGCGTCACCGGCGACTCCACAGACTGAATGGTGTCAATCGGCCGCCCTCCGATTCGGTGGATCGACCACTTGCGGAGCATTTCGACGCGATGAGATGCGATGTCCTGCATCTGCATTTGTCCGTCTTATCGATAAGTAGGGAACCGTTGCACTGGATATTTTATTCAGGGACCTCAGGGACGTCTTGGTCGTCGGCCTATCGGACTACGTAGTCTGTCTACGGTCCCGGGCTGGCCGCGTTGTGATGGATATCGCAGCAACATGTCGGGTGCAGACAGCCAACTCCGCCGATCCCCCGGAACCGCCCATCAAAGGCGCATTCATCCGCCTTCTCCATCAGCCTTGGGCGCCAATCTTGGCTGATTCTGACTCCCATATCTGACGTTGAATTTGGGTTGCAGAAATACAAGGCAAGGCATTGGTCGCCTCCACTGACTCGGCTCCGATCCATTACGTGACGAGAACTCAACCCTCTATGCGGGTGCCGGCACCATCCTTTCCCTGTTACCTAATGGCCACTCCCCTTCCGGCATTTCCTCGCACCCCATCGCCGTCGGTGTCGCTGGTATCCTCGACATGCCATGTGCCGCCTGCAGTATCGCGCCTTCCAGCTTCAGCCGCATTGGACTCTGCCAACCGCGCTGCCAATGCCCGCAAAACAGCTGCCCCCGGCCTTCTCGCCTGCTGTTAGCGACCCCGGCCCGGCCTGAGTCCTGTCGACTTTTACATCCGAGGCGGCCCCAGCCGGCTTCCGAACATTTGCAATTGTCATTATGAATTTCATTCATGATAAAGGTCACGCTTTTGACTGCCCGTTATCTTTCCCGCATCACATCGCATCGTTGTCGGTCTTGGTAAACGCTGACCGACATGAAACACCACTATCGCCCCGAGTCTGTTGAAGATGAGGTCGATCATCGGGCCCAATGCCACAGACCACAGACCCCAATGACCACACCTCAGCTAACGACCGCCTCTGCTTTCACGCAGAGACGGGGCTAGTATGGCGGGGCCCCGGCACCGCGCGACATGGATGAAGTCTGTGTCTTTTCTGCCGCGCGCTCGTGCGACTGACTCTCTGGGCAGCCCGTCTGTCTCATTGCACTGCCAACAGCATAGCTTCCCAGCAAGGAAACGGCCGACTTTCTAGCTCATCAGGACAAGTACTGCATCACAAGCATTTTCCTGCCTTGCACCGTTGGATCTCCCCCAGATCCGTACGTAGCCCACCCAAGGTTTTGCCCTGCTCCTCCTGGTACACCTGTGAACCCGAATTTCCCGGGGGCTCGTGAGACGGAAAGAATATCTCACCTCTTTTTTGCTTACCATACCGTCGTTCTCACATGCTTTCTCTCTTACTCTTCCCAGCAACACCCTCCTCGCTTTCTGCCATCGCCAGCTGCGCGCCACCCTTCTTCATTCACCTTTGCATCCTCTTGCGCACCTTATCGCCGGCAGAGGAGAACAAGACGCGGGCACAAGACCATAGGCTATCATTCGCCCAGAGGAGCTATGCTTGACGGAAATAATTCTCAATACAAATGACAGATAAGCCAAGCTTATCTCATCCCGGTTTCGATCATCACCTGGGAACCCCTAGCCCTCGAGATCTGGCCCAGCATCTCGCACACTCCAGGTCCTCTCTCTGCTGTGCACAATTTCCACGAGGACTCGCTCCCATTTTCATCGAAGCTGGGTGCCCGCGGAGCAGTTCCCAGTGATAAGGTCATACGAGTGGCTTGTTCCTGCAGGCTTGCAACTCCCATACCGCGGCACTTGTGCATTCCCCGATAGCCACAAGATATCGCGGTCAACGGGCACGGCGGTATAGGCCGGGCACAGTATAGCCACCTGCATCTTGTGCGCCGTGGTACGGGACGTGCATATCGTCAGCACGATAAGCTCCTGGGTACCTGACTTCGCCTGGAATTATATCCATCCCCGCGGCCCCTGTACTCAGTATCCATCCCGTTCCCATCCCCCGGACGTCCTTATCTACAGGCCCCTTATCAGACATCGTCACCATAACTTTTGCCACCGCCGTACCCCATCGTGCTGTTCTTTCTAGCTGGGGAACAAGCCGCGGCTCCTATTTGGCTGTCATATTTCGCTGACAGCACCGTGCCAGCCTGGGTTGCCTAAGCTGGACTGGCCTGGCGAATTACATCACACCACCTGCAAAACAATCATCCACCCCCCCAAAGGGCCTATCTAAGAGATATCAGCGCAGCGGCACCGTCACTGTGCGACGAGGACCCCCAATATTTTTGTCTTGGTGTCTGCGGCCAACAAGCCCGTAAGACGGGACGCACATACGCTGGCCGTGATAAGCGGACCATTTCGAGCCCCGTGTCGCTTGGACACATCCTGGGCAAGGTGACCGCTCACACCTGCTGCCGGGACTAGGTCGAAACTTGATATTTGTGGCTGCCGGCCTTGTTTCTTCCCCTCGACCTTCAGTATGTCGATACCAAGCGCCATTTCCAGGACGGCTCCCATAGCCATTGCACCTAAGCCCACACGGTTCTCGACGACTGGCCGTCCTGGCAATATCCACACAGACACATATTCCGGAAGCTTCAACAACAGCGGCTTCGACACACCGGATTCTTTTGGATCTCCGTCGACAGGGATTCCCGCCTGGCCTTGTGAGGCTTGCCAATTACGCCGAATCAAGTGCGTGATGAGCGACGACGACGATGCTTGTATCTCCTGCCGAACCCGGGCCACAGAATGTTCGTTGGTTGGTAGTCCGCCTCCTCGGAAACGCAAATTGCATGGCGATCATAGCGAGAGCAGGAGCAAAAGAGGGTCAGTGACTTCCCCCATACTCAAATGACATTCCACATGCCCATCTCCTACCAATCTTCACGGGCCGCAGCGTATTGCAAGCCTTATCTACATTTGCGAGCGCCTTTGCTGGGATCAGGCCCCTTACCCCATATGTGACCACACATCGACTGACATTTGATTGGCCCCGATCTAGCTCACCTGGAAGGTATGATAACAGGAGTGGGCGTCAGCAACACTCCAGCTTGTCCAGCACTGCCGCCAGTAATTCTTTCATCGAAGAGATGGCCAACTTCGGAGGGCCAACTCTTCTCAAACGCAGTCTTGGGCTGCAAGAGGACCGGTACAGCCAGTACGTCGGGCCCACAACGGACTTTGAGCCGTCCTTGATCAACCTCTCTACCTTTGACCCTCACGATGAAAGCCTTTTATCACGAGGAACGCTCCGGAAGGTCAGCGACGATGACACCTTCTTGCTCCTCCCGGACAAGAACACGCCAGGTTACGAGCACATCTTCGATGACATCGACGAGATTGAGAGCGTCGTCGCGCCGCACGGGAAAAAGCTCGTGGACCTTTACTTCCGCATCGTCCACCCAGCCTACCCAATCATCCAGAAGAATGTCTTTTACGAAAAGTACGAGCGCTCCCCCAGGGAGTTCTCGCCACCCCTGCTCGCGGCCATGTACATCCTGGCCATCAACTGGTGGGACCAGGACGATGATCTCTCATCCCTCCCCAGACCCAATGTCAGGCGGTTAGAAAGGCTTGTCCGCACGACACTGGCCGATGCAATGTACCGGCCAAAACTGTCCACCGTTCAAGCGGGGCTGCTGCTTTCGCAAAGACCCGAAGGTGACCAGTGGGCACCGACGGCACAACTGATCGCCATCGCACAGGAGCTCGGATTGCACCTCGACTGCTCTCACTGGAAAATACCTCTGTGGGAACGGGGGCTGAGGAAACGACTCGCCTGGGGCCTGTATATGCAAGACAAATGGGGCGCACTGATACACGGGCGGCCTTCTCACATCATAGCCTCTCAGTGGGCAGTCCAGCTCCTAGGGCCGAATGACTTCCCCGACGTGGAGTGGGAAGAAGACGACGCAGATGGGAGGGACGACATCGACAAGGGTCGCACACTCTTCTCGCAGATGGTCCAGTTAACACAGATTATGAGCGAAATCCTCGAGACCTTCTACACCCTGCAGGCCATGCAGAATGTCAACAACGCCGGGTCACAGGGGACCCACCTCGTGCTCTCGCTCGCAAAACCGATCCAGCTGAAGCTGAAGGACTGGTATGCGGCACTCCCAGCGGCGATCCGCATGGACTCGACGTACCAGACGCCCGTCGCCAACGCAAACTCGAACCGTCTGTCGAGTATCGGATACCTGCACCTGGCCTACTTCGCCACCGAGATAACCCTCCACCGTCGCATCGTCAGGTCCCTGGCGCAGACGCACCCGGCCCCGTCATCGAGCGACTCGGGCGCCCCGCCTACCACAGCGTCTTCGGCGGCGTCATCCAGCGACAGCTACATCCTACACATCTGCCGCAACGCGGCCAAGGCGCGGCTGATCTCGGCCATGGACTTTGTCAACCGGCTGACGCCGTCGCACCTGCGCGCGTTCTGGTACTTCGCGTCCAAGACCAACTTCGCGCTCATCGGCACCTTCGGCTCGCTGCTGTGGGCGACCAGCCCCGGCCGCGAGGAGGCCGAGTGGTACCGCCGCCGCCTGGGCGAGTACCGCTGGACGCTGTCGGTGTCTTCCAAGCCCGGCGAGGGCCGCGGCCTGACCGAGTTCGCCATGAGCATGCTTGACATCTCCACCGGCCTGCTCAAGAAGCTGCCCGAGAAGCCCACCACCATGAGCCGCTCGGGCAGCCTGACGGGGCTGGTAGGCGCGTCCGGGGCCAGGCGCACCAGCCTGCTCGCCCTGGGCGGCGGGGGAGGCGCCGGCATGAGCATGGGTAGCTTCGGGTCCAGCAGCTACGTCGTCTCTGGGGTCGGAGGCGGCGCTGGTGGCGCGGACGGCGGCCTGATGGACCTCGACACGAGCGGTGGCAGCGGCGTGCCCAGCGGGATGCACTCTCCGCGTAGCCAAGGCGACGACGCGGACCGCAGCGACGACAGCGGGAGCTCCGACGAGGCAATGGGCTACGGCGGCTTTGCGCCGACGGCGGGTATGGCGAGCATGGCGGACTGAACTCGTCGGGCTCGATTCAATTCTGGCCAGCTCGGCTCAGACATCGGGCCTTGGGATGCCTGCTACCCGGAACTGTTCGCGACGGAAATGATGCACTCTACAATTGAGACTCGTAAGAACCGAAGGCTCGAATTGCTGCGACAACGGTGGCAAGAAGCCTATTTAACAACGCGGTGTCGTCCGTTGATCACTTCCCCCTTGTAGGGGCAGGGGCGGCCGATGAGCCGCACTCAAGCCACGCTCACGACATATGGCGTGCTCAAGATGTGTGTTTGGTACCAACGACTCACCACCCACCGTATATGGATTGGATGGGCGGGCCGGTTATATGCGGCCTCCAAAAGTACAGTAAACTGTTACACATAAGGGGACTGGGAAAGCGCGATGGAATGTTACCCCTGAGTAACGGGAATGGTGCGATGCAACAGGTTACTGGCGTCGTCTCTCGAACCACCTCGCCCCCATCCGCCCTCAAGCTCACCCATGCTACTCATGTAGATATTATTGTGGTGGTGCGCAGGCTGGGACTGGACATGTGTGTATGTTTTCGGGTTATGTTTACGTCGTAGATGATTGATGGGTTGGACGAAAAATAAGCGAGGCATCTTTGGGGGGGGGGGTGAGTTGGGTATTTCTTTTTCCTTGGTTTCTTTTCTCTCTTTGCCTTGTCCATCTGTCTGTCTCGATCCTGCATTGGTAGCAGCTCTGTCACAAATACCCTCCTGTTATATAGAGATGTCTGCAATTTCATCATCATCACCCGGTATCAAACCCGTGGCTGCTGGCCATCGCGATGGTGAGAGGCTTGATTCGACACAAGTGCATGCTTCGAAACCGCATAGATAGTGGGTATACGTCTCTCCATCTTTCGGGCAAAAGGGCTGCAGCACGTTTATGGCATGCCCTGCTTGCTTTCTTGCTTCCAGCGTTAACCACTGGTCATCGCCATGACTTCCTCAGTGCTGCCCTGTTGGGACAGGACAGCGGACTGCAACGAAGCATTGCCCGTTGCCCGTCGCTCGCGAAGACCAGTCGAAACTGTGGTCCCCCCTCCCCTCAAAAAAAAAAAAAAAAAGGACCAAACCAAAAAAAAAAAAAACCCGCGACCATTGCCTCCCAAGTCCATAGCGAGACCTCCGGATATCATTGACAGACTTTATTCATAAGTCAATGTCCCTCAAGGTCCTCTTTCTGGCCCGGCCAAACCCATGTTTCGTTTAACATACCCAGGATCGCCGTCTTACCCACCCAACCAGGGGCCGCCGTGGCCCGCTCGGTTGGTCTCTGCCGCTCGGATTCCGGGGTGGATCCCATGAGCTGCCCAAAATTTATGTACGTAACAGGTCCCCAGAGGAGATGTCTCATCGCGGGCATCTAAGATGCTGTGTTCGGAGGCTCAGCTGTGTCCCCATACATACATACATATATATATATATATAGGAAGGCAGTACAGCTCGATTCCTTCTCTGTGTGGAAATATATCATGGCCGACCGGCACATGTCCTACCGAACGCTAGCTGCGGACATGTCATCCGGTGGGGCTCGGCAGCACACCGAGCCTATATACGGTACACGCGAGTTCTGACTCGATCCCGTCGGGTTTTGAGAGCTGGGAAATATGACTTCGGAGTATAGCCGGGGCCGGGCAGAGGTCGCTGGTTCTCGTGGCTGCCGGGGATGTAACGTCTCTCTCCTTGCTCATACATACATGAGCAAACGGTCGAGGCTTATTCATGCCGACACGTATCAGGGAAGTGGTCACCAGGCTTGCCAGCAGATTCTTAGGTATCAATTACGTCTAGTGTTCTGCCAGCACCACAATCCATGCAATGTATATTGTACTGTGTTAGTTATACCCGCATTGTGGTTCGTTCGTCCAGCACGTGGGCCGCATTGCAACCATGGGACTGGTCTGCCTCCTCGGGCCCCGTGGACAATTCAGCCGCTCTACCGCGACCCGCAAGTGATCCTACAGTAAACGGGGATGACGGTTAGTGCTCGGGCTTCCTGGGGCCAGTGCCCCCTCGATCTGGCTGGTTTCGTAAGGGAAAAGGGCTGAAGACGGATCGAAACAGCTGCGGCTACTGCACGTCTAAGAATAACCTTAAACACCCTCTCTCTTAGCACCTGCGGAAGAGACCAAGATACTGGAGAAACGCGTGCCGTTCTTTGGTGGTAATTATTCCGATATAATTGTCTTCCATGGCACTTGTCTCTAACCTACTCGGTGCCAAATACGACAACAACCCACAGGCCCTACCCCCGGCACTCCACCATCGCCTCACTTGGCCATAGCCTCTGTCCCTGGTGCATGATATCGAGTCAGGGCCATGTTGCCCTCTCTTGAAGGGTCACATCGGAACATGATAGTATAGCACGCTTGTCGGGCGGTTGCCGTGAAGGGCAACCAAGAAAGGCGAACGGGCGGCTGATCGCACTCGCGGCAGGGAGACATTGGTCCTCACCTGGGCAGGCCTCCACAGAAGCAGGTGAAGGGGGGTTGTCCAAACCACCTCTACCGAGCTCGCCAGGCCTTCCGGAGCAGGTATAAGAAGTCGGCCGTCGTTCCTGCTCGAGTCGACTGGGAAATCCTCCAGCAGCAGGTCCAAGATCCTTCAAAGCCACCCTCCAGCCCTAGCACTCCCCATCATACCAAAATCTCCATCCCAACTTCAAAAATGGTCGCCATCGTCCGCCTCGGCCTCGTCCTCCTCGCCAGTGCGCTCACGGCACAGGCCTGCACGTACTGCCAGTGCAAGTTCCAAGACAGCAGCCACTGCTGCGTCTACTCGGTGAGCAGCCACGGCCCGCGACCCCCTGATCTGAAAAGAGAAGAAGAGGAAGAGGAAGAAGAAGAAGAAGAAGCACTTGAGGACTGACAAAAGCGCTTGCGCGCACCACCACAGGATGCCGCGGTCGGTAACCAAGACTGCACCGCCATCTGCGCCAACGCCCACCGCGCCGACGGCGTGAGCAACAACGACGGCACTGCGGGCACGGCTTGCAACGCCGGTGGGAAGTATGAGTGCATCTCATTCATCACGGCCCAGGGCCGCACGCCCTGTTACAAGCAGTAGGGAGAGGCCTCGATGGAGTAGGACAGGGGGCGTTTGTAGCGGAAGATTACGGTCTGTGACCTGGGCCGAACGGAAGACAGGAGGGGTGCCAACGGGACCTGAGCTGATTTGAGCATGCTTGAGATGTACATAATGAGCGACGAATCAAGTGCACATACTGTTGTGTCTGCTTTGCCTTGACACAGCCAGCCCGTGGGGCCAAGGGACTGAGGGCGTGTTACCTTGGACCACAAGGCCCAAGGTGGTGGATGACGGAGCCAGTGAACCCGTAGGCCATCTCGCCGAGAAGCAGCCGCATATTGGCGTCAGCAGATGCGCGTAGCACAAGAACACAAGCTTTTCCGGGACCCGCAAGGTGCAGGCACGGGCAAGCCCTCGCCGTGCGTGTAAGTGGACAGCCCCGGCTGATCGACCCGTAAACGACCAACGGGGGTCCTCCTGGACTGACTCGATGCTCGTGAGGGTTGCCCAAAGAGGTGCTTCGGTTGTCCCATGCTCGGCGGAACTTGCCGACCAGAACATCGCATCGACGTTGCCGACGGTCGAATTATCGGTATATCGGACAGGGGCCCAACGCATTGCCTTCTTCGCACTCTGTTGTTGTCCAGAAGTAATCCCTTGGCCGTGCAGTTGTCTCTTTTGTTGAGAGGTGTAAGAGGAACGTCTAGTGTGACACTCTCCTATTACGGACAGCCAATCTTCAGGAGCTTCTGTACGGCCCGGTAGGTATGCTCCTGTGACTAAAAGCTCGTGTCAAATCCAATAGCCATCGTGCACATCGGTGGTGGGCGCCGCGGTCTCATGGGTATGATGGAAAAGCGAGATGATATTGACTCCTGATCCGACACGCTCACAGCTTCCCTCGCCATGATCCTGCGTCTTACTCCAACTGCGGGTATACCAAGCACCAAACGCCATCTATGCACCCTGATCATCGCATAATCTCAACCACCGAGCTGGCGCCCCACCCGACTCCCGTCACCCTCGACCGCCCCTACTGGTCCCGGATGGCATCATAAACAGCACCGAGATGCCCCAGGCCGAGCTCTTTCCGAGGGTACGCCAGAACCTCCGTGTACTTGAGACCGAGGTGCGCCGTCAGCACCTGCAGCAGCCTCGTGCCGGCGGCGGGCCCCACGGCCCAGCAGGACCGCGCGCGGTACAGGAGGACCGCGTAGTACGCCAGCACGGCGACGAGCTCCGGCAGGCCCGTGGAGAGGGCCTCGACGAAGGCGTCGGGGACGGAGAGGGCCCACCAGATGGGCAGGTGCTCCGGGGTGGCGGTGGCCGCGTTGCTGCCGCCCTCGGCGGGGGAGGCGGACGACGCGTCGTTGCCCATGTCGATGGCGACCTGGAGCCCGTCCACGGCGGTCAGGCACGCGGCGAGCACCTCGGGCGACAGGCCCTGGAGGGCGGCCACCCTCGCGAGCAGGGCGTCGGTCTCGTGGCCGGCCGGCTGCCTCTCCGCCATCGCGCGGCCGTGCTGCAGGAGCGGCTGCGGGTCTGAGGAGGAGGAGTGGGCGAGGTCCGACGCGGCCAGCGCGTGGTTGTTAACGCTGCGGTGGAGCCGGATGTAGTCGAGGAACCTGCCGAGGAAGTCTTGTAGCGAGCTGCGCTGCTGGCACTCGTCCGCTTCGGGCTGCGACGCTGACGGCTCGTCGAGGGCGGTCAGGGTGTCGCACAGCCCGTGGGTGCCCAGCATCGCCGAGAAGGCCAGAACTGGCGTGCTTCGCCTTGGATTCGTGAGCGACGGAAGCACGGGGCTTGAGGCGTTGAACATCGTGATGGCGTGCGTCTGGAGCTGCAGCGCCAGTCGGAGGTAGGCGGCCCTCTTGTCCTCGTCGGTCGCATGTCTGCTCTTGTCACGAGCTGATATCGCTAGGAGCTGGTGCATAAGGTAAGGCACATGGACCGAGTGCTCCAATGCGCTGCTTTTCATCGCGGCCGCCATCTCTGGAGTCGCAAGACAGAAGAAGTAGTTGCTGGAGGGTGGTTGCGAGAAGTGTTGGTACAGCTCGAGATGCACCATGTTGACATTCGGATCGTCCCCACCCGAGCCTTTTGCTGCAAACACTGTCGGTCTTGGTCCTGTGAGACCTGCTCCCAGCCCTCGACTAGCCACCGCCACAGGCGGTGGGGGCGAGTAGTCCGAGGATGCCGTCGGACATGCTGCTGAGGTGCTCACAGGGGATCTCCGGCTCGGAGGCGAAGCAGCACCGCTTGCTGGATACGAGCATGAGCGTTCTGCTATACCGCAGTTCAGACAGCTGGGTCGGGTCTCATCGCACTGTTATGGGGAGAAAGTCAGTGTAAGTTAGTTCCTGTCCTTGTTTGTGAGTGTGGTATGCTATCCGCCCCGGAAGACAGCAACGACCCAAGACGCCGTCTTGAGCCGAGCTACGGAGCTGCCTCTCTCCACGAGGCCCACCATACAATTCTTCATGATAGATGGGGGCATCACAAACCTTGATGTGTCGCCTCTTGCACTCAAGACAACCTCGTCTCGACTTCTTGTGGCTTCTGCGCAACATCTTTGCAGCGGCTCCTTCGATTGGCGCCATGTTATGCAGGTTGGTGTCATCCGGGACCGGTTCAGGACTGGAGGGACGAATACGTGTATTCATAAAGAAGGTAGCGGATCCGTAGCGGCAGGAAGACTCGTAAGTCTTGACGCAAACTGCGGGCCATCCTCGCGGTGGGACGACCAATATGGAGTGCACAGGGCGACTGGGGTACTTATAAGGTATCAAGGAGCAAGGACTCAATTTACCCAGCTTTGCGCTGCCGTTTGTCCCGCGAACTCTAACAATTAGACGGGGGGTAAAGAAATTGGCATTGCGAATTTCAGCTCTAATAAGTCCAGTCCAGCTGCGGACTATTTGGGTGTTTTTGGTCTCCTTGTCAACTCGGCCTGAGGTAGAATCATTGCTGGCGTTGTACAGTCCTCAATCTGCACTTTGTTACGACATTCTTGAGGATTATCTCGGTGGGCTCGATCGACAGAAAACCTGAAAAGTGTTAATCCGGTACAAAATCGCTGGTGATGCTCAGCAGGGCCTGAGTAGTCCGCCCCGGGTCCCCCACCGGGATAAACTGCCTCTTTTAAGCGAGCTACACTGGAGCTCTCGTCTTGGCGGAAGAGGTCAGGCCCACGGTCCCACATACCGAGTCGAAGCTTCTCTTTTGAGTTAAATCTGAGCGACGTCTGCCACACTAGACCCCTCGGGTTGTCCGAGCTCGGGTCGGGCATAGGAGCATGTACGCGTATACCGTCGTAGTACGACGTTTAGCCTTGGTAATAATGCATGATTAACGGCCCCACGGCTTCGGATCGGGGCCACCCGCCAGGACGCGACGTCTATATTCATGGATATGCCAGGCGCAGTCCAGCCGAGCCCACCGGATGCATCCTGTGGAATTATATGTCCATTCCGATACCTGTCGACGTACTCCTAGTCCGCAGAAAGAACGGTGCGGGGCCATGCAATGTGCGTGCTGTAAATTCGGAATGCGCAGTCCAGTGCTGCGCCGTTAGTGGCTCTGCGTGACTCAGCCAACCAACCGCAAGTGCGCAGCAAGCCTGTCCTGTGTCCGCATAGGCCCATGTGTTCGAAATGCCAGGTGGATAATTAGGACGTTTGTGGGCGACCACCGAATACGCATTACCGATACCGAACGAATCAGTCTCGGATTTCAAGATGGCGTCTGTGGAACACAAGACCTGGACCTACGGCGACGGTGCAGCCAGGACTTATCTGTGCTCTACCGACCCCGGCCTCCTGCAACTAGACGCCCTAAACGCCGCGCTTGGTTCGGACATGCTCTGGTGGGCCAAGGCCCTGCCTGAGGACCGGCTGCAGACGCTGATCAATAACTGTCTCATCATCGGTCTCTACTCGCTCGACCCTGAAAATTCGGGACAGCCTATTAAAGGTACTCTGGTCTGGTCCATCTCTGGCGTTGGTGATCGTGACTGACGTGGCCGACCGGTAGACCAGAAACGCACAATGATCGGGGCCGCAAGGCTCATCACGGACCGCGTCACCTTTGGTTACCTGACGGATGTATACGTCCTCGAGGAGCACCAGCAGAGGGGCCTCGGTAAATTCCTGATGAAGTGCCTGAACGAGATCGTCGAGGGCTGGCCCGAGCTGAGAGCCCTGTGGATCCTCGCAAGCAGCCCTGAGAGCCAGAAGCTGTATGCCAAAATTTTTGATGCCCAGGACTTCTTCGCAACCAACAAAAACCCCAACCTGAAGCTGCTGGAGAAGAAGGGCCCGGAATCTAGTCACTGAACTTCACCCGCTGTACATTATGGATTGCGCAAATTCGTGGGAGTGAGAGGAGAAACCTGCCATGCCCCCCGAGCGCTACTGGGCGCGGTACTTCATAGAATAGACGCATTGGTGTCCATGACCAGAAAGGGTTATCAAATCCGATTCAACTCTTCACTGTCTTGCCATATGCTCCCCCAGCCGCCCTCCTCATCTCGATAGCTCTTTTGTAGGGCGGAGCCGTAGGAGGCTGGACAGGGTCCAGTGTGATGTGGTCTTCCGGCAATTGATATGACGCATCTGAGTCAAAGGCAGAAAGATCACCGCATGCGATGAAGGGCGCGATCCACCGTACGTCCTTCGCATCGCCATCTGTCTTGTCGTCAATCTTGACCTCGACCACGCCATCTGGCCGGATCTGGGAGCTGGCCTCTGGCGTGACGTCCCAAGCGCCGGTGGCGGAGTTCTGCATCGTCGTCTTCGCAATGATGGGCAGGCTGTCGGTTCTCTCTTTTATCATCTGCGGCAGTTTGTGGCCGACACCAAGCGGCTCGTCCAGGCTTGCTATAAAGCCAGGCGGGGGCTGGAAGTTGAGACAGACAATAAAGGCCTCGATACTGCTGGCTCTCGAGGAGCGGGGCTTGGCCACGACGACGCGCTCGAAAAAGAGTTTCAATTGCGCGTACAGAACATCGACATTCCTGCCGCGGAAGATCTTGGCCACAAACTTGCCGCCCGGTTTCAGCACGCAGAGGGCCAGGTTGAGGGCTGCAAAGAGCAGCTGCGACTGGACGTAGATGTCCAGGTCGTGGAGGCCAGTCACGTCGGGTGCGCCGTCGCTCAACACCAGGTCCACGGGGTGAGAAGCCTGCTGGCTCCTCTTGCTTGCGTCGTACTCGGGGTCTAGTGCTTTCAGGAGCAGAGGAACGGTCGCCGGGTGGGTGATATCGGCGCGGAGAGTGACGATGCCTGGCAGCGGGCTTATCGGCTGCAAATCTATGGAGACGATCTTGACGTCCTTACGCGGCTTGAGCTCGTCGCCGGTTTGCTTGACGTCAACGCTTGCTGCTGCGTCCGGTGCGAAGACACGCAGCATTTGCTGCCGTAGTTGGGCCTCCTTATCCTGCCATGCTGCGCGGCCGAACTTCTCGCCCTTGATGAGTACCCGAGATAGGACTTGTGACCAACTTCCCGGTGCTGCGCAAAGATCCACCACCCTGGTCACGTCCTCGAACAGATTGAATTCTGCGGGCAATGTTAGTGCATACACTGATCATGGACGAGATGCAGTGTGTTGGACGGACCTTCATCGAGCTGGAGCAGCTTGAAGGCACTTCGAGCACGCCAGCCTTGCTCTTTTGCAAGCCTGTAATAAGCATCGCGCTTGTCCTTTGAAGATTTTCCCATTGTGAAATTGGGATTTGGATGAGATCCCAAACGGCCTTGAAGGGCGTCGGTTGGACGGGTTGTTTCGAAGGTTACTCGCCAAAAATTTCCCTCGGCCAGGGTCTGCAGCTCACAGGGGTCCAAAGTCCAATGTTGTTAGCGAGTGCCCCAGATACACTGATACACCGCGTAATCGCGGGCCCAGCCCACGATAAGGATATGCCCAGAGACGCAAGACTGTCACTTCTTTCGGAGATAGCCAGTATGGACTTACATAGGAGGAATTACAGAATGATTCCTCGGGTAAATACACACAAAAAGGACTTATCAGCCTGCAAATACCTGCTGGGAAGAGGTACGGAGGGCCGAGTCGGTCGAAGTCTCTCGCTAACGAGCGTTGCGACAGCTCGCGGTCGTAGGGCTGAATTAAGCTCGTGGTTCGTGCGGATTTGACCCCCACCTAGCTCTGCCGTCCGGGTGCATTTTTTTTCTCTTCGTACAAGGAGTCTGTTGGAAGAGAAGACCACCGACTGCGCACACCCTCAACTTTGTCGCTGCCAATCAACCACCTCACCAGCACCTTCCGAACCAAGCAAAATGGGCGAGAAGAGGAAGAGACAGGCCGTTGCCAGTGCGCCCGTAAAGAAGAGGAAGAATGCTCTCGCCAAGTCTTCCAAGTCCTCCAAGCCAAAGCGCGTCGTCGACGCCAACTCGCTGGCATGGAAAGCCGTCGACCTGCCCGAGATGTTCAATGATGCCGAGGGCTTCTTTGGTCTTGAGGAGATCACAGGCGTCGACGTCGTGCGCAATGGGAACGTAGTCAAGTTTGTAAGCAATCTTTCTTAGGTCCCTCTGCCGTTCGATCAAACTGGGCACTAACGTCGAACCAGGTCACCACTGACGACACCCCCGCCCCTACCGAAGACGCTGGTGATGAGTTCGAAGGCTTCGGAGATGAACCTACGGAAACTCCCATAGACAAAACACACGATGAAAACGAGGAGTCATCTCCCGCGGAACCCGATGCGACAGCGCCCACCAAGAGCAAAGCCAAGTACGATGCTACAAAGGAGACACAACAGGCGCAGAAGAAGGACAAGAAGCAGCAGCAGAATAAAAAGAATAAAGGCACAACGCAGACCGAAGAGGACCAAGAGCTAGAAAGCAATGTGTTTGCGTCGGCCGGGGATGCTGCGATAGATGATGCCGGGGAGGATGTGGACATGTCGAAATGGTCGCATCTGGAACTGTCTCCGCAAATGATCGCCTGCCTTGCGCGACTCAAGTTCACAAAACCGACCGATATACAATCTGCAGCTATACGAAAGATAACAGCTGGACGCGACGTTATCGGCAAGGCTTCGACTGGATCTGGAAAAACGCTGGCGTTCGCGATACCTATTGTCGAGTCGTGGCTTTCGAGGCTGGGAGAGGGAAAATCCGTGGAAAAGAAGTCGCCAATAGGCCTGATCATGTCCCCGACCAGAGAGCTTGCCCACCAGATCACAAATCACATCAAGGCGCTGTGCGAAGGACTCACCACACGACCATATATCTGTTCAGTGACGGGCGGTCTGTCGGTGCATAAGCAACAACGGCAGCTCGAAAAGGCAGACATCGTGATCGGAACCCCTGGCCGTCTTTGGGAAGTTCTGAGTTCAAGCAGCGCCTTGCTGGATTCCTTCAAGACGGTGAATTTCCTGGTGGTGGATGAGGCTGATCGTCTGCTCACGGACGGTCATTTCAAAGAAGCAGAGGAAATTTTGAAGGCTATCGACAGGTTCGAGGTTGATGAGGGTGACGAGGAGGCAGAACTCTTCCCAAGACAGACGTTAGTATTTTCTGCCACGTTCAACAAGAACCTCCAGCAGAAGCTGGCAGGGAAGGGCAAATCGAACCTGATGGATACGCAAGAATCCATGGAGTACCTTCTGAAGAAGTTGAACTTCCGAGAAGAGAAGCCCAAGTTCGTCGATGTCAACCCAGTGGCCCAGATGGCGCAGGGACTCAAGGAGGGCCTGGTGGAATGTGGCGCGATGGAGAAGGTAAGTTCACAAGCAGCCCATTGTTGACAGCAAAAGCCACCATACTAATGTTACAACAGGACCTATATCTTTATTCTCTGATCCTACTCCAGCCAACACAACGCATCCTTGTATTTAGCAACTCCATCGGCTCAGTGCGCCGCCTGCTGCCCATGCTACAGAACCTCAACCTCCCAGTCCACGCCCTCCACTCGCAAATGGCCCAGAAGGCCAGACTGCGCTCCGTCGAGCGCTTCACCAGTGCCAAGCCGGGCACGCACGCCATCCTCCTCGCCACCGACGTCGCCGCCCGCGGTCTTGACATCCCGGGCATCGACGTCGTGATCCACTACCACGTGCCCCGCGCAGCAGACGCCTACGTGCACCGATCGGGCCGGACGGCGCGTGCGGCACAGTCGGGCTTGAGCGTGCTTCTGTGCGCCCCCGAGGAGGTGGTCTCGACGCGGCGGCTGATCGCCAAGGTGCACGCGACGGCGCGGCCGGGGTCCGGGCTGAGCCGCAAGAGCGACTTCTTCATCCGCACCATCGACGTGGACCGGCGGCTGGTGGGCCGGCTCAAGGAGCGGGTGACGCTGGCCAAGAAGATCGCCGACGTGCAGCTCGCCAAGGAGAAGGGCAGCAAGGAGGACGACTGGATGCGCAACGCCGCCGAGGAGCTCGGCGTCGAGTACGACTCGGAGGACCTCGAGCAGATGGGCAAGTGGGGCGGGCGCGGTAGCGGCCGCAAGATCAAGCAGGACGAGGCGAGGGCGATGTCCAAGGCGGAGGTCGGCGGGCTAAGAGCCCAGCTGCGCGAGCTGCTGTCCAGGCGGGTCAACGCCGGCGTCAGCGAGAGATATATTGCGGGCGGCGGGGTGGACATGGATGAGCTGCTGCGGGACGGTGTGAAGGGAAACTTCCTTGGAAGTGTCGGCGGACTGGAGCTGGACGACTGAAAAGGTGCCGGCGGGTGTGCTTTGAGATACCCTGGATCTAATACCTGACTGTATTCATCCAACCACGAAACGGTGTGAAGGTGACTAGTTGCCTACTCTCGGATGCTATCTAAGAGCGACTTTCTTCCTTCTCTTATGTCTTGCTATATCTGGTCCTACAAACCCTCCACCAAGTTCACTGCATGTCTAAATCAGCCACCTTCCCATACCACACTACCTCCCAAGTGATTTGAAGACAGGCTGTGCTTAAAGACAGATGATCTCCTCGCTAGTGGTCGTCTCATGACATGGTTATGACGGGCGCACAAATGCGTGGGCGTTATGGAAGTCGTGTGAGACCTGCTTTTGATATATCGGCCTTGTATACGTGGTCACAGATCTCGTACTCTCGGTCCAATATAGTACATGGGTAAGGAAAGCCTCACAATAGCAACTCACTAGGACGCAGCACCGAGCATCAAGCGTTTGATCTTATTTGGGTGTCTCCCACTTGAAGATTGAAACAATGTGCCGGCCCTCATTTTGGGGATCACACAAACTGGTGACCAATACTATCAACCAGCCCGATGAAGCAAAAGTCTCCGTATTCTGCTCAGAGGCAGACAGTCAGCCAGGCGAAGCCACAGAGACCCAATTACAGTGTTCCAGGTCACAAGGACGTAGACATTGTCACTCGTCACCAACTCATTCCTCAGCGAAGGCACAGATGTGGGGACTTCATCTTTCTTCTACGAGCAGACAAGTCCTTCAAGACGGTCTTGTCTGCTGACGAGTTCCCATCCAGCACATCCTTCTCTTTGATATTAAAGGCGCTGAGCATATGTACCGAGCCCGGCCACTCAAGAGCCCTGACCACCAGCGCGTGCCCGAATATTTACACGTACAGAAACGCCCAGTTCTATCCAAACATATGGGAGCAGATGCTAAGGGAGATTATATCTCTGCACAGCAGTTGAACCACGGCACACACCCTGACGTTTGATCTTGACCCACGCACAGCGCCAGGGTCACGCTTGGTAATCTCTCCGCGTGGGCGGCCATACATACAACCAAAAGCTGCTCAAGTGCACGTCTCACCGCGTTCCCAGGCCGAGAGAGCCGCCCTGGCTGCGCCTTTTTGGTCGGGTCGTTAGATACGTGGACCAATGGACCAGGTGGCAAGCAGACGAGTACCGATCGACAATTACGCCATCAGCACCATGACAAGCTGGGAGACCAGGAGGAGATGAAAGGTATGGAAACTCTGTGCCTTAATCCCGCAAAATCGCAACCGCCGGCCCCCGAGCGGCTCTCCCTCCCCGTCCAGTCCCTGTCGGTTCAGCCTGAGGTGAAATCGAATCTAGCACCCGCCCCACCATGAATGAAGTGCTTGGTCTCTTCTGCCTGGCCTGGTCCGGCCCGGTCATCTTCCCTCACGAGGGCCAGGCAGGTCTGGCAGGCAGGCCATCTTGCAGGCCATCCAGAAACGGCAGGCCCCGCCTCACCTCATCTCAAACACGCCTCTCGATCCTATCACATCCCTTCCTCCCCTCCCTATCCCCTTCGCTGAAATTTTCAGCGCATGACGAAGGATCGAACAAAATAAAGTAAAAAGAGTGAGAGAAAAAGAAATCAGCTCATGCCCCTCCAGCTCCCCGGTCGGTACCTTGCAGTAGCGTCCACTGCACGCAGGCGGAGCCGCCTCCACCTCACCACTTGTTAGGCAAGCAGCGAGATTTCTCGAGGCCCTGCAAGCAACCTAACCCGGATGAGGCAGGCGCCAACATCATGACCCCCCGCCCCCAAATGAGAAAGGGTCTTGGGGGCTCCTTGGGCTTCTTGGGAAACCCCTCAGCGCGCCAGGGCGCCTGGGCGCCTGGGAAAATCGAAATGAGCAAACAATATTGGCTCAATTCCTTCCGCGGCTCGGCACATGTGCATGTCAGATGGGGGTAACACCGACAGTGAATAACCGGCCCCCTAAATGATGCATGTAGAAAGGAACACAACGCCGTCTTACGCGGCAAAGTATCACAGCAGACAGTGTACAGTCAGCCAGGTATACGGGCTGACGAGAGACGTGGTTCGTGACACGCCAAGGGACTTCACAAACACGAAAAGGGGATGGAGAAACTGTTCTTGTGTGTGCGACACCATCAAAGGGTGCGTCTAACTCTTCTGCCATTGGATTCTTTTTTCCATCTTTTTCTACTGATGTGACTAATCTCTCTATCTATGCCGCTCCTCCACGCACCAGGTGACGTCCCACCAACCCGGTAGGTATGGTGACGCCGCCTCCGACCATCTTTAGTTGTTGGTCTTTCCAAAACGTTTGTAGTCTCAAATAACAATGCTTCCTCGAATGAATAAAAACAATCAAAAAATATGGTATCATGCAGCAGCTGGGCCCGTCTGTCCGTATGCCATCGTTCGCTCGTCCGTTACAACGTCAGAACCACCCGTGTTCCTTCGCACCAACCCTTGGAGATAACAAGTGGTTTGATATCTGCCTGTGCACAGAGCCGACCGGTTACAAAGTCTTATAGTGGTTGAAAAGTCCGAAGGGCCAGAGCAGTCGATGCTCAGGTCTTCGCCTCGTTTATAAAAAAAATGAGTGGTGTGAAGAGAAGAGATATTAATCGGCTCGTGCCAGTTCGGAATCAGCTTTCTTGTCTTACAGGGAGAGCAGAGCGAACATGGCAGCACCCAGGAAGGCGAAGTTGATTCCGGACTTGGTGCTGGCGCCGGCGGTGACCACGCTCGAGCTGGGGCTGCTGCTGGACGAGGAAGACGACCCGGAGCCGGAGCTGGAGCCAGTGGGGGTGGAGCCGCTGGCGGTGCCAGTTGCCGAGGAGCTGGTGTCGTTGCTGGCCTCACCGGTGGCCAGCGTAATACCCTGGGTCACGGAGGCGGTGAAGTCAGAGGAGCTGGTGACGGTCTGGAGGGTCGAGGCAGCGCTCTTGGAGCTGTCGGTGGCGGATGGCTTGACGGAGGAGCTCTGAGCACCGTCGGTCTTGCCATCGCCCTGCTCGATCTTGATGGACTCGTACGTGCCGGTCATGTCGCCGTAGACGTACGAGCCGGCGCTCTTAGCGCCGTTCATGTAGTCCTGGACCGTGACACTCTTGTAGTAACCGTTGAAGGGAGCCTGAGAGAAGTCGGTGTAGCCACCGGCCCACTGCACAGTGCCCTCGGGGGCGTCCTTGCGGCCGGCGGTCCAAGTTCCCAGCTTGATCTGCATAGGGGTCTGAGGGTAGCTGGCGCCTCCCTTGGCGTCGGCGTACTTCAGGGTCCTGACGACGGTGCCATCAATAATCCAGTCCAGCTTCTCGGCAGTCCAGTCGATGGTGTAGGTGTGGAACTCGGCCTGGGGGTTGCCGACTCCGGAGAAGCCACCACGGTCGTAGGTGGTCGTGTCACCCTTGCTGAAGTAGTTGGTCTGGACCTGGGTCGTGTCACCTCCGAGCCACTCCCAGTCGATCTCGTCGAGATCGTCTGACTGCAGGACGAAGGAGGTGACGATACCAGTGCCGACAGAGGCCCGCGCGACGACATCAACACGGCCAAAGAAGATGTAGCCGGTGGAGGTGAAGGTAGGCGCCTCGGTCTCCTTGTTGATCGTGAAGACAGCACCGAGAGATGGGTCGTACGTCACAGTGGTGCCAGTGGCAGCGGTGAAGAAGTCATTCTCACCCTTAGTGAAGTCAATGGTCTGCTTCGAGGCGATAGCAGGGTTGGCGGGGCAGCCTGGAGTTTTGTCAGTCAGAAATACACTCTCGATAAGAACTGTGGGATATGTGAAATGTGTGGAAACTCACCGGTCTTCTTAGTAGGGTTGCAAGCACTGAAAGTCTGAGCGCTGGTGAGGGTGGATGCGGCGAGCACCACAGCCGCGGTGGAAGCCAGCCTGGAGAACATGTTGCCTGTGGGTCTTGGCTTGTTGTTGTGGTGAGAAGCTAGGTGAGTTTGCTTGCTTGAGCGAGAGAGAAGCGAGCGGTGCGAGAGCAGGTGTATTAACTCTGTTGTTGTTTACGGCGATGGTCTGGTCTGATCTGGGAGAGACAGAGACAGATGCGAGGCCGGGGAAGTGGCAGGAAGCCGAATTTGTATGGGAGCAATAGCGAGTGTGTGAAGTGATGGAGAAAATCAAGCAAGGAAATAAAAAATGTTTCAGCACAGAGAAGTACTTGCTATAGGAAGTGATGAGCGATGTGGAGGGAAAGAGAGGGCCGTGATAGACAGGTCTTAGGAAAGGGCGGGCCTGTTTATTAAGGGGAACCGCCCATCACCAACACCAAGGCTGGACCAAGCCAGGCTCAGTCAGTCATACAGTAAGTACATACGATGATTAGACTATTCCAGGGTCCATAAGGTACGCAGGTACGCCGGTACATGGCTGCTGCATGGGTGAGGTGCCGAGCAGGCTGGCAGGTGGGCTGGGTGGGCTGGTGGGCATGCAGGCATGAGGGACAAACATGGATCAGCCAAGAGGGCTGCAGCTGCCAGTGGAGCGAGCGAGCGAGTGAGCTGACTGGGCGAAGGAAAGACTGGTACACTGGGTGAGTGAGTGTGGGTGTGTGTACGAGGGATTGCCGGGCGACTGGCGAACTGGAGTAGGGGCGCTGCCTGGGCTGTGTGGCCACTCAGGCGAGGACGTGCTGGCTTGGGTTGCCACAGCTGGGCCGGGTCGGGTTTGGTCTGGTTGGTTTCGGTGGGGAGATATTCAGGGTTGAGTGGTGGAATGGAAAAGCTATTGTCGCTGGGCTGCCTGGGCTTGTCTGGGCTGCGTGCTTCTCTGGTTGCTGTGGCACTGCTGACTGACGCTGGGGGACCTCGAGGGCGATCCGTGGTGGACCCGGGGTTAGTGGCCCATGTTTTGCGCCGAGTAGCCGGTAGGGGCTAACAGCCTCCTGCAGGTGTGATCCTGTCCTGTCCTGGTCCTTGGCCTTTCATTCTGCAACAGCGGCCTGCACGACGGGCCAGGGTCCTGACTTGCGGCACAAGCTCGCTCGTTACTGCTTTGCGCTGCACACAGCAGAAAAGAGACTGACGGACATACGGACTGGGCGACTGAGTGGCAGCAAAGTGACAGACAGACAGACTGACTGACTGGCTTCACTGAGCAAAGGAACTGTCTGGGCTGCTGGTAGGGTTCTCTCTGACTGCTTCTGATGACGATCCGGCCATATTCCGTTGTCATTTCCCCTGGATTCCCAGCTACCCTAGCCCACTTGGGCAGCCAAGGGTCCGGCCGACCCCGAGTTTTGCCCTTTTGGACTCTGGCGCAGTTTTATTTTTGCGTCTTGTGAGGCCAAAAGAGGGTGGTCAAATACGAAGCGACGTCGTAGGAGCCGCTACCGACGGACACGCGCCGGTGGCCTCGTCCGCTCAGCCATCAGATTCGGGAAAGGCGCGAGTCGTATTGGCAGACGCCCAGGCAGTCAGCAAGCCGGCGACTGCGAAGAAAGGGCGACGCGAGATGAGCCAGATGCGAGATGGGACGCCGAGTAACCGCAGCCGTGCAACACTCCCACACTCCCAGGGCTCAAGCCTCGCAAGCCTCGTAGTAACGGTCGGCGTAACGTGTTCATGGCCTTTGGAGGCTACCGAGCACGGAGCACGGGGACGGAGGATTTACTCGTGTCTAATCTGGGGCAGCATCGGGGAGGAATTGTCATCGCCGTCGGTCAGGACGAATACGATGCGATTGACGCTGCTGATCAAGTGACCCCAGAATTGATCACCAGCCAGCGGGCAGGTCTCGGCAGAGTCTGGCGCAGATCAGTCAGTCAGTCAATCTGCAATCAGTCCGGCAGTCCGTCAGCGGCAGACCGTGTTTTCCCGGTTGTCTGGCTTGTGCCTTTTGGCTTTCGGGCTCTGGAGGTGTATTCCAAGCACCCGCGAGCTTCGTGTCCACCAGCGGCGAGGCGGGCAAAAGCCAAAAAAGGCGGTATCGTGGCCAGAGGGCCAAAATTAGCTGAGCAGTGCGTCGGTGATCCTAGCTCGTGGACGGGGAGGGCTGCCTGTGCACCTGTCACGTCTAGATTGGAAGGTTGGAGAGATCGGGGCCACGGGGTTCACGACGCAGGGACGCTGACAGTGCAATCAGACGGTGCGCACTGCGCATCCCACTGCAAGCGAACAAATCACCACTCACCATCCTGCTGCATCGTACAGTGCCTCAACAGCAAGGCGCAAGATTAGCTCCTCCCAGCGACAGACTCTCGGGTGACTTGAACCCTGGCCTCGACCTTGGGCCTCTGATCTGCGTCCCGTCACACACTGTCAAACCCAACCTTAGGAGGAGGGGGGCCCCCTACCAGAGCTCCGCGAGCTTAACCAAATCTCTAACGGTAACCTTGAATCTACCGCAGCATTGATGGACCACCGTCATTATCATCATCGTTGTCATGTCCGACCCCCCGACCGGACTTTAATTGAACGTCGGGTCATTCTGTTGATTAGTACACCACAAAGGTCTACAATAACCATGCCATTGTTTTGAAATAGGTACTGTGTTGCTTTGTCTCACTCTGCGGCTCAAGATTTCGCATTCCAGCATCTGCGTGTGTACAACAAACACTCATGCAAGCCACATCCCGCCTGCTGCCTGCCTGCAGCCTATGGCGCCTGTCGTCGGACTTCGAGAAGCTTGATGGTGCAGCTCTTGAAACAGGGGAGGTATGTGCCTCCTCCTAGCCCCTGCCTGGGACGTCACGTTTGGCTTCTGAATGTCCAACTCACTCACCCGCCCATTCAAAACACCAACCAGAGTCTAACACAGCAAGCCGGGTGCATGATGGGGCAGGCTGTGCCCTACATCGCTGCACGGTGGGGATATCATGGCAGGTAAGCAAGCAATCACTCGGCCTCTCGCAACGGCAACGTTCCATGAGCCGAAGCATGAGACGGTGAAGTCATGCCCAAGCGCAGCTCAGCACAGCTCAGCACAGCTCCCTCCCAAAGAGCCGGCCTCTCCATGCCTCCGACAGCCAATAACGCTCAGTCCTGGGTTTCGCATTGTGGCCCGACTCTCAGGGGCTGTGCCTCCAGAAAGTTTCCAGCCTTTCATGACACACACCCATCATGCCAGCGCCAGGCTAAAACTGGCCAGCCAATTGTTGTGTTACTCAGCCTCACTTGGCTGCACCAACGACCCACCACAACCTCGGCGTGTCTCTCTGCATGCATTGCGTCGACGATGAGGTCGACGACGGCGACAAACTCTGCTTTGTAGGCTCTCAATCATCAGGAATGTCTTTGCCCGCGCATATGCGCCTGGGCATCACATATTGCCGTGTGCTTTTCGGCCCCTCGCCGAGTACCAGACGCTGCCTCGGCGGGTGGGGCCAGTCGCAGTCCAGCTGAGGAATTTGATGGAATTGCCTCTTCTGCCACCACCACCCCCTCCGCCGCCGGGCCGGACACCACCGCAGCCACCCCGGTTCATCTCATCTCTCATTCCTCGCTACAGGCCCCGAGACTCGTCCACGGCAGCCCGCTGTCGGTTTCGAGACGGCTCCGCCTTCCCTGCAATTTGAAACGTGCCCGTCCAGCCCGCCAGGCCTCCTCAGTCGCAGCACCAGCACCAGCAGAAACAACGGGCCAGCCCGAGTGGGATATTTCTCCTTCCTCCAACACGTGATGCCCACCCCGTTGAATTGCTTGTCTGCCTGCCTGCCTTGATCCGATGTCTCGAGGCTGGAGGGCATTCAGACGAGTCGCTTGAATCATGCCCGCAGCGCTGCGCCTGTTCGTCCCGTCTTTGCCGTGGTCGTCCTCTACTTGTACGCGGAACCGAGGCCTCCCCCACTACAGGACGTCCAGATGCCCGACCTGTCCTACTCTTTACCAACGACATCTAGACTGTTCAGACAGACTGAATAGTAACTCAGTTGTATCATCGGAAAGATGCACACATACTGTATGCCTAGTAGATACTTTTCTCCCCGAGTGTAGAGAGCCCCCAGTATTCTATTCTGAGCGCACGCGCGAATCATAACCACCCCACTTATCCACGTTCTGGACGTCGCTTCGGCGTCAAGCCGAGCCCGAGCTCCGAACAGCTACTTCTATAGGTGGCAGATTTCCAGCTGAAATGACGAAAACAGAATCGAAAGCAGAACAGATAACACGAGGGCGCAGGGGCGCAGGGGCGTCCTGACGGCCAACGCCCGTCTACGTATACATAGTACTTAGATGACAACAACAGACACCCACATTCGTCGCTTAGCCATTTGGGCACAACAGCTTAATGTATATGAGGACAGAGATTCGCACTAGCAAAATCAGCGTCTGCACCAGGCACAGTCCACTATACTCTAAATCTAGCCCTAGCGGGCAATTAATGCCCTACTACTAAATTAATATAGGGCAACATTTAATTAACTTTATAAATAATATCACTATCACCCTTATTAAAAAAGGTTATAAATCAATTAATTATATTACTTAATTAAATAATTTAATATAATTATATAATATATCATTTTATATTTAATGTATATAAACCGTAATCTCCTTTTAAATACCCTTTTTACCATTATTATTATTAATAATATCCTTAATAATTATAATTACTTAAGGTAATTAATTAATGCTTTTTATAATCCTTATATATTATTTTCTAGCTATTAGCCTTATACTTAAAGATATAAATATTATTAAAGTTATACCTAAAGATATTATAATATTTAAGGGTATCTTTTACTTTAAGGGCTATTAAGTTAATTGCTTTATAAGCCTTACCGCTAACTATTAATTTTAATAAATAGCCTTCTACTAAATATTATTATTAAATATATCCTCTTTATTTAATAATATAAAGGTTAAGTTATTTTATTTAAATATTAAATTAATATATTATAAAGAAATTATTATTACCCTTAATTTATTATCTACCTTACTATCTAAACTTATAATATTTAAAGCTATCTTTTTACTTATTATAGCCTTCCTATAGCTTTTAAAAAAACCCTCTTTATTAATAATAAATATAAAAATATTATAAAACTTACTCTTTAAAATAATAACTTTCTTTAATAAAAATATAATAAAAAAAGGGTTTTTAAAATAAAAGTTATAATTAAAGTAATAATATTTATAAATATTATCTTTTTTAAAAGAAAAACTTATTTCTTCTCTATTAACTATATAGTTAATATAAATAATGCTATATTAAATATAAATAAGGTAATAATAGTTTAAAATATAATCCTTTTAATAAGCTTTTCCTTTAAATATTTATTTTATTTATTTATAAATTGCTTTAAAAAGCTTAAGGGTATTCCTTATAATTTATAAAGAAAATATTCTTAGCTATTCTTAATAATTAAACCTTATAAAGGCTGCTATCTTTTAATAACCTTTCTTTTAATAAAAATTATTAGCCTTCTTTTTAATAGCCTTATAAATAGCCTTTATTAAATAAAAAAGGTTTTTTATATTATAACTTAATTAAAGCTTAATTATATAATATATAGCCTTTATAAAGAAGGTTATATATAAGCTAAAATTAAATATTTTATATATAATATAAATAGCCTATTTAGCTATAATCTTCTCCTCCTTATTAATATAATATATCTTAAGATAATTAAGGATTATAATTTAATTTAAGAAAGTCTTTTAAAGCCATTACTAGGCTATTTTATAAGTTTCACAACTTATAATATACTTTATAATCTTAAAAAGGTTAAAGAGAGCTATTTAAATATAAGGGATATTATTTAGGACCCTTAAAGGTATTATTATTATATTTCTTGCCAGTATATTAAGGGAAGTAAGATCCTTATTATTCTTTCTAAGATCTTCAGCTTCATCACCCTTTATAACCTTTAACATTATTAATATCGCTACTATTAATTTCCTCTATTTCTTCTTAATATTTAATATAATATTTATATTAATATAAAAGATATATAATTAATAATATAATTAAGGGAATTTATACTTTAAAATATTTATTAAGGCTATATTATAATTAATAATAAAAAGGATAAGAAGCTTAGCGTTATACTTCTTAAAAAGCTTATAAATTTATTAAAAAAACTATTAAAAGCTAACTTTCTTTTTATTATTAATAATAACTTAAAATAATAATAAAATCTTCTTTATATAAATTATTATTATCCCTTAAAAATAAGGCATTTTCTTATTATTTATTAAGTATATATAATTAAGCAATATATTATAAAAAAAGTATTACTCTTAAATCTAATCTATCTACTACCTACTATATTAAAAAATACTTATAATATTACCCTTATTAATAGCCTATCTATATTAATAATCCTCCTTTTTAAGGAATCCTAAAACTATTTAAATAAATATATAAATACCTTGCTTTTTTTTTTAATAAATAATAAGCTAATTCTTAATTTTATTCTTTTTTAGCTATATTTAAAAATATTCTTAATAAAGGGCTACTTTAAATTATCTAGGCTTTATAAAGTATAAATCTTAAGCTATATAAATAAGGAAATTATAATATTCTGCTATTAACTTTATCTAGCTATATTAAGTTTTAAAGACCTTTTAAAAATTATAATAAATATATCTCTCCTCTTAAATTACTAAGGTTTATTTATTAAATATTACTTTAATTATATAAATAAATACTTACTATTTATAGCTTATTTTAATTATTAAAGTATTATTTATTATTATAATAAAGGGTTATAAAAGATTATAGCTATATTTTAGCATTATATATTAAGGGTTTAACCTTTTAATAATAATAAAAAATTTAATAGATTTTATAGCTATATTTAAATTAGCCTTAAAGTCCTTATAAATATTATATTTATTATAAAAAAATTTAAGAAAGGAAGGAGGGTTAAAAAGTATTAATTAGTGATAATTTATTATAGTGATATTAATATTCTATTTAATATAATCTATTTATTATTATATCTTAAGATTAGAATAATCTAATATTTATATTATTGCTATAATATTAAAAAAATAAGATTTAAGCAATTAAATAATATTTTTAATATTAAATTAATTAATTTTAATAAAAATTTAATTAATTTAATATAATATTAATATAAAATAATTATATTAAGTTTAATTATAATGGCGGCTATATAGGGCGCTGGGGGTTATAGCTATAGGGGGCATTATAATAACGTTGGAAATCAAGTTATATGATTAAAAGTGGTCTGTACGGCTGGTCTATGCCCGGTGTAGACGCCGATTTTGCCGGTGCGAATCTCCGTCCTTATGTGTATTAGTCTACTTTCTTTCCGCCCCTTTAACCCCAGGCCACGAAAGAAAGAATCCACCTGCGATGGGCACCTCTTGATTCAAGACCACACTACTGGCCAGCGTGTGGGAGAATAGATGCCGCTCTCGTATTAATTATTGCTGGTGCCCATTTTGTGACCTTTTTTGGCCAAGCCAACGGGACTCAATGAAGGGTTCGCGGCGGGGACGAGGGGGAAGAGACCGGGTTTAAATAGGATGATGTGTGGAAAGAGGTTTAGTCGGCTGGATCGTGATGAGCTGAGCTGGGCCGGGGTTCAATGTCCTGCGCTCTTGCGTGCTTGGGAAGGGAGGAAGGGGAGATAGGCTGCTTGTTATGTCCCCGGTGGGACCGACCTTCTGCCAGATCTGCGCTGGTGGAGGTTTTCGATTGGGACGGGATGTTCTGTCCCTGCGCCGCTCGTTCGAAATAGGGTTCTTTAGCAGCTGCAATTCCGTCCGCGGTGGGATTTGCAGATGATCTGCGGAGGTGGCATGGCGACCTCGTGTTTAGCTATGAGGTCAGCTTTGCACTGATCGAGGTGTCTTCATTCTCTCTCCTTGATTTCTCGTCTCTACTGAGACGATCCACATTTGTGGCTTCCTCAGCTTGCCTCAAATGCGTGGTCGTACCTCGCTGTCGGGTTTCTGTTTCTTGACTCTCGGTCATGCCGTGGCGTCGTGTATGTGCTTTGTGGTGCTCGTGTTGTTCTATGGGGGTGCGCAGATTCTGGCTCTAGTGTTGGTCTCACGGTCTACAGGCACGTTGATTTGAAGAGAAGATAGCTGAACCATGCACGAGGGAATAGACATATCGTAACAGTGGCCAGCACTCCGTCGCGGGCACCGCCTGGATACCGTGTCATGGTGGAACAGAGCGTCTCACCAGGACTTACGGTACGATGTTGCTTCGCGCAGGCGAACTCCAGTACGACGTCTCTTCGTGTGATTCATGCTTCGAAAGCTTTTCTTATGCATATTACACTTTCCGTATATTATCCCTTGTGTGTTTGATTACTGATGACATCCCGCTTCAGTTCTAGGAGCCAGTAGGATGTATACTTTACCGTATGTCAACACAAGTCTACCTCACTTCCGTGGTCATAGATGGGTTTACAGGCCACACATTGACAAGGCTATTTCTCTCTTCCGCACACATTCGTTATGAAGCCCATGAAGGCTCCCTTCCCGTCGTATTATGACTACATTCTCTACTTATCTCACAAGACATGCTTATGTGGCTGTACTGCCGATGTATTGAAGCCCGTTGCCAAACGTCTGGTACATCTTGATGATGGCGCCCTGAAGTTACTGGCTCTCGGCCGCTTGTTCAGGGATAGCTTTCCCCAGAATGTACTGGAACGTTCTGCAACGTGCATTCAGTGTCCATAGTTTTGCTGTATCAGAAAATCTTGACGCGTTCCCAGAGATGATTTCAGGGACGTCATATCATCATCTTTGAGAATGACTCTCGTCCTCTCGTGCCGAAGGTCGTTCCGAGAGTTGTGTCGTGTGCTATTGTGTGTCAAGACTTGGTCTGCCGCTTCTGACCGTTGGGACCACCCGATTCCCGAATCTTCAAGTATCAATGAGCTGATTGTAGAGGGGCCTCGTCCTGTTGATAATTGACCACTCTCTGCTGCTCTCGTGGGTGCATATTCACCACGTGTTCTTCACGCCCATCCCTAGATACAAGGATGTTGATCAGCCCTCATAAACGCTGGAATTGGTATGGTCTATTATGTTTGGGGTCCAAAATCTGCAGGCTACTGCGAGAGCTGCAGCCACGTTGGTCTGACCTGCATATCTGAGCAGAGAGCCTCACTGCACGTCGAAGTTCATCCTCTTTCCAACGAAGACGATGCCTATCTCTGCTACACCTCGTTTCTTCAAGACTTCGGCATGTACGCCCAGCGCAGCACCCGCGGCAAAAACGTGAAGCAGCCGGCAATCTACAAATATGAGCCGATACGAAAGGGAGACGACATCCGGCTGTTGAGCCTCCGCCCTGGAAAACCCGGGGACATCATCAGGGCAGATCTCGAGACTGTCAGCGTTCTCGCACGCCGTCATCACTACGACGCCGTATCATACACATGGGCGGATGAGAAAGGCGATTCCACAAAGTGTTGCAGCCTCGAAATTGGGTCTCCAGGGGCGCTACTCCCAATCACCCGTAACTGTGACTCGGTTCTGCGACGGGTGCGCAGGCACACCGACAGGGTCTGGATCGACGCAGTGTGTATTGACCAGGACAATGTCCGCGAACGCGGACAGCAGGTCGATTTGATGCCCCGGATCTATAAGAGCGCCGTGCGAACCTTTGCTTACGTTGGGGAGGCGTCAGGGGAGAGTGAATTAGTCCTCAGAAATCTGGCCGAAGGTATCTGGACACCGCCGCACCTTCTAGACTCTTTCTTTGCACGTCCGTATTTCTCTCGTGTCTGGGTCGTCCAGGAGGTCGCGCTTTCGAAGAGCGTCACCATGATGTGTGGCGACACTGCTGTAGAGTGGACGGGTTTCATGCAGAGCGAATATCTGCGACAACTCTACAGTTCCAGTTACTATGAAACGTTTCCGACGCTGTTTCGACTCGGCCGACAGCATCACCTTGGTGCGGCCACTTTATTGGACGCTCTTCTACTGGGTCGAAGCTGCAAAGCTTCTGACCCCAGAGACAAGGTCTTTGGGCTGCTTGGAATAGTATCTGAAGACAGCAGACCGCTCGTTGACTACTCTTTGAGTACCGCCGAGGTGTATACGCAGACAGCTATGCACTTGCTCGAAGTCCAGGAATGGGGATTGGATGTGATCATGGGGAATCTTTGCCATCGAAGTGATGAAGCGAGAGCACAAACGCCAAAATTGCCTTCTTGGGTACCTGACTGGAGTCAGTGCGGATCTACACTCTTGCAACGAGTTCCTGAAGTGCTACCATTCCTTCAATCCCAGTATCCGATGCTTGAAGACAACGATAGAGCAGGTCTTTTCTTAAAAGGCCAGATACTGGGCACTCTGCAGACCTTTAAGGAGCACGCCGATATCTGTCAAATGTCCATGAATCTGTCAAATGTCCATGAATCTGTCAAATTCAAGGTCTCGAACCTCACGAAAGCTGCCTCCAGCCTACAGGGACAGACTCGTGTATGTTTTCCAACCGAAGCCCAGATATGATTCAGTCAGGCATCACACATCATCGCCGCTCGAAGAATGGAAACGCGCAGGTCGTAACAGCTCGGTGTTCAGGGCACAGACTATTCAATGGGGCGAACACGCTTTCCTGTTTGCTCACATAAACGGCGGCGAAGCAGCCAGAACCGATCTTTCGGCGCAACAAGATGGCAAGAGCCAGAAGATGTTGGTGGCGCTGGGAGGTGCCGAAGACGGGAGCAGACCGCTCGCCACGGGCGACGCCACTCCGAGGAGAATGGCAACAGGACTGCGCGAAGGAACCAATGGAGCGAACAACTTTGAATTACTGGGCCTCATCCAGATCCGGTCAGATCTGAGTCTATTCGAGATTTCGTCACTTTTTGATGGCATTTATTCGACCACATACACCCGGGGGCCAAGTACCATCAGGATCCTGTAGTTGGCTGGGTGGTCAATGGCTGGGTGCAGCGAAGACTTGTTGAGCTATCCAACCCGATGGGCATCATGACAACGGATTGGACATCACGACAGCGGATTGGGTTTTCTTTCGAAACGTTGATCAGATCATATATCTCCGCCCATACCTCACGCTAACGATCTTGTTGCTGGTGTGTCCGTTAACTTTAGAAGGTTGGAACTTGATTGTACTTTGAATGACTTTTACCGACAATAGTTTCTTGAGCGTCTGGCTCGCAAAACAACTGATAGGAAAACTTTATGGGACCAGGAAAACCAGGCCCACAACTTTGACGTTCCAGTAATGCAACTGAGCTCCAGGCTATCCAAACAAGTTACTTGTGGCCAAGGACAAGGACTGGCTTCATGTTTTGTCACCTGAAAGAAAGACGAAGCATCGCATGTTCGCATTCGTGCTACTGAGCTAGTGAAACCCAGACCTGAAAACAAAAAGCCCTGTTTTGGGAATACCCCAGTGCCTCACAAGGCCAGCCCCTATCCACGGGCCAAACCATCAGCCAAGATCGTCAGGATCAACAACCTTCCACTTGATTGGCACATCGTTGCCCGACGTGTCAGCAGCATCACACGTCGCTGCGCCTGTAACGGACTTCATTTTGAAAAGGTCCGAGTACAGCCCCATCGCCGCATTGATTACGTCCCTGATATCCATGTCACCGACCCTAGAGAGACGTACAATGTCAGTCAATTACAATGTAAACCCCACATGCCGGACGCATATGCCTGCTGAGTACTTACTCGAAATCATTCGTGGAGCCATCTTTCCTCGCAACCGCGACACAGCACGTGTCCTTGACGTTGATCTTTGCCCACTTGCCGTCGGTGTAGCCACTGATGGTGTAGCGACCAAACCTCTGGTTGAACTTGAGGATCTCCAGGCAGTCGAGCTTGAGGAACTCGCTGCCCTCGGTCTCCGCTGGGGCTTCGTCCGAGTCGCAGGCATCTTGGGTTTCGTCATCGGGTCCCCAGGTTATCTCGTCTCGGCGCTGGAGGTTCGGCGAGGTGTTGCTGGTGTTCGCGCTGTGTCCGGGGGTGTACACGATTCGGTCCACAGCCGCAGCTGAGATGCCCGCTGGGAGTAGGGGAAGGAGGAGGAGAAGAAGGAGGTTGAGGATAAGCATCTTGGTCGTTTTGCGGGTTCGACGTTTTGTTGTCAGAGCTGGCAATTGCGTTGTCAGAAAAAGAAAATTCAATAGAGGTTATTGGTTATTGCAATAGTTGTTAAAAAGACTTGATGGCGAAAGAAGAAGGTGGTTGATCTTGGCCAAGAAATGCAGGTGGTCCTGGTTTGGCTGCCAGTCTTTTTATATGGCAAAAAGTCGACGTGCTTAGTCTCTGTGACTAGCGACGTAGGCGGAATGGACAACAGAAATGATGGCCATTTGATCACGACCAAGCACGAAGAGGCATAATTAAGAGAACATTGTGGTTCACTTTAATGAATGACTCAACAGGAGCCTTGGGGGCCCAGATTCTTGAGTTAAGCCAGCGAACCACAATGAGAGCCAAAATGGCCGGCTGGAAACCTTGATAAAGGGACCGGTGACGGGGAAGAGCCGGAGGTATTAATGAACAGTATATTCCAAGGAACAGGACCGAGCATGTAGCTCTGGCTACTGCGCTGCATACCAAGCGAACTATATGCTTACAGGCCCTTGATGACTATCTCCTCAGCGACCGGTGTCAACGTAAGCATCAGCTGCTTCTTCTCCCACAGCACATACGCCTTCTGGTCCATCCAGTCACGGCTCTCATCACAGATCTTCAAATCAAAATTGGTAAGGAGTGACGCGAAAATGAGCCTCATCTCGTGCCACGCCATGTTCTGCCCTATGCAGTTGCGGGGTCCGTACGAAAAGGGCTGGCATGCATCGCGTCGGTCGTCTGCGTATCGGGCGTCGCCAAGCCACCGTTCCGGGACGAAGGAGTCCGGGTCCTTGAAGTTGGCCGCGGACCGGTAGGTGACGTATTGGTGGATGGAGCACCGCACGCCTGTGGGGACCCATTTGCCGCAGATCATCCGGCCACCATTCTCTGCCGGAATGGCTCGGGGGATTCCCGTCGGAACTGGCGGGTATAGGCGGAGGGTTTCTTGGATACCTGTATCGTCGACTTGAGTTAGCAATCTTGCTGGATGGGGGCCAGTCAGATAGTCAATCGGTGGAGACGGTATACGCACAGGCGTTCAAGTAGGTGAAATTCGCCAATGAATCAAAGCCGAGGCCATGAGCTTTCTGTTGTTCCCGAACCTCCTTGGCCAATTTTGACATTCGCTCTGTGTCCATCGAGAGAAGATAGGTCAGGCCGCAGAGTAGCGTAGCTGATACCCAGCTGTCAGCTTTGTGCGAGGGATAAATCCTATGTGAGTCTGGATCTAGAAGTCTCACCTGTAGTGTCAGTACCGGCCAGCATGAAGAGATCGGCGTTTGAATGCATCTCATTCAAAGAGAGATTCTTTCCATCCTCCGCTGACAAGACAATGTTCCAAATGTCTGGCTGATCTTTACAGAAGCATTGTGTGAGTACTTTGTTTCCCCCTGGGCAGCGGTTCCGACCTCAACTCACCAGATTTCTTCTCCAGCCTTTTGTCCACTCGATCCGCCGAGTGCTTGAAATGGGTCGTCTTCATCTTGTTGAGGCTCTTGGGCTCGAGGTACTTGTAGAGTTTGCTGAGGAGTGGGTAGTACTCGATGAATTGGATGAGTGGGAGCACTCGCACGGCGTCGAAGACGTTCTTGACCCACGAAGAGTACTCAGAGCTCTGGAGGAGCCCCAGGGGCTGGCCGAAGGTGAGGTCTCCCATTATGTCGAAAGTGGCAAAATTCAACATTTGACCGAGCGGCACTGGTTGACCCGCGGTGCCTCGCAGTTTCGAGATGAGCAGGTCGACGTATTTGTGGAACAGGGGCTCTTGCTGTCTGAGACTGCGGTCCGAGAAGGCTGGAGAGAAGACGCGGCGCATTCGCCTGTGATCGGTAGTCGGTGCCGTGAGGAGAGACGGTGTTCCTGTTTGAGGGTTGAGTCAACGCGGGAGGAAACGACGGCGGAGACGCATAAGCTCACCATTTATGTAAGGTAAACTGCGAGTCTGTAGTTAGCTACCAATGAATTCATACAAGCAGCTGAGTAGCTGGTCGGGGAAGCCGTAGCGACCCCCCCCCCCCCAAACAATGTTCTGCCTACTCGTTGCGTGGAATTATGGCATGCACTGGGATTTCAGACAACTTACTGAGCCTCTTGTGCCTTGTAATTCTCAGAGTTGCCAGGATAATGCCCGCATACATCTTTCCAAGCTTGCGGATCGGTGTAGCTCAACTCATTGGGACTGAATCGAATCACAGGTCCGTATTTTTCATGCAAACGCCTCATGAGTTTGATCTGGTCGCCTTGCACAGCAACGATCCAGTACGGTATACGGCTGATATGCGCCCACCATGGCCCCGGAAACTTGGCAAGGGGGTGCAGGGTATACGCGTAGACGACAGTCCAGACCACGTATGCCACAACGAGGACAAGCAGGGCCCATATGGACGAGCTGGGCAGAAGCCCTTCTCGGAATGTTAAGCTCATGCCGTGACTGGTAAGCAGGCACTTCCAGAAGTAGGGAAAGGTAGATTATGGAAGGGAAGGCGGCATGTGAACTACCCTGACATTTCAAACAAGAATCATGCGCGGAACATCCATGGATGCCGGTAGGTTGGCATTTATACACGGCCCCTGTTAAGGTTCAAACATGGAAGATCTCGGCCAGACTTTGCTTGGATGCAGACACCCGCTACAACCGCCGATATCCATATCATAGCGTTTCCTATTATTGAAAGGCGATGGGGCTCTGACGTGTAATGATCCGCTATATATATGCCGGCCGGTGCTTTGTGGATGCCAGCTCTGCCATTTCGACCTGTTGGTTCCAGATCTGGTAATGACGCCAAGCCCAACTAGTATTCACACCCGCAAGACGCAATCTTGAAACTGCAACCATAACACCGACAAAAATTTAGGGGCTTGTTTCGTGCGCTGATCGGCAGGTGCAGGTTGTCACCTGAGAAAAGCTCCCCATCCTACAAGCATGTCCCGGACATGTGTAACGCTGTTGACAGCAGCATGTGTAATTACTAATTAGTCGAACGGCTCTCGACAGCACGCTTTACCAGAGAAGCCAGCGAAAGCCTCGTGCTGGATAGTGGATTATCCTCCGTAGCAGAGGTGCAGAGCAGTTGACACCCATGTGACGATCCTTGTAATAGCCAGCTGCTAATCCACACAGAAAGCTCTGCACTCCCCACCAAGAATGTCACCGCCCGTCTTGTATGCGGAGTTCTTGCAACGATAAGTCGCAGTCGGTCTTCGGTCTCAGGCCAGGCTGACCATCACCCTCAGACCTGGGATGACCTGATATCCAAATGACTCGCGCCTATTGGCTCCGAGGTGGGAAGACGTGCAGTTCTGGAAAGCTTCATCCCTTGAACTGGTTAGTAAAAGCCTATCACCCCTTACTCCGCCTTTGCAGACATGGTTCTTTTGTCCCCCCAAACTGATCCACACCACACCGATCCGAGCGCATACCATGATCTTCTCCGCTCGCCACGTGCGGGCCGCGAATCCTGCCGCTTGGGAGCAAATCCGGGCTTCCGGATGCATAACTATGTGGAAACTGCACAACGTCTTATACATTTTTCACAACATGCCTCATTTGCTCCCGTCTGATTCGGCTCATCTGATAGTGTCGGTCGCGGGCCCAATCATTGTCTACCTAGGTAGGTGGTACTCATAATAGATCTACCTGGGTGGCACTGGGACTCCGGACTAGGAATGGGTCGACAGTCAACACTGCAGGTTCTCTCTTGAGCTCCTTGCCACATGTATCATGTTATTTAATAAGAAAAGTTCAAAAGAGTTGATGGGTAAATTTTGGGGTTTGAATTTGAAACCACCACACTTTGGATATCGCCTTGGTCATGGTATGAATTCCTACGGAGTAATCTACTATTCTGGTGGTTCGCTATCTACCTACACTCATACATAAGGATCTTGAGATCATAGAAGCACAATTAGGGTCTGAAAAGATGAACATTTGTCTGTCATCGAACTGGGCATCATGAACAGTATGAATGTAGAAGTTCCTCAGAAAGGGTTCTCTTTTTTGTTTATACAGAGGATCAGTGTTTACCCCCTCGTCTTGTGACACAAATTGTGAGCAAGCAGAATTCAACCTGATACTGAAAAGCGTAGTGAGGCTTAATGAGGATATGTTGGTTCAATCTTCAACATTGTTATCATCCGGACCTGAAACTCAGAGTGGTCAAGTCTGCCTCCCTCGTGCCTGATTATGTCCCAGCCAAATATGCTGTTGGAAGGTGTCAACATCTCCCTACATTGCTTGAAGGCTCAGTACTCCTGGATTCTAACATATTGAACGACGATATATCGCTACCCATGCTGGGCCACCGCATCTCGTGGCCAATAGCGCTTCACAGCGGCCACTCTAGTGTTCAGCTATTCCTCTACAAGCATTTAGAAAAAAGTCTATGAGGTTACTTTTCGTCGCATATTTTGAGTTGCAGATGTACTATGCGGCTCCCGAGGAATAGTTTCAGATCAAGTAGAATATATTCCAATCTAACTTTTCGACTTGGAAAGGGAGGATTGTTGGTTCATGGGTCTCTTCCATCACGGCAATCATCCAGATCTCAGACCACTCTGGTCTCTTCACAGTCTCAAAGCTAGCAAAGGCAAGAGACACTTCGATCAATTCCTGAAACGGTGAGTGTCGTATAAAACGTGAAGGACATGATAATTATCGAGAGGAATCACTGGCCCCCTTCCCCCAGAGACAATCGGCATTCAAGTTCACACACGCTTGGACCCTGTGCATTTTATCATGATGAAATACCCTGAGCCATGGATAACGGGCCATTAGTTTTTCTTCCAAGGTTGAGCGGAACCAGGAGACTTTTGCTTCGCCACTCGCTTGAGAAGTCTTTCAGATCATAATGTTAGCGACAAATTTGTAAGAAAGACTGCTATTGCTGCCTGGTTTTATTCTTCGCTCATTGACACCGAATATTTGACCTGCTTCCTATTCTAATTAAGTAGTCATGAGTGGGCTCTCTTGTGACGGATGAGATCCAGACACGGACTGTATCCTCTGAGATTACTACAACAAAACTGCTGCGTCGATTCCCAGGAACAAGAAACACCACCCCGAGTGCACCAGAGAGGAAGGAAAACGGCATCTGGGTTTCGGCGAGCATGGAATGTAGGGAAATTTAGCATCTGGAAGTCTACGTCCATGGCCGTTGCACTAATGTCATCGAGGGACGAACGTAACTTGCAAGGACGAGCCATGTACACTTCAGGATCTATCTTCTTCCGACTGAACGAACCACATTTGAGACCACGTATGATGGCACCCAGGAAGCTCTCAAGGAATCCAGCATAGCCCTGGCACAAGGGTCGCACACTAGTCAACGGCAACGAACCAGGCACACTCTAGCTATCACCAACACGACGGGATGTCAGATTTGTGAAACCCCAATACTTATCCTGGAACCTTTCCACCTCAGCTACTAAGCGAGCGATCGTTAGCACAACCCACCATACTAACAACAGCCGAGCATTAAACCTAGCGTGGGGGCGGCCAAGGAGAATCTCGAACCCCCAGGGCTTGGTCGCCCGCCCGCTGCAGATCAATGCGATCTTGACAGCTGACGCCGATGATGGGCTTTTTGAGATGCCGCCCGCCTTATTGGTAGCCCTCCAGACCCCACGATGTCCTGTTAATTCGACTTTGTTGGCGCCTTGGTTCCTTTGGCCGGGTGCTGGGCCGGGGGGTAGTACCGGGATTTGAGCGAGACGCCGACATTGACAAGGATCCGAGTGACGGTTAGCTGGTTATCAGGAATCCAAAAAGATCATGCAATGTCCCTGACTTGATTGCACGCAGTGGAATCACGCGTTTCATGGGGGCCCTGGCGGGCAAGGTGTAAGCGAAGCCTGGTCCACCCGAGGAATGGAGTCCTTGGTCTGACCCGTGCTGAACCCGGATAAGCTGCCTGAAGCCGTTCCGAAGAAAATGTCCCTTTGCCAAAAGTACCGACAGTGGTGGCACACGGCTTATTCCATCAGTTCTCGCGTGTGACGGCAGATCCTTCGGATCATGGGGGCACGTGTGTCAAGTGTGACGACGCGGGAATGCCTGTATTTGTGTTAACGCGGACATGGGCATCTGCTGTACACACCCCGCGTGATCCATGCTTGGTGGGAGATGCCGATGGAAGATGATATGCTGGCGACATGTTCTTTGCAGCCTGGTCCGATCGTTCGACGATGAAGCCGGCCGCCCGGCTTTCCTATATCGGCGAGAAATGCCTTGTTCGTCGCTTCATACAGTGAGTTCCTTGGTTGTCATACGCATCTCCGCCCGCGCGATTTTCTTGGTATCCGTGGCGAAACGACTCCGCTGTTATTACATTGGCTCACTGATGCCGTTGCATGTACCGGGCGAATGTCTCCGGGCCGGAATCGATTGTTGCAAGAGGCGAGATGGAGGACAGCATACGTTGCCCAAATATGAGCAAATAGAAACGTAAAATGGTAAGTGGTTTAGTCAAGTCTGGCAACGAGTCGATAACAACTGTTCAGCTTTGGCCTGATCTTCCCCCCAGGGCAACCGGTCAGATTGAGTATGATCATTCCATCCTTTTTGCTGAGATGGTCAGAAGCAAA
This sequence comes from Diaporthe sp. P3_1W, assembly GCA_037177825.1. Lineage (NCBI taxonomy): Eukaryota > Fungi > Ascomycota > Sordariomycetes > Diaporthales > Diaporthaceae > Diaporthe > Diaporthe sp. P3_1W. Next base: position 330,390 of record JBAFXB010000008.1, read on the forward strand.
ACCTGACTCTCGAAGGATCCGTGCTATCTCCAGAGACATAAGCCGCCAATTTAGCATTCAAGGATGAGTGAGAGAGCTCACAAGGTTCGGGGTGCAGGGACAAGTTTGTGGAGGGGGCCGCATCTCACCTCCCCACGATGTGACCCCCACGCCGTCAAGCCAGAGCCATTCTGTCGGAACTAGTCACATGCTGGACCCCTGTAGGCAGACAGGACGAGAATTCGACGGCTCCTTGCTCGCCCCTTGGGCTGTGTCAGCACCAGGTAATCCTGAGGATAGACTGTCGAAATATTTGAGCGAGATATGGCCCTGATTCTGCAGGGTTGTAACTTGCCACCTTGTCAATATGGCATCCAGATAAATGGTTGCGACGCGTGGGGTAAGTAGAGTGGAGTCCCTCGGACTCCGTCCTGGTCTGGCCTGGTCCTTGGACCCCGCGAAAGAAGTGGAAACGCGGGGTGATCTATGATGGTACAGTGACTGTGAACTGTGTTTACGTTGCCGTGGTTCAAACCCACTCAGGCGCTTGGCCTGTCCAAACTCCACATCGTGAAGCAGACCATGTTCGAGAGGAGGCAGAGGAGGCGCGCCGGCATGCTGGCATTCTGGAGCCCTGTGCCGCGTCTCCAACCTTGGGGAACCAGTCGGGATCCCCAAACAGGGTAGTGGTCACTCAAGAGCTGGAGAAATCGGTCACCTGGCTCCCAAATTCGACAGGGTTGGTATGCCCGATCCACTGTCCGTCCCATCCGAGCCAAGTTCAGTGCTTACTCTCGTGCTCGGAGGCCCAGGAAGCAGTTGCCGCGGCGGGAGGACGTTGGCGGTTGACGATAAAGATGTGCCCGGGTTCCCCAGGCAGCTCATAAGGATGTCTGTGGAGCAGATGTTGTGCTCGGAGACCGAAGTGGCCGTACCAAACTGCAATGCACTCGGGCGGAGGATCGCAAATTGCTACCATCAAACTGGGCCTCGCCGTGGGCACACGCAAGCACAGCATCACCATGCGCATCCGGGATTGCCACGGACAAAGATGATACATTACAGTATTGAGCGCGGGCATAACACACGATTGGCCAATTGTACGGGCGATATCGCACTGCCCCATCCCCACCGGCCGCCCTGCCCTGCGTCGGATGAGGCTCCGTGATGTTCGGCCGCAGATGGCGACGTAGCTGAGGGCAACCATGCGGGTAATAAAAACTGGGAAGGTAGAGGACAACTGGAGTGGTGTGCCCCAAGCAATAGTGTCGCGTCATGACGATCACCAAGGTCGCACCTCAATGACGGGACACAGGCCGCGATCAAACGCTGGGAACACAGGCAGACATGCTGTCGAGTAATCTGCAGGACGTCAGCATGGCAACGAGTGGCCTGCTGATTTGCCTGCTGATGTGCATCGGGGCCAACATCATCGTGGCTGGCGTGTTGGTGGTTGATGGAAAATTACCGGTCAGCAGGACGTGGTAGCGCCACGCATTCCTCGTTTCCGAGGCAGTATTATATTTGGGCGTGGCAGAGAACGGAAACAGACCGAGGTGCAGAATGGGCGCTCCGTATCGGACTGAGTTGGAGTCGGAACTTCTCTCGGTCGCGACCATGACGAGAGCAGGTGTTGCGATGCCAAGGGACAGACTTGGTGAGAGAAGAGCGTCTCGTCGATCTCCTGCCAAGGGACAAAGATGACGCGCGCACTGTACGATATAGGATCGCACAGCACAGTCCAGAAGCATCCAGGGCTGTGTCCACACCCTCCTTCCCCAGATGGAAGGCGCGACACTAAACCGGATCCACCTTCTCGCAGCTCTGACAGCGTGGAAGGAAGGAGGTGCTGCCCACCCTGCCCCCTGCCCCCTGCCCCCCCTGCTTCCACACGCAATCCTGACATCCTGCCTCTTTCTGCCTCCTGACCGTCGACTGCTCGACCAAGCCTTGAGCAAGCGTGGAGCTCTGTTCTTCCACAGCTTCCCGCCAAGCCAGCTGGAGGATCGACAACTACAGCAGCAACCGTCGGGCGATGGGTTACAGCACCTCGGCCCAACAACGCAAAGCGAACCCATAAATCAGATACCCGACAGTCTCCTTCCGTCCGCCCGCCTGGCATCCCTAAAGCCCTCATGCGAGAGTCTCCCACCACCCAAACGTTGCTGCTGTTGTCAGAGCATTCATTCAGCTCCCATGCCGTCGGGACATTCTCGGCTGACTGCAGCTCGCATCTCACAAACCAGGACCGATCTGCATCTTGTCCATGCAAGAGGGGACGCTGACCAGAATAGAGGGGCGAAACCAAACATACACACCGCCTCGTGGGCATGTGTAATGGAACGGAACCAGCCTTCTAGAAGCAGTCGTCAGGCTGGCTGGCAGGGTGGACAGCCAGCCTCTTTGGCCCCTTGCGTCCCCTTGTCCCCCAATACCACCTGCCTACTCACCTGCATTGCACTGACGGATATGTTCAGCGTATCAGGGCCTCCGTCCAGCAGAACAGCTACACAGCACAGCCCACGTGTGTTCCGGCCGATCGTCCATATGTGCAGAACCATGGGCCGCCCGCACCTGGCTGCGCGTGGGGGCGAGTTGTCCTTCGGTCTGCTCGAGGACTGCCTCGTTTCACAGTAGTACCGCCTATCTCCATACGCGGTTTCCCTGGCCAAATGCTGCGTTTGATATGTCATGCAAAGAAGCATGGACTACCTCCACGACCTATGACGCGACAAGAGAGCCTCACGTCAGGTACAATACGTATCGGGGTTCCGCACCAATCAACATCTAGGTACCGTTGAGTCCAGAATGTGGGATTCTGGTGGCTGACGTGGATCCAATCTGACATGCACATACTCTCGACGACTGCCTCGCATCTATAAGACGTTTGTTTAACCACAGACTATGGGTCGCATTGCGCGACAGAGAAAATGCGTGACTGGACGCGAAACGCCGCATCGGTGTCTGTTGCTATATTCAGTTCGACAATACTTGCAAGGCGCTTGTGTTGATCGCCCCGTCCCAGCCGGCGAGCTCGGGGACAATTGCCACGCGACATGCCTGCTTCGCCGCAGTCGTCAGGCCAGTGATCTACAGGTACGCTACACAATCAGTCGAGAATCAACGGGTTCGCCTGCCAAGGGCATGTCAAATGGGACCCGGGGCGTGGCAGACCTATCATATCACCTCGAGCCTCCTGCTGTGGTTCCTGGCTGAAGTGCTTGGGTCTGCCACCAGCTTTGCTTTTTCAGCGGGCGTCGCCGCCTGGCCACCCCAGACTGAGGCAACCCCCACGCGATCCGCTTTTTTATAGTTCAAGGCCTGGGGCTCCCCTTCAGCCCCTTGTGATGATCATTCTGCAGAAACAGTCTAGCAAGGACCAGGCTGCCAGATATCTACATCTTGGACCAAGGATTCCGCACTGTGGCGCCAACGGACCATTGCAACCCCATCGTGTCCATGGCTGAGGAAGCATGCGGGCGGGCGGTGCGAGCTGGCGTGCATCACCCATCACACGCAGCCTCGACTAGCTTGATGTTGTTCAGCTTACTCCTCTGCCCCGGGGTTTCCTCAAGCATCCGGTGCGACTTCGGATATCGCCCGCGGCTGTCGAGCTGGGATCCCTCAGCGGGGAGTGCGAATGCCAGGGTGCCCACGGGACTCCGTGAGAGACCAAAGAGCAGCAGCACGTCAGATCTATCCGGGCGCGGGCCTTGCTGCTTTCGACAGTTATAAAAACATACCCAGGCCTTCCCCTGAACCACCCACTCTCATAGCCCCCATCCCATCCCATCCCGCGTCCTCCTCTTCCTCACTTGTCCGTTTTTGCAGACCATCCCACGCCATTCAGCTGCACCAGATCTGCGGTCCCGCATAAAGCAACCATGGCTCCTCACATCGACGCGCCCTCTCCTGCTGGCAGCTTCACCACTGGCTTCAACGGCTTCAACCGGCCCTTCCGTCCTCTACACTCCTCGGCCTTGCCAGTGCCCAGTGGCCTGTCGTCTGCTGATTCAGCCTCGCCTCTGAGCAGTTCTTATGAGAGCACATCGGTTCAGAATGACCTACATATGGAGAGGCCGCTAGTGCCCGGGGTCTATGTGCCCACAATGTGCTTCTTCGATGAGAACGAGGATGTCGACACCGTGACAATCGCCTCCCACGCCGTGCGACTGGCACGCGCAGGGGTTACTGGCCTTGCGACACAAGGGTCAAACGGAGAGGCGGTCCACCTTACCCACTCGGAGAGATCACTGGTCACGTCAACCACACGGAAGGCCTTGAACGACGCTGGTTTCTCATCCATGCCCCTGATAGTTGGCTGTGGCAGCCAGAGTGTGCGAGAGACTGTCCAGTACTGCACCGAGGCATGGCAGGCAGGTGGTGACTACGCGCTTGTCTTACCACCTTCCTACTACGCGCCCCTGTTCGCGCCATCGTCAGGTACTGTCCTTGAGTTCTTCAACGCGGTCGCGGATGCTTCGCCGATCCCGATCATCATCTACAACTTCCCAGGTGCAGTTGGCGGGTTGGACCTGTCCTCAGATATTGTCATCAAGCTCTCGGCTCACCCCAACATTGTCGGAGTCAAGTTGACATGTGGAAACACGGGGAAGCTGGCGAGAGTGGCTGCCGCCACCAAGAGACTCACCAAGAACTACGACCCTAAGAAGCCTGAGTTCCTTGTGCTTGCCGGATCAGCCGATTTCACTATCCAGTCCTTGGTTGCTGGTGGCCATGGCATCCTGGCCGGCCTGGCAAATATCTCCCCCAAAGCGTGCATCAGGACGGTCGAGCTTTTCAACTCCGGTAAGGTGGCCGAGGCTCAAGACATGCAAGAGACGGTCGCCTCTGGAGACTGGACCGCCATCCAAGGTGGTGTCGTGGGCGTCAAGGCAGGTCTGCAAGCCTGGAACGGCTACGGCGGGTACGCCCGGAGCCCTTTGCCCAAGCCCACGGCCGAGCAAACACAGAGCTGGAAGGAGGGCTTCCGAGACCTCGTCTTGTTGGAGAAGAGCTTGTGAGCCATGGGAAGATGCTGGTCGATGCCGGGACAGAAATGCTCGGTCTGGGGACGACGCTTCAGGGTTGAGACAAACTTCAACATGCCTCACTGAACAGTCTGTTCTTCCCCGTCCAGGTGACCTTTGTGGTGCGCCTCGCTGCCAAAGGAATCATTATTCTGCTACGGCTCTTCTCGAACGACCGTCGGCATTCGCATCTGAAGTGGTAATTGGTCTCGATGGTTGTGAGGGTCTTGCATATGTAAGTGAACGGCGTTATGAACTGTGGGCTTTCTTTTTTCCTCGGAAATTCCTTCGAGCTAGGGCTCTGCCGATGTTGAGGAAAGACCAAGGTGGCGTACGACCGCAGGAGAGATTCTCGATGTTGTTGTCAAAGTGCGTGAAGGTCCGCTTTGTACCCAGCATTTTCAAAAAGGGGACGTGAAAAGCCTATCGTAGGCATGTCGAGATGCATTGTTCTTGTTCAAGAAAGGGACGACCATGGCAGGACTGCCAGGAACAATTCCATATTATTAATGATTACAGAACTCTATCCCACTGTCACCGATGTGTTGGTCCCCGGCGAATTCCATCTCGGGATAGTTCCTGAGACGGAATGGCCCGTGATACCTGCTGAGCTGAAGCTCTCGACACGCTTCTCTCAACTTTGGTGCGAATGCTTCTACGGGAAATGACTTTTCTCAAGCTACATAACACTACTATTTGCTGTGCACCATTGACGCACATAGGCCAAGGCCATGTCCGGGGGAAAGTTATACGGAGCGGATGGACCGCAGTCTAGAGCGACACTTTCGCGGGTATACCGATAACGGCACACCGTCGCTCTGTCCCGTCGATGGATTAAGCGCCGCTAATTCCAGGCTTGAGGGGCGCCAATCTGAGACAAGGCTTGATGCGGTGAACAGGATTTACGGCCTTGTCTCTTCCGGGGAAGACAGGGAAGTAACTGAGACTCGTGTCTGCCGATTCCCGAAGACGCCACTTGATCTCGTCACTTCGTCGATCTTTTTTCTTTTCTTTTTTTCTTGGGCATTCGAGAACACCAAATTTCCGTCGCACACACGGAAAGGGGTGGGGCGGTTCCCCGGGATCTAGCCGCCCAGTACCTACTGTACTTATCGGCAGCATGAGGGATATATTTGGTTCTGTCTCATCGACGACGAGATGACGAACAGCCCATGTCTCTTCCAACACATTGTGCCACACTCCGATGACCAGGAATGACCACGAAGACCACGATCAAGTGCAGATGTACACCGCCGGCGGGAAACGGGCAAGTGAGACATCCCAGGGCCAAGTGTACCCCAGTTCTTGGACAGGCAATGATCTTCCACTCCCCGGCCAGAAAAGGAAACTGGCATGCCAATAGCCTTCCAAATCAGGGAATACGAGCTTTCAAGTGTCTGCTCATGGAAGTCTGGCTGGGCTTAACGGGGAACTGCAGTGCATTGCGTGGGTGGCGTACCTGCCCATCGCGGAGGAGACAACTGGGAGAGCATCAGGAATTTTGGACAGGATGGCGGTGGCAGCTTAATACGAGGTGTGCAGACAATATTCCCTTGTGGGAAAAGCAACGGGCACACGAAGGCGGTGTTACTATTCGTTTGTCCAATGTTGGCTTCGGTCGTGTTGGCCCAGGTGTTACCTAGCGTTTCGTTCACACACGCTCCCTATTGCTCGCCAGTATGATCTGGGGGAGGAAGGGCCCGTTACGATGTGCATTCTCGGTGAGGGCCGGGCCAACGGCGCCGCCCACAGAAGCCGCGGTCTGCTCACCGTCCACCCGATCGTCGAGCTGTGTCGGACGACTGGGCTGAGCTTGTTTTACTGCCGCGGTCGGCGCCCACAAGGATGATGGCATCTTTGTGCACAGCTGAGCACGAAGGTGCCAAAGCTTTGCCGTAGGAAGCCTGGGGTGTCACAGGCTGACCGGATACTCGGCTCTCCTGGGCGCTTTCCTGTGGAGAGTGCACAGATCGTGGTTTTGTCGCCTTGATCTCTGTGTATTGTTGCTCACTTGTCCGAATGGTTGCGGTGCGGCGAAACGTGCAACGGGAATTACTCGACGTGGAGAGGGATATAATTACATAGCGCGGGCCATTTTGCTCCCTTGAACGAGGTCGGTGCGTCGAATGTTTGCTTTTCGCATCCTATTAGTCTTTTGTAGCGTGTTGATCTTTCCGTCGAGGCGATTTGCATACGGCCGACTGCTCACTGGCCTCCCTTGCATGGCCTTCTTCAGCCTGAGCCACCCCACAAATCTCAGATCTGGATCTGGTCTCAACCTCTTCTCGATCTGCCACACCACGGTATACTCTACAAAAACGCCGCAATCAAGGAATCATGAGACTCCTCGCATCACTGATGTCGGCTGTGGTTGGGCTGTGGGCGAGCAAGGTGGTGGCGCAACAGCAGCAGCCGGCCAGAATCAGTGTCACCGGCCCTCTGGGAGGGTTTGACGCCCAGACGGGGGCCGCACCGGCGAGACTCAATATAAACGACATGTGGGCTCATGGCGGCCCCTCGTGGTGAGTGTGTGGCTGATCCCCGCCGTCCCGCGGTTGTGGTGTCTCACTGCAGCCGGTAGAAGGGGACGGAGCGGCGAGGGAGTGGCAAGGCTGACTCTTTGAGGGCTGTCTAGGGACCTGTACGTGCTGGCACTGCTGGAGCTCCAGGACGTTGACGAGGCTGATGACTTGTCTTACTTCCAGATCATGGGTGCGGAACCAATTCCCCTGAGTGCCACGCCCGGGTGCTCCTTTGGGTTCCAAGGTTGTTGACTGGGCTTACAGGTATCCACGGCCTCCCGTTCAGAGGATGGACTGATGTCGGACAGGTACCTGGTGGTGCCAACTTGGCTGGATTCTGTCCTCATAGTGTAAGGATGTGCTGAGGTCGAAGGAAGAGTTTCCAGCTTGGATGGTTCAGATGCTGAGACACTGGGCAGCAATTGTTATTTGGACTCTGGCACCGGCCATTCATCTCACTCTACGAGGTAAGCACTGGTAGAAACCTTGACTGCATTTAGATACAAACGCCGTTCACTGACCTCTCAGCACCAGCAAACTCTGGTAACCCATGCCATAAAGATATCTCAACGCTATGTAGGCGACAAAGCACCGGCTTATCGGGCTGCGGCAGAATCTCTGCGGGTCGCGTACTGGGACTGGGCTGCGAACTCTTCGCTGCCAGAGATCATCACCCACGAGAGAATCAGCGTCAACGGCCCCTCGGGCCCCGTGACTGTCAAGAACCCTCTCCATAGCTATTGGTTCCAGAGTTACCCATTCACCATCCAGTATATGAACGCCGGAGTCCTGTCGGAGCAGAGTCGCTCGACACGCTGCCCTACAAAGGATATTAACGACGATGTCGCTAAAGTGAACGCTGGCCTTGCGTCTTCTGAGTTCAAAGCCCAAGTGGTAAGGACATGACCCTCTCTCATCGCCAAGCTTGCGAGAAGGGCATGTGAGAGACTGACATAGATATGCGACAAGTACAACACCTTCACGACTGTCACATCCTTCGAGAACATGGTGACAGACCGGTACACCGCAACAAGTTTCGAGAGCCCACACAACAACGTGCACAACTCGGTCGGCTGCAGCAACGGCACCATGTACGACCTGAACTGGTCGGCCTTTGACCCGGCCTTCATGCTCCACCACACCAACGTCGACCGCCTCATCGCGCTGTGGCAGGCAATCTACCCCAATTCGAGCATTTTCAACGTTGTCGACTACGCCGGCGCCTTGTACGGCACGGCCGCGGGCAACGTCAGCGCCGACACCCCGCTCAAGCCCTTCCACGACCGGCCGGGCGACGGCGACGGCGTCGACGGCTTCCACACCAGCCGCTCCGTGCGCGACATCGCCGTGCTGGGCTACACGTACCCGGAGCTTCAAATTCACAAGGGGAACGGCAGCGACGACGATAACAGCACCGCCGCCGCGCCGAGCCCGGACGAGCTCGCCGAGCACGTGCGCTTCAAGGTCAACTCGCTGTACAGCAGCGTTCCGACGACGTCAGAAAACGTGACGGAGGCGCGGCGCGCGCGCAGCCTGGTGCGCCGCAACTCTTCATCATCGGGCCGCTTCAAGGGCAAGGACAAGACCCCGGTGCGCCGGCCCGTGGCGACGCGCAAGACGTGGTCCGTGGCCATCAGCGTCGACAGGGGCGAGGTGCCGCTGCCGGCCACCATCGGGTGCTTCCTGAGCGATGGTGGCAGGAGGGAGCAGGCCGGCCGCATGTCGCTGCTCGCTATCCCGGCCGAGGGCGTCACGCACTCTACTATCCCGCTGGACAGGGCTTTGGGGGCGGTCGGGGGTGTGGACCTCGCCGATGCGGATGAGGTGGCTTTGTATCTGAATCAGACTCTGAAGTTTGAGGTACTAAAGGTGAGTCGGCTTTCTCAGACTGCAGTCCGGAACTTTCTTTGTGTACACATGCACCAATACTGGCCACGCGGATTGGTACCTGGAGGGGGGGTCTAAGCTGACCATAACCTGCAAAGGGTGATGGAACGCCCATCGAGAATCTCGAGTCGATCCCGAGTCTGCAGTTTATCGTACAGGACCGCGACTACACGCCGCGAGAGAGCGATGTGGACTTCCCTACGTACGGGGCTGCGAACACTCGAAAGATGGGCAAGACTCATGGGCGGTGGACGTTGTCGGGTTAGTATGGCGATTTGGGTTTTAGCCCTGTAGATATAGATGTTGGATACTGAGGCGGGGGTTACGTTGTCGGGTTAGTATGATAATTCGGGTTTTAGCCCTGTAGATACAGATATTGAATACTGAAGTCGGGTTCACGGACTGGTCTTGGTATTAGATGTTAGGGGGACTATTCGATCCTGTATTGGATGGCCCCTTAATACTCATGTGCATGTGCAGTCTGTAAGTAGAACTCGAGATAGAGATCAAGCCTGTAATTATTCGCAAAATTAACAAGAGGTGGACAAAAAATAGTGTCGTTATTTCTATCGAGGTCTGAATTGCTGACATTTCGTCTCTTCAGCATTATGCCCGAAATCTACTCATGAAAATCATCTATGTACAATACACCATAAACTCCTTTGCCCCCGACCCGCGACCTGAATCCCGGCCGCATTATGTCCCTGTATCTAAACAAAAGAAACAGCACATCTATTCATGACTCGCTCGTTTGCTGCATTTCCTACAGAACAACCACACACACACACACCAGGTCAGCCATCCGCCTATGGCTTCTGCCGCAGGGGCATCTCGACGCTGGTGGAAGTGCCCACCTCGTCGTAGCCGCCGTCGGTCTGGGCGCCGACCATGTCGTTGGGGTGGAACATGAAGAAGAAGAGGGCGGTGACGAGGAACATGAGGAGCGAGTCGAAGACGAAGAGGGTCCACTGGTTGTTGAGCGGGTAGCCGTCCTGACCGAGGATGTACTCGATGACGCGGAAGATGGACCGCACCATGATGAGCAGGCTGACGGCGTAGAGCATGTAGAGCACTTTCAGCCAGGGGATGCCGTTGGGGCTGGAACCGCCGCCGCCGCCGCTGCTGCCGTAGGCGCCCGAGATGGCGAGCATGCGGCCGTAGCGCACGTGGAAGGCCACTGCGACGACGACGAAGAGGCCGAACATGACGATCTGCACGAAAAGGCCTACGAGCAGGATGTTCTGCCCCAGGTCGGCCTTGCCCTCCATGGCCATCATGCCGCCGCCGCTGGCCTGCAGCAGGAAGGAGAAGACGTCGCCGATGACGAAGGTCTTTGTCAGCCAGCTGGGGCGGATCAGGCTGCACGAGGGGCCCGAGGGCACGCGGACGATCAGGCGGCCCAGGATCATGTAGACGGTTGCGGCGAAGAGGGCGGGCGCGACGAGGATGAAGACGGACTGGATGATGAAGGGCAGGAGCTGGTCGGTCTTGTCGTGGGCTAGGGCGAAGCCTATGTAACCGATTGCCTCGACTGTTTTGGTGAAGATGGTCAATCAGTAATTGTTCTCAAGAGTCATGTCCAAAGCCAAAAACTTACAGATACATCCGAGGATGAATGGGATGTAGAACCATTGGCGGAACCGGAACATGCGGTAGCTGTGGGCAGCCGCGGCGACGATGAAGAGGATGAGGAAGATGATGGCGCCGGGCATGGACGGCACATAGTGCCACAGGTAATAGGTACCGCCCTTGTAGGGCAGGATGCCATTTTTGGCTTCCCCCGCCATGATCTTTGTGTTATTTGTACGGCCGGGTCGGGAAAAGAGTGTCGTCGCTTATCTGCCTGGGCGGCTCGGTTGGTGGTTGTCCAAATAAGGTTTCCTCTCAGATCGACAATGTCGTTTCTCTGGAAATCTCCCGGCTGATGTTGTCAAAGGAAGGATCGCGATGTAGCAACAACGAGCGAGTTGTCAAGGAGGTATAGCAAGTGAACCTCTAGATTTCTTGCAAGGAATGGGTGTTGAGGGATGAATTGATAGATGGCTCTTCCGTCCCAAGCAGGACAGCCGGAGCGGATTCCATTCTTTATACCACGAGATAACAAACTCATCAGCTCCATGGCCCGGACAAGAGATTGCCGTCTTACACGTCGAGAGGCTCCGGCGTGGGCTGGCCAGGCGCCCGGGGGTCGAGAGGCTTGGACCTGGAAGCGTTGTGGGTCTCTGCAGCAGCTGGGCGATGCGGAAGCGGGCTGGGCATGAATACGGGCCCCCGTCCGGGCGCGGATGCGCGTATACGAGGCCGTCCGATTGGGTCGCATTTGTTCGTTCTTGGATCCTGCGGCTCCTCTGCGGCGGGCCTGGCCAATGAGGTGTTATAAAATACGCGGACCCCCTATACGGACCCACACGGTCGGATACGGCAGGGCAGGGCCGCGCTTTGAAGGGGCCCCAGAAAAGGAAATTTTGCTGTTGTCGTTATATGGTGGGTACTCCCCGTTGGAATGGCCCGAGATTGGAGCAGAGCCAGCAACGTACGTCGTACAGACGTACAGACGTATAATGCAGTCGGTCCGCCAGTCAGTCAGTCGGTCATGTCCCATTTTCTGTTGGCCCAGCGAGACGCAAAGAGAAAAGCATACGTACGCAGCAGCCACACCATTCCATTTCTGACACTTATTTTCAACTTAGTCTCCCAATTATTCCTCGCTGCGCCCCCTTCCTCACTTTCACCAACCACGACAGCCTCGGCCGATAAGCATCGAACTGCCCTCAACGCGAATGTCTGATTCTAGCCACCGCATTTCCTCACCCCTGGCGACTTGAAACTGCCTTTCTGGTATTTTTGATATTCGCAAATAAGCCAAGGATGAAGTCTGCCTGGCGCGAGGGACAGGGCAGGACATCGATCGCGTCATGACGAAGGTCTGTTCGGCGGCGAGTTCCTGCATGGCTGGGCGGTCAGTCGACCAGCACAATATGAAATATTATTGCCCATGCAATATGCGATGGTGGTTACCCCGCGCAATGTGCTTGACGAGGGAGTGACTCTGGCAGAGAGGGCTTAGCATGGCGTCGTTGATCTCATCTTCACAGTCAGGACGTCCTGCCCGCCCAACCGAGTTCCCCGAGTAGCGAGGCGCCGCGTGTTTTCTTTGCTTGTCGGCGCGGTCCGAACAGCCTCGCGTGCCTTCTAGCCTGGGCCCGCACCAACAGACGCTTCGCATCATGAGGGTGTGCTATGACTCGATGGCATGAGGGGCCCAGGACCGGGCGGCCATAAGCAGACGTGCAGCTTTGCTTCGCTCGTGCATAACCGAGCGCGTGTGCCTCGCTTATCTTGCTGATCTTGCTGGGCCAGAGAATCGCATTGGTCGTGGATCGAAACAGGAAGAGAGGATTTGTGGATGGCTCGTCTTCTACGTCGGGTCTTGTCTGGGATGAGGAGGCAGGAACGATGAGGTTGATTTCCACGACGGGTCCGGCAGGGCCTCGAAAAGGCGACGGCGAGTCTGCTGTGAGCTTTGAGAGATTCTCGCTCCACCAGCCCGAAACGGGTTGGGAATGGACCGTCACATACAACAGCAAACAGCCCAGGAGCAGGCTGGATGCGAGATCGGTCATGGAGCGCACGCAAGAAAGGTTCCTCCTCCCCTTTCATACCCATGCACAACATCATACGGCCGAACAAGCGAGCTGCTGACCACGGGCGGCTGCATCGCAGATTTGAGCGACGAAAGGCATGTCCCAGGTGACGGCTCACACACACGTGTGGGCAGCCTCCACGACCCAATCGTTCCGAGACGATCCGCCCGGCCGGGTATCAATCTATGTGCCTTGGGCCAGGTCGCAGGCTGCCCTTGGTCATTTCGTCAGAGGGACGTATTGTCGGATGTGGCACCTCTGCAGTAGACGACCAGACGACCAGACGAATGGGTAAAGTGCGAAAGGGGAAGAAGGAGCCAGTCATACGGCAGGCCAAGAGGGAGACGAGGTCGACACCGATGCCTTAAAGGGGGAAATTTAGAGAGAGGCGTGCGACCTGTCAGTATATGCCGGTGACCCGTCCTGCACGATGCAGACCTACCGATGCATACACACAGACACAACGCACATGGAAGCACACCAACACACAGGCACAGGCACAAGGCACAGGCACAGGCACAAGGCACAGGCACAGACACAGGCACAGACACAGTTTGTCGCAGATGGGGTAGATGTGTGTGTGTGTGTGTATGTATGTGTGTGTATATCTGTGAGTGGGTGTGGGTGTTTCTACGCACGTATGTGGACACATGCCAATGTCCATGTCGATGCTGCAGAAAAGCACCTGCACCTGAGCAATGGCGATCGACCTCTGAAAATAGGTACCTGCCTAGGCATGTAGCAGTAATGATCAACTACGCTCGACGACAAGACCGAGGGCCAGATCAAGACCTAGACTATTGACCTGCATAGCCCCTCCCAGCATCCCCTGCCCAATTCGTCCGCGGACAGGCCCCCGGCAGGCTCCGGCCGCCTGTGCGATGGGCGCACTGCAGCCTCGAATCTTCAACGGCGTCAGTGGGGTGCATTTGTGGCGGCCATACCGAAGCCGCCGACGGCTGCATCACTTACACCAAAAGCTGCTTGCTTGCTCTTTGGCGTGAACACCTTCAGGGGATCGGGGGCTTCTTTTTGCGGGGGTCGGGGTGTCTGTCCACCTCTTCCTGCTGGCGGCCCGGGGATGCGGATATTCGATGATGCACACACACACACACACACACACACACACACACACGAACATAGACGTACACGTACACGTACCAAACACACACATGTACGTACATGCACACACACACACACACGCCATACACAAACCTGGGAGGCAGGCTGCGACATGATGGAGCCACCGCCTGGTGCCAAATTCGATAGCCGATGCCATTGTTACGGGCAGGGGGCGGCGGTCGATGGAGGCATCGGATTTGGTCCCAAGTGGTATCGATGTTTGTGCTTCTGACTCGCCATGAAATTGGGGCTGTGGTGGTAGTGGCAGCAGCAGCAGTCGTTCGTTGCCACGCCAGGAAGCATATATGTAGCTTCGTCGGGTCTGTTCTCACCGGTCCTGTCGCCTGTGCTCTCACGACGTCACGAACAACATCAACAACTACTACAGTATCATTATTATCATAATTATTTTACTTTCCCCCATCAAACTTACTCGCTCACCCTCGCACAACCTATCCTCCTTCCCTTCTCTCCGGCTCCCGCCTATCTCCCAATATTATTATCATCCCCATAATACTGTTATGTGCCCGCTCACCACCGCCAACCTAACAACAACATGAGCCCATCACAACCCTCCAGCTTCCACATCCCAACCATAGACATCGCCCCCTACCTCGAGGATGCCTCCACCGACGCCGCCAGGCAGGTCGTCGACGACGTGCGCAACGCCTGCATGACGGCCGGCTTCTTCTCCCTCGTCGGCCACGGGATCCCGCGCGAGATGCAGGACGGCGTCCTGCACGCAGCAAAGAAGTTCTTCGACCTGCCGCTGGCCGAGAAGCAGGCCCTACGGCACCCACTCATCAAGAACAGGGGCTACGAGGTTATAGGCTCCCAGACGCTGCAGGAGAACACCCTGCCCGACTTGAAAGAGGTGAGAGCAAGCACCCAAGCCTAGCATATTTATGTGTGTACACCTGTATTGTGCGTTGTATATATCCCCGATGGCATGTCCAGGAGAAAGGGGACCAACCGGGGGAAAGAACAAGAGGGAAGCAAAGAAAACACAGGAATGTTGAGAGTCCACGGGCTGACGAGTGGGACGCGGCTTTCCCAACCCGCCAACAACAGGGCTTCTACATCGGCAAAGACCTCCCGCTCGAGTCGGACAAGGTCAAGGCGCACCCGGAGCTTCTGGGCCAGAACATGTTCCCGGCCACGCTGCCCGACGGCGACTTCCGGCTGCCCACCGAGCGGTACTACGCCGCCGTCCTGGACCTGTCGATGCGCGTGCTCGAGATCCTCGCCAAGGGCCTTCCCTACGGCGACGACATCTTCCACGAGTTCGTGTCCAACGACCCCGTCTGCATCATGCGCCTGCTCCACTACCCGCCCCAGCCGCAGGCGTCACCACCGCGCGATCAGAGACAGCTTGGTGCCGGCGCGCACACCGACTTTGGTACGTCTTGCTCTCTCGGCACTGCTGCTCGTCCTCCTCCTCTGATATTATGATGGTGGCGAGGGTGATGCAACGATAATGATGATCACGATAATGATATGGTGATGATCATACACATCTGTCCCTCCCTACCTTCCATGCGTGCCCACCCCCTCTCCCCTTTCCACCCAACCCCCTTTTCCCAATCAACAAAAGATAAACCTCCCTCTCACAAAACCAAACAAACTCAAACAGGCGCCATAACCCTCCTCCTCCAAGACTCAGCAGGCGGCCTGCAGGTGCAGGACCCGCACACGCAGTCGTGGCACGCCGTGGCGCCGAACCCGGACGCCTACGTCGTCAACATCGGCGACATGCTCGCCCTCTGGACAAAGGGCATCTACCGCAGCGCCGTGCACCGCGTCATCAACTCGAGCGGGGCCCACCGCTACTCGGTCCCCTTCTTCTTCGACGGCAACGCCGAGGCCCAGCTGCGGCCGTTCGACGGCAGCGAGCCCGTCGGCGGGCGCGTCGTCACCGTCGAGGAGCACATGCTCCAGCGCCTGGGCGCGTCGTACCGCAGCGGTGGGGTCGGGAGGGGGGCTACCGCCGCCGCCGGGAGGGCTGTCTCGGCTTCTGCGTGAGGTGAGGGGGGGGGGGGAAGAGGGTGTCATCGTTTTGTTTTCCTTTTCGTGATCTTCTTTTTTGTTTCCGGGGGCAAGAGAGAAAGGGGGTTGGTGTGGCTGTTGTGCTTTGCGTCCTGGGCAAGGGGGGGAACATTGAAGTGGACGAGCTGCGCATCGGGAGGCCGTTTTGGGGGAGGGGACTTTCCGAGCCCGTCACGAGTTTGTCTTTTTTATTTGGGTTTTCTCTTGACATATTCCGGTTGTTGTTCTCTAGCAGGGGCTATCAGGCACACATGTCTATTTTACCAATCATCACGAGGGCAAGGCTCGCTCACACACACTGTCGATAGTTTTCATCATCCCGAATCATCATAATCCATCGAGCCCTCTCTGATCTGCACTGGGGGGGGGGGTGGTATCTTTCCCACAAGAGAGTCCGGACTGGAACCAAATTGGGGACCGAGGGCCCAGCGGTGACGATGCCCTGTCATGCGGACGATAATCCACGGATGGACGAGAACGGAGACCAGCAATTGTCTCGCTCCGTACGACCGACGCAAACCCCCCGGCCTCGGCCCTTGCCTGCGTGTGTACCCCGTGCCACCAGATCTCCCCCCTCCCCCCATCCATCCAAACCGCCCTATCCGCCCAGCCGCCGGGTAACTGGGTGTGACTGTGGGGGGAGGGGAGGGGGATATTGGGTATTATGGGTGGGAGGGGTTTGTGGTGGGAAAGCCGGCTGGCGTAACCCAACAAAAAAGATTACGGCTCGTCCAGACGCGGGCGCCCGTTTTTAATGGCAACACCACCCGCTTCGAGCCAAGTCTCTGGGGGTTCCTGTGCTTACCTTGCTTACCTGCCTGCCAACCTGGGACCCCCTGTCCTCTTCCCCTTAGGGGTCTTGTGCTCCCCCCATCTCGTGGAATTCTCGCCTCGCTGTTGTTAGCCGGAGCGGATGGGGGGGGGGAGGAGGAGGGGGTCCGCAGTGGGCCGGGGAAAATCACCCTGACGGCGGAATCCGGGGGGTGCCCCCAGGAGGCTTGGAGCTGGTGAAACAGGCCACTGGGGTGTGTGTCGTACTGGATGGTGGTTGAATGGGGTGACCGACGTTTGTTTGTTTGTGCCCTGTGTTGCAATTATTTCGGTATCATCATTTGTCAAGTATCTGTATATGTTGGCTGCCGGCTTGTTATAACCCAGACCGTACTATTGCACTTCAGATCGAAGCTGATGTCGTTCTTGTCAGACCGCGGTGTATATAGTGCACCTCCATGATCGCGATTGATGTCTTCCAAAACTAACAGGCACAAACTCGCATCAGGCACAAACGAGGGCAGCCCTCGGCCTCTTTCCTTTCCCATTTCACAATGCGTATCTCCATTCCGAAGAGTTCTCCAGGCCCTTTGCCTCCGCCCCGGCGGCCGTCTCCAGGTGCTTCTTGCTAGTGCCCCCGGGGGCGCCCTCGTAGCCCCCAGCCTTGTCAGACGTCGCCGGCGCCTCCCGCGCAGCCCTGTCCCACCGGTCATTCTGCACCTTGAAGAAGGTCCGAAGGCCGAAGGCCAGCGCCGCGTTGAGGGCCATGAAGGCGGCGCAGACCGACATGCCCCTGACGTAGTACGGGCCCTCGCCCGAGGGGAAGGAGCGCGTGCCGAGCAGCGGGCCGCACTGGCCGATGATGTTCATGACGGCGATGCCCACGCCGCGCCCCGTGTCGCTGCGCTGGTTGTTGAGCAGCCACGACAGGATGTTGGCGATGGCCGGGAACACCCCCGCCGCCGCGAGGAACACCCCCGCGTAGCGCACGCCGACGGACCGCGACGCCGCCAGCATCACGTAGCCCGCGCACCCGACCAGCGAGAGCCCCGCGATCAGGAGCCCGCGCTGCTGGGTGCGGTCGCCGACATAGGTCGACAGGATGCACACCCCAAAGGCTAGGAAGTACGGCGGCGCCGTCAGCCCTTGCGCGTTGACGCTCGTGAAGCCCATGCCGGTGAGGATGGCGGGCAGGAACACGGGGAGCGACGCAAAGGCGACGTTACAGCTGAAGTACATGAGCGCCTGCACCCACGCCTGCGGGGTCTTCAGCGTCTCGACGATGTCGCGCGGGTTGATGCTGCCCAGTTTGTGGCCATGGGCGGTGCCGGCCTCGTGGCCCGAGTGGCTGATGGCGCGGGCGCGGGCGATGGCCTTCTCCTCCTCGGTGAGGAACTTGGCTGTCGCGGCCGAGTCCGGGAGGAAGAAAAAGACTACGAAAGCGAGGATAATGGGCGGTATTGCCTCGATGATGAAGAGCAGCCGCCAGCTGGCGATGCTGTAGTGGCTCTTGGTGATGCCGTAGGCCAGGGCGCCGGCAAAGGTCGTCGCGAGGGGGGCGGCCGAGAGGAAGATGCCGCAGCGGAAGCCGAGCTCCCTCCTCGTGTAGAAGAAGGAGAAGAGGTATGGCATCCCGGGCCCGAAGCCCGCCTCCGCCGTGGCCAGGAAGAAGCGGCACGCCATCAACCCCTCCCAGTTGAAGGCTGAGGCCTGTAGCATGGACGCTATACCCCAGGTGAAGACGGTCGCGAAGGCCCATATATGAGGCGGCAGGATCTTCCACATCAACGCAAGCCACTCGAAGACGATGTATGGGATGTAGAAGATCGTGAGGAGCCACTGTAAGGCGTGTCAGTCACTACCTATGTAGCAGGGTCTGGCTGGGTGGCTGACCTGGTACTGGTCGTTGTCAAACCCGAGGTCCTTACTCATGCCGGCCGTCTCGGCATTTCCAATATTCGAACGGTCCAGAAATGCTGCCATGTAGCATAGGAACGCAAGCAGGACCAGCCTGCGGTCGAGCTTGCGGACCAGGCGCTTCTCCGACTCGGCGTCGATCTCGACGCCATGATCCAGCGAGCTGCTGTCCCGCAAGATGGGCGACTTGGGCTCCTTTGTGGGCGGCGGCTCTGCCGAGGTGATGTCGCCAGTCATGATGTGATGTGGGAGCGTTGTGGTGGTGGTAAATCAGTCAACGACTGAGATGGTTGTTCAACGTTGGGCTACTCTGTCACCGTTGAATGGTAGTTATCGACAAGCACGTTTCTTGGTCTGACGGCCTCAGGACACTCGGTCAGCAAGCATCATGGAGGCATGAAGAGGACGCTATTTGGACGCGGAGGTTGAATAATATAGACTAGATACATATTGGGGGCCAGGGGGGTGGAGGGTACTCCAAGGGAGTGTGAGAACGACATGACGCAGCATTCATTGGCTTCCGACGGAGATGTGCCCCAAGGGTGTACCTAGGTAGAATAGGGGATTAGCGAGTCGCCCTACACAATGTACGAGGCGACCAGAGCCAAGGAAGCTTACGTGCGGGCGGAAAGCTTGTTAGGTGCTGTGCCGGCGGATCGGAAAAGCCACACTGCGGGGGTGGAAGTGGGTGGAAGGGGGGGAGGGGTTCGACGGCCGCCTTCCCCCGCAAGCCGTCTCGGCACCATCGCCGGGGAAATACAGCGGCATAGTTTTGGAGAGACCCCACATGAGGTACAACTTGTGGTACGCGTTACCTATCCACAGCCTGGGGGCATTACTTATCTACCTGTATTTGAAAAAAGTTTATTGCGTGGCATACCCGGAACATAACCGAGCGACGTCAACTTTGTACACAGCACCTGCCGGATTCGCCCACTTGCTGCGAGGCCAGTGATGTGGTGTTGCCATATTTGCAGTGGCTCTCGAGAGGCTATGCAGTATGCATAGGCAGCAATCCTGTTTCTGGATGATAAGATTCACAGCGGTAGGCGTACTTGCAGGACATTCTCGACGTCTGTTGGCCGAGTCCTCGGACTCCTTACTTGACAATGTCTATCTCGCCTTCGCCGTGGATCCCCCTCCTCAGCTGCTGCGGTGGAACGGGTTGAGGTGCGCAGCTTTCAAAAAGCAGAAAAAGCAAGGTGCCTGAATTGCGTAATACTGATACTTCCTAACTCTCTGCGTCCCACCTCTCGTGAACTTTTCGATCGCGATCCGATCTAGTGGTTCTTGAACCATCATCCATCACGGAACTCTCGGGAACGCCGCCAGCTGGCATGCGATCATACTGGGACATTTTAAGTACTTGATTCGCATCATTTTATGCAAGTCATGACTAGTTTGTAGGGCTTGGTCGATCATGTCTTCACGCTCTTCGAAGATACCCTTCAAGCGGCTTTCGTGTCTGATTTTGTGATGGGCAAGCGCATCGAGGCCGGCTTCCGTGTTGGGTACGCGAGGTTTACGGGCGGCAGCCTCACCTTCCAGTGAAAATGTGTAGCTTTCCGACTCTTCTTTGTGTTAATTGTCCATCAGTTCCACAAAAGCCAAATTGGTGGGTTGCTTGCACACAATGTCGCCAATCGGATTTCGACAAAGATCAAAGATTCGCAATCTGTCAACGCACATGCAGCGAGAAAGGTATACCGGCCCCGAAAGAAGGGACAGATTCGGCTTATACCACTTCATCCCAATTTTGCCGAGGTAACAGAATTCGTTGATGGGGTCGAAACAGCCATCAAGTGCTCCATCTTCACCATTGACTTGGACGATGACCCGAAGCAGGAGTATGAAGCTGTGTCATACGTTTGGAGCAGTGATTCTAATCTCCAAGCAATTCAGCTCAATAAGGAGCGCTTTTGGGTCACGGAATCGGCCGCTTTGAAAGCCATTCATTTACCAGATAAAGACCGGAATCTCTAGATCGACGGCCTAGCGAGATCAACCAGTCAAGCTTCGCAGAACGGGCAAGCCAAGTCAAGCACATGCAACGGATCTACTCGTGCGCTAGAGACACTGATTTGGCTCAATGACGACAAAGTGTGCGAAACCAAGAATAACCCTATTTGGGTGCATCTGTGCAGCTACTGAAGGAGCCATCAGGACGAGGAACCCTCCCAGACAAGATCTCCTCAGAGATTTTGGGATGGGGGGGGGCATCTCCCCACTCTACTGTCGAGCTTGTCCAACCTGCAGTCTTGGCACAGAGTGTAGACAGCCCAAGAAGTTGTATATTCTCAGCAGCCAACATTGGTCACTCCGTTTGGGTCAGTACGATTTGGGTCAGTACCCTTTGGAGTCCTGGAGGATCTGGACCTGCTCGGGACAGAAATAACTCAGGGGGATCCGGCAACGCGAGACTTTGAGTCTTCGATGAAGGAATTTGAAAAGACCTGCTTGACACTGCGACCTGACACTTTTTCAAGGGGGTAAGACCTCGCCATGTGGATCCAAATGTGTATCTCAAGGAACTGCTACGACCCCCAAGATTATTTATTTAAATTGAGTCGCTGTTTTGCGCCGAAAGTTCGCCAACAAGTAAATGTTGATTACTTCCTTGGCCCTGACGAGGTGGTTAAAGACGCCACACTGGCCTTCTTGCGACACGAGGGCTGCTTGGATTACCTCCGACATCCGAATTGTTTCAATCAAGACTCAAGATGGATAAATGGTTTGCCGTCGTGGCTTCCTGACTTTACATCGGAAAGGACCAAAAAGGTCGTACGCCGCGATCTCGGCAGGATACTACCCCATCCATGCACTTTGGACGGTGAACCAACCCTGGTATTTTTGGAAGCACTTGAGAACTCAAGTGTCCTTCATGTCCATTCGCGATCAATTGGGCAGGTGGAAAAGGTTGATTGTGGGTGGGATCCCCCGCAAGGAGAGACCAATAAAGCTCTGCGATCGTTATCCCGTCTAAGAATCAGTTTGTTTCTAATTGATGTTCAACACGACGAATGGTACGAATTCTGTCAGGAATTAAGGGCTACGGAGTCGGGTATGTTAGCGAGAGACATGTCTGTGCTGCCTCATATTCTCGTGGCGCGAGCGCCTCACTGGGCCTTGCAACAGGACTATGATGAGTTCCTTCTATCCAATCATCAGGACGACTTTGGTGGCGAAGCTCTTCTAGCTGCCTATTCAACAGTCACAATGCTGCCAATACGTGATTCATGTGGTCGGTCGGAGTGGCGCATTCGGAATCACATGGGGTGACTGTAGAAATGTGGAACCAGGAGACGAGATGTGTCTCTTGGAAGGCTGTTCTCAGCCCTAATTATCCGAGCTGAATCCCCACCTTGTGGGACTTTTGGAGGAGGCATTGGCGAGGACAGCATAGGATCATAGGCAGCACCGTCATCCGTGGGGGTGGCTCAGAGGAGCAGGACTGGTTCAAGGAAATCAGAGCGGGTGGTGATTTGGACGATGTCTTCCTCCGGTGAAGGTCAATTATTGCTTGAATAGCAAAGAGACCTGCGCCCAAATACATAGAGTGCGTCTAAAAATACTGCTACTTCGCCATTAAATCACTCTTGCAAATATACACATAACAGGGTAATGGAGCCGACAATAACGGCATGGTGTTGTGAGGCTAGTGGTCTGCGCCCCTGAGGTTTGAACGGCTGAATGGACAGGGTGCCAGGGTCTTTTGCTGACATGGATAGGTGCAGACCATTCAGGGTGTGGATGCATTGCTACAGATAAGCGTATAGAAGTACGGATGTGCCAACGTTTCCTAAAACAGGTCTGCGCATGAATGAGGCTTTTCTCAATTTCCACAAACCTATTCTCATCATCAGATCCTAGATAGACCGGGAAGTAATGATGATCTGTCCGGGTGGGACTTACAGCAGAACCGAATGTCCCTTTAGGGTCCCTTTAGGGGGGGGAATCCCCGGAGGTTTGCACTAGAAGAGCGGTTATCAGGGAGGGCCAGAGCCAATCAGAGGGAACTGTCACATGCAAGTGACGCGTGGGAACAACGCGGTCGCAACGTTCAACGCCTACATCGCGTCAAAAGTCCTCCAGTATCAGCACGCGGGTCATCAGCCAGATAAGGCGCTGAAATAGCAGTAGGGCGATATGTTCCAGTGGGACGATTCAGGTCAAGTTTTGGCCCGCCCAAAGGGGTGAGACAGACTGCTTCGAAGCTTGGCTTGCACGTGGCGGATTAACTTAAATGCAAGTCCGATTGGCCCCACCCTGCCTCCCGATTGAGTGAAGATGCTCTAAATTTTCTGCGATACCGCGTCGCCCTCCTACCTGAACAGGCATCACCACCCATACCTATACTGCCAAGACTTGGTGATCTCGACTTCCTTTGAAACTGTGCCAGTACCTTCGTTGTCCTGAAAATCCAGCCCGAGATGGCCAGTGCTGTCGCTGCGGTTAAGCCGCCTCGCGAGATCTTTGATGTGAGTCACCTCCTTGCAATCAGTCAAACGAAATAAACACTAAGTTTGGTTGCGTAGACGATTCTGCTCTTGGACTTTGGAAGCCAGACATCTCACTTGATTCTCAGGTGTCTCAGATCGCTCAATGTGTTCTGTGAGGTTTTGCCGGGTCCGACCAAGGCATCGGAGATAAATTGGTCGCCCAAGGGGATCATCTTCAGCGGAGGCAAGCGCTCTTGACCTTCCTCGCGAGGGCTTCTGCTGATTTCGTGTCCAGGACCCGCGTCCGTAAAGGATGAGGGCGCTCCCCGTAAGTTTTGTGAGGCACACCTCTGGAACTCATGAGCTGACCGAGCGAAAGATGTCGACCCTGCGTTCTTTGACTTGGGGGTCCCAATCCTTGGAATCTGTTACGGTTGCCAGGAGATTGCCTGGTTGTCAGGCGCTGAGAATGTTGCCCCAGGCGAGAATCGGGAATATGGCCACACGGTATGTTTGTCTCAATCAGGCTTCCCTTGATGACATCTTGAACTCGAAAGGAGAGGTGCTGATCTACAGACAAAAGGATCTTACCATTTACCAACCCGGCAGCTCTGATCACATCAACCAGCTCTTCAAGGGCCTGGGAGACACAATGCACGGTTAGTCCATTTCACACATGAACGCTTCAAATTCCTTCCTGGATAGGAGGACATCAATTTAACCCTTGTACAGTCTATATGAGTCACTTTGACAAAGTGGTTGGATTACCTAAAGACTTCGTCACTATCGCCAGCTCGAAGAACTCGGAGTATGCGGGAATTGCCCATCAGACCAAGCCGATCTATGGTAGGCGCTCACTGGCCCATTAAAAAACCTCTTGTGACCATTCTATGAGAATCTGACCTTGGGTCTCGGCAGGAATCCAATTCCATCCTGAAGTCTCGCACACTCCCCGGGGCTCGGAAGTACTGAAGAACTTTGCCGTCGACATCTGCAAAGCTCGACAGCATTGGGTCATGAGCGACTTCATCGCGCATGCGATCTCACGCATCCGCGAGCAGGTCGGTGACAAGGCCCAAGTCATAGGCGCTGTCTCGGGCGGTGTCGACAGCACAGTGGTAGCTCGGCTCATGCGGGAAGCCATTGGTGAGTTTCGCAGTCGTCAACCCGACAAATTTGCGATGCACGCTGACCTATAATCAGGCGACAGGTTCCACGCCGTTCTTGTGGATAACGGCGTGATGCGTCTCAACGAAAGCCAAGACGTAAAGAAGACGCTTCAACAGCATCTCGGTATTAACTTGACCGTCATCGATGGGTCGGCGATATTCCTTGAGCGCCTCAAGGGCGTCAGCGACCCCGAGACGAAGCGCAAGATCATTGGCAATCTCTTCATCGAGCTTTTCGAGGAGGAGGCCATCAGGATTGAAAAGGCGGCTGAGAACACACCCAGTGCTGGCAAGGTAGAGTTTTTCGTCCAAGGAACTCTGTACCCAGACGTCATCGAGTCTCTGAGCTTCAGACCGGGCTCAAACTCGGCAACCATCAAGACACACCACAATGTGGGCGGCCTCCCAGCTCGCATGATGAACGGCCAAGGCCTCAAGTTGATCGAGCCCCTGAGGGAGCTCTTCAAGGACGAAGTCCGGGGCTTTGGCCGCCAATTGGGTGTCCCAGAAGAACTTGTCATGCGTCATCCTTTCCCAGGGCCGGGCATTGCCATCCGAATCATCGGCGACGTCACGCCCGAGCGTGTTGAGATCGTCAGGAAGGCCGATAACGTCTTCATCTCCATGATCAAGGAGGCAGGCATCTACAACGAGATCGCTCAGGCTTACGCCGGCCTCGACACCAACAGGGCTGTTGGAGTCATGGGTGATGATCGCGTCTACGGATACATCGTTATCCTTCGCGCCGTTGCATCGGTCAACTTCATGACTGCCGAGCCCTACGAGTTCACCTTCGACTTCCTGAAGCAAGCCGCGCGCAGGATTGTGAACGAGGTTGTCGGGGTCTCTCGCGTGACTTACGACATTACGAGCAAGCCTCCTGGAACTATCGAATTGGAGTGATTGAACTGTCCGTGGAAGACTTCGCGAAGCTGGTTGACGTGGACATCGCAACCAACGTCTTTTTGGGTCTGGTATTGGGCTCAAAAATTACATGGCGGCACGCAGTCTGCTGCTGCAGTCATTGCACCCCATCCACGACCGACACTCCGGTCGTCATTCGCCGTACGTTTGCGATACGCCATGATGGCACAATAGCCATCAATTTTCGCAGTGCTGTTGCGAAAGTAGTCACGAATGTCACTATCCCTGATTCGTTACAGATGGCGCTTCGATGCTGGTTCACTTACTTATTGTACTTGAGATTACAAGGCAGCCCCATAGGCAGAGGCTAAGAGCGATGATACATACCTAGGTAGAAAAGAAGAGAGCCGAGGGATCAATCCGAAAGGGACTCAAATGAAGAACTGGATGCTTCCCCTCATGTTGGGAAATACTATCTCATCCAACCATTGCAATATCAACAACTACCAACTTCACTGCGTGGTGACCGCTCGTAAAAGAATGAGATCAGTTTCTCCGCCCCTTCGTCTCTCTCAGTGACCTGGTTGAAGATTGTTTTGTACACAAGCCATCATTACTGTGGGTCACAACAGATGGGCTTTTCCCAATTTACTACACGAGTTTGAAGCTAGAGCAAACACATTTTGGCAGTAGCACCCTCGATGCCATCATAGGTTCGCTGTCGATCCTCCGTAATAGTGTATCTATTTTGAGAAGTCAGCAAAATAAGCTCAGTCGCCTCTTGGGCCGAGCCAACTCACATCAACATCATAACACCCGCTCGGCGTCTGGTACAAGTACGCCCCGGTATTGATATAAAGCGCATTCTCGCCCGAAGCAGACGTGCCAGGGCACACGTAGAACGCCGCAGTATTTGGCCGCGCCACGTCCGGGTCGGTCCAGGTGACGGTGTCCCCGGAGAAGGCGAAGGTGCCGTACGTGTTCTTGGTGGTCTTGAAGGTGGTCGCGAGGGCCCGCTGGGTCTTGTCGGCCGGGTCCTCGACGTTCAGGTAGAGGGCGTTGGTGGTTCCGCTCCCGGTGTTGTAGACTAGCTGCCCGTCGATGATGTTGAACTGACCGGCCGTGAGGTAGCTGTCCAGCAGGGCGGTGCCGGCTCGCGCGGTGGGCAGGGCCTGCAGGTAGCTGTGGAAGTAGGGCGACTCGACGCCGCGGATCCAGTACCAGCCCGACAGGAGGGTCGTGGGCGTCCCTGTGCCGGAGCCCGAGCCGGCTGTGCCCGTGGCTGAGGTGGTGAGGGTCGTTGTTGGCTTCGAGGTACTCACTGTTGTGGTGCTGGCGCGGCTTGAAGTTGTCGACGCTGGTGTTGAGGTAGACACGGCCGTGCTACTTGTTGCAGCGGAGGACGTAGCGGCGCCGGGATAACACTGGGCATAATAGACGCTTCGCACCGGTGTCAGTCCTAATTTCTTGCGTATAGTTGTCGTTGGGAGTTCTCACTTGTAGGTAGTGCAAGTATATCCTGAGCCGCAAGCGCTTGGTCCTGTATATCCAATGCCTCCACCTTGTCAAAGTCAGTAAGCTAATATATCGCACATTGACTTTCGAGACGCAACTTGCATTGTCCATAGGCACCCGCGGTGCTCTGAGCTGCAGCTCCTAGGGCCAGGGAGGCCAGAGTGACGATCCGAATTCCCATTGTCGGGTTTGTCTAGGTTTGTCTAAAATGCTCCTGCAGGCTTCGCGCTGTCAACCAAGATATGCAGCATCAGAACGATCTGGAATATCGATCATACTTTATATGACACTGGGATCCCTGCATCGTGCGTGGGACAATCATTGGAGATTTCCCGGAAAATCCAGACGTGCTTCCAGATTGCTATGCAGCCAGGCCGGTCTAAACGGGGGTCAAAAAAAGCTTGATCCAACCGCATCGAGTCTCCTGGGAAGGGCGTTCCGTCAAATTTGACGCTACAAGCGCCCATGGCCCGTTATTCCTCACAGCTGTGGGCCAGAAACACGTCACCCCAGTTTTCACATTTCACGCATGGCTCAAGGGGAACGGCGCCTTGACCCCTGGGCTTCGGGGGGTGAGGTTCCGCGGGTCTCGAAATAGTCCTCGCAGCTCCTTTGGAGTAACATTCGGGAAGGGGTGATACAGCCAAAACGAGACAAAAGGAAATCAAGCAAGCGAGGGGTATAAATGTTGAATTTAGGGCAAGAACTCGTGCAAAAGGGACCTGCCAGAACCCAACGTTTCAGAGATGGGTGTATTTACGAGAAGACACGATGGCCAAGATAGCCTGAAAATATCTACTTCTCAAGCCGAAATGAGTGGCCCTAATTTCAATGGGATAAGGGCTAGTGTGGTTGATACATCCTCAGAGTCGTGTCAAGAGCTGAAGATATTCACCCAGTCGCAGACAAACAACTGTTCCGCTTCTGACGACATTCCTCTCAAACCAGCCGCATTGCACCGTATACTGATATGCATGCATCATCGCGTCCTGAATCATACGATAGGTGAGTAATCGGGCCCGGACTTCAATTGAAGGGAACTCAAGTCACTTGATCTTGACAACACTGTGAGCATGTCCTCGGTGGAGAGCCCACAATGGTTTTTTCGTGCCGGTCATGGAACGACGACAAAGATGAAGTAACAGAGCTGTCCTGATAATGGCGGACTTACATCATTTACAAACTATATCTATCATTTCCAGGTAATAGTTATGGACCTCTTAATAGATGACTCTGTAACAAGATGATCACAACTACATCACGTCACTTTCTGAATGGGTTGAGGGAGAGAGGGAATGCCGGCCTTCGACAGAAATGGCAGTTGGCCAAAAGGCCTCGTATCCTCGTATTGAACGACAAGCTAGCACTAGGTGCTCAGCCTCAGCGGTCGACTTGCATATATAGCAACGGCTGCCCCTTGGTTCTGGGGCGGACAGAGCACGAGGTCTAACCACAAGACTATTGTGCCGCTTCTGGCCCCGCCGTGCCGTCCTCGACGACCCGCGTGGAATCGAAACTAGGCACGGCCAATACGCTTATAAGACTTGCCTCGGCCTCGAGATTGAGTGCCTATTCTGGGGCATCGGGCTCGGTCACAGTCCAAGCGCCGGCCAATCAGCGTGCCGGGTCTTTGGGTTTTGGAAACCGTGCCTCGTGCTTTCGCGATAGCTTCGCCCTAGAGCGGCTGAGAGAGCGGCTGAGACAGCGGCTCCAGGCCGACAGCTGACACCTGTGCCCCGAATGCCTAGGCTCACGTGTGTGTCACAATATTCTCCCACCATTCAATGGCCTTCTAGACGAGTTCTAGACGTGCCCTCAAACTAGATATAGGCAAGACTCGCACGTTTTGGTTCAGCAGCGCGGGGTCCGCCCACATTGAAAGACAAGAAACCGAAACTCAGCTTACGGGTTGTGGGAAGCGAGGCACTGGCACTTCCACAGCTAGAGCGGGGAGCTTGTACGAGTTTTGCCACAGAAACAGCAGCCTCGAAGACTCCATGCACGGCTTCGCCTAGGGAACAGCCCACCATACCGTACTTCCCAGGTGCACAGAACCAAGAACATAGAAGACTTGTGGCGCTCAAAACGTGGTGCCAAGCAGAATAAAGGGGTTGCAGAAGCCTGAGCGACACATCCTGCAAGATATCAAAGAGGTTTGCTGCCATTAAGACACGAGCTAAGTCAGGTCTTTCAGCACCACAGTCTCTCAGGGACTTCCCACAAAGACCTGTTTATGTTCATTTCTCCGAACTTGGTCGCCACAGTTGGTCGAAATCATTTGGCTTCAAATTAATCATCGGCTGTTGACCTGCTCGTTCCCGCTCTCAACCACAACTTGAGCCTCAGATCCAGACTTTGCGGTCTCTGAAGTCAAGGAAAAAACTATCCATAATCATAATGGCTACAAACACAAGACACCACCTCAAACTTTCTCTCCCCCGGCCTGAGTTTCTCCAGCAAAAGAAGAGCCAGCGTCTCCCGCCCACCCCCGAAGAAGGCGAGGAATTCCAGTTCGAAGCTCATGAAGTCGGCGACCCCGCCGAGGATGCCACAGAATGGATCAAGAGCACCATTCGCGAGCAAGGACGCTGGGAAAGGCACCTGTCGCTCATCCAGATCGACTGCCCCCACACCATGGCCGAGCTCCGTCAGCTAGGCAGGCTGTCAAAGTCCGACGGCACGAGGCAGTGCCGCAAGATGATCCGCATCCCGGTGCTTTACGATGAGATAGGCTGCTTCCTGTGGGAGAAGCTCGCGGCCCTGGAGCGCGGGCCAGACTTTGGGAGGGAAGACGAGGAGAGGGCGGCCGACTACGCGAGGGGGGTGACCTACAGAACGAGGGTGGCGGCGCTGGACGAGCGCTTCCGATTTGACGCGCCAGCGTCGAGCTCTTCCAGCAGTGGTGCCGCCGCGAGAAGGGGCCGCGCCAGACAGGACAGCGAGCCGATCTCCCCGAAGCACATCCAGCACGCACAAGCCGAGCTGTACGACATCTCGGGACCCATCACCACCCAACAGTCGAGGCCCAACACTTCCCATAACTGCCACTTTTGCCCGCCCGGGAGCACCAGAGAGCACCCCACCATCCCTACCGAAATCACCGCCGACGCCCTGGGCGCGACGCGCGGCAGAGTCGTCGACCAGCAAACGCCGACATCACGCGGAAGTCAAGTGCAGACACGGCTGAGCCGCTCCGCAAGCCGGTCCTCGAGCCGGACACGGCGGCCCTCCGCCTTCTTCAACTACAGCAGGAGCAGTAGCTACTCGAGCACCCTGCTCTGGCGGCCCGACCGGCAAGGCTCCACCGCATCCTGTTCCGCAGGT
Source organism: Diaporthe sp. P3_1W (assembly GCA_037177825.1). NCBI lineage: Eukaryota > Fungi > Ascomycota > Sordariomycetes > Diaporthales > Diaporthaceae > Diaporthe > Diaporthe sp. P3_1W. The sequence goes on from JBAFXB010000008.1 coordinate 360,619, forward strand.
GGGAACGGCAGGAGCGCGAGCGCGAGCGCGAGCAGCAGCAGTGGCTCGGCGCACGGCCAGCCGTCCCGGGATGACAGCCTCGGCGGCCGGGTCGGGTCGGTGGTGGGGAACCTTGGTAAGAGCGTCGTGGTCGCGATCGGCGGTGGGTTGGCCCATGGGTACGGCTATGGGGGTCGGGCGGACCGGAGCGGGTCTTTCAGGTCTGTTTGACGGTGGTTTTCTGTTGTTGTAACAATATGTACGATTAGGATAAAAGATCCGTGGTGTGCTTTAAAAGAGCGAAGGCGTTGAGGGTGTATTATTACGTCGGCGTTAGGTACCATGGAAGCTTTGAGACTTGTGATGGATATCACATAATCTCAAGGATCACAATTCAAACCAAGCCATTTGAGAGATGGTTGACCTGACTGGCATGTCGAGTCTCTACCAAATGCTCCCTGCTGATCGTCGGTGATATGATATCTAGGTGAAGGACAGTTTTCCGGCACAGGGATGACGCTTTGTTCGTTCACTCACGGAGGAGGATCCACTCTCAATGCTGTGAAATGTATGCTACACTTGCTACTTATTGCTCCGCGGCTGCTGTTCAGTGTGACAGTCGTGTCTGAAGCCTCACTTGCCTCATGGTGCCGATGTAGGCAACACATGTACTGTACCATCACCAGTTCCTGTTGGTGTGGAAAGAGAATAAACCACAGAAGAGTGATGGTGGCGGAGGCTGATCAAGGCACAGGTGGGCATGACAATGTTGTTTGTCGACACACCCTTCAAGAAAAATGTCGACTATGATCGCCAGCGGAATGCAGACGCGTGGGACAGCCTCCATTCTGGTGAGCACATTGGAGTGAGGCATCTTTGGACATCAGTGAGGTGCAATCAGCTCGGCCGTGCCTCGTGGAGGATTGAGCATTGATCATATGAGAACAAAGGAAACCTGTCCACCTTTACCGGTGGCATGATGGATGACATAGTTGAGAGGTATAGATGCACGTCTGCAAGTGCCATGGTTATGCCTCCACAGTTAACAGAGCCTCAGACATGTGGCCATGAATCAAGGACAAACTAAAACCCACGTGAGAATATTTCTGGAAGATTGACTCCTGCGAACAGAAACATGCATGTCATTGCCCTGGAACTGGCTTGGGGCCGAAGCTAGGAGCTGGCCAAGCTCCAGGAGACAGACCCTGGTAGTCGCCAACTCAAGGCTGGCTGGCTGGCTAAAGGTGGGTCCTCAGCTGGATTTTGGGGTTTGGGGAGGGTTGACCCACCTCCAGACGCCCCTAGCCATAGCCCACGGCAGCTTAGCATTGGACCAGCCGCCGCCCGTGCTTCTTTTCCGGAAACATCAACAACAACACCAGAGACAGAAAAACACTCCGCAGCGCAGTCCAACTGCCTTCACACCTGCGACCGCCAGCACCACGCAAACGAACTCTTGACACGCCATCTTTTATCCTGCTGCCGCCCTCAACCCTCCATGGTCACGTCCGACAACTGACCAAGCAGCAAGGATGGCAGCTGCCGAAGTAGCTGTCGACTTTGGCTACCTGTCCAGCCATCTCGGCGTGCCTGAAAACACCCTCGAGACAGCCGCCGCCCAACCCACAGCCGACCTCGTCAGAGCCGTCCTGCAGGCTGTCGCCACAAAGGCACATGAGTTCGACAACCTCTATGCAGAGAAGCTGCACGTCGACATCGAGCTCGAGAATGCCGTTCGCAGCGCCGACTCGCGCTGCCAGTCTTTCAAGGCCACCGCCGACAAGGCCCTGAAGGACGCAGAGGAGCTACGGAAGAAGCTGCAGCAAGAAGGTACGCTACAAAGATCACGATGGAAGCACTGAGTCCTCGCGCGACAGCCCCTGGAGTTGGCACTAACGCGTTGTGGCCTCATGCAGAATCCACCCGCCAAGGGCTAGAGTCCGAGCTCCAGCAGCTACAGTCTTCGAGTGGCGGAAGCCTTTCCGAGATCGAGAGCCTGAACGCGCGCATCAAATCGCTCGAACAGTCGAATCGGGACACCGTCGCGGCCGTTGACGCAAAGAACGCCGCGAACTCGGAGCTACTGACCGACCTGCAGAAGCTGCAACAGAAGAACCACGACCTCAGTAAGCAGGTCGCCGAACTCCAACAGTCTGTTCAGGCCGAGAAGGCCGCTGCGAACAGCGCGAAATGGCGCGAGCAGAACTTGGAGCAGGAGATCGCGCTCCTGAAGAGGAACAACGAGTCTTTCGAGCAAGAGCTGAAGGCCAAGCGAGAGGAAGCCCTCAAGTACCGCAAGGAAAAGGGCGCACGAATCGCGGAACTGGAACGACTCACCGACGAGCAGCGATCGACAATCGATTCCTTGACCCGCGGCGAGCAACAACTTCGATCTCGACTGGACGACGCACAGAGAAAGGCCGATGACGCCCTCACGAAGATACAGCAGCTGAAAGAAGCTGCTGCGCGCACCGAGGAGAGCTTCAACCAGGAACTCGAGGCGTCGAGACGTCTCGCCGACCTACAAGTCCAGCAGGCCGAGACCAGCAGGGAGAGGCTCAGGGAAGTCGAAAACAGGCTTGAGAAGGTCCAGGACGACTTCGCAGTCCAGAGGATGCGCATCGAGAAGCAGCTCGAGGACGAGAAGGCAGAGCATCAAAAGGCTTTCGAGCGGGCGCAAGAGCTGGAACAGGAAATCAGCAGACTGCAGGCTGCGGCTCCCGCCCAGCCGCAATTTGGTCTCGGATCGCGTCCCTCTACTCCTGTCGCAAATGGCCACCTCAGGGCCGGCTCGCCATTCGGCACACCCGGATCGATCAGGGGCAAGAACATGACACAGGCCATCGATGAGCTATGGAAGGTCAAATCGGAGCTCATCAACGTGAAGAAGAGGAACCAACAGCTGGTCCAGGAGCTGGACGAGACCATGGCTGTTCTCGAGGCCAAGGCTCCTGAGTTCAACGGGCTGGAGGCAGAGATCGAGAAGCTGCGTAGCGAAAACATCCAGATGACTCAGCTGGCAGACGAGAGTTTCCAGGAGCGCGATCTCGCGAAGAGGGCGGCTCGAAAGGCCGAGTCTGCCTTAGGCACAGCTCAGTCCGAGGCCAGCATCCTTCGAGCACAGCTTCGAGACCTCGGCGTCCAAATCCAATTGCTGGTCTTCAACCTGCACGCTCAAGAGAAGGGTCTCGACCAACTTACGCAAGAAGAGGTGGTCAAGTTCGACCAGTTGCAGCGGGGCGAGGTCGCCCCAGGTGCTCTCGATGACCTGTCAGACACTCATCGCTTCATTACGGAGAAGTTCGTCGCGTTCAAGGACATCCACGAACTGCAGGCCAAGAACGAGGAGCTGCTCAGAATCACCCGAGAGCTCGCAGACAAGATGGAGAGCGACGAGGCACAGGCTGCCAAACAGCAGGCTGTCGACAACGAGAACGAGCTTGTCTCCCTGCGTGAGACTTGCGCGCGCCTGCAGGATGAAATCAAGTCCATGACCGTGCGTATGAAGTCTCACATGCAAGAGCGGGACATGTTCCGACGCATGGCAGAGGGGCAGAGGGCTAGGGTCAGTGATGTCAACGACGCCGAAGGCAGCCAGCGTGAAGTGCTCGCCAGCATTGAACAGGGCTCCAACGTCGATGAAGCCGAAGCGATGACAGCAATCCGCGAGATGCAAGCAAGGCTCGATACGCAACAGAACGAATTCAGCACAGACCGAAAGGCCATGCGTGAGCATATCGACAGGCTTTCTGCGGAAAAGTCCTCTCTGCAGAGTGAGGTCGTGCGCATTCGTAGCCAGCTTGAACTGGCCTCTGAACGTTATTCCATGCTGCAGGGCAACTGTGAAGCGCTGCAAAACGAAAAGTCCGAGCTGCAGAAGCGAAGCCAGAGCCTCTCGGAAGCCGCGGCGAAGCATGATCTGCGCAGCCAACAACTGGCTTCGGACCTCGTCGAGACAAAGGCGTTACTGGACAGTGTTCAGAGCAAGGCCTCGAATCTGGAAGCAGAGAAGTCCCTCTTCACCAGCATCCGTGACCGTCTACTCAAGGACAACGAAGAGCTTTCGAAGGACAAAGCTACCCTCAGCAACCTTCTGACTCAAAATCAGACACTACTGAATGAGAAGGACACCTCTGACAAAGAGACTCGGCGAAGCCTGAACGAGCAGATCCAATCATTGAAGACGGAGTTGGCCGCGAAACAGCGCAACCTAGACAATGAGATCGAGGAGAGCAGGAGGCTTCAACAGCGCAAGGATTACGAGACTCAACAGCATCAACAGCGGGTGGACGAGCTCCTGAGCAGTCTCAACTCGGCCAAGGAGGAACTTGTTGCTACTAAGACCAGCAGAGACCACCTTCAAGCCCGTGTTGACGAACTCACCATTGAGCTTCGCAATGCTCAGGAGAAGGCTGAACGCCTACAGCCTCGGCCAACCCCCAGACCCGGTACAGCCAATGAGCCTCGATCGGCGGATGCAGAAACCGAGGCTCAGATTGATGAGCTGGTCAATGAAATCTCCGATCTCAAGAGAGACCTGGATCTGGCGACCACGCACCTTGAATCTTCCAGGTCACAGACTGAGCAATACAAGGAGATCGCCCAGGCTGCCGAAGAGGAGCTCACCTCGAACAATTCAATTCAAGAGCAGTTCCGGGAGCAGATGGAGACGGAGCTTGCAGCCAAGGATGCTCAGATCAAGGAGCTCCAGCAACGCGTTGACAACATCTCTGTAGAGCTGAGCAATTCCAATAATGAGCTGTCCTCAATCCGAGACTCTCAAACGGAAGCCAGCCGCAAGGCCGAGGAAGAAAAGCACATCCTTGAGGAAGAGATTTCACGGCTCAAGGAGGAAGCTGAGCGACTCAAGGAGCGGGCCAAGTACCACCAGCAAGATCTCCGAGCACAGGCAGATATTGCCAAGAAGGCACAACAAGATTACGAGACGGAGTTGGTGAAGCACGCGGAGGCCGCCAAGGCGTTGCAAGCTCTTCGTTCACAGCACAACCAGTTGAAGACCAACTCGGCATCGTTGAAGGCCGAGGCCGAATCTGCCAAACACACACTTGACGACAACAAGAGGTCTTTCGCCGAGCGTGAGCAGCAACTACGACAAGAAATCTCCGATCTGAAGGAGAGACGCCAAGAAACCGATCAACAGAACAAACTCCTGCAAGAACAGCTGCACAGCTTCACGTCACAGATCGCTGCTATCAAGGAGAACCGCACCGCCTTCATCGAGGCCACAGATGATACCACCAACTCTGCTCCTGGCTCAGACGTCGAGCGCCTGACGGAGCTCAATAAGTACTTGCACCGTGAGAAGGAGATCCTCGAGGTCCAGTACAACCTCAAGAACCGCGAGGCCGAGCGACTGCAACAGCAGGTCGATGCCAAGCAGTCACAGCTCGAAGAGTACCAGTTGAAGCTGGAGCAGGAGCGTGTGGCTAGGAACGACACCAGCACGAGCAAGTCGCATGAAGAGTTGATGAACAAGCTGAACGAGCTCAATCTTATAAGAGAAAGCAACAGCACCCTGCGAAGCGAGAATAAGCGGATTGAACGTCAACTAGAGCAGAGGAGCGCCAAGGTCAAGGAGCTTGAAGCCACAATAGAGCCCCTCAAGGCCCGCATATCCGAGCTTGAAGGCACCAAGGAGTACCTGGAAGAGGAACTGAAGCAGCTGGGCCAGGACCGAGACCACTGGCAGAAGCGTGTGGAGAGCATCGTCACCAAGCATGGACGCGTCGACCCTGCCGAGTTGGAGCAGATGAAGGAGAAGGTGTCTGAGCTCGAGGCCGAACGCGATGCGCTGAAGCAGGCTGAAGAGCCGCTCAAGACCAGGATCACCGAGCTTGAGACGACTCTGGAGACGGAGAAGAGCAACTGGGCGACAACTCGTGCTAGGATCATCGAACAGGCAAAGAACAAGAACAAGGAGAACAACACCAAGATTGCCGAGTTGAATGCAGAAAAAGCACAGCTGCAGACACAGCTTGATGAGACAAGCCAACGGCTGACCTCGCTCCAGTCTGAACTCGACTCCGCTGTTCAAGAAAAGTCTGCCCTCGGTCAAGAGAAATCTAACTTGGAGCAGAGGCTCAGCGAAGTTCAACAGCAGCTGGAGACTGTGAGCAGTGCCACGAAGGAACCATCTGCCGAGGTCGCCTCTGAGGGTGTTTCTTCGGAACAGCTCGCCCAGGTGCAGCAGCAACTCGAGAGTGCACAGCAACAGCTGGCTGCTGCCAACGAGACCAAGACCGCTGCCGACCGGGAGCTCGAAAGGCTTCGCTCAGAATTAGCCACGACTGTGCAAGACCGTGACGCAGCTCGTGCCCAAGCCGAGTCCCAAGGCCCAGCTGAAGCAGCCTCACAGCCAGCGTCAGCGCCGGAGACAGTCCCACAGGCAGACATTGAGGCTACGCAGAACGGCGGTGTTGCTGAGGCACAACCTGCCCCAGCGGCTACGTCTGACGCGGAGCGCGCTGACCTAGAACAGAAGCTGGCGCGGGCCGAGCAAAGGGTAATAGAGCTGGAGGCCGAGGTCGCCGAGCTCAATTCGAAGGTGTCCGAGTATGAATCGAACCAGAAGGCCATCGTTGACGCGCGGTCCCAGAAGATGAGGGAAGCGCTCAACAAGAAGTTGTCCGAAGACAAGGCCAAGAACCTTGCTGAGCTTACAAAGGAGAAGGAGAAACTGCAGGGCGAGTATGACTTGAGGCTCCAGCAGGAGCGGGCCATATGGGAAGCCGAGAACAAGGTGGCCAGCGCACCGGCTCCTACGTCCGACTCGGTTGCGGCAACACCGACCAAGCAAACAGAGCCGCCACAGCCACAGACACCAAATCCCGAGCTCCAATCGCTCATCGTCGCCAACTTTTTACAGCTCAACGATGCCAACACCCGCAAGGTAGTTAATGAGAATTCCACTCTCAAGAGTATCATCACAAGCAACCTGAAGAAGAAGGTGGAGATTGAGGCCAAGAAGATCAAGGACGAGACAGAACAGGCCTTGAAGGCGGAACACGAGACCAAGATCGCGGCTGCTAGGGAGCAGGCGACGTTCATGGCGTCGAAGAAGTCGACGCTCAGGATCAACATGGCTGAGAACAAACTTAGAGGGGCGAATGCCAAACTGAACGTCGTCGAGACGGCTGCCAAGGAGACCCCCGAGCGTGGCGTCGGTGAGGTGTGGGAAGAGGCCAAGATCGCGAAACCTCCGCCACCGGTACCAGAGGCTACCGTCAAATCTGCGTCTTCGCCCGCGCCGTCGGACAAGGCGGTGGGAGCTGCCGGCACCGGTATGTTGGATGACCTGTCTCTGGCGGCCCGTCATACGATCTCAGCTAACATTGTCTCAGGCGCACCTGCAACCGCAGCGTCCGAGAGCAAACCTCCGCCTGCCAATGGCGCCATTCCGCAAAAGCCTGTCCCAGTAGCTGTGGCCACCCAGCCGGCGGCGGCGCAACCGAATATTTTCGCATCCGGAATACCGGCGAAACCGACGCCGGCCGCGGCTAATCCCTTCTCTGCGGCCCAACCGTCGTCACTGCCTGCCAACCCCACGGCTCAGCAGCCAACTCCCCAGGGCCAGCAGACACAGGGCCAACCTCAGCAGGGGCAGCAGCAGCAACAGCAACAGGGGCAGCAGCAGCCGGTGAAGACGGGGATCCCCGTGCCGTCCCGGGGCGGGGCGCCTCGAGGCGGCGGCCGCGGAGGCACGTACCAACACCCACGCGGCGGCGGCCGCGGGGGTTTCCAGAACCGCAATGCCAGCGGCGGGCCGGCCAACTTGAACCCTGGCGCGGAGAATTTCCAGCCCGGCAACAAGCGACCTCGCGATGCTGAGGCTGGAGGCCCAGCGGCTGGTGGGCAGCAAAACAAGAGGCCACGGGGCGGAGGCGGCCCGCAACGGGGTGGTGCTTCCTAGAGGGGACAGTCATGGCAACCTCCCTGGGCTCCTGGCTGGCCGTGAACTCATGGAATCTATGGTTTCTCAACCCCAGAGGTTTCGCTCGGGGTAGACAGGGGGCGGGAGGTGAAGCATGTGGAAGGGAATGAGAGATCCGCTGATTTACGTGCATGCATTGCGTTGGCTGGCTTGGAATTAATGGGGGACCGGATGGCACGAGGGGGAAAGGGCCTTTGGTAGCCGTGCATGCCTGGCCGTGGAAGCCATGACACTTGCCTGATGCTGGCAGTTTTCTACTTTGTTGGAATGTAAACCACTATTAGTTGATCACTGCGTTTATTCCCTTTTTTCTTCTCACTCTTGATTTTCCCTTTCGTGTCAACTTTGCATCGGCGGGGGTCCTGGTCTGGTTTCGGAAAGGGGTGAACAAAAGAATTATGGAATACATCAATCGATTCATGCCTCCTGATATGGCTGGTTCTTTCTCTATGGTTTGATCGGGTGGGTCTTTGTCGCACGTCTCCGGTAGACTATGTGAGAGACACGGTGTGTGAGCTTTGAGTTGCTCGTATTCGGTCAGTTGAGCCCACCATAGCGGTGCCTCTCATAGATTACCATCCAGCCATCACCATCGTATGAAGTACACCACACTAACTTCCCTCACGCAAGTAGACATACGATGCGAATACGGATCTTGCCCGTATGGTGCACAACCACCAGATCACGTCTTTCGCGCCCTTGTTGTAACCGACGGGCCGTGTCGGCTCCGGCAGCGGAAGAGTGGGAAGGAATAAAAGTCGACCCAGGCCTGATGTCGAGCGAAAGCCGTGGGTGCTCCGAGATCCGGCCGTTAGTACCGACACCCCTCGGAGTTTAGGTAATCTGGCCCGCGAGTCCACCACGTTTGCATGGAAAGTGAGAGTGCATAGGACAGACGATACGCCCGGCCGGTGTGTGGAAACTGATACAGTAATCGGAAGCATCGGGGCCAGCGGGATGGACGGGTTGGATGGTCACGCGCGTGCTTACTGTGCGTCTGAACCTACAGGTACAGAAGGAGTGTGAGGCATGGCTTCGTCCGGTCCTAGTCTACCACGAACGCCATTTTAGTAATCACGGTGATCCTTGAGACAACAGACAAGTCCTCTACACAGTAGTCTCTATCTGCCCCCCCCCCCTGCCGTTGCGTTCAAAAATCCCGAAAAGGCGGAAATTGCGCTTCCACCGGCGGGGAGGGCTAGCTAGGCACGATACAGGAATTGCGCAGCAGGCCCGGGGTGTGCGGTCCTAGTCGGCCAGTAAAGGGACGGTCAAAGAGGACTCGTGGACAGATTTTGGCGCTCCTGCCCTGCCTACGTACCACACAAAGTTGATCCTATCTTGCTAGCTTCTGTAGATGGACCAGTCTTGCAATTTGGTCCTCGGGTTTTGGGGGCGGCTGAGCAAAGGCCTGGGCTTGCCTTTCTGGTCAAGTGTCCTTTGTGCTCTCGCTTTCCCCCCGTGTGGATGGGCCAATGTGTTGGCTGGCAGGGCTGGTCGGGTGGACACAGGGTGGCTGGTTGATGCGCGCCCTACTGCAGTGCTGACAGAGAGAGGTTGCTTTGTCGTGTTGTTGTGTGGGTGGTTGTTGCGCCGGGTCCGGGGTGGGGTTGGGATGGGAAGGGGAGGCTGCGCTCTGGTTGGTCCCGGTCCAGCGTGTGCGCTTCTGCGCATTGCCAGAGGCGGAGAGAGAGACTGTTTCTTTCGCGGGTCCTTTTGCCTTTTTGCGCCCCTCTGGCGTGTGCGTATGTAGACTACGTTCGGATGGATACACTGGAAAGAGAGAATGAGCTTGCATTAGTTTCGTCAGGGAGGCACTGCTTCGCCGCACGAGATGTTTCCCAGATCCTCATTTGTGAGTGAGGCCAAGGCCAGCTACTGTGTATGGCCAGCAAGGCCCTGAGGCCAAATTCTCGCCGGGGCTGAGGTGCAGTGGACGGGTGGTCTGGTTGGTTGGTCCGGTTGGGTCGGTCGCACCAGCTTTTCGGCCAACGGAAACAGGTTGGAAATGGCATTCTGCCCTTCCTCCCCCCATTGCCGATCCGGGGAATGAGATGCGCATGGTTGCTTTTTTAGACCCCGTCCTCCTGCTACTGCTACCGCCCATGCGCGTGTTTCGCAGTTCTCCGGCCGGGACAGGGAAAAGTGACTCATATTCCAATTCGTCGTGCTGATTTGCTGCACCAGACGACGGGTAACAATTAGGGCCTCTGTTGTATTTTGGTTTCAGGGCACACGACTGAATTGGGTTGTGGGGAAACGACGACACCAAGCAAGAGGCCGCGCCAGTCCGTGTGGGCCGTGGTCCGTCTGGACGGGTCTGCCATTTTTTTTATGATTGTTGCAGCCTGGCATCGTGATCTATGGCAGCTTGTTGCTGTTGTTGGCAGCGTAACGCGCAATTGAGTGCGCAAGCGTCGAGAAGGCAGCAGGTGCCCAGGCGGAACGCGCAATGCGCACACAGGCAGAAGGTTCCCAATGTCTCCCACCCACCACAGGGCGATCCGGCGAACCCAGCTGGGCCTCGCTTGGGGGAACATGTGGCTTGAGCGCTAGGACGCAACAGTACACTTGAGGGAATACAGTACATACGTAGGTAGTTCAAGTATATGGCGTGTAAGATTTCGGATAACTGTAGTATGCAGCAAATGTAAGCCAGGCAGCTCCTGGGGCTGCTGGGGTGGGATCGCAACGAGGCGCATTTGCGCACTGGCCAAGGCCGGCGACCTGATTAGGGAAGGCGCAGGCTGGGTTCCAAAGGACTAGAGGAAGCAAATGTCTGCAACGACCACTAGTCCTACGCCTATTTGTTTTGCACGCCTCACGTCTGTCCTTGAAGCCCTTCCACGTAGGACTCCATCAGGTGGTTAAAATTCATACTTCGACGAGGGGAGCCTTGGTCGAGAATGAGGGCACTTGGAAAACCACTCCGTTACAGGTTGTTTCACTATAAGCTGCTCCGTGTTATCTCCAACAGTCGCGCATTGTACACATCAGCACGAGGGTGCTGGACCAGCGTTTTGTCAGCACCGGCAGGAGGTGTGGAAACAGACGTTTCTGGGTGTAAGTTTAGCCAATTGAAAAAGTGTGACTCACACCAGCAAACTGGGGACCCCTGCAACGGTGGAAGGAGGAAGGGAGGAGGAGGGAGGAGGGACGGATGGTGGGGCTGCGCACATTTTGTCTGGGTAGGCACATTCTGCCTGAGGCTTTTAAAACCAGCCGCCACCCGAGCCCAGACGGCGCGTTCCCCTTTCTCCTTCCTTTCTTCTCCCCAACCCCAAACTATCACACACACACACCAGAACACCTTGAGAAACCGCCATCAAGATGTTCTAAATCCAGCCCTCTCGTGGCCTGCCCCGTGCAAATCAGTCAAAATTCAGTCTTCAGACTTATCCAGCTTTCCCAACATCCCCACTCCCTCAGCTCTTCCTGAAAAGGTCGATCTGAACTTCAGCCTGAATAGCTTCAGCTCAAGTTCGCGTCTCCCCTCTGCCACCATTCCCGGCCAAGACCCCCCAGTCTTCACCACGGATTCCCAGTCAACATGGCTTCCCTCCAGTTCACCGAGCCTGCCGGCACCACCCGCGCAACAGCAACATCTACAGCAACTACAGCCGCCACAACAGGACTTCGTCTTGTTCGATACTCCGAAGCGTCATCTCCCTAACCGCCCTGCCTCCCACTCTTCCGCCATAGGAAGTGCATCGCTCAACACAGCACAACAACAACCCCAGAACACCTGGCATCTTCCCCAGGATCTGCAACGTCAGCGAGCCGCACAGATACTCCAGGCACAGGGCCACACTGCTTCGTCCCCGGCTTTTCCCAATCGGTTTAACGCGCAGAACAACCACTTCTACGCATCCTCTGCACCCTCCTCGACCGCTGCTTTGAATCAGAACCAGAACCAGACCCGGCAGCGACCGCCTGTGCCCCTGTTCAACCAGCAAAACAACGGTAACCAGGCAACCACCCTCAAAATGGACGCACAAGGTAAGAGCCAGAACCTGAGACTGCTTCCTCGTCCAGGGACCCAAAGCTCACAACGTCCTTCAGACTTCGATTTTGAGGATTTCACTGCCTTCGAGGGCGGCGCACCCGCCTCGGCGTTCTCGTCGCCGGCGAACCCGGCTTTCGACCTGAGCAGCTCCATCCACAGCTCCAACATGGGCACGGTCTCGCCACAGGACCTGCTCATGAACGAGCCCTTCATGTCGGCGCCGAACTCCACTGCACTCACTGCTCTGACTTCGCCTTCCATCTACAATGAATCGCCAGAGTTCAACGACAGCTGCGACGTCTCTCCCAACTTTGGCAGCAACGACTTCGAGAGCGGCGACCACTGGTTCTCGCTCTTCCCGGACCAGACCCCGGTTGCGGCGGCTCCCGCCGCACCGGCGGTCGACCAGTCCCCTGCCACCAAGTCTGATGATTTTGAGACTGTTGAGAAGCCAGCTCCGCGACGCAAGTCCAGCAACTCCAGCTCTCCCACTGGCCGCCACTCTTCTGTCTCGGGCGTTGGCTCCCGTCGTCGCGACAAGCCTCTGCCCCCCATCATTGTGGAAGACCCCAACGACACCGTCGCCATGAAGCGAGCGCGGAACACCCTCGCCGCTCGCAAGTCTCGAGAGCGAAAGGCTGTCAAGTTCGAGGAGCTGGAGGAGAAGATCAGGAAGCTAGAGGCTGATCGCGACCACTGGAAGCAGGTCGCCATCGCCCATGGTGCAACACAATAATCGATTGAAAAAAAAAGATGCTCTTTGCTTGGCTCTCAAAAATGAACTGGAGGGTAGCACTAGGTCATTTCCTTGGTTCGCACCTCCAGTCTAGGCCTATCCCAGAGGACGTCGGTATGCGGTCAGCACTTCATCAAAGATGCTGATCACGACACTGGCTGTCAGGGTATACTATTAGGCTATATTGTTTCTGTAATGTCGTTAGTCTGCATTATTTGTGTCTTGGGTTGATGGAACGGTTTCGACTGGCCGCTTATTGCTGGCCGTCAACTTCTTACTATTGTCACGGTTATCAAAGAATTTGTTCTACCAGATCACATGTCCTACGACCACCATGCTTTGCTGTGATGCATATGTGCCTTGCCTTGCGACTACCGACAGGTCCTTTCTCGATAATGCAATGCGTCCTTGACACCCTGTCGTACTGATGTCCCTCAATCGGCCCTAGGAACCCATGTATCATGGCCCGCGACAGCTGCTACCCAGGATGTTGTACCATATAAGCCCCACCACCCCGATTAAAGGAAAGGTGTATTGAACGTGGGCCACTGTGTACACCCACGTTGGATGTCGTTTCGAGCTGGAGACTACGGAGGTTGACACTCTTCTTAGCTGTGGTTCCTTCGACTCGATGTCCACAATGTGGGTTGCCGCTTAAAGTGAGGATACTTTGTTCTCTGTGTTTTGACCGTGTCCGCTGCCGTTTCCCTCTGAGACTCTATCTCTGTCCATCTGTTCCCCTGTGTCGTCATCATGGGACAGGATTCGCTCGATTCATGCCTGGTGTTGAGAGACGTGCGTTGTTGTGGACCTTATGCTGCTGACCATGGTGGAGGTGACAGCCCTTGGCTCATTGAGTGTGGCCGTTCCGCGGCCACGTTTCTACGATGACCATGCATCTCAAAGAAGGGCACTAGGCTTCGGCTCGCTCGCCACTTGAGACGAGGCGTGCCATCGTCAGGCGAGTACTGACTGGTGGGTTCATATCGTGGACAGTTGTTGAGCCTGTTCGCCCAGCCGTGTGGCTCCGGCGCAGCGGCGCCTCGCACATAATCTGTGCTGGTATGCTGCAAAAGCACCGCCATACTCTGTGCGACACCAATATGCAGTCAGCACAACGGATGACCGCTCTTCTTTTCTGTACTCTGAACTAGGCCTTGTCGTGCGGACACTTGTATTGATTCACGTCTCCTCTAATCATCTCACGATGGCGAGTGCTGCTAACGGTAATGAGGACAACTGCTCAGAAGACCAGGGCTGGCCATATGGCTGGAAACATGCTCCCAGGCTGCATACCTGTCAACACTGCGACCGGATCGTTATAACGCACCATGAGCTGAAGCATTGCTTGGTCTCGCTGCCCCACACCAAGTCAGAGGCCCTTCAAGCGGAAGCAGACGACTGCCCCGTGTTCCGCATGTTGAACCGGAGCTTACGAGGTTTCGCTCATGGACGTTTTAATGATTCTCCTGACTATCTTCCTCATGGCTCGCCACTTGATTTTTTCAGGTTCCTCTTTGACCCCGAGAGTGGTCATTCTACGCTCGAGTCAACGGCCAGTTCTTCAAGCATCGCCATTCAAAAAAAGGCCCGCTCCAACAACATAGTTAAGTTTCTCTGGAGAACTCAATTTATATTTGGCAGTATGCGTCGCCGGCGTTGCAATCTCGTCGTGAGTACCGAAGGTCTCTATGTTCTTCACGGCGCCACCGCCGTCGCCTGTCGTGGGAAATTGGAGATATTAGAGGGTATGTACATGGTCAGTCCATTGCACTCATAATCAACAGCTGCGTGGCCTAACCTGATGCCTCGCAGGGCATGACGGAGTGGCCGGTTTCGATGGAGACCTGTTCCGTCACCTGCTGCGTCGAAAATTCGACACGAGAGAGGGTTATGCCATCCTAAAGACTTTTATTTCAAGTTGTCTGGCTTCGCATAAAGCCTGTCAAATATCGCCCGTGGGCTTCGTGCCATCGAGGCTCCTCGAAGTCAGCCCGGGTTCCGACCCAAGTCACATCCGACTTGTGGAGACCTTATCGAATGGGCAAATGACCTGGGCATGTCTGAGCTACGTGTGGGGAGGCGACCAACATCACAAGACGACAAGGAGTATCCTGCCCGAGTATCTCAAGAGTATATGCCTCGATGTCTTACCGAAGACCATCAAAGATGCGGTAAGCGTTTGCCGTGGGCTGGGGATCGCCTATTTGTGGATCGACAGTTTCTGCATCGTGCAAGACGATGAGGTAGACAAGGCAAGAGAAATACCGCAGATGGCCCTCATATACCGTTATGCTCTGTTTACAATAGCTGCTTCGCGCGCTCATACTGTGGACGAGGGATTTCTCCACCAAGTACCGCCTCTTTGCTATCAACTATTCGCTCCGACTAGTCTACGATTCAGAGATGGGTGTGGACGAGAGAGCAAGGTGGTCGTTATGGCTGAGGAAGGGACTAGAAACACGTTCCACAAGCTAGAAGAACCCATCGACCGACGAGCATGGGCTCTACAAGAGCAGCTTCTTTCGCCACGGCTGCTTCAATACACGTCACATGGGCCTCGGTGGTCGTGTCGATGCCTGCTCCAACATGTCAACGGACACCCAAACCGGACATACCTTCCTCGATATACTGCGGGCTCCGTAGATTTTGGCGGTGATCAAATTGTACCTTGCATTCCGGGATTGAAGATGCAGTCTTGGGAATCCGTTGTCCAGATTTACTCACCTCGGCAAGCCACGCTGCACGCCGACAAGCTCGTGGCTCTGTCAGCAGTCGCTCGAACCTATAGCGAGAACAATCAGGATTGTGGGAATTACTTAGCAGGACTGTGGGAGAAATCACTGCGTCACAGTCTCCTGTGGAAGGTTGTGACTGAAGATGTACGTCCCAGCCCCCTTGAGTACAGAGCGCCGTCGTGGTCATGGGCTTCAGTCGACGGAGCAGTGCAATACAAATGGGAACATTTCAAGGTTGAAGATGATTTCAAAATCATAAGTGCGCAAACCAGGAAAGTCGACAGCAACGAATTCGGGGCGGTCACAGATGGGACGCTCGTCGTGGACGCCAGAGTCCGGGATTGTCGCGTGGGGAAGGAAAGCAAGGACACGCCCTCACATTTGCATTATTTCAGCATCGTTGATGGGCCCGAGATTCTCCTTCAAGCGGACACAATGGAGTTTTGGACACTGATTTGCAATGAAGTGGGCGAGGTCACCTTGCTGCCCGTGGTTCGCGACTCTGGGCGGAGAGCTGGGCTTGTTCTGACCAAGAATAACGACGGTAATAGTTTCAGCCGCGTGTCTTATTTTTGTGATTCTCATACCATTGGGGACCAATCACGACTGAAATATGAGCGATTCTTCGAGGGATTCGAAATCAAGCGGGTTACCATTGTCTAGGGGACTCAAGTGCACCTGTTCGGAGGGATGGCTGCGAATGTATTCACGAACGGGCTAAAACAGAACCACATTGCCAACTACCTAGCCAACGGCTCATAATCTACCACATGTTCTGCAAGGGACCTGAACATGACTCCCGGATCTGGTCAAATCTACAAAGACGATGCAGCTCATGAGATATTAACAAAGGAAGATATAGAATTCGTTCTGGGATGGCTGACCATGCCCATGGCCATATGATCGAATACGGTTCTGTTTCCCAACCTCTCGGCGTGATGCCTGGGGATTTTGTGACTTGGTCCCAGCAATATGTGGGCTAGACGAATCTCAATGTATCATTTATAACTTCAGGGCCCTTGCCAATGTCATGATATGTATCCTACTGTGTGATAAATTGATTTGCCGCAAAGGTACCTCGCGTACACTTAATATTATATCCTGCTACTTTGTGAAGTATTATGGCTAGCAAGACTGAGAGGATCATCCGAGAGAACATCAGGCTCTAGATATCACTATTATACCACATTCAAACTCTCGAGGTTTCAAAATGTCTAGAAGTACTTTTTCATCCAAAACAGTGATTTCAGATTTCTCCTGCACACTACAAGGCCGAAGTACAAGGTCAATGTAGGGACGCCACTGGCTCGTGTCAAAACACTATACTAACAGCACAATCACTTGCATTTGGACGTGCAGAGATTGAGAAGTCAAACAGTAATCACCTGCTAATTTTCATCCCCCTTAGCTCTTCCTATTTTGTCTCACTGGTAGCTCTGCGATCTTTCTACCTGCAAGACCGACGAAGCTCCTTAAATCCCTGACTCCAACTTGTCAGTATATCCAATCCCTGTCTTAGCTGCCCTGACCGCGAACGCGCTTGGGTGAGATGTCCTTGCAGACCCTAAAAGGAAATGAGTATGCATATACTGAGAGGCACAGTTCATTATGCTATCTGTTCTATGCGAGGATTCAACAAGTTTCGTATCCAATCTAACTATTAACAAGGTCTATCTGGGGCTTAGAGTGCTCTCATCAGGGGCTACTAGCTTAAAGCCTTCCCGCCACTTCATCGATACAGCAGGCGCCGAAGAGATTGATACCGAGAGAACTCTTCTGTACATGGAAGAGAACGGACATGGGTTTGTAGCACATGACAATTGATACAGGCGAATGGTTGATTCCCCTTGAAAGATAACGGCATGAGTCGGTGAATGTAAAAGGGAGGGGAAAGCTGCAAGCAGAATGGAGCTGTATGCACTGTGGTCGCATTTATTGGCATGTGGCCAATGACCTGCTCATCCGGCCCACAACCAGACTTGCTTCTTCTCCGCCGATTCCAGTCGCAAGCAAATGAGGATCAACCACCTTTTCAACCGCTCACCAACACGCATATTGAAAACGAATGGAATAGGCAGTTTGTGGAACATCCAGGTATCTAAATATCGAGCCTCGCCGAACATTTGACACCATGCTTGGCGAGATACCGTTGCTCCGCATGTTGCGAGTCCAAAACTATGCCCATGCTTTTGAGAGAGAGAGCAGGTCCCCAAGTAACGCAACATCGCAGTAAACATAGGACTAACCGGCACAACTCGAGAGCTGACCAAGACATACCTCCGCCGCAATTTTGGGATAATCTTTCCCATATACCCCTTGTCAAAAGAGCGCTCCGCGAGCTTGACCGACGCAATAATACAGCTCAGTCACGGGAACAAAGCTTGGAAGTCTCTCACCAATCTCTCGGTGATTCTCAGCAGCTTGAAAGTGACATTAGATCCCGGGATATCAAGCGCTTCTCGCGCACCGGTGGTCCTGACTTGAGCGATTTGAGAGGGGTATGCTCTTTTATCTGCCACTCACCATCTTGATGCCCTTACAATAACTCTCCTGTGCCCAACACATCTCTCTCAGTTCTAAGTCCATATTCCCATCCATCTGACCTTTTCAAAGTATGCAAACAGCACTACACAACCACCACCGCCGAGTGAACCCCGGGGCCGAAATCGACGTCGTTCGAACATGCCCGGACGTGGTTCGACCCGTGGCGGCCGCCCATCTGTGTCCGTCCTTGGAAAGCGTGGGCGCAACGCCGCCGGCGAAGCCGCAGACTCGGAGTACGAACCAAGGGCAAGTGGGCGCGGACGTGGACGCGGTGGCCGCCAGCGCAGGGGTAGAGGCCAGACGAAGGCGGCCGACACTACGCACAGGTCTGTGGCTGCGGTACGGGACAGCTCGACGACGACGACGACTACGACTACGACTACGACAAGCACCAAGAGCGGGCCATACGACCCTGCGTTCACACAACACCTCTTCGACAACAACGTGATGCCGTTGGCCTGGTACTGGCGCCACGGGCAGCGGCCTCACCCTGCGACTAACATAGCAGAGATCAAGGCTGAAGTGAGAGCTGCGCGGAACCATGAACCAGCTGAGGACTTCGAGAAATTTCAAGGCCTTTACGAAAAGGCGGTTCATGAGGACAATTTTGTGAGTATGCTGGATACCCTGGAGGGTGACAACCAGGCTCTATCGCAATCCCACGTCATACGCGGGAACAAGATGATGAACAACCTGAAGCACTTGACAGACGGAACCATCAGTGCTGGCAACCCGGACCGTGTGTATGGGGCAGCTGCGAGCGAGCTTGATATCTCCGTCCGCCAGGATCTGGAAGACGTTATCGTCCCCATGCGCGAGAAGGACTTTATTTGTCCTAACTTTGTGGTCCACGTCAAGAGTGACAAAGGAAACTTGGCCGTGGCAAGAGCACAGGCCGCCTACGACGGCGCGCTTGCAGCCCGAGGGATGCAATCTGTTTGGGCTTATGGCAACCGGCCTGATTCGACCCCTGAGGCCCTCAGCCGCGGAAGTGAAAGGCAGGGCGGGGCACGAGTCGCCGGTGCGAGCTCCGATGTGTCTACAGCCTCCAACGCGAATGCCAGCCTCGCTCGCGTCGCTCGCACCATCACATGTACATGGCATGGTGGTGTATTAAGGATGTACGCCACTTACTGCCAGCAAGAGCCAGCGGCCGGGGACGGTGTCCTTGCGGGCAATCCGGCGTCCAAGTTCCCAAGGTATGCCTCAAGCTTCATCGGATCGTGGACCATGACCGATGAAGAAGAGCAGTTTCGAGGAGGTCTCGCAGCATACCGGAACGGACTGGATTGGGCCAAGAGACAGCGCGACCTGGTGATTAGCCGAGCCAACGCCGTGGTACGACCCGAGGATGCGCCTGGACACGGGGGCGAGGAGGAGAATTCCGAGGAGGAGCTCGACGCGGATGAGGAGGGCCAGTCCCAAGGGAAAGTAAATTACGAGGGGGAAGACAACTATGGACAGCAGAATGATATCGAAGAGGAGATCAGTTCTGAAGAGGATGATGGAGGTTCAAATTCAATATTTGCAAGACGAGGATCAGACGCAAGAGAGCGAGACGAGGAGGACCATGACAGTGACGAGGACATATATCAGAGCTTCGACAGCCAGAGAACGGTGACAACACGGAGTATGAGCCGGAGGCAACTCCAGGGCAAGAGTTCATGAATCATAGCCCCAGACCGACACAAAAATGTCCTTGGGGGGATAATATTCAAAATGTGCCGAAAGAGCATGCGAAGCGCATAGCATTCCCCAATTTGACCTCAAGCTTCAACTTGAACCTGGGCGGGGCCGTGAGACCCTTGAGGTTTGCGTTGACAGACCCGGCACCAACTCACCGGTTTGGGAATCAGAGTGGGTTGTTCTCGCAAAGGGGAGCAAATTTTACCATACTGGAGAAAAGGCAGAACACGCCTTGTTATAGTCATTTCGTCTCCTGATAATTCCGGAGCAGATGTCTTCGATTCCGTTCAGGTACCGTATTTACGGCAGATCTGTCACATGTGCCTAGAGAGGTGGTAATATGAAACAGTGTGAAGGCACTCTAGCGACCACAAAATTGGATTTGCGGTCAGTGCAAACGGTGCGAGTAGATATGCCTTTCCTATAGGCCAGGCAGTCACCAATTCACATGTCACGAGTCTCATGAAGTACAGTTGACACCAAGCTCTATTGACATTGAAACAAAGACCTAGTCTAGTGTGATCTAATGCTTCGCCACGACTCCCGACGAATCAGCCTGGGCCGTGATCTTCTTCTTGTAGTCCTGGACGGTGCCGTCAAACTTCTCAACAGTGCCGCCGTCACACACCCACAGGCTGGTGCACACCGTCTGCAGCATAGTAACATCGTGGGAGACCATGAGCACGCCGCCCTGGAAGTTGCGCAGCGCGTCGGAGAGGGCGTCCATGGCCTCGATGTCGAGGTGGTTGGACGGCTCGTCGAGCACGAGGATGTGCGGGTTCGTGAGGGCGAGGCAGGCGAAGGCGACACGCGACTTTTGACCACCCGAGAGCACCTCCATCTTCTGCAGGCCCGTCGTGCCCGTGATGCCGAAGGCGCCCAGCTGCCGGCGGTACTCCTCGTCTGTGCGCCCGGGGTACTCGCGGGCCATGAAGGAGACGGCCGACAGGGTGAGGTCGAGGGCGTCGACGTGGTGCTGGGCGAAGAAGCCCACGCGCAGGCGGGGGTTCTGCTGGATGATGCCCGTCGAGGGCGACAGCTTGCCGATGAGCAGCTTGAGCACCGTCGTCTTTCCGGCGCCGTTGGGCCCGACGATGCCGATCCGCGAGTCGAGCTGCACGTCCAGGTCGACGTTGCGCAGCAGGATCTTGTCGGGCGAGTAGCCAAAGGTGACCTCGGACATCTGGATGATGGGCGGCGACATCTTCTCCACGTCGGGGAACTTGAAGTGCACGCTGTACTCGGCCTCGGGCGCCTCGAGCACGGGCATCTTCTCGAGCTTCTTGATGCGCGACTGCGCCTCGGACGACTTGGCCGCGTTGTAGCGGAACTTGTCGATGAAGGCCTGCAGATGTGCCCGCTCCGCCATCTGCTTCTCGTACTCGCGCTTAGCCGTCTTCTTGCGCTCCTCCTTGGTCGCGTAGAAGGAGGCGAAGTTGGCGCCCCTGTAGTAGTCGAGGCGCTCCGAGTGCTGGTGGATGATGTCCGTGGCGACCTCGTCGAGGAACGCCCTGTCGTGAGACACGACCAGGACGGTGCTGGGGTAGCCCTGCAGGTAGTTGGAGAGGAAGGTGATGGAGGGGACGTCCAACATGTTTGACGGTTCGTCGAGCAGGAGGAGGTCCGGCTCGCAGAAGAGTGCTCTCGCCAGGGCGAGACGCATACGCCAACCTCCGGAGAAGGTCTTGGTGGCGAACTGCTGGCGCTCGGGCGAGAAACCGAGACCGGCGAGGATACTTGCCGCCCTGGACTCGGCCTTGTCCGATTCCATCTCGGCGAGCTTGGCCTGGACGTCGGTGAGTTTCTGGTCCTGGGCCTCACGCTCGCGGTCCAGCCTGGCCGCGTCGGCTGAGGTGTCTGCCAACGAAGCCCTTTGGCTCTCGATCTCCGCGAGCGTCTCAGTGATCTGCGCCTCATCTTTCAGGAGGACCTTCCGCCAGACATCGGCATCAAGCACTGCCTGTATTGCCGGGGTGTCGTCTCCACTGATCTGTGTGATGGTCAGCATAACGGCCTCCGTGAAACAGAGAAACGCAAGGAACAGCTGCACATACCTCTTGCTCGACGTGCAGAATCGAGATGTGAGTGGGAATGGGGACTTCTCGGCGAGACAGAGCCCGCAGCAACGTAGATTTACCAATACCGTTGTTACCAACCAGACCATAGCGACGGCCATATGCCAGCGTCAGGGTGGTCTCGGTGAGGATTCTCAGGCCACCGATGGCGACATCGATGTTGTCCATCTTGATGTCCTTGGACTTGCCGCCGGCGCCAGGAGCCTGCAGGGGGTTGACGGCCATGTAGAACTCCTCGTAGGACTGGGTGGACTCCGGCTGGTTGAGCAGCCGCGAGGCCTCATACTCGACGGTCTTGAAGGTCTTCTTCTGCTGCTTGGCGGCGATCTTGCGCTCAGCCTTCTCGAGCTTCTTGCGGTCGACCTTGGACTCGACCTTCCTGACGTTGGCGGCCTCGAGGTCGACGGCGCCGGTGGCGACGGCGAGGGTGGAGGACATGTTGTTCTGGGCGCCGACCTGGAAGGACTGGTCGAGCCTCCGGACGGTGGGGCCCTGGCGCTGCAGCGAGCCGTTTGCCTCGTCGTACTTGGAGACCCATTTCTCGACGAGCTGGCGGATCTTGTCCTGCTTGGCGGGATCCGGGTCGCCGGCGGCGGAGAGCAGCAGCTCGATCACGACGGAGGCGGCCTCGGCCAGCGGGGACGGGCCGGCCTGGTCCTCGCCTCCGGTCCACGAGGTGGATGCATGGGTCAGGTAGCCGGCCGAGTACTCGGACACGACCGGGTCGATGTTGGGCAAGACAGTCCTGATCTCGGACTCCATGGCGGCAGTGGTGGCAGTGGTGGCAGTGGTGGAGGTGGTAGTGGTGGTTGGATCGACCAGTGAAGTGCCGAGAGGCGGACAAATCGAGGTGGCTAGGGTCTACTCAAAGCGAAACCGCCACAGACAAGGGCGGATGGGCCGGTGTCACTGTTACCGTGTGCAGTGCAGGCGTGTGTACACACACGATACGTACACAGTAGCTCAGCACAGACTGACGGATGATGTTGAGCTGCAGGAGGCTGAGGCCCGGTCACGCTGGCGAGGGCTGGGTAGCGAGGCAAAAGTGGGCTTGATACGACCAAAGGGGTTAAGACGTGTTCCTCGATCACACTGGCCTGCCTCAGAGAAACGGTTTTTTCGGTCCGCTATTTTTTGTTTCTGATCTTCCCGAGCAAATCCACGAAGCGGCAGAGCGGTCCAACAGCGCTCAGAGGTCAAGGATGTGTGATGCAGAGCAGACCTCGTATCGCAAGTGCCGCACCTCTCGAAGCAAGGAGCAATCTGGTTTCCAAGAACTTGGTCGGTGGTCTGTGGTGTCCGAGACAGGTCTGGTGGATGGTGTGCTGGACGGCGTTGGGCCAGGTGGGATCGCGCACATGTATCAAAACGTGTCCTGCTCTGCTATGCCGTGCTGCCCTGTGCTTGTGCTCGAGCCTTTCCAGTCGGAGTCGCAGTCGCAGTCGCAGTCGCAGTTGCAGTGGCCGGTGAGGAGAATGAGGTTTGAGGCTTGGTGAAGCTCGACCAGAGCTTTTGCCCCACCTCCAATCCAGGAGCTTTCCTTCCCTTGGCTGTGCACCAGGCTCGGCTGCCGGTGCCGACAGCCCACCGCGCACATACACACACATTTACGGGCACACAGACACACACTGCGATCGGTCGGAGCAAGATCTCTGATCTCTCCGCTCGAGGATGGTTGGGCGTCAAGGGGGTCAGAACAAGACATGGCCCCAAGTCTACTGTCCCAGCATCGCCATCTGCGCCATGCATGCTGCACGTACGTACATAGAATGCTACCAGGTATCTAGGTACGGTAGTTACCATGCAGTAAACATATCCCATATGTACGGCACAGACTCTGTTCCTTTTTTGCTCTGAGAGCTGAGAGAGAGATACGAACCAGACGTGCAGGCCAGCCGCGACAAAAAGCACACAGAGTCTTACTCACTCTCGTCACATCATTATATTAA
Source organism: Diaporthe sp. P3_1W (assembly GCA_037177825.1). Taxonomy (NCBI): domain Eukaryota; kingdom Fungi; phylum Ascomycota; class Sordariomycetes; order Diaporthales; family Diaporthaceae; genus Diaporthe; species Diaporthe sp. P3_1W. The sequence continues at coordinate 384,283 of JBAFXB010000008.1, forward strand.
TATCATTAATTACCGTGCTCACAAACCACGACAATCAAAATTCGTTCTAGAAAACACCACCGAAGCCCTGCTGGTCCTCGACATGGCATCCTCCGTGTCCCGTCGCATGGCGCACGCCACGCACGCAACCCTGGGGGGGAATATCTTCTCCCGGCCCCTTCCCGTCCCATCCCATCTCATTCCGCCCTGCCAGACCATGCAGAATAACAATAGTTAATAGCAAGACGTGGATAAGACGCACTTTCCACGTGCATGTGAGCGGCATTGAATTGATGAGCGACTATTCGGCACACTATCGAGCGCCCAACTCTTATTCCTGGCACCATACTGCCAGGGATAGGGATCATATCTGGGAGCCAAAAAAATCCTCCGAGGGTGGAAGAAGGGAAGAAAAATAAACGGCCCCCAGTTCCATTGGAAGGAAGTGACGGAACAGCCCTGCGAGACTATGGGGGGACCCAGGCAAAGCCAGGAAACCAGGAAAACCAACAGACCAGAACCAGACAAACCACACACACGAACAGGTGCAAGGGCCACCCCGCGGGTCGCGTGTCTCCTAGGGCGGATTTTTAACAGCCACACTAGCAGGATTTCACCACAAACAGCCGCGTCGATCAGGGACATCGCGTCTTGCAGCCGGCCAATGGCCGCCCGTCAACATTTTAACTCGACTCCCAGGCTCACGAATAACAACAGAAACAGCTAAAATGAACAAACCAGTCGGCCGGGTTGGATTGGCAGCTCATTATCAGCTAGCCCGGCCTACTGCACGCAATCCTGAGCCCAGGCGTCGAGCCAACAACCTTCCGCTCGCATATACGGCCGAGCCAATCTGCTTCTTTCCTCCATGTGTCTTATTAGCCGACATGACGCAAGGGATGTGGGAGATCTTCCAGATATGGCTTGAGCGAGGAACCTGGATCTTATTCCTTGGACTGCAGCCCACAAAAAGTCAAAAACGTTGGTGGTTCTTTTTACCGTTGGTTAGCAGCAAAAAACGCGCGTGCTATTTTCATCCTCGCTTGTCCGCCATGCCGGGATTTCGGCGTGTGGGTCATCTCGCTGTCCGTCCCCATTGATCCATCCAATTCATGTGAAAGGATCACAATCCCCATGGGACCAAGGTTCCATGCACCTGCAACCTGCAACCTGCGCCTGGGGCTGCTGCTGTGCTTTTCTCTTGTGTACCCGTACCATACCTCTGCGGTACCGTCAGACTGCATGTATTTTGCAGCAGCATTGCAGCGCAGCTGTGGGGACCCTGCAGCACAGCTGCTGGCGCAACGCAGAGGACAGACACTTTGTTTTTTCTTTCGAGATGAGAAGTGGTATCCCGATCTGGCTCGGTGTGATGGGAGCTGCAGGATCTCCTTCTCGCACACACGCACACGCTCTCTCTCTCCTTCTCTCTGTTCGCCCCTCGCCTGAGGACAGGCGGCAGCAGGCTCGGGTGATGGGGCAAGGGAGGAGGAGGGGAAAGGGCCTAGACCTAGACCTCATCTCGCCGGCCCGCGCGCAGACTTTGTGATGCTGACCAACCGGCTGACTGGCCAAACATGGGCTGGCTGCTATACACACGCCGCCTGGCCATTGTCGATGCTGATCGTCAGTCAAAGTAACAAGCACCACCACTGTCTCGTCTCAGCTCGGTCGGAGCTTGGCGTGATACTCTCACTCGCGCTGCCAGGGAGCTCTCGGATGGCTCCTTCCCCTCCTCGACGCCCGCCCGTCCAGCCGTCCAGCCTCCTCCTCCCGCCACTGGTGTCCCCCGGTTGTGGTAACCCGATCGCGAACCTAGCTCACGTCATCCGCCGACCGGTTCGCCTCCTCTCCGCGCTGCCTTCCTTTTTCTCTCTCCGCACCTTGATTGAAACGGGAACACCCCGGCCTCGCGTGCCTCTCCTGCCTCCCCCCGGCCCAGGATATGCGCAGCCAATCCCATTGCCCAATTGCTTACCTCCCCGCGGCCAACCAGACGCCCCCTCCTATCACCAGCCTCACAGCTGCGTCTGCCCAGAACTGACGGCATCTGTCGGCTGTGGGCGACGGGATTGTGGCTCGATCGGGGAGGAGAATGGACAGACTGTTGCCTCCTTGATATTCCTTTTTGGCCCTGTTAGCCAGACAGCTGTTTTCCCCTACGTGCGCACCTCGTTGCCGTGGCCGCAGCTGGTTGACATCTCGTGACATTACCCTCTTTCGTCCCCGCGATGTAACGACGGGGGCCTTGGGAGGAGAGAGGGACCACAAGCTCCGGCCCTCGATGAGACCGGGGAGATCTGAAGGATAGGCACCAGCTTTGTGTGACACGGGCAGCATGGGTCTCTTCATGCTGTTTCTTCCTGACCGTGGCAAACAACAACAACAATGACAACATGTAACCAACGTCAGTCGGTGCGGCGTGCCGGAAGGTTTCTGAGACTCCCTCCAGGTGTGGCTGGTGAAAGTGTCCGCACGCCGAGCGGAATGCGAGCGCCCGCGCGCGCCCTTTCTCCTCTTTTCCGTCTGATGTTGGTCCCTGCCTGCTACGTCTTGGGATCCTGCTACGCGCGTCGTCGACGGCGTCCCACGTCCTGGTCGGCACGATGCTCCAATTTTGCCGGTGGAAGCTCTGCTGGGGGTGGGGCGGATCGGTCCTGTCCCCGGCTAGCCCGTTTGTACCTCAGGCGCAAGAGCTCAGGAATATAGTACGCTTGCTTCTGCTATCGGTTGTGGGGCTGCGACCCTATGTGATTGTTCCTGCGATGGCTGATCTCCCACGCGGAAGTGGCACGATGCCATCGCAGATGGAGACTAAATTACCGGGAGGATCCTCTGACTAGTGTTGCGAGAGGCGGGGGCTTCTGCTGCGGGAGGATGGCGGATCGTCGGTTTTTTGCCCACCAAATATATTGACCCCGATCCATCTCCACGGAGAGAAAGGCAGGTGGTAGCCATGGGTCTCCACTATTTCGATTTCGAATATTTTCACTTCCCCGTGTGAAATTTCGTTTCCCCAGGCTGGGTGGGTTTGATAGGCTTTCACCGATAAGGCCTGATAAGACCCTGATAAGCTCTGATAAGACTCAATAAGACCTAATAAGACCCGATAAGACCCGATAATATCTATCTTATCTTGATAAGACTTTAGCTTATCTAATCTATAAGATTTAACCTAATTAGGATTGGATTACTTCCAGATTGGGTTAGTGTTTCATTTCATTGCCTTGCAGTCGGACCCCGTGAAATTTCAGATTTCTTGCAGAGACCCCGGTGGGCCTGCAATTTCACCATGGCTAGCAGGTGGCCTCCATGTTCTAAGTTTGGCATCTGAACGCCTAGCTGCCTAGATGTGGGGGGGGGGGGAGAAGGAGGGCTATACCAGTATCGCACCAGGGGACTATCACCCCACAGCATGACACCTTGATATGTCAGATCACCATGAGGCTCAAAGGAGCCAGTCTGTTTGGTCCCAGCAAGCGGTCCCTGCGTCCAAACTTTCGGGACCACCAAAGTTACCCTGACCAATCACCGGGATGCTGGCTACGATGGGAAAAGGAAGAAGGGGCAGGGTGTCCGGAATGGGCCATTTCCTGTTGTTGACATTCATGGTAATATCCCGCCACACGCGCTCATTAGCCAGTGAACGAGCTGGGTCCTGTGGAAAAGGGCTGAAACTGAAACTGACCGCCCTTTCGAGCAGGGCATGTAGGAAGGCTGTTTGTTGCATTCGTGAAGCTTCTTTCGTGTCCCTCCCGCTCGCTTATGGGCCGCGACCTGGTTGTTGGGTGGACAATCCACCAGGTCGCGGCCAGGCCAGCCCGGCGAGCTCATAAACTCAATTCGCGCACAGACTACCACCGTTCCCAGGGCCTGCAACAGCTTCCGTTGGGGGTTTGGTTTGCTCATTGCAATCTCTCTGTGCGTGTGGCAACATCCAGGCAATTGGACGTTTGTTGGTCCCTTGCCGCCCCGCTGCGGGATCCGGGACTGAGGTTTTGTCCGGGCTTTGGCCACTGGTTCATGCCGTTGGCGTGGAGGGCGAGCCTTGCTCGCAGAGGGATCCCAGGCTTTCACATCGCCGTTTCGCGGTGCGATGATCTCTTCCGTCTTGCATTCCTGCCCTCGTCAACAGCGGCACAACGGCAAGAACCTCGGGGAGATCAAACAACAACAGCAAGGCGCACGAGTCTTGGCGCTGGGTATATAGGCAAGCATAAATGATCGTTGTCATGGTGATGTCTTGCCTGGGAGTGGGTCGTCACGACCGTAGCCGCCGAGCTGCATGCAGGCTGCAGGATGTCATTCCAACTGAGTAGGGGGACCTGGGAAGCTTCTTCAACAGTATACCTCCATACACTGCCCGATTTGCTTCGGGAAGGGTCATGGCGGTGGCTGTTGTTCGACAGTGGGCTCCAGTGTACTCAACAAATATCTCAAAAAGAGATCAGGTACCTGGCCAGGTAGTGGTAGCTTGAGGGAACAAACACGTGAGGAGATCGGGTGTAAGGCGACGCCAGTCTCACCAGCCACAGTACTTCCACCCCCTGGTGAAGTTCTGGAAATTATCCTGGGAGCGGGAGCTTCAGCTCGTCAGATTTAGGAAGCTATCCCAGACATCCCCGCTTTGCGACCCCGGCCTCATGTCAAAGCGTCCGGTGGGGGGATCCAGATCCACAGCGGCAGCAACCTCATTCAACCTCAGACCAAGACACCATCGATCGGCAACGAGAAGTACGGAGGCAGACCCACGATAAACGAGAACATCGGAGACATGACTATCCTGCCAGTCGGACGCAGGGGAGGCATCACGTCGCGCAAATAATTCCCTCGTAGACTGGGGTGCTAAGTCAAGCCGGCAGATATTGCGGAGGGTAGCCCGTCTATTTCCTGAGAACACGGAGCTCGGTGGGCCGCCGAATTGTCAGCCGGAGCTTGCGCTGGGTACCTTCCTCCCCTCGCCTCGTTTAGCCTTGCCATCCTCCATTCCGAGGATTGTTCTGCGCACGCGCTTGGGGAGGAAAAGAAGGAAGGAACAATTTCAAAGTTGGTCCATCGAAGCGGGCCTCCCGCATTCGGGTAATTATTCGCACGACAGTCTGTGTCAGTGTATTGTGTACCTGCACGTCACATGCGAGCCAATGCCAACAGCGGGCCCTGCCTGCAGCTGCACAAGCATGACATGTACACTCTGTATGTAGGCTCTGCCGATCTGGGTCTGTGAGTGAGTGGCTGGCAGGGCCAGGCTAGACTGTAGGCCTAGCTAATCCAGGTGAGATCGATCGCGGAAAAGGGCAAGACTTGAGGCGAAACCTTGCAGTGGTAATGGGCGTTATTTTCACACGGATTTGCGTGCGGTGCTGCTCGCGCTCAGGCTTGCCTGAGGCAAAAGCAATTCTGATTGTTGACTTGACTTTCATGGCCGGCCGGCCCGGAGACGTCACGGTCGTAGTGTGGTGGCATTTGGCCCGCATGCTAGCGGGCACATTCAGCATTGAATACTCTTCCGATTAACTGCTAGCATCTGCTGCAAGCCTCCCGGTTGCCAGTCCCTACGCAGGTCGCCGCTGTTGTGGCCCTTCTCTCCGTGGTGCTTCTATAACGATATTCTGCTGAGTACGCAGGTAGGTACTGCGTGTGGCCGCCGGGAAGGCAAAACGGAGGCAAGGGAAGCTCATTGTTGTGCAACTTTGTCACACGGGCGAAACTCACCATAGGCGGCGCATCTTCAACCTGGCTTTCCCGGCTTGCCGGTCTGTTGTGCTTCTCGAAGTCTTGCCGTCTGCTGTTTCGTGGCGTCCATTGTTTGTCGTTTTTTTGTCGTGCCTCGTTGCAGCGGCGGCGGCGGGGCGCGCACACACATATCGGGACCGATATGTGCGCCCACGAGTGCCGGGATTGTAATGACCACACACCCACCCTGGACCGGGCTGAGCTGAACTGGGCTACTGTTAGTGATCAGACGGAGACCTCGGAGAAGAGGCATGCGACGGTGACAGCCATTGGGGGAAGAAGGCGCGTGCAGTAGGCGTCCCTCGGGGGAGCACGGGCTGTTGGACGCCGGGAGTTGCATCGTGGCGAGTCTCTTGTTGTTGCTTTCGAATGTATCCTGCTGAAATATAAAGTGGAGTCTGATGAGAGCCCCCGGGGGTCCGCGGTACGTGTGTACGCGAGCGCACGGAAGCTGTCAACAACAATGTCATAACAGCCTGGAACATGTGCTGGCCGTCGTTTGATAATTGCCATGTGCATGCGCGACAGAGTGGGCAGATAGGGTCACAGCTGGCCTGGTATGGCGACCTCTTTTTGTTGTCTGTTATGTCGCCGCATGTTGCGCGGGCCCTATTTGGTTACGTGATTAATATGTTTGTAGCGACGGGCTCGGGTGTGTCTCTGATGAGGATGTTGAGTGGCTATACAGTTCTGGTCCGTCCCGTCTTTTTCTTGTCATCCCATGTGATGCCATCACTGTATCTTGGTGATACTGGCTGCTGTGAAAGTATGTTTATGCCAGATGGATGGGTGACGAGCACGACTTCTTTCCTTTTTGAGAGGCGAGCTTGTGACCCTGGCTGTATTTCTTCTTGATGGTGTGATGTGACGTCCTGCTGCATTAGGTATGTATCAGGGACTGGAGGCTTGTCTTGGATGTCGTTTGTTTACCCGGCCATTAACTGGTGTGCAGAGGAGCCGGCGTGGAGCCTCTGCCTCGGGCTGTTTTTACCGTTTGTCGAGCCGATAAACGGGTCCAGCTTCCGGTCGAGTACGACCCTGAGCTCTTACATGCTGCTTTATAAGGTAAGCATCATCTGCACTTGGGGATATGCCCGAGATGACAGGAGGGAAGTGGCTCCTGCTCGTAACAGTCTCAGCTGCTTGAATTTCACAGAGGAACGGGCGGGCCGCCCGTGCGAAGACAGGCCCTGCCGGGCTACGTGTGACCTTGCAAGTCGCAACAATGGCGACGTTGGACAGGCCGAGAGAGCAAACGTGTGCGCTAATAAGACACGGAGGCCCGAAGAAGTGCGGACCGAGGCATACTTGCCTCCAGGACGACTCCTCTTGAGACGGACAAGACAGCAGGGACGACAGCAGGGTGATGCGAGATCAACTCAGGGGCCCCTCTCTTGGGACATACGCAGGTCTGGCCAGCCCTAAGCTGCACCAGGGTCGCAAGTGTCAAGGTGGTCGAAACCTTGTCTGGACCAATCGAGAACGGACGTTTGAGGTGCCGCCGGTCTGTCAAAAACCTTCTCCGCGCCCGCGAGGATGGATGGATGGATAATTGAATGAATGGACGGCTGGACGTGGGCTTCCTTTTGCCAGCGCATGATGCGTCGGGCGATTAGCAGATTAGGTGGACGAACTGGTCGAGCTGCCGGGACGGACCTTGCTGGAGGGTTTTGTAGTGGGCAGGCTGGCGCTGTGTTTCCGAGCCGAGAGCCAGGGCGTCCCCGGGGGGCTGGCTGGAGGCGGCGCAGAGGAGATTGATTAGCAGCATGCGTGCAGATTGTCGAATGCAGGGCGTTGATCAGTATTCGGTGTTTCTGCAAATTGATAGGTCTCAGCCAGCGCGGCGCTATTGTTGTTTCGATGCAAGTCAGATCGGTCAGTCTCCTTTTCCTGATTGCTGGATTCTTGCTTGTCGACTCTCGGACTCGCAGCACCTGACGACTCGGCTGGTGAGCGAGGCCCACACGATGACGCGAGAGTGAGCGACCGATTACTTGATCCTGCCGGCCAGCAGCTGCAGGAGTTCGCAGTGTGGGTTAGTAGTGGCTTCAGAGGCACGGTGTAGACCAGGGGCAGAAGCAGGTTGGGAGAGCCAGGCCGGCTACCGGAATGTCTCTGTTGGAGCGATCAGTGGCTTGAGTGCTTGGCTTGCCTTTCAGTCGTGGGTCCTGATACCGAGAGTGGTGGCTGTTGGCATCTGGGCCTGGGCTCTGTCTCGTCACTCGTGGATGCCCTGGCCGCAGACGCAGGTTGAGATTATCCCATAAGAGACGCCAGCTATAGTTGCTTAGCCTCGGAAATACCGGCCAACTGGCGCGAGGGGTGTGGTCTAGGATCAGTTGCCCAGAGCCACCAGCCATAGTGTAAGCGTACGTAGTAGGCAAGCCATGGTGATGGCTGAGGTGGCACGGGTGGTTGGATAGACTATGCGAGGCAAAGGGCTGGTTGCTTCTTCATTGATGTTTGGTGATGAGGCTGAGACGAGAGAGGTCGACGACGTAGCCGCACCGAACTGAATTGGTTGCACCGTTCCGTACCGTTCCGCACCGTACCGTACCTGAGAGCTGTCCCGTGCCGATCTGCTTCTGCCATGTCGTGTCGTGTCGTCTTCTCTGTCCTCAGGCTTTCAGGCTGTAACCAAAGCAGGAGCGGCAGAAATGGCGGGCAGTTACAGAGTACTCAGGTACCTGGGGCGAAACAGAAAAGGCAGGCAAGGCACCAAGGAAGGTATGGCAAATGCAAATCCGGGGGGATCTGGAAGAGCAGGCGGTTCCCTGCCCCTCTGGGGATGGCGCTGTTTCCAAGGTTGTTGACTTGCTCCGACATTTGTATACTGCGGGTCCTGGACGTGCTCGCCCTCTGGCTGCTCTTGCTGGTCCTTGCTGGGTCTGGCAAGTTGGCCAGGGCCAATGCTCCTGGCCCAGTGCATGTGTGCATGTACCGCGGTACGTGTTTCTGGGCCTCCTGGGGCGACTCGCTGGGTTCTATCAAAGTCTCGCGAAGCAGAATGGTACCTCTTCGCTGGCTCTTGCCGCCTTGTTCCACCGGGTCACTGCCTCCAGCCGGCGACATGGCCCTTACCCCGGTCACTCCTTGCTGCTGCGTGTGATAGTACATTCGTTCCACTCCCGCCTCCTTCAAGATGCAGACACACACACAGAAAACACACAGACCAGACGTGATTGTGCGGGCCACAGCAAGAAGAAGGGAGGCGAAGGGGGGAGAGGAGAGAGAAAAGGAGTGCAGTACAGCAGACACTGTCAGTGAGGAAGACGAAGGCAGCTCCCAGTGTCCCAACCTCCCAGGAAGACTCCAGGGAGACCTTGGAAAAGCATTGGCAAGCATCGCATCTGCATGTGGCCCCGGTTCCCTGTCACAATAATAATTACTGCTGCTGCTTTATACATGTGGTGTTGCTGATGCTGCTTGCTTGCTTGCTCCTGGCCCTCGAATCCATTGGCGCCCGTGGCCAACGTATCTGGGCACTTTCTAAGACGGGCTAGCCTGTATGACGGGCTGCAGCTGAGAGGATCCATTGCTGGCCGCTGCTGCCCACTGTCCCCATTGATTGACCAAGGAACGCGGGAAAGTCGATCGATTCCAAACAAAAAAAAATAATACACACGACCGAGGACCACTCATCCAGCAAATCCAGCTGTCCAGTCCTGTCAAGCCGACTGCCTCTTCTTCTGACCAGCCAGCCTGACCTCGACCTCGAACGGGACTCGACTGGCTGGACTCGGCTCAAACACAACTCGTCGAGTTGACTCGACTCGACAAGGCCAACTACTCTCCCGGGTAGCTTGCCCCCACCTTCGCGAAATCGCCCTCGCCCTCTCCCTCTCTCTATCTTCCAACACGCCCGGACACACCACAACACAATAACAACAACAAACAGGTGGGACCAATCCCGTGTACGTCAATTACAAAACCAGAAACACGACACAGCACCACAACAGCATACGCAGCAAGGAACAAAAAGAGAAGAAAAAAAAGAACCCAAAAGTTCGAAGCAGCAGGACCACTCGCATCTGGGCTCTCATCTCACCTTTCCCATCGCGCCAACCTCAATTCACCTCAACTTACCTCGCTCGGGTGTTTTCTTTCAGCTAGGAGCAAGTAGGATCTGGATCTGGCCCACTCTTGCCGGTGACCTCTCCATTCCCTGCCCGTCCCCTGCGCTTGCCCTGTCCTGCCTTATACCTTGCCCTGCCCGCGGCGTACTTAGACCACTCCTCTCGCTCGGCCCTGCTGTACATAGACCACCCGAGTACATAGCCCAAGTACTACCTCTGCCCCAGGTGTACATCTCCGCCTGTACGTACCTCTGTACCTCGCTCTACCTCGACCTCTACCTCTCTTATCCCAGGTTGGTGGTTCCTTGCCCTCATCATCCCTCCCCGCTGCTGCCCGCCTACTCCTCCTTCCTCACGCCGGGTCTGCTTCTGTCTTGTCTCACGACATCACCCTCCTCTCACTTTCACTTTCTTGACCTCACTCACTCTTTTCTCTTCTCGTGTGTCTCTTTTGTATTTCTTTCCCAATCCGGGTCCTTCGCAGCTGTCAGGAACGTGTCAGAGCGTGCCCCCTGCCTGCCTCCCCCCTCTCTTGTCACTCCTGGCACTGCGCATTAACTCGCCATCTACACATTACCCACGTCCACAGACCCTCCCAGCCAGTAAGGTGCCTTTCCCACATGGGCGTCCCAATGCCAGCTGCTGTTCCCCATCATCGTACATTACACTGCATTGCTTGCATTGCTTGCATTGTTTCTCGTCCCGCCCTCCTTCTGCTGTGGATCGACTGCAGCCGCTGACACAGCCAATCTTCAGACGGCCTGCCATTTGGGACAACAGCATTAATTGACCGCAGACCACCTTTCTGCCCCAACTCAGCACCACTTGTCACCACCCTCTCGCCCTTCAAGCTTGTCTTGGACTTGCACTTCGACCTGCAACCCTATCATTGCCTGGGCCTCGCAACGGACTCCTTCGACCCCAGCCAAATAATGCAATGACGATGCGAATCACGACCGAACCGAACCCCCGATCCCCTTCGTCCCCACCCCTTTTTTACGGCTGCGGCTCCTTCAGATAATTCCCAGCGGCCACTATGCAGACAGTCCCAAGTGTAAGTGTGCCCATTCAAATATCTGGGGGTGTGTTTGTGTGTGCGCGCGTGTGTATGTCGTGCTCGGCCCTCCGCCCAAAAGGCACAGACGTGGGGATTTTGCTCGGACAACCCGAAGGTCAGGTCGAGTGCTGCTCGCCCCAGATGCAAGCATACAACCTTTCCGCCCAGAATCTTGTATAAGTGATGTGTCGTGCCATTTAGGCTTTGACTGGCCAAATTTCAAACTATGAGTGGTTACTGACCGGTCGGCCTTCGTTGCAACAGCTTGTTGGGACCGGCACCGTGGCTGCCGCTGCCTCCGCCGGCCTCGTCTTCGGCCAGCCTACCGAGTCGCTCACACCCTCGTCCCCCCGACCGTCCTCGCCTCTGAAGAGGAAATTGTTTTCCGACTTCAGTTTCGACAACCCGCGATCAACACCAACCCCGCCACCCCTCTCACCACCAGGGACCAGCTCCGCCCGCTTCCCCCAACTTGTCGAGGACGACCGGACCGACCAGCAGCAGCATCCTTCGCCACTTACATCCAACCCCGTCAACATCAGCCCAAGCTCTGGCTCGCAGACCACCCCTCCCAAGTCCAGCAGCCGCCGGCTTTCAACCATACGCGCGACCGAGGTGGTAGCTGCTACTGACCCGGGTCGGGAGTCTATCTCGTCGCACGGCTCGTGGATGAGGAGACTGTCTCTGCGACCTCAGTCACAACACGGCAGTTTGCGCTCTATTGCCGAGCCAGACTCGGCTATTTCCTACTCGCAAGGGTCAGGGCCGTCCATACTGTCTCCCACGGGCTCTGTTGCGCCCCAGTTACCAACCCCCAACAAACTGGTAAAACGGCCAGGAACAGAGAGCATCTTTGCAAGGCGTGGCTCCCGCATACAAGTCCCGACTCTTCGACGACCCGCAACAAGTCATCAACGGTCTGCAACCATTCAACAAGTCCCCTTCTCCCCAGCGCTGGAAGTTCCGTCAGATGGGGTTTCATCTGGCCAGCCGTTGCGCCCCAGAGCCTCGACAACCGGTCGCCCGAACAATGTGCCATGGAGGTTGCAAGAGGCTCCTGGCTGGACGTCATACTTTCACGCGAGGAGGGTGAGGACTTCGAGACGGAAAACCGTGGTTACACCCATCACACCCAGCGTTGAGAGCAGCAGCCCGGTGGAGTCGCAATTACCAGGCACACGGATCCACTTGCGGCGTGGCAGCTTGTTACCTGCGCCCTATCTTGTGAATCCTGCGGTGATTACTGGTGACCCCTACATGATGGCACCGGTGGAACGCGAACTGGAGTCGGCCCTGCCCGCGGAATCTGCAACTTCACCACGGCAGAGCCCGCAAAACTCGAAAGAGTCCACTGATCGTCTTGAGAGGACGCCAACCAAAGGAAGTCGACGGTCTCTTTCGGCGCAGTTTGGCGCGTCAGGAGGTTGGATTGCACGGGCGGGCAGCCTGCGCCGTCCAAAGAGGAAATCTCTCGACCAGGTCGCAGGCAGGCGTTACGCATCGGATCCGGTTTCCACTTCACCCAAGGCTGCTCGATCAAATGGTGCAAAGTCCGACATGGAGGCGCTCTTCACGCCCCCGTTGTCTGGACGCAAGGAGACCCAAAACACGGCCAATTCGGCATCGCAGGAGCAGAAGCGCGATGCCATGGCGTCTATACCTCCCCTGTCGCGCCTGTCAAGCTTCCATCTCGACCTGTCCAAGATGGGACCATCTCCTCCACATTCTGCAGGACTCCAGGCACCGAGCCCCATCCAGATCAGCCCGACGACTGCGCCACAAGGCGCACCGTTCTCATCTCACAGCCGAGCGGTCTCAAAGGAAGGAGCATCCACTCTGGCCGGATCTGAGATGTCGGTGCCTGGCTTGGCCTCAGGCGACGACGATGACACAGATTATAAGAGTGACGCAGTTTTCGATTCCTTCAGGACTAACGACTCAAACCGTGTAAGAGTGGTCGAGACACCTCTGGACTCGATGTTTGACGAGTCACCCCTTGGCACATTGGGTAATGTGAAGGCGAAGAGGCTTTCGATACAGGAAATTCTAGGAAACAACTGGGACGGAGATACCAGGATCATGGAGGAGGATGAAGGGTCTTCAACTCCTATCCGTGGAATCCACGGCCCACACATCGCTGACGATACCGACGACGCCGATGATCGAGCGACTGAGATTGCGAAGTTCCAGATCTCAATTGGCAACAACGCCCGGAATTTTGGCAGGCTTTCACTGGATACTACTGATGATGACTACGATTGGGCCAGGGACGACGAGGACGTTCTGAGCAACCCGCTCTCCCCGCCGACGAGCTCCGTCAACTCGCGAAGAGGGGTCAGCCCCCAACTGCGGTCAGCATTGGCTAACATCAGTGGCAATGCCACCCCTGATTCCTACACAACAGGAGTTACGACCGAGCGTCCGAGAAGCAATGTCTTCGATTGGAGCGAACCCTCCCATGAGAAGGCCGACGACAGCTTCACTCGCCCAAGAACTGTTCACGGCAAGCGTGAGCTGGATCTGCGGGGTGGACGAACGCCAATTCGGCCGATGGCCCATGTCCGCAGCCAGAGTGTGCCTGTTGTTGAGCCAGTGGATATCGTCAAGGGCGCGCCAAAATTTGGCACGTGGGGGTTAAGTGCGAAGAATGCCAGCGAAGATTGGGATGACGACTTTGAGTTCGACGAGGGTAGCACCAGCGGCTCGGGCCCGAAGAACCCTGTCCAACCATTGTCCATGAGTGTGCCCCCTTCAATACAAACCGCGCAGGCGACCGTGAAGGCACACTCAGGTCACATCCGAGAATTGTCGTTGCTCGTCGACAGCCTGAAGCGCCTCTGTCGGCAAGGTCGGGAGTTAAACCTGCTGAATGGCCAGAGTGCTTTGTTGTGGAAGGAAGCAGAGAACATCATCGCCCTGGCATCACCGGATGAAGATGAAGTAGATGACAACGAAGCGGACCAAGACTCCTCCGATTCCGAGTCCTCACCTCTTGACGATCGGTTCCTAGACGGAGGGTTTGACGCTGCCTCGCTGGACCGGGTCGATGCCACTGTTGAGGCGCACGAGCCCGACATCCCCAAGAACGCTGTGATCCGGGAGAGGCAGATTGTACGTCGTCGCTCAGTCTTTTCTCCAGATGACGACATCTTCGGCAATACTTGGTCATTGGAGAAGGAGAGCACCCGACCACACACTCCCAGAACCCCGGACCGTGTGAGGGAGTTCCACACTCCGGATGGCGCTGTCGTTTCGTCCGTAATCGCAGCCATGGAGCAGCAGCGGAGCTTACCCGGTCGCCGTCAAGAGTCACCTTTGAAGCCGTCCAAGGCAAAACTCTTCTTCGACACGAACAGCCTTCACGAGCTCGTCAGGCGCGCTAGCAGCGTTTTCCACACCTTGTCCGACATTATCCGCAAGGAAGAGCTCCTCTCAATGAGCCCCCAAGCCACACCCACAAAGCTTGATCGCATCCGGCCCGGCCACGGTGGCAGCCCGGCCTTCACGCGTGTCTTCACGGACCCTGACACGAGTCCGCCACGACATCTGGTTAGGAGCCAGAAGAGCCACTCACCACTGCCTCGCAACTCCCTAGACTCCGGTCTGAACCAGCGCATGCAGATGATGACAGTCAGCTAGACGAGAACACCGCCACCAAACCACGCCGCCGCACTTATATAATGTTTGATAACACGCCGCGCGAGCAACACCCACTCGTCCTCCCCCCATCATCGGTATCGGTAACGGCGACCGCACCAATTGTACATGTACGAATACTTAAAAGCTAAATCATTTTCGCCTGCGGTTTTTCCTTCGGACCCTGGTTCATTTGCATAGCAGCCCTGGAATCGGAAAAGCCCTGGCCTGGCGGTCTGGTACACAGCAAAAAGAGCCCTTTGTTTTTCATCATAGCAACTGCAGCAGATCTGCTTTCTCAGGAAGTAAAGCACCCGGTAATACCAACGGCGAGAGAAGGACGTTTTCACTTTACACCTGTCTACAAGAAATGTTTTTCCCACATCGGTAGCTTCTCACCGAGGCAAGCCGGCATGGCATCAGGGATCTGGACGGCACTGGCCGTCGCTGGATGCAAGAGGTTGATGCAAGGGAGGGACAAATATGGAGAGGGCTAACTTGGCATGGCACTGCTGAGTGAGAAATGGATCGGAATTTGTTTGGGGGAACGGAATCGGAAAGGAATCGGTCAGGTCAGGTCAGGTCAGGCAAGGTGTTTTGGTTTTCCCCGCCAACAATCGGAAGCATCATGGCCGATGTTACTATGCATGGAGCTCTCTCATGGCTTTTGTATTTCCAAGGTTGACTTGTGTCTTTAAAAAACTTTTTTTTTTCTTTCGCGGCCGTTGTTCATAGTCATGGGCCTTCCTCGCTCCTCCGAGCCGATGGATGCAGCCAGTCCCGTTGTTAACGGGACGTGTATGGAAATAGACAGACTATTGATGGCTGCGTGAGACATTGTTGTTCCTGAGCTACGTACTCTACTTCTTCTGTGGCTGTGAATGTGGCTGTTGCGGTTTTGAAAAAAAACAAGAAGAAGAAAACGATTAGCCAATGATAGCATGCCAATATGGACGGTTGACTGCATAATACCTCGTTCAGATAAGAACGTTTCTGCAAAAGTAGGGAGGCATATGTTGTGGCGCAAAGGAGGGGGGCCGAGGCGTCGGCTTCTGTGTCCTCGTCCGCCTATGAGCTGGTCAGACGGCACGGTGCTGCCCGCGAGGCTTGCTCTAAATGACCTCCGATCTGCTTGGCTCAGGGTTGTCCTTCGCCCACACCCAACTTGATTCTCTGGCTAGGATCGCTTCCGTTCTATGCGTTTTGTTTTGCTTAGGTAGGATTCCCCGTGGTGCACGGGCTGCCTATGCGCCTTCCTTTGCCTCGTAGCTTCACCAGGACACATGCCTCCTGCTGCCGCGCGCTTACACCCTGTGCGACTGAACCTGTCTGTCTGTCTGTCTGTCTGTCTGTCTGCATGCGCTTTGGGATGGCTGCGTTCGCGGCTGCGTCTGCGCCCGCTTTCGCGCCTGTCTCAGTTTCTGACAACAGCATTGAGTGGGCTCCTTGGCGTTGAGTGGGATTCTGAGCGAGTGAGAGGCGTTGTTATGCGGCGATGTATACATTGACAGACAGATACATGCGATAGTGCGCGGCTGTTGAAACGGGACTTTGGGGGCATGTACACACAGCAAGAGTGGATTCCATGCTGCTAAGAGGCCTACGTCGGTTATCGACTTGGATATCTTGAGAAGGAGTTGCGATGCATATGTGCCGCTGTTATGGAATGCTGGTTTCAGATGGGTGCGGGAGAAGAGGGGATACACGGCAGGTGCGGCAACTGATGTTGGACGGCGGGTGGTGATCCGGAAATTTGGTACACTAGGGGGACGCTGAGATTTGCCAGTGTGACCAAATCAGGCCTCACATGATTTGAATCGCGAAGATTATGAGGCCAGAGAGAGGCAGGCAGTTCAGTTGATGAATAGTCATTAAAGATTTGATTTTGGGGAGATCGCCTACCGATCTGTTCATCTCGTCTCATCTCACGGGTACGAACCGAGTCGAGCTGTCAGTCTGTCAGATGGGAGAGCTTCATCCACCTGCTGGCCGGTGCATTGCTGCCCCAATACTGTATCCGGGTAAGCCGCAGACGTACTTAGATAAGTCTACACAGTGACTCTCAGTCAAAACTTCCAGAGCTGTTAGTAGACTGCTGGTTGGCAACAGGCAGAAAGATAAACAGTGCAGGCAGAAAGATACAGATGCAGGCAGCTACAAAATACATGCCACACACGGTACTAATTGGTCCAACTCCTGGCCTAGTGAGGTTAGTGCACCTGCCAACTGGTAAACAGTGGGGTGTCCAAGGGCAGGAGCGTCCCCAGCTCGCGGCTTCCGTGGCCAATGAGCAACGGCCAATGGGCGGTGAGGTCCAACGGGCAGTGGCCCGTGCACGCAATCAAAAATCAACAAACCGTGCCCACTCCTGAGGGGTGCTTGGTGCTTGGGTGCTTGGTGCTGGACCCTTCACCCCTGGCACCTGGCACCTGGCACTGGCAGCAGCAGCAGCTCCGGCACAACAGAGTGAAAGAGGGAAAGCGAAGGGCCTCCACTCCACTCTTTTCTCCCAGACCCAGACTGGCCCTGCCAGACAATCCATCCCAATCCCAACACCACCACCGTCGCCGCCGATACCCAAACCTCACCTTCTCAATCTCGCTCCGAGCTACCGGCCCTTCGTCTTGGACCTCGCTGCTCTCGTTTGTCTACCGCCATTCTTCTGTCTCGACCCGACTCGACAATAGCGTCGTCCAACCTTCAAAATGCGTGAGATTGTGAGTTGTTCTCGCCCCCCAAAAAACCACCACTGAGACGCGTCGTCGGCCCATGCTGCTTTCGCATCGTCTGCCCCTGAGCCTGAGCCTACCCCACCATCGCGACCGCACCCACGGTCGGGCCTCAAAACATCGCCAACACCCTGGGAGGCGCACCCAGATGCCCTCGAAAGACGCGTCAGATTGCTAACGTGAACTTTTTCTCGCCTCTAGGTTCACCTTCAGACCGGCCAATGCGTAAGTTGCTCCTGTCAACACCAGCGGACCTTATCATCGCCACCTGTAGCTGACACGTTTCCCAGGGTAACCAAATCGGTGCTGCTTTCTGGTGCGTTCCAGCTCGAGCTCCAAGTCCACCGCCGCGACGCTCGACACGCGACAATACGACCTCGAAGCATCGTTGCTGACCTCGACTTTTAGGCAAACCATCTCTGGCGAGCACGGCCTCGACAGCAATGGCGTGTATGCACCTCCTATTCCCTGCCCACTGATCTTGGTCTCTCTTTCGGCTTGGCACTGACAATCGCACAGTTACAACGGCACTTCTGAGCTCCAGCTCGAGCGCATGAACGTCTACTTCAACGAGGTAAGTCAATAACAGCACAACATTCATCCGACCATCTCCAACACGGTTTACTGCCGTCGCCCGAAGTTCGCTAACGCGTTATCGCCCAGGCCTCCGGCAACAAGTATGTTCCTCGCGCCGTCCTCGTCGATCTCGAGCCCGGTACCATGGACGCCGTCCGTGCCGGTCCCTTTGGCCAGCTCTTCCGCCCCGACAACTTCGTCTTCGGCCAGTCCGGTGCTGGAAACAACTGGGCCAAGGGTCACTACACTGAGGGTGCTGAGCTGGTCGACCAGGTCCTCGATGTCGTCCGTCGCGAGGCTGAGGGCTGCGACTGCCTCCAGGGCTTCCAGATCACCCACTCCCTGGGTGGTGGTACTGGTGCTGGTATGGGTACGCTGCTTATCTCCAAGATCCGCGAGGAGTTCCCCGACCGCATGATGGCCACCTTCTCCGTCGTGCCCTCCCCCAAGGTCTCCGACACCGTCGTCGAGCCCTACAACGCCACCCTGTCCGTCCACCAGCTGGTCGAGAACTCGGACGAGACCTTCTGCATCGACAACGAGGCCCTGTACGACATCTGCATGCGTACGCTCAAGCTGTCCAACCCCTCCTACGGCGACCTGAACTACCTGGTGTCGGCTGTCATGTCCGGCGTCACCGTCTCCCTGCGTTTCCCCGGTCAGCTGAACTCTGACCTGCGCAAGCTGGCCGTGAACATGGTGCCCTTCCCTCGTCTGCACTTCTTCATGGTCGGCTTTGCTCCCCTGACCAGCCGTGGCGCCCACTCCTTCCGCGCCGTTACCGTTCCTGAGCTCACCCAGCAGATGTTCGACCCCAAGAACATGATGGCTGCCTCTGACTTCCGTAACGGTCGCTACCTGACGTGCTCTGCTATCTTGTAAGTCTCCCAGATACCTTCGCACCCATAAAGTGGTCGCCCGCTGACAATGCCCTCTAGCCGTGGAAAGGTCTCCATGAAGGAGGTCGAGGACCAGATGCGCAACGTCCAGAGCAAGAACTCATCCTACTTCGTCGAGTGGATCCCCAACAACGTCCAGACCGCCCTCTGCTCGATCCCTCCCAAGGGCCTCAAGATGTCCTCTACCTTCGTTGGTAACTCGACTGCTATCCAGGAGCTGTTCAAGCGTGTGGGCGAGCAGTTCACTGCCATGTTCCGGCGCAAGGCTTTCTTGCATTGGTACACTGGTGAGGGTATGGACGAGATGGAGTTCACCGAGGCTGAGTCCAACATGAACGATCTGGTTTCCGAATACCAGCAGTACCAGGACGCCTCCATTGATGAGGAGGAGGAGGAGTACGAGGAGGAGGTTCCCCTTGAGGGCGAGGAGTGAATAGTGGTCTGATGAGATCTGCTGTCTGGATTGGTTCAATGATCTAGGACTCTGTTACCGTCCTTAATCCGTCATCATTGTACCCCTGACACTTCTCACTCATTTCTTGTGTGCGTGTGCGCGCGTGTGCGAATGTGTGGGACGCTTGAAGCTGGTGTGAATAGCTATTCGATTCATGATTCGGGAGGAGCGGGGGTGTTCTGGTAATTATTGAATGACAGACCCGGCCGATCGTCCGAAGAAGAGAGCAGAGCAAAAAGGGGAAACATTGATTTTAAAAATATACCTCTTTGTAGTTGAACCCTGTGCCCACATCTGGCCTGCCAGTTTCGCACCCTTTCATCCATACATGCACCCACTTTTCCATTTGGAATGAAATTCACAGGATGATTGCTTCACAGTATTCCATTCTCCACATGTGTGTACACTTTGTTTCAAATGTCTACCGCCTGGCGATGACCTTCCATGGTGTAGTGTCTAGTCCTTCGAAGGCTTATTTCCTGATTTGATTCTTGCTAGACGTAACAGCGTAAATGAGTACTAAGTTGTTACACATCCTTCCCTCCTCGAGCAACACACAGAAATACCTAGGTAAGTCATTACAATCAACAATGGTCTTTTCCAGGGCAGCATATCTCATGAGCAACTGGTGCACGCCTTTAGCAATACGAGAATGGCGTTCAATGTACTCGGCCCCGATGAAGTAGTAGCACGTTGCGAAAGTTTCAGTGTCCGCCACCGAACCAGCATGCTCAACAACAGGCATCCAAGGGGAAAATGTGCATGGTTATCTCAGCCCGAGGAATATACATTGCTACATATATTATCCTTTCATTTCGTCTTCTATACGAGTCTGATAGTTCTCTGCGTCCACCCCAACGATACCGCATCAACAAAGTCCCAGCGTTGATTTGGCTTTCTGGGAAGAGCAAGCCCGACCCGGCGGTACTCTTTGGACCCCAAGCTCGGGGGCTCCAGAAGTAGAAGGCAGTGCCCCATGTTTGCGACCGTGACATTTCGACCTCCTCCATCCGCATCGTCCATTATCGCACCTGCACAAAGGGTTCCATTTTGGCCAGGGCCAGGTATAATAATCGTCTGTTCCACCTGACGCCATGACTTGTAGAAAGTGCCGTCTCGGAGCACACTCCCAAGAGTGATCGTAGTCTCTAGGTCGACATAAGCGAAGAGCACATCACCAAAGGGGTTCTCCGGTTTGTTGGCCCAAGACACATCCTGGAGTCTTGGAAACGAAGCAGGGAGTCTTAATGTGGAATCAAACAGCCCGGGGGTTGCGCAGTCGTATGAGACTGCCGAATTCTGAGAGGCCCACGACCACGTTGGGCAGGAATACGTCTTGGACTTGCAGCCTGGGCCGCTACGCCTCCATAGAAGGCCTGGGACGATGCAGTCTCTCCAGAGTCCCGCAACGTAGGCGATGTGCCGATTCGAATACGTTGCTCTTGCCAGGGCGCTGATGGCAATCAACCTGTCCTGCTCGTATGTAAGCTGGCGCCGTGTGTAATCTACGACGACTCTCTTGTACCACATTTCGATGATAGCCGTCGCGTCAAGCGCAAAGCTGTAATCGAATATTGGATACAGCCAGTCCCCTTGTAGCTGGGGAAAGTTATCCTCGCTGAGCCGGCAGTGCCCACATTCCCACAGGAGCTGTTTTGAGGTGACGTGAAGAGTGCGTCTGGGCATGATGTGCTCCTGTAGAGCCCATGCTCTCTGGGCGAGGACCCCACTCCGAACTTCGTCCTCGAACATCAAGGGAGGAATGTCGTATGGAACTTTTTGGATGTACAAGCGGCTAGACCGTCCATCTCTGAACCTAGTGTCCAATTCAAACCACCGCTTTTGAAAATATTCCGACTCGACGCATCTTTGGGATGCGTTGTTGAAACATCCGGATTCAGCTGAGACGCTTGCCGATAGAGAAATAGTCAGGAGGGAACCCAGGTAGATTCCGCTCATTTTGGCTGCTTCTGCTGCCCAATCGGATGTTGAATCTTGTATAATACACAAGGAGTCGACCCACAGATAGGAAATTTGGAGTCTTTCGCAGATGGAAATCGCGTCCTGCAACGTTTGTGGTAGATGTCGTTTGTTAATGCCATGTAGATGACTCTTCAACGTGGCGTATTTCGTTTGCCACGGCCGACTGTCACCTGGCTGTGCCTTGCCCCAACAGTAGCTCAAAGCTGCATATGGATAATTGTGACCATCTGTGTAAATAAGCCTTATAGTAGACGCCATTCCTCTCGTGCCTGGTTGGAGTTCGACTAGTCGAAGAGGATCTTGTGCTCGTAAAGACGCAGCTTCACTGTCGGATGCGACCACCTTGGAGTCTCCGGCCTCGTGACCACAGTATGGCTTGACGAAGAAATGCCCGGGGACAGGCAGCTTCCAATCCTCTAATCCCAGGGGGTTTTCCGCGGAAATACAACTTGCCAGCCATTCAGCCGCAATCTCAAAAGACCGTGGGCTGGATGTATCACTACCGATCTGTCTGATGTAATCGACGCCAAATTCCGTCGCCGGATCGTGCTCCTCAGTGAGGCAGATCATCGAATTGTCGCGTATCTTTCCCAGTTTCGTCCCATCTGGTGCAGGAAAAGTCCAAGAAACAGGGTCAGGTGACCCGTCGACAGTACCCTCGGGTGCCTCCCAGGGACGTAGGTCAATGAGATCGACTTCGAGTCGGCTAAAACCATCTTTAAATTGAGTCCGGCTCTGGCCATGCCCTGCGGGAGACCCGGGCCATTGGCCGTTCATCGAGTCAGGTCGAGCTTCGACATCCTCGCCTGTCTCCCCGAGGGACACAACTACTTGATATCTATCAGGAGTATAATTCGTCCATGACCTGAAGTTTAAAAACAAACCATCAATTATGTGGCAAAATTTGCAACTTTTCGCATAGATGTCTGAGAGCATGGAGTGCTTGTAACCTCCAGGCTGGGCCAGGTTCTCGGCATTCATCCCCAAACAGATGTCGCAGAGCTCGTCAACATCAGAAGGCGTTACTTCGGTGCGATCGCCGAAGTCCGAGGCTGTTGGGCTGAGAGAAAAGGGATCATATAGACCGTCGCATTGATCGAACACTTCCCGAAGGTCACCGAATGACTTCACGCCTTTTCTCAGTGCGTTCACTGATGGCATGGAGAACAGATCCTGTGAAGAGAGCGTGGAACCTGAATCATCCTGTGACTCGGTGTCATAATACTTGATGCCTCCTGCGGACCAAGACTTTCGCCTGGGCTGTTCCAGATGGCTTGGGAGATGTCGAGAGTCGTATGACATTCTCATCGTAGAGACTCTGCGAAATGCACGGTATCTCGGCCTGTCTGAGGTGGGACTATAGAACGTATCGCGCTGCCCTGTCCCGGCCCCTGAGGATGAGCAATAGCCGTTCGTTATCGCCTTCAAGGTTGGTTGCTTTTCTCCTAGGTATTGGCATGCTTTTGATCCAAGACGAATCAGCAGGATTGCGACGACCTTCCAATCTTAGGGCCAATGTCCTGCTGGATTTCCTAGCCTTTTTTTTAGAGGTCGCGTAGAGTCGCAGTGCTTGTCGTTTGAGACGCTTCGATCCGCCGTTCGTTAGATTGGCATAATTCGTGTGATTGAGTCGTTCAGAGGCAAGAGATTCTATTGACTCCACATGAGGCTGAATGTGCGGCATGCAGTCCCGAGATGAGCCTGTGGAGCGCACATGCAAGAAACAGCGTTGAGTTGAGAAAGAAGCAATTGGCCGTGGATGGGATGAAAGCAGAGATGGCTACGAATTAAAATGCCGTAACCGCGCGCCAAGTCAACCCCAGCTGCAGTCAGCTGCGCCTCTACTGAGAATGACGCACACGTCCTGTGGAGAAGGTAACGGGGGCAGCTGTTGGCCGCCCGAATCAGAACGTCTGCAGGCTTCGTTACATATTGCCAGTGTTTGGTCTATTCAGTCCGCACCTTGTCGAGGTAAATTACGTTAGGCATAGTCTTTAATTGAGGTTTGCTTCTTAAGTTGTGTCTTCACAAAACGAACCTCGACAGATATTCAAGCTAAGGTCTAGTAAGATTTTGTATGCACGCCAACGCAAAGGTCCCGGGCTTGTATACGTACTATATCGTGATTTAAGCTACGTGCATGCGTACGAGTTGCGAATGGAGGCATAAATTCACAGCTTCCTCTCCAGCCCTTGTCCGTTTACAAGGTGTCTTTAAATTTGAGAAATTGTCGTCCTGCTTGGGTTTGTTACGGCACTAGAAGATGCATTTGTGAAGCTCATCTGTTTTTGCTGATGACTGGCCAGATCCTTTGAAAGGGCCGGCTGTCCTTCCCTACCTACTTAAAACAGCCTTGGAGCTACACTATTATATGTCAGGATCATGTTCGCTGGGTTTGGGAACACTGAGATACGATCAGTGTGTGGTTGCAGTAAATCTCGAGATCGGCCAATGGCCAACGCGAAGGGGGCGATCGCCCTCGAATAACTAATTGTCAGAGATAGGTGAACCATCGTGATCTCCTCACATGCCTTTTGTCGGCCTGGCCCGCTGTTGAATTACCTCCGACTTGGACGGGTCGTATCCAGACGAGGGCGTGGCGCAGAGGGGCCGGTTGTTTGAGTCCATTCTCAACTATAGATCCTGGCGTGGAAAGGCAGAATACCGGCGCTTTCGTAGCCGGCCCGATTGAAGAGAATTTATCTACATCCTTTGAGCCCCAAACGGCGATCTGCCTGGGTATTCTTTGGAAAGGGCGGGATAGTCTGCCTAGGCGAGGTATTATTTCCGCATCACGGAGTCTCACTAGTGTGATACTTAGGCGTTCATGTCTAATTTAGGCATTCTAAACTTGCAAAACACGAAAAGTTAGATCTTGGTAAATGCAAGCTGAGTAGATATGTCAATACGAAGAGGACAAGTAGACAATTGGGATCTGATCCACTAGTGTAGTGAGTCTGATGAGTACTGGAACAATGACTTAACCCTTCATTCTGTTTTCATGACCGGCATAGAGTCAGCGGCCTCGGCCGCGTTCCGGAGCACGACTGGTCTCGGTATACTCGGAGGGGCCTGCCGAGGCGGACTTGAAGGCCGGCTATACCGTGTGCTGAATTGCTTGCAATCCGGGTATCAGGTAGCGACGGTGGCTGGGTCCTGGCCAAGGGCTGTAGTGTGCTAAGCGAGCCCCACAGATGGCACCGCAGTCGCAAAGCCTTTCACCCCGTGACTGTTGACAGGAGGCAGAAGGGAGATATTCACAGTCTGGGCCCTGGATGCGCAGATCGCATGGGCGGTTGAGCGATGGCCGCGATAATCCTACTACTTAGCGCCTGTTTAAGCGCCTGACGGGCGAGAGGAAAGTGTAAAAAGAGAATGGGCCCGCGCGGACTGACGGTGACATCGACGGCGGGTCTCTCGGGGGACCCATGATCCACGTTTGCATAAGCGGCTCTCTCGGTACTGGAGTGGATCCCGGGGACAGGGCGGAAGCAGAGGATGAAGAAAAGGAAGAGGTGCTGGAGGTTGGCTGGCTGGTCAGTCGAAGGATTGCTCACCCGGGCGGCTGATGCGCAAGTAGAGATATGCCCAGTGCAATATGAGAATACGATTGCTGATGCATGATGCAAGGGACAGGATGGGAATTCTGGCACCAGTGGTGGTGTTGGTTCTCTTGGAGAAAGATGGGCCTGCGCGTGTCGCCGGGGGCCTTGTTGGGTCGGTGGAGACGATGATCACGGCTTCGTCGAACGGGGAGAGCACATGCAAGTGGGCTCGCCATATCTTACATACAAAATCGATGATAGCCTGGTGACACAGGGGTGAGCTTGATATGGTGCAGATAGCATGTAGTCTATTCAGCCAGGCACTGGTGTCGTGCCGCAGCCCAAGGAGACACAGTCATCAGCTGACAAGAGCCAGCAGTCAGAAGAGCAATGCAGTCAGTCCGTCAAGTGAGGCAGCCGGAGCACGTGCCCGTGCTTCCCGTGCTGTCGGGTCGACGTTTGAGCTACGCCCTGCCATGCGAGATTGGACAAGACTAAGATGCGATGCGCCTCGTCTCGTCATAGTAGATTAAATCTGGTAGATGAGTCGAGTGAATGATCGAGTGATTGAGCCACACCAGTTTCCAAGCTGCAGCCGCCGTTGGTACCTTGGGCCCCTGTCGGCGGATTCGCCTAGGGTCTCCCCAACCCCCCGGGATCTCTGTGCTTGTGCCTGCCTTTGCCTTGGACGTCTGGAGGCAGGTGAGCTCATTCACCCCACTGTCCCCTCCCCCAACTGCCATCCCAAACGGGCCCACCATTGCTGGAAACACCACTCGCTCACTCACTCACTCGCATGCGTGCACATTCGAGGGTACATACATAGCGGACGGCTCGCCCCTTGGTTGGTCCTGGCCGTGGCCCCCTTCGCCTGCACCTCGACTCACCTCAACTCGACCGACTTACTCACACACTCCTACGTCGTGATACCCTTCGTATCTTTGTTTCAGGACCTGATAGAATACCAAAATCACTGCTGTTCGTAACAAAGCAAGGCCTCACCGATCTGACATTGAGTGCTGCCGACTCAACTCTCCTGCTTTCACCGACTTTCCGCTACCTTACACATTACCTCAACATCTTCCCGTTGGTAAACAGCCTTGTGCGCGTTGGCTGGACTGTTTCATATCGCCTTTAGTCTGCCCAAAAATAAGCTGCAACGACCTTGCAAACGGTCAACTTCGCCTTTGTGCCGGCCCCCGCCACGGCCCGACAGCACGGCCGCCTTTGAGCCCCAGCCAGCCCCGACCACTGTGCTCATGGGTATCTTCTGCAGTATAAACCAGAATGGGCCCGAAATTACAGAGAAGGTCCAGGCCGAGAGCCTTCACCGTCAAGTTTCTCAACCTGTGAATCCGATCCTTCCTCGACGACGCACTTCCGGCTCCCCAGCTGACTCCCAGCCCAGCAGCAAGATGGTGAGGAAAATCGCACAGAAGGCAGAGCCTTATGACTGGGATACAGTCGCCCCTCTTGACCATATTATCGACCACAAACTGAACACCACTAGCCATCCGTCTGCGCGCCAGGATGACGACTACCAGAAGAGACGCGCGGAGCTCAAGAGGCGTGAGGCTGCTCTCGGCTTCGAGTGGGTATGCACCAGCCGCGCATCAACCAAAGAGCAGCGTGTAAATCGCATCCTTCAAAATCTCAAGCGCCATGATGAGGAGAATGTCTATTCCAAGGAACCGCCACGACAAGGTGTCACTGGACAATTGCATCCCCGGTTCGCTGGTGACCACTTCCTCTCGAACAAGGCACTCATCGACAGGACCAAGGTCTTCAAGCTCGCCAAGAGGGCACCCAAGGGCGCCCATCTGCACATCCACTTCAACGCATGTCTGCAGCCCAACGTGTTGCTTGACATCGCGAGTGAGATGGAGCAGATGTACATCACCAGTGACGTACCGCTTCACACAACAGATGAGGATCATTCCAAACGGTACAGGCGATGCAGGATCCAATTTTCCATCATGGATCTCACGGCAAGCAAGGGCAACCTGTTCGATCAGAATTACAAGGACCGCACGCCCATGAAATTCAAGGAATTCATAGAAGAATTTCCAAAACATTACCGCGGGGCAGGTGCCCTGGAGTGGCTGCAGGCGAAGCTGGTCTTTCGGGAGGAAGAGGCACATGACCTGCCCCAGGCAGTCAGCGGCGCATGGGAGGAGTTCAACGCCCGGACGCAGATGATGAAGGGGCTTTTCAACTACGAGAGGGCATACCGCGAGTACACGCGCAGGTGCCTGGAGGACTTTGTCAGTGACAACATCCAGTACGCCGAGATACGGCCGAATTTCATGGACACGAACCAGGTCTGGACCGACGACGGGACGCGCAAGATCGACAACGTCGGCATCATGGAGATGATCATCCAGGAGGTCGAGCGGTTCCAAAAGGAAAAGGCGGGCGGCGATGTTTACTTCGCGGGCCTGAAGATCATCTACTGCTGCCCGCGGTCCTATCCCAAGGAGAAGGTTGCCAACGGGCTGGCAGAGTGCCTGCGGTTCAAACAGCGATGGCCCACCTGGATAGCTGGGTTCGACCTGGTGGGTGAGGAGGGCAAGGGCAAGCCGCTCAGCGCCTTCGTGCCTGAGTTCCTGCAGTTCCAAAAAGACTGCAGTGAGGCAGGCGTCGGGGAGATCCCATTCCTTTTCCACTGCGGAGAGACGCTCGAGTCCGGCTCTGAGACGGATGACAACGTCCTCGACGCGCTGCTGCTCGGGTCGCGCCGCATAGGCCACGGCTTCTCCCTTGCGCGCCACCCATACCTCATGGAGCGCATGAAGAAGGCCGGCGTGTGCGTCGAGCTATGTCCCATCTCCAATGAGGTGCTGGGCCTGACGCCGCGAGTCGGTGGGCATGCCATGTATGGCATGCTGGCTAATAATGTGCACTGCACTGTGAGCAGTGATAATGGAACGTTGTTTAAGTGAGTATATTCCCACCTCCTTTACCCAAGTATTCCGCGACACCAACGGATCTCGGGTTACTATGATCATCATGGATGCTGACTACTGTTCACCCTAGTTCAACCCTCTCGCATGACTTCTACCAGGCTATGATCGGAAAGCCCGACATGACCCTGTTCGGCTGGAAGCAGCTCATCGAGTGGAGCCTCGACCACTCCTGCCTGTCAGCCGCTGAGCACCGTGATGTGCAGCGGGCATGGGAGACGCGGTGGGAGAGGTTTCTAGATGAGGCGATCGAGGAATTTGGAGAGTTTGACATTGATGAGAAGTTGGTTAGTTAAGATTTAATAATAGATCGGGAGAATGGTTCTGTCTTGTACCAAGAGCTTATACCAACTTTATTTGAGAGAAGAATACAAGCCCATACACATTTCAATATCAAGACCTAGCTGGCTCACACCTTGTCCCCCACCTCTTAACGGCGAGAAATGGCCACCTGTAGACACCACTAGTGAACCTACTTGGAGGTTGTGTCCCGTCCCATCGGGGTCTTACTCCTCGCACGTATTGCCCCAATTTTCAACATCAGGAGGGGCAAACAACTTACCTAAGGAATGATCTGGCGGCCCCAAATCTGACGTGGTCTTCGGATGCATATGTCTCAAGGCCGGCCGATATGAGGCCACGACGAGGCCTGCCCTGTCGCCAAGTAGGATGATGATATTGCAGTTGTTGTCATCTGTAAGGTCCATCTTTGTTTCCAGCTCAATCTTCTGATGTTTTTAATCTTTAGAAGTTGTCATGTTGTCTTTGAAGTGGACGAAGAGATCCGTTCCGATCAAAGCTTATTAAACAATGGGTGCGAGTTACGGATCGAACCAGACATCGACACACTATTATGAAATCGAACCAATACTGTTACCAGTTGTGTCTGTCGGTACGGCGCATTACGCAATTAACAAAAGATCACATTAATATTCGGTCTTGCTGATGCCTTCTCTAATGACCAACCCGAAGCTGACTCTTTTCCCAGGCTATAGATGGCATTTCGATAATATCAATGGATTGGGCTGTGATTATGAAAACCCCGCAGCGTTTTTATAGTGTGTTACGGCGCTGGACACGCGATTTCAGAAATCTCGTGAAGCCGTCTTCATTATATATTCGATAGTGGGAGCAAATTAATATACCTGTGGGCTAATTGCCAGTTACGTTGCGTGCTCACATGGTCCCTGATTACAGAGCAACTCGAAACAGCTATTCCATTAGAAGCGTCTTGAAAAAGAGCTATATCCATGGAATTTGAAATATTTTCAAATTAATAATCATTTTTACGTAGAATTGTGTTCACCTTCTTAAGTCTTTTTAACCTGCGGTGTTCAGCGTCAGTAGTCACTGCCAACAGAATGGTGTTCTACTGTTTTGTATGATCATGGGAAGCCGGGAGATGAGTCGTGCTGTCCCGATTCTATGAGAAAGTAGGCAGCTTTGTATTTCTGGGTCGCAAATTCAGCACCGACAGCTCCTTGGTAGGTTGTTGTGGTCTAAAAAGGTAGGACTCCGAAGCGGTAGCTGAATTGCAGAGATAGCGACTGTGAATAGGCTCAATGACACATGTCCTAGTCATCTCAAGTGACGCCGGCTTGCCGCTGAATCAATGCCGAAATCAGTGCGAGAATTCTTATATTAGTACACTTCCTGCTCCCCTGAGGACTATGATATCCCACATCAGCAATACCGAAGCAAGGCGCATTCGTAGAGGAATACGTCCAACGCTGTCCACACCCCGGACCATATATCTGCATAGATGGGTCATACACATTAATTCCGAGCATAATTATTAAATCAATATTCAGCCAGCCTTCTCTTTCTCCTCGATCAGCTGAGTCGTCGAATCCAGGCTTGTCCCAGGAGAGGTTGTAGAGGTGCCGCGGTGGACGATGGATCTGAGGCTCGAGCCCGTCCGCCCGAGTCCGAGGCCGCTCACAAACTTGCTGTAAACGCTCTTAGCAGTGGCCACCGCCGTTGAATCTTCTGCACTCCGAACACTGGCCGGGGATGGAGGGGTAGAAGATGAGTGGTGGGAAGCGCGGGCGGCCTTCTTGGCCGACAGATCCCTTGCGCGCTTGCTAAGCGTGTATTTTGTCGATGTCGAGAGCTCTGCGAAGTACTTGTCCCTCGTGTCGTCGATCTTTTGCACGACATACCTGCCGAATTGAGGGCTCCAGATGTTCTTGTTGAACTGCTTCGAGCCGAACAGGGTCACGGCAAGCGCACGGTCGTTCAGTACGGCGGCAGCTAGATTCGGCCAGTCGCATTGGTCGATCAGGCGGTAAATCTCGCCAGCTGGGTGTGTTGAACCCGTGGCTGCAATCCTGAGTCTCCTCTCGACGTGATCTTGATTTAACATCATCTCTTTCAGGGGCCGGACAAAAGTCAGTTGGTAAAGAGCGAAGTCTTCGTCGATTCTGCCCACACCACTGATTCCGACGGCGTCAATTGTTTTGACGAGCTCCGAAGCCCAACCGTGGCTTTCTCCTCCGCGTTTTCCAGTATAGTCTAGAATCAACCGTTGCCCTAAGTATCTCTGATAATCCGCGATGTAGGCCAGAAGGACTGTTCGAGAGCTCATGCTCTCCTGGAGCTCTCTCCAGTGTTTGTGAAGGCGCTTATCCAGGTTGTCAAGTACCACGAGCTGGTCAGCAGCACGCTCGCGCTCCGCAGGTGTGGGATCTGGGCGCTGGATGGCTTCCTTGTGCAATTTGATGGCGTCAAGCAACTCATTATGGAAAAGAGGGGTCTGGTAATCGACCAGAAGGAGCTCATAGCATAATATGCGTGTTCTTAGGTCGTCAGAACGGACTTCCTCGGAGCCACTCTGGGAGCGCTCCTCCTCCGTACTGCTCATCCTGGATGCCATAGGCAGTCTGGCTGTCGTACTCGGGGCATTGACGTTCACCCTGACAGATGTCAAGGAACTTGAACGCAAACTGGATAGGCATAGAAGAAATGCATGTATTCTCATTCTCTAGTCTGTATGATGTCATCCGCTGCAGGCTGTTGATGGCATCGGCTTCTGTATGAGCAAATCAAAATGCTTACATCCGACCAACAGACAACGCTGCAGCCTAGTAAACAGGCAGGCGATTGGGGAACGACCATCTCGTGAGGTGTGGATCGAACAAGGCAGGGTGAGCGGTGACAGTGTGTCCTCCTTCTGAGCACCATCTTAAGTATAAAACCTTTGACCTGGTTTCCTCCAAGTTATTATGTACATGTTCAAATCACCGGTGCAGTTGGCCTGCTAACCGAGTAATTGTTTTGACTGGAGCTTGAAGTCAGCACTGCTCTCTGTCTTCTGCGGTGAGCCTGGCTGAGATGGTATCCATTTGCGTCTGAATAGTAGCAGGAAATTCTTCGGATTTTGGTGGAAATAGAAATACAATTACAATTGATTAATTGCAGTGACAATCCAGTGCTCACAATCCAAAGATGTGTCGTTCATAGAATGACCCCAACCCTGGCAGATACTGGCTGAGTGGAGGGGATGGATGTTCGCCGTTGGAATAAGTCTAAACGGTCTCGCCCGTAACGGTCAACTGGGTCTGGCCGTTCGTGTGGGGCTCAAGCTTTGGGCCGCTGTGCTTGTCGCACTCCCTCCCGCTTTGCTCTAAAACCACCTCTACTTGGTGCAGCCTCAACCCCATCTGTGTGCGTGACTTCTGCGCAGACAGACTCCACGGCACTGAGTCGAGTCCGCCTGCTGGTGCGCCTAAAAGGACTGCAACACGCTGCAGCCGCCCGATTAGCTCCATGGCAGGGCGGGCCTGGTCCGCCTGCTGAGGCTGAAGGCGGGCGGGCCATGGCGGGACGGGGAAGGGGACGGGGACGCGCTCAAGGACAGCCGCTCGACGATCGACACGCTCCAATGCATGCAGTGCCACAGCGCCAGGATGGCGTTCCTTCAAGTCCTTGTGGATTGCAAACCCCACACTGCCCCCCAGCTGAGCGCTTCACAATGGCACACAGAACCCAGAATTGCGCAGTCCTTGCAGCAAACACACTCTCACCGCCGCAGTCCGGTGGCGGGCCTGTTGGAGATCGAGAGGATCAAGAAAGCTGTCTCCTGTCTCACCTTGGGCGGCAGGTTGGTCGGCCTTGCTACTAATTACTGCACCCATATAACCCATATAACCGTGGCGTCGCCAGGATGCTCCCTCAGCTCCTTGACCTTGCTGAACGGCCATCCTTTGATTGGTCTGTCACACCAGCCACCGCGACACACTACGCCGCCAGCAACCGATCAACCAACCAACCAGCCCGGCTGAGCCTCAAGGCCGACAGGCCGGCAAGTCCTCCGCAACCTGCCGATTGATATCATATCCAATAAGTATCAGCAGCTTCATCGCAGCCAGCATCCGAGAGCGGGACTCCTTCTCCCAGGCAATCTCGCTCTCACTCACATCATCATCATGGCAGACGCCGACGGTCCGGTCGCAACATGGTTTCCAGTCTCCAAAGATAGCTGGGGGCTGGACGTGGTCACCCTTCTCGCCGTCATTGGCGAGTCGTCCATGGAAGACTCTGCCCAGCCCATCACAGCTTCCGTTCTCTGCCTGCTGCCACGCATCTTGCCTGCTCCCCAGGCCCTTCTGAAGTCCAAGAGGCCCACCAGGCTTCCCACCTACAACGCCCAGATGGTCGGAGTCCACAATGGCGTCGCCCTAGACTCCGTCGGCTTCTTTGCCAACATCATACACCCCCTCGATGACCAGGCACCCTACTCATTCAAAGTCCTTGAAATTAAACACACGGACGACGTCTTTTTGAATGGGATAGGGACACCACCCAGGAGAGGCTCCTGGGCTGGCAGGTTGTGGAACCGTTCGGTGGCAAAAGGAAAATCGGCTGCCCTCAAGCACAGCATAGACCGACCGCCGTCAGAACATGCTCCCCGCGGAAAGGACACACGTGAGGGGGCCAAGGGCGTCAAATTTGACGTCGACGTGGAAAAGGGGGACCATCCACCCGAGCCGACGATGGGGATCAAAAGGCGTCGCACAGCGAAGGAGAAGGTTACCGACTTCATGGCGAACCCGACCTTGACACCCACCGCTCGCCCTGCTGTACCGCCTGCCTGGAGCAGCCCTATCCACGTCGCCACAGTTGCATCTTTCATCCTGACGATGCTCATATTTGGTCTGACGGCATACTGGAAGGATGGAAACGCCCTGATAGCCATCTTTATCATCTCAGTGCAGGCGTCCCTCGTCGGATATGCCTCGTGGTGGCGCCCACGCTTGATGGTCCGTCCACCTCACACCACGAATGTCCCGCCTGGGGACATGATGATCCGCACCCGAGAGGGCGCCTTCATACTGGTCAAGTGCACCGAGGAGGTGGCTCGGGAGCTCTACACTGGGACAGAAGACTGCGAGTACCATGTCGGGCCCAAGACGTACCGATTCCTAATGGCCCTGGGAACGATGCTGCTCATGGTGGGTGTCGTCCTGCTCGGTAACACACGGTTCGAAGCGCAGGTTCTCATCAGCGGGAGCTACATCGCACTGAACGGTGCCTATTGGCTCCTGGGAATGCTGCCCCGGCGGTACTTCTGGGACCTATCCCGCTACGAATGGAACGACATCACCCCGCCAGACGCCAAGAACGCGGACAGAATGGTCGTCGGCGGCGGGGACAACAGCGTGGTGGAAGGCTATCCCAGCTTCACGAGGACCCTCTGGTACGCCATCCGCGAGACCAAGAGCACCGGGTGGGTCGAGCGCAGCGGCGCGGCTCCCAGCACGTCCCAGTGGAGGATGTGGCTGAGGGAGGCCGGCGAGAACGCCCGGAAGAACCGCAACTGGCCCGCCGTGAGCCGAAAGGATCAGATCATGAAGCAGAATGTCGATGGAGCTGACTCTTCCCCCGGTGGGCCCGAGGCGGACCCAGCCGCGCAGCACGCGCCACTCCGGGAGGTGCAGCCGGACCCGGAGACGGTCAAGACGGGGCACTTATAGTAAACCCATTTAAGATGCATTTAAGCAATGTCTGGATTCCAGAGGCTGGTTGTTTGGTCTCATCTCTTGGCGTCATTTTGAACGGCGCCGCGGAATATGTACGACTCGATTTTGGTGAGCATAGCAAGGCGTTGAATCATTTATTGGCGTCAATAAGAATTATTTTTACCGGGAGGCTCTACTTGATTTTGTGCAATCTCTTACGCTGGTCCATGGACCCTCGGCACCTCGTCGTCAAGCTGCTGATTTTCCACCGTGCAGAGAAATACCGGGACACTGAACTGACAGTTGGGACGATTTTAATGCCTTTTTGGACCTCGGGACTCGCATGTGAACGAGTTTTCAAAGGGTCCACTGAGCGAGGTCGGAAAGGCACCGCGGAGAAAAGGGCAGAACCGTCTGCTTTTAAAAGCCGCGTCACAACGTGCTTGTTCGTCCCTTCTCCCCCTGGCGCTACCTTCCTCGGGCCTCGCTATCTCTCTCATCACGACGGCAACCGCGCGCTCTTGGAACATCCGGCATGATCAGCAGCGGTCCAAACATTGTCTGCGATAGGCTCCTGAGTGTCCGAGCACGACGAACTGGCTAATGACACCGTGTCTTCTGACGATCGGTGCTTGAGTAGCACGAAAGGCAGAAGGGAGTATTTGGGTTTTCTTTTATTCTTTTTGCGCCGTCGCAACACTGCCCATCTTGACTGGGAGAGTTCTCACCCCTGCAGCAAAGCGACTTCTGATGAAACCTCCGGCCGATGAAATCTGTCCGATGGTCCATGCGACACTTGGTTGGCTCAAGATGAACGAGCCACTGCTGTGCCATCCATCGGCGATGAGGCCCGATATGCCACCGGAGATCCGCATGACGCAGGACACCTCGCCGACTGCGCGAACCTTTGTGTTGTCTGTGAGCAACTTTGATTTCTTCTGGTGAGTGCAGAGAATCACAGGAATGACTCTTCAGAGGCTGGCACGGGGTGGCCGTGTTCCATTTCTCCGCCTCCTGTTACCCTCAGCTTGAGCTTCAGCGCCTCCGGACGACTTGGGATGAAGCCGATGGCAATTGGCTGACAGGTGTCAACGACGGCCGCAGCCCCAGTCCACTTGTTAGCTTGTTAGCTTGTTAGGACGTCGTCCTCCCAAGGTGCGGCTCAGCCCCGGGGGGAAACAAACGCGCCCGGGGCACCCCAGCCGGCGGCCACCACACAGACCAAACCTTATTGCGGAGGCCAAGGCGGGTTCCGGGGGCTCGGCATAATCAAGGCATATGACAGCTTTTATTGCCTTTGGCTAGGGTTTTGGAATCCGCCGCATCTCTGCCCTTCCGGATGCCCAAACCACTCACATCTTCCCCCACCACTCCCCAGGCGCACGCGCACTCCCCCGTGTGATGGCCTGATGGACTCGAAACGCGACGACAACCTTCCGATTGGCCTTGTGACGACCTCAAGGTTCAACGCTTGCCAGAAGGTTTCCTGATGTGGAACTCCCAAGGACGGGGCGCACGGGAACAGGCAGACCAAGAAAGAGAGGGAGGGAAGGTTGTATGCGTAAGGCAGAGAGAAGAGAGCCTCAAGCGCGCCGGCTTTGTCATGGCCATGTCATGTCCATGCCACGCCTTGGTTCGCTGTTTACCAAGCGGTTCAACAGCTTCCGGTCGTTCTATCTGCTCTGCGCGCTCTGCCTCACCCTCGCAAATCCCCCTTCAATGATCCGCTGCCGCGCTTCCCGTTTGGGCCGTTTCCGCGCGCCTTATGCCGCCCCGGGAGTTCGTCGTGACGCTCGTCCCACGTTGTGGCCAAGCGACCTTGGCTTGTCCCTTGTCGGGCCTTGATGCTTCAAGTTCGTTCCTGCCTTGCCCACCTATCTGTTCGCCGAACCTCGATACGTACCTGAACGTGCTCTTGTTGCATTTCACCCGCATCCAAGCACCCGCGGGCTCCAGCCCCCACCCTCCTCCATCTCTCTACTCGTGCCTGCATCAGACGGAAACTGGAGTTGGCAGACAAAGTTCTTGTCTGTTACAAGTTGGACGTCTACGTTGGTCCACCAGAACAAGCCTCGAACCTTCTGCCTATGTTGTCTCCCCCCATCGCCCTCGCGGCGTCGAGCTTCATCCGACCATTTGCAATGCCATTTCTTACATAGGGTCTATCGGTGCCCGCTTGGCGGCTTGAGATCTCTCTTTGATTCTGTTACGACATTCCTTTGTGCACCGACGGACTTTCGACTATTTGCCAGTCCCTACTCTTTTTGTTTAATCTACCTACTTTACAATTCTCACGGGGAATACCCGATCAATACTGTTCTTGTTCTAATTACTAGGTTTGATACCTGAACTTACAATACATTCTTTTCTTTCAATATCAATAATACCTGTTTGTTTCCAAGGGCGTGGGCATGATGGGCAGCGATATCTGGTCCTCGACCTCCTCGGACGAGGAGAAATGGGTATGGTACTTCCCAGTCTTCCCAACCATCTTCAGAAGCCTCCATCGAGTTTCAACAATGTCTACATTATTTCTGATGTATTCACTTTTTCGCTTCATTCCGCCGCACCTGGCTCGTCGTGATATATGCTGGAAGGGAATGCATGAGGCAGTGGCTAACACGTATGGCTGAGCAGCAACCAATCTTCAACAAGAATGCCCCAGCACCACTTGGTGGCAATGCTGAGGACATCCAAATCCTACTTTTGGGCCCACCGGGGTCTGGCAAAACCTCACTCCAGATGCGCTACACTCTCCGACAGTTCTCCCATGTTGTCTCGGGAGGCGCTCACCTTATGGGAGGCCATCGGCACGTACCAATGCCTGGTGGAAGCGAAGTTCACCTCATCATCCATGAGTTCCCCAGCGGCTCTGGGCAACAGACCAGCAGCATGATGGACCCCTTTAGCCCAGACGATATCTCACGGCAGGACACACTCACATCCTCCTCCTCGGCCTACCAAGCCGAAGTCCAACGCAAGAAGCTCTTGGAGCAGTCTGACGCTGTGATGCTTCTGTTCAACCCTTGGTCAAAGGAATCGTTTGAATGGGTCAACGGCAGCGTCGTTGAGGACATCATCAACACTGGCCGCAAGAAAAAGCTCACGACCGACATCGTCGGCATCCTCGACGGCCTTGCCGCCGCGATCCCCGGAATGCCGCGGTCCAAATCCACACGCTCTACCAAATTGTCCCAAAAGGAGCTCCCGCGTATGCCGACCTCTCCAGCAGGTAGCGGGAGCGGCGTGTCCCTATTTAACGGCCTGGATGAGAAGAAGGGGCGGGACAACGACCAGTTCGACTATCAAG
The DNA here is from genome assembly GCA_037177825.1 of Diaporthe sp. P3_1W. NCBI lineage: Eukaryota > Fungi > Ascomycota > Sordariomycetes > Diaporthales > Diaporthaceae > Diaporthe > Diaporthe sp. P3_1W. The sequence continues at coordinate 421,183 of JBAFXB010000008.1, forward strand.
GGGAGCTCAAGCGAATCAGCATCGTCGTGGAGGGCTCTGCACTGAAGAGGGCCGAGTTTATGATCCACGAGCGAGATCTCCCCTCCACACCAGAGCAGAGCCCGACGCCGAAACCGCTTGTAATATCGGGCCCGATGTCACTCAGCGACAGGAAGCTGCCAACCATCAGGGAAGTGGATAGCAACGCAAGCCTGAGACGTGGCGCTTCGATGTGGGATAACCACAGGGGTGCACCATCCAACAAACGGCGCGACAGTGCCTTCAGCTTCCAGACGACCTCCAGCGCGTATAGCCAGGGCTCGTCGACCGTCGTCGAGGCCACGCACGGCTCATCAGTGCGCGAATCGAATCCGTTCACCTTGGAGGACCTGGTCGATGCACACATGTATCCGCTTCCCCCGGAGCAGCCGCCAGAGCGACCACCGGAGCACCGTGCCACGCTCCCGCCGCTGCCGCCGCCGACGGAGGAGCTCGAGATCCCCGTCCTGGTGGTTGCGTCCATGACGGACCGCCTCAAGGACAACGGTGGCAGGCTGCCACGGATGGTGTCGGCGCAGCAGGGCCAGGAGCTGGCGCGCAAGTTCGGCCCCAACTGCGCCTACATCGAGGTCTCGGCCAAGTCCAACGCCAACGTCGACGAGGCGTACGGGATACTCGTGGACCAGGTCATGAGCAAGCGGGCTTCGCGGCAGCGGGACGAGAAACCGACCAACAAGGTCGAGGAGGTTGTCATCGTTGAGGAGGAGGACGTGATGGATAAGGATGAGAACGACAGGAGCCTGCCGGCCAGGGTGGTTCGCGCGAAGATGCCGCGGAAGAAATCGAGGTCTTGCATGCCTGCATGGTGGGATAGCCTTATGGGCTCCGTTTTCTCGTGGGGTCCGTCAGATAAGGAGGTGGCTGCGATCACTTTTGAGGAAATCGGAGTCCGCCAGCAGGAAGAAGAGACTAAAGAGGATGTATGGGGCGAGAAAGTGCCTGTCAGGAGCGGGAATAAGACCTCATGGAGTGCCATGCGGAGGTCTAAGGTGAACGAAGGCCGACTGTCCACATCGACAGCCTCGACATCCCGCGACGATACACTCAAAGAGGACAGTATCGACAAGGAAGTCCAGATTGAGAAGACCAAGGGGCCTATGGCCTCTAACAATCCCTTCATGCCCGAGGAGACAAGTCGATCATCAAAGTTACTCGCACCTGCTCCAGTGGCCCTGCCCGACGAGGATGAGAAGAACTCCCGGTCGGATGAAGCAATCTTCGACAAGCTGGACCGGAAATTGTCCAAGAAGAAGGCCAGGCCTGACAGCATGACACTGGGACACGAAAACTCAAAAGCCACCCACGCAGACTCATCTGACGAAGGCGGACACAAGACACGACGCAACGAGGCCATCATGGACAAGTTCTCGCGCAAGATTGGCCACCACGGACCACTTTCCCTCGATGAAAAGCCACAGCCACCGCTACCAATATCAAAGGACACCCGGCCGCTGAGCGTCGACAGCTCGATCGCGCGCTCCCTCGCCCGGAGCCGGTCCACCAAGAACAAAAAGCAGGACCGCAGCCAGGTCATGTTCCTCACCAACTACTCCCCGGCCAATATAGTCCAGATCAACAGGAGCAAGACCAGGTCCTCACCTGCCAACAGGACCATCGAGGACGACTCGTCCTCGTCCATAATCACGACGGCGACCTCGACCATCCCGCAGCGCCGCCAGCACACGAGCCTGATCAGCGAGCTGCCGCCCTCCATCCCGCCCCTGCGCTTCGACACCATCCGCCTCGACGACCGCCGCTTCACCGTCATGATCCGCCTCGCCGAGCAGGAGCTCGAGCAGCAGCGCGCCCGCGTGTGCAAGCTCGTCAGCGACGACGCCGCCGCGGCCGCGCCCGTGACGCGCAGCTCCTCGGTCGGCGCCAACGCCGGTGCCGCCCGGAAGGCGAGGGCCAGGGGCGTCGGGACCAACGCCGTCGGCCCGGTCAAGGCGACGGCGAAAGCGCGGGTCTCTGCCGTGCTGCCCACCGAGCCTGCGAGGGGGAGGAAGCTCACTGGCGGCGATGTCGGCGAGCAGAAGGATAGGGAGAAGATGAACGAGAAGGAACAGCAGCAGCAGCAGCAGCAGCAGCAGGTCGCCGTCGTGCGCGCGGACCAGGAGTCCAGGGCCAAGGCGCTGAAGAACAGGCGCGTGGTCCCCAAGAGCCAGGGCCCGGGCCAGGCGCAGGGCCAACAGGCCCTGATAAAACCCGCGGCGCCGCCCCGCCGGGCTGTCACCGTCAGGGCTGTGCTGCCGCCTGCCTCGCGCCCCAGGACGAGACCCAACTCGGAGAGGCGGCCTGCTGGGAGGCCTACGCCTATTTGGATATAGACTCTTGGGAGACTGCCAGGTCGCTCTGTTGTTTACTTTGTCTTGTCTTTGGTTTGATATTAATGAAGCGTGGGGGTTTTACGAGTTGAGGATCTTGGACTTGGGTGGTTAAATTGGGTATAAAAGGGGGGATTCCCTTTGTTGTTCTCCCATGCCTTGGGAGGCTCCTATAATTTCTCTATGGTTTGATGACGGTTCTTCTATTCATTAATGCCTATTTATACCTTGGCACCTGTGTTGCACAACATGTACCTATAAGATATTGTGCGTTCTGATCAGGCTCTGTTACGGCGCAGGGCGGTGACCTGATGGTCTCCCTTCGTTGTAATAATTGTTTAGTTACTCCCCGAAGGCAGGACTTACTGGAAGAATGTCTCTAAAACTAGGTCAGGCCTTGTGGATACCTACTAGTATAGAATGTATTCTAATCTCATGAGTATCATTACCAGCGCACACTAATTCCTCTGATGTGAAAAGCTGGTACATAACTACCTTGTTTCTGCGAAGGTTACACCGCTGTGTTAAGTCCCTTGTGCATTGATCTGTTTTTCAGTCGAATTCTACACTTTCTGTGTCTTCACTGATGAATAAGGTAGCTAATCAGCTCAGAGAAATGAATGGACAGGGTATTCTCAACTACATTTGTCCCGTGTTTATTCTATATAAAAGGTACAGGAAAATTACTCATAGGTACATACTGGCTTTGATCAAGCCTTTCTCGGTGTCAGCCTAATACGCATGTCGTCGCCAGGCATGACATCTATAACGCCCAACACAGGCCTCCACTCCTCAGCCGTCGGCATCGGCTGGTAGCCCCCTGCCATGGAGATATCAAAACGCCTGAGGATTAGCGCCACGAAGAGCACCACGACGCGCTTGGTGATGAACCGCCCCGGGCAGATGGTGCTGCCTCCCCCGAACGGCCTGAAGTGCTCCATGCGCACCCGCTCGCCCGTCTTGGACTTGCCGGTGTTCTGGAAGCGCGAGGGCCGGAACGTCAGGTTGTCCTCGCCAAAGATGCGCTGCTCGAGGTGCAGCTGGCGGTAGGGGATGATGAGGCGGTTGCCGGCCCTCAGCGTGCGGCCGCCGATGACCGTGTCGGCCGTCACGGTGCGCACCGACGCCGCCACGCCCGTCAGGCGCATCGTCTCGTTCCAGACGGCGTCGAGCTCCGGGCAGTTGTTGTGGATGTGCGCGAGGTCGGCGACGGTGCCGTCCGGCCCGAAGGCGGCGGCCGTCTCGGCGCGGATGGTGTCGATCAGGGCTGGGTTGTGGAGGAGGTAGCAGATGAGCCAGAAGGCGGCCTTGCGGGTGTTTGTGTTTGTGCTTTGGTTCATTGTCAGCCACTTATCTAGTCATGCGCGTGGGTAAAGCTGGAACTTACCCCCAGTACAGGATGAGCAGGATCGAAGCAATATCCTCAGTCGGGATGCCCAGGGCCCGGAGCTTATCCTCTGTCGAGTCGATGACCCACGCCTTCACGTCACTCCGTTCCTCGCGAGGGAGGTCGCAGAAGGCCTTGAGCGCCGCGTGCAGCTCGTCCCGCTTGCCGAGCGTGTCCCGGGCCAGGAAACCAGGGAACTGGTAGAGCAGCTTCCAGCCGATGTTGTCGAACTCGACAAACTTCTCGGGCAGGTCCGGGTCGATCCGCTCGAGGGCGCTGCCGAAGAAGGCGCCCTGGGCGGCACGAACATGGACGTCGGCGCACCACTGCCACAGCGGCAGCTCGACGGACCCGTCGGCGCCGGGCGTCTCGCCGCCGAGCAAGTCCGGGTACCGGCAGCGGTTCGTGCGGACGGCTTCCGCCGTCACGTTGTCCTCGAGGTAGTCGAGCTCGGCTCGCTCGAGGGCGTCCAGGCCCGGCCCCGGCTGTAGCTGTGTGATCTGCATCTCGCGCGCGATCTGGGCGACCGGCTTGCGCTGGGGGTTTTCCGGGTCGATGATGTGCTCCGGCAGGGGTGCGAAGGCCTTGTCGACACTCTTGGTGCTGGCCCCCATGCTGAGGAACACGGCACGATAGAACTCGTCTACCGTGAGAGTGCGCATGTGGCGGTATGCCTCGCTCACATCCTCCGCCCTGCTGACAAAGTACACACTGATCCCGAACAGGGTGAGCTGAAGCGGCTCATTGCTGTTGCCGAAGTGCTTTCTGAAATCTATCGTCAATGGCAACCTCTAAAGAAAAGATTTATGCCTCTCCATTTATGCTTGCTCACCTTGCCTGTTTGAAAAGCTCCTGGGAGTTGTTCAGGAAAGATACACCGTGACCTAGAATTTGATTAGGCTGAGAGCTCAATGCTTGTGTAACGGTAAAGAAGGATCTTACCAAGTACTAAAATGTCAAGTCATTGTATTAGCCAAGGCCTATTTGAGAGGATTGAGTGTTAAATACTTACGGGGTATCCAATATGGGTATTCTTTTACCTCAAGGGAAAAGACCCATGGTGAAATGGAAAACCGCCAGAGCCACCAAGCCGCATACGAGGCCGCGGAAGCTAGTAGGATGTAGAGACTTTGGTGTTCCTGGAGCGATGCTTGCAAGGCTCTCCAGCCATTGCTCACAAGGGGTAGACTATCAGCCAACATGGTTAAAAAAAAATAGCTAAGGCAAGCTTGATGCAGGAAGATACGGATGACCAGGAGCCTTCGCCATGTTCAAACTGGCATCTGAATGCTATTTATCGCACCGCCAACACCCAATCTGTAGAAGCTGAAATACAAGGACTTCGGACCATATGCTACTCGAAGATAAACAGCCCGGACAATTTTGACATCTGATGAGGCTGCCTACCTGCCCAGGGTGGTATCGTCTCTGCTTACGTGCCGTCCGTGTTCTACATCGAGCCCGTAGCAGCCCCACGAGGTTTAAAGTACATGTCTCCGTCGAGATGTGAAGTCACGAAAACGTACCTGGGGCCCTGGCCTAGGTTCAGTAGACGGATCCATGTTGCTCTTTGAAAATCCACACTTGCCTACACTATCTTGCTGACTGCGCGACGGGGGCAACCCATGAAAGGCCTGCACAGATCCTTTGTTTACTAGTATGATCCATCGTGCTCACTTCCAAGGCTGCCCTAACGAGTTTCAAGGAATCGCGAGAGCATTTCCTCAGATGGATTGGTGCAGTGGTATTCTTATCATGTGATAAACCCAAACAAGTGTATCAATTAAACTACTTGGTTGGTGTGCCTGAATAGGTGGGGATTTCGGCGCGCTTGTGGAAAACGCCGCCAGCTTTGGCTCCTTCCCTCGGCACGACTCTTAGTAGGCTTGGATTCCACACCAGCAGGCAGCACTCCGTGCACCTCCTCGGCTAGGACCCACCTCCCGCTCCAGTAGGGCATTTTCCATCCCGGGTGTAAATCGCACTGCCCACTGAACCTAGACACGGGAGTGGCACTGACCTAGAACAGCGGCATCCACAGCGGGAGGCGCCTGTCAACGCTCCATGGTCCTCCGGGCCGCACAGTTGGCCGGAAAATCTACCGAGTTTGTCAGTGATACTCGTCCGGTCATGAGTACTGCAGAGCTGTTGAGCAGTTGAGCAGGCCTGGTGCTAGGCTGCGCCGTTCAAATACGGGCCGATCAAAGACAGGCTTTGTAATTCAATAGTGAAGCAAGATGTTCCTCGGCCCCCACGTAGTTCTGTCGACAATGGCTACTTGGATCGCGCATCAAAGGACATTCTGCAAAAGTCCCCTTCGAGGGATCGCCAGTTTCTGATTGGTCCGTGGTTCTTACAGAGCCCACTTACACCCGGGTAAGACCCACACTGACAAGAGTCTCGGACGATGTAACGTGGATCCCAAAGGATATAAATAATTGCATGTGGGATTGGATCCCTTCCGGATCTTCTGGACCAAACAGACACATCAATCCTCGAGTGAATATCAGACATGGATAAAAAGACCTGATATCAAACTAGACAATCTAGTTACCTAGGGCCATAACTGAGACGGTGGACCTGGAATCCTGCCACCCCGAATCCAGCACACACTGCAATATCATGGGCACAGACAAGCCTGGGGACTTTTCGTCTATTCTTAAGCGCCGCAGGATCGTCGTACGTTGCAGCGAAGCCGCGTAGGTCATCGAAGGATTGATAGTGGCAGTTGAACTGCGGCTATTGCTTCCTTCCTCTGGATCCAAGGCCAGAACCTCTTGCTCCCGCTAGCTCCAACGGCTAAGTGCCACACCCGCTCGGCCGTCGACCTTGTTTTGCTCGGCCCCCACCTGTTCCTGCCTGCTCAAGATTGGGGATTTTCTGACGGCCGCTTTGAGGATGTGTGTAGGCCATGATGGAGGGCCGGGCTGGGCCCAGACATATCAATGGCGTGCTGCTTTCTTATCACGGGGTGTGGTTGTGGATGTTTGGTCCGATCGGTGACGAGTATAGGTACCTGGCCGTCAGCCCCTTTTGACTGCGCATCATCATCGATATCAGATTACTGGGCTTCTTCATTTCCTTTCTCAAAGTGTCTACATGGGTTTGTGTTACTCGAACTCTCCCTCACACGTCTAGTTGGTTGAGTCTTCGTGAGATTGTCACTACACACCCACGAGGTCTGAGCCGCTTCTCCCTGAGCGCTCGAGACCCTTGGCCTACCAATCTTATTGCATTCTTATCTCTCCACCTGAAGTGGCTTGCAATCATGAGTGCGAATCACCTCAAGGGCTTGGACATCTCGCTCTTCTGCGGTATTGGCTCGGGGACTCCCCCAGAGGGCACGACTGCGAATCTCATCGACCCGCCCACACTCGGCCCGGCAGCATGGGGCATCACGATTTCAATGACTGTCTGGGCCCTGCTGTTCACATTGGCTAGGGTATATGTCAACTTCAGGAAGCTCAAGGCTTCTGATTGTAAGTCAAGCCAGGGCATAGGAGCCAAACGAACGAGTGCATGGACTGACACTGGCATCGTTCTCAATTTTAGACTTTGTGATTATTGCCATGGTACTCGATATTGTGTATGGAGCATCCGTACTTATGTGTATGTATTATGAAACCTTTTATACCTATTTCCCTGCCTTGACGTGCTCGTTCTGACCATATTTATTACAGTGAATAAGTGGGCTCGACACATTTGGGATATTCCAGTCTGCTGGATGACTGGCGAATTCATGAAGGTACTTTCGGATTCCTTTCCCAGTCTCATCCGTTGTCGCCGCTCCTTGATTACATTGATCGTGTTGCTGATGACGTCCAGCGGCTTTTCTTCCAAGCAATGATGTACGGACCCACGATATACTTCGCCAAGTCCTCGCTGCTCCTCCTCTACCTACAGTTCTTCGCTGTACAGCGGCCCATGCGCATCGCCACCTGGGTCGGCCTCGTCGTCGTCGGAATCTGCTACTGGAGCGGCGACATCATCGAGGCTCCCTTCCTGGCTCCACAGCCCGGACAGACATGGCAGGATGTCGCCTTCAGCGGCCGCTCCGAGAAGATCAGCCCGTGGGGCCTGGTCCAAGGCCCTCTGAACGTGCTCATCGATATCTACACCTTTGTGCTGCCGTTCCCCATCCTCGCGAAGCTGAAGCTGTCCCCCCGCCGCCGGCTGGAACTGCTCATCATCTTCTCGACAGCGTTCTTGTCAGTGCCGCCTACATGTTCCGAACAAAAACAGACTTCCGTCAGCTAACAATTATACAGGGGAGTCGTCGTCAGCGTTGTCGCGCTCGTGTACCGCGTGAAGCTGGTCTACACCAAGGACGTCACCTGGGCGCAGACAAGTGTGTTCCTCTGCATGTAAGACAACACACTCCTACAACTACAACACCAACAAATTACTGACGCATGGCACCCACAGCGTGCTGGAGAACAACATCTCCATCGTGGTATCCTGCATGCCCGCCTTCGCCGTCTTCATCAAGCAGAACGTCTCCGAGACCAACTTCTTCCGCTCCCTGCGGTCCGCGCTGATGCCCAGCAGCCGCAGCCGCAGCGGCGGCGAGAAGTCGTCCGGTCCCGGGTCCGGGCCCGGGTCCGCGGGGGCCGCCGCTACCCCCGCCCAGAAGAAGTGGCCCGGCGTGAGCTTCCCGCGGCAGAGCGACCGGCAGAAGCTGAGGCACAAGACGGACACCGAGGAGATCGGGTTCGACAGCTACATCGAGCTGCACGACTCCAACGCGTCGAGGAGCGACGAGGGGACTGTGGCCCTGAAGCCGCCGCACCTCTCCGCGCCGCGCCTCGCCCCTGTGCAGCTTGCGGCGCAGCAGCAGCAGCAGCAGGTGCCGGCATACCACGTGCCTGAGCAGGGGATCATTCGGACTACTGAGGTTACACAGCAGTATTACCCTGCGTCGGAACAGGGCAGGGGGCAGGCGTTTTAAGAGGATGACGGACTAAGTTGTTTGGAGAGCTTTTGTGGGACAATCTGCAAGTGCATTTGTGTAGAATATGTGACTGGGCTCGAGGTATCTTGTGTTGTGAAAATTTGGAATTGAATAACTTTAGAACATATTTGTTATGAGCCTGTGCTTTCTCAGAAATTGGACGGTGAGCTACGAATATGAATTAACTGTTGAGCAGAAAAAGATGTTCATGTCATACACAACTGCCCAAATCACTACGCAATGACTGCATGTGCATTTGATCCCAATAGATATGTGAGACATTAAAGTCATTTGGAAACTCAACATTTACTGAAAAGAACGAAGAACATGGACGACCATGAGTCAGAGGTTGAACGAAATCGCAATGTTGGTAATGTGTTGGTATATTACTCTTAGGGAATTATAGACTAGATATCTTTTGTGACACACATTTGTTCCACCACGGTAAGTATCCTCTTCTACACCTCAAAAACTAACCAAGCTTGAACCCTCCGGGAACCTTTTTCTGGAATACACCCGAGGGGTCCACCTTCGCGCTCGTCTGCCTCAGCCTCGCCGCGCTGCCCCAGCCGTACGAAGTGATCGGGCTACCCTGCCAGCCGCCAGTGTTCGCATAGTTGAGGTAGAGGTACGGGTCGTACTCGCCCAGCTTCTGCGCCGCGCCCTTGATGTCCTCGAACAGCTTCTCCCCGGCGGCCTCGACGGTCGCGTCGTCGGCGGCGTCGCTCCACAGCGCCGTGAGCAGGGTCACCACGAGGGCCTTGCCGCCACGGCCCGTGAGCCCCATGGCGTTGTCGTTGGCGTGCCGCTCGTAGATGGCGGGGGGTAGGGGCTCGAGCGAGAGCGACCAGGTGACCCCCTTGACGGCGGTGACGGCGTCGACGCTGGTGCTCCAGGCGTCGTGCACGGCCTCGAGCATGGCCAGGGTGTTGCCGTGGGTGACGGTCATGTAGAAGACGCGGCCGCCGTCGGGGGACGACTGGGCCAGCTCGGCCGAGATGGAGGCCATGCTGTCGATGCGCATGGTGCTGGCGATGGCGGGGATGTCGGTCAGGGGCTTGAACACCGGCGGGTTCGCCTCGGGCTTGGTGTACTCGATGGCGTTGGCGACGAGCTGCATGCCCGTGGACCCGTCGTAGGCGAGCGTCATGATGAGCGAGGCGTACTCGTCGTACGTGGCCGCGTCGCTGATGCCCACGAAGGCCCGCAGCTGGTCATCGATGGTGTCGATGAGCGAGTAGACGTTGCCGCCCCACAGCTTGCCCTGCTGGATCGAGGCGAGGTCGACGCGGGTGACGACGCCGAAGTTGTTGGAGCCGCCGCGGAGCGACCAGTCCAGGTCCGGGTCGTCCTTGGAGCTCACGACGCGGCCGTCGGCCAGCACGACCTGGAAGTTTGTGACGGTGTCGGCCGTGAAGCCCACCCGCGGCGAGTGGAAGGATATCCCTCCTCCCACGGTCAGCCCGCCGACGCCGACGCCCCCTGAGCGGCCGCCCGCCACGGTGAGGTTGAGCGGGTCGAGGGTCGAGTACACCTCGCCCCATGTCGCAGCGGGGCCGACGGACACGGTCGACTGGTCACTGCTGACGGTGATGGCGTCGAGGTGAGTCAGATCGAGGGTCACCCCGGAGGCGATGTTGGCGGCGCCTGCGTTGGGGCTGTGGCCGCCGGAGCGGACGGCAAAGGAGCAGTCATTGGAGGTCAGTGTCTTGACCGCGAGAGACACGTGCTCGACCGAGGTCGGCTGTACGATGCACGAGGGAAGAACTTCTGTCTCCTGCAGCGACCAGTACGACGAAAGAGACGAGGTGTATTCTGTGCTCCCCCGGGAGAATGTCTCACTGCCCAGGACGGCAGCGAGTGCGGTGCACTAGAAAAAACAGCGCCAATCAGTTTCTGTTGCAGAACAGTTCCTCTCTCACCGAAATGGAAGAAGTTGGTGCTTACACAAAGTCCAGCCATCACGTAGCTGCAACAAGGTATCACTCGGGTCTGGCGGTATTAGTGAGTGTAAGACCTGCTGCTTGATACTTTCAGCTTGCAACGTTGGACAGAAAACATAGGGCTCTTATGTATCTTTGGCCCTGTGACCGCTTAACTATCACGAGTCACCGTTCTGGAACAATTAGCCCTTCACGATCCATCAGACGATGGACTGGCGGGCACCGGCCCACGGGCAAACACCAAGCAGAACGCGACCTTGTGCCCAGCCTCGCCGCTGCAATTGACCAGACGCGGAAGAGGCGACTCAATCCTAGGTTCGTGAGTGTTGAATCCATCGGCGACAATAGCACGGATCCTTCGTAAGAGCTGGGCCCAGATTGCACCATGAACATGTCCGGATCGGGAAATATGCCCTGAGAGGCTGGAGTGGGGCCCCAGTTGCCTGCGAGGGAACGACATTGAATCCCAGTGCAACATGGCGAACATGGCGAACGTGGTGCCGTAGGGCGCAGTACTGAGTACTTGTGTGGCAAGGAGGATCATGTATCTTTGGTTGCGTTGCCATTGACCACGACAGGCCAATGCCGTCAAACCGTCGAGACCGGGTAATCCCTGGAAAATAGGGGGGCTCTTTTGCTGGTCCGGAGTAGCGCCTCGCTTCCTTCAGCTTCCTTTACTGCAACTCCACTCCACCTGCATTGTGCCCTGGATCTGGCTTCCTCGTGCCTGGACTCCACAACAGCTTGCAGCTTACACGGCCCTGTCTGGCACATGTCCAAGTCTGCTGCGGCCTGGACAATTGCACTGAAGCCCAGCAGGCATGACTTCTCAAAAGCCTCCCGTCCACTCCCAACGCTGCCCGAATGCTGAATCTCGCAGCTGACAAACCCAAACCAAACCCGTAATCCTCTCACAGTTCTGCCATGGCTCACAAAGACGGAGAAAACCCACCACCAGCCTGGTCACAGGCCGTATCAGCCAGCGTCCGGGCCGCCCTGGACGGCCGCGACATCCTGCACTTCGCCGGGTCGCCCGAGTTCGCCGACAGCGAGGCAGCCTACTTCACAGCCGCCGCCGCCGAGGTCCGGTCCGGCGCCGTCGCCCGCCCGGCCTCGACGGCCGACGTCTCGGCGCTCCTGAGGGCGCTCCGGAAAAGCCTGCCCGCCGATGTGCCCATCGCCGTCCGCGGCGCGGGGCATGCCACATACGGCGGCACCGCCAAGGCCGCTTCCGGGGTGACGATCGATATGCGTGGGCTCCGGGGGGTCGACGTCCTCTCCGGTGAGAAGCTTGTTCGCATTGGCGCTGGTGAGAACTGGGGGTAAGCATTTCCTGACTATCCAACACGGCCCCTATTCTTAGTGTGCATCTTACCGTGCTTGATGAATGTCCTTGGCGTCTCGAAACACGCTATAAAATGCAGTAACCGACATTGGACGGCTTCGTGTATTTTGCTTTCAATATCAACAACTGACCCCCCGTCTCTCAGGTCCGTGTATTCCGCACTGGAAGCACACAAGCCCTCATTGACCACAGTGGGGGGCCGCATGCCCGGCGTCGGCGCCATCGGCTTCTTGCTCGGCGGCGGTCTCTCCAGCCTCTCATCACGGTTCGGCTTTGGAGCCGACGTGGTGTCCGTGTGGGAGGTAAGCGAGCTGAATCATGTCACGGACCCCCTTAAAGTACCATCACTGACCACAATCTAGGTCGTTCTAGCCTCAGGTGAGGTGGTGCGCGCGGCCCGCGACGACGAGCGCACAGCAGACCTTTGGGACGCCCTTCGGGGCGGCTCCACCAACTTCGGCATCGTCACGGCCGTCGAGATAGCCTGCATCCCGCACCCGACAACATTCCGCGGCGCAAACGTCTTCTACCTGCCCATGGCGCGGCGCGCGAGCCTCAAGGCGCTGGTCGACGTGGGCTCGGAGCCGTACCCGGAGGACGGGAAACCCATCAACCACGCTATGTGGTGCATCACGCACGTGACGGGCATAAAGATCATCAACGCACTGTTGACAACCACCGGCACGGCCAAGGAGGTGGACATGGCGGGCTTCGTGGGCGTGTGGGGCCGGATCCCCCTGACGGGCGGCCTCAAGGCCAGCTCGCACGGCAAGTTCATCGAGGAGCAGGGCAAGCTCGCGCCCAAGGACGGCAACAGGACGCTCGACAAGACCATCACGGTGAGGATGGACTTTGACCTGCTCAACGCCATGGTCGATCTGTGGTATACCTCTGTCGACACGATGCGCCAGAGGGTGTCGGGGCTGATGTACACGCTCGTCTTCCAGCCCCTGTCGGTTGGCATGCTGGAGGCGTCGTGTCGGAATGCCCCCTCACGGCCTGCGTCCACCACGTCCCAGGGCTTGGACCCGAAACAGGGACCCCTGGTCGTGGTTGAGATCTGTATGACTTGGAAGAAGGCCGAGGACGACGAGTTCATGAGCAAGGAGGGATGCAAGTACCTGGAGGACTCCATCTCGCTGGCTCGCCAGATGGGCAAGGACCACCGCTTCATCTTCCCCAATTATGCCTGGCCCACCGAGGCGGTTATGAAGGGCTATGGCGCGGATCGCCTAGCCGTGCTACGAGACGTGGCAAAGAAATATGACCCGGAGGGCTTTTTCCAGGGCCAGTTTGTGGGAGGCTTCAAGATCGGGAGATAGACTTCTGGCTCGGTCAGTCGAGCGTGTGTAATATTATAGAATACGGAAATGAGCAACTACAAAAACGGGGAATACGCCGGTTCACCGCCACCTCGTACCCAATTCAGAGTTCGCACACCCAAAACCCATACCCACCGCCTACACCTAACACCCACATTCACACCCACACACGCTCAATACCAATACACCCAATACCAATACACCCAATACCAATACACCCAATACCAATACCCATACACCCAGTATCCATACATCCAACTTATATGCCTGATTCGATTTCGGCCTATGGGTGTATTAGGTGTGGGCGGGCGAATTAGGCTTGGGTGAGGTACTCGGATTAGCTACAGCGAAGGCATGAGTTGATGTACTGGTATACCCTCTGTTTTTGCAGATATAAATCTCTGACTTCATATTTTCAAACAAGGTATAGGCGGTGTATGTGATACACTGAAAAACCTATCAACGCAACGAGTAACTTCAAAGCAGCGATTTAGCCTTTGAAGACATAAAGAATTTACACATTGTTTAATCACCAGGACCGTAGATTTTGGCGTCCACAACCGAGCACTTCATATAAGGTGTGAGACTCAAGTATAATTAGTACGGGCAAAATTACATGCAATTTAATCGCTTCAAAGACGATAGCTCGAGAGTGAAGGGCGGTGCTACAAGGCTACCATGGCAGTGGAATTGATTTGCTCGTGTTCCATTGATTAAGAAGTGGATTGTCGAACGATGCCAGAGATAATTGACCCAGGAAGTTGAGCTGTATATTGTGTGTCTAGCTAGGTGTTGGAGCTCATGGTTAGGTGCAGCGAAATTGTCATTCATACGATGGAATGCAGTGCCCAGGCGAAGGCACCACGGCACTGTATCCGTCTAATCCGATATGCTGAATCCCTCTTAGTACTGGCGAGACACTCCTCATGTATCCCATTTCTGAATCCAATCAATGATTCAAATATGATCCCCAAGTCCAACGTCCACCACCCACGGCTCGTTGTTGGGCTCGTAACCATGCCCCATGATAGCAGCATTAACCAGCAGTGTCCTCCCCGTCTCCGTAGCATGGACGAAGCTGGTATCCTTCACCAGCCCTTGAAAACTGAACCCATCACCGTCGGCCCCTTGCGACCAGACAAGCAACTGGATCCCATGACCCTCATGGATGTGTCCGAAACAGTGCAGCTTCGGCCTGGAGCGCACGATGGCATCGAAAAGGTTCGGGCAGCCACAGTGCTCGCCGCCGCGGCCCAGGTCGAGATGGTAGGCTGCGGGGGAAGATGATGATGCACGTGTCGGCAGTGGCGGCCCATGTGTCATCACGATGTCGACACCCTCCGGGATGGAGCTGGGCCCCTCGTTGAAATGGTTTCCGTCCCGGTGATAAGAGAAAGCGTAACCGCCATATTCGGGTGTGAAGGGGGGGATGCGAAGATTTTGAATGACCTGCCGTCGCTCAGTGTGAAGGTGTGGAGCCCTTCATCAAGGAGGTGGACGCCGCGCTGCCTTGCGTCGTCGAACAGCTGCCTGGCCTTGGCCGGCTCTTCTAGGTCGTCACCCCCTTCTTCGTCGAGGTTTTCAGCCCACCACTTCGGATCCATGGAGACGTCGTGGTTGCCGGCGATGACGAGCTTCAGCTCCGCGTCGAGCCCTGGAGGTTGCCCAGATGGTCGAGCGCCTTGCGGTAGTTACTCAGCCCGCCAATCATGGTCATATCTCCACAATGGAGAGCAACATCGACTTTGGCTGTGATGTGTGGAAATGCACTGTCATGGGTGTCGGATATGATGAGGCAACGCATTGTTTGCCCCATTTCAAATGGTATAGAAGTGTCTCCAGGAGAGTGGTTGGTGTAGAATATGTGACTCCAGTTTTGACTTTTGACGTTACGTTCTCAGGCCGAAGAGGTTTGGGGATATTTATGGCAATCGAAACAAGATTCATGCTTGTGACCAGACGCTCTTTCCCATCAAGGTCTATGAATTGTGGCAATTCGTTCGTCACTCGGTTAATCAAGGTACACACCGACTTTGAAAATGGACACTAGTTGTTCTAGTTACCGCTTGGGAAGACTTTAGGGCATGGAGGAAAGGACTCTGGAGATTAGCACAGGTCTTGCGCATAGAAATAGACAGACACGCTGCAAGTACGAGCATATAGAGGTTGGAAATCGATCGGTAGGTCGATCTTCCCAGTCTTTTTTTGACAGTCCCTCATGACAGTGGCGCTCCAAACGTGTTTCTCGACAGCTGCTTGTATCAACAGGTAGCACTGAGGACCCGGCGATCGTTGTGGCGTTGCATTTGCAACATCGTCTCAAATTTTGAATCTAGATAAAGATATCTAGTCGAGCTTGAACCGGTAGAGATTGCACTAGGACTCATGCTCCCTGTTTGGACACAGAGAGAGAGTTCGTCACTGTCGCAGGCATTTCCACTTTGTAATTACCAGCTTTTTGGCAAACGGCGGCTTTGATTGAAAGTGTGTTATGGACCCAATTTCCCCCCAAAAGGTCACAGACCATTTCCCGACGATTTGGCTTTACGCCTTAGGGCGAAATGAACCCGTCTCGAGAGAGATGGCATGAATAGTTAGGCCACCTCACATTCTACACTCCTACACCACGAGACCCGCTCTCGCGCTATGGTCCAGGCTCCCCAGGCTTCTTCCCAGGACACGCAGTCGATGGTGTTGGCATTCAGTGACAAGCAGCCGTTCGTGCGAGGTGACAAGGCAGACCTCCGAGCGAAGGGCGGCCGTCCATCGCCAGCCTCCATTGTGCGGCCGCCATAACACGGAACGACAACAGTTCTGAACCTGATGTTCGCTGTACTCGTCATGTAAGCCGTGCATACCCAGACACAGCCGCATCTGCTGAAGAATAACCCTGCCCCGCGGCCGTAATCACATCTTGATTGGATTTTCGCAGACGTAAGCCGTATCCTTGCGACGGGCTTGACCGTCGGTGAAGCTGCCTGGGGCGGGAAACGTTACAGCAAAGTCGTCCTTGAGTGATTCCATGTGCGCACATCCAGCCCAAAACACAGCGGTTTGATTCGAGGTGGAAAAACCACCACAAGATGGACATACTTCACGCCTAGAGCACGAGTCATCACTGCTGCAGAACGATTTGCGCGTGCTTGTGGAGGGAATTGCTACAAGTCTTCTAACTTGTGCGCCCTTGCTGGCGGTACCTTGCTGCCACTAAAAAGCAAAAAGGGCCTTCTTTACTTGTATCGGGGATTTTTCCCAGCTGTGGCTTCGAAAGTCGCGTCATTGTACAATCGGTGGCGCCGGGGCACACGTTCGCAGTCGTTCGAATAAGGTGATGAGACGAGATGAGGATGAGACATACATACCGCCTCGTCAAGGGGACCGCTGCGGGCGTTTTTGGCGTTGACGATGATGATGAGTAAGTCAAGAGACGCCAAAAAAGTAAATGGAGGCAAGGTACTTTCGGCGATGACAGCTTGCTTACCCAGGTACCTCTTTTCCCCTGCCCTCCTCCCCTCCGCCCCCGCGAGGAGCACGCACAATGTGGGTTAGATGACCGCCTTTGCTTGGCAGCAGAAAGCAGTCAGCACACCGTTTGTCTCGAAGGCGATCTCCGTTCCCGCTTGGGGGAGGTTCTTCAGCCCTATGAGTGGGATAGAGTGCTGACACGTAGGGAGAACAGCCAACGGTGAGGTCCGGTGCGCTGGAAACCAATGAGATCCAGGGAGAGCTGCGACGATGATGGTGATCAGCAAACTGGCGGTGCAATGTGCGGGACTCGGGGGAGAAACTACTCTGTCAGGTGGCTTTCCCCTTCAGAAGCAGGCTGCAAGGGAGGGCAGACTGGGTGCGAGAGTGGCTCTGTTCAGTGCGATCACAGAGCCGCGTGCCTGCTGCGATGGGCCGCCAGGAATGCTGGGGCACGCGCGAGGGAACAAAGCGCCCCCAGCTGAGACACGATGTGCACTTGTGATTCTCGACTTGATTGTCTCTTTCTGGCAACCCTCCGCCCATGGCATGAAGTGCCGCCCGGGTTCGAGACACTGACCGCTCCACTGCACTCAAGAAGGATGCGTTTGTGGCTACGAGGACCAGGTCGCAGAGCCTCCTCTGATCCCGAATGATTTCGAACACCCCCCCCCCCTTCAGTAATGGATCATGTGTGAATTTGTGCAACAGTAGAGGGAGGAATTTCAGCTACAGAATACACCACCGGTGTGCCACTTCCGATGTGTCGGTGTGGGTCGAGCTCGGCTTGAGGCAGCGGCTGCACACTGAAAAGCAGCCACCTTTACGATATAGAATCGGATGCTTTGCGCATCAAGTTTGCGATGGAGAGTGGCGCCCCCTTCAACCAGACGATGCTTCACAAGGCCAGGAGGGGGGTTGTTTTTGGAGTAGCTGATACTTGGAATGTCACGTCGCTGGTCCCTCCGGAAATCCTGACTGGTCCGACCTGTTCTATCCTTGGGAGCATCCCTTTCGGCGACCACACAAGCGGCTGATTGGGGCTAGGGTAGCGCGCAGTGGCCTGAGGAGGGGACGCGAACATGCGCTGGCAATGGAATCTCACATGCACTCTGGCAGATGGCCTGGAACTTATCTTCGTGATCGCTGAGCGCTTTTCGAAGTGAGCGTCCAAGAGATGCCGGCTCGGACAGGGGGATGAAAAGGCTGGTGGAGAGAGGCTCTCGTGAACCGCAGCCGAAGATGGGGAATTCTTCGTACTCGCTTGCATGCCCAAAGTGATAATTTGGGAGCCATCGGGCAGAGGCACTACCTCAATATTGGCACCGGAAACGACGCCATGCAGCGTGATGGCGGGGGAGCGTGATCTGTCGAACACGGCGGGGCGACGGGACCGAGAGCATGCGACGGTGGGCGAGATTCAGCTCAAAAGGCTCGAGCTAGGACACGCCCTGCAGCAGAACAGCAGCCAAACCCACACTCAAATGCAAGAGCCTGCTAGAGGGAGAAAGCGAGGCATAATGGTAGGTAGATTGCGGGCTGGATCGGGTTGCAATTGTCGTGATTGAACCCTGCAGCCAGCTTGATGCCGCCGTCTCCCTGTGCGATGCGATGGCTCGTCTAGAGGCCCGCGTGCGAATGGCAGGGGGGCAATCTGCTCGTCAGTTGGGCGACCTGATACGCGAAGGATTGGCGGGCATGGCATGCAAGTCCCGGGCCTGGGAGTCAACAGCACCCCTGGCCGACCACCCAACAGCCTCAAAAACGTCATTCCCATGTTCTGAAGCGAAGCACCAGGGTGGCTGAGCAACTCATGGTACGATAGCTAGCAGCCGCCAATGCAGAGTTGACCACTGGCACGGAGCGATGTTGAGCCGCAAAGTCCGCAGGAAGTGACTCAGGCCGACCGAAGACGCGGACTGTGCGTGCGTTGTTCATTCATTCCCGTTCCGCAAAGTCCGGGACAGACGATGGTGCATGTGAGGATTAGAAACCAGGCGCAGCCGCCCAAGTAGCGTGCTGAAAACCCAGCCCTGGATGGGTGCTCGTGGTTGTGACGACGATCATGACGATGATTGCGAGACAGCATCTTGGCCTCACATGCTCGTCTACACTGCAACAATGCAGGCCCGAGGCTTGGGCAGACTAGCACATCGAAGCAAGGGCGTGCCGGATTGAGGAGCGAGGACGCGAAGGGGCGCGTGTCGACAATGGACTCTCGGTTATGGGCAAAAGGACCGCGCCGAGGTCGCATCTCGCTGTTGAAACACAATCCAGATGTGTGTGTGGTGGGGGAGACATGGAGCAACACAAGTGCCAGGGCCAGGCTCAGGTCTAGGCTTCGGTCGGTTGAGTGATGATGGATGGATGGGAGTGAGTGAGTGAGATGAGTGAGTGAACGGTTGAGTGGTTGAGTGTGGGGTGATTTGACCCATCTCGCCTGGTTCGAACGGTGAGCAGGCACCGTTTTGGCCCACCGCCCATCGACAACACCTTCAATTCCAATGGCGCGGGTTGCGAGCGACGTTGCCTCCAGGCGAATGCATGCATGATTAATTTGATGATTGATCGATTTAGTAGGGGAGGGAGTGAATGATCAATCACTACCTTATGCAAGGCCGCCATGTGTTGCGAGTCTGCTCCCAGTGCTGGCCTCGATTGATGCGGTGGAACTGAACGTGCGGAAGCAAAAAGGGTACATACTGCAGTACTTAGGCAGTCGGACTGGAGCAATCGCAAGTACTCCCTGTACCAAGTAGCCGGTCGAGTGCAGTACCATATCCAGCAGGCTGGCTGGCAGGGACGTGCACGAGATACCCAGATCCCCAGGTACCCAAGCTCCCAAGCATCAGGCCACCCCTGCCGTTGTGGCCCGTGCTCCTGCCGCTCAGGTGCCTGCCCGTCGCGTTCCCACATTGGGGGGAACGGCAGCGTGCGCCTTCTGTCTTTCCCCGCCACCCCTGCAATCACTCGCACCCTTGCCGCTCCCGCCCTTTCTGGGTGCGCCAGGTCTGGACCCCACCACGAAAGAGCGGACGAGGAAGGGGCAGTCCCATGTGTGCATTGCCCCATCTAGGAGACTTGAGACCCAAACACTCTTGCCGTGCATTGCATCACATCACACCGCACACGCAACCCAACACCACACGACAACTCGACACGACATATCCTCATCTCGACAAATCTCTCCGACCCGCGCACGTTGCACCTACATCCACACCCATAGCCACACCCACACACAAAGCGTACCGCACGCGGATACGCTCACACATGACCGGACCCCGTACCATAGCGTACCTGACTCCCTGGGCCGCCACTTCATTCATGCTCCTCCCTTCGGCCAACACCGCCTTGGAGCCTCCCCTCGACCTGGTTCATCTTGCCCAGCTGGCGGCACCATCCGCACGCACGCACGCACGCAGTGACATCAGTCATGCACAAGCTGCCACGGCATCAGTAGTCTGTCTCTCCGCTGTTCCGCGCGGTGTCGCTCGCCTCGCCTCGCCTTGCCTCAGTCCGTCCTTGCCGCCTGACACACGGCGGCTCAGGCACCGGGCATCCGGTGCGCCTTATGGCAGGTGCTTGAACAGAACAAGTGGACCGACAATCGGGATTTGACATAGACAGTGATGGCTTGACGGTATACGATTGATACTACTCTCCCCCGTAGTATTGAGCACGTCCTAGCAGGTATCATTCGGCGCTGCCCTCAGCTTCCAAGCAGCCACTGAGGCACCCCGCAAAAGGGCCAGGCAAGCCCACTGATACTGATGGTGGCATTTTGACCTCTTCAATACTACCGCATGGAAGCTGTCCATTCAGCCCATATAATTTCGCCTGCTGCTCACTACGCTCTGTTGAGACGCGCCCTTCAAGGCAGAAGCAGCTTGCATGTGGAATCGGCAGAGTCGAAGAGGTCGGACTCGGCCTTTGCTAACGGCCAATATTTAGGCGCTTGCGTCTCTGATTCGCTGTGGTGTGGGGGTCAAACGCCGGATCGCACGGAGCTTGACGACAACAATCCCCTCCGCCCCTCCGGTTGCTTGTCTTCGCTGCCGGGGTGGCGCTGTCATCGGGCTAGGGCCATTTTGCTGCTGCTACTCCATGCACTCGTCCTCGAGAGTGCTGCGGGCTATGTCAGCAACTCCGCAAAGTCAGGCAAAGATCAGCTATCTCCGCGACCACCAGGGGCGTGCACCATGCAACCCTAGGACCATGGTGGAGTACCGACCAGGCCGCCCATCAGTGACTCATCCCTGCTCATGATTGATCTCGATACAGAGGCATCGTCCTCTCTGCTGTGCTCTGCTCTGCTCTGCCTCGCTCTTCTCCGCGAAAAGTCGATCCAAATCGCCCGGCCCCTGGAAATTGTGGTCATGGGCACTGCGACAGGTCGCTGTCTGGGTGGCACGATCCAAGGAATGAATGGGTCTTGTGTCACAAACAAGCAACGGGCCAGCTGACAGAGTTGACAGGCATGCCTGGTCGGGCATCCTCTCCACAGCCGGCTCGCTACGCGCTGATCTGTTCCCCTCTGTCGGGTCTGTCTGGGGTGTGGGGCACATCTTCAGCCCTACGGCTCCCGTCCAATCCCATCGGCTGTCAGTGAAGCTGCACCACCGCGGCGATGCCGATCGACCCCCCCTGAGCTCACGGCACATAGGCCACATAACACCCCCTCTTTGGAAGATGATAGCTGCTTGATCGCGGCGGCCACATGCGATTCCCAACACAGCGTCACGCCCCAGGTTCAGATGCACGCGCGGTAGAGCACTTGCATCCGCCAGATGATCGACACTGCCCCGTCTTGGTAGCCTCACCGCCATGAGGACGACTTCCCGAAATGGAGCATGCGGCAATCCTGGCAGACACTCTTCGACATGATAGTGTACGGCATGCCGTCTGCGCCATTGGTTCCTCGGTGGACAACTTGCCCACCTCGGTGCCGCCTGTCACTCTGGATCCGGTCTTGGCTGGCCCGACATGCAATTTCTAAGCCGGCAATCCAATCTTGGTGGGATTACAAAGCCTGAACGCGACCAGCACTACAGAAACTCGGACTATCTGTGCATCTAACTCGCGATAACTAGGTACACGTTGCACTTTTTAGCGGCTACGCGATTCTCTTCTAGGGCATCCTTTGCAGGTCTCTTGCGGACTCACTGTACGGACGTGCGTTTTCCCTGGCCCCCAAAGCCGAGTTCACAGTGGATAAGGCAAGCCCTAGCCCTACAGGGCCCATGTAACTCTGCGAAATTTGGCGAAAGTCAATTAGACGTCTGACAACGGGTACATGCGTGACCTGACCACCAAGGTCCTTCCGTCTTGACACCACGAGCGTCCTCATCTGGAAGTAAGAAGTGAGACTCGTCTTGGTTCTCGTCTTCTCTAGGAAATGAGATTGACAGATCCAGCTCACAATGATGTCGCCGGTGCATTGGCAGAACCACAATCTTGACACAGCCATCACCGAACCACGGCCTCATGTTTGCGGCCGTTCTCTCTGTAAGTTAATCTCGGGCGGCCGCGGAGGATCCGAGATCCCCAATCCCTTGTCCAGAAATACCTGGGAGAAACGCTCGCACACCCGGCAGACGCCCGCCAATCTATGGGCGGGCAGCCCAGGGGTCTGCAGAAAATATACGCACCAAACCGTTTTGCGCTTGGAGTGTATTACGGTGTCGACGGGGATCTTTTGTCCACACTCTCCACCTTGTGTAACGAACCAAGGGTCGCGGTAGTCGGCTGCAAGGGTACAATCTCTTGCCCAGCGGACTTTATGGTAATCGCCCTGCGAATCGCGAGATCGGTTCAAAGCCCTCGGGCTTAAAGCTCTGATGCCAACAGCCTCAGTCTGGTGTATAGCTGCCCATAGCATGGACCCAACCCTGTCTTGTGTTGGACCTTAGATGGCAATGCAACTGTCTCTCGGGGACCTCGCTTACTCACCACTCTATCTGCGCACCTCAGACCACCCGGCTAGCTGGGCTGGCTGCCTGACCCTAAGCTGAATCAACAACAATTCACCGATAGGCGTCCTCGCCTGGGGAAGCACTGCTCATTGCAGATGCATGCCACTCAATTCGAAGGGGTCATGCGAGGGCGGTTGGAAAGGAGGTGGGTGGGTTGGTGGTGGCCTGCTGCTGGGTTGGCGAGCCATCACGGCTTGCCCCTTCCAGCCAAGTCGCCAGGTGCACGTACATTTCCAGAGAACCCAGCGCACAGCTCCGCCGGCAGTAGGCCGTGCCGCAGCAAAGGCGCGGGTGGGTCGGTCTTCGGCCGAGACGAACCGAATTTAGAGCGCCCGCGAATAGCATGGGGATGTCCATCACCGTTGTTGTTAAGTTAGGCATCGCGAGCAAGAGAGATTGGAATCGCTTCAGGGCTGTGTTTCCGGTACAGCCCCTGCCTGCAGCCCAAGTTCTACCTACACGTACGCTGAAAACGCGCCAGGGACCTCCTTGTAATTTCTGTTCAGCTCAGGGTCCTCCCTGCCCGCGAGCCCGCCGTGGCACGTCCGCTGTATCGCGCCTGCGCATCTGCGAAGGTTGGGCCCAGGTGGTGTTATTCTATTGGGCACGGAGCGGGAATTCGAATCACATCCCGGGTTTTGAGTGATATCCCTCCCCTGTCATGCTTGCCCTCGTGGCATATGCCTGTCCTCAGATGTCTACTGCATGGAAGCGAAGCCATTTATTTCTTGTATGTATTTTCCTCCGGTCGGATGGTGCTCCGCGACAGGGGGGCTGGGGGACGGACTGCTTGGGTTTTTTGTGTGGCTTTTCAGGGTGCTGTCTCTCGCAATGTTAAATTCAGATGAACCAAGCTTTGGTCTGCCTGCCCGTGTCTAACGCGTACAGTTTATTTACTAAGTCAAGCCACACGCTTGTCACATCTGCGGCGTTCCTCATCTCATGTGGTGTCCCAACACGTGTCTCGCCCAGAAGGCGATTGGCTACCCAGGTTTGCGATCCGAGTGCGTGCGCGTACTTTTACAGCATGCAATGCAAGTGCCGTGCCGTGCAGTACAGTTACAGCGCCTCGCATCTCAGATCGCTGTTGTGGGAGCGAGTGAGTGAATGGTGGTTGGACATTTGCGGGAAAGGAATCTGAGGAGACATGTGCGTGTGTGTGCTTCGTTCCTCGTCTCGGCCCCCAATATCTCCTTGTCACATATTCCCACAACGTGGCTTTTGGCCCCCTCTTACCATTTCCCCTCCCCCTTTTCTTGGGAAGCATGGTCTCTAATCCTGCGGAGACCAGTCGCCTGTCTTCCTGTTACAGATCTGTCGTGTGCTCGGGGTGCAGGGGAGGGGGGTGGCAGCCACCACTCAAGCCGGGGGCAAGGCGGTCCCGGGGTTAACCACCACCACGGCCGTTCCTCGCCCTTCCTTTTCGTATTCCCGAGTGGAAAACGTGACGAGGCCGTCTTGTTGATCTCAAGGAAACTCGGCTGCCTGCTATAGCTGCGGAGCCGTTGTTGTGGATCTACTTTCTTTCCCCCCCCTTCCACCAGCGGATCCAAACATAGAGCAAAATGGCCCTTGGGCTACATATGCGCCTGCGCAATTATGCAGCCTGCGGCCACCCACTCATCCATCCCTCCCCCTTGAGGACCACGCGAGGTCTGCCCCCAAAATATGCAGTGCGACCCGACCATTCCGCCTTACCAATCCGCGGTGTCGAAGGGGAGTGACTGGGGGAGGTCACCTCACATAGTGTCTACCAGAGACTGCAGCCCTTTTTCTGCGGATCCGCATATGGCTCAAGACCAGGGGTGAAGCACCCGCCTTGTCTGTCATGGTCGGGCGCCGCGCCGTCGTCGCTGTGCCGCGCCGGCGCACATGCGGCTTTTCATGAGGCGTCTTCTCGAAGAATAGACGAAGAAGAATGCCCCTGGCCCCCAAGGCGCAGATTGGAGCCCGGACCTAGTGGTCGAGGCGTGTTTCCCCCTTTCATTGTGTGCGCAGGCTCCAAGATGGAAGGGAGTAGAGTAGGTGGACGATGGACTGGCGAGGCCTCTCGAGCCGTCCCAACGCGTCTGGAATTAGCAGCCATGGGTTGCGGCCGCGATATCGCTGTCTCTTCTTGCACGCAAGGCCTCCGTGGTCGAGATCACACTCAGCGGCACAATGGGGCCTACACCCACTCGACACACACTGTCAGGTACCACCGCAGTTGCCGAATCACTGACGCGTCCATATCCCAGCCATGGCCACGAGACCGTGTATAACCCGCCAGGCGACCTCGGCGAGGCAGACAAATGGCGGTGCGGATAGGTCGGCCCGGTTTGATGGCGGGGGCACATGTCTGTGTGGGTAGCACAGTTTCATCCTGCGGTGGGAAAGATAGGCTAGCCTTGTGGGCCTCACCAGAGATGGTGGTGGTGGTGGTGGTGGTTGCGCGTGGAAAGCAGAGGATCAGGCCTAGTTGTCTCTGCGCCTCCCCTCCCTTCCCGTCCTAGATGTCGTTTGTCACTGTGCACAGGTCAAGTGGAGGGCGCAACATCAAAAGCCGTGAGCGCTGGGAGGTTCCGTGGCGGCAGAATACGCCTTAACGCCCGTTCTTCCCGCGTACTTTGCTCCATTCAGCCACCTGGAATGGAGGTGGATCATACCGGCGGACAGGTAAAGCCCTTGAATGGACGCATGAGCTGCGTTTGTGGAGGAGGGGGTGCCCTTCGCCATGTGGAGTTGTGGTCAGCCCTAAGATACCTCTGCCGAGGAATGCGGGCGAGGGACAGCGTGCACCGTTTCGCGGAAGGGTAGGCAGGCAGCCACACAGACTGGGCCGCCGTTTTTCTCCTGTCAGTCAGGAGGTATGCTTGTCTGCTGCGGACTTGTTGCGGCTGCGAATACCGGTCTCGCACTCCCTGAGCTCCTACCACCACGGGCCGTGGAGCGGAGCTAGGTGAGTGTGTACCATCGTGTGAAATTTGACTCGCTCCCGCATCTGGTTGCGCTAAACAAGGCCATTTGTGACTCCCTATATTTTTGGCCCAGTACCACTCTGTATACTTTGACCGGCCCTCGACCTTGTATGGTCGCTGGTTTCCTGGTGTTGTCACTGGTTGATCCGATCCGATCCGGGTCTGCCTTCAATGCGTGACGATGGGGGGAGTCCGCCATGGGCGCGTACGAGACCCAGAAATAGCCAGACGCTCGTCCTGTCATTCCCATTGGTCGAGGCTGGCCGCGCAACAGACCACCACGAGGGCAAGCGGCCAGAGCTGGGTGGTAGAATCCTTTGGTATGGGCAAAATATAGATGCCTCTTGCATGTGGAGTATTAAATTGGGTGAAACAACTGTGCGCGTTTGCGCAGAGACGACATTAGCCCGTCCTGGGTGGTCAAGATCTGTATTTTGCAAAGAGGGGACCAACAAGCCGTGGGTGAGAGTTGTCTGACATGGGGGAGAACTTGGGGGTGGGGTGCAGTTGGGGCATCGTGCAATACCACATCCATCAAACTGACCACTTCAACGGATTTGATTCAACAAAGGAATACCTAGGAGGCCGCAAGCCGACCCAATAAGGCCATGATCTGTGCTCTTGGTTGAGGACAGGATCACTTGCCCAGAGAGGCCAACTGCTTTGAGCCGCCTCCTATCAATGAGGAGGAACAGCCCCATAGGCGGCGGCCGACACTTGACGGTATTGTCCACGACCCTTTGCTCCTGATGAACTGGTTGCAGACCGTGGCTGGGATCGAACCAGTGGTCCGAGGCCTTCGGAATTGGGTCAATTGGGGTAAACCTCAGTCACGGACGAGGCTGAGAATCCTCCCAGCGGCCCTGACGCAAGACGGGGTCTTTTGTTGGTAGTGGGGTAGGGGAAGTTGATGGGAGTGGTTGGTGCTTGGAAAGGAGGGCGGGTCGTAGATGGACCGACCCAGTGGTCTGGGTGCAACAAGGGAGCCAAAGGACCATACATTCCCGCCCAGTCCTTGTCGGACTCGTCCCAGGTATTCCCGTTGGGGAGGGGTCTGGGTGCAGCGAGGACGACGGTAGAAGCCCATGATTGGCGCATTTGCCGTCTGTGGAAACGGCCTCGTGTGATCCACAGGGCGGCGCGGTGGTGGGTGTACGTGGTATGGAAGGATTCTGGGTGGGTTAGCTCATCTGCAGGGAGGTCGACGAAGCGGAGGTTGGGGGCCAAAAGGACCGCGCAGACGTACCCACCTGGCCCATGCTCAAGGATCGCCATTGCGACATGTCTGAACAGCCTCGACGGCTTGCCAGCAAAAAGTCCTCTCGCCGATGTGACGTTGTGGCCCAGTGTCTCAACATCAATCAATCGAACTCCGGCGCCGGGATACCGGTGGTCATTGGACCTTGGGCCCTGATATCCACCCAAAATTAAGGCCCAGGAGCGCCATCCTGCCGGGTCTCGAACGTTCGGCTTGGGCTTTGACTTGTGCTCGAGGATGCGGCACTTGTCTGCTGCGAAACCTTGATTGAATTTAGGCGGAGAGACAACACCGAAGTCCGCTTCCCAAAGTGCGAGATCCTAGCTACCCGTTTGGGCAAGGGTGAGCCGGGCCTAGCGAGAGACAAGGTGCTGACTGAGCGGCGAGTGCTGCAAAGGTGAGGCGCCGTAGGGCAGGGAGAGAGTTCTCGCGTAATTCCCACCTAGGTAACCCAGAAGGGCTCTCCCAACAGGGGACACTGCGCTGCAGGTTGAACGGGATCTCTGCAGAGCAGGCGGTGCCACACCAGCTTACAGCATTCGATCCACACCGTCGGGTCTGCTGTTGCACCTGTGTGCCGGGACACAAGATTCTGTCACCGATGGTTTGGCACTCTGCCTTGGACCTCATGCTGGCAAAGTAGCGGGCATGATATTATTGATGCACATGCACAATCTCCCTGAAGATCAGGACTGCAGGAAGATTTGACAAGTCGAGCAAGTCCGACGCCGATGTTGCGGTCAAGGAGCGGAAAGGTGTCTTCTGATGGCAAGCAGCTGCTCTAGCCCTGCATGCGTCGTACAGCGCGGCCAATGAGGAGCCCCAGGCAGCTTTGTAAGTGCAAGGATCCGAGAATAGCAGCATGATTCAGCACGTGGAATTAAGGTGATGAGGGTTCTCAGTATGCAGATCAAATGCTGCAGCCTGCCAACCCTCCTCGGGCCACCTTGTGCCCAGAGCATGCAGGCTGACATCCCATGTCCGGCGTTGGCAACTGTACAAGGGGACTTGACCAAACACCGATGTATGATCAGGTTATCACCGCAGTATCATCCAGACTCTGTTTAGCTCCACGATCCTGGCAGACGCGGCAGGTTTGACGTTGACCAAAGGACCTTTGCTGCGACAAGAACGGGCATCGTTTCGACAGGAGCTAATACCCTTGTACACGCATGCGCACACACGGTCGGCGATGAACGGTGTTGGCAGGCCGTCCTGCCCTCCCCGCTCGATTTCGAACGCCTTGTGACTTGTCCTGATGCGACAGCAACCACTGCCGATCCGTCGGCCGGCCTCAGACATAACAACCGGACGGAGGAGATAAGCGGATTTTATACTGTAGCCGCAACAGGAGCGATACCCGTTACGACAAACCCGGGTCAGGTATCTTGCTGTCGTGACATAGTATTATGCATCGCCATGAGACGTTGGTCGTTTGAATACAGACAGCACGCGTCAAGCGGCCCCCAATTGTTCACCAAAATCCTCCCGCTTGAGCAGTTGAGCACGGGAAGATAGGGCTGGAATCCCATGCAGTACCCCTGGTGCCCTGGGCGGGTAAAACGGCCGCAGTGCCGCTGACCTGCATGATGGCAAATGAGCCAGAACACGCACCCACATGACACACACTGGGTTTATCAGTAGGACGCAAACAGACGAGCAAAGGGTGGTGTGCGGGTCGTTGCGCCCCTAGTCGAGCCATGATAGCACGGAGAGAGCAGATCTGTCAAAGCTACCGTGGACCGTAGCGCAAGTCCATATGCAAGGTGCTTTTTTTTTCGAAGCCTCTTAACGCCGGCGCGACCTGCTGCTGTCGCATTGAGTTTTGTCGTCCGCCCCCCTCCGCTCGCTGGCCACACCAGGGGCCCCGGCTCGGCGGCGTTCGTAACTAGGACAGCCAGACAGCCAGAGTGAGACCGCGCCGTTGATGCCGCTGTCGGGAACTTTGGCGTCTTCGGTGGATTCCCGACTAGCAGAGACCAGTGCCCGTTTCTTGTAGGGATTGGCGGGACGGCTGGCTCTTAAGGTTGAGGCTAAGCTGGACGGATTTGCTTCGGCCCTTTACGAGCGGCCGCTGGGAGCACCCATGCTGCGATTGCAGCTTTGAACCGAAGAACGAATTCCAGCTTTGTCGAGGATCCGCGACGTCTAGCATGAAAGACCTGCACAGAGGCTGAGCATAGGCATCTGCGGCCGTGTCCGGCGCAGCATCTTCGATATTCTATGCCCTACGCGGCGCACATCTCGAAAGAGGCCTGACGAGCTCAGTGCGATTCCCTTATGACTGTTAGGCGGACGGGTTCCTGTGGCAGTTTGAAGGCCTTGGTTGTCCCTTGCTAGGGTCGCAAGTTTTGGCAGGGCCAGACGGAACGAGACTCAAATGTTCGGATTGGGTCACGATATACCGTATTGATGGATCATAGGCAGTGAGTGATGCTGGGAATCTCGTCCATCCTACAGTGCTGCAGCATACTACGCCTAATCGCTTGAGCACTGTAAGGTTTGTCTACTTCCGAGAAAAGTGACCACCTTTTCTGCGGGTTAGGAGGAGGCTTGGATCGCAGCAGCAGGGCAGAGCAGAGCAGCGGTGTAGGTAAGAGAGGCCGACAGCTTTGTGTGCTTATCAATCGAGTCGAGCGAGTAGGGAGCGTCGAAATACGGGTGCCTGCTCGATGAGACGCAGTCCCTAGTGGTCGTAGTCCTTGAGGAGCCATGAAACAAGGTCAGGGTATGCCTGCGTGCGGCACAGGAAGGCCACGGGTGGTCTAGCCTCATGGTGGAATGGAGGAGGCTCGTCAAGCGGGTCGACAGGGCTGGCGGCCGCTATCGTGCTGTATCTGTCACAGGGCGTGACATTGACAGACAGACAGACAATAGCAGACAGTGGCAGCGCAGCGAAGCGCAGTGCAGTGCAGTGATGGCGCCAGGGCCAGGGCACACAATCATGGACGGTGGTAAACGACAGGGAAGACACCTCCGTGAACACAGATGCCGCTCGGTGGAAGTCGAGGTCGGCTAGGCCAGGCCATCTCGATGAGTTGTGTAGTCGAGTCGAGTCAGTTTGAGTCGCGTTCAGGGTCGAGGTGTGATGCGCTGCCCTGCGCTGTGTTGTGTTGCAGAGAGGAGGGCGTGAATGTTTCCAAATGTGGTCGTTCTGTGCAACCTCAACCTCCGCCAGCGACGCGACTTGGCAAGATCCGCCTGGCAAAATTAGCAATGCGCTACACATTACTGTTGCCTGTGCGTCGGTGCGGTCCTGAGTCCTGGGCTACGGTAGGACAGGGCAAAAGGACCATCTACCGTTTAAGCGTCGCCGTTTCGTACCACCTCACAGCCATGACCCAGTAGGCGCGGGCGCGGCCGTTTTGTCTCCACGGTGTTGCAAGACAGACCCACCTACCCCCCTTGCCCTGCCCGTCGCCCTTGCCCAGAACAGGACAATGGTCTGCGCGCAAACCCACACCCCACCATCTCCTCTAGCGTCCAGGACTCCCGCAACTTCCTTCCCTCTGTACGCCCTGCTGCCCTCTTGCCCGGTGATTCACAGTCCTAGAACCCACTATCGATGGCATGTCACTGCCTCTTGTCTGCTCTATTGCCTGCCGTTCGCTCGCCCATGGGAACCGTACTGTAGATCGCATACCCCCCATCTCTTGCTCGCACTCAATGGCCCAATCAGCGGACGTCCCAAAAGCCCAGTCCCGCGGTGTGGAGCAGACCCGGCCACTGGAGAATCTGGTCTTGGCCGCGGCAGTCTCCGGTCCCAGGACACAGGGTGCGATATGTTGTAGCCTGATGCTACAGGCGTCGGCCTTTGTCTGCGTCTGTATATCTGCCCGCTCGCGTGTGTTGTATCTCTGTCCGTCGATCAGTCAGCCAGCCAGCCATCCATCCAGCCAGTCCCTCCGTTACTCAGTCTTGTCTGTCTGCTGCAATGACTGGGAATGGCTCATCTAGGGCAAGCCGACGCAGAGATGGACGGTACTGAACGGTAACGACTGGGCTAGTGACCTCGTCTGCCCGACCCTCCGTCCCTTCATCGTCCCAAAGCCGCTACTGTAAGCAGGTAGCTACGTTCCATGCATTAGCCCACGCCCTGCCGAGCTCGCTGTGTCTTGCTTCGTAACGACCTCAAATAGCAAGCCAGCCCTCCATGAGACAAGCCTATCGAGGTACCGCAGGTACGTACCAATGCAAAAAGCCCTTCTTGCGTCTGCCTTGTCCCAGAATACCTTCCTGCTGGGAAGACCCACTGTCCTGGGCCGTGCAGGGTGCCGATGTACCTCTCGCGATGGGACAGGGGCAGGGACAGGGGCAGGGGCCAAATGTACCTCTGGTACCTACCCTGAGCTCCGCCCCCCGGGTTTGCTGCGAGCTGGAGCTCCCAAGGGACGAGGTCGACGTACCCATGTCCCTGGGTTCCGTCATGGCTCTTCCTTCGGCGGGCTTTGCTCTCAAGCACTGTCGTATCTCGTTTCTCGTCTCCCGCCTCCCGTCTCGTCTGGTCTCTCGTTTCGATCCTTCGGCTTCTTCAATCAATGTGTACGTACCTACATGTGCCCGAGTACGTACATGCGATACAGCACAGCACAGCACAGGACAGACAGTTTGATCCTTCTCGCAGGGATGCTGCCCCCATGGGTGCGCCAGCCCACATGGGCCTTGACGTGCCCTGGGTCGCCCAAGCCCACCACCTGCACCTCGCCTTGTGCTCATCCCGCCCGAACAATACTTATATGTCGAGATCCCTCGCAACGCCCTCTTCCAACTCGAGTCTTCTTCTGGTGTTCATGATCAACTCCAGAGAAACAATCATACTTGTCTTTCATATCTGAAGCTCCCTCAACATCCAGAGTTTCACTCCTCTCTGTGTAAACCAACAACACGCAGCTTGGACCACCCCGCCCAACACGCACCACATACTCTCAGCCTTGTCTACTCTAGCCTCGCCCCACGAGGTCTTTGCGACAATGTCTACAGAAGCTCACCACATGTTTCCGGTGATGGCGCCTGACCATCACCTCTCCGTCCACCAGTACTCGGGCTGGCCAGCAGAGCACCCCCAGCACATCTCGGTGCGACAGTATCCAAGCACCAGCAGCGCCTTCAGCAGCTCAGCGCATCCCGACGAAGACTGGACCAAGGTCTCGGATCTGGCTGAGCGCAGGCGGATACAGAACAGGATTGCCCAGCGCAACTACCGTAGGTGACCCTTCGCACGGTCACAACAGGAATCTGTCTGAGCGTAACTGACCCCCAACTGCAGGCAAGAAGATAAAGGAGCGCATGGCCGACCTGGAGAGGCGCGCGGGCTCTGACGGGAACAAGAGCAGCAGCACAAGCAGCAAGAAGTCGCCAAAGACGTCCAAGAAGCAACAGCGCCGCCAGTCTTCACCACCACCGGGACACCACTCGCTGCAGCCACCATCACAGTCGGGCGTGCCACAACACCCCTTCACGCCGCCCATGAACCCGGAGGACCACTTCTTCCCCTCGCCAAGCCCGCCAGCAAGCAGCCCGCCACCATTTGCTTCCTACCAACCAACGTACTCACCTCCCAGCGACAACGGCATGATCATGCAGCCATACGGGAGCCCACAACAGCAGGCAATCGCAACATCTGGCCCCTACCAATTCGGCATGGTGTCCACAAACGCACCCACGCTGCCGCCAATGACACACTTTGCGGATGCGTACAAGGCACCCAACCTCAACGGGGGGAATGAGTCGATGTCGTCGTTTTCCAACTACGGCGACTACACGCTTGGTGGTCACTTGAACCCCTCGCCCTACGATTCAAATCCTCATGTGAGTTCCTTGCGCCACATCCAAAACCATCAGCACAGTCCTCTCCCTTCCGCCACTCTCCCTCCCTTCGGCAGCGCGATGGCTGGTTCATCTGCCGGTCCTCTTGCTGCGCCTGTTCCTTACCGCCCTCGCTATCCTCCTTCCCCGTCTCGGAGTTGAAGAACGATGTGTACGTCCCACGGCGAGAAGAAGAGAGAGAGAAGAACATCATCATAGAGAAAAAGACAACGCTTTCAACAGCCGAAGAGCAAAAGGCTAATACGACAGTCTCACCTACAGACCCCAGCTCTGTCGCATACCTTTGACCATTCGGACAACAATTCGGAGGCAGATTGGTGTGCCTACCCAGTGACGCCACTGTCGATGGGCTCACCATGATAAGAGATAGAGACAGACGCAAGCAATTGCAAATGGCATGAGGAATGGATACACCTGATTTTACGAATTTTTTGTCTATACCTTTTTCTTTGGACTTTATCTTTAGTGTTATGATTGGACGGCCATCTCCCTGTTTTTGTTTTCTTCTTGCCATCTTGAGAGTACGTTGCTTGGAGGCAGCGGGGCTGTTTCGTGCTGCCGCGGAGTTCAGGGCGTTGCTCTCGTCGGTGTGCAGACCTTCGCGCGCAAGGTCTGGCATCAGGTGGCCAAGATTGCCTGGGAGGAGCAAAGCTGGATAAACACACGCAAGCGACTTTTTTTGGATTAAAAGGATTAGCGTGGTTATTTTGGGCATCAGGGTCACGCTGGCCTGTGGACTTGGGGCCGGAGTTTCTGGGGTGATTTCTTTGCTGTCAAGATCTCTCTAAGAGAACACTGTACAGATGGATCTTCTTATTTTGGATATTCCAATCAATCTACAACTTCATCTCTGAACACAGAAAAAAAAGAACCCGGTCGTTGCACCCGTGGAGTTGACAGAACGACGCTGCCGAGATGGAGGAGTCTCAACTCCAGCTACGTACGTAGGTGACGGCGTTCACTGGTAGCGGTATCCCTGGCAAATCTCCCAAGTAAACTTTTTGACTACCGGAGTTTATGGACCCATTATTTCCACATGCCCACAAACCTTCCTTATTTCCACAACGGGGCCGGCGAACCATCTTCTTGCATCTGGCACTGGTGCTGACAGGGCGGATGGAGGGGGGGAGGGGGGAGTGGAAATGGGTTGAGTGAGATTTTGGCGTGGGCTTGGAGAGACCCCTTCCCCTTCTCTGACTCTCTCTTTCAAATCCCGTAGGGCTGAGAGAGGGAGGGGAGGGTGACGAGCCCCCGGGTCCGCCGTCAGCACGATAGTTCGACCCGACACAATGGGTTTGTCTGTCTTCCCGCCCGCCGCCGCCCCCGCGGAGTGGGTTCGTCTTGTTTCGGTCTCTTTTTTCTCATGTTCTCTCCCTCCTCTCAACATTCCCGTCTCACATAATCCGCCACGCATTCCCAGTTGCCACGCGGGCGGTGCCATTCCACCGGCGTCGGTGCGGGTTGGCTGAGCACGGATGGGGGCGGTGGCAGCTGTCAAAACGTCTTACTTGCATCTTGTGTTTTTCCTTTCTTTCTGGGGCGGACGGTTTGTGGGGGAGGAAGGAACTGGCAACATAGGTTGAGTCATATCACGTATAAGTTCACAGTGTTGCCCCCAAGTTCGCAAGCAGACAGGCGGGTCGGTTCTCGTTCGTCTTCCATCCTCCAGCCCGGTGCAGCCGGCGAGCCCCCCTCACACACATATTTCCCCTGGTATGGAGCCTCAATCCTACGCACTGCCCTACTTACTCTAGGTACCCGGCACATGTCTCGGCCCCTGGGGGAACAGAACGTACGATTTTCGAGGTCACCTGTGGTCGCCTACCATCCCAGCCTGTTGTGTGTGTACGTGGTCACCAGGATCAAGAAATGACGACGGCCAAACCTACCGATCTTCGTGCCCAGTTGTGCCGTGTCCGTTGCGCTGAGTCCGGTTAGGGGTGTCCCCACTTATTACAGCCGATGAGCAGCAGCGACAAAGGCCGAAGAGGGCCTCGCCCGACGGACTTTTCGGCTTCTGGGGCCGCCTGCGAGAGTCTACCGCAGAATAATGTTCAGGTAGTACGTACACACAAATGAGGCGCCCTGCAGCGGCATCCGTCACCATGCAGCAGAGACGAGGCAGTGGCTTCTTGGTGGTTCCGACTTTCACAAGCTGCGATCTGCTCGCCATGCCCGTCCTAGCTCTCTCCTGATATGATCCTTTCTGTACCGAGGCCATAGATAAAGGTCACAATTTTGGGCCGCGTTCTCCGCGACGGGGCCTGTGGAAAGGGAAGGGAAGAGGCGGGCAGAGCGGTAAGGGTGTGTACGCGTGTGCGTGAGTGTGTGTGAGTGTGAAAGGGGAGGATTCCTCGATAGTGATGAGGCTCTGCGCCCGCAGGCCAGGGAAGGGCGCGAACAAGCCCCACTAGTACCTGTGGACCCCCCTACAATGTTTTGCCTGTCTTGTGAGTGCGGACGAGATGAGGAGTGATGAGAGTGGTGGTCTAGGTATCTTCTGCCCGCTCCCTCTTTGATGCGGGTGGGGTCCTTAGACCAGGCCGCACGTCCGCGCACCCGATCCCAGGGAGACTGCGCACAACTGATCTGCGGAGCCTTACAATCCTTCGCCGCCCCTCGGACCCAATTATGCTCCTACACCTTCAGAAGTCCGAGGGGTCCTCGAGTGGCCTTCAAGGAGCCTCGAGGGGTCTCTCGAGCGGCTCCATGTCCCTCGTGCATTTGCCTGTTCTGGCAAGGAGCTAAGAGCCTCGCCTCCGCTAGAGTGGAAAAGGAGGAGAGAGGGGAAGGGGCCTGGGGGCGCAATAGCTTCCATCCAGACCAGGAGATAGACTCGGCCCAGAGCATTCAGGCGGGTCCTGTGATGGAAATGTTTGGAAAGAGTTCGCGAGGCGCTCTGCGAGGCGTTCCGCGGAGTTTGATGGACGTAGGAGCGATATAATGGGGCAAGGTATGTGTTATTGTGATATGTGAGCCGGGAAATGCAAGACGAGGCGAGAGTAGAGGAGGGGCATGGCATGGCATGGCATGGTTCAGCAAGGCATGGGTATACCGCTGATCGGCTCGAGACCAGGCCTTTTTTGTTGTGCGGAATTGCGGTTGTGTGGCTGCCGGTGGTCGTGTCGCTCTGTGTGTGGCACGGCATGACCCGCGTGAGGTTTGCCTGCCCAGATGGGCCAAACACATCGACTCCGCTGTCTAAATGTGATAAGCACCTTGCATCAAACCCTGGCCACCTGGACCCAAATGAGTGAATGGACGATTGAATGAGAGAGTAAATGGGCGAGATGGATGGATGATCAAGCAGCCCCGCCCGTAGCGCAGTCTCTTCTCCAGCAGCTCAACATCGGTCTCTGCAGTCCTGTCAGTGTGGCTCTTGTGTAACACGGTCGGGAATACGGGTGGGTCCAGCTAGCCACATGACCGATGATGGATCGCGGATGGGGACATAGGGCAGGGACGGGAACAGGGACAGGGACATGGACGTTGGGATATTGGACATCTGAACATGGCCATAGGGGATGGGGGTTTGGCCAAAATGATGTTTCCGTCGCTTAAACCCAGTTACTGTCGCAGCCAGAGTAACGGTAGGCCATGGCAGAGATACCGTAGGAGGGGGAGGAGGGAGAGATCATGATTCTCCACAGAAGGATGCAGACCGTTTTCAAGGGGGTCCCAGGAGCCCGGCCTCTCCACTTGGACCGGGACGTTGTGCAAAAGACCCCAACCTGCATATTGACCCACAGACAGGCAGGGCAAGGACCCATTGACCCAGGGCGAGGGACTCACCAGGAGCCAGGACCAAGGGTCCAGCTACCCCCAGGCATCCAGGGCTACCCACCCAACCACCACCCGTTCTGGCGCACATCGAGCCCGAGCACCTCCAATTGACTCCGTTGACAGCGCCATACAGGCTGGGTAGCATTCGACCGATGGTACCGGTGCCGCACAGTATTAATCAGTCACATGGGGACGATGCACCCGTCCAGATCGCCAGACCGATGGCATTTGGGGGCTGGAGATGCTGGCCTGCAGGGAAGCGCTGGATGGTCGCCTTCTTGCACCTTCAGCCGCATCCTTCTGCAGGTCTCCAGCTCTCCAGCCTCGCTATTGGCCCTGTGCGTGGTATTGTGTTGTTTTTGTATTTTGCCGTGTAGTATTGCGATTTGCTGTCTCGTCTGTTTTTGCCTGGTTGCCTTGCTTTGGTGCCCGATAGCTGCGATTGGATCCAGTGTGCCCAGAACCACAAAACCCGAGGGATGAAAAAGCCTTGAGATCAAGTGGAGACGTGGAACATCAGGAGCAATACGGCTCCTGCCTAGGCCATACTTGGCTGACACCGGGCCTCTGGGTCGACCAGATCAGGGAACCAGGAGAGGAGATCTCAGGGGGGGGGGGGCAGCCGTTACACGATACCGGCAGCAGGTATGATAGATGGCGTGCAGGTGCACAGTCTCGATCAAACCACATTCTTGGGTCGCAGAACGTGCTGGCTGTGAGACGGTCGAAACCCTCCTTGGTGACCAAATGCCGGGGCTCGCTTCTTCCCTCCCTTCCTTTCTCACCGCTGGGCCCCCGTCGTGTCGTGAATTCAACGTACCGTACACAGTATATCTTCCGGCGGGGAACGGAGGTTCTGGGCCTTGGCAGGATTGCTCTCCAAGATGAAGGTCCAGGGCGATCAACAGAATGCGCCGCTATCCGCGGTTGAGGACGGTCAGCTTGAATCTTGTACCCAGCTTAGGATTTTGGAAACTGCAGTGCAGTCCCCTCAGACATGGTTTTTCCCAGAGCATCTGCCAGACAAAGGGAAGCCGCGGATGAGAGGAGACGGTGCTGGCGCGCCAAACGCCAAGCTGGCCAATCAGATGAGAACGTAGGCGACCCGCCTTTTACACGCGGGCCGACGTATGATTGGCGAATTGAGGCCCATCACAGGCTCGGCCTCAGTCAGTCTTCGTCGTCATGGGCAAGTCATCATCGTGGATCCTCAACCTGAGCCTCATATGTCACTACCCTAGGGAATTGAATTTTCCACCTCTCGTCTCTCTCCAACTCGGCGCCAGAGCCCCGTGCCCAGCCGGACTGCACCTACACGCTCCGTATCATCGCCTCAGAAGTGAAAAAGCCTTGGCTGGAAAACCGGGCCCAGACATCAGGCAGCAGAATTAACACATTTTGGAACATCTACCCCCGCCTCTCGCACTCGCGACCCCAGCGGAGGTTGGACTTGACTCCCAAGGGAATCTCGTCTATTCTGCACAGCGAGAAAGGACATCCGAAAGGCCGCAGGAAGAAGGGGACAACCTCTACCTTCCAACCGCTGAACGGCCAGATGTATCTATTCGGAGGTGACAGGTAAGGGGTTCCTCCCTCCCAGATTCCATATCCCGATCCCCCAGGACTTTCGTCCTATTCGCCGGCCGTACGTCGCGTTATGTTTCCTAATTCGGACCCGGGGTGCGAAATGGCTTCCTTTGTGCATCCATCCAATCCATCCACCCCTGCCTGCGGCCATCTGCCCCATGGGCTGCGCCCCGCCGCCCTGATGCCGCCCGTATCAAAAGAGGTTTGGTCACCAGATGCACGACACTTTGGATCCGTCTACGCCAGGGGTGGGGATATTTGACTGGACGAGATATGCACCCAGGCCTCACCAACAACACCACCAACTCATTGCTACAAGCGCCTGTCGAAGGATTTGGTGATGGAACGGACTACACGGAGGATGACGTAGTCATAGAATAAAGACCATGAGGAGCAGCTAACAACCCAACACAGGCCCTGGGACGCGTCCCAGTTCACCGCCTCGGACGACCGCGTCCGCGGCGGCAAGTCTCAGTCTTACCTGACCGTGCTCTCGGCACCGGCATCATCGGCGGCGTCGTCGTCGTCCCAGGCCAAGTTCTCAGGCAATCTGGACATCACGGCCCTGGGCGGCGCCGGCTTCGCCTCGCAGCGCACCGCCGACGGCGTGCCGGGTTGGGACGTCTCGGGCTACGACGCCCTCGTGCTGGACGTCGCGCGCGCTGATAACCGCAAGTATACGCTCACTCTTAAGGACGAGGTGCTCCCCCGGCGGCCAGACGGGCGGGACCAAAGCACCGTCAGCTGGGAATATGACTTTGTCGTCGGGGATGGGAAGGGCGGCACTGCTGCCGGTGGCGGCAGCACGGCTGGCTCGACCCGGTTGGTAATCCCATTTGAGGAGTTCAAGCCTACGTACCGTGGTAAGCCCAAGCCTGATGCTGAGCCGCTGGATCTGAAGAACGTGAAGCGGGTTAGTTTCATGATGAGGAGGTAAGTACTTGCCTTTGGGTGAACCATGCAGCGTCGTCTATTTGGTCTATGCCGCACGAATCTCAGCGAACAACGCTGACACTCGATATCAACTCAGTTTCTTCGGTACTCAAGAGGGTGACTTTTCTATCGTCTTCAACTCGGTGGCTGTGGAGAAAAGGAGCAAAGGCCGAGACGGCTCGATCGACTCGGTAGCTGCAGCGAAGCTCGCCCGAGATGAGCAGCAGCATGCGGACAGCTGTGCTCCCGAGGGAAGCACCCTCACGTCCTGGATCGGGAGACTTTGCGGCTGGGGCAGGTGACTCCCGGGCTCGTGGCAGAGAGGCATGCCACCTGCACCAAGGTCGAGGCTTTAAGGCACAAGGGCCAAGGTATTGCTGCAGGACAGACATGGAGACGGCTTTCTGGCGTATATACTGCTATCCTGCGATGCTGCTGGGCATGAGCATTGGTAGGGGTAGACATCCCGACACGTAATAACAGAACCAACCTTCCAATTGAAACTGTTCCGGTGCCAGTGTTCGATCTACCTCGAGGTGACTGACACACCTCGCAAGATCCGTCCTTCGAAAACGGAGGATTGGGACGGCATACGCAATGTAGTCTCCCCGATCATCTTGCTGCTCTGGGCAGCAGGGAGTCAAGTGGCTAGCTATACCTACAGCTGCAGATGCTACAAAAATAGTATGGGCGTGTGTGTCCGATTCTCCAAAGTGACTACGCATGAAGTGAGTTCATGGGTGCAGAGGCTCGCTATCTACCTCACAGATATCCTACGGACCATAGTGCTTCACGTGCCACGTGGGAAGAATGCCTTGCTGGCCCATGCTCATTACTGAGTCCTCTCCTATGATTCGTCTAGATTAAGAGGTGCCTCTCCCCGTCTTCCCCATCGGCTCCTGCGCAAATCTCTCAGAGCACGCTTGTTGCCGTTGTCCGTTGTCCGTCAACGGCGGTCAACAGCGGTCAACGACGGTCAACGACGGTCAACAACTGTCAAAGATGGCCTCAGACGGCCTGAGATGGACATCAACCAACTGCCTGTCATCACTATTGGTGGCTTGCTGTGGTCCTCTGACCTTCCCGGGAGTAGAATGGGATATCTGTAAAAGTCCAGCACCGCTGAGTCGGCGAAGTCTAGTTATTTAGGACGAAGGTCTTTGGATTGAGTAGTATGCTCCACTGGTATTGTTTTCTCTATCATCCACCGTCTAAATATTCACACGCGGGAGCCAGAGAGCGCAGAGATCTACCTGTACCCGCTTCGAGGCGTTGGATATCAACAACCAACAAGAAAGAAGATATCCTGCAGACAGCCACCGGTTTGGCTCAAGTCAAAGGTGTATAAACCGCCCCTTCACCCCCCTCCATCTTCAAAAATAGTCATCAACGCCGTGCGGAATGCTACAAGTTGCGTCCGTGGCATCGAATCGACGCCACTGCCCGTTCGAAACATTCCTCCGTGAATACTTGTGGGAGATACTAGTCGGCTATGTGTGGCTAAATCTGCGTTTGGGACCACACGATGGGACGGCCAAGATTGCCAGCACTGGGCCATGTTGGACTTTTTCCGTGGCTGCCTCCAAGGAAGGTCTCCCGGCCGCAGTGTAGAGAAGAAATTGCCGAGAAGTGCGATCTTCTAAGGGGATTTGAGAATGTCGAGGTCGTGTCTTCTCCAAATACGTTCAACTGTTCTCGATCGTTTTGTCCCCTAAGACACCTCCATCCGTCTTCCCGAAGATGCAGGACTCCCGAGATCCCAGACTGACTGCTACAACCTCCATGAGCCCGTCCAACATTTCTGCCCAAGTAGGGTCGATCAGATCCCGGCTTATCCTCGACTTAGTCGATTTTATCGTCTTGACACTGGTATGGCAGCCTGCCAGGAACGTAGTCCGACCGACCTCCCAATCTCCTAGATAAATGCTCGAAGCTCGCCTAGTCATCGAACTTGATTCCCTGGTAGGCGTTGACGTCGATGAAGCCGCCGCGGTAGCTGCCCCTCTTCTTCTTGTTCTTCTCCTTGGTGAAGCCCTTGCCGCGGGTGACGATCAGGTCCTCGTGCGCCTTGCGGCCCCAGTCGTGCGAGTTGTCGGTGAAGGCGTTGGACCGGAATTTATCCTCGACCGTGATGTCCTTTCGGATGCGCGAGAACGGCTCATTGGGGACTTTCTTCACCGGGGCCGCGTCCTTTTTGCCGCGGTTGTTTTTCTTGGCGGCGGTCGGATTTGGGGGCAAAGGGGGGAAGATCTCCGGGGAGGTCTTGCCCATGGTCACGGACGAGTCGGAGCCGGTTGTGGCGGGCTTGGGAACGTTATCCTCGGAGTCTGAGTCTGAGGACGAGGAAGAGGAGGACCCAGAGTCGGGGAGCTTGGTGGCGGCGGCCTTCTTGAGCTGCTCGGATTCATCGTCCGAGTCGCTATCGCTGTCGCTGCTGGAGTCCGAAGAGTCCGAGCTAGAATCGGAGTCGGAGTCGGAACTCTCCTCGACCTTCTGCTTCTTGGCTTTCGGTTTCTCGTCCTCAGAACTGGAGGAATCAGAGTCGCTTGAAGAAGAGCTGGAGTCGGAGTCGGAGTCAGAAGAATCGCTCTTGGAAGGAGCCTTGCGCTTCAGTGGGTTGGCGGCAGCAGGCTTGGTCGCAGACGACGCTCCAAGACCGGGCTTGGCCGCAGCATTGTCGTCATCATCGTCGTCGCTCGAGGAATCGGACGACGAGTCGGAATCACTGTCGGAGGACGAGTCGGAGGATTCGCTCTTGGCCACAGCGGCGGCGCCAGTCTTCTTCGTCTTCTTGCCCTCGTCCTCGCTCTCACTGTCGCTGTCGCTATCGGAACTGGAGGAGCTCGAGCTGGAAGAACCGTCAGAGTCGTCGGCAGACGCAGCATCTGCCATCTTCACATCGCCGCCGGCGTCACTGGAGCTGTCAGATGAGCTCGAGTCGTCGTCGCTGGAGCTATCGGAACTGTCGGCGACGGAGGCACTCTGGGACTTGTTCCAGGTCTCAAAGACAGAAACCAGGGTCTGCCCCTTAGGCTGTGCATCCTTGGCGGGGCTGACCCAGCCGTTCTTGTTCCGCTGCTGCTTGAAGGCGGCGTGGGCGTCGTCGAACTGGTTGGAGGAGAGGAAGCCCTCGATGAGGTCCAAGAGCTGAGCAGGTGGGGCGGGGGCGGCAGCCTTCTGTGCCTTCTTGGAAGGCTTGGTGGCCTTGATCTTGTCCGCAGACTTGTCTTTGGATTTGCCCGCCATGGCTGGGGTGTTGGGTGTGGTCGTGGAGGGGGAGGAGGAAGAGGATGTTGACTCTTGGGTGGTTCGGGTGGTGTTGTTAGAGAAAAGCCAAGCTGGTGGACCAGACGACATGAATGGCGCAGCTGTTGCGGGTGACGGAGAGGGAAAGAGGAATCTCGAGCACCACGTTTGCTTTGGTTAGGGGCCTGAAGAAAATTTGTAGCCGGCGCAAGTGAAGCCTTAGGGAGGGAGCTACTCCATTGAGAAAAAAATTGTGGACTTATCGATAGACGGGGGTTGATAAGACTGGACTAGGACAAGCGCCAGTGGCCAGCTAGGAACCCCGGCCTTCCAGTCCACCTGGCATCTGGAGCAGGGGACAAGTCCCCCTCCTAGCAAAATCAAACATGTTGTTTTGAGGCCATGAGTGAGCAAACGAGGTGGATACTTGCAGCCAAAAGTGTCTGTCTTCACTAGTTTATTACTCAAGATCTTAGTAGCTTACATGGCAGCAAACTTTACCATGGAAATTACATGTGGGTGTTGAGTATTGGGCAGTAAACAGCAGAGTCCGGCTTCTGTGCTTCTGTGCTTCTGTGCTTCTATGCTTCTACATACCTAGGTACCCAATCAAGTCAGATTTCTATGTGTATTTCCTGTCCCCAGACTTCTATCAAACACAGAACCACCGTCTATTTGCTTGAAATTTCCCTTCCACACCTCTCCCACACTTCGCAGCCCGTGAGATACGTCGTAATGATCAGGATGACCCCCAAGGGCCCTTGATCAACCTTCCACCAGCCAACAACACTTCCGGGCATGACCATGTCCAGCAGGTCCGCCACGCACTTCCTCACAAGCCCCTTGGACTTGGTCTTGATGTTTGACTTCCACATCTTTCTCTGCTCCTTCCGGACCCACATGATCTTCCTCAGCCTCTCCCTCTCCTTCTCCCAGTCCGCCATCTCGCTCTCGTCCCTCTTCTC
Source organism: Diaporthe sp. P3_1W (assembly GCA_037177825.1). Classification (NCBI taxonomy): domain Eukaryota; kingdom Fungi; phylum Ascomycota; class Sordariomycetes; order Diaporthales; family Diaporthaceae; genus Diaporthe; species Diaporthe sp. P3_1W. Next base: position 464,486 of record JBAFXB010000008.1, read on the forward strand.
CCCGGTGCCGTAGCCTTCGCCCGTCGGCGGCACGGGCGCGTAGGCAAGCAGCTTGACGATCTTGACCAGCCCGCTGGCCACCCCGCATGCCAGCCCGAAGAACCAGAAGCGCTGGCCCTCCACGAACAGGACCGAGAACCATTGTGCCCCCCATACTGAGAAACCCGGCACCTGGAGGGCATCGAAGAGGCACAGGGACTCGAGGAGCAGGTACATCCCGTTGAAGGTGCGCCCGAAGATATCGAGCCAGGCTTCGGCTGGGGGCCCGGACCTGCGCCTGTGCCGGCAGTTGGGGTGGTGTTGGTGCACGGGAGGTGCCTGTGCTGCTGCGGGCGTCTGCGCCGGCCGTGCCGCTTGATCCGCCTGCTTGAGCCCATCCTTGGCATCAGATTCGGCTGCTGCAGGTTGCGAAGGAGTTGCTGCCGCTGCTTCTGGTGTTGATGCTGGAATTTTCGTTGGCGATTGGGAATACAGTGACGTGTATAGCTGGTGTGCTGCGTGGAAGGACTCGAGGAAGCGGAACATCCGGAAGAAGCGTCGGGCAAGACCCAGATGCCCTTTCAGATCATTGAGCACCACCACACCCGTAGCCCTGGGATCGGTCCAGACATGTTGGTTGCCCAACATCACCAGATCGGTGAAGCCGTCCAGGAGAAGGGGATACGAGATGACGACCATGACTATGGACTGGATCATTCGCAGCATCCGTTCTAGGGCAGCTAGAAAAGTGGAATGATTAGCACTCGAGCATGCCATATGGGACAGTATGATTTTTGAACCGATTGTCTCTCCAGTCTTTGTAACATGGTCAAGAGAAATCCTCGTCATCAGTATCAGTCACTGCGTCCTCGACCGGGTGATTGAGCGAATGAAATCCACTGCTCCCGCTTGGCACAAGGTCAAGGTAACTGCTTTGACAGGCGCTGACAGACCGTATATGAGAGAATCACGCCCAGAATGTGACCAAGAATCTATCAAGATGTTGACTTTTGAAGTAGAAGAGCGTTAACTCACCAGCGTCGGTGCCGAAGCGGATGAATTGCTCAAGCGTAGACGGCGCCATGGTGTCGTCTCCTCCGCAAAGCCCCGCAGCAGTCTCACACCGTCTTGCAGTTGAGCACAGCCTCTCGATGGCAGATGGTCATCGAATTGGGCTCCTCGGTCTTATTCTGGCCGGGTTTTGATAGGGTTTGGAGCTACGGTGATGGATGTGTGCTCGACTGAAGAGAGGTAAGAGTGAGGATCCGGATTTGAGTGGAGGGTGAGATCCGGACCTCGGATGGTGCAAGCGCGGCCTCTCTGTCGGCCCACAACTTCGCTCCTCTCTGTCGACTCGGGCCACCAGCATTCTTCCATCCAGACATCAATGATCTATCCCCGCGAGTTTCCATAGTCCTATGACATAGCACTCGTTAGTTTTAAAGCCTGGTTGCAGCTGGCTCCATTCCAGCCAGGGTTTGTATCCCTGTCTCTCTCAGGTGTCCTCAGACTAGAGGTTTTGGCCTGTGAACACCCCTGGCAGCCCAAGAGGACCTCCAAAAGCCTGTGCTTGACGGTGATGCCACACAGTGACGCAGTGCCTTGACCGAGACCGACTGAAATTACAAGGCCTTCCACACTTCCACACTTCCTCCACCAGCTGTGAATATTTTCATGCAATGTTTGAGCCAATTGCAGAGACAGAGAGTGGATATTCGCACCGGTCAAAACGGATAGTACACCGGTACATCACCAGCATTAAACCAACACCCAATCCCAATTTACATACCCAATATCCATACACCAAAAATCCAAACACCCAATACCTATACACCCAACACCATACACCCAAATCACATACCCAATGCAAATTAGGCGTATATATTAGGGTGTAGGTATAATAAGGGTAGGCTATAAGTACCGGTGTACCATCCGTTTTGACCGGTACAAATATCCGCTCTAGCAGAGACAGGTGCAGAGTTTGTCTCGGGTTCCTTGAGGTATTTCTAAGGTGAAAACATGCCAACAGAACAGGAGGTTTGACTGAGATCAAATATTCATGCAAAGGTGTTACAGGCCTCATATTTGTCGGCTGTCATACTGAATCTGCATTCTTCTACCGAATCATTTCCAATTGCTGTAATCCCAATGTAGACAGACTACCCTCATCAAGTCCAGCAAGAATCTATACTTGTGCAAACTGATACCACAAACTCATAAGTGTAGGAGTCATACAGTAGCCCTTGATTTCATAAATCATCGCTGTAGCAGTCTCTGTGGCTGGTGGAGTACGGCTTGAGCCAGTCCTCAGAAACGAAAGTCTAGTAGAGTGACGGGTTGTAGCTCTGCTGCAAGGTGCTGCTTAGAAAGTTTGGGACGCAGCTGGCTTGCACAACATCCGATGCGCTGCTGAAAATGGCCAGAGAGAGTATGGTGGCTGATATGAAAATACTCTTCAGTGTGGACACGGGTCCTCCATAATCTTCAATTACAATTAACATCTAACCAAGCATCAATACAGAGTTGAGATGCCCACTGTGACGCCATGTGGAATCAGTAGGTGACAGTCTAAGTCCTTCAGGCAGGTATCTACCTAGGTAGGTAGGGAGGGCCATGATGGCATCTACCTACGTACCTAGGTATTCCGAGGCAAACATGGCAACTCGCTCTCTCCCTTTCCATCAGCCCCTCCCCAACTGTGATTGCACATTTGCAAGGGCCCACCTGCGATTGCACACACTTAGACATACTCCAATCAATCCCGAGACAAGAAGCTTCGCCTCATGCTACTTGGTGCCTCCCCCCCAAAGTAAGTTAAGACAAACGAAGAACCCATACCCGGTGATCAATGATCCGTCAAACTTCTGCCTTCTTCCATCCTGACCCAGGTAGAATCATCACAAGCGACAAACAAGATGAATCTCCTTCATTTCCTGCTCTTGGCTCTGCTGGGCTTTCTCACTTCCTCCACAGCTATGGTGCCACCACGTCCGATGACTGGTGTTGCCGCACCCTACATCGAACGAGACCTCCACCACACCGCAGGCAAGGAGGTTGAAGGTCGCCCAGGTACGACCATAGCCTCCATACTTGTCAAGTATGCTCTCAAATGTGGCTTGGACCCAGACACGCCCTCGGCACCCTTCACACCGGGCTACGGTCTGAAGGACACGTATTGCAGGACATGGTTTCAGTGTAGATCCGACGGTAAGGAGCTCCAAAATAGCAAGTTACTACACCATAATGTCATCAATAGCTGACATAGATGCCGCAGGATCAAGGCGCCAAAAAAAGAAAGTAGAAGAAGGCGAGTACAATTGGCTCCGCAAGAAACGAAACGTGGAATGGCAAGTCTATGTCCTCTACATCCTTCTTTAAGGATGAGAGCTAACTACAGGACAGGTGCGACGATTGGTGTAAATGTGTACTGGTGGACAAGCCTCAGAACCACGTTTCCTACAACATGTTCGTCTTCATCCGCTAGATCTGTCCTGCCCCACATCGCCGGCCACAATAGCACCTCGTTCAACCGGCAGATGATGGAAATATCTACTGACATATCATGAAGGGGCTGTGTGGACCCCTACGGCGGCCTGGTCCCCGGCCAGTATGGCAACGTTGCTCGTGATGCGGACTCGGCTGAGCCCCTGAACGATGACAACGGGTTGGTGTTGGAGGCGTTTGACGGACCACCTCGCAAAGAGTGACTTGGATGGGCGAGGTTGACCCACTCGTATTGGGGAAGACACGAGTGCGAATGGTGGTTTTAGCCTCGAGTAGAGGGCGAGAGACGCAGGGTTCAAGAGATTACTCCCTCTGAGGAATACCGGTTGAGGATGCCACTGAAGCCCAATTATTATTGTGGCAAGCATAATCAGCCTAATACCATTGTGGTTTCTGAACACTGTTCTGTATCTCAGTCTGCTCAGATGCACTGAACCTTGGAAGTCTTCGGTGATTATGACTTCCGGAATCTCCCAAGTCTGTAGTCTGATGCCTGCAAAGAATGCCTTCGGACGAGAACTTCTCAAGTGATAAATTGGAAAATGTAAAAAGACACCCGGCATGTCATCCATTCATTTTGAGGGCCACGACTCTCCTTACTTCCAACAATCTCTTGCATTCCAACATCTCAGAAAGTGACACCGGCCCTGATCCCATAGTATCTATGTCCTACCGTCTTCACAGATTTAAAACATGCTCCTTTGAATTAGCAGTGGGTGTCACATGTGCGGCCAAACTTTCATTTGGGCCGTGCAATTGAGAAATATCGAGTCTGTGCATCCCGTCATGACATTTGCGAAGCTATGGATCTATCGTGCTCAAGATCCTGTACCAATGCCTGGAAGCTCAAGTGACCCAACATGAAACGATGAAACGCAGGAAGCCTGCGAGGGGAGACCTGGGTGCCCAAACGGTGGCACCCGGTGTTTCCTCCACGTTCTCCAGGCCCAGTTCCTCACTTCGCCCATCTCACATTGTCGCAGAATGACTTGTCCTGATAAGTCTCGAAACCCCTTATAATTGAACAAAATGTTAGTATTTCTCCCAGGGCGGACCAAACCGGGAAATAATTGTGGACATACCAGGCTATCTGCCGGTGGGCATCGTAGAAGAATCCCGTGTTGCCTATTCCACACTCCCTGGTGACATTTCCAAGGGCACTGTACCAGTCTTCAATAGCATTGCAGGGCTCGTGTTTGTTCTTGCTATTTTTTTTGCCTTGTGTTAGCATCGCTGTCGGGACGACGGGGCCCTGGGACTTGTTTGACCCTTGAAGGCTGGGGGCTGGGGGTTTGAGCCCATAGGAGGTTGGGCATGAGGAAAAGACTTGCCTGCAGGCCCAAGTGCGAGACGGGGTGTGCTGTGAGGGATCCACACCGTCCTCGTAGACCGAAAATCCAGCGTACTCGAGACCGTTGGTGTTGAGCTCGTTGCCGCAGTAGCACCTGAGCCTGTCAGTCAACTTCATCCCATCCAAGCGGATCTGTATGTTTGTGATTTTGCAAGGAGGATTAGGCGATATCACCTTGTGGTCAGGCGAATGGAAGAATAGGAGAGGGGGCAAGGTGCACTAACCAATCCATCATCCTGGCCATAGTCTTGATCCGGGACTCCTCAGGAACCTGGTGTCCAGAGCAGTGAACCATCTGGTAGTCAGGGAGTGGGTTGTCGAAGTCGATGTAGTCTTCGCAGTGCGATATGCAGTCGGCAGTGCATGTCGTGCAGCCGGGGTCGTCATCTGCTAGCGCAACGGATCCAAACCCGAGGAGGGAGAGAAGGAGACAGAAGGCAAAGTAGAAGGGCTGCATGATGGCTGTGATGGTTGAGACAGGTCGAGTCAAATGATTGAGGTGAGGAGTGTTGATTCGGTTTGGGGTAGTATGTCTGTCCTGTGCAGTGGAAGGAAAGGAAGAAAGGCAGACAACTTGCTGTGCAGTCCGGCCTTTTTGTATTTTGAGGCCAAGAGTCACTGGACAGTGGAGATGTCAAAATCGTGGTTAGGAAAGGAGTCAATGCCAGAAGCATTACCAGGGAGCAGTGAAAGAGGAATTTACAAGTACCTAGAAAGGATATCATCATGGACTGTTTCGCTCCTTCCATAAGTGAATGTTGACCACAGCACTTTATAAAGCCACACAGCACACCTTCCTGCAAGCTGAAACCTCTCTCTTTCATAACAAACCCCACTGTCTTTCCCAAGGAGCTGAAGACGACAAGACCATCATAGCCATACCAACCGCAGCAACCCAGCCGCAGCACATCGACAGGAGCAACAGCCATACTACTGACTCCTCGACTGACTTGACAAGATGTTGTCTATCTTTTTCATTGTAAGCCAAAGGCCTCATCTGCCAGACTGGAAGCTTGCCCCTCACTTCCACAACTACGTTCCTGTCCACAGCCGCTGTCCTCCTACAAAGAAGGTCTGGTTTGACAATGACTTAGCTCCTCTTCGCTCTCCTGGGTCCCACCAGCCTCGCCGACGGCACGAACCCTCCTCATTCGAGCCTTAGCTGGACGGGCGAGGTTGCCGGTCACGGGGTGGTGACCCTCTACGGTGACGCTGGCTCCGTCCAGGAGCAGATATTTGCACTCAACCCGACCCTGGCCGAGAAGTACATCCCCACGACTCAATTCATGAGCAAGATTCCTCCGGCCTACAACGCTTCTGAGGTGTTCGGCGGGCCAGGCTCTGCCTACTACTACAAGTCCACGCCCCATGATGCCAACGACATGGCAGCCCGTGACGACGTCAACGGGGCAAAGAAACTCTCGGATGGATTCAATCCCACCGACTGGTACTGCGGCACCTTCGCCACTGGTGATTGTAAGTAAGACCGGGCACAGCGGTGCGGTCCTATCTGGAAGCCTTTGCCATACACTCACTCAAATGCTTGCCTGGCACTGTTTTTCATGTTATGGATCTTACTGACTCTCCAAAAACCTGCACAGCTTCCGAGGTATACTACGTCGTGTCCAGCGTTGCTTCTCCCGGTGGTCAGGACCCAGCGAAAGCCATGTGGACCATTGCAGGCAGAATCGACGGGAAGTCCAACTGCCAACGTCTGGGTTGCGCCGTGATCCCCGGCGACCCCGGCAGCACTGCACGCTATGGCAGCACTGCAGTTTATGTCAGTCAAGCCCCTTCTCCCCAGCACCCTCCAGCTCTATTTCCATCTTAATGTGGCCACAGAGCCACACAATATTATAACACTGGCATAATCTCAATCTCTACCCCCCCCCCCCCTTCTCATTCTCAGGTTGGGCGTGTGTAACTGACTAATAGTGCAGTGGTGCAACGACAACGACTTCAAGGTCACGACCGCGGCCGCGAACCTGGCAGCTGTGGCAGCTTCGATCGCCAACGGCCACCAGGCGTTCAACTTCGCAGGCTGCTGCAAGAAGAGCCAAGATATCGGCAGCCACAAGCAGTTCTCAGGCCAGGTAAGACTTGGGTCTAGCAGTGCCCCCCTCCCCCCCATCCCTTACAGCTGTGATGTCCTTACAAAAACAATGGCTAACGATCTTGATCAGATGCACCTGGGGAACGGGACCAACATCAACGTCGGCTACGGAGACTGTTCCAAGTCCGACTACTTTGTTAACCCTAGTGACCTCGGTTACCCTGGACCCCTCGGAAGTTGTATATAGTTGAAAGGAAGCCGGATCTGGTGTCTTTGTGAGATGGGTTGGGCTCTACCTAGTGTGCGGTTGGTAGTAGCTGGTGCATAGCTGCTCTGGCCTGGCCTAGTGGTAGACAATAACGCCATTGGATGATAGAAGACCCTGCCAGACATATGTTTTTGACTTGATCTAGAGCTACATGCCTTGAAATTCCTATCCTATGTGAGATTGTGCAGTCCCGTGGCTCCCCATCTCGACTGGAGCACGCTCGCTGGCTCCTCCCGGAAGTATCATACTCAGACAGGTGCCACATCATTGCTGGTAGCCTTCTTGTATTACCGCCAGTCGATGGGCCTGGTCAAGGAAGCCATAGTCGTCACAGGTTGAACAAATCCGTTGACCATCACTATACGTGCAAGCAGGAGCAACGGGACCCCATCAGCACAACGGCCTGCCAGCAACAAAGGCAAGGCAAGTATAGTACATTCCCAACGGAAGTTCTATCACAGCTACTAACGTATGAACAATGTACAGATTCGGTTTTAAAAAGATTTCTTGGTTTTTGTCCTTTCAGACCACCGTACGCCACTACCTGCGAACCACTTCTCTAAGACACAAACTCCCTTCCACCTCGCGGCACTCTACTGGCCTGGGGCGACGAGCTGGCCCTTGGCCCTCGTGTCGTGCGCCCAGCCACCGGCCAGGGCCTCGCCGCCGGACTTCTGTGCAAAGTCCAGCATGCGCTTCTCCAGCTCGGGCCGGAAGTGTCGGATGAGACCCTGGATGGGCCATGCGAAAGCCTCGCCAAGAGCTGGAAGGATAACAGTCAGTTTTGTGAAATGAAAGGCTTTGGCGAGGGAGAGTACGTACCGCAGATGGTGTGGCCCTCGACCTGCTTGGTCAGCTCCTGGATCATGTCGATCTCGCGCAGGCGGCCCTGGCCCTTCTCAAACCTGCTCATGATCTGCTCCGTCCACTTGCTGCCCTCGCGGCAGGGCGTGCACTGGCCGCACGACTCGTGGCGGTAGAAGTGGGACAGGCGGGCGATGGCGCGGACAATGTCGGTGCTCTTGTCCATCACGATGACGGCGGCCGTGCCGAGACCGGACTGGCTGTCCTTGAGGGCGTCGAAGTCCATGAGCTGGTCGTCGCACACGTGCTTGGGCAGCACGGGAGTGGACGAGCCGCCGGGGATGACGGCGAGCAGGTTGTCCCAGCCGCCGCGCACGCCGCCGCAGTGCTTGTCGATCAGCTCCCGCAGCGGGATGCTCATCTCCTCCTCGACGGTGACGGGGTTGTTGACGTGGCCACTGATGCAGTAAAGCTTGGTGCCCTGGTTCCGCTCGCGACCGAAGCTGGCGAACCAGCTACCGCCACGACGGCAGATGGTAGGTGCGACGGCGACGGTCTCGACGTTGGTCACGGTCGACGCGCAGCCGAACAGACCGATGGCGGCCGGAAATGGCGGCTTCAGTCTTGGCTTTCCGGGCTTGCCCTCGAGCGACTCGATCAGACTTGTCTCCTCTCCACAGACGTAGGCACCGGCGCCGCGGTGGACGTAGACGTCAAAGTCGTAGCCGGAGCCACAGGCGTTCTTTCCGATCAGGCCGTCGGCGTAGGCCTCGTTGATGGCCTCCTGCAGGATGGCGGCTTCGTATACGAACTCGCCTCGGATGTAGATGTAGGCGGCAGTGGCGTTCATGGCGCGGCCGGCGATGAGGCAGCCCTCGACGAGCTTGTGGGGGTCCTTGCGCATGATCTCGCGATCCTTGCAGGTTCCGGGCTCGCCTTCGTCGGCGTTGACAACGAGGTAGCGGGGCTTCTTGTCGTTCTCCCAGCCCTTGGGGTTCATAAAAGACTGTGTTGGGGTGCATCGTCAGCGTCTGTGTCCGTGGAGCAGACCACCTGTTGTGAGTATAACGTAGTAAAGCCCGACGTACCCATTTCAACCCTGAGGGGAAGCCAGCGCCTCCTCTCCCTCGCAGGCCAGAGGCCTTGATCTCACCGATGATCCAGTCGTGGCCCTTGAGAACGATCTCCTTCGTCTTGTGCCAGTCGCCCATCTTCTTTGCGTGCTTCAGGTCGGGAGGGTATCGGCCGTAGAGGTTCTGGAAGATGCGGTCCTGGTCCTTGAGGCCACCGTAGTGCCTCACCGGGTTGCCATCTTGGACCGTCGCGAAGCCTCGTGGGGAGTGGTGGTGTGTGCTGGTGGCCGCCACTCCTGCTGTTGCTGCTGCCGGTGCCACCGCCCTGGACAGTGCCTGGGCGGAGGACTTTGCTGTCGGTGCTGTCGTTCGTGATAACATCGTGGGGCGGGGCGTGTGTCGGTGCTCGGTTGAGCGGTGTTGGGAGTGCCAATTGGCAACAGGATATCGCTGTCGTTTGTTGTCGGGGTTGCGAAGTCCAAGTGCAATTGAAACTTGGGGCCGCTTAGAATGGAAGATGCGTTGATTGGCCCAGGCTAGCCCTCTGGGGCTATGCGATCTTAGGCGATAACAGACTGGAGGCGCAATCGCTCCCGTGCCGGGTTGCACTGAGCTCCGTTCCTGTTAGTGCACAGCGTGCAGGGGGTGGCGACGAGCTTCCTCGGCCTGACCTCATTGACTTTAGGCTTTTGCTAACTGTCCACGCAGCCCAAGGCCATCAGCCGCAACCACTACGAGGGCAGAACGACAGAACCGTTCAACAAGGAGCTGCCTGTCTCTGGAGAGGTCCCTTACTCTTGGACTCTTTTGCACGGCTACCGCTACCAGCGCTTACCGATCACTCCGCCGACCGACCCCAAAATCAACATCAACAACCATGTCCATGCTGCTTGCGAGCTGATCGTAGCACCGAGACAGACACACAGACGGGACGGCATACACGATCACCCGGCCACAATGTCTTCCTCCTCCTCTAAGCGCCACTCCATCCTGCCGCCCGTCGCCCAGGCCGGCCCAAAGGCCCCCGTCCGCTTCTCCAGCTCCCTCGTCATCGCCGACTCGGCCATCCTCACCGGCGCCCACACCATCCAGCTACGTACCGAGAGCCTCGTCCACCCGCGCGCCAAGATCGAGTCCCTCGCCGGGGCCATCGACATCGGCAAGCGCTGCGTCGTGCACGAGCGGACACAGGTCGGGGCGCTTCCTGTTGGGGATGCAAGGTCCGGTAGCGGCGGCGGAGGGGCCGCGGTCACCATAATGGACTACTGCACCGTCGAGGTTGGCTCAACGGTCGAGGCGGGCGGAACGGTCATTGGGGAGGGCACGATTGTCGGCGTGGGCAGCCGGATTGGGAGTGGTGCTGTTGTCGGGAAGGTTGGTCCTTCCCCTTCATTCCTTCTCAAGGCTGGTTCATCGGGAACAACGCGTTGAGACTACGAAAGCTGACAAGGAGAATCCTCAGTACTGCACAATCTCACCGCGTACGACCATCGCTCCCGGAGAGACGGTCCCGGACTACACCGTCGTCTTCTCCAACGGCCTGCACCGGCGCGATAAGCGCGACGTCGTGGACATCCGCACCAGGGCGCAGGCGAGGCAGCTCGAAGTCCTGCGGAAGCTGATCCCCAGCAACCCGGCCAAGTTTCAGTGAGCCCTCAAGCTAGCACGATACGTGAACAATTGTCGGACAGATTGCCTGGCGGCGAGATGTTGCAAAATTGCAATCAGCTGCTACAGCAACATGCCCCGTGCCGGAGAGAGATATAGCCGCGGGCGGACGTGGTATCTCTCGAGTCAGACACTCCAGACACCCAGTGGGAGGATCATGCCCATCTCTTTCTACGCACTTGAATCTCCGCTCACGGGAGCAGTCAGCCTGAAACTCACGGGCGTGTGCGTGGCTCTTCAGTAGGCTCAAAGCAGCCCACAACGCTGAAGTTGAAGGCCGATGCGCGCTTGCCTTTGTGGCGTTCACGCTGCGGAGGACTTTCTGGGTGGGAGACGCGTTATGCACGTGAGGTCCGCTTGCCGTGCATATGCCCAGCCTATTGTGGCTGTCCAATCCCTCCGGGTTTGCCGGATGTCCATCCTGGAGCAGGAAAGTGCTTCTTTGGATTATCTGAGAACACAGCGCCATGATGCCAGTCGTTGATTCAGGCACATGAAGTGATTGGGGTGATAGGCTAGGGAGCACGTTCGGATGTCTAAGTGCGTTCAGCAGGATCCGTCTAGCTTATGCTCGATCCAACGTCCAAGCTTATGCGACGATGGTGGTCGTTCACCTGAGTCCTAGGAAAGGATTCATTGCCATCAGCTTTTGCTGGGGGTTGCCAACGCTTCTGTTTTAGTGTGCCGTATGCATACTTGCCATGCATGCACAACTTGACCGGTGAAGGAGGCTGTCTGTCCAGAGACCCTTCCAAAGTCTTTCAGTGAAGGAGAGTGCATGGTGAAGGTTTTCAAGTGCCAGGGCAATAGAACGATCACCTCACCGGTCTGCCGGTGGCATGCCCATGTCAGCACAAATCTCCCATGCTATCTTCTTCGTATACGTGCGCGTGTGCACTTCACTGGGGACCAGTCACCTGGCCATTGAATATACAAGCATATAACTGAAATTTCCATGACATGACGCCCGTTCGGACACGGATAAGTGACTCAAAAGGACTTCAAGGTACTATGTGAAGAGCAAACAGTACGGTCACTGACTCTTCTGGAAAGAGATTAACAGGCTATGTGAGCATGATTTTCAGCCGTACAGTAACCCTAGCCTCCTGGTCTTCAACTTGAAACCGTCCCTACAGCCGCCTTCTGTCTAGAGACGGCAGACCGTCTTGCCAGGTAACCTCACTCCCTCGCGCCAACAACCCATTCCAGTCCCCCAGTGACGTGCTGGATGAAATAATCCTCGCTGTAGGTCTCGGCAGTGTGGCCCTGGCCCGTGTACCACGCCCTGGCCTTCCCCTCGAACAGGTGGTACCACGAGATCGGGTGGGTAGGCTTCATGCTCAGGTATGCCGGGGTGATGTCGTCAAGATATGTCTCGTTCAGGGTGGCGAGGACGGTGTAGTTTGGCGACAGGCCGACGTTGTCCCTGTACGAGTACCACTCGTCTGTTCGGTTGTGGCTCGTGGGAAGGCCGGCGGTGGAAGGGTGGCTGGGGTCTTGGATTGTTATGATGTCGTTGCGGATGTTTCCGCCTATTCTTCCAGGTCAACTATGCTCGGGGATTGTTGACAGGCACACGAGATGACAGAATCTTACCAGGAGGATAGCGCTCTTTTTGTTCTGCAGTGCATGTCCAATCTGGAGAACAGGGGTGGAACTCGAACTTTGTCCAGCCGTGTCAGCAGATGGATTGTATGTTCTCGACTGGATAGATACTTACCTGAGACCCAACCAGAGTAGTATACCAAGGCGGCGTGGCATTCCAAAAGTCCGCGGCTATTTTAAACATGGTCAGTAATGAGAAGGTCTTCATGAATAGTCGGCAAGAGAGGAGTGACTGACCCGAGTGAATACCGAGCCATGAACCACCGTTGACTAGAAATTCGTACAGGCCGTCAAACTCGGCCTCTACCAAGAAGTCGCCGGTGGTATGTAGGAAAGCCATGGTCGTGTAATTGCTCAGAGCTCCGGGCGTGGTGAAGATCGAGGAGTCCTCTGTCGCCGTGACGGCCCATCCGTTATTGTTGGCGATTGAGGTGACAAGATCAATGGCGTTAGGAATGCTACATATGGGTCAGTTACACATCAGACATGAAGCGCATTGGGGGTTACTTGCCTCTCATGGCGATACCCGGCAGTCTTGGTGAAGATCAAGATGCTCGGCGTAGACGATGTAATAGCTATAGCCACGTGAGAGAATGGCGAGGGACATGTCGAAGCAGTGGCGGTAACTTACGGGCACCAAGACATTGTGTCGCAGCAGCAGCAGCGATAGCTGCTAAATTATGTGTGAACTTCATTGTAAAGTTACCTAGGTAGAAAGGCAAAGACCAAGCCGCGTATGTGTGTCGGTCTGAGTTCAACACCTCCATGGAACAGCAGAGTTTCGCTCTTTTATCATTGCTACCGCTTGCTAGCCTCGGTACGACATCACACGAGTATACTACGCCGGGGCCTGTTTCCCCAGCTTGGTTAAACATTTTACCTTTGTCATTGGACTGGATTGGAAGGTGTCTGTCTGGCCCCCGGATATACCCTCTTATTCTCCATATACCTAGGGACGTGGGGTTATGGGCAGCAATACTTCTTCGCCCGCAGAGTCTGAGTGTGAGTCAAGGTTCCATACGACCCTACATCGGACTGACAATATAAATGCTACTCCATAGTAGTGTTCCATTCCCTGGAACCGAGCATGTGTGCCGGCAGCGTATACTTGGCATGAATATCTTGGCAAAAATGACGAGTGATGCTCGGGAGGCATAGCTGTCTACAGGTTAACGCGACTAATACCCTCAAACTTCAACCACAGCTCACACAACACCGAGGGAGCGTGTAATAGATGTGTTGACGAAAGCTGTCAAGAATGAACCGGAATGCTACCAGTGAACATGAAGTATTCCACCTCGGCCGTGCTGAATTTAAATCATTATCGTCCTGGTTCCTATGGAGCCTTACGGTAGATGATATGCTTAAATCCTTCGATCAAAGCTCCAGACTACATGTCACTTAACGTTGCCGCCACCGGGGCTACCCCGCGAATGCATTCGAGATCGAGTTCGTACTTGAAGTACTCCACCGCCCTTGTGATCTTTTCGGCGGGGCCCCCGCCTACACAACCGGGGGAACGAGCGGGGGAAACCAGATGGGGGAACCAGATAAACGAGAGCGAGGTGAGGCTTGGCGGGCGGTTGAGTGTCGCAGAAAAGAGAACCCGAAAAATAAAATAAAATATAAAGCCCGAAAGTGGGCTGAAGGGAATCAACCGTTGCTCTCGTCTGTAATGGTATTTCTGGGACTGAAAGGAAAACTGCCGTTGAAAACTTGATGTTCTTAACTACTCCTTGCACTGATTCGAGTGGCTGGCCTCGCGGCACACTCCCCAATTCGAGTCACAACCAGCTTCATCCCTCGGGCTGCCAAGTGTAGGAACCTCAAACAGACGCAAGGCGGCAGAGCTGGTAAAATCTCATGGCTACGTAGCCGGATGCACTGATGTTACTGCTCTTTCGAACGATGATGATAGCTAGTAGTTGTGTACCTCACATGATCTGGAGCCTTTTCCTGTGAAGAAACGACCAAGAGTCCAATTTTGATATCTACCAGACGCCTTGCTATGGATGCAGAATGCTCAACGCCCCTTTCCTACCCTGTGATGTCCCCCAATTAGTGTCCACCAGGTCACAGATGCAAACCCAGACCTAGCTCAGGTCATACTGTGGCCCCAAGAGACGCACGTATGTACATATATATACGAGAAAGAACAAGAACAAAGACCCGAAACCACAACGTTGGGCAAGCACCTTAAAGCTCCCTCGCCTTCATCCAGGCGGTGGTACCGATGCCGAGGTTGAGGCCGTTCTCGGCCCACCAGCGGCGGACCTCGGTCTGGTCGCCGAGCGCGTCCTCGAGCGACTCCTCGATATCCATCATGCGGTACTCGACCTTCTTTGCGCGGCGGCCGTCCATCCCTGGCAGTTCACCGTGGGCATAGCGCAGCCACCAGTCGAGGACGCCGATGTGCGAGTAGAGGGTGGGCTCGGTCAGGATGGAGGAGTCGAAGCTCAGCTTGTCGTCACCTTTGAGCTCGCGCCACAGCTCCAGCACGGCGACCCGCCCGTACCGCGACGCCACCTTGCACACCTGCTCCTCGTGGCCGAAGGTGATGCCCGACCCTTCCCACCAGCGGATCGCGTCCAGTTGCCCATACTGTGCCGCCGCCAAGACGGACTTGCCCGGCTTGAGCGAGATGTCGGCTGGGTTTTGGAGGTAAGCCTCGCGCCACCACTCCAGGACGTGGATGTAGCCCCTCGCCGAGGCCTGCTCCAGCGCCGCGGCCGTGTACTTGAGCGGCAGGCCCGAGCGGCGCCACCACTCCAGGACGTGGACGTAGCCATTCTGGCTCGCCACGTCGACGGCCTCGTTGTCGTACTGCTTCTGCAGGAAGGACGGGCTGCGCGCCCACCAATCAAGGATCTCGATGCGGCCATAGTAGGCGGACGCCTTGGTGGGGATGGTCTTGCCGTCGAAGCACTTGAACATGTGGGGGCAATTGGCCTCGATATAGCTGAGGACTTCGGTCAGAGTGAACTTGAAGATGAGCTTGATGGCCAGGGCGCTGAGCTCGTGGAACGAGTCGGGGGCCTCGGACAGCTTCTTGCAGATGGCATCGGAGCTCGCGCTCAGGATGGTCCACTCGAGCTCGTGCTGGTAGACCGAAAGGGGGTCCGTATGGTCGCGCGGCTCGAGGCGCCAGCCGAGGTGTGTAGGCACGGGGAGGTTGGTGTAGATGCCGCAGGCCTGGGCGAGCTCCCAGTCGCCGGTGTGCTCGAAGATGATGCTCCACAGCTCGGCGGGGAGCGTGGCGCTCGACTTCTTGCTGTTTTTGGCGACGAGCCCCTGGGTGGCGGCGTCAACGTCGTGGCCCAGCGACAAGAGATCGGCCTGGTTTTTGATGATGGTGACAAGCTCGTTCAGGGCCCCCCACTTGGCTACTCTCTTAGGCACGCCGTGATGCTCGGGTCCGTCGTAGGACCACAAAATGGGCTGGAGAACCCTGATCCATTGCCACTTCCTGTGCAGCTTGCCCATCTGCTTCCTGGTAACGGGGTTCTCCCACATGTGGGTGGACATGCCGGGCACCATGAGGATCCTCTTGGAAGCGTCCCAGCTGCGCAGAACCTCCAACAGCAGCGTGTCTGCGATGCCGCCCATCATCTTGGCCAGATTGTCGGTGTCGATGGGGGCCAGGACCAGCAGGTCTGCCCACTCGACCAGCTCGAAGGCACGGTAGTGTAGGTCGTCCATCTCCCTGGAGCAAGTATCACCCTTGGTGTTGAAGGATTTGTTCTGGTAGCAGACGATCTCCTGGGCGAGCCGGTGGGTCATGTCGTCGACAATGGCGCGTACGACGATCTGGGACTCCTTGGAGAGCCTGACGGCCAGGGTCTGAGCCCAGGCGACGTCCTTGGGGCCGTTTGCGGCGACGAGGAGCTTTAGTTTGCGCGGTCGCTGCATCTCGTTGATGGAGACGGCGGAAGAGAGTCTGCCGAGACCACGTGGTATGACTGGTGGCCTGGGTGGCGGTTCGTCTGCTGAAGTAGAGGCGTCTGCTGCCGAGGAGGAGGCCATCTTGGGCTGCGATGCGAGTTGGGCAATGCAGGACGGGACAGGACAGGGTCGGGTCAGGTCAGGTCAGGTCAGGTCAGGCCTGGTCAGGACGAGACAAGAACGAGACGAAGGGCGAGCGGCTGCTTGAGTGAGTTGGATATGCGGATGGAAACAGAAAAGGAGGCTGATTTAATCTGCAGGTAGCGACGAGGAAGCGGTCAATGTGGATATTTCTTTTTCTGTAGGGCCTGACATCAGACGTGGATGCATGCGCTGGGGGCCCGGAGAGTCGAGTGGGGAGCCAGCGAGCTTGGCAAGGCGTGGGCTGGGACGACGTTGTTGGACCCCTTATTCGAGCAGCAGGCGCATTCGAGGCGTCGAGGTGCGGCAAATGTGGGTGCGCCTGTTTCCAAGCAGCCAAGTCCGGATCGAGTCGGGTCGAGTCGAGAACAGCACGGGAGAGACAATGTGCTGTGTGGGTCTGGCTTGTCGCGCTCAGGGACAAGGCCGCGTTCGAGGTTGGGACGGGTTTGAGGAGGGTCACCGGGAGAGGTCGATGTTAGTCCTTTTGGTGGTGGATAGTGGCAGTCGGCCAGCCCGTCAGTCAGTCAGTCAATCAATCAATAGGATGTAGTCCTCGTGCAGATTGAGGATTGCAGTTCGCAGTTTGCAGATGTGGTGCAAGAGACGGTGAGAGGATGCAGGTGCGTGTGATCGAGACGTCAATTCAAGGGTGGTTGAACTTAACTTCCTGCAGGTTGGAAGTCCCGTACCTACCGTACCGTTCCGCGTCGACGAGACCAATCACACCCAGTGTATTAGCCTAGTCCTGATCGGGCTGTCGGGCTGGGCTGGCTGGACTGGGCGCACTGACTAACTGGAGAAAGGAACCCCCATGCCCATGCGGAGATCGTCTAGAAGGAAGCAGCCCTTTCAGACTTTGAACGTTTCTTTGACTCAACCCCACCGCCTTCGGTCACCCTCATCATCATGATGCACTTTGCATCGCGCTTGGTTGCTGCCCCTCCGCCATCTCCGTCCTTCCTGTGCCGTAGGCCACAGTATTAGTCTACTTGCACACCACCTGGGCAGTCAGTTCTCATCCGGCCGCGTTCTGCGAATGGTTCTCCCTACTGCCTACTGTCTTGTCTGTCTGTTGGCAAGATGCAGGCCGGGGTTAAACAAACAACTGCTAGATGTCATACCAATGCCATTCTGTTCCAACACCGTCTCTCGTTGCACGCTGTGTGTCTCTTTTCCTTGGTTCGAAGACCACCAGCATCTGCCGTGTGGCCTGCTCTGGCCTACCTGCGCCATGCCATGCAGCACTTCGGGGCATGTGATAATGTCGTGTCACCCAGCTGAAATCTTGACACACTCGGCCCTGCAGAACCGATTCTTCTTATTTGATTCTCGACTTTTTCGTCTCTTGGCAGCCATATTCTCGGCGTCGATGGGCTCTTTTTTGGGCTTGGGACTGGACTTAGCCCTTGGCCTAGCCTGGAGAAGGACCACGGCTGTCTCTCTGTGTACCTTTCGTACCTGTGTTGATTACCACATCCACCCGCAGTCCATGACTGGGCATTGATTACTTTGTCAGAATATCTACGCTGTACGCTAACTGGCTGATTCAGCGCCCATTTTTCACATATCATATTCGGTCTACCTCCCTGGCAGTTTGAAAAAAAAACCGACCGCAGCTCTAAGTACCTCCCAAATCCGCCTAAACCCTTTATATTTACATCTCAATTATTCCACAACCACATCGTATGTGCTTCATTTTATTTACATTAGCATCTTCAGAATAAGCGTCTGATTTGAATCATATCAAAATATTTATTATTGTCGGAGGTTGTGGTGGGAAAATAGGTGGAAGAGTTGTGTTGTTCTGATTCTGGTATAAAGATACGGTCGGTTTTTTTTTCAAACTGCCAGCCTCCCTGGCATCAGACTCCAAGGCTCGTCACACCACAGAGTTGAAGCCGTACTTCTCGGACTGCAGCTGAGTGGAGGCCCCGACGGCAGCGTTGCTCCCGCTGGCGATGGCAGTCGGGACCACCTTATTCGGCGTCATGCAGTCACCAGCCGCGAATACGCCCCGAACGGTGGTCTGGTGGAAAGGTGGGTCGGCCTGGATGTCACCCAGCGGGCTGGTCGCCAGCCCGAGCTGGCCCACAAACGGCCCGCCCGGCACCGTCAGCGGCTGATTGACCAGGAACATCTCCCTCCTGCTGCTCCCGTCCTCGAACTCGACCGCCACCGAGTCACTCTCGCCGTCTTCCTCGCCCGTAGCCGCAGCCGCGAGACGCTTGATTTTCCGCGGCTCCACCGTCCACCCGGCCTGCTTCTTGGCCACCGCCTTGAGCCCAGCCGCAAGCGCCTTATCCCCGTTGGCGTACAGCGTTACACGCCCGGCCAGCTGCGCTGCGTTGGCCGCCGCGTGCACCGCCACCATTACCATCATGTCCGTCGGCAGGGCCACGGGGGCAACCGCCAGCACACCCGCCGACTCGGCGCCCCGGTCCTCGTAGCCTTTGCAGAAAAGGCAATGGAAAATTCTGGTGCCCCAGAGGGTGTCAAACCCTTCGATACGCGGGAACACGTCCGTCGACCCGATCGCCAGGAGGACCTTACGCGACCTCCACGTCTTGCCGTCCGCGTCCGTCGTGACGAAGTGCGCATCGCCCTTCTTCTGCACCCGGGCCACCGCCACGTCCTGGAACTCGACTGTGCTGTACTTCGACGTGATGCCCTCTCTCGCCTCGCGCCGGAACTCGGCCGGGTCCTTGCCTTCGAGGCTGGGCACCATGTGCATCTCCTTCGACATCGCGTTGCGGTACTTGTTGGAGTCAAAGACGACGGCCGTGTGGAGCTGGCGGGCTAGTGTGGCTGCCGCCGTGAGCCCTGCCGGCCCTCCGCCGATGATGGCGACGTCGTAGAAGGCCATTGCCGCTGTAGGGAAAAGTGGGACACGGAGCTGGTGAGAGAAGATATTTCTCTTCTTTTGTGGTGATGAGCCTGTTATGCGGCAGTTGTAGTCAGTTCGGCTTTGACGGTGAGCAGTCGGTCACAACCCTGGAGAAGCTTTTTCATGAGGTTGTTGTTAATGACTGGCATGACTTGTTCTGAAAATTTGTCCCGAATAGTCAGGCTATATACTGTGGGTCAGATTCGCGTGCAGACTTGAGACGACCTGACCGGTGAAAGTCTCTTATGCCAGCCTGCACGCATGACCAGAGCCAACAAATTTGTATTTTATGAATATCTTATGGGTATTGCTCAGTGTAGCTCAGATATAAAGGCCCCATCACAGCATTGAGTGAAATTCTTACCTCAGGTGAAGTTCATCATCTACCCAGGTATGTATACAAAATACATGTCTACAAGACTTTCAGCGAGAAATATGCCGCTGCCATTGGCGAGATGTAAAAACTTTAATTTCCAGTACACAGCGCCTGTTCCCTTCACCCGGTGGCCGGCTTTCGGGTAAGCGATTTGTCGGGGGCCGAGTGGATATCCCCGTTGAAATCTTATCGAGTTGTCGTCCCGTGCCGCAAGTTTAAAAACCGAACGCCTTACCACTCGACGACACTATCATGCAAAGCATCGACCACTTCCAAATGCACAAGCGATTGTGCGTGGTTGATTCGCAACTCCACGGGCCCAAATTCTCTTCAGAGCTCTTCCTCTTTCTCTCAAGGCGCCCAAAGATTTCGTATGATACTGTCAATGAACGTGTAATTTTTGGTTAATTCCTACCTGTATTGAGGATCGGTTTATTCCACTATTTAGGTGCAATTTCACATGACTTGGAGGATCTAGTTCACGATATTGAACACCAGCCATGAGTTGTATGATACCGTGAATGGCCCCAGGTGATGTCATCATCATAGCAATGTCACAGAGTTCCTAGGTGTTGAAAATGAGGTTCAAGAGGCTTCACTCGACTAATCAGTCAGGGATTGGCGACAATGTGGAGCTGAGGTTCATTTTGCGCATCTACTTCTCAAAATCTCTCACGGCATTTCTTTTAGTTACAAAGCCTTACTGGATGTTGGAGATTGCGACTCATGTAGCAATTGCAGTTTCAAAGCATCCTGAAAAGCGCTTATTAATCTCCTCAAATGCTAAATAGCGTGCTGACAAAACCCCGGGTATAGCTCCAAACATTGGCCAGTCGCCATGGTGTGGGGCCGTTGCGATTGAACAACGTTACGGGAGACAATAAAATCACAGGCATCTCTTCGCATATACAGGGCTTATGCAAGATCGACGCAGCAATTAAGTTTATTCACTTACGGACACTCCCGCTTTTGAGTTCAGCCGCCATCATGACAGACCAATTTGCCTTCACCTACCCGTCGCCTCTCGAGGGCTACGAGAACGAGCCCCCGCTGTCGGAAGAGACATCCGAGGACGGAAAGAGCTTGAAGAACCCCCAGACAGGCGTTCTGAGCAAGGCGTACGACACATTCGTCGACCCGCTAGATAAGGGCAGGCGAGGCGGTTTGTGAGTATTCTTGGGACTACGACAAGATTTTGCCGACTAATTTGGCGTTTTGCACAGTGACATCCATGTCTACTACATGCAATCACAGCTGGAATACGCCCGCCAGCTGTACGACAGGATCAGGAGGGAGTGTACGTCCCCTAATGTACAGCTTGTGAACCAATGACACTCACATCCCTTCCCTAGTCCCCGAGCTCCGCATCTACCGCTTCTGGGAGAAACCAGTCGGCCCCCACCCGTACGCCATGTTCGAGGTGAACCTCTTCACGCCCGCCCAGTTCGGCGCCTTCATCCCCTGGCTGGTCATCTGGCGGGGCCCGCTGTCGGCGCTGGTCCACCCTAACACGGTCACGGACGGCACCGGGGCTCTCGAGTCGGAGGAGGAGCTGCGCAACCACACGCAGAGGGCGACGTGGCTCGGCGACAAGGTCCCGCTGGATTTGAGTATGTTCTATGCGTGGAGGCGGAAGGAGATTGAAGAGAGGGAGAAAGGTACGAAAGGTGGCGTGTGAGGGGGTTTGTGGGTGATCTTGTAATGGCGATATTGGGCGGGCTGCATGGTGCGATCTTGTTGAGCTGGAATCAATACGCTGTCTTGGGGACCCAGTTATCTGTCTTAATTCGGACTTTTATGAAGCATAGCTTCAAGAGATTGTGTCTACAGGTCTCCTTATCATAGCTCAGATTCTGGTATCATCCTCGCTGCCTTTAGCTGGTCGCTTTAGCACTTAATACCGGCTCTGTCAAATGCCGAGTTGGTCTACGTCTTGTTAATTCACGTAATCGCAACTTGGCAAGTGCAGCTTTGTACTGTATGCTGACCTCAAGCTTCTTGAGACGCACGTAAACTATCACCGTCATGCCATGCAGCGAGAATGAAGAGACGCTCAATGAAGTAGGGTATCTGGTCCCCCCTAGACGTTTGTATTATATATGAGCTTGAATCAGCACCTCATTTGTCCCTTATCCACATGCATCGGCACAACATGAAGTCTCGTGCGTTGAGACCACGCAGATTTAGTCCCTATATTGGCCCTGTGGAATGTATTGCCATCTGGAAAAGTACGCGGGGGTGTTCCCATCGCCCCCGTTAGTTGTGGCATAGATCCCAAGGATAACGCCTGGTGAATTGATGTTAGTGTGAGTCCCCTTCCTCAGGCGTGAATGCCGCGCACGAGTAGAAAGGGCACTTACCTGTAAACCCCCAGCTCACTGCATCGCTCGATGAAGTCATCAGAGTTTGGGTCAGTGACTGAGCACCAGCAGGGCCAACTGAGAACGAATAATGTGTCATGTTGGCGGCCTTGATCTCGAGACTGAGTGGGCTGTCACGCCACGCGCTGGGTACTGGAGCGACGACTGTAGCAGGCGTCGTCACGGAAGAGATGCCCCGGAACCGGATCTGAGGGATGAGTTCCGTGGAGTCACCTGGTTCCGGTGCGGACTCCCCCGGAAAAGTAGTCGTGCTCTCGCTCGCTGGCAGCAGCACGACACCGATGTCGAGGTGGTGGTTCTGTGTCAGGAAGACCGACACGCCTGCCTCTTCACCATTTTCGGTCGGGGAGTAGTCGAGGTCGACTCGGTACGTGAACAGAGTGTCCTGCTGCCGTCGACCGACGAACGTCTGGCCGCCCAGGTCCGGCCCGGCATAGTTCCCGTTCAGGGCCGTGAGGTTAAGCTTAGACGGGCTCAGCCGCAGGGTGTTCGGGTGGCCTTCCGGAGAGACGCTGAACTTCTCAGGGTTTGGATATCTCCAGTGGGTGAAATGAGCGGGTAGCTCTGACCCCGGGGCGAAGTTGATGTCGTCTCCTTCGTCGATGAACGGCCCCGTTCCTCCGATCTCCTTATTCTCCGGTGGTAACGCCCACCCGTTAACCTCGCCGCTGATGTTTGTCCAGACTGGAAACTCGCCCTCTTCCCATGTGACCGCCGTCATCACCGTCTCACGCCCCATTGGGTAGTACTGATCACCCGGGCCGGAACGCGTCGACAACGCAACCCCCCACCAGTTTCCTGCCTGGTCCTGGAACAGGTCCGCGTGGCCGACAGTTTGGAAGTAGCTAGTGGTATTGGCGTTGGTCAACACGGGGTTAGCAGGATCGGACTCGTACGGTCCGAAGAGGTCCTTCGACCGCGCCATGGTCACCATGTGATTCATCCCCGTGCCTCCTTCCGCAACAAGCAGGTAATACCAGCCGTCTTTACGGTACATGTGCGGCCCCTCTGGCGCATTCCCACCGGTGCCGTTCCACAGGTTCAGCCAGTCGCCGACTTCGCCCGTCTCGAGGTTCGCCTCTGCGATCTCGAGGGCAGGGTAGACCTTGAATGCATGCGAGCCGACGATATAAGTCTTGCCGTCGTCGTCCCAGAATGGTTCGGTGTCGTAGCCTTCGAACTTGAAATGGACTGCATTTGTCCACGATGATGGTTCGTAAGGGTCAGGTGACTTGAAGATGACCTATAACTCTGGGGATTAGTGTGCAGGGCACAGGCCGAAGACTTTATATGAACCCACATTATCCCATCGAGTAGCATCGTCTGCGAGGCGATCGTCTTCAACAAGAGTCGTCACAAGCCAGAAGGTGTCTTCGTGGTATCTGAGAGTTGGTGCCCAAATTCCGCTGAGCTCAAATATTAGCACTGCTTCTTGTCTAAGAAGTTGAAGTATCTTAGTACTTACGCCGTGGACCTGTTGGTGTAAGCCAGCTCTGGGAGCTGCTCCTCCCTGTTGAGAACATGTGCTACACCAGTCAGCTGTGCACCTTTAAAAGATGACCAAAGAGGCTGGTAGGGATGAAGACCATACCTATCAACTTCCAATTCTGAAGGTCTTTGCTCGCATGAATGGGAATACCTGGGAAGGCATTGAAGCTTGATGAGGCACAGAAGAACGTTTCGTCCCACTCAGGCACAAATATACAACTAGGATCAGGGTGGAAGCCTGGTAGTATCGGATTGTTGAAGGTGGAATTTTCAGCCCCTGCCAGAGCTGACAGGGACGCCACCAAAAGGCAACACAGGCTCCTTGTAGATCTAGGCATTTTTAGTGGCCGCGAGTCGACTACTCAACAAAAATGATGTAGACTGGTTGCTTACCATGAATGCTTTATAGTACCTATTCAGCCGGTACCTGCTTCCTGTATCTGTCATATCGATCGTCGTTCCCCGCATCAATGAGCCTCATTGGGATTCCGGGTAAATGTAGAGTACTACTCTCCACAGAATTGTTCGCGTGCTTCGTGAGGGGATTGCGGGGGATCGTTTTCCTCAAGCCGGTGATAATTGAGCCGAAGCGACATTTTAACACGAGAACTGATGCAAGGAAAGCCTTGGCCTACGAATTGCGGTTAAAAAATTCGCATTCGCGAGATCTTAGTGCTTGAAAAAGTTGTGGCAGAGCAGCCAGTGCCAACAACGTTGGATGAGTCTCCAGGGAAACGCCGGGCACAAATTCATTCTAGACTGCGCTTATATATTTATATTATCTTATTATCACCAGTCCTGTTAGCTGTTATCCACAACAATTATTATACGAATGCATTCCTCATAGCTACTAGGGCTTGATTTAGCCCTAAATATGTATATTAAGCTGGATCAGCTAGCTGTTGTAGCTGTTTAGGGTGGGTCCCCGGGAATGTTATGGGATGAGGCTTGCACTGTGGGTGTTGCAGATTCAGATTGCGCTTACGGTGTGGCATTTTGAGCGGAGGCAGTATCCTGCTGAGTTGAGTTCATATAATGCCACGTAGAAATCTGCCCGGGAACCTACTTAGTGCTACTTTAGGCCCCTGAGGGCTGAGTGGTAAGCTTGTGGTTTTAGCTATTCTATCCGTCTTGATTTTATAGCTTCTCACACAGAAAGACACAGCAGCCTGGAAATTATGCCCCTGGTCAAGGGGCATTGCTTTTCAGTGGCGGGTTAAAAAGGTGAGCGATCTTGGTATGTATACTCCTGATTGTATTCTCTGCGACTAGGTTGATACCTCGGAGTAAATTATAGGCGTGTTTGTATAGTTAACAGCTCCAAGAATTGAATACAGCCAATGTCAAAATATCCCGCCTCTGGAAACAAAATTCATCATCTATCAATCTCCGTTTGCCCAATGCTTCTATTACAGGTAAATCTCATAGTCTCTCCTTTCAAAGTCAACATTATCATCAGATCCTTCCAACAGCTTGGAAGACGTCTACCGGCATGATACTGTATGTGCGTATCGCTAGCCGCTGGGTCTTTCAATCATGTACAATAGTCCTTAGCCTTTTGGTGTCAAGGATGGAATGGACGTGATGCCATGCACCCGGAAATGTCGGATCATGACTGTACCTACCAAGCGGCACGCAAGACATGACCAGCTGTTTTGACCAATTGACCCAGGCAACAGTAACCCTCTATATATAAATGGATATAAATGGCACCGCCGCCCCCGATGGCTCCGCAGCCAACTCTTGGAATGAAACTTTGTGTGACTTTTCGTTTATGCGGTTTCAGCTCAGCTGTGCGGAACTATTTTGGCCCGTCAGCATTTGCCTTGTACGACCCAGGCAGCGCATATTTATTTCTGCTTCCATGCTGGTTGGTCACTTGTATTACCTTTCTATGTCGAAACTTTGTTCTGATGGTCACGAGGTTCCATGTTCGTCGAGACCCGAGCACATCTCTCTATTCTGCTGGTCACATCAAGTTTTCCCACCGGAAAACTCGGCCATTGTTGCTGTATTGGCTTTCGCAAATTATCTGCCCCAAGCATTTGGGTACGGTACGATCTCAGTACTATGACCACCCCTTACACTCCTGTGAACCAGCCGAGGACGATCTTAGGTCCACTAACTACAACATTTACACCTCCAATATCATGCGAATACGTTTGTTTTACAACCACTCCTTGGGATGAAAGGGCTGGATGGCGTGGCCAATCTTGCACTACTAGCAGCACCATGGTAAGTTTAAGACTCTGATCCACCTGAGCTTAAGGATTTCTGACCGGGTCAGGTTGACGCGACCCAGTGCTGGCCACCAACAACAGCAGGCGCGTCGTATCCAACTCTGCCTTTAAAAGGATGGGGCTTCTACTCCCCTGGACTTGTCTGTCCTCATGGCTACACCAGTGCGTGCACAGCTACTGCCAGCGGCGACGCCCAGTGGCCTGTGCAATTTATGATGCTGGAGGGGGAGACTGCAGTAGGTTGTTGCCCGACGTATGTAGACTCCCATTGGATTCCCTTTACTACCCCTGCTCAATCAGACTCTTCCGGGCTAACCGTGCTTCATCAATGTCCGTTCAGTGGATACACGTGCTACAACGCTGTCCCCTCTGGAGCAAGTTGCGGACTCACGGTTACCTCGACCGTCATGAAAATGGCGACGTGTGATTCGGCAGCAACAATGATCTCGTTCTGGGAGACGTTCCCTCAAGTCGTCTCCCAGCTTACCGCGGCGAAGACCTCAGGTTGGACGGGGGGCGATCTCTCTACCATTTCCACGACTACGATCGAGAAGATAACGGCCTGGGCACCCATGATCCAGATCAACTGGAGATCTACAGATGTAGACGTTATGCCGACCTCTGCACCGAGCAGTACTGCCAGTACCTCTGCAGGGCCAACAACAGCAGCCAACGAGGAGCCCAGTAGGACGGTAACCGTAGGCTCGATTATTGGGATTATCATCGGCTGTGTTTTGGCGATACTATCCGCGTGTGCTATCTGGTTTCTCTTGAGACGTAGGAGACGAACAAAGCTACAAGCCAATACCAAAGAACGGAAAGAACCTCAACTTAGAATCTCACAACCGCTGCATCAAGACCACGGGTCTTCCGCACTGATTGAGCTGGAACATCCAAGGAAGCCCCTCGAGATGGCTGGAACGCGATGTGTTGCCGAAATGGAGGCCACCGGCTCCGAAGGCGAATTTGTAAGCCAGCGGTAGGAATTAATAGCGACGTCTCAAGTGAGGTTTTGGGAGGGTTGGGAATGGGGCACCGCATCGATGCCCATTGTATGTAAACCAGCATGTTTGGGACAGACGGGTCTGATAACGAGGCCTGTTGATTAATATGATACTTTCAATCATCGATGTGTTCGGCTTAGTATCACAGGGTAACACTGTGTGATGGCTACTTGGGTCCAATAAGCGTCACTATCCAAAGGATCCATGGTGCTCAGTTCTTTCTTGTTCATAAAGTCTGACAGCTTGACAACAAAGCCAGGTAAACCGTATGAAGTTCGAACTGAAGTGTAGTCCTGTTCCTACTTATAGACGGTGTTTCCGTCATGATACCGCCTGACCGCGACAGCTGTGGAATACCGTACAAGAGCCAACTCTACTTAGTCCTGGATCGGTTGATTTACATGGTGATGCTGCCCTGGGTTGCGAAAGCGTAATGAACTTTCCCTGATGAGGAGCAGCAAGAGCGTTGAATCCACTGACCTGTTTTGAATCTTCCATAACCGGAGCGTGCAGCCCAGCCGAGACTCTGATCGTGGCACATCACTGACCCCAAACATCAGCCTGGTGGAATAAAAGGGCATTCAACCCTACTCTAGCTGATGTCGGATTCAACCACTTCCAGAAAAGATCAGCGCTCTCGGACAAGGCAAGCTTTAGTGACCCGGACAGAAACGAGCATCGAGATAACTCTGGCGGAAGTTGGCTCTTACAGAACACAGCTTACTTCCTGCAGCCACATGGAATACTGCTGGTCGGGACGAGCGCCTGTGCAGCTCAACGCTGCCTCCAGCCAGGTCGCTATCCCCAAATCCACGTAAGCAACTGATGCAGCAAAGAGGGTCAATCCCTTATAGGAAGTACGCCCTGTGATACCGAGGTAAAGAGAGTAAGCCGCACCTCGTCCCACCGGACCCCCAAACCGATGATGTCATCAGGATAGATCATTCTATACCTTGGTAACAACTCACCCTCATAAACCTCAGCAATACTGAAGTCAACACCGAATACCCCACCCAAGCCTTGAAAATGCCACCCAAGACGGCAGCAGAGAAAGTGAACCAGGTCGCCCGCAATGACGGTGTGTAAGTCTAAGTCCTTCCGGAATACAAGCTCCTCGCGGTAGTTCTTACGGAGACCCGCAGCGTCAACCCATCCGGCGCCGCCATCAGCGGCTTCGGAGCAGCATATCTCATAGGCGTCCCCATCACCTCCAGCATCACCAAAGCAGACGGTGTGTTCCATGGTCTCATCCAGCGACTCTTCGAGATCTTCCCCGGCGGCGTAGCCCCGGGCCGCGCCATCCCAGCCCTGACGGCGTTCTACGTGTTCATGACCTTTGGGGCGTCGGGCGCCATCTCGGCCGCGGGGCAGGCCATGGGCCGCCGCGAGGGCCTGGACAACAACACGCCGCGGAAGCACGTCCACACCCTGGACGGTCTGCCGCTCCGCATGCGGTCGGCACACTACGGCCTGCTGGAGAATTTTGCCGGCTTCGCCGTCGCGGCGTCCCTGGCGCAGAGCCTCGCACCTGCTGATCCGCAGATTGCAAACTTGCTGGGGCTGCATGTACTGTTGAAAACGGGCTTGTACTATGTTAGTTACCTGGCCGACGTCGCGCCTCCTCGCACGTTGAGCCATGTGTTGGCGACCAGCGCAGTGATCAATGTCTGCTGGAGATTGGCGAACGGTGCTTAGCCAGGTATATGTGCTTCTTCTGAGGGGCCTGATATCAGTTCTGCATGAGAATTAAGTTCAAACATGTTCACAGTAAATTTAAAACCTATTAAGGATCTTCGGTGCACAACATCTTCATTCTTGGATCTAGAATTGAGCCAATAGTAGTAGTCACAGTCAGAAGACCGGGCTATACGACTGCCATAATCAACCACGACAGCTTTGCGAGCAGACATCTTGGATGACGCTCAATCCGAGGCCCGTAATTTGAAGAATCCTTTGTACTTGGGATAAACAAACCAAGCACATCGACTTTCCATCGGCTTGCCAGGGTGCTCGAATTCGATATCGAAATTGCGGACAAGTTGAGGCACCACCTTCGTTATCTCGAGCAGACTAATATTCCTGCCAATACAGGTTCGAGACCCGCCCCCAAACTTTGAAGAAGCTCTGTTAGCCCATATGCCCGTGATATGTTGTATTGTGACTGAGAGTAGTGCCTTACCGCGAACATCATCGATTCCATGAGGCTGGTTTTCTCTTTGCCAATCCAGCGTTCAGGTCTGAACTTCTCAGGATCCGGACCATATACGTCCTTATTCTGATGCAAGACCCAGGCATTCACCCCAACCTCAGTCTATTATCGAATCTTAGTAAGCTGGTCCAACCACAGAAATGATGGAAATCACATACTCCGGGCGGGAAATAGTAGCCAGATAATTCCAAGCCCCCTGGGGGGACGACACGGGGTAGAATAGTTCCCACGGCGGGGTGGAGCCGCAACACTTCCTTAATGACAGCCTGGAGGTAGGGCAAGGCTTGAGCTTCCTGGAACGTAATCGGATCAGAGACGCGACCTGCCGCGGCTTGCGTATCGATCTCCTTCCTTAGTATCTGTAACTTGTCGCGATTGGTGTACAAGTAGTACAGAAAGGCACTCAAGCTGATGGCCGTGGTGTCGGACCCGGCTCCAACATTGCTCCCGCAAGCATCCAGGATATTGACCATCGTCAGACGCCCTTGAGCTTCCATGTCCAACACCTTTTTCAGGAACGTCTGATACACGGTGTTGCCTTTCTTTGTTGCCTCCGTGTTCGACTCACGGCTTTCCGTTACTGTCTTGATGGCGTAATTCCCCAGAAGCACAGCACCAGGCAGCTTACCGAGCGCTGCGGGTAAACCGATTACCCACGGTACGATATTAGGAATGATGCCATAGAAGCCCAAGGAATCGTTGGCCGAGTGTATCCCTGGGATCATGCCAGTGACGTCGCGCTCGTTCTCCATCATGTCGAAGCTTTTACTGAACTAGATTGTCTCTGGTCATTACAGGCTCAGAAGGGGGACACGCAAATAATGTGTAAGACGTACAGTGATCTCGCCAATCACATCGAATGCGTAGTATTGCATCCATTGAGGTATGTCGACCAGGCGCCTTTCTTCGGCGAATTGGTGAATCTTTCGAACGCAGACGCTGGTCATCTCGTCGACAGCCTTTTCATAAGAGACCATGGATGACATGGTGTACAGAGACGAAATCTTCCTCCGTCTTTCCTTGTGCAGGTCATTGTCCTGTAAGGTGAACATGTTTTGCTGATCGAGGTCGGCAGCTTGCAGGGGTCTGTAGTAGTCTGTCTTGGAGTACTTTCCTCCCAACTCGTAGATCGTCTTGACTCCGCTTGGTAGGCTGATGCTGTAGCGGTTGGGTCCCACTCGCACGACCGGGCCTGGAACATTGAATTTTGCCTGTCATCAGCCAATTGTGCGCAAGGACGAGAATATAACATTGGGTACCAACCATATTTCTTGTGCAAGTCAACATATTCAAGGTTCGAGACGCCTCTTTGCACCATGAAATATTCCCACCAGCGTGTGACTCGCGCCAGAAATGGCCCAGGGACGTTTTTCAGAGGCGAGAAAAACAGGTTATAAGCAGTACTGATGGCGTAGTATGAGGCAATTAGGCAGAGGACAGTAACTAGAGTTTTGCTAGTGACTTGGATGAGGCCATCATCGTGCCGTCGTGGCAATTCCATCAGCTGCCAGAAGACATCCGAGGAAAGAGAGCTGGCTTTTCCAAATTTTGCCATGGTGTTCCTGGCGTGTTCAGTAGTGGTGGCCGGTGATAGTACTGCTTCGGTAGATGTTAAGCTTAAAGACAATTGAGTTCAACCACGAAAAGGCACTGGGTTGTAGAAAGAATGCTCGGGGAGTCGGTCAAATGCATCTGCCCGAGCGTTGTGGGTGAACATCAACATCTTGCGGTGCTGTCTTCGAGTCACACAAATTATCCACAGATCTGTGGATCGACGGGGTTACAGAATGCGCGACAGCATGAGGGGTTCATCATCCGGAGACACCAAGCAGCCCGTCCCCGCCTACCTAGATAGATCATGTTTTACATGTATCTTCTTCGGTACCCCACCGGGAATCCAAATAAGCCAGGTGGATCGATTCCCACCGTTAGCACTTGCTAAACATGTCATGTAGTATTGGGTACTGCTTCGGCTGCCCTAAACAAGGTCTAAGCTGCGGTCTGTTGATGCGTGGGTGGGACGAGGATAGAGCTATATTTCCCCTTCGCGTTCCATCTTAAAGGACAAATTCTTGTTCCATTCAGACTGATTCTCAAGAGAGTTCACCTGACATTCTTTGAGCTCAAACCGAGGATATTTGGCAAATCCAGTCACACAAATCAAGGGCTGACCGTGCTTCCAGCTGGGTCTCATTTACAAAAATAAAGCCAGCGACCCGAATTAAAAAGTTAACTTTCAAGCAACTCGACGGAATCAAGCTTCGTTTTTGATAGATTAGCTGTCAAAGTTTCGAGCCCATTCACAATCAATCCGTCCGCAGGCTTTTCCAGAACCAACGGAATCATCTATCTACTCAGCTATCCGGATTTAGGGATGGCTTTCCAGGTCAAGAACGTCGCCCTGGTCGGTGTAAGTTGTCTCCACCTCCACCCCCACTTCTTCCGTGAATTAAGCTATGACCAGGCAAGTGGAAATCTCGGGATCTCCATCCAGGACCACCTTTCTACCCGGCCGGATTTGTCCTTTCGGGTATCCGTGGTAACGCGGAAAGACTCCAGCACCGAGTTCCCTGCGTCCTTCAATGTCATTCGGACGGACTACAGCCCCGAGTCCCTAGAGCAAAGCTTCAAGGGGCAGGATGCAGTCGTGATGCTCCTCCCCCCGGAATCTTCTGTCCGGCACCAGACAGTCATTGATGCGGCCAGACGAGCAGGCGTGAAACGGTTTTTCCCTTCTGAGTTCGGCGTGAGGACAAACCATCCTGCGTTTCACGATAATGTGGTCTTGTGCAAGAAGAAGTGGTCCCACATCAAACACCTGGAAAAGACACAGGATGTCATGAGCTGGACAGCTATCTTTTGCAACCCCTGGATCGACCACGTACGTCCCCTTTCGTCCATATAGCGCGCCGTGATGGTTCTTTTCCTTGTGAGGAAGTGGTGGCTAACCACCGCATAGTGTGTTATTGACGGCCTTATTGGCATATATCTGGAGCCCAAAGTCGCGCGGATATACAACGGCGGCAATGTGCCCTTCTCCACTGGCACCCGCGACCTAGTGCCCAAGGTCCTCACCGAGATCCTGTCCACGCCAGAGCACATGAAGGACACGAAGAACAAGTTCATCCACCTGGCATCGTACACCACCACGCAGAATGAGGTGCTCGAGGTTGTGGAGAAGCTGACGGGTGAGAAATTTGAAGTCCAGCGGCTCAAGTCAGAAGAGATCCTTCCGCAGGCCTTGGAGGATGTGAAGCGAGGGATCAATATGGGCTTGGGCGCGCAAGTCCAGGCCACCCTCTTCAATTGGGACTCGAACGGCGAGTCTATTGGTGATTTCCGGCCTGCAGGGATATGGAATGACAGGTTGGACCTGCCGAAGTCCAGTCCGGAAGAGGATCTGAAGGGCCCTCTTGCTGGGAACTGGAGGGGAATTGTGCACTGGCAAGGAGAGACTCTTCCAGACTACTCAGTATAAGCCATTCTGAACCCTGGCTATGTAGGTGCGGTGTCACATTGCAAAAAGGACATACATAGCAGTGAGTATTGAAGGAATCAACAAGGTCGAAGCTGTTTGGGCGTCTAATTTGCCAGAACATTTTCTGAGCATGTCATGATTTGGAAACGTGTGTACAGATTGCAATATGGAACGACTTCAGTATATGCAGTGAAGTGAATCCTCATTCACAGTGATTGAAGCCATTACTCCAACGTTTTCCCGAATCATATATGGTCTTCGTGGTTCCGTGTGATCTGATTCGTCCTGCTAGAAGAGGAATGTACCAAGACCAGAATATAAGCTTGCTTACCTTGCCCATACCAAAGACTGACAGGATGTATTCTTAGTCACGTATATTGACTTGCAGTCTCTTCTTGTGTATTCTTTCAACGGTGGAGGAAATCATGTCGTGTACGCACATATCAGCTGACAGGTCAGAGTCTCACATTGCCACCGAGCAGGACTCCATGCCCCCCCATTCATGATAGAACCTGAGCCAACCCCACCAAATCCACCCCACCGAATTGCCACCCTAATGCCACCGAAATCCCGGCTTACGGTGGGTGGGCAAGTTGACACTGAATCTGATGCACCTGGGATCACCCGACATCATGAGTACGCGATCTTGAGGAAGCACGGACTTTCTTTTCTTGAGGGGCCTTGCGGCCGCGGAAGAGAATAGTCCAAGGAGCACTCGTGCAGCTTTCCTCGGAGCAAGCGTAGTGTACATCCTCTTATATATGCTTCAGTATGGCATAAAATTAACATTAACTAAAACTGCAAGAGACGTAATTCTTTGGCGCGTCACTTAACCTTCTTCTCGTGGGGCAAGCTTACCGAAATTCACAATGTCAACACTGGCTGGGAAAGTAGCTTTGATCAGCGGTTCTTCTCTAGGACTGGGGGCTGCCATCGCTCGAGAATTGTACAGGAATGGCGCTTCAGTCGCTATCAACTACCCTGACCAGAGCGAAAAATCAAACGCAGATAAAGTCCTTCAAAGCCTCGACGACCCAAGCAGAGCAATAGCCATCGAGGCAGATTTGTCAACGCTAGATGGGCCGCGCAAGCTGGCAGACACAGCAGCAAAGGCCTTCGGCGGCAGGATTGACATACTGGTCAACAGCGCGGGCATCAACCGGCAAATACTGCTCGACGACCCTGACGACGAGAAGGTCGAGGCAGCATGGCACGATACGGCGAACCTGAACGGGAGA
The DNA here is from genome assembly GCA_037177825.1 of Diaporthe sp. P3_1W. Taxonomy (NCBI): domain Eukaryota; kingdom Fungi; phylum Ascomycota; class Sordariomycetes; order Diaporthales; family Diaporthaceae; genus Diaporthe; species Diaporthe sp. P3_1W. The sequence continues at coordinate 498,175 of JBAFXB010000008.1, forward strand.
GGAGTTTTCCTTCTCACTAGAGCTGTGCTGAAGCACTTGACACGCAAGAACTCGCGCATCGTCAACATCGGCAGTACCGCCACGCAAGCACCTGCGCCTGCGGGTACGGCGTATGGAGGCTCCAAGGCCATGGTCCACTACTACACGCAATGTTGGGCAGCCGAACTGGCCCCGAAGTACGGGTGTACCGTCAATGCTGTTGCCCCAGGGCCTGTTGGCACTGAGACATACTATGCTACACCAAGCTTTATCCTAGAGGCCATACAGCCTATCATTGATAGTACGCCTGCTGGTAAACGAGTTGGCAAGCCGGAGGAGGTCGCTTGGTTGGTAGCGAGGCTGTGCCAGGAAGAGGCAGGTTGGATCAACGGTGCCTACATTCCCATCAATGGCGGAGTCTGTATGTTCTAGTACATAGTAGGTGATTCGCATGGATTTGTTTAGCACAGTAAAGTTTCGCCTTTGTGAATGGCATCTTACCTATGACGTGGCTGTCAGTTCTCATGTGCTTGTCCACAGCAGTGTTCTCAAATACCCAAATGAGATGGAATAGTGTGAAAAGAATTCAAATTGGCCGTACAACTCGCCCTGTGGATAATGAAATCTCCGTTTCCAGCTCCAAGGAACACCATCATGTGCGTTCTCACAGTACCAAACTGTACAGCATTTTCAACGTGTTAAATAACAGTTGCCTGGCTTGCATGAATCGATGTTACTTGTACAGGCTTGACTCAACGCGAACGCGACAATATCGATGGGTCTGTGGTTGATCTGTGACATTGATACTCATACCCGTAGACTTGAATGTCCACCATTCCACCATAACTTTGCATACTTTTGAGATGTGAAACGAAAGTTGGTCACACTTAAGAGAACACAGGTGGCGACCAGCATGAATGAACATCAGAAAAAGAAAGTCGCACCAGGAAACCGCGGATTACATGTGAGATGAATTCTTCCCATTTGGAGCTCCTGCACCTTTTCTTGCCGCACTAGCCTCCCTCGCAGCATCAACATCCTGGCCATCCACCCAGCTACCATGCAACCCATCCATCAACTTGAAAGGCAGCTTGATCTCAGCCAGGGGGCCCTTGGTGATGTCCGACGCCTCGAAGAGCAGCAGGCAGTTGCGATTCTCGCGGTAGCGGTCGGCGATGACGAGCAGGTACCCATCCTCGTGGGCGGCGTCCGGGTGCCGTGGCACAAACACGGGCTCCTGGAAGGTGGTGTCGTCACCGTGCTGGTAGGACTGCAGCTCCCCCGTGTCGAAGTTGTAGCAGACCAGGGTGTTGAAGCCGACGTTGCCCTCGGCCGCCTCGTGGTCGTTGAGCTTGACCTCGTGCGTCGGGTCCACCTTGAGGATCCACACGCGCGAGTACTTCTTGCCGAGAAGGCGGTCGTCGATGCGCCCGAACTCGTTGACGCCGTCGACGAGCACACCTTCTGGGTGAATCATCTTGTTCGTGCTGCTGTTGGGGTCGAATCGGTACCGGATGATGGGGGCCTTGACTTTTCTGGGGTCGGTGAAAAACCGTTCCCCTTTGGTGTTGGGGAAGAAGGGGAAGTGGACGTCGGTCCAGACATTTGCGTCCAACACAAGCTTGCCATCCTCTTCGTATGCGTTGATAGTGTGCGAGTAGCATCCCTGGGGAGTCTTGAACCACTTGGCATCTTCCGGCTTTGCCCCTTTCCGAGGAACGACGCCCAAGAGCTGATGGTCAAGCGTTTCGTCCCAGTAAAAATGATCGCCGCCCTTCTGCATCTGCTCAAGACTAGCCTTGAGGCCGTTGATCGGGTACACGACCCAGTTGTCCGTCGCCCAGAAGTCATGGATCATGCACGGCCAGGGCGCCTTGAACCAGACCTCCTCCGAGAGCCTACCATTCTTGTCAACCGTGAAAGAGCAAATGTCAGGCGAGGCGTCACCTGCAGCCTCATAACCAAAAGACACCAGCTCTCCAGTGGTAGAATCTGCTTTGGGGTGTGCAGTATGGGTCGGACATCGAAGAGTGCCATGGTAATCGAGGTAGCCAAGGGTCTCAAGAGTGATAGGGTCCAGCTCCATTGGACGTGTGTCCTCTTTGAGTGCCATCAACTTGTTATCGTGAAACACAACATGAGTGTTGGCAGTCGTTCCTTTGAGGACATTCTGGACGCGCGGGTCGTCGGTGTACTTGTTCCTGTACCGACCAAAGAGCGCGCGTCTAGCCTCACGCTCAGCGACTAACTTTGGGGTCTGCACATATCGCTGTTTGAAGTCGACATGGCCGTCTTTGATATAGAACGAGCTCACGTTTCCATCACCGTTCAAAGGAATTTCTGTCTCGGCGAAAAGAGGTGGAAACGCGTGGTCAGGCTGGACCCGATAAAATGCACCGTGGATGGCGCTGGGAATCTCTCCGATGACCTCGAGCTCGTAGACATCTGCTTCGAACCGCAAATGATCTTCATTCCACTTGCTCATGGCATAGTGCTTAGGAAATCGGGTTCCGCCGCTGCTTGCGACGCCCGGGACAACATGAACCATTTTTTCGGAATAATAGTGGTAAATTCGTCTCCAAAATTAATAATACTGGAAATGCGATGTCCGAACTTGGATGTCAGTTAACTCATTCCCTACGGTAAAATTCGAGAGATTTATCGTGATGTTTTAATGAGACTTTCCGCGGCTAGATTATTAACTCCGCGTGCAAATCTCCAATGCTGACGACTTCAAGGAGCTTGTGCCGGGTCGTAAATCCGAGCGCTTCGTACTCATTCCAGGAGCTCCCAGTTACGGGAAAACCCCACCGTGCAGCCGGTGGGTGGGTGATTGTCTTTCCCCACCCAACAACAGCCTTACATGCGCCACCTCGTTCTGTTCCGTGAACTTTGGTTACTAGCTGATGTAGTAATGCAAATGGAAATTTGCCAAGGACTTTGCATGTGAAACTGTACCTCATATTTACTGGCATTTACTCGGGTTACCAGCCGGAATGCCCAAGACTAGATAGACCTGCCCAACAGGAACATTAGAGAATCTTCTTGGTACGTTGCCTGTCATCAAACATTGCAAAATTATCACATAAGTTGCAAAATGGTCCAGTGGTATTCAGATCCTGTGATACAGTCACATCACGACCATGCATTCGGAACACGAAGGCCGGGGACTCGGGCCCTACCGCCTGGGCATGACGAGAACAGCCTACGCCGTGTATTGGCCGAGTTCCGAGCCATTGTAGGCGAAGAGAATGTAATAACCGACGAGGGTCTGGTAAATTTTCGCGATCCTTATCCTCTGTTCGAAGAAGGGTTTGAGGCATCTGCGGGCGTATGGTGAGATTCACTGCACTCTGACTATTCTCTAGTCAACGCCTCGCTCACAATTTTCTAGTCCGGAGACAGTCCAAGAAATCCAGGCAATATTGAAGGTGGCCAACCAGCATAAAATCCCCTTGTGGGTCTGTTCGCAGGGGAAGAATTTCGGGTACGTCTACGGGGCCACGTGGTGCAAATGACCTGTCGCTGATGGGTGTGATGCAGGTATGGGGGACCTGCACCTCGAGTGGCTGGTTCGGTGGTGCTTTCGCTTCAGCGGATGAAACGCATCTTGGAAGTCAACGAAAAGCTTGCCTATATCGTTGTGGAGCCTGGTGTTACGTTCTTCGACGTCTATGATTACCTGCATGAGAACAAGCTTGACCTGTGGGTATCTACCCCTGCTCTTGGTTGGGGCAGCGTTTTAGGAAATGTGAGTAGACTTCAGCAGCAGCTAACCATTTGTCGCTGACTTGCATGATTCAATAGACTCTGGATCGTGGCCACGGCTACACAGTCTCGGGAGATCGGCAGCACTTTATCGGAAGTTTGGAGGTGGTGCTCCCTTCCGGAGAAATCCTTCGTACCGGCCAGTGGGCTGTGCCCAACTCTCCCAGCGCACATGCTTGCTCCAACAGCTTCGGTCCCCAAATTGATGGCCTGTTCCTACAAAGCAACCTGGGGATAGTGACAAAGATGGCAGTAGCACTTGACGCCGCCCCAGCATCCTACATGGACATCAAGATCCACTGCCCAGAGATAAACGATCTTGCGCCGCTTATCGACATGGTCCAACAGCTGGACCGTGAAGGCATTACACAGAGCCATGTGATGGTAACAAACTTGAATCACTTTGCGTCGCATGATGCACCTAAGCATCAACAACAGAGCACTCCTGGTCCTCTGACACCTGAGAGTATTGCATATCTCAAGAGAAAGTACAACACAGGCTACTGGCGGTGTTTGATAGCTCTATATGGACCCAAGTCTCTGGTGCTAGCTCGTTGGGAAAGGATACAAGAGGTCGTTCCCGTATCTCTGCCAAATGCAAGGTTGGAGAACACTCTTTACGAGGGGGTCAATGGCCGGCCCGTGGACAACCGCGCAATCGGCGGGCTGGCTGCCGGTGTCCCTACAATGGTCCCGGTCAAGCTGGCAGATTACAACCTGCCTGCCGATGGGAGCGGAGCTGGCGGACACATCGACACCACGCTCATCCTGCCGTGCGACGGGCCGACAGTCGTGACTTGGTTCAGAAAGGCCAAGGCCATTATGGAGGAGCAAGGGGTCGATCCATTCGTTGGTTGCCATATTTTCTCAAAGTATATTCTGTTTGTTCAGGAGTATGTCTTCGACAAGAAGAATCCCAAGCACCGTGAGGGAGGGCGCAGAGTTGTCAAGGCCTTGCTCGCCGAGGCAGAGAAAAGTGGGTTCGCGAACTACCGTTCACACATCCAGCACATGGGTAAGTCCCACCCCATTTGCTTCAAAGGGGGATTCCAGTGTATTGACCGTTCTCAGATGCTGTTCAAAATCTTTATGGATTCAATGACCATATTTACAAAAGGTTTGTAGAGACCATCAAGGTAAGTACTCACCCCCACCCCCCCAAACTGTTTGTCCTCATCCTAACATACGGAACCAGGATGCTCTGGACCCAAATGGCATCGTTTCTCCTGGAAAGCAAGGTATTTGGCCGAAGGCTCTGGGGTATAGGGCGCCAAGCAACCTGTAATAATGAATTGCGAACATGAAGCTATAGGAGACGGCGTATCTGGAACATAAAACAAGCAAAGAATACACAGTCCGTCATAAGAGCATATAACACACAGACTAAACGGCTTGAGTCTTGATTACGTGTCCCTGTGGATGATGTCGTGAATTAATGCGGTCAAGTACGTTTGTTGGACTGATCCAAAGCTTATAAAGATTGAAATTCCCAATTTTATAATCTCACGCCGGAGAGCCATTCGGTAATTATCTCACAATCACAGAGCACAGATGTGGAAGCACGAGAATCTATGTATCTCCGAGCCCTGCACCAGCGCACTCGTAGGCACCCACAAATTATACCACCTCCCTAATCCATGTGTCTGTCAAACCACTTGACCATTTGATCCTCAGCTTGATCGGCCATCTCCTTCTCGACCTTGTCGTCAGGGCTGGCTCTGACAGCAAACCCGTGCTTCGCATTGGGGATGATCACCACCTCAGTATCAACATCCTTTTTGGCGTCGAGGATTTCTGCCGCCTGCTTCACCTTCTCCAAGGACATTGCCATGTCGATATCCCCAATAACCATGCAGTATGGGAGCGTGATGCCCTCGATGTCCTTTGGGACGTCGAGCTCGCTCGGGTGAGCCGTATAGGCTGCGTCAATCAGGGGCTTCCCGTTGCTTGCAATCTCACCATGAGCGAGCTTCGTGGCGCCGTATCCGCCCCAGCAGAAGCCCACTACACCGACTTTCCGGTTAGCACCTTCGCCGCAGCGGAGGTCATCCATCCACTTCCGGACGGCTGGGTAGCGTTTTGGAGGACTGTTACGAAAGCTGAATGGCACGAGCACCAGTGCGGCCTTCAAGACGAGCCAGCTGGTCCAGGACATCAGGGCGAGTCTTGCTAGAATGGAAGATTTATGCACCTACGGTTTGACCAGCCACCCCCAGAAACCCCGTTCGCCAATAATTCTATCAATGAGAGACTTCGTTGAAGGATGTGCAGCAGTGCCTACGACCTTTAGCAAAATTGTTGCCAACCTCGAAAATATAGCAGTGGAAAGTCGGAACGTTGAACTCACCATACATGAAATCTGGCAGATAAACTTTACAACCAGTCCGCCTGGCATATGAATCACAAAGCCTCCGCAGGTTTGTTGTGTTCCACCCGAACGCGTCGGAAAGAACGACGATCAGTCCGCGTCGCACACGCGTTTGCGTGTCCGGCTCTGCGACGTAGACATCGTGGTCATGAAGTTTGGTCTCAATACCGCTGACTGGACCGGGGTGGTCGTAGCCCCTGTAGCAGTCTACGCACGGCATGTTGTTGGTGCTGAGGTGTTAAGCCCTGAAGGGTCCCGGGGAGATTGGATCAACCGGGCCGTTTTTCTTTGGACCGACAATGGAGAAATACAACAGTACGGCAGACGCCCTTGGTTTTAGGAGCTCTTGAGCCAGCCGGTTTTCCGCAATATGGATCCATGGGATTCTCGCACCCATCACCCAGACCGAGTGCCATCTTATAAATCCGACGTCGAGTGACGCAAGCAGACGACTTTAACATTCAGGTGGTGGCAATGCTACCCATAAATCCGTCAACCCCAAAACCCCAAACCTTAAAAAGTCTCGCGGAGATTCCATCTCCATCCGATCGACTTTATATCGGAACAGCCCGCGGAGTGTTCCTGGGGGCGGGAACGCAGCGGATGTCCGGAATATCGTGTTGGGGCTTGATGTACGTCTGGAGCCAGTCTAATGCCCAGGGGCAAGTGCCACCCACCACAGACATCTAGCCAGGAAGGGGACGTTGTAGTAGATTGTCTGGAGTGCCACTTGAATTCAGGATGCGATTGTCAATGTATACGCAGGTGGCAATCGACCCACACAGCGATGAACATGGCAGGCCACGAAGGAGAAGATGATATGCCGGACGATGCGCCGTGCTGGAGGCTGCAAGATCATGATAACGGGTGATGCTGTCTGCACTGTGCATCGCTAAGTCACAATTAAATCCCAATCAAAATGAGCTCTGATAAAGCCCCGCTCAGAAACCGCGCCCTATGGCTGTCCTCGTTCGACAAGCCCCTCGAGCTCATCGACCTCCCGGTACCCACTGCCTCACCGGGCTCAGCCGTAGTCAAAGTCCTCAACACGGTTCTGTTCCCGTACGCCGAGGAGATCCACGAGGGCAAGCTGACCGTATTCAACCTGCAACTGCCCCTCGTCCCACACCCAAGCCAGATCGGCCGGATCCACGCCGTCGGCCCAGACGCCGTCACCGCCCAGCCCGGCGACCTGGTCTTTTTCTCCGCCCCCATCTCCGCGCGTGATGACCCCGAAGTAAGCATCATCCAGGGCCACCACGGCGGCGAGGGCCCGCGGGGCCGCGCCCTCATGCAGGGTGAGTGGCGCGACGGCGCGCTGCAGCAGTACCAGAAGGTGCCCCTGGAGAACGTCTTCATCCTGGACGAGGGCCGGCTCTGCGGGCAGCTCGGGTACACGCCCGCCGACCTCCACGAGATCTCCTTCTACGGCATGGCGACCGGGTCGCTGTGCGAGGCCGCGGGCCTGCGCGCCGGGGAGACAGTCCTCATCGGCCCCGCCACTGGCACGTACGGGGGCATCACGTCGGACATGGCGCTGGCCATGGGCGCCAACGTGATTGCGATTGGCCGTAACAGGGACTTGCTGGAGGGCCTGGCGCGGAAGCTTGGGCATCATGAGCGCTTCAGCTACGTTGTCATGACTGGGGATGACGCTGCTGATGCTGCCGCGATCCTGAAGGCCAGCCCCAAGGGGCGAGGTGTTGAGGTGTATAATGATTGGGCACCATCGGCTGTGGAAGGCTCACCGTTCTTCTCAGCGGCTATACAGACCGTACGGCCGGAGGGGAGAGTGGTCCTGAGTGGTGCGCCGTCCGGGCACATCAGGGTTCCTTACACACTGGTCATGCACAAGAATATCCGTATAATTGGCAAGGTCATAGTCGGACGGGGAGGGATCGAACAAACTATCAAGATGGTTGAGTCGGGTGTGCTCAAGTTAGGTAAGCGAGGAGGCTCGACACACGATATTTATGCCTTGGATGACCATCACGAAGCATTTGTAAAGGCTAAGAGCTGCGGTTTTCGGGTCTACACGGACATTGCCCCCAATCCATGGTAGACTGTGTGATACTACCCATAACAAAGTCGGAAAATTAGTGTTTGCATTGATATAATATAGCTGAGTATCAGATCCAATTAAGGCTAGCGCAACATGATACCCTTGAGTACGTTTATCTGCTGCTTCTACAGGTCTCTAGATGATAATTTCGCAATCAAGTGAGACTGAGGAGCACATAGGTACCACATGAAGTGAGTCAAGGCCTTTTCGGCTGTTATTAAAATTTGACACGGATAACAAAATCCAATAAGAATGAGCATGACTAAATGCACCTCTCATGACGTGTAACAATGAACGCCGGGCAAAATGACCCTATGCACTCTATTCAATCCTTGCTGCTTCGGCACACTCTTTCTTGATCAACGCAGCGTGAGCAGGACCCCGGACCCTGACATCGACCTCATACGGTTTCTCAACTCCAATTTCAAAAGGCTTTCCAACAGGGATTGGATGTCCTGGGACTGTGTGTAAATCAAAACAGTACAGCACACGGGCTACCAAAAGGTTCAGACTGTCACTTGCGATGACCCAACCGGGGCACACACGGCGACCTAGAGACTCAGATTAGCAACATGCAACTCGCACAACTGGGTCTCGAGGCCTGTGAACATACCTGCTCCAAACACAACATGCCCCTTGTTTGCTTTGTTCAGATCGTCATTGAGGAAACGCTCCGGCCGGAAGGCGTCAGGCTCTTCATACTCCGACGAACTCATATGCACGCCCCAGCTGTTCCAAAGAACATTCGTGCCGGCTGGGATGGTATGTCCTTCGAATACGTCGTCTTGTATTAACGAGTGGGAAATTTCAGGCAGCGAGACGCTGGATAATCGAGTCAGCTCATCTCAGGAAGATCAATGCTGGTGTGACAGTGAGTCTCGGATGGCCGGGAAATGGTAGCTTACTTCCATCGGAGTGCCTCCTTAGCAGTTGCTTTGATGTACGGCAGATTGACCATGTCGCTCGCCGTTGGCAGTCTCTCAGCATTGGCACCGCAAACCTCGTCCAGCTCCTTGCGTGCGCGCTCCACGGTTTCGGGAAACAGCGCGGTTGCTGCCAAGAGCTGATTCAGGACAACCCGTGTGGTATCTGATCCAGCTTCTACCAAAGAGCCGGCAAGAAATACCATGGACTCATAGTCAACAAGCTTGTCTCTGCCGAGTCTCTTAAACTCCGTCATGAAGCACGTCACGGCTTTGCCTTGACGCTCCCGCTCTGCTAGGCCCTCGAACTCTTCAGAGAAGTTTCTGCTAGTCTGTTAGAGCGATTAAAACGATGAGAACAAGATTCTCCTTGAACTCACCTCAGAGAAGTCTTGTAAACGCTGTCTCCCCACCACCTCCATGGCTGGATGGACTTGGGGAGGGGGAGATAGGCTAGGAATGGGAACGAATCGATCCAGCTGGAACCAGGCTCGAACATCTTCATGATCTCGTTGTTTACCTCAATGATCCTGTTCACGTTCGGATCGCCCAGCTTGGTCCTCCGCCCATACACCAGGTTCATGATGAGCGAGCTGGCATACCGTGCGTTGACGTGGTTCCACCTGTCCGGCTCCGTGAGGTATTGATAGAGCAGCGCCCTGGACTCGGTGTCCTGCAGGGGGACAAAGACATCGCGGTTTCCCGGCCCGATGATCTCGTGCATCACTTTTCGTTCCCACTTCCACAAGTCGCCGTAGGGCATGAAGACGACGCGCTTCCCGCCCGAGGCCACGTCCCCTGGCATCGGCAGTTTCTCTCTGGAAATGTATTTGGCCCCTCGCTTGTCTAGTATTTCGTTGGTGACTCGTTGCGAGTTCAAGAACATCCAGTAGTTCGAGCCCATTTTCAGTGTATACCTGTGGGTAGAAAGATTATTAGCATTGACCTCTTTTGCGGGGTTGGAAATGCTGAGATATTCATTGTACATACATTTCGCCGTATTTCTGAGCGAGCTGGTGAAGATAGAGACGCCGTGCCGCGATATCCTTGGGGATATCTAAAAGGTTTCCCAATACAGGCACTCCCGGGACCAGATTCGGGAAGTTATACTTTTTGTGGAATCGGAAAGAGTTCACTAGATGCGCCAGCAGCCACAGCAAGAGCACCGTGCTGGCAACCGGCAATGCGAGGGAGTGTGTGTCAAACATTCTAGAAGGTAAAGATGGATGGGCGGTTTTCCCAATTACAGAAATCGGACGTTGACGAGGTCTAAGGAGAAGAGGTAAGGCTGTCTTAATCTGTACTGGACAGTCATTACGGCTTCCCTGGACATAGCATCGGCAATAAGTTTAACCTTTCATTATTTCTGATCCGCTAAATCATACCCATATAGCAGCAGGTCTTTCGTCTCATCAAGCTGCAAGCTTTTTTGGCCTTGATGTGTCATCTGCCGACCGAACCTAAACCCACCGGACCAAGAAATTTCCAAGGTCGTGCTGGACGTATGGTTTACCCACCGACTATTAGCCACCCAGGTGCCTCAGGGCTCTTCCCCACCCAGGCACCCCATCATCCACCTCAGTGGTAGCCGTCTCCCCGAAGAAAGTAGCTCCGCCTCCGAAGACCAGATTGAAATCAGACTAAATCATTGCCCGTCAACAAACATCTGCTACTATGATTACCAACTCGTATGGCACTGACACAAGAACAACACCACTCGGCATATAACCGCCTCTGTCCTTTTCATCTCAAGAGGCATGGCACCATGCCGGTATAATCATCGATAGCTGCGATCCTCTCCGGTGGAGGAATTATTGGGTCTTATGGCTGTGGCCACGCAAGGGAGGTCAGGCTGACACAGCCCCCGAGAGATGAGTCCTGGGTCATGTTGGCCGCCAGATTTCAAGCGTCGGAATGGAAGAAGCTGGAAATTACAGATTTCGACGTTTCTTTCGGGGTTAGTGGAATGATATTCTTGTCATAGCAACGGACTTGGTTGCTTTGTTCGTTCACACTCCATTTTCCCGACTCTTCTGCCAGCCTCAGTTGCGCCCCATAGTGTAAGTTGCCTATCCCGCTCTATGATGGCCGAATTACTTTTATCCAGTTATATTCATCAGCACTTCAAACGGGTTTCAAGGGCAGTCAGGAGTGCTTTGCAATGGGGCATAGTGTGCAGCAAGGCCGCTCGGAAATACAGCATGACGCCTGCCACCAACATCAACACCGTCATGAAAATTAAGGAACGTTACAATTACGAATTCCATAAATCTGATATTCAGTCCAACCAGCCATGACTCGAACAACGTCCCGGGCGAATTTGAGACGTCGGGGATCCGACTGACCGTTGCGAGCCGTGGTGTGGATACAGAGATCTCGGAAGAGGGACGGATATATTCCATTCAGGGCTCCATGCACCTGTGTCCCGATTTGGCTCTGGCAGTGCCTGTGTCCGAAGAGGGTTTTGACGGATGACAGACAATGTTCCAGTTTGGCGGCCGATTCTCCCAAGGAAATGGAGACAAAATTGCATGATGGCCACTATGCCCATCAATAATAGACGTTGCACGCGGTCGTTTGCGAGAACAAAATAAGTTTAGGATGGCATGCTTGGTGCTGCTGATCGAAATGGATGGGTCCGCCACTGAGGACTCAGCCTTTGGACTGCAGAACAAACAAGGACGTAGAAATTAAACATGATTCTAAGAGTCCAAGACCAAACACTGAAGAAGACCACTTTCTCTATTTCGTCTTCGTCCTGGTCAAGGCTAGATATGCGAACGCGAAGTTCGTGGGGAAAAAAGAGTTCAGCAGGACTACCGTGGTAGAGTGCCTGCGTCTAATCAGCAGGCCCCTATTCGCTGGTCTTTAGTAGGGTGTCTTCGGCCTACACGGCACTGCTCGCGCGTTCCCCACAGCGGGACCAGCCGCTAAAGCTAGCTACCCCTCTCCCCGCGTTCGTCAAATCCGGGGTAACATCAGGCCTCCCCGGTAAATCCGGACTTGCTCACGGCCCCTGAGTGCGTTTCCCGTCTTGATCGAATTTGCACCCCTCTCCATTCACACCTCTATGACAAGGGAATCCAGCCGGAGAAAAGCTACTGTTAATTTACAAAGCCATCGATATTTCTTTTCGGTATATTAGTGCCCCGAAATAACTGACGTTGGACTGTTCACTGTTGACATGCCGGGATCAACAAACGAACCTGACGCCACAGACGGGCTTGATAACCTTGATCGAGAAGGATACACCTTCATTTGTCCGCAGTGCGACTCCAGATTCAACCGTCTGGCTCACCTTCGACGCCATGAGATGACACGTAAGCTTCCGAATTTCCATGTACTTAGCTGCCTGCCATTCTTTTGACGCCGACTAACTGCTGGTGCTCTTCTCATTTTTGTAGATGGCGGCGAGAAACCATACAACTGTCTGTACTGTCCCGTAGCGTCGACACGAAAGGACGTCATTGTCCGCCATACCCGGAACTTCCACCCAGCGGCCGCCAGCAGAAAGGCCAATACAAGCTCGTCTGCACCCGGGCATCGAGGAAAGCGAAGGCGTACCAATTCTGATGGAACGTTCCGAGGCGATCCATCACCTGCAGCCGGGCATCGCTTCTCGTGGGCATCATCGACGGCAGCAACAATGGGGAATGAGCAAGAACCTGACGCAGGAAAACATATGACGGCCGACAATGAGTCGGAGGAAACGCCAGGGAGCAGCACCGCGTCCCATCCGGTCCACCTTGACCTTGGCACCCCTTTGCCCGCGCACATGGATCTGATCGACCCGTCATTGCTGGGTGACAGCGCGCTCGACTTCACTGACCCATTCATGGCACAGGATTTCGACTACGCAAGCATCTCGGAAGGTATCGACATAGACCTGCTAATGTCGAACCCCAACGACTTCCTGTTTGGCATCACGAACAATGCCGGGAAGCTTCCCGCCGTGGCGTCGGACTTGTTGAGGACCCAGCTGCCTGATCCGAAGGCGAGCCCCAGCCCTGGGCACCGCAGCACCCAGGGAAAAGATCACAGCGCCTGTCGGGAGATCAGAGTCAGTGTCGACGATGCCAGCAATGATTGTGCTGAGGCACTGGCCAACCTGGCCAAGTATCCGGCTGAGATAACCGCGTCGTTTCGCTTCCCATCTAAACATGCCACGAGGCGCTTTGTGAGCGCCTTCTTCAGGCACATTGTCCCTCACATACCAATTGTGCATGAGACAACCTTCGATATCACCACAGTGCCGTGTAAGTCCCATATATTGAAGGCCGAATAGGTTCATACGCCCGCAAGCATGGCTCTGACAGAGCAACCTGCACAGCACCACTTCTACTTGCGGTGATGGCATGCGGTGCCGCTTATGTGAGCGAGCAATCTACGGCTGTTTCGTTGCACGCCGCGGCGATACAACTAATTCTAGAAGTGAGTCGAGATGTTAAAGTGGCTGCTGAAAGATGGGCACGCCCGCAAAGCCTCAAGCGTCTGACAGAATGCACAGCACGAGAGAATGAGTGTCGCGTGCAGACTAGACAACCAGCCTCCAACGTGGATCTTACAAACATACTTGCTGCTAAGCTATTACGGAGTGCACTGTGGGACCGAAGGGCGAGCAACTCATACTTTCCCTAATGCCGTCATTGTAAGCCTCCTTGTTGAAATTGAGTAGAAGGTGGCCCTTCATCGTGGCATCACGAGCTGATACAATGGGTTCCTGGTATCCAGCGAGCACAAGAAGCACTCGGCCAGCTCAAGCCCTATCCGATCGCGACTTATGAGGAATGGGTGCTCCAGGAGTCTATCAACAGGTAAGCATCCCACCTTCTACATAATTCATGAACAGCCGTGTGCTTAACTGGGATGTCAGGTGCCTGGCATGTACAATCGTGCTGGGAGCCTCTCTGGGTTCCAAAGAACGAGAATTGTTCATAACATCACCCGTAATGGAGGCCAAGTTCGCCCTCCCGTCAGGAAACACGCCATGGCAAGCCAAGGAATCCGAGTGGACGCGGCCCTCGCGGATCTTGTACAACGACGACGCCCTGAAGGAGGTCTTCGCCGGCCGGCCGCCCAAGCAGCCAGTAAGCGATTTCGGTCTCGTGGTTCTCGTGTCCGCGATTCTCTACCGCGTCTGCGCGTTCGAGGCTCTTACCAGCCCGGACCTGGCGGATCTGTACGCCAGCTTCGGCGAGCGCATGGGCCGCTCCGTTCAGGCACTCGACGACATGGTCAGGAGCCGCATGGGCGAGTCGAACTGGGGCGTGCCGCCAGATCCGATTCTACAGAGCGCCAAGTCCCTCCTGAACTCGGCCTTCTACCACCTCTACGCGAGCATCCCGCTGGCCGTCATGAAGAAGCTTCTCTGGTCCCCCGCTGGCCTGGGTGGCCCGCAGGAGATCGCGACGCTTTTCAGCGGAGCGGCTTCTCCTGACCTGTACAAGGCCCTCATCCGCGCTGCGGACCAGCTGCGCATCGATTGCCGGCTGGGTCCCAAGTATTTGAAAACAGTAGCCCCATTGCAATATGGGCCTGAACCAGCCATTGGATCATACGAGGGTGGTAAGCGAACCGTCTCCTATCGAGAAATACTTATATTGCTCGACCAGTCTCCTGCTTGTTCCGAGGCGTTTGCAACACGGACGAACCAGCGTATTGATTGGTATTACTAGGCCTGCTCCTGTTCTGGTACCTCGAGTTCGCCCATTCGCGCCTGCCGCAGGCCAAGTCGCGGGAGACCCTCAGAACACTGATAGACGAGGGCCTACTGGAGGTCGAAGACCTTAGGCTGCAGATGCAAGACCGGCCCCAGTCGTTGCCGCTCGCTGTCACGGCTGAACTCCTTTCGGACAGTACTGTATGGAAATGTAAGTTCTTGGGATGTATTCTGCGCCACTTCGGAGATAGTCTGCAGCATGAAAGGAGGTCTTTGCTGACCAACCTCCTCCACTAGGGCCTTCTGCCGTGTCTCAAAAGTTAAACTATTTGATCAATAGCTTCAAGGCGAGATGAGGTAAAGGCATTTTAATACACGTAGGGGCTCAACATGGGTGGACTGGGAAGTAGAGGAGTCGAGTAAGCATGCAAAATCACTTGCATTTCAGTCGCTTCCAAGTTCAAAGACGGTTGCTCGAGGTTGCATATGCTATTAGTATGCCTGGACCAGCACCCGGTCTCGTTAGAAGATAGTATAGCCTGATCCATTCCAAGTGAAGGACTCAGTTTCACTTCACTGGACCTCTTTCTAGTGGAGAGTACCTTGTTACCCAATGTCAAGTCTACAACCCTGGTCATAATTGAAACAGATGGAAAGATCCTTCTTGATTGAAAATCCCTAAAAGTATCGGGCCTTTCTCTTTTCAAAGACGGCCTCCGTTCTTGTACGTGTGGTTTCGTAGGCACAGGTCAAAGTAGCAAACAAAGTGCTATGTG
Organism: Diaporthe sp. P3_1W; assembly: GCA_037177825.1. Lineage (NCBI taxonomy): Eukaryota > Fungi > Ascomycota > Sordariomycetes > Diaporthales > Diaporthaceae > Diaporthe > Diaporthe sp. P3_1W. Next base: position 513,710 of record JBAFXB010000008.1, read on the forward strand.
CCTCATCACCGTCTTTTCAGATATATGTTACACATTTATTGTAGGTTTATCGAACGGGTCATTATGATTATATGTGCGAGAACTTGATCAGAAGCCACAATACTTGTCCACAGTATGAGTGTGAACTAGAAATCCTCCTCATTCACGGGATGATATCCGTGCCGTTTACAGACAGGATAGACAGCACATGAGCGGTGGCCTACATTTGACGAAGTTAGCGAAGATAATATCTCATAAGCGGCCCACAGTCACTCACCCTTGTGTTGATCGTCAGTGTGGTGATGTTGGGATTGTTGATGTTGTCGCAGGGCGCATGATAGCACGGGTCCTGGGCAGATCCCGTCCCGGTGTGAAGGCCGCCAACGGGCTTGTTAAGAACCTTCCAGAACGACGCATAGTCGCTCCCGTTTGTGAACTGTGCTGGGGTAACTACCAAACCCTCGGAAGTGAAGTGATTCGCGAATAGCTCCTCAATGGCACCGGACCCAGGTGGAGCAGCGATACCGTGCGTGCTTCCATCGCCGTCAAAGACTCCAAAGTAGCCTCTGGACACCATGTCGAAGTTGAGGTAGGCCAGGATATCGTTAATCTCTTCTGCCGGAAGGTTGTTCACATAGTACTTGGATCCAAGTAGTCCTCGCTCTTCGGCACCCCACCAGGCAAACCGAACCCGGTTCTTGGTGGTGTACTTGGCGAGGGCGGTCACAAGCTCGATTAGGAGAGTCGAACCAGACGCTATGAGGAAGTGAGTAGAAAGTCTTGAAACCGCATCTTCCTCAGTCTTCACTCACCATTGTCATTGATGCCGGCACCGACCGAGACACTGTCAAGATGGGCTCCCAACTGATATTAGCCCAGTCAGCACATTGCGATCCAGAATAGGAGCATCAATGGATGAATATGTATTGACCAAAGGGGGGGGGGGAGGGCTGCTTACAATAATTGTGTTTTCAGGGTCACCCCCAACCGTCTCAGCGAAAACATTTTGGGTTATTCTAGTGTCTGTGATCGCCAAAGACACGACGGTGGCGTTGACAGCCTCCCCGGCCTCGATCCTGCCTTTCAGCTCCAGTCCCGGAGCATTGTTAATGAAAACCGCAGGGATATCGTTGGGGTCAGACCTCGACAGGCCGGCAGAAGTCTGCCTGGAGGTGACATTGTTGTAAATGATAGTGGCTAGAGCACCAGATCTCGCAGCCGCTACCACCTTGCCATCGAGGAATCCGCGCCTAACGCCAGGGCAGTCTCCAGCCTCGACCAAGACTATTTTATCGGCCACATCGAGGTCGGCGTAGGAAGCAATGTCACACCCCGCACTGCCTACAGGTCCGACGACGACATCAGCCGTCAGCCCGCCTGTGGGTGTGTATGGAGAGGTGTAGACGGGGAAAGCCTCGTAGCGGACCCCGTTGACTGTGAGATTAGCCCCGGAATCGCTGCTGAAGACTGCAGGGAAGTCCTGTTTCCAGGCCTTGATGCCATCAAGCTGTGATATTTTGCTCCAGACAAAGTCCACCGAGGCGGTGTAGCCAGGATAGCCGAACGCTCGGTTTCCCCCATTGGCGGTTGCGATTTCGTCGAAAGCCACAAGATCCGCACGCAGACTGTTCAATACATGCGTCAGAAAATTTGATGAAGTCAATCAATGGGTTCAGGGGATTGACTCACTTGTCAGAAATGATATCTGCTTGCAAAGATGCAGAATCTACCAGCGGCTTCTGCCCAACTGCTCTGTCGCAAAAAAGCAAGGCGAAGCCCAGGATAGGGGCTTGCGTGAACTTCATCATGAAAAATAACGCTTGACTCTTTGACATGCAAACCTCCTCTGCCTTTATTCAACACCTCAAATCCGGCACAACAATGTTGGTTGGGGATTGCAGGTGAGGCCGGGGTTGGCACAGAGCCTTTTCAAATACGCTCCTCTACGGCTGATGTCGACAGCATCGTGCAGTCTGAAAGACCGATTTATAACCGCCATCGCTATCAATGTTTCTCCAACGCATGATGGTCGTTACCGGCACGTCGAACCAGTATACGATGATGAATGTTCGAATGCGGCAGTTCAGAAAAAAGCCAAGCGCGAATTCCGGAGCTTAGCGTCCAGACTGGGAAGGTGGTAGCCTACAGACAGGGACCAACTGGATCTCTCGCATTCGGGACAGCAAGCGATTGCCCGTAGCCCCTGGGTTTATAGTGGACTGGACCGTGGATGCCCAGAGCCTTGCTTTACCACTTCTGGGCAGGACACCTAGCCGCCCGCCTATGATTGCTGTCGCGATGGGTCCGCACTAAGAATAGTTTCGATAGCAGCCACGGGGCACCTATGCACCGATAAGTATGTTGGCGAGCCAGCATGGATAAATACGAGAAGAACATTATGCGCTGTAGGTATATATCCGCTGTTGTGACCACCTCATAGACGAAAGGGTTTACGTAGCTGGCCACACAACGACCCGCTGCAACCTCCGAGTCCACGGCAGAATGAAGGCCCCTACCCTCCTTACCATCCTCGCCGGCGCGCTGCCCTTGCTGGCCGCGCCGACTGAGCCAGAACGGCGCCAGGCCAAGGCCATCCCGGGCAAGTTCATCGTCCAGCTGAAGCCGGGCTCGTCTCCGGAGTCGGTGTCCGCGCATCAGCTCCGCGTGCGCGGCCTGCTGGGCCGCCGCGACGAGAGCATCAAGGAGACGTACCAGATCGGCGACTTCAATGCCTACTCCGGCGACTTCGACACCGCGACCGCCGGCACGATCGCCGACCTGCCCGAGGTCCTGAGTGTCCAGCCCGACGAGTACATCTACGTCGAGAAGACCGACTTCGCCGTTGACAGCAGCAAGCGTGCCCTAACGACGCAGAGTGGCGCGCTGTGGGCGCTCGGCGACCTCTCGCACAAGCTGAATGGATCAAAAGACTACGTCTATGACGATCGTGCGGGCCAGGGACAGACCGCCTACGTCCTTGATACGGGAATTCGTCTGACACATTCGGAGTTCGAGGGAACGCGTGCCGTCTGGGGCTTCAACGGCGTCACGGGGTCTGCAGAGCAGAATGGCACCAACTCGGATGATGATTCCCACGGCACTCACGTTGCTGGGTCCATCGTGGGCAAGGTCAACGGCGTGGCCAAAAAGGCGAAGGTGGTCGATGTGAAGGTGTTCAGTGGCGGCGGTGTAAGTGCAGTACCTGTCTCAAGCAAATCCACGGTGTCGCTGTTTTGCTAATGATTTCGGTCCTCAGGGTGCAACCTCTCAGGTGTTGGCCGGCCTCAGTTGGGCTGTCAACGACATCATTTCGAAGGGAGCAAAGGCCACTTCAGTCATCAACATGTCCCTGTGTAAGTCCTCTGCTGCTTCCGTCAGAGCAGGGTGTGACAACGCATGCTAACAGTTCGCGCAGCTGCAGAGACTACGTCAACAGTACAGGATGACGCCGTACGCGCTGCCTACAATCAAGGTATCACCATCGTCGCAGCGGCAGGAAACAACGATGTGAGTCCCTCCTCCTCGCTCTGTACACGCATTCATGTGGCTCACAAAGACCCATCTCCAGGGCCCTGCCTCTGCGCATTCACCGGCGCGTGTTCCTGAGATCATCACAATCGGCATGACGAACGCAGCTCGCAAGCGAGTGCTTCTCATCGATGGCATCTTTGGCAGCAACTATGGACCCGAGCTGGACTTTTTCGGCCCGGGCCAGGACATCGTGTCCGCCGATTACAAATCAGACACCGGCTTTGTCACCAAGACTGGCACCAGCATGGCGACCCCGATCACCGTAGGACTCATCTGCTACTTGCGATCCATCGAGACCGGGCTCGGAACTCCTGACGCAATCAGGGCTAGGCTGGCTCAGCTTGCCCTTAATGATGTTGTTACGGATCCCAAGGGGTCGCCTAACAGACTTATCAACAATGGAAGTGGTCTATAGACAGGAAGGCGTATAGGTTTAATACAGTTTCGTAGCAGCTATACGTAATTCATAATCTATTCAATGAATACTTCTTTAGAAGCTTGAGTGTCTTAGAGGTTTTTGTACACCTTTTGTTGGACATAGTAGTTTGTTCTATAGCGAAGTCCTGTTTAACAACCATGGAAGACAGCCAAGTACGCTTTGAAAATATGTTGCTACTGAGATAGACAACATTATCTCGCAAGCTTTTACTAGCACAACGATACATCTCATTTAAAGGATTTATGTTACAGGTGCCAATGCAAGATAGACATCTCGGTGGAGTGTGTCAGAAATATTCATCTCGTAATTACTGATGGCATGGCACCACGCGCATGTACACAACTTCCAATTTACATAATTTTCCTTGGTTTGTGTATATCTATCTATCCTGCTTCTTCATGCTTTCCCGAGAGAGATAAGGTTGGGTGTCATTTGCGACAAACCTAGATGGCATGATCTCGTGCTTCCGTGCATCTGTGAGCCTTTGGGTAGAAGAAGGGCCGGTGCGACATGCGATCATCTAGGGTTGTATAGAAGACCTCGATGACGTTGCAACACACTTGCCAGCCAATCCACAAGACAAGGGCCTGAATAATTCCCCTGCGCTAGGTTCTACGTGAATCTTGCGAATCTACTCTTGTAGGGACAGGGGCCGCCCAGCCGCCACGGAAGCCTTGAAAGCTTGTCACGAGCGCTAATCAAACCACGGTACGCCTACCGAGGCGGGGATGTGTGCTGCTCACAAAATCCAGGACCCTTTCTTCCGTTTATAAGAGATCTTTCATTTTTGCAAGCATAATGTCGTTCAATTTGCCGGTGCTAGTGGCTGCGTTTCATGTTGATCCCATCAGCCGCAAGGAACGTCTGGTTCCGTGGGAAGCGTGGGCCGAAATCTCCGAATTAATATGGGACAGCGTGAGCGGAGGGCGACAGGCGACGATATACCCGGTCCAGCTGCAACCACGGAGGGAGCGAATTGGAACTACTCCTTCTGTACGCAAATAAATATCTTGGCTTGCTCTTGTTTTCTGGGGCTCGGTGTCTTGCCAGTTGCATCCTAAGCTTCAACAAGGTCCCAACGTGTGTTTATATCCGCGCTACCATTGACGACAATGTTCCGCCAAGCCGCCCTTTTCGCGATTGCGCTTCTGCCATTCTCACTTGGCCAGGTCTCTGACGATTTCGAAAAAGGATTCGATCAAACAGCATGGCCCACCTACGCGGTCGACTGCAACCAGGGCGGCAAGGTCACCCTTGACAGCACGACCGCCCACAGCGGCAAGAACTCGATCAGAGTAGACGGCGCGGGTGGTTACTGCGGACACATCTTCTTCGGAACAACCAAAGTCCCCAGTGGTGATGTCTATGTCAGGTCCTATGTGTAAGCTCCCCACGGCAGCGCAGCCACTATTGAATCTTCAGCCCAAACACCCATGCTAATTTCTCATGTTTCCCCTGCGTGCAGCAAGGCCTCCAAAGCTCTCACAGACTCGCACGTCTCCTTCATCACCATGCCCGATTCGGCCCAAGGCACAAACAAGCATCTCCGCATCGGTGGCCAGAGCAAGATCCTGATGTACAACCGCGAGTCCGACGACGCGACGCTCCCGGACCTCTCACCCCAGGGCATCGCCACCTCCGCCGCCCTCCCGACCGGCAGCTGGCAGTGCTTCGAGTACCACCTGGGCACCGACGGCAGCATCGAGACCTGGCTGAACAACAACACGGTTGCTGGCCTTACCGTCAAGCCCGGTGTCACCAACCCCAACGCAGCTCAGTGGCAACGGAGCTCCGTTAAGCCCAAGATCACTGGTGTCTACTTTGGCTGGGAGTCTTACGGTGGCGATACCAACACTTTCTGGTACGATGATGTTGCCGTCAGCTCGAGCCGGATTGGGTGTTAAAGTTCGAGGCGTAACTGCTGGTGGATCAAATGCATTATATTAGCCTAAAACCACATTTTTGCCGCCAAAGAAGATTCGGAAGACTCAACTACAGAAGTGACAATTTGATCCCCGCGCCTTCTGGAGAGAGCCTAGACTCAGGTAACTTGATCTCTGGACTGGTAATCACCCGTTCCATCTTCAAAACGGACTTTCCGGTGTACATCATCTCTACTACCCCGTTATAGAGGCGCGAATTGCCGTACTATTATCTACCAACACGTTCACGGAAATTGATCATTCCAAAACTAATGTCTGATCATTTCCAGACTTTATGTACAAAATCCCCAATTGATCCTGACTCTGTCCCCGGCTAATGCCAAGGCTCTTAGACGACGAGGGCATCTGAACCCATTCCTACTTCTATACCGTATACTTAAGGGCAGAAGCAAGTGTCGTCAAAGCAATCGTAGGCTCCACCACCACACTGTAAATGGGTAGTAGTTAGCAAGATGCCAATATCCCGCGGCAGGTACTGAGAGCATAGAAACGCACCTGAGAAACGCATTGGTTGACCTTCTCGATGCTGCACGATGCCTGAGGGGAAGGTTTCGGTGCGGCCAGGGCTGCCGTGACGGCAGTCAAAATGAGGAGAATGCTGGCCTGCATGGTGTTCTGACTGTTCTGAAACTAGAAAGAAACTGGTGTAACCGTGTCGTTTCTTGATATGTATGAAGCTATGCGGATACGGATCTTCTGCTTTGACTCGGAGGTCATGGTAACGCCATGTCTGATCGTGCGCTTTCAATCCATCTTTATAACCTAAGCTCATCGTTATTAGTGCTGTCCACACCCCTACTCATTTCTCGTACTAATTACTAGAGTGGATTTAGGTTCTCAATTGAATGTGTGTCGTGGGGTTCTTGATGGATCGTGTTTACGCGTATTATTCTTGGCGAGTTTCAAACTGACTAAGACGTATACATCTACAGGACCAAATGGATGATCAAAAGATGTCTCGTTAAGCTGTTCCACGCCGGTGAAAATAACGCGGTTGGTGTTTTTGAAGTGTTTGTGCCGGGGCTTTCAACATTGACCAAGAATGCACAGCCTTTAGCCAGTTGAGACCTGACAATTCATATTCGTCGGTGTGTCGTGATGGTCCCCCATTATCAGACAAATCAACTCTGTGGCCCACTGTGGTATGACATAGGGTCGTACAAATTGTAGCCAAGACTTGCTTGACTCGAGATGCTATTCCCCTATCAGATGTACATCGCGAGAGATTAGGCTCCAGCAAACAGAAATGGGGATCATCTATCATTTGGTCTAGGCCGTGGGGGGTTTCTTTGTCGGTTGTCGGTCATTTACCTGAATCGTCGTGTGGATATTATACAGTCTAGGACGTGAAGACCATTCCTGTCCGTTCCAATGCACTGTTGTGTTTCCTCGGCGAATTCAATGGCAGACCGTATTCCGACTTGAACGCGCTGGCTGGCTATTTCAAATCGGCAGTCTGATCATTGCCACCATCCCCTGTGCTGATCAGAGAGTGATTCCCTTTGAACTCATGGTGCCAGGAAACTTAGCCTTGTGGACGGACTTGGTGGGAAAGGGTGATACTTAATGACTGGTCACACACCACAGCTGGGTAATTGAGGATGGCTGACATGTTTCTTCCCCTTGAATCCACGTAAATTAGTCCCAAGTAGTTGTACATTCGATCATATCTATGCGAATTAGGATCAAAACGGCGAGCAGTCGCACAAAAACGTGGCCGATGGTTAGCATCTGATTACACAAGTCTATTCTCGATCGAGGCTAAACCAATGCAGGGTCATAAGGTGATGTCTGCATTCCTGACTGGTCTATCGATAGCGGCCTTCCCCGTCAGGGAAACGTCAACTCAACGTCGAGCTGGTTGCCGACTTCCCTCTGACACCATGAATGACGCGTGATTTTGGTCTTTCTCAGCGGCGTCACTCTGACCTGGAGCTCGGTCTCAGTTTTCGGAATCTCTACGGAGGATTGTTTGTACCTGGAAACCTGGCATATCAATTACACTTGAAAGTTTGGCGTGGGACCTGTGTAGGAGATAGGCAAGTGGCGGCGGCAGAAACCAGTGGCAATCCTCAACCCTTTAGCTCGCAAGGGAGAGAGGGTGATTGGCAATCTAGACCCTCAGACCGGCCCACGAACAGAAAAAAACGGTTGTCTCTCCCTGCCCACATAGCTCAGGGACCTACCGGCAGATTGTCTCAGCCGTGAGCATGCAGCATTCCTGTAGAGGCAAACAGATCGCAAATCCTCTCAGATTGCTCCCCGATCAGCGTAACTTGTATATATCCACCTAACTAGCCCACACGCACCAGAGTGTGGCGGTGAGTACAAACTGTCACGGATGTACCACCCTGCACTCTCAGTGTCCTTAGAGCTCGAGCTTGTAACCTCTCGACCAAGCTGTAAGGGACTTGTGTGAGGTGTCGCTTCAGGGTTCAGGGAGTAACACGCATCCCCAAGGAATGAAAGCCTAACGCTTTCTGAATGAACTAAAGGCTGATAGCTATGCAGGAAAAGCGATCGCCAATCCTGGATTCCGGTGACCTGTTATCTCAAATTAGAGGTGAAAACGTTAAAACCGGTAAATCGGCAGCGCGAGTGATGTTGTCCTGGCCAACATTGATCATGTTCAAGTTTGAGAAATCAATTCAAACTTGCCTTGGTGCATCATGATCTTCCAATCACCTGTGACGTTCCGACACGTAGCGCTTGTGGCCGCCGGACTAGTTGTCATCCATTTGATCTTCTTCAGCGGGTTGTTCATTCACTCCAGCAGCGATGCTTTTTACGAGTATTACGACCGCATGAGGTGCCTGGTCCCTCCGGACTCGTCCTCCACGATTACATCACCGACGACTGGGAAGACGAAGTCGACAAAACACCTGACACCGCCGGACACGAACATGAGCATCGCCTTCTGCTCATCTGTCCGAAATCAGCGCATGGACATGCCTGAGTGGTTCATCCACCACTACTACAACATTGGGATCAAGCACTTCTACATCATGGACGACGTCTCGCATCCTCCGCTCTCCACCTATGACATCGATGGATACTACGGCATCCCGTCGTCAGCGATCACATTTACATGGTTCAATGAGGGAGAGCGTGCGGCACATGGGGGGATGATGCAGGAATATCTCAACGACGAGTGCAATCGACGATGGGGTCAATACCACGATTGGATAGCCTACTTCGACGTGGACGAATACGTTGGTCTATTGACCGATGAGACCCTCCAGGACATTTTACAACCCTTCACTGAGGACCCAAGCATAGGAGCAGTGGGTTTGATGTGGTGGATGCATACTTCGAACAAGCAGCTACACCGCCAGCCATCAGTCCGGCGCGGTTTCACGGAGTGCATGAGCGACAGGAAACACGACAACATTCCCGAAGACGAGTATGGAGTCGACAACGAGCACATCAAGAGCATGGTGAAGCCGTCGCTGTACAACAAGAACCGAGACTCGCCACACGACTTCAACACGTTGAACGGCTCGGTCACGGTCATAGAGAACGGAGATGTCCTCGAGCACTGGTGGCACCGGCCTCCCGTAAGAGACAGGGTTGTGTTGCACCACTACATCGTGAAGAGCGAGGAAGAATACGCCGAGAAGCAGGCGAGAGGCAATCAAGGTGGGACGTACCGGACATGGGAGTACTGGAACCACATCAATGATGGTCCTAATGAGCCGTGTGAAGACATGCTTAGATGGGAGATATAAGTGCGACAGATGTATTCAGTGACTGGGAGACGGGAGTATGTACAGAAAAACATAATCAACAAAGAATAGACATCGGGAAAGGCCTGGGATTCTCGTATACCATACTCTATAATCACAAGACCAACAAACAGACCTACTCCTGAAAATCACTCCTGTTACATGATATTTGAGTGATATATTCGACTGAGAACTCAAAGAAAACACAAGAGACATAGGAAACACATGGTAGCTTCAAAGTGAATTTGCCATAATCACCCCAACTCCTGTCTTAGTCCCGTGTGTTCAGGTCTGTCTCTAGATTACAAAACCTCTTATGTATGTATCTTGGTCCTCAACTTAATCCTTGAAACAGCCCGCATTTGGAAACCTTCTCATAGACGGTGTCAATCCTAATTGTTGGGTGGAAATGGCATGCGAAACTCAAGTTTAAAATCTACCTCAGTATTTGTCGTGAATCTACGAAAGGAACTCGCTATGCTCCGAGGAGGTCGAAGCTGGATCTTTCCGTTACCTCCATTTCCCCGACCAGGAAAAGGAGAAATTGGTTCGTTGTGCTCAGCTATACGGTATTTAGGAATAGGCTGCCATGGTGCCATTGACTTGCCGAGCCAGCGCCAGTCGTCTTCATCTGGCATCTCCCGCAAGTGTCGCTGCCTTAAAACATGTTTTCTCGAGGTACCTCTGTGGCCGAGTACTAGGCATTTATACTGATCATTGCCTCCTATTTGCGGAAGCAGCGGGCGCTGCAGTACCGGTAGGAGGCGATGAATCAGCCATTGCAGGAGCAACAGGCGCTGCAGTACCGGTAGGAGGCGATGAATCAGCCATTGCAGGAGCAACAGGCGCTGCAGTACCGGTAGGAGGCGATGAATCAGCCATTGCAGGAGCAGCAGGTGCACGACATTGGATTCGACGCCTTCGGGTGCTAATGTCATGGTGTCAGAGCTCAGTTGGGTCGCCCTAGGGGTGCTTACTTACATCCATGGGATTATATGCGTTCTAATTATATGATAAAGTAATTTGATGTTTGGAACGATAAGGAACACAAGGCTCACTATAGCCCATGTGCTGGGCAACTCTGGGTTCTCTGGGTGCTGTAGAAGGCGGGCGAAAGCGGGGAGAATTTGTTCGTTGATGAGGATGCCCAGTACCGCTGCTGCGAACGCGATGAAGAAGAAGATAAGGACTCTCGTGGTGTTTTGCAACATCAGTGGAGCGTATCTCTTAAATAAGTTGTAGTATTCACTAGGGAGAAAGGTTGCGGCGAATATGATGAACGTAACAAAAGCGGGCGAGTGACTGTCGATTTTGGATGTTTCGTGTTTAACTATGGTGATAAAAAATGAGCCAAACAAGCCGATTCGAACGGCCCAAAGGCAATATTCTGCAAGGTCAAGCATGTCGAGTGTTAATGGGATGTTGGTAATTGTGTCGCTTTAGTGTTCCATATGGGCTGTTGTGCTTTGGCTGCCCGGTATGACAATTCCAACACCAAATTAGTGAACACGACCTGTCTACTTATTCCAATGTAGCATACTTTGTATGACAGTTGACAGCTGTTCTAGTACTAGCGCATGACGTTGACCGGTATTGCTAAGAGTTTATGACACAAAGAAGAACGGGCGTATACAGACGTTGAACGCGAGAAACGTCTTTGTTACCGTCCTGATCTTTGTTTTGTTCATCACTATGTTCCGTTTCTGGCCTCTCTAGATAGTTGAGGAGCTTCTTTATGATTGAAAGGCATTCGATGAGCGAATACAGGGCAGTGAAGACCATGCTCAGCTGGGAAGCTTCGAACTGGACACGAGCAGTGCGAAGCATCGCCGCGTTTCCATGATTTATACCCATTGACTGACCTGCCTTACACCCTCATTCACACCAGGCCGTAATAATCCCTCAGCGAGCTTTCAATGAGCTCCAAACCGAACCTGATGTCTTTTTGAATGATACGTCTCATCTTAATATTCACGCCTTTCAGGAGAGCATATGCTCATGCTGATTTGCCTTGGTTGCCGCATGTACCGGTGCAGCATAGCTTGCTTCTGTACTACGGCGTAGTTTCTAGAGTTCTTCAATGACCTAATGGCTGCACGACTGGCTTCACAAGCTCAACTCATCAGGGTCCGCGGGAATTCTGCGCACACTCCAACCCTCGTACAAGGATATAGGATCCATGTTGCTGCTCGGATAACTCTTTCGTAGCCAATGACGGACTCTTATTTTTGGGATATTATAATGAAGGGCGCCTATGCAGTTGATATTTGTGGCAAGATTATTCACAAGTCGAGTCCACAGGGATGGACATTAGACATCGGTGAGATGAGGTGGTTGATAATAGAACAATAGGTCATATTGGGTCGACCCAGGAAACGATAGACATATATATATATATATATTACCACTTCGCAGCCTTATCCCAAGTTGCAACATACGTACAACTTTTCTGTTGCAGTCCTAGTCTCAGAACCTGGACAACCAAAATGAAACCTATCAGCGGCGAGTTCAGCGACAGGTCCTACACGAGATAGATTGAGCCAAGATCACAGGTCTCAAGCTCGACAGAATTCGAATCATGGCCACACAATTTAATCCATCCATGCGAAGCACACCGTTGGAGTTTTTGCATCAGTGACATGGGACGACCATGTCCTCTCTTCCCAGCTGGAACCCGGATGATCAGTAGGAATGAGGGGATTCGCACCATTGCCCTGGAAAGGGTTTAGCGCGTCTGCAAAGCTTACATACAGGCAGCCAAATCCCATGTTCCGTCCGAACTCCGTTTCTGTTCGCATCGCATGCTTTAACAAGTCACACTACCTTGGCATACGAGTTTTGATTCCTCGACGCGTACTGAGATAAATAGCGATTCCTGAGCGACCTTTTCGGTCGTCTGCACTTCCCGTCATCACTCATCTGTGATCAGTATCCCTCCAAGCATGAAGATGGCGAGCCTTACAGACGCTGAGAAGACCTTCCGGTCATATACGAAGGATCAAGGCCAAACTTATGCCCAGCACCGCTTGAAATACAGTCAGGCTCTCTACGACTCCATCATCTCGCACCACACTTCCACAGGCGGCAAGCTTGAAAATGCATTAGACTTGGGCTGCGGCCCCGGGACGGCGACCTTCGCCATCGCGCGGACCTTCGACAATACGATTGGCCTCGACCCTTCAGAGGGCATGGTCAGCGTTGCGAGATCCTTCCTGAGCCAGGAACAGATCAGCAGCAACGTCAGGTTCGAGGTGTCAACAGCCGAGGACATTGATCCTTCCCTGGTCCCGGCTGCGAGCGTGGACCTCATCACCGCAGCTACGTGCGCCCACGTAAGTCGCGCTCTGCACCACCCCTGATGAATTCAATTCCTCTAATCCTGTCCTTTCAATTGTGTAGTGGTTCGACATGCCTCGGTTCTGGGTGTCTGCAGCTCGTGTCCTCCGGCCAGGCGGTACGGTGGCGATGTGGTGCTCGAAAGCCAACACCATCCATCCCTCTGTCCCAAATGCGGCTGCCATCAATGCTGCGACGAGCAAGATCGAGGAAGAGAACCTCGCGCCTTTCTTCGGGGCGGGGAACAAGCTGACTCGAAATCTTTACTCGACTATTGGCCTCCCGTGGACAGTCAGTCCTCCCGTGCCAGACTTTGACGAGACCACGTTTTACAGGAAGGAGTGGGGCGTCGATGGTAATGAGGAGTCCTTCTTCGAGAACAAGCATATGATATTTGATATGGATACGTTGGAGAAGTTGCTGGGCACCGCCAGCCCTGTGACGAGATGGCGAGAAGCTCACCCGGAGTTGGCCGGGACGGAGAACGACGTGGTCCGCAGGATGCGCAGAGAGGTGGAAAGACTTCTACATGAGGCTGGAGTTGAGAAAGGAAAGGAGCTCATCCGAGGCGGGGAGGCTGGAGTGTTGCTGATGGTCAAGAAGCGAGCGTGATCGACGTGGACATGTCAACGCGTAGTCTCGACGAAGCCAGGGTACAGTGTTTCTCATGCAACAATTTGTTGGCCATCATGTGACAAACAAACTCTGATTCATTTCGGATTTTACTTGTGTAATAGCTAGACATACTTGACGTGTAAAGCGCTCACAATTGAACTGTTGATTGATAAGGTTATTGCATGCGGGTCGAGTGATTCGAGGAAACGAAATATGAAGATGCTACATGTGGTATGTCTTAAATCAGCAGTAACATAATGAATGTTTGCCATATGTCCTTCTGTGTGAGTTCAAATTCACATGATTTGAAGGTTTGAGTTCTGATTCAAGTTCTGTAGAGACTCTTCAAAGCATTGGATGGATGGATTGGTGATGACGTCCACTGACGTAACGTCCGGACACGACCGCAACCACCCCAACATTCAAACCTCATATTGCCTCTGCCTCAAGCGTGCATCATCATTACGGACACTGGACCCGTCACTTCAAAAGCAATCAGACCGTAAGGCCCGTCCAATTGCTCCAACGGCTAAAAACTGATCGACCATCTGAATCTGTTGTGCACCGCTCAAAGGCTACCAAATCTAGTTACCAACATGACGGAACCGCAAACAGACGTAGCGGGCGATGAGCGCACCACCAAGAGCAAGGTGCTGGAAGCAGGTGCGGGCATGACTCAGGTGAGGACTATGACCTTCAAGATAGTCCCAAATGCATCGGAGTATGCAGATACTAACGGTGCTGCACAGGATTTCACCCCAGTCAAGAGCATCTGCGCGCACCTCAACGCCTTTCACGTCTACGCCGACGACCCCAAGCGCTTTGTCGAGGCAAATCACTACTGCAGTCATTTGACAGAAGGTATGCATTTTGCGCCTTGATACGTGTGTGTTGCAACAGGCGTAGTCAAGTCACTCACCGAGTCGGACAGACGTCCGCCAGTGCATCCTCTACGACAGCCCGAACCCAGGAGCCCGCCTCATCGGCATCGAGTATATGATCACCCCGAAGCTGTACGCCACGCTCGACACCGAGGAGCGCAAGCTCTGGCACAGCCATGTCTTCGAGGTCAAGTCGGGCATGCTCATCATGCCCCAGCCGTCGGCCCTCGTGCCCACCGCCGCGTGGGAGCAGGCCGAGTCCGCCGAGATGGAGGACGTGATCGAGCTTTACGGCAAGGTCTACCACCTGTGGCAGGTGGACAAGGGCCACAAGATCCCGCTTGGCGAGCCGAAGCTGATGACGAGCTTCACCAAGGCCGAGCAGATGCCGGACTTTGAGACGGTGGTGGGCGAGAGGGACTCGAGGTTTGGTGCCGCAGACTGGAAGAGGAAGAAGGAGATTCGGGAGTACATCAAGGAGCCTGAGATTCATCCTGATGCTGATGCCACTTGGAAACGAACCTAGCTCAATCGTTTCTCCCGACAGAAAGTCGCATCAGCAATCTCAAGCGCTCGGCCTCAGATGGCAAGCATCTGAGAGAATCGAATTTGTGTGACAGAGGTTGTCAAAATGTGTGGATTTATTATTAGGTTTGAGATCTGCAACTCGCTGCGACTCGGCACTTGGCTTGCACTGTGTTTCCCCTGATGCCCAGGCGCCCGGGACAGTGCTCGCGGTGACATGCCTGATCAGGAAGTGATCTGCATGCTTACACTGTTCGCTGACCCCTGGCTCGGCTTCATTGACGCCATTGGGTAGACTTGGCTAAGCTTAGTGGTATCCTGATTATAAACATCGCAAGCTTGCGTTCCTCTTTAAACACAACGCTCGTTCTGACAATGCCAAAAGACTTGGTCACTGCTCACCTGTGTAAGCATTCCTGACGATGCCTGGTTTGGAAACTCAACACGAGAGGACGGGCTGGGGAGATCATGATGGCAGATATAAAAGGACGGTGTTGGCGCCTCTGGAATTGAGAAACTATTAAGCTCACCGGCTTTCACTTTCCATTTAAACAAATAAATCGATACCGATTTCCAATACGTCTTCACTCCCCCACTTCCTAATTCCATATCATCCAATATGCGTGTTGCTATTGCTGGCTCTGGGGCCGTTACGAGCTACTTCGCGGAAGAACTCCCTGCCGCAGGCATCGACGTCGTCATCTTGACCAGGTCCATCAAGCCCCAGTTCGAGAACCTCCCTGGCGTCCAACAGTTCGTCACAGACTATTCCGTCCCTTCCCTACTCGAGGGCATCGAGGGCAGCAGCGCCCTCATCTCGGCCATCCTGGACTACACGCCCGCCTTCATCGACGTGCACCGGCGCCTCATCGAGGCCGCAAAGAAAAGCACCACGTGCAAGCGCTTCATCCCGGCCGAGTACGGCGGCAACCTCGAGGACTTCCCCGACCAGCCGGGCTTCTACTCCCGCCTCCAGGGCGTCATCCGCGAGGAGCTCGCCGCACAGGACGAGCTGGAGTGGACGCTGCTGTCCACCGGCTGGTTTGTGGACTATGTCGTGCCCAGTCGCAACCGCAGGCTGCAGGACGCCGGGGACGCGATTCCGGTCAACCTCGCGGGCAACAGCATGGTGATCCCGGGCTCTGGCAAGGAGCCGCTCGACCTGACTGCCGTGAGGGATGTCGCCCGCGCGGTTGCTAAGCTGCTCCGGGCACCGCGGTGGGAGAGGTACACGTACATCTCCGGGGAAAAGTCCACCTGGAACGATATTGCGGCGCTAGTGCAAAAGAAGTACCCTGACGTAAAAGTCAAGCACCGCAGCCTTAACCAGCTGATTGAGGATGTCGTTGCCAACCCTGAGGGCGAGGAGCGTATCATTGCGGAGTACCGGATCTTCTCTGCGAGCCACGCTGGATCGCTACCGGCTGACAAGGTTGCCGCACATCGGGAGAAGTACTTCTCTGGGGTCAAGTTTCGGACGGCGAGGGACTTGATGGCGGAAGTCGAACGGGATCCCAATGTAATTGTCTAGTGCACCTAGTCGAACCGTCCTTTGTTGAGGTAGTCTTTGTTGATCTCAATACAGTATGACGTCCAACTCTGGCATCTTTGCGAGAACGCGAGTCCAAGGCTCTGGTTCAAACTCCAGAAATGTAGCATCGCGGCGCTTCCAAATCTCTTCAACCGCGAGAAGTAGCGTACTCCATGTGGCAATGCCCAGCGACATGCGCTTGGCAAACAGACATCTTGTCCTGTGCCGTAGCTCCGGCGTCGCAGCCTCAAATGCAACCACCGCGTAGACCCACGTCTTAGGATTGCCGTCTTTCTGCAGCAGCTCGAGGTGCTCCATGTGGTCCAGACACCTGGCAACCAGGCTCTGGACCTCCTCTTCGGGGCCGCGCCTCCCGGAGTTGCCCCTGAAGTAGAGCAGGGAGGCGTAGTAGAACAGCGAGCGGTGGTGGGGCACCATTGCCGAGGCCGTGTTGCCGGCGTCAAAGTCAGTTGACGGCTCCGGCGTGGAAAGAGCGAACTCGATCTCTAGCTGATCAAGCTCGTCGGCCGACAGGGCATGGGCGCGCATTAGCTTCGTGTTGAAGGAAGACAGCAGCTCGAGGGAGCGTGCCGGCATGATCTGGCTTTTGGCCATGTCTACACCTGGAAGAGTAGTTTTCAACGGGGCGAGAGACTCCTGTCGTCCGAGATACTGGGCCTGTATCAGCGCAAAGCTCGAGGAGAATGACTGGTATGTCAGTGCAGCAGTAGTAGACTGAGCCCAGATCTCTGCGCTGATCCCCTCAAGGAGACCCCTCGTCACCTTTGTCACCCCCCGCCAGGCCCCTGGCGTGCCCGTGACGAAGTGGATGAGTATCCAGAGACACAGGGTGGCAAGGCATGCCATCCGGTCATCATGGTCTTTGCGTTCTATGTTCTGCATGAGATGGTGAAAGCTGAGCTGTTTGTGGTGGAGGATAAGCCCGTCGTCCTCCGGAGGCCAAGCTCTGAGATTTGCCTGGTGGGCTGCAGAGATGGCGCACACAGCGTGGAATAATGCGACCGTGCAGGTAGACTTTGTGCGAGCTATCCGGCTCCCCTCGAGTGCCATGGGTGACACGACGGTGAGGAAGGGGTTGGCCGGGCTGCGGAACGGGACCAGCTTGTCCGCGAGGTTTGTCGCCCAGTGGCTGATGAGCTCCCGTTCTCGAGCGGCAGATGATGGCGCTCCGAATGGTGTTATAGGGCTACCCATATGCGGGATAGACATGTGATCGAAAAAGCTAGATATGGCACTCCCACTGTTGGGAAATTGCCGAGAATACGCGTACCAGTTGGGTTGAAATTGGTTCACTCCCGGCGGCCAACTCGAGCTGTTGACTGTTGGCCATGGGTTGGATTCCTGGTTCTGCTGCTCTGAGTAGACAATTTCATTGTCATGTAACGGAGTAATTGTGTCATTGGGAGCTCCTCCAAACAGGACTGGCTTGTTCACGGTTCTGATGATCTGGCTGGGTTGGATGGTCTCCAGGTCCCGAGAATCCGCTGGTTGAACGTTCTGGCACGCCTGCTCCGTCGCGACTGTAGGTCTGCTACCCTGGTCTGTACGCCTCCGTCTCTTTGGAGTGAGCCCTGGTTGCGAAGCTCGAAACCCTGAGAATGAGCCGGGTGTTGCAACACCGATGCCGACAGAAGAGCTTTCCTCAGCCGTGTACCGGGTCCGTCCATTGCTCTTCGATGCCCGTTGGCTCATGGGCGTGAGCCATGTGAGTCGCGTGTTGTACCCTTGACAAGCAAAATTGCCCGCAATACAACGCTTGCACTGTGGACGCTGTTCGTCACACTTGACGTGCCGCTCGCGACACGTCCAGCAGCCCGTAAAAGTCTTTCCTCGTTTACTGCCAGCTGTCACATGCTCCTGTGACCGCCCTCTGGCGTTATCGGCCGACGTGGAAGGACGGCTTCGGTCCGGCCGACAGTCACTCATGATGAGTGACTCATCTCATTGAGAAGCGAAGATGAAAAGTCGATGCCCGCATAAGTCTTGCAGCGCAGAGGCAGCCGTATGTCGAAATGATGTGGCTGTATACGGAACGCACGTAAGGATCGAGCTCGTCATTGCAGGTTACAGCTGGACGCTACGCGGCTTTTAGACTCCTGGCAGGTTGTTGCTCCCCAGACTGCCGAGACCTTAGTCAGCTCATAATTCTTAGTAAGCTCTAGTCAGGGAGTATGTAAACCCCATACAGATGAGGTACTGAAAGGAGGAGGGGATGATAGGAATATACTGCATGTGCTATTTCTGACGTGAAATTCTGAGAATGACAATGTGGTGTGGTGGATGCTGAACACCATCACAATGCTTTGGCCGCAATTCTCCATGTTTTGCGAAATTGCCATGTTTTATGACATTGGTAAAATTGATGCCAAGGGAGAGGACTACCACACAGAAGCTCATATAATAATTTTCTCCTTTATCATTCGTACCAAAGGTCATTATAATCAACTTTCACATATACTAACCTTCAAAAGCTGCACCAAGGATAGGACTACGTTCTGATGTTCCGGGCCAACACTTTAGTCAATGTTTCAGTAGAAACTTTACTAGATTGTACGTGACCTGGATCATACAAAGCAAGGTAATTCTTAAGAGGCCTGATCTTCTCAAGTTGCTACAAGGTTCTCTACACTGATGAAAATGTATTGTTCGAGTCTCCGTCAACCAATTAAGTTGATATCAGGGAGCGGTGGGTGTACTAATTTCTAGCAATCAGAGCCATTTTGACTAGACAAGAAGAGGCCGCCTGCATAGTGACAAGAGAAGAGCTCATGTTCGACCGATTTACACAATTGCACTGCGCTACAAAATCTCAAAACCAGGTGTCCATCGACAGTTTTCTTAGTATTGGCCCTGGTTGCGGTCAGATTAACCGTACCTTTCCATATCCTTCTTCCAGGCAGATTGCACATCCTTCAGCAATTTCTTCTCAGACAACACATCCAAAGCTGTCCCAGCCATTGCTTTGCCGACCCTCAAACACCTCTCAAACGCATCCCTCGTTCCAGCTGAGTCCGCGAACTCAGGGTTATGAGGGCCCTGTCCCCCTGGACCGGGAACGATCGAAAAGCCAACGCTCAAGCTGGGCATCTGGTAGCTGATATCACCCTGATCCGTGCTGGCCCGCGTCACTCCCCTCTGCTCGTCCACATCCTGGTCAACCGGTATCCTCGAGATAGGCGGTTCGTGCGGATCGTCCTTCTCAGGCACCAGGCAGTTGAAGTACCGGGTGTAACTCCTCGCCAACACCCGGTTTGGGACGTGGTCCGCGTACGCCTGCTCCTCCGTCATCTTGAGGCGCGCGCCCGTGGCCGTGGCCCCCGCCTCGAAGCACCCGTCGACCTTCTTCTTGAGCTCCTCCAGCCGGGCGCGCGTGTCTGCCCTCACCACGAAGACGCCCGCGGCGTAGGCGTGGATGATGTTCGGCGCCGCGCCCCCGTCCGTGATGTGGCCCTGGATGATGTCGCCCGGCATGGTCTGCTGCCTCAGGACGGATAAAGAGTTGTACGCCGTGATCAGGGCGTCGAGGGCGTTGATGCCGAGCCAGGGGTTCGCGGCCGCGTGGGCCTCCCGGCCAAAGTACTCGACCTTGAAGCGCGTGTATGCTGTCGTCCGCATCAGCGCGCAGTTTTGCACGATGCCGGGGTGCGAGATCAGATTGATGTCGACTCTGTGGTCCTTGTACGCGCCAGCGTCGATCAGTTTGATCTTGCCGCCACCACCCTCCTCGGCGGGCGTGCCGAACAGAACGACCTTGCCGGGCAAGGAGTGCTGCTGCATCAGCTCCGCTACTGCGAGGCCGGCTGCCAGCGAGGCCGTCGCGATAAGGTTATGTCCGCAGGCGTGGCCAATGCCTACAAGAGCATCTGATAGTAAGATGTTAGCACATGGTCCTGGACCACAAAATGCTGCCTGTGTCTTCATACCCATCTCGACGTTGAAGGAGACCACCGGTCCTTTACGCCCAGTGTCGTGCACTGCTATCCATGCTGTCTCGAGACCATAGGCTGAGGGAGTCACTTTCCAACCACCTCGGGACCTCATGAACCGGACGAGGGTATCATGGGCAATGCGCTCCTCGTAGCCCAGCTCGGGACTATCGTGGATCGTCTTGTTTACCGGCCACAAGGAGTCGGCAATGTTATCGACGTAGGAGCTGATCTCGCGGAGATAAGGCGGTTCTGGCTCGTCGCCAACGTTCGAGACAAAGACCCAATCGTCATCATGGTCCATCATGGCCATTATTACACCATGTGATTCCTATCAAGGGCCTTCGTGATGGGTGCAATTCATGAGCCAGTTGTGCCCCGGCCACCGGCAGAAATGAGGTCTGATGTTGTGGAACCGGGAAGTGCCTAGCGGGACCGGAACTCTAAATCACACCTTGGATACAGTAATTCGCGCTAGCCGCCCAAGCCTGCGACCACAAGATACTAGAATTTCTTACCAGTATCTTCATACCAAGTCAGTAGGCCGAGGTCCGGGAAATTCTTATTTCGAAGTCCTGTGTGTGAACTTCTGGCGGCATATGAGAATGATGTATCACCGCTGCTGAATAGCCTCTGTTTGAGCGGTCTATCTAGATGCCTGCTTAGAGAGGCCTCCCTTATCGTCTCATTACCTTCTGTTGCAAATTCTAAGAGCAGAAACAATGGTATTCTCTGCGTCGCTCACCTTTTCCTCCCTTCATATTCTCCATATTTTGTTCACGTCTAGAATTTCCTGGAAGATTGTAATTCCGCCCTTGGAAGATAGCGTTGCTTTCTGGGTGAGGGAGGATGAGGGAACTTCGTCCTGACTCAACTTCCAGATCAGATCCAGATTCCTTCTTCTACATCCCGACCAAGTGAATTGTCACGACGCGCAATCATTGCGCCTTTGGGTGCAGAGGTTGGGCAATCCATGTTGAGGATCGTCGGTAAGGTTTCGGGGCCCGAGGCCAGATCACAACAAGATACTGCGAGCTTATTGTGATGTAATATCAGGCGTGGCAAAGGCGAGGTCACGTTTTGTTCGTGGCATAGTTGCATCCAAGCTCCTGTCCACTTCCCGAGCCTCCATGGACTGCACAAAGATGCCTGCAGCTACTGTGGTGAGTGTCTGTCACAATTTGCAAAGAGGCAGTGCAAGAGGCCCAATCAATCCGATTCACGATCACCACCTATGGTTCCGTAGCATCATAACCACAGAGCCCCTCAAGTAATTTCGGCTTCCAGTAACGCGGAAGTGGGTGTGCTGCTACGGTTCTTGGGAAGCTTAATTAATCTATCCAGGGCAGCCATGACATGACGACAGCATCAGTGGCCGGATCCCAGGTGGCTTGGGCAAGTCGGTCTCCCCTATTGAGACCGTAGTGCCGGTCGCCATGATCGTGGTGTAACCGCATAGGAAGCCGAATCCAGCCTAGTCGTGACAGAAATCTGGGTACGCAGCCCACGTCAGTTGTCATCAAGGTAGGGCAGGCCTCGGGATAGCTGGGGTGTGTGAATGCGCATGAACGTTTCCAAGGGAAACGAACCTGTTCTAGACTCGAAACACCACTGCCCACCCCACCGGGGAGGTGGTGCATCGGTGCAAGACGGCTCTGGGGGAAGGGGGCAACCAGGCGGCTCAGGGGCAGGGGCCAAGTTCGGGAGGGATGTTTATCGTCCGAACACCTGGATAGCTGGCAGAGACTGACGAATGGCTCTTGGGCCCCAGCAAAATCTCCGAGCCTGGCCGACCGTGGCCTGACGATGCAGCAGGAGTGATCCTGGCAGTCGTTGTGCAGGATCTCTCGTCCCAATTCCAGCAGTGTCGTGATTCAGGGGAGGGCTCCGTCTGCATGAGAGCTGGGTATGTGCAGTACGAACCCCCTCATATATGGCCTATATGATTGACGTTAAGCTTCGAAGCTGGTGGGTCCTAATCTGTACCTGTCAGTGCCTGAGTCCTTTTTTCCCCTCCCGGATCTGACATAATCGGCCGTTGAGGTCCCTGTTTCTGGGTGTTTCTTGCCCCTGACTCGGAATTAAGGGAGGATGCCAAGACTGTTTCCCTCTCGTTGATACTGCGATGCCCCTGTCCTTTATGCACTTCGCTGCCGTCCGGAGACTTTTACCCCAAACGGCGAGCACGGGAGATTGACAGCAAGACCCCGGCTCGGACCACACTCTATCTTGCAGATCGATCGGGTACATGATTTCTAGTACGCAATAGGGGCAAGTCGCACATAGTATTGCAAGTATTCTGGCTGGACTATGAGCCCTTCGGACCCCTCAGCTACGCCGACGGGCCTAAGCGCAAGGCCTGGCCTCTACTACCCGCGGATGTACTGCTACTCCACTCGGGGCTATGCTCTTCGTCCCAAGTATATGGATTTTACCTTGTATGCATAAAGGCTGAAAGCTCAGATGAAAAGTTCAGACGACGACTGTGGAGACATCGAAGGAGCATGTTGCGTCACAAACGAGAGAGGTCACTTGGATCATACAGGCACCGATGCCATCCTCCATGGACCCTCCCTGGCAACACCATATTGGCCCATCCAGACAGAGGCCATGTCGTGGTGGGTGAAGAAAACACCGGAGATGAAGGTCGGAGGAGGGGGTGTTGAGAGATGCTTGCCGAAGTGTTGGTGTTCTTGATGAGGATTCGGTATAAGAAGGCAGCATGTTTCGCTGTTTCGAGAGTATGTTTTGGACGCTCCAAGCTTGACTTCAGGTTTACATCGGCATCTTGTGCTTTCCATTCTTTTTTTCTCGAAGCCAGTTGATCTTGCTGACCATCCATTCTCTAGGTGTCTTGACACTTGATCCACTCATTCTTCATTGCAAACATTCTTTTGATCCCTGGACAGGATTTACTCAGCACCTTCAACTCCGCAAGATCCCATACGCACGCACACCATGATGTACCGCAACGCCGTGGCGGTGCTCTTCTCACAGGGTGCCCTGGGAGGCCTGCTGCACAGGCAGAACATGCCCCCTGCGCCGTCCGTGTCGCCGTTCCCTATAAACGGGTCCGTCGCCAACCCTCCTCCCAATGCCACGGCCGATGCCGCCGGCGGGCAGCTCACCACCGAGGTTGTCTACACGACCAACATCTACACAGTGACATCCTGCGCGTCTGATGTCACGGACTGCCCCGGCCGGACCACCAGCGAGGTCTCTCCCGTTTCGGTTAACACCGTATATGTCACCGCTTCGTCCGGCTCGGGTCTTCCGCCGGTCCCTACCGCAAATGTCACTGGAGGCGCACCGTCCCTGCCGCCTCCTCAACCCTCGCTGTCTGCCTCTGACTCGGCTCTGAGCTCCAACTCCCCCGTCACCGATGCCGGGGCGTCTGGTTCGGGGATCCCCCCGGTCCCATCCGGTTCTCCTTCGGGACTCCCTCCTCTGCCCACACTCAACGTCACTGGCGGTGGAGGCGTGCAAGCCCCTGCAGCTTCCTCGTCTTCTTCTTCCGGCACTGCACTCTCATCAAACTCACCTGTCACCGGCACAGGTGGCCCATCTGGGTCCGGCCTCCCTCCTCTGCCGTCAGGATCGCCCACCGGCCTGCCTCCTCTGCCCTCCGTGAGTCTGCCGGCTGGTAACGGAACCGGTGGTGCCCAGATCCCAGGCAGTGCTCAACCTGGCGCGCCCAGCTCGGTGCCTCCTCCTCCTATCAACGGAACAGCCCCATCCGGTATCCCCAGCGCTCCTCCAAACGGTTCCGCAACAGGACTCCCTCCCCAGCCTCCCCAGACCACCGGCTTCCCGGTAGCAGGCGGCGCCGCAGCCCCGACTGGTGGTCTGAGCAGCAACCTGCCAGTGGCCAGCGGCCCACCCGCGCCCTTTGGGAACACTTCTGTCTCTCAGACCACACTCACTGTTGAGGCGACAACCATCCGCACCGTCATCTCTTGTGCTCCCACTATCACCAGCTGCCCGGCGGCGTCTGAGAGCAGCGCCATCTCGGCTCTGCCTTCCGGAGCTGTCTCTACTGTCATAGTCACCGATACTATTGCTCAGTACACCACGATCTGCCCCGTCACGGCGGCCTCCTCGCTATCTTCTTCCATCGCATCTAGCTTCTCTTCTGCCATCACGACCGTGACTGGTAAGTTTCACTCTCTGATGAGAAGGCCCCTCCATTTTCTCACTTACACATGAAAACTAATGCCTGTGTCTTACCAGCGAGCGGAACCGAGTCCGTCTTCATCCCTACCCCTTCGGGTGGCTCTGGCTCCGGATCCAGCAGCAGCACCGTGGTCAATGTCCCGACCGTTGTCACCGTCACCGTCAGCGGAACTCCCTCGCTGTCGTCTTCCACTGTCCAGGTCACTACCGAGCTTCCTCCCAACAACGCCGGAGTGCCTGGTAGTGGAGACGGATCGTCGGACTCTACGTCTACCATACTCACTGTCATCTCTGTTCCTACCACGATCCAGACTACCATCAGCGGCGTTCCTACAACAATCTCTTCGGTCGTCCCAGTCACGAGTGCGCTCGCTGTTGGTGGTGGCTCTGGCTCCAACGGTGGTGGTTCCAACGGAAATGGAGGCGGCTCTGGCCAGAATGGCGGTGGCCAGAACGGTGGAGGTCAGAACGGCGGCGGCCAGAATGGAGGCGGCTCAGGCGGCAACGGCGGCGGCTTGGGCTCAGCATCCGCGTCATCCACCGTGCAGACCGTCATCCCCACAGTGAGCGTGGTGACCATCACCGTCGAGGGAGGCGGCCAGTCCGCCTCGACCTCGACGGGCCTGCTGACAAGCAGCGTGGTCGTCCCCGTCAGCGGCGAGGCCTCTGCGACCTCCGAGGTCAGCCCGGAGCAGCCCTCGTCGACGGTCGAGACGGTGCTGCCCACGCAGAGCGTCGTGACTGTCACCGTCGGCGGCAACCAGACCGTGTCGACCTCGAGCGGCCAGCTCACCACCACCGTTGTCGTCCCCGCGCCCGAGACCACCCCGCAGGTCACGCAGACCGTCTTCGTGACCGCCACTGGCGGCGGCGGTGGCGGCGCCGGGGGCCAGTGCTCTGCCGTCACTGTGACCCAGACCGTCTGCGCCGTCGATGGCGTCTGCCCTACTGGTGCTTCCAAGCTGTAAGGGCTGTAAGGTCTCACGGGTTGACAATGGCGCCATGTGCGGACAAGGGCGATCTTCATTTCTTGGGCTGACTTGGTGTTTGGACTGTTTCTGTTCTGATTTCGGAAAGACCATGTGCTTTGATTCAAAAAGGCCCCGGAGGCTTCTCCATTGCTTTTGCGGAGGCTGAAGATTGTCATCAACAAGAACAAAAAAAGAAAAGGGGATTCGTTTCAGATGGGTTGCACACATGCATGGTTTTACATTTGGGATTTTGGCTTTCACGATGTATAGATTGATGACTTTCTCTTCTCTGAGTGAACAGAATTTTACATTTCAACAAGTTCTGTTTAGGGAATTTCAAACTTCATCCCGTACCGCACTCGTAGATGGGACAATTGAACAGCCACGCATTCGCATTCATGACCACCATCCAAACACACAGGATACAACGGTCAGCACTTTCACTGGCATACAGTAGAACTGAGTCACGAAGACTTCGATTGCAGTACCTATCTTTCATCGTGCAGTTTTTACCGATTACTGAAAATGGGTTGAGGCCATGCGCTCCATTAATCCGACAACGAAAGTATCTCCAACTTTGGAGCTCATGCTTCGCGACCTAGACAGTGGACGTCCAGGCATGAATTGGCTTTCAAATTAGAGCTAGGAAGTTCAAACCTGAGGTATATTAATTCCTGTAGCAGGAGTCCACACGGAATACACTAATACCCGGTAGTGACAGCCCCATTGAAGATTTGCTGAAGAGTTGGGCCATCTGAGCATCCTCCGAGGACCACTGCACATTATGATTCGAGACAGCGAACACAATAGTTACTATCCGTAAATGATTTCCAGCCCAACTATATATGTTATTAAGTCTTATCTCCTGACATATGTCCACTCAAGGCTGCGACTGTGTCGTCCTTTCAATATCGTGTCAATAGCGCCCTTCCTTCGGATGGACTACATCTCATCGTGTCAAAGACGCCCTTCTACCGGAAATATATATATTCAAGTGCCCTTCAAGCCTGGAATTTTACTCCGCTTTATGAGGTATTTAAGGGTCTGATGATGCCCTCGTAGCAGTATGCTGCCACCTCTCAAACCTTCTCGTCTTATTAAACTACCACAACAACACATCAACGAACCACCACCATGACCAACGAGACTCTACAGTTCCGCATAGCCACCCCAGATGATGCGGCGCAAATTCAAAACTTAATCCAGTCCGCCTTCCGCGCCGAAGATACCAGAGACAGGTGGATAGGCAGCCCCGAGCTCGCGTCACAGTTCCACATCAGCGTCGACGAGGTGCTAGCCAGCATAACCAAGCCCGACGCCGCAGTCCTTGTGGCCACAGACCCCACCACCGGCGCCCCCGTGGCTTCGGTCGAGGCCCACAGGCGCACCGGCGGCGTCGCGCGGCTCTCGATGCTCGCGGTGGACAGCGCTCACCAGCGCGGCGGGATGGGCCGCCGCGTGCTCGCCCACGCCGAGGACTACTGCCGGGTAAACTGGGGCACGCGGCGGCTGGGGCTCAACGCGCTGTCGACGCGGGAGGCGCTCATATCCTGGTACGTGCGCTGCGGGTTCAGGAGGACCGGGGAGACGTCCGCGTTCCCGCGGGAGCGGTTCCCGGGGAGGGACATGCCTGAGGACCTGTGCTTTGTCGAGCTGGAGAAGGATCTGGATGCTGTTGGTGGGAGATAGGGGATCTCAGGAGGAGGAGGAGGAGGAGGGAGGGGTGTAAGGCTTGTGCATGCGAGGGAGGGCGTGAGTCGAGCTTCAGGGTCCAGTGTTGCTGGCACGTTCCTAGGGATCATATCTCATGCGGCAAACGACGAGGGCCAGCATTTGGAAGGGCTGCAAATGTTGGCTTGACTGCATGGATGGATGGCAACAATCCTCTGTTGTAGAAGCCAATTATAACAGCTGTACCCATGCCTCATTCCTGCTTCTAACCGTACCAGAAACTTTGTTGAGCATGGTGTATCAAGCGGTGAAGAAAAAGGTGTATACGGCCACGTCTATCACCTTCCCAATATCTACCAGCGCAACCAGCCGACTGCATCGGGATGCATATGCGCCGCCTGTGACTGCTGCACCGCCCAACTCGGATTCCTAAAGTCCGAGAATTGGGATCGCGGGCGGTCGAAGCAGGCTGGATTCTGCTGCGGCCCCTCGAACTTACAAGGAGATCCAACGTCACTGGAATCCAGGACCGGATCTGGGGAGTGGCCGGACCTCGGAGGTGCCAGCGATGGAAGCAGGAGTCGGCCAGCCGAGGGGGCTTTGCCGATCACTCTGGGAGGATCAAGTCCAGCACCGTGCAAGTGTTCGGAGATAGTGCCACAGCGGATGGTGGCAAGTTTGTCTCTCCACCGGAGACAAGGTGAATGACGCAGTGGGACAGTTCACTTTGGGGAAGGTTCTAGATGGGTACGGGGACTCAATGTTGTACAAGCCAAAGACACTGACTGATTCCCGAAAGTCTGCCTGCCACTTCCAATCCCTCCACGTCAGCGATCAAGGTGAGAAGGGCAGGCTTGCGTGGAAAATCTCCCAAATTAAGGTTCAATTTGTTGATAATCGTCTTGGATAATCACCCTGGTTGCTGAGTGTTTGAAAGAGCTCAGGGCTACAAACGAGCGGTCAGCGTTGGCAGGCTCCAAGATTTCCAGAGTTTCGCCATGCTCACTGTTTCACCAACATGACGGGAAAGCGCACACCTCTAATTTTGGGCTGACAAGTGGGAGGAAGCCAGTAAGACATGTAGCTAGACTACCTGTCGTTCGGTTGCATTCGTTTATGACATATTGGGGGTCTGCTATGCTGACGAGGGGTCTGTCAGGCTTCGCCGCCCCGGTCAGCCTCTCTGTGGGGAGCCTGTTGGTTAACGGTCATTCTTCTTTGTCTATCCAGTGAAGGCCAGGGCGTGCTATACGTGCATCCTGCTGCCAACTATAGCCGAGATCGTATCTTGCTTCAGGACTGTGGGGGGCTTCTAGATAGTTCGTGGGTGCTGTTACCCGCTTTCTTCCAGCCATGCTTGCTTCCTAAGAGGATTATCGGATCTTTCCTGTTGAGGAAAGTGGGCAGCATTGGGCTTGACCCAATGGGCCGAAGCACGCTCAGCGTGCATCTACATAACAGCGTATCATCGTGCTCTGCGGCTGCCGCGTAAGTGCCCTATGCCCTCCCTTGCGCTCGCCGGTCGAGATAGGTATCGATTGGCGTCGCGCAGCAAGAGATCCACTGCTAGGGAATCCTTAGGATTCGGACAAGGCGTGCAGACTCGGCCGAATCGTAAGATACGTCCCAACTCGCGTGAGCCTGCCTGTGGCTGGCACTGGTTGTGCACTCACCGGCCCAGGTATGTGTGCAGGTGCACCGCAGAGGTCGTAATTGATAATTAGGGCTCGTGTATGCTTCCTCATTTTAGTCATGCTGGCTAATTAGGGACGGTACGATGCATGAGTACAAAGGAGTCGGACGCAGAATGGCGGAGGTGTGAAGGAGTGTGTGAGGGATGGTGAGTGGTCCGGCGCGGAAGGATTCAGAAGAAGCGTTGTTGGCGCTCTGTTGCTGACATCTGCTAAGCCTTGTTCGGAACATGGCAAATCAGGACCTCGACCTTAGCTGCAGAGTTGCACTGTCTCAGGGCATCGAGCCCTCTGAGTAGACAGGCATGACAGGCCACTTTCTCAGGCACCCCATTAGACTACCGTAGAGGGTTATTCTTCCTCGCCAGATGGCTGGCAGCTAGAAACTGCCAACGCCAGGTCCGTCACCTTGCAGTGGGTTTCGAGTATATCCTGTGCCGAGGCGAAAAGACACCGCTGCGAGTCGGCCAGGAAAAGGATTACTAGGGCACTTCCAAATGAGGTGAGTGCCGGTAACACAGCAGGTCCACATCTACAGTGCAGGGGGGCGGACATCCACCCCTCCTCCCTTCCTCCCCCGGCAGCGGGGCCTGGCCGTTGCTTGTCGACTGCCCGGCAACTACCCAGTTCCCCGGGGCCGTTACAACGGTTCCGAAATCCTAGATAACGCAATGCATTGTTAATTCTTTGCTTCGCCATTGGGCGCAACAGGGTCCTCCTCCTCCTTTGACGTCGCGACGCGAGAGAGGAGGGGAGAATTGTGAGGGCGAGGATGAGCGTGGGTGTGAGATTTGGGGGCGATGTGTGTGGCTCGACGAGGAGGGGTGAGCGAGTAGAAAGCGTCCGTCATCCCATTTACCGGTTGTCTTCTGCACCATCCGTCCCTTACCCTCTCCGAATCCTTACCAGCATAAGCTTACTCTGTTGGGCCTGCCAGTGAGCGCTAGGCCACAACCACCGCCGTGCACCCCACGGTCGGTGACTTGTAAGGCCCCGTCCGGCTTATTGCGTGACGCTCATGCTCTCGATCCTGAATCGTCACCCTCAACCCTGAGATGAGATCCAAATCTTCGAAAAGCTTGCCTGGCAGCCCACCTCAGATTTACGCGTACCCGTTCCCGTGCTGGCAGAGCACAACCTATGCAGTGTGCGCGGTGCCCTTTTCTCCTCACGATCCTGCTCTCGACGGGAAGGATCGGAGCACACGTGCTGGGGCTCCTTCGCGTGCCTTTCGATGCCAATTTTGCCCCCCCCCCCCCCGGCAGCACGTCGTCGGCGTATGTCTAGGTAGGGCACAGTCTGCACCACGCCGCTACTTGGCTCAGAGAGGACAAGTGTAAGGTGCAAGACGCAAAGCTGCGGATCGGCTCCGTCCCCGGACAGTGAGAACCCAGACTGCTATGCCGCTGCCCGGCTGGTCGTTAGGTGAGAGCCCCACTTGTTGCCGTTCGGCTGGACTCGTTAGGTGAGAGCCCCACTTGTTGCCGCTCGGCTGGACTCGACCGACATGGAGGCACCTGCTGGGGATGGACATCGTCCTGTTCCTGAGTAGTAACATTGGTAATCTGTCCATGTTGACCTCTTCACCATGACCCATGGACACCTGGAAAACTGCAAAGGAACGAGTGGCCGAGACAGAGACAAGAGTCCGGCTCAGGCTGGGTGAAGGTTCGTGTATCACGCCCATAGGTGGTCTCCCCCACCTCCTTCGGTGTCTTGTCTCTGGCCCGAGTACACCCACGGCTCCGGCCATCTCCACGCTGTTTCGGCCTGGCAGGGTTCCCATCCACACTGCAAGCCATATGCGGGACAGGCCGCCTATGCCTGCTCGGATGGATGGCCAGTGCCTGGGTAGTCTGGTAGTCTGGACCCCCATGCCCTCAGATCTGACACCACCAGTGATCTACCGTCAGACCCAGCGCGGGCAAAAAGACCCAAAGACCCAGAGGTACGTCCCTTTTTTCCTTGAAGAAATCCAGTCCCTTTCTCTCCTGGGTGCTTGCACACCCCCCACCCATGGGCATCCCAGTTCCAGGAACCTTTAAGCTCTGGGCTGGGGTCTTGTATCCGGCGGCGTCCCTTTTCGTCTTGTCCTGGGTGACAGCCCACGCATCAGTGGCCAACAAACGTGGGTGGCAGGTGCTGATGGGGTCGGCGTGGGCCATGTCAGCCCTTTTGTACACCAGCCGTTTAAGCAGCGATCTGCTCAAAGTGCCCGCGGCGTCCCTTGTCAAGGTCTCTCGAAGAAACTCCATGCCGCCAGGGCGTTCGGTCCGGAGCCTTGTCAGATCTCCTCTCTCCATGTCTTGCTCTGGCCAGATACAAGTATCGGGCAGCCTTCACCCCCCCGCGACCCCAGGTCCTCAGCATCATCTTTCCCCCTTGGAATATTCCCGACTTCGGCTTATTGCTTGGCTGCCATATCTTTGTGTGGTCGCTTATCACCACATAGACTCCGGTCCAGAACTCCATCCACCGTTCCTTTCTTATCTCCCACACGATGAATTCACCTGGTGAGCCATCAACGCCCTCGGCCACGCCGTCTCCAGTGGCCATGTCCACCTCAAACACACAGCCTGCTGTCTCTGCTCCGTCGACCAACGCGAGGGGAGCCTCCCGGCGGCCGCCAAAACTTCGGTCGTCTTGTGATGCCTGCGGGGCGGCCAAGGTGCGCTGCGACAAGACACAACCGCGGTGTGGCCGCTGTGCAGCTGGCGGCATCACCTGCGTGTATGGCCTTTCGAGGAAGTTCGGAAAGGCACCGAGGAAGAAAGCCCCGACTGAGACAAGCGCGTCCGGAGATGCGGCGTCGAAATCCCTGACCCAGAACGCGCGCCAAAACAGCCTCTCGTGCTATCCAGACTATCGCCCTTTGTCCGGTGGCACAGCAAGGGCGGTCAAGTACGAGCCCCGTTCAGCCACCTCGCCCAGCTTCGGGATCGAGGACAGCCTCATGGCATTCAGCAGCCATGCGGGCCACGACATGTTCATGCCGTCGCCCGACACCATGGAAAACTTCAACGACCCCTTCTCGTTCGCGGACGCCCCGCATAACCACAATGCATTACTCCGAGCCGACCCACGGCACCACGGAACCGTCGACCCCCTGGACCTGACCTTCCCGGCGTCAGATTACTCATCCTTCTCCGAATGGATTCACCCGGACGAGCTGATGCACACCCCGGAGAGCCAGCCCGCCAACGACGCTGACTCAGCGCAGATGCAGCAGCACCCACACCGCCTGCCCACCTCCTTCTCCTCGCTCGACTCCTTCCCGGACACGAGCCTCGTGCAGACGGACTCGCACCACTGCCAGAAGCTGGCCTACGCCACGCTCGACAGCCTCAGCCTCAAGCAGGACGGCGTCGCCAGGGGCGAGCACCTCACCCAGACCATGGACAAGGTGCTCAACCGCAACAAGCAGGCCGTCGACAACATGAGGCAGCTGCTCGCCTGCCCGTGCTCGCGCTCCCCCCACCTCGCCATGCTGTACGCGAGCATCACCTCCAAGATCCTCATGTGGTACCAGCTCGCCGCCGGCTGCGCCAAGCCCCCCGCCGCAGCCACAACGACGGCGACGTGGGACAGCTTCCCCCCGCTCGGCAGCAGCAGCAGCCACCACCACCACCACCAGCCGACGCCGCCGCTGAGCGCGTCGTCGTCTCCCGCGGCCACCTCCGTCACGCCCGCGGCGAGCCCCGTGGGCAGCACTACCGCTACTGCAGGGGCGCACCACAAGGGCGGCGGCGGCTTCGTCGTCACGCCGATGCAGTTCTCGGCGGGCGCCTTCAGCGTCGACGACGAGGCCGCGCAGGAGGCCCTCAGGACGCAGCTGCTCCTCAGCGAGCTCAAGAAGGCCGGCAACCTGATCGACCTGCTGTGCATGCAGGGCGGCGGCGGCAACGGCGGCCGCGCGGGGGAGACGTCGGCCGCGCCGGGCGGCGAGGTCACCGACATCTACTCGGCGCTGGGCACGTGGCTCAAGTGCGAGCTGAACAGGACCGTCGGCTCGCTGCAGTCATGATGCCTGCCGGGGGGTCTTGTCCCCCGCCCCCTTCCCCCTTTTCTGGTATGAGATCCATGATACTTCCGTAAAACCAAGTCGACGGCGTTGATACGGTGGCTTTTTGTCTTTTTTTCCTCCTTTTTATGACGGACCCTTGCGTGTTCACTTTCGATCGGGCTGGCTTCTGTGGCCCCAAGGGACTGTCCTCGAGGATTTGGCGGGTGGGCAATAGGGTGAAATACCTAGGTATACTGACGGGGGCAATGGATTGGTTCGGGCGGTATTTTGCTCTTTTTGGGTCCGTCTATATATAGACGACTGCGCTTTTTTTTCTTCTTTCCTTCTCCACAGAGTTGGCTCTGCGAGATACTTCTGTATCTGGTGGTCGCAGATGCTGCTCATGCGATGCTCCTTGGGAGGGTGGTATTTTGTGTTTACGCGAACGCGAAAACGGAGGCCTTGCTGGCCAAGGGAGAGGCAATCGCCGTGTTTAGAATACATCATGCGTGCGGGAACGAGTTGCCTTGGCGACTTGCTGGATGGATGGATGAGTGGCGAGCGGAGGGATTTAGCAAAGTGAGAGAGGCCGCAGCCATCAACTGCTGGGCCCGACCGTGACTCGGGTCTTGAACCTGGGCCGTGTCAGAATCATGCTGTGGTGTTCAACAGCTTCAATGAGACCTAGAACGGTTGGCTTTGCAAATCGTCAAATGAATTGTGATGTCTGTGGTGTATTGTACTGATCAGATGGTGCTGGTGACGGCGGTCAAGGTGATGACGTTGGACGGTGCGCGCCCTTGTCGTGGTCATGTTCAATCCCGTCCACCAAGCATCCCCGCTTGTCCCGCACCACCCGTGTCGGCATTTGTTAGGGCCTGTCACCCACTCACAGCGGGTGGGGAGAGTCCGGAATTCTCCTCGCAATGGCACGAGACAACGGCCATCCTGACATGATGACGAATATTCGTTGCTGAGGTATGCTCACTCTGAGTTCGCAGGATGGTTCCAGGTGGACGAATGCACCGATTCTCGATTACACCATGTATGGAGAAGGGAAAGTGGGCTTCGCTCCCATTAAAGCTTCGGCGCCGAACACTCGGCCGGGAACGGAAGATGCCCCGAGAGCGTGAGCTTGTCTCCTTCTGGAGAGCCATTCAAGCCGAGCAGTCCTTTCTGTGTCTTTACAACGCACGATTCCATTCCGGAAATTGTCGGACTCATGAAACAAGGCCTCGTAAACACCACGTACCGTGTCTGCAAGGTGACGAAAGAGCTTCGCACCCGGGAACTCAACAGATGTCAGACTAGACGGGGCAAGCGCAACGAGCATGCCTCGTGGGATCATCCTGATTTAAAAACCCCCTTAAAATTCTATGTCTATTTATCTCTCGAGTCTGTGGAAGAAGTGACACAGATCGCATTACTGACAAAGATCAGATATGAAGTCTAAGTTAACAATGGATAAACCAGCATTGACAGAGGCAGTGGACTTGAGAAACATTGAACAAAGTGAACGAAGGAGATAGCCAAGACCATAGTGGTGGAAACATTATAGCTCGACAACCACCTTCCTAAAACTGACCCCCTTCTTGTTCTGGTCTATCCCTTCTTGAATAGCCTCCAGACCCTTCCCAACCACAAGCGGAGGGGGCAGTGGTTTCAACTTGCCCGTCTCCAGCGCCTCCGGTACGAAACTCTCCCAAACGAGACGTGTGACATCTTCATAGCCATGGCCGGGCAACAACAAACCCGCAAGCACAGTCTTTACCTGGATGTCATCCGGCAAGTCTGACGGGAAAAGCACCATCATCAGTCTCTTCGCCGAGACGAGTTTCTCAGACTCCAACCTGTCAAATATCGGCCCCAGCGCCTCCTTGAATATCTGAGGCTCAGAAATGGCATCGTAGATGCCGACAAACTCGATTCCGCGGGTGTCCCGGAGCTGCTTGACCGCCTCTACGATGTCCTCCACCACGCCGGCAGACTTGTAGTCAAACGCATAATCAACACCCAGCTCTGTCCTGAGGGCGTCGAGGTTCCGCGCCGACGCCGTCGCGAGGACGGCCACGCCGCTCGCCTTCGCAAGCTGGACCGCCGCGGCGCCGACGGAGGACGAGCCGCCCCAGACCAGGATGCACTTGTTGCCGGGCCGGGCGGGAGAGGCGCTCGGGGCCGGCAGGGCGAGGTAGTCTTTCGCGTACAGGCCGTGGGCCGCGGTGGAGACGGCCAGGGGCAGGACGGCGGCGTCGGCGAAGGTCATGCCCGCGGGGATCCTGCTCGCCAGGGCCGAGTGGGCGGCGCTGTAGAGCTGGAACGCGCCGGACTGGGGCTTTTGGTCCATTATGCCGGTGCAATGGCTATATGGCCTCGTTAGCGTATGATCGATGACGAGGGATGCTTTCGTCGTGGTACTTACGCCAGCACCCGGTCGCCTATCTTGAAGCTCTTGACCTCACTCCCCACCTCATGGATTTCACCGGCAATGTCTGTGCCCATGATCATGGGGAATTTCTCGGCGTGCATTCCGGCTTGCATCTTCCAGTCGAGAGGGTTGATTGCCACCGCATGGTTCTTAATGACGACCTCAAGAGGTCCTGGCTTGGGCATGTCCGCCGCGCGGATGGCGAGTGGGTGGACATCTTTCCCTTCCAACCATGCTGCTTGGTTTGACGCCATTGTGTTGGGTATGCTAAATATGGTGTTTCTGTGGATCAAGACGGGTCGAACTTGGTCGAAAAGTAACTTATATATAGTGAGATGGCGTTGCATGGACTTAATAATCGGACTTAGCAGTTTCGGAATTAACTAGCGCTTGAAATGTCGCAAGCCGTACGCGAAGAATAAATGCACTGAGACTAAGGGATTCGGCGTGCGTATTGCTTAAGAAAGCTGACTCCATCTCCGGGCTTAAAAATTGCCTATTTGAGGTTCTCAGGAGCCCGGCCGCCTCTACCCATACTACATGCTCTCGTATCATGAGTAAGCACCCAAGGGACTAGCCGCGACAAACGATGATACATCTTCCAAGGGCTCCAGAGTGGCGGTATAAGATGGTGTCGGAGTAGATATACCAAGGCAAGTTTATGCCGACCGACTTCGATGGGCGTGGACAACCGTTGAAAACAACTGTCAGACTGATGCCGAGTTTATTGTTGAGTATTTTAAGCTTCTATACAATAGACAATAATTACTGTACATCCCACGGTGCATAGTTGTCAGTATTTGCACGTCCCCATGAGTCTCATCGGCAGCGATCCTTCTTTCTTCTCAACGGTATTGTCGTAGAACCTCCATTGGGTCTTATAGTCACGACCGAGGTCCTTCTTCAACAGCAACGCCCTGAGCAGTTCGATCGGCATCTGATTCGCCTTCAGCACGCGGTCATGGAACTCCTTCTCCCCCAGTGCCTTTGAACTCAACACCTCCTGCCTCAGAGCATAGAGCTGCATCGCACCGA
The DNA here is from genome assembly GCA_037177825.1 of Diaporthe sp. P3_1W. Classification (NCBI taxonomy): domain Eukaryota; kingdom Fungi; phylum Ascomycota; class Sordariomycetes; order Diaporthales; family Diaporthaceae; genus Diaporthe; species Diaporthe sp. P3_1W. The sequence continues at coordinate 550,131 of JBAFXB010000008.1, forward strand.
GAAAGTATCCGGCCTGGTAGAGTGGACTGTAGTTGCCATTGAGAGACCGCCTGACCTCGCCTTCCGCCGTGGCCCGCTCGTGGCCGACCATGTCCACAAGCAGGTCGATGCACTCCTGGGGCGTCAGCTGGCCGAGGTGGAATTTCAGGCTGAAGAGGATGCGGGCGCAGCGGTGCATCCGCCAGAACAGCGTGCCAATCCTGTCCTCCGCGGACGCGAAGAAGTCGCCCCGGTCCCAGAACACCAGTTCCCAGTACATTGCCCAGCCCTCGACGTAGAAGGGCGTGTCGAACAGCCCGCGGTACGGCCTGTGCCTCTGCGCCATGAAGATCTGCAGGTGGTGGCCGGGGATCATCTCGTGGAAGGCGGTCGCGTGGCTCAGGTGGGGCCCGTTGCCGCGCATGCTCATCAGCTTGTCCTCGTGGGACATGCCCGCCGTGGGGTAGGACACGGTGATGGAGGGGCCGCCGAGGAAGAACGGGTTGGTCTTTTGGTCCTTGGGACTCATCATGAACATGCGCCAGGTGCTTTCTGCTGTTCTGGGCACCGTGACCAGGTCGTGGTGCTTGACATACTCGGTGGCATCCACGACCAGCTGCTTGACCAGCCATGGCTGCTTCCCCGGCTCAACGTAGATGCCTTGAACGTGGCGTAAGGCGGCTTTCCAATCGTCTTTGTATCCAAGCTCATCGGAGGCCTTCTTCATCTCCTTTTCGCACCATGCGTACTTCTCGTCGGCAATCGTCAGGAGCTCCTCAGGGGTGTATGGAATCATCTCGGCCTCGAGCTCGACGAGCAGACCATCCCTACCAATCGGCTCGCCTACGATTTCGTCCTCCTCGTTTGGATGCATGCCCGCCAGTTTGGTCTGGATCACAGGCACCAAAGATCCGAGAGCCTCGATGAGAGCCGAATATGGGGCCTTGACCCACCAGTCATATAGGGGAACGTACCCGCTGAGAAAGCCATCGAATTCAGCGAGGTACCTGATAAGTTGGTCGATGTTCTCGAGTGCCCGGTAGGCCGCTTCCTTGCTGACCTTCAGCTCATCGGACGTGACAAGCGCCGCCGTGTTGTTCACTTTCCCTGTCGCGCTGTGCATCACGGTGGCCACCCACTGTGACTCCAGCTCGTCAAGCCTGGCGGCTTGCCGGAGTTCCCAAAGGTCCACCAGCTCAGGCGCAAAAGGCAAGAGAGGGGAAGCATCCTCGTTTCTCTTCTTCTCTAGCTTCAGCTGCCGGGTTCGCCGGTTGAGGTAGCCGTGGAGGAGCAAGTAGTCGACCCGGGCGTCCTGGTCATAAGCGTCGAAGGGCGCCAGTTCCAGCGAGGCCAGTTCCTCCTCGTAGAAGCGCAAGAGTGAATCATATCGCTTGCTTGAGAAGGAGATGGCCCAGAAGGTCTTAATGTCCTCTTCGTCGGCTGTGACGCGGACAATACGGTCCTGCATTGTTTCGATCTCGGGCTCGGGCTCGCTGTGCACATGGCGTTCTCCATGGGCGACGGTGGCTGCGATGAGATGGGCTTGCCAAGTGGCACATGGGCCAGGCGATTCAGGTGGAGTCAGTTGCTCGCCGTCTGAGGTTGAGGAAGTCTCCCAGTCAGTTTCTCTCCTTTCCTGCGTAGTCGAATCCTGACTGATCTGGTCATCGCCTTCGGCAGCGAGCAGCCCTGATGTGTTGCAACCGGTGAGACCATCCAATCTAGAGCTCCCATCCGCATGCAGTGAGCATGAGGAGAAGGGGCATGTTTGCCGTCCAGGCGCCACCGAATTCGATGTCCAGCGGCACGTCATCCTGGATTGCAGGCAGTTTCACTACCTTGAGTCGGTCCAACGAATGAGGACGACGAGAAGCACGGCCGGCTTGGAGGAAAGGTAAGGAGGACAAGTGCCCGTGGCACTCGGCAACGTGCTTATCAGCAAGCAGTTCCCTCGGCCGGGCGCTGTGGGGAATTCGGAGATTTGGCCCCGGCCCTGGCCCTGGCGGCACGATCCCTGGTTGTCGGGGACGATGCGCGTTGACACGCGAACACAAACGTGGAGAACAGGCAGCTGAAAGCCGGCGTAATGGCATTTCATCGAACACGGATGTTATTCAAGGGATTCCAGCTCCAGCTACGGATAAGCTAATAAAAATGACATTAGATTTGACAAGTCACTGATGGCACACGGAGCTCGTCCTTGCGTCTCAACCCACGCAACTCCACCTGTGTCAGACAGGTACTTAACGGTGAAATTCGACTGACGTTCAGAAAGTGGTGTGTCTCCCATTCGAATACCCAATTATTGTATTCTCTCAGCTCAGTGGCAGCATCAAACCATCGATGACTTTCTCACTCATATCACCGGGCCCTAACTCCGGCGCTTGCGGCTCTCTTCTATAGCAACCACCACTTGCACATGATTGCCCGATCGAGTCACCCCGCCCTCAACTCCTAGCGTTCCGCTTGGGTCTCAAGTCCGATCCTCATGCTCCACTTCACAGGCATCACAACTTACGAGTGTCTCTCTGCCTGCACTGACAATTTCAGACATATATCAACCCAAGGCTCGGAAGTCTTTTGTATCATCCGGAACTTATCCAGAGCAATACATTCGAAGGGCATTCTCATCCCTGGTCACAAGTAGGCCAAAATCGTCACTGGAAATGTCGTGCCCAGCCTGCTTTTCTGGCTCCGAACATGATGGAACCCCCAAGGGCAAGATGATCAAGCTCCACGGCTTGGACACCTACGTTACCGAGCCACCAGAGGGCAAGCCTGCCAAGGGTATCATTGTAATCATCCCCGATGCGTTTGGCATCGACTTCATAAACAACAAGATCCTCGCCGACATCTACGCTGCCAAGGGAGACTACAAAGTCTACCTCCCTGACTTTATGCTCGGTAGGTTTCAATTCATCCATAATATGCACTTGGAAAAAGACCCACACCATACTTACGATCTGCCCAGGCCATTCGTGCCCGACCTGGCTCATGGCCAACATGGACGGCATCATGAAAAGCGGCAGCTACCTCACCATGCCGTATCACATCTTCTGGGCCATGTGGGGATTCATCCCCTGGATCCTTCGGAACCGTCCCGGAAAGAGTTTCCCCATCGTCAAGAAGTTCTTCCAGGACCTCCGCAGGGAGACCGACCCGGGCACGCCCGTCGGCACGGCGGGCTTCTGCTGGGGCGGCAAGCACGTCGTCCTCCTCGCCGACGCGCAGCACAAGACCGACGACGGCAGGCCCATGTACGACGCCGGCTTCACGGGCCACCCGAGCTTCCTCGAGATCCCCAAGGACATCCAGAGGATCGCCGTCCCCGTCTCGTTCGCGGTGCCGGAGCTGGACAACCAGTTTAAGATCCCGCAGGATATTGATGTCATCAACGGGATCATGGAGGGGCGGCCCGAGGCCACCAAGGGCGAGGTCCGGGTGTATGAGAAGGTCGGCCACGGGTTCTGTGTCAGGGCGGACATGAAGGTTGATGATGTGGCCAAGTCGGCCGCTGAGGCGGAGGACCAGGCTATTGCTTGGTTCAACGCAAAGTTGGGCAAGACGCTGTGAGGTCTGGGTCGATTCATTGAGATCCTTGCTTCACTGAAGCTCCATCTGGAGACCCGGGACGGTAAACTTGGTTCGTTTTAAAATTGTTGATGGACGCTGGCGGCGATGTATCAAAATATCAGGTTCCTCTTCACTTCCAGTGTCAGTGAGAGTCAAACTTGATGGGCGATGATGAGATTTCTGGTACTCCATTCATTGACATTTTGTCCTGGTTTTACCACCGGGTTCACGGACCATTGTTGAAATTGACTGATGGGCATGAGTCAATTGTTGATTTCAAGTAATGCAGTCCGACTCTTTCACCTGATTTGGGCTTGTCATTTCTTATTTCTATGAATTTCATCAGAACGCATTGCTCTCACGATCAATATGTCCACTCGGTCTCGGAACAAATAGGCTGCCGTTAAACCTGTCCGAGACATACTGTCGGATGGGCTCGAACTTTCGACACGTGTGAATTGCGTCTGTTTTCACGTATTCGCTGTGATAGCCTTCGAAGTACTTCAACGGTATGACGGCCGTGCTGCCCCAGCACATAATAGACTGACGCAGATGATCGATGCAATGTTCTACAATGTGGCTTCTTATTAGTCGTAGGTCTGGCTGTATCGTAGGAGAAGAGAGCGTACCCGTGTGTGTCGGCCCATGAATTGGAAGGGCTGGATAGACGTCGCGGTGCAATGCTTCCCTTATTTGATTAAGACAGTGGAGCTGATGGAACATGTCGAATCTGTTGTGTTCGGGTTAGCCAAATGTTCCGTGTATTCGACACCTAGGGTTTGGCGAGCAGAAAGGCTCACCCTCCAGTATAGCCGGATCTGTGGTGGTCCCAGTAGTCTTTATAATCGTCGCCCCAAAAGCTTTTCGCTTCAGATTCTGATATCGAGAAGTATCTTCCCCACAACATTTCCTGCCAGGCCCGGTCTATGTCTTTCGTTGTGGCTCCGACGTAAGCTTTGTCAGCGGGGTCTGTAACCAGAAACTCGTGACCGTTCTCTTCGAAATCGACTGCTGATTTGAAGCGAACTTGTTCTAGCTGAATGGATTCTGCAGGCACTATATCCCGAGCCGCGTCAGTCTTCAAGGTGTCGTTGCCGAGATCTCGAGAAACATGCGCACATTGCATGCTGACTTACAGAGCTTTTCTTCTCGAAACCCAGTCTCGTACTGGCCCATACCGTAGTAATTTGACTTGATATCAATCATTAACAGTGTGAAAATCACACCTGAAAAGAAAGCACCAATGGCACCTAGAACTATTGAGAATGTTCCCGATGATCTGGCCGCCCTGCCTGTCGAAGAGTTCAAGTGGTCTGGGGGAGCGGGATACGTGCTGTCCCCCTTCTCAGCATCCCTGCCAAGCAGTTGATACTTCTGAGGCGCCATTACTGCAGAGCTTTTACTGGTAAGAAAGATTTGAGAGTGGCGGCGAGACGAGTGTACAGATAGATTTGCTCAGTGTTACCAGCTGCCGATAGAGCAATGTGAGATGATTTTACACCGGCATTAATCCAGAGAACAAAAGGTTTTGACCTACCGCATAACGGCAGATATGCCAATGGCTGCAACATACGTCTCAGAACATGATATGGTACAGCAATGAGTCTGAGACCCTCATGAGCATTTCTCAGGCGCCCGTTCTGGTCTCAGCTGTTCCCTGCCAGCAGCATGCTGACACATTGTCAGTTAACCAAACTAGGGGCTATGCTACCCGATGAAACAGGGCGAGGCTCGTCTGACACAAGGCTGCGGGTATGATGCTTGCGGAGATCCAAAATAAGCATTGCAGAAATTGGGGCAACTGTATGAATGCTACTGTGGTTCCAACCTATAGCGCTGCCCATTAAGTGGGGTAAGTCATCCGACGGCATTGCGCATAGATCCCAAAGCCCGAGGTTTGGATTCACTAAAGCCGCGATGGGCACTTACTTTACAAGATTGTCCGTCTCGTATTTCGTCCCACGTCAATCCAAGCTTTCCTGGCCGACGGGCCTGTCATACAGGGTAGATGGGGTTATCCCTGACAGCTGTCCCTCACATGAGATCGTCTCAAAGTCATCTGAACCTTCTCGAAGTTCCAGTCTTCTATAGATGCTAGGAGACGTCTTCGAGAAACATGAGAACCAGAAACTTCCCCTTTTATTTTCCAACGGCGTCAGTTTGATCATCATACTGCGCTTTTGAGTTCTTGCTGGCTAGCAGGAGGCTCCAGTCTGGTGCACTAAGGTTGGGATGGGAATCACACGTCGTCGGCACAGATGAGATGATGGCATCGATTGGAACTTGTAAATATAAAAGGTCAATATTTCTTGTATCAAACTACTTGGTTTACAAGATCTTTTCAGATCAACTGTATTGCATCCACCCGCCTATCATATTCGCCTCAAGTTTTCTACTCTACTCATTGTCCCACTGGCTGGAACAGTCTCTCAACACTTTCAATATGAAAAGCTCCACCTTTGCAGTCATCTCGGCCTTCGTGCTCGTCGCAACAGCTGCTCCTCCGTCCAGAGGTCAAATTGCGCAGGGCGAAGTACCTGACTGCGTCTCGACCCAATCGTGCGCCGATGGGATCCACGCTCCCGCCGACAAGCGTGAACCCGCGATCCCCGGCTTCGACCCCGAGAGCATAAGGAAGACGCTGGAGTCACCACCGGCTCAAGATTAAGGCAACCCTGTGGCGAACAAGGCATACGAAGAGAAACACCCGGCTACATGTCTATTATTATGTGCGGCCGAGATTTCTGTGTCAGTCGCCGAAGGTACGAAGGGGCTGAAAGGCTGGAAATGGGAAACACTCTTTTCGATTGATGGGTTGTAAGGTCATACGAAACCGGAGGAAGGGGCAATTTTGATACTTATTGAATGAATGGCTTGTGTGCTCCAGCACCTGACAACCCTTTCTTCTACCTGTGAGGTCAAACACGATTCTTTTCTCAAGTCCAAAGAGGCATGTGAATCTAGGTAAACTAAATCAAACTTCGTCAAATTTCAGACCCGAGTTAATTGAGCTATATGAATCGAGAACGAAAGCAGAAGAACCTTCATTGTGTACATCTAACGCCAGCCCAATATGCATTGAAAGGTCTGGTTGGTGATAGTCTAAGTGACAGGTGTGTTGGTGGTTAGTCTTTGGACTCCGAATTACACCCTTTGTTGAGGCGAAACGGGTTGTAACCCACCGATGTGAAAGCCCAATAGAACTTAGAAAGTCAACGCAGTGTAACGTGAGATAATAACAAAGCCATTGATTGAATAACAAGAATTCATGCTGAGAGTGTGACGATGCCGAGAGTATGACAATGCTGAGAGTGTGACAATACTGAGAGTGTGACAATTCTGAGAGTGTGACAATGATGTCACCTTCTACGCTCCAGGGCGGTCATCCCACTTGTATATAAACTTCATCTTGATCCGAGCTCGCTACTCTTCTCAAAATACAACGCTCACATCTGTGCATCTAAGCATTTGACTCGCAAAACTACAATCTTCGAGCTGATCTCTCACAACAACACGACTAGACGAACCACACATCACAATGGCGCCCGTCATCACCCTGATCAGACACGCGGAAGGTTTCCACAACCTATACCGCGATTACCAAACCATTATTGATCCGAAGCTCACGGATCTTGGGAAGCAGCAATGCCTCGCTGTTCGTAACCAGTTCTCTCAACACGACAAGGTAAGTCATATCCTTGTGTCGCCGTTGTTTCGCACAATTGAAACCGGCTATCACTGCTTCAAACCGGCAATCGACCGCGGTGTCAAAATTACTGCCATGCCCCAAGTTACGGCGAATGCCGCCGACGGCTGCAATCACGGGCACGCACCGGAAGAGATCATCGCATGGGCCAAGGAAACGTTTGGGAACGATGTTCTCGATGAGGAGAGCTTCCGGTGGCTGGTTCCTTACTGGTACGAGAAGTCGGAAGGACTGTATGAAGACAACGAAGCGAAGCTCAGGATGCGTGCTTCGGTCGCCCGCCAAATTATCCAGAGGGCGGCGAGCTCTGCTGGCGATGACGCTCACATAGTTGTTGTTAGCCATTGGGAATTCTTGCCATACCTCGTGGGAGACGACAGGGGACAATCCGGGCCGCAATGGGACAATGCCGAGTGGCGTTCATACACCATCGCGGCTCGAGCGGATGGTGAGCCAACTTTGGTGCAGATCGGCGAGTGAGGTGGTCCTTTGGTACGTGAGAGCGGTCCCATTTCCTCATTTCCATAGTTCTGGAGTTTTAGGTAAAGTTCAGATTGAAATAATAAAAACTGCAGTGGTAGAATACTTCCTATTGCAAGAAAATGTGAAGTACAACAGCGAAAAACGCAGTGATCAGTCAGGAACTCCGTGAGGCGTGTTCTTTCAATTCCCGTCCGATGAAAATCAACGAATCAGTCTTCGGGCCGTCTACAAGTCTCCCATTATTTGGAGTCAATTTCTTTCGGAATTTTGGAATAATCTACCCAATTCTGATCCTTTTGCCGATACGATTTGCTTATACGAATGCCGCCATACAGCCATGATGCGTACAAAGTCAATCAGCCGGCCTTGACCGTTGAGCAAACTCTTCCGTTGGGCCGACGCTACAACGAAATATCATCATGAATTGTGTACAAATTGGTAGCGTGATGTTTCAACATGCTCCCACTGATGCAATAATTGGGGCTACACAAGCATTAGGAGGACGAGGAAACACTCAGCGGTTGTCCCGAGCTGTACTGCCACTAATAGCAAGGTTGGTGGGCCAGGACATTGTGAGCTGGCCCGAAACGGATATCAAAATGAGTTTAGTGGTACCTCCCGCCTTCTTAATGGCCTTTGATCATTTTGCAAATCTCCCGCTATTTAACAGTGGCATAATAGAAAGTGCCCGTGTCTCAAAGAAGCTCTTGCCGCCTTGGCTAGGATTAAATAGCCTGATTTGTGCACCTCTGAAATTGAATCTACCCGTCGATAATTCCAGAAAACCCCAAAAACAATCAAAATATCAACGGTAAGTAATTTCACATTCTTGCTCACATTCACAGTATAAATTTTGCCTTCCATATCAACATGTGCCGAAAAACATGGACTAATACAAATCACGCCGCATGCAGGCACACCCGCTGGCGTTGCTGGTCTTTCTAGATCTGTCCCTCAGCTAAGCCTTGCGACAATCGGGAAAGGCCTTTAAACTTCTTCAATTGTGCAAAGGTCAAATTGGAGCCTCGCCCATGCATTGAGTGTAACGATCGGTTCGTGGATTTTGGGAAAGTAATTCCTATTTTTAGTAAAAATTAACTTATAAAATGAATAAAAGAGTATATTAGTGAGTTAAATAGTGAGTTTTATAAGATATAAATATCTCTGCTGTAAAAAGATTAAGATTATAATATAATATGCTTAAATTAATAAGATTTATAATTAGCTCCTACTCCTGGGTAGCTCTAAGAGTTTCTATATAGGATAATAAGAAGTTGAGAATATTTGGTGCGCTATTATTATTATTATTTATGAAGCCTATATCCTTCGCAAGAAACTTTACCTTATTAGCTATTACTATATATAAAGCGATTAATTACTTCAGCTTACCCTTTTTAAACTATATAGCCTTAGCAGTATACCAAAGGTCATTATTATATGCCAGCTTTAATATCATATCCGCATCCTTTAACGATAAACCCTCTTTATTAACCTATTTCTTTATCGCCTATTATAAGTTTAAATTCTATAATTCCCTTTATTAAGTCCTTATCCTTTAATTCATCGCATAAATCTCCTATGCGGCGCCTTTTATAATAAAGATTATATTTATAAACCCATTAAAGGATATAAAGTAGATCCTCTTTTAATTCATAATAAACTTATTTAGCCATTAAATATAATGGAAAATATTCTAGGCTATAGCGCCTTTGTTTGAATATTTATATCGCTACTATTTAATATATTTTATAAGAAAAACTCTAAAGCAACGTAAAGATTAATAAGGCTCGCTATTTTTTAAGAACTAGAAGCGATTACGGTCACCCTATATACGCTAAATAAAACTATTTAAGGTAATCCTTATAGTTAAGAAGTTAGCGGTTAGGTTTATAAATATGCCTAAATATAAGCGCTTTAGTTCATATATCTTCGCTATTTAGTTATTAATATAATAATAATCGCTATTAATTATAATTAGGTTTAATATTTATCACATAGGTTTAATAAGGCGGCGGTTTAGGTCTAAGTTCGGCTTGCGGATTTAACTTTAGATCCTCAATACCTTGGATTAAGATATAGCTGTGTCGCTTAGGAATGTAGGTATTTGGCTGGGTATGCGTATAGCCGCGGTATGCCCTATAAGGGTAAGTTGTAGCGTGGCCTGCGCGGGTAGATGTGGACCCCTTATTACAAGGAAAAGGGAGCAAAGTAAGATAGCTAAGGCGAGCAATGCAGCGACGGAGGCTATGATGATAAGGCAGAGCTAATAGTAACGCTTAGGAAGATAATAGTATAGCTCATCATCATCATCATCATCACCGTCCCTGTTATCGCTGTTCTCACCATCGCTATCCCCATTTTCAAGGTGCTTATTGATTCGCCCATTGGCAGGCGGGATTAGTAGTGCTATTATGATTTCGATAGTATTACGTCGTGTGAGTTTAATAACCTTGTTTTATGGCGGTAAGTGCTGAGTAGGTGGTGGTGGTGGCGGTGGCGGTAATGGTGGCGGTAATGGCGTTAATAGCGGCTTAAGCTGGGGCTTAATAACGTTTAACTAATCGGAGGCTTATAATTAGGTTAAGGGAGGATAATTAACGGGCTTTATATCGCTTAATATCCTATCTAATCATTATCATAATATCTTATTTAATCGTTTTTTATATTGCTACTATATGGCGTCGTTAATTATAATAGAATAGTTAAGTAATTATAGTAATAACCTTTTGGGTTCTCAGTTCTGATATATTATTCTGTATTGGGTAACAGTAGTAATAAATAATTTTATTCCTCGCTCCTTGGCCCTGAAATTTCTTTATGCGGCTTTCCTGGCTATTTATATTTATAGCTTACTTTAGATTGTTATGGCTTATAAGGAATAAAGATCTGAATCTTTCCTGATTTTAGTAGAACTTTCTTAGCTTTTAAAACTGATATGCTCTCTTTAGAATATCGATAAGGTTTAAAGTAACCTTGTTGTGAAGATGAAAGCTATATCCCGTGATAAGTAGTATATTATGGTGCTAAGCTATATCATAATGCTTCTCGTTATATTTTTCGTTATTAGGCTGATCTTTATAATCTACTGCTGCTGCAATATAGCCTTTAAATTAGTTACTTAGCTTGCTAGTTCGTCGCCATTACGCCCTTTTTTAATTGTTGAAAATTAAGTCGTATACTAAGCCTATAACTTATTCACCTAATAAGGCCGAGAAGCCTACGTAAACCCTAGCAACATTAGCCTATATGATATCTTAAGTATCCATTAGCCTTATGGCGGCGATAATAATGATTATATAGCCTTAGTAAGATAGGTTCGCGATATATATATAGATACTGCCAACTTATTTACCTTAAACATCTTAGTGATGAATATTAGTACTCTTAAGCCGGAGAGGTATATTAAAAATATTTATATAATATGCTTATGCGGCTAATGAGATCTTAGTTATAATCCTTTTATCGCTTATATCGCCATCATTATTAACCCGGCGATTAACGCAAAGCATTAAAAGCGCTACCTAGTAAGCCGCGCGGTTGCTATAGTTTTTAAGGAGCAGCTCTGGCGTGAATATGATAGCCTCTTTAATAAGGATAAGTGTAATGCGCGAGTAAAGGAGGTGAAAAGGGGGATAAGGGATAAACGTTAGGTGCGCAACGTTTATAATAAGTATTGGAAATAAGGGTTTTAAGCTATAGGTGTGTTTATAATTATTATGGTGTAGCTTAATTCCTTAATATCTATAAAGTTATCTTATTAAAAGGGTTTCTATATATCTAACCTAACTTTTAAAGCCCCGGTTGCTATTAACCTTAGAAATATATTAATTAAGATAAATATAGCTCGTTTAACACCCTTAGGGGCTTATATTTATTCTATTACCCCTTTTTCTTTTTCATTATTAAGGCGTTATAAGCTGCTAATTAAGCATGATTCTTATTAACTATTTCTAACTATTAATTTAATAGATAATATTAATTAAAGGTTATAATAAATGTTTAGGGGTTAAGAGAAGAGAGGTTGAAAAGGCGTTTTGGATAGGATTAATTACTCTTAATTTATTACTAAGTATATCTTATTAGGTTAGCTATATGGTTTTAGCAAGGCTGTAGCTAAGGCCCTTATCTTTATCCTAGTATTAAAAGCCTTAACTATAAGTTATTTAAGGCTGATTCCTTTAGTATTTAATGTTTAAATTAAGTTATATTATTATAATATAAAAATAATATAAATTATCTTTAAGAGTTAAATATAAAAGATATAAGTTTGCTTAAGCTATCCTTTCTAAATCTTAATAGCTTATAATATTTAAGCGAGGTTTTATATAATAATAGGCTAATTATTAAAATACTTGATTATTAAAATGAAATCCTTTAAAATTACTATGCTTTTTATAATATTGCTCTTTTATTCCAGCGATTCCCCTTTTTATAAAGAAATACTTATATATTAAGTTAATTTCAGCCTATTTAGTTTCTATAAAAAAGGTATAAGAAATGCTATTATATTTATTAACCCTAAGCTTTATTATAATATCGGAGATGTTATTGCTATTACTAATATATATATTATATATATAGCTAAGGTTTATATTAATATAAAGCGAGCTTATATAGGTAGTTTTATATAAATTGAATAAGTTTTATAAAAGGTTAATTGGACCTTGTAAACTATTATTAATCGGCGTATGAGATATCCATCTTCAGAGTAGGAGCTTGTAAATCTTAAACTTAATATTAAATATAAGCTTAATAAAGTAAAGTTTAAGCTAGCTATACTTTTATTTTTATATAAAAGTTTAATATAAAAATAGAATAATATAATATTTAATTAAGTAAAGGCCTAAGTTAATATCGCCCTTAATTTTATAAATAACTTCACATAAGATAACGGAGATTACGGTGTCGGCTTTCTTGAAATAATGAAGGCGATGTATAAACGCTTTAGCTTTATATTATTAGCTGGCTTTTCTTTAAACAATGCATAATATAAGTACTAGTTATAAAAGAATGCTGCTATAATATAAATAAAGGGAATATATAAAGCGGATAAAAAATTACTAATTTATATAAAAAACTGGAAATCTCTTAATATATAAATTAATATAAAGTAAGATATAATTAATATTTAAATATAAGAGTATAAATAATATCGCGATTTTCTTAACCCTAATATCGCCATTTAAAACTTATATAATATCCTATAAGGATCTTAATATAATTTAATTAAGGAAATTAAGATATTTATAAAGATTTAGGGTTTCAGGGTAGGATATCATTAAAAAAGGGTATTATATAATATAGCGGGCGCAATGCCTTATAAAGATTAAAATACTACTTTTAAAGCTAAGGAAGATAATAACTCCTAATAAGAATTTAATGCTACTTAATAAGCGCTTTAACTTTAAGAGTTACGCGATAAATAAATATTTTAATTATCCCTTAATCACTTAAAGGGCGGTATTAGGCTCTAAGGATTAATTGGATTAACCTTAACGCTAAAGCTTATCCCTTAACCCTCCTTAATAGTATATATAAGAATATTAATCTATAGTATAGATGGAAATAGGATAATAATATTTTAAATTAATTAGTAAAGATTGGCTAGTCAGTAGCGGTTTAAATTTAAATAGGGCATTTAATAATTAGATTTTATTTATTAATAAAAATGGTTCATAGAAAGTATTTATTCTTTAATCATATTAATTAAATATTTAATGAATTATAATAATCTCCCTTATATAATATAAAAGAATATTAAGATTTATAGCTAAGATAATCTTATAAAGGCCCTTTATTTAGCATATACGTATTTATATAGGGGCGTATTAATGACGTTATTATATATTAGCGGTATTACTAAAGCGCTAGCGCTCAATGTATCTCTTAAGAGGCTAAACTTCATTACTTAAGAAGTCCTTAAGTATTTATATATATGAACCACCTAAATAGGTGAAAATAAGAGGTTATATATTAACGCATAACCTCATTAGCTTAAGCTAATTAATTAGCTTTTAAAATATATTTCCTCCGTCTATTTACGACGCTGTAGCTTATTATATCTTTAATTAATCTAGTAGAAAATAGTTATTAGGCTTGGACTAGCAATCAAAGTATTAAAGTAAGTTCTCGTGTCATTAAAGCGAACTAGGGCTCCTATAATTACGACGTAATTTATGTAACCTGCCCCTAATAAGCTCTAATAAGTATAAGCACTTAAAATAATATAATATATAATTATAATATTAGGGATATTAAGAGGCTCAGCAGTTATTTCTTAATATACTTTAAGGGCTGTTACATTAAAAATCGCTGCTAATATTTATTTTACAATAAATCCTATAAACCTTATCAAGTTCTCGTTATACAGTAAGTTCACCTTTAACGCACCTAATTAAAATATAATATATCAAAGATTTACGAAAATATAAAAAAATATTTAAAAAAGGTTTATTATATTATTTACAATATTTTAGGCTAGTAAGAAATAAACTTTTATGCCTTCCTCTTTATAATATATAATATTACTACTAATAAGATCTTATAGGCCAGTAAGGAAGCAGTTAAGGCGGTTCCGCTAAATGTTTATAATCGGAAGGTAAACGGCGTAAGTAGGGTTAACCTTATTGCTATAATTGTTGATGTGCTGGAAGATAAGATGAAGCGTGGTTAATATAATAGGGTCCTAAAAAGAATTGAGCTTTGTGGATTAGGTAGTACTTTCTAGTGGTTTGCGATTATGATCAGCTAATTTATTGCTTACATTGAATATTACCTTGTTCATCTTTGAATTTTGCTTGCTTTAGTCTGAATGCTGCTTGCTAGGGGTTGAATGCTGCTTGCTAGGGGTTGAATGCTGCTTATTAATAGTTGAATGCTGCTTGCTAGGGGTTAAATGTTGCTTGCCTAGGGTTGAATGCTGCTTGCTTAGTTTCAGGGGTTGCCTGCTTAGGGTTGATTGTTACTTGCTTAGAAGGAATATAATTCAACTTAGTTTATATAATTGTTTATTACTAAAGAATTTAGGCGCGTTTTCCTTTCTCTCCTCTTGCTATAAGGTTTATAAATTGTAAATTCAGCTGGTGAAATGATTGTTATTTTAATTAAAATTTACTTATAATATAAGTTTACTTAGGGGTTTAATTAATAAAATAATAATTATAAAAATAATATTTATAAATCTTTTAATTTCTATAAGTTAAAGTTTAAAATCTACATATGCCTTATATCGCAGATATAATATAGGATTTTTATTAAAGGGCCCTTTTCCTCTCTTATATAGCTTAGGTAGAACTTAAAAGTCTACCCCTAACATAGTTCCTTAAGTTAATTATATGCTTACCTAATATATATACCTTTATAGTTGTATTCTCTTTTATTATATGGATTTTCACCGGAGTTTATACCTTCGCGGGCATATAAGTTTTCGTAAATATGTAAATCTTAGTCTCCTTCAGCATATATACCTTCATATATGCATTATCCTTTATATAAATCCTCATTTCTAAAGTTCCTTTTATTACTTTCCTTAGCCCTACCTAAGGGTAAATCATCTCATAAGTAAAGTTAAGTTATAACTTAATTAAGCACCTTTATATAACTGCGGCCTTACCTCAAAGGGGCTACAACAACGTTAAGGTTTATTAACGCCTACCTACTAATTGATTTATTTATAACAAAAGCCTTAAGGCAGCTAGTGAGTAGGGGCATAATGCATTTTAAGCAGGAAGCGGCATGGATAAAAAGTCTTGCAAGCAATATAATATTATTATCCTTCGCACTAAAGGCGATATCGCGGCCGCTTATCTCGCCTTCTAATTATTCTCAATAATAATCTAGCATTTAAGGTAACGGCAGAATATTAATATAAGGTTGGCAGTTTATAGCAAGAATAGGCGAGTTATAATAAATCAATGCAGCAATTTATATATGAAGATTAAAGCTTTTCAAAATCGCAAGTTTAATATACTAACGTCTATAAATTTATGATATTTTAAATAAGCTAGCTAAAGTTATAAGTAAAACATCGAAATAATTTAAATTAATTAAATCTAAATACCTAAGCACGAATCCATATAAAGGCTTATTCATTAAAGGAGGATATCTCAAGGTATACATAATATATAGCGAAGTAAGTCCTTTTAATTAAAATAACCGGGGTTCCTTAATTAAAGCAGATA
The DNA here is from genome assembly GCA_037177825.1 of Diaporthe sp. P3_1W. Taxonomy (NCBI): domain Eukaryota; kingdom Fungi; phylum Ascomycota; class Sordariomycetes; order Diaporthales; family Diaporthaceae; genus Diaporthe; species Diaporthe sp. P3_1W. The sequence goes on from JBAFXB010000008.1 coordinate 566,052, forward strand.
AAGCCTTTATAATAATAATAACAGTCTTTAGGTAGACGTCTGGTTATTATCTTATATATAAGCCGTTTATATAAATAAAAGGACTTTAAATTAAGTCCTTAATACCTTTATACGCATAATAACCCCTCATTTAATGCTCTATTTAACGGACCCTATGGTTCTCAACTCTTATATTTTAACCTTATAATATAAGGCAGAGAGAGTATTAAGCTGGACGCTAAGACTGCTAGTTGAATCTATTTACGGAGGCAAATCGCTATGGATCTTTATTACAAAATGGCCCCTCTTTTAAGATATATATAAGATTAAGGAGCATATTTACCTTGCTATTATATATACGCTGGGCCTCCTTAATGCAGCTTACTTAATGTGCTTTAAGAATATAATACCCTAAATAAGCTTAAGGTATTAATTAAGTATTTTAGTTTTAATTAATACTTTAGCTATGTTTTATTCTGGGGGATAATACAAGATAATAAAGGCTAAGAGAGAATATCGCTGCAGTGAGAGGATTATAAATACTAATTATATCTATAGTAAGACGTTTAAGCGCCGCTGGAATTTTAAAAGATATATTAGGCTCATCTATTAATTAAACGGCCTCAGGGCGATTGTATTCATTTACCTTACGGCTGATTTATTCACTACAGTAAGCCCGATAATAGGCCTAAAACTAATCATACCTTTTAATCCTAGCTCACGCAAAGAGGATAACCGCCTTAGTCTTTAGGCCACCCTAAACGCCATATAGGATGCTAAAGCCACTGGCAATAATCAGCGGCATTGCAGCTACTGTAATCATAGCCGCGGTTAGGATCGCTCCCTTTATATACATCTTATCTTAATATATAGTATTAAGCATTCTTTAATATACTTAAGGCAGCAAAAGGTAATTTCTTAGCTGATTAAGATAGCGAAAAATGCCTATAATAATCATATAAGTAAGCTTATAAGCTCTTAGGGCTTTAGGCCCTTCTACATCAATACCTATATTTTAATACCCTTAAATTAAGTAAGTATCCTCCCTTTATCTTTAATAGAACGGTTCTCCCATAAGAAATACCCTAAGATTAATAACCCTTATATAATAGGTATTTAAAAGAAATACAGGATGGAATTAAATATAAGCTGACGCCTAAATAAATATATAAGGAATCTAATTATATAATTTATTTATCTCATATTATTATATAGTTTCAGGATAACGCATAGCTTAGGTCTAGCATTTATCTTAATAACCTTTTAAAGATAAGCCCCTTTTAACGTCACGATATAAGATTATAACCCTTTATTATTCTTTAACCCTCCGAATCCTAATTAAGCTTTATTAACGTATTTATATTAAGGTAATTACCTATGCTATAACTTCTTTTATTACATCCCTTTATATTTAACTTATAAGCTTAGCAAGGTAAATTAAAGTAGAATTTAATGTACCAATAAAGCTAAGCGCCTTCGCTAAGAACAATATATAATATTAGCAGTGTATTAGCTCTACGATCCGCCATACCTCCTTTAAGTTAATCTTTAATCCTAAGAACCCTTAATCCCTATTATTAAATATATATAATATATCATACTTATAACTTATAAGCGGATTCTAATCTAATTTTAAGTCCTTTGTTAATTACTAAGCCTTAATCCCGCCCTTAATGCTCTCTATCATTCGCACTAATATATATTGCTGATATTTAAATTAATAGCCCCTCTAACTTTTTACAATAATATTCCTACCATTATAATAAATAAAGATAATCTCTTTAACCTCGCGAAATATAAAGAAAGGATCTTAAAGCCAAAGCTTATATGCCCCTTTTATCCTAAGATTAAATTATTTAATAACATAATTAAGTATTAAGGATATATCATATATTAATATAGTAAAGTAGTGGATAGGAATTAGCTTTAAAAGGTATAAAGCGCTGCTATAAAATAAAAGTAATATTATTCCATTATTAACCCATATAAAGATAAAAATTAACTTATAATAATAAGGATTCGCTAAATATACGGTAATAACTTCACCTAATAAAATGTTATAATATAGGGATTACATCCCTAAGCAACTTAAATACCGGCATCTACACTAAGTCATACTTATAAATATATAAAAAAGAGTAAGGTAAATACTTTAAATCTATCTACTTTTTTTTAAAGCTTAAAGGCATAAATTTAATAATTCTAATAATTTAAAACAAGCTATATATAAATCTAAGGCTCAAAACAGCCTAAGAAATCTACGATCTTTTAAAAAGTGAAAGTAAAATTAATATAATAAAAGGGAGTTTTAGTAGTTTCTCGCTATTTATATCATAATTACTTTTAATATTAAGATTTAATATTATAAGCTAAATGCTTACCTTTTATTAATAAAATAAAGAGCTTATCTGAATTTATATAAATAGTAATGTATATAATCTAATAGGATGTTGAAATAATTATTTATAATAACCCTACTTTTAACTCTTAAGCCCTAAAATAAGACTTAGCAGATTATACTTAGCTTAATAAGAATTATTATAATACTAAGCCATATAATTAATTAATAAAGTAATCACAGCAATAGGCTTAGCTTTAGCAGCCTTTATTGCAGCTTCTACCGCTCCTCATTAACTTATAATATCTTACTTCTCATTCATAAAATTAATCCTATAGCTATATTACCTAAGGGTAAAGAGGGTGAGGCCAGATAGTAAAGTAAATAAAGAAGCCTTATATTAATCTTGCTAAATAACGGTAATAATTTTATAAACTATTTATTTCCCTTTAATTAAGCTCTTAAGGCTATACCTAGGTGTATTATTATATATCCTATAAATAGGTTTATTAAATGTTATTAGCTAAATAATAGTTAACCCTTAAGTTGTTATTATTAGGCTAAAAGGTAGGCTTTAATTAATTAATAATATTATATTATCTATAGATGCGGTCGCTTTAAATAAAGGGGTAAGGATTTACCTTATATGTAAGTGCCTAGGAAATTTAAAGTATGTAACTCTATATAATAATTATAGGTCATATATAATTAAATCTATATTATTAAAAAAGCGAAGCCTTATATATAATACCTTAAGTGTTTTTTCTAATGTATATATATTACGCCTCTCTTTAAGTTAATTATATTGAATATTAAAAATAGGGCCGCAGGCTATTTTAATTAAAAGGAATTTTAAATAGCTAGTATATTAAGAGGTTGCTTAAGGAAAGGGTATCTTTTATATTTTTAAGAATTTAATAATTGCTTTAATTATATATATATTAATAATTACGTTTAATTAATATGGCTTATAATAAAGAAAGTAGCGATTAAGGCTTAGGATAAAGTATTTATAAAGGAATTATATAGCTGATTTAAATATAAGTTTTAATTTTATATACGGACCTACTTCTTTATATCCTTCTCCTAATTATAGCTAGATTTACATTATCATTAATTAAATAGCGGCTATATTATTATTAACTGTTAATAGCTAAGGGGTAGTTATATTTATAAGAATGTATTATTATAAGTAGGTGTATGTATATAAAATCTTAAAACGATATTTAAACTAATAGCTGTAGATATAAGCGGGTTGCGAGATGTTAAGTATAGGCTTAAAAGAAATAATTAAGGCTATGAATTATCTTTATTCTATATTTAATTATCTTAAAGTAAAGATTACCCTTAAATTTAAATTATATTTTAAGAGTATTATATAAGATAGAAGGAAGAATTAAGGTAAGTAATAAAGTAGTTTAATTTTTAATACTATAATAATTATAACTTTAAATAATTAGGTAGCTTATATTTATCTTACTAAAAGCTTTTAAGCACTAAGCCTAAAGTCTATATATTGCTTTTATGGTTTCTCCGCCATTTAATAAGCTAGATATAAATTATAGGAGCCTAAGCCTTACTCTTTTTCCTTTATATATAGCTTAAATTTAATCCTGAAACTTAATGGGTGATTATATTAAGTTGAGGTAGTTAAAGATGCATTTCCTTACTTATAACCAACCGCTATTATATCGCTGGAGTTCTTTAAGATTAGACCTTATTTACCTGGTAGCATTAGGATTATAATTAGTAAAGCTGGGCTATTAAAAGAGGAGGGTATATTATAATTATATATATTAAGGTTATATAGTACGCCTATAAACTCCCTATATTATCCTTTTAAAATTAAAGTAATTGCTTATTTTTTAAATTTTTTAATTATAGTTGATTCTATATATATTTAATTTATTGCCTTTTATGAATATTACCCTGGATTTAAGGCCTATTCTCCCTTACTGCGCTATAATGGCTTATATATACCAGCTTAGGATCGTGGGTGTATTATGTGAGTACCTATGCTATGTTAGCTGCTTCCCTCTACCTTATTTAACCACGGAACTTTTAATTAATGAACCTTAATTAGCTTAGGCTTTTTTTTAAGCTATAAGGAGTGCTTTAGCCCTTTAACCTATAAGGTAGTGCTCACTAACATTCTGAATATTAGGAATAAGATTATAGGTGTTATATTATTTAAGGATGGTATTATCTTTAATTAAATTTAAAGGTATAAGAATTTTACCATATATTTAGCGGCTATGCAGGAGCTTTGCCTCAGCTGTATCATTAAGGTAAAGATTTTTAAAACCTTCTTTAATTTAAGCAACTTAAAGTTTAATATTAATTTCAATATAAATCGCTAGTAATTTATTAAAAAGGCTTTTTATTAAGCTAAGTAAGGCTATAATTGTTATGTTAAGACATTAATTAGTTATATTAATATTACCTATATATATTAAGATCCCTTTATTTTATTAATGGTTGCATTAATATGCTGATACCCGCTTAATTAACAGTGGAATGTACCTTATAAGAGATAAAGTTAAGCCTTGGCTAGGTGAGAAGTATCTCCTTATAAAATAATAGGTTCCTTTTTTTAATAAAAAGGGCGTAGCTATAGTAGACCTAAATAATAATATATATAAAGGATAGGTTAATAAAATTACTTAGGATAAGCTAAAGGCTTACTTAGCTTAAGGATATTAAGTTATTATTAAAATAATAAATATAAAGGAGGGAGATTTTGAAAAGTGGTATAATTAAATAAAGAAGCGCTGTAATTAATATAATGGTAATGCTATATGCTGGGCTAAGGATGAGGCTGAGCAGGTTTTAATAGGTTGTTATAATAATAAAGAGTAAGATTTAAAGCTTAAAAGATAAGAGTTTATAAGACGGCTTAGCTTATAAGGAAAAGGAGGTTATAAAGGGTATTATAAAGCTTATAAGGTTAAAAGATATAAAGGCTATTAATTTACCTTTCTTAAAGGGCTTTTAATTTAACTTTCTTTAACTTAATTAAAATAAGCTTTGCCGCCCTTTTTAATACTAAAGTAGCTTTAAGCTTAAAATAGCTATAAATAACTTATTCAAAGGTTATTATTTGAGAATAACTTGTTAAATTTAAAGTTATTATTAATTAAATTTAATGCCTTATAATGGCTGTATTAAGCTTAATATTAATGCTAATATTCTCTTTATATAACCGCTTAGATTTTACCTTATAGTTAATTATTTATCTCTATTAATTAATTCTATAAGTGCTTAAAGTATTATTAAAATAAAGAAAATCTTATTATTTATGATATTTTAAGGTATTAATATGAATTATAATTAAGTTAACCCTTGCTTATTTATATATATAAGTTTAAATTCTTATTAATATATATTATTATATTTATATTTTTATTTTCTTTATATACTTTTAGGATTTATATTATTAGCGGGTTATAAATTAATGGTATAGGATGAATAATGGATTTAAAGATAAGGTGATTAATGTTAAGGGCATTATTTATACAGGGTATATCAAATTATAATTCTGGATTGCCCCAGGAGTCTTTTATAAGGAGCTTAACTTTAAGGATTTTGCTTTAACTGGCTTTAAAGTAGCTGTAAATGCGCAATAAATTAAATAAACCCCTTATGCTATAGCGATAGGTAATGACATTAATAAGCTTAACCCTAATATATATATGCATAATATGCTATAATATCTTGGTATTAGTATAAGATATAAGGCTTATTATAATATAATAAAAACTTTTATAAGCTTAATAATAAGTAGTTATAATAAGAAGAGTTTAATAAAGGGTTATAGGCTTAATAAATGTCTTAATGTGAAGATGATTTTTAGGGCTAGCTTTTATGACCTTTCCAGCTTCACTATATTTATAAGTTTGCTTCTATCTACTAATTTTATGCTTTTTAAGGCTAGATATTAACTGCGGAATAATTTAAATTTGCTAAATAATATTATAAATAATATAATAGGGATTAAATAGAAATATATAAGCTGCGGTTTAGCTAAGGGCTGAATAGCTTTGCAATAATAAGTTTATGCTCTTTAAAATGGCTTCCCTTTTCCTTATAATGTTATAATCTCCTTACTAACCTATCTAAGCGTAACTAGCTTCCCTATGGCCCGCTACTAAAGGCTGTATATTAGCAAAGAGTTTGTCGCTATATAAATATAATATGAGCATAATAGCATTTTATATTATTTAATTAATATTTATTATTAAGGAATCTTTATATTAATTAAATATTAAATTATTTATAACCTTTATTATATTTATAAAAGATATTCTTAAGCTATTATTACGGATTTTAAATAATTTAAAATAAGATTAGCTGCTATTAGCTAAGCATAAAGCTAATAATATCACGGGTTAATACGCTAAGCTTATTAATAACCTTATCTATTAATACTATAAGGGACTCGGAATTAATATTTACCTAGTTATTTAATTAATTGCTTTGGAACTTAACCTTAAGGCTGAACCATTATATATTAATATAAAGATGGTTGGTAAGATCTTTCTTTACGCTATTAGGTATAATATTAAGGAATAAGCTGCCTAAATCCATAAGGCCATATAGGAAATGGATGCTTGTAATGAAAATAACTATTTTATTATATTTATTAATGCTTATCGCGATTTTATAAGGGAGCGGCTTAAGTAAAGCTTATAGCAATAAGTGGGTATTAATTATGTTTTTAAGCTTCTGGATTAGCTTATAAATGCGGTTATAAATAATAAGCTTATAAATATCCTTGCTTAGCTATATGGTGTATTAAATAGCTGCAAATTCATTTAAGCGTTGCATATTATACTTAAAGATGTTTACCTTAGGGTGGGAAATATCTTCCTTAAATCGTAATATAAGTAGGTAGGCCTTATCTTAAGGTCCCGCTTATGCCTATATATAATATATTAGGCGCTTACTAATTTAAATATCGCTATAAGTAAGGATAACCTTAGCATAAAGCTATTTTCTTGCTTTTAGCCTTAGGACCCTATTGTATAGGCGAAAGGATTTAATGCCTTTTTAATATTCGTCCTAAAGTATATCGTGGGTAGATATAGCATGAAATGGTTTAATTTATACTTTATTAAATGGAAGCTTAACGGTAAAAGGATATAATTATATATAAAGTTAATTAGTTAAAGCGATATATGTTTTTAATAATAATCTTTAGATGGTATAAACTGGACTTATATATATAGTGATAGCTTATTAATAGGCACCCTAGCTTAACACCTAAGGGATGCCTTTTTAAATAATAAGCCCGGCGTGTGTGTTTTTATTATGCTTAATAAAGAGATATTTATTTAGGATTTCGCTATAAATAAGGTCTTTTTATTTATTGCTTATAATCCTAAGCATTTATATAACGAGATGAAATGGCTTATTTACTTTATATTTAATATAATTATGCTGAATAATAAGCCTTATACTATATATACTCTTAAAAGCCGCTGGAGAGCAATGAATAGGGTTATAATTAGAATTAAGAATCGGCTTAAAAAGTATATAGCTATGTTTATAGCAACGGCGGAGGACCTTAAACGAGTTACCTAAATAAATACATTAAGCGGCGCTAACGGTGTATTTATTAAATGCGCCGTATCTATATATTAGCTTAGATTTTAAAAGTATACCTAGGTGGAGGTGAATATAAGGCTAGCTTTATCTGGATGAATTGGGTAGCTATTTACCTTTTTACATTTAAGAAATATAAGTTAAGGGTATAATATGAATATATTTACAGAAGATTCCTATATTAGCTTTAGCTTTTACTTAAGATAGCTTTTTATATTTACTTTATAAGATAGAATTATAGGTATAACGGTGGGATTATTAATAATTATATTATTTTATATTTATCCTCCCCCTGCTAATTATAATAATAAATGGGAAGTATAGCCTGTGGGTGAAATATATGTCCCTAAGAAGGGCACCTTATTATATTTAGGAGTTGGTATATATGATAATATGTTTATTATCCCTAGCCTTTATTATTATATTTATTATTATTATATATTTCCTTTGCCTTATAATTCCTATTACTTGATATTAAGATGCTATTTTAACGCCTAATATTTATTTAATAATTATAGCCTTTACTTTAAATGAGTATATAAGGTGTGGATAATATATATACTCTTATAAAGCCGTAAATAGTCCCTTTATATAGCAGTAAATATTTAAAGATCCGATGCTAAATATTATAAGGTGCTAATAATAATGGATTAGCGATTAAAGTCGTAAATATTAAAGAGCTTAATAAGCTTTATTATTTATAAGGTAGGTGAAAAGGCTCCCTATCATTATTTCATATATAGCTGCCTATAATTACTATTATAATGAATTATAGCCTTTGATATTTTAATGTAACGGTAATATATTATGAAGTTAATTAATCTAATAGTTAATTAATGTGGTTTTTATAATAATATAACTTTTATATTACTTGAAATAATTAACTTAAAATAGTTATTATAATCTTTTAGCCGAGCGGTATAATTTTTAAGCAGTATTTATAAGCCTTATCTTAGTTTATCAGCCGGCATATTTTACTTACTGGCAGTAATTAAGCGTTGTATTAAGTGTCATTTAAAGAGCTATTAATTAAGGACCTATAATAAAAGGAATATAAGTTTTAAATAGTAAATTATGTTAAGTTTTAAATAATTATTATTTTAAATAAGATGTTGCTAAGGAATTACTTTATTTAAAGAAAAGTATAAAAGATAAGAAATATTAAAAATTTCAGAATCTCTTTATATAAAAAATAAAGATATATTTTATTTTCAAGGCATTATTTATTAACCCTCTTTAAATAGCTATGCTCTTAATTTTAAGAGGCTACATATTATTATATTTCTCTAAAATTAGCCCTAGATATATTAATAGTTAATTATTATATACAATAATTCCCTATTCTTCAAAAGGTACTCTCAAAGGTCTGGATATATTATTAAAAGGAGCGATTTAATATATAGGCTAATTATTAGCCTTTTAACTATTTCTAAAAGTTTAATAGCGTAGGGGATTATCTCCTAATACATAATAATTAATTATTATTTATTTATTACTTTATTAAGTTATAAGCTTAGCGTTATTAAAAATATTATAATTTATGGGAATTATTATTAATATTATTTATATAATTATTTTAATACCTAAAAACCTTAAATATTAATTATTATAAGGCTAATACTGCGGATTATCGCTATACCTTTCAATAATTACCATAGCTAATTATAATCTAAGATAAATCCTTTTACTTTATTTAATATATTGCTTTACTTACTTTTTCGCACTAATTAATGCTAAATATTATTCATTAAATCCTTTATTTAATATCCCTATTAAACATTAAAACTTTCCTTAAATATTATCATAATAACTTTTAATTTTAAGCTTAATTTATAATTATTACTAAGGCTTAATTTAAAAGGTGAAATTATTTAAACCAGCATTTTACTTAAATATAAAGTTTTCTATTTTATTAGCCTGAGAGAAATTATTATTAATATAAGGGCTTAATTCATTAGTAAAGAGTAATTAATAAAATAATAATACCTTAACAATTAATTAATTATAATATTCCTAAGTATAATTTATTATAACCTAATAACTTATTTTAATTAATAATTTAGCTGCCGCGTAATAAATATTAATTGAATCGTAATATTAGTAGTTTAAATATTTATCTCTTTTATTAACTCATTATATTATAATATAAAAATAGCACTAATTTATAAAAACGCTTAAATGCTTTTTAATAGTTTTAAATTTAATTGTACTTTAAAACCTCGATATTAAATTATTTAAAAAGTTATTAAAAAGTCTCTTTAAAAATAATAAGGTAAAATGTTTTTTCTTAATAATATTACTTGATTTTATAAATAACGTTATTAATAACCTTAATAGTTATAATATTTTAAAATCTTTTAATATTAAATTTAAAATATTGAATATTATTATTTAATTGACGCTTAATTTTTAAAAGGCTATGAAAGGGGTGATTAAGTGATTGCTATAAAAAAGGAGCTGAATTTGCTGCGAGATATAGTAATATAAGAAGAGGTTCCTGCTTAATGAATTAATATGTTGTTAATTTACGGTGGGCTTATATTAAGAAGTTTAACGCTAAAGATAATCCCTCTAATGTAAGGCTTAACTCACTGTGTAAGGCTTTAATTGGATTTATAAGTGGATTATAATTATATTTATATCCCTATCGCTAGATATAAAAGTATGCGTTTAATGATCTGAATTATAACTTTAATTAAATTAAACATCTTTTAATTTAATATTAAGACTGCCTATTTATATAATCGCCTAAATTATAAAATCTATATGCAGCTACTCCCTAGCGTCCTGCTAAGATTTATAAAAGCTATTTACAGCTTAAAGCAATAAGGGTATAAGCGGTTTAGGATGTTATTCGCTGAAATCGTTAAGTATTACTTAATTATGCCTAATCATCGTTTAATGTATATATTTTTATTGGAAAGAATATTATTATTATTGTTTACATTAAGGATATGTTGGTAGTGGAAACGTTTGAATCTGCTGCTTTATTTAAGGTGATTTCGTTTAAAAGTTTTAAATGCATTGATATAAGACTCTGTAAATATTTGTTGGGACTTGAAATCTGCTAAAGTCTTAATATAATCTCCATTTCGCAAAGGGGCTACGCTGAATGTGCGTTGTTATGTTCTGGTATGCTCGAGGTGAATGGCTAATTTGCTCTTATGGGTTTAAATTTGTCCCCCTGCTAAAAGGAAGAAGATAACTAGCCTATTAACTTCGTCCCTTATTAGTTTAATAAACTTCCTTATCATAAGTATCTAAATTGACTTTAACTTTTCAATAGTAATGCTATTAATATATAATGCTAAACTTATTAAAAGATATTTTACTGTAGTAAATAGGGTGCTTTATTATATGAAATAAACGCTAAATTATAAGTTGGTTTACCCTTAATGACCACTTCATGCCTCTCTTAATACATATAGCGATACTTTATATAATATTAATCTAAATATTTAAAGGTATTTTAACGGATATATATAATTTATTAATAGTTTATCTATCGGCTTATTATTGAAAAGATAATTAATGGTAATAAAATTAACCTTTAAGGCGGAATATATAATATATTTATTAGCGTTATTATATCTATATTAGATGATTTAAGCTTTAAAGGATCTAAAAATCGGGTATATTATGTGTTTAATAATGCCATATATTAATAACTAATTTATATTAAACCTTATTTAAAGCAAAAAGTTAATGCTTAATTAAAATATATAGTCATGCATTATTACCTTATATGTAAGGGTTTTATAAATATTTATAACGTTAAGTATATTATATTAAAAGAAAACCTTGTAAGTATTTCTATAAAGGCATTGTTAAAGCTAGCGTTTAAGCAGCTATATAGTAAATTAGGATTGTGAGATTAAGGATGGATTATATTAATAATGATATTCAAATAGTGGGCTAGAAGTAATGCGGGTGGAATATGTTGCTATTAATGCTAATATCAATATATTAAGCTTGGTATGTATTATAGTGGAATACTTGGATATATATTTTTAAATATTAAATATTATATCCCTTATTATTATTAAATATAATAATTATAATAAAGGGTATGTTAAGAGGAGTGGTTTAATGTATGGGTTAATTATTAACCTTTTAAATAAGCTTTTTTTAAGTTTAAGAGTGGGAGGAATCTTCTTAATATAAAATATTTAATTATTATTTACTTATTTCTATATTATATATTACTTTTAAAATGTGAATATATATATATTAAAGATTCTATTTTTTATTCTTAATTATATAAGATATCCTTTTTAACTCTATCCTTATTTAACTAAGGCCTTCCTTATATCATTACTCTAAAACAACTTTATTATAATTTAATATCTATAAGTTCTAAAGCTTATTAATATTTTTATATATATAAATATAATCTTTTAAGTATTAGCTTTTTTATGCTTTTCTATATATATGAGTTAATGGTATATATATCGAGTTATAGAGTTACTTAATATTTTTAAAGGAAGAGTGTAATGTTTATTTATAATATTAATCCTATTAATACGTAAACTTATCAACTTTATTTAGAAATTTCATAAGATAATCCTTAGAATAAATTCTTACTTACTTTACAAAAATACTCTCTTATAAATATTCGCTATATTACTTATTATTATTAAAAGGCTTTTTAATATAATTTAAATTAAGCTTTATTTATTTAAAGCTCTGCTCTTAGCCTTATTCTTAAATGCTATATTAATTATTCAGCCTAGCTATTTTAGGGGTAGCTGGTCCTATTTACCCCCTGGATTATGCAGTGTAATTAAAGATTAATTTTAATATTTATTTTTTTTTTTTTTTCTTTTCTTTTTCTTTTTTTTTTCTTTATTTTTAAGAAAGTATTTAAAGTAATATTAAATTATATTTTAAGTTTTAAAATCTCCCTTAAGCCTCCTTTTTATAAACTTTATTAAGTTTTTTATATTAAGCTTTTCTTAAAGGGTGATATTTTAAATTGCTTAATTATATTACCTTTAAGACTTTAGTATAAAAATACTTTATTAATGTCCCTTATATAAGAAAGGCGGCAGCTTACCCTTATTATTTATATTCACAGAGCCCTTTAAGATTGCCTAAATGAGCTCCTAATCCCTGATCTCCTTTTCCTTTATCCGCCTATGCCTCTTTACCAACTTGCTAAGTGCGGGAGTATATAGCCCCTTGCTGCCAGCAGTGATTATAAGTGGCGGGTTCTAAGCGCCATTAGGGTGGTGCTGCCCAGCGCTAATATCATGGGATGGTATATTTAGTAACGGGCCCCTTAAGACCTTTAAATGATAGCCTCTGGGGCTGAAGGGGGTGGTAGATTTATGGGTATAGCTAAATAGGTGTAAAGGTGCATATTAGCTAGGGTGAGCTGGATGCTAGCAGAGATTATAAGCACCGCCCGCTTGCTTAAGCTTTAAAAGAAGTGGTAAGTTCATTATCTTTATATCGCCCTAGCCTAAAGGAGCCTAGTATTAACCCTGCGACATATTATTATAGCTATAGCTTATCATTAGCTCACCTTATAAGAAGGACAAGCTATAGGAGTTTATTAAGCTAAAGAAATTAGTTAAGCTGGATATTAAGGTTGCATTAAATAATGATATCGTATTCAAGCTATAATTAATATATGATGGTGATAGTGTTAAGGTTTATAAGCTTGCTATGAATTTAATTAAATGCTTCTAAATAGGGATGTAATCTCAGGCGTTAAAAGAAGCTTAGGCAGCCAGTATCTATAAGGGCTAAGGTTATACAGCGCCCTTTTATAGTAGTTAATGGCCTTTAATAACACGCTTATATTGCCGCCACAGCTAGGGCTTTATGGCCTTTTAGCCATCATCCTAGCTTAAAAGAGGGATGCCTTTAGTTGATAGCGGTTAATAGATACTAACCTTTTCTATCAAATCTTTATAAATAATAATGTAGTTCTTAGTGTTAAGCGCCTGGAATTTGTAGTGTATTAATATAACGATTTTTAAGTGTATATAAACTTAAAATAAGGGGTTTTTAGGGAAGTGGTAGTTAATGAACCTCTCAAGGTTCTTAAATGCGAGCTGCTCTGCTCTATTATCATCAATATAGGTGATGGCTAGGATATTGTTTAGCGTTGCCTCATAATAGGCTATTTATTAATATATTATATAATAAGACCTCTTCAGCCAAGGGATTTAGGTTATTCACCCTTTATTATAAATAAGCATAGCAACCTTAATGCCTTTTACCTCCTATGGATGATATTAGCTTTTAAGGTTTAATGGGTGTAGGTAATAGGGTGGGCATTAGCTGACGAACCTTTGCTAAATTCTATGAGCTTATGCTGGGTGAGGAAGCTTAAATACTAAAGGATTAAATTCTTTGCTTTAATAAAAGCGATGGATTATTTATAGCATTTCCTTCCTTACTTTTTATATAATAATTAGGAATATAGATTAAGCGGATGGAGCTAAGGCGCTGCTTAGCTTGTATAGGTGAGAAGCAATAAGGAAAAGCTAAGCTATAATAAGTGCTATTTCAATATCATTCGCGATTAAAGAAGCTATTAGCCTAAGTATTACATTGTGTTAAAATCGCGGTACTCTTATATTAATATGTATATAAGCTAGTAACAGGATAAAGGAAAGCAGGGTAGTGTTAGTTATAAGGAATTTAAAAGGTTATTATTAAAGCTGTCACTAAATAGCACCCCTTTAAGGCTCTTTCTTCTTCCCTATCACTAATTTAGGGGGTTTACAGGTAATCATCAGGAGGGGGGGAGCCTAGATAAATAGGATAGCCTTTAGCGGGCTGCCGCTAGCCTATGCTTTATAATATACCCCCCTAAAGAAAAGGCCTAAGCTAAGGCTTAACGCCTAGGCTTATTAATTAATGCTATTTCTATATATCTATTAGCTGAGTTAAAGTACCCTTATATAGCGTATGGGGTGAAATAGGGTGAGTATTTATAAATAAAGGCATTAATAAAAACATTACTAAGTATAATTTCTCAGGGATATATACAGCTAAAGGACTCTTCATGCTAAAGAAGTATTTCTTCTTTATTTAAAAAGGATATATATGCCTATATCATCTAACTGCAATAGTTTTTTAACGTTAAATTAATCTAAGTTATATTTATTAATTAATTAACGCTAAGAGATAAAGTGAATCGTCCTACCTTAAGGCTAAGTCTAGGTATCTGCCGTGGTGCTTTAATTATTACGGCTCTGCTTAAAGGCTTATAAGGCGGCGGCAGTCCTAGCTACTAGCTTCATTTTCTTTACCTATATCTTATATACCTTAAGCTCGGCCTATAACGGGCATACCACCCTTTGCACCAATATCCAACTTCGCAATATCTTATTAAAATACACCTACAAGTTATCAACAATAATTAAGACCCTCCGCAATCATTACCCCTTATAAATCTAATAACATTAATATTAAGATATACTAAGGGGCAACCTCCCCCTTATAAACCTATTCAAGCTCCTTATAAATCTAACTTTGCAAATCTATATTAAGCTAACTACCCCAACGGCGATCCTGGGGCGGGGCTTGGGCCTTATCAATATAACTAAATATATAAGCGCTATGCCCTCCTCCCTTAGCAGCTAATTAATTCATAACTTAAATTCACTAATTACCCCCGCTTTATATATAAGCTTACTATCTTTAATATAGAATTTACTACTATTAAAGGCATAAAGTGCCGGCTTATCAACTCATATTATTTCATCTTAAAGTCGCTATAACTTACTGCACTTAAATATAAACATCTAGCTTAAGAGTTTAAATCAGCAGGGCATATATATAAGCTCGCTATCTAGGGCCTTAAGGGCCTTACATATAAGCTTAAGCGGCTAGAATTTATAAACGGCATCGGCTGCAGCTAAGCTAACGCAACGTAATAAAGGATTAAGATTATTAAAGCTTTTTCACAATATCTTATATATAGCTACGCCGGCTAAATATTGGGCCCTTAGCCATTATTACTAAATATATTTAAATTAATAGTCTTCAGCCTGCTGCGCCACGCTAATAGCGCAAGCAATGCAGCTAAGGAGCACCTTTAATTGCTTATAAATAACATCATCACAGTGCTTCGCTAGGGTGAGTTATTGCTAAAAAGTTTAATTACGGTGCAACGCCAAGCGGGTTAGCGCCAGCTGCTTTACGGTAGGGCTACGCTATAACTATCCTACGATACATCACAGCTGGCCCGAGTCTGGTTAAAGCTGGCGATAGATGTTTTCCTCGCGTGGCAGCTTTTTCACGGCATCATTAGCCCCTTTATCAAATGGGTTACTAAAGTTAACGCCGCCCTTCTTAACATTAAAATAAGTATTGCTGCCCTCACAATAAGGCTTTCACTGCTTAAATCCTATAGCTAGGTCACTTTACCTTTTTAAATAATAAAGCTAGAAAGCGGCAGCATAACTTTATTTATATATTAAGATATACTATCAGCGGGTTTAGTTAAGGTAGTAATTAATTATATAATTAACGAAATATATCGCTATAAATACCTTATCCTTTAAGCTATCTTATATTTATTTAAATATAATAAATAAGGGCCTAGAGATTAACTTAACTAAACTAAAGATACAGCCCCGCATTAAGTGCTCTTAATGCTTAGCTAAGATGCTAAGCTTAGCTAATTAGGCTGATAAAGTATCTCAATTAAGCACTAAGCTTAAATATTATAAAAATATATTCTCTCACCCTCCGCCCCTTACTCTTACTCATCAATACTTTTTCTAATACCTTTTTTAATACCTATTTAATTACCTTCACACTAACCCTTTACTTTACATTAAAAAATCAGCATAAACCTTACTGCGCTAATGGTACCTTAAGCCTTATTATTATATCGCTCTAGATTTAATATGCCTTTCATCTTTTAATAGCTTAATCTATATTAAACGCTATAATAAGCTTCCCCCCCCTCCTCACCATATATAAATTATCCGCCAGGCGGTGCTTAAAGGCTAAAAGGGTAGACAAAGGGACGAATATATTAAGGATACGCCCCTTTACAATTACCTATTCTTTAATACCCTTTCGATTTTAAAAAGCTCCGGCGAAGGGTAATTTATATAACAGGGGGAAGGGGTTAATAATTATAATAATTCACCTAATAGAATATAATAAGCCGCTATAAATGCATAAGTATAATAATTCAAGGCGGTTAGGTCAAGCATATATAAGCGTTAGTTTCAGCCTTAGGAAGAGCATTATTAATGCTACTAAGCCTAGAATAGTATTACTTATAACTCAAAAATAAGCGCAGTAATATAAATACATAATTAAGCCTTTAAGCCCCTCCCTTTTTCTTCATTTTTATACTTTAAAAAAGTATAATTCCTTAGTTTTAATTATATTTATACATAAGGCTATGTTTACAAGGATTTAATTTATAGTGCTTTTATATTACTAGATTTATTATTAAATGCATTATTTTTTACTACTTTTATTAATCATAATATAAATACCTTGCTTTTAATTATACCTCTCCCTAATAATTTAATTATCTAATATATATATTTTTATAAATATAATTAGCGTTATAATTAGTTTTAATATAAATATCATAAGGAAATCTAAATAAAATGGTTTTAAAATAAGCTTGCTTCCTATGCCTCAGCCGTATTATACATTAAATGGCTTCGCTAATCGGTTTTCAATATATCTTCTCTATCCGCTTATACAGGCGCTTATTATATATATAATACTCTTTAAAGGAAGCCTATAATCTATCCTTTTAATACAACGTATGTAAGCGGATATTCAAATATTAAAAAGCAAAGCCAAGCCTAATTCATGCTTTAATAGTTTATAATAATGAATATAAGCGGCTTTATAGGATACCGGTATACTATTAAGAATATCTAATTTATCATAATTAATAAGGTAGCGGTTTATAAGTTTAGGCATGTTATTCTTATCAGCTTATAAAGGCTTTATTTATATAACGCTCTTTAACCTAAATTAATACTTCTTCGCATTAATTAATTATATAATCTTTAAGGTTAAGGGAGATTAATGTCTTTTTATATAAATATCTAGGGATAAGGGAACCCATTAATTTTAAGCACTAAGGGAGAAGTAAGGTATATATTTATAGGCTTCTATTTATTTTCAATAATCTTATCTTTTTTATTTAATTTTTAATTTTTAATTTATAAGCTTTTATTTATTTCTAATAATTTTATTTTTTTTAATTTAATTTCTAAATTTTAATTTATAGCCTTCCCTTTAGCCTTCTTTTTATTTTTATATTCTATGTCTTAATATCTAATGCCTATAATTTAAAAGCTTATAATATACCTTAAGGTCCTATTTAAAGTTTTATTATCTTATATACCGGTTTATATACGGGCTTTAAGCATTAGCAGTATATATAGCCTTCCTTATATTTAACCCTATAAAGATATATATTTAAAACTCCTCTTATCTATAGGATGAGATTATTTACAGGATAAGACTATTTATAAGATGAGATTATTCATAGGATAAAATTATTTATAAAATAAAACTCTTTATAAAATAAAACTATTTACAATTTCTCTACGCGAAATTAACGCCACATTATTTACTATAAAGGGGTTGAATATAAAAAAAAGGGCTTATACTAAAATCTTTATGTATACCTATTAAGGGCCAGTATTATTATGCTTTATTATAATCCCCTAACGCAGTTTCTTATAGCGGCTCTCTTTATTTATTTTCCCTATAGCTTATTGTAATAAGGTGGTCTAGTCTCAATATTAATTGTTTTAGCCTTCGGCTATCTAAGTTGGTTGAGATAGGGGGAATAGGGCTAGGCGGTTATTTAATATATCATATAATCTCATACCAGCATATACGCCTTAGTATTAATGCTGGTATTATGGCCGTTTAATGCCCTTTATATAGCTAGCTATTAATAGGCTGGGTCTTATAAATATCGAGCTATTAAGCTATCATATAAAGGGGGTGGGTGTTACTATAAGCGGGGGTATTTCTATACCAAAGCTTATCTACCGCGATATTATAAAAGCTGCAACTAGCTATAATGCCACTAAAGTAAGCAGGGGGGCATTCCTATAAAGGTATCTAGGGTTAATTAAGTTCTACTAAATCTAGCTATAGTTTATATCTTGTTATATCAAGGCTAAGGGCGATGATATCAATAATAGGGTGCTATTATTTATTGCATATAAATATTATTTATAAAGCGCACGGCTGTTAAGGATAGTTAGGGCTATAAGAGGTAAGGTTACAACGGGGTTGGTTGGCGCAGTTAGTAATACTTAGCCTCATTAGCCTTCACATCTTAAACCTTATAATTATATATCGTTAAAGGCGGGTTTAAACGGCATATAAGGGCTTAAGGCGATTTATGTTATAATTAAAGGCTAATTAATATCTCAGCTAATATTTATTCCTATATTACGCTCTATTAAATTACACTCTTTATTAATAGTATCTTGGATTATATTAAAGTAGGCGGCAATGCTACGCTAAAGTCGGCTGAATAGGAATTTAATGCAGATTTATAGCTCAAGAGTTATACTTAAGGACTCCTCATTATATTAATACTGCCTAATAAATTTACAAATTATATCCTAAGTAATAAAGATTAATAGGACCTAATAGGTAGGGACCTTATTAAGCTAGCTATAACTAAATATTAACGGGAGTTATCTATTAAATACTACTAAATCATCCTTTTTATTTAATGCAACTTTAACAGCTATAAGCTCGCTTAATGCAGCAAGCCTTGCTTCTACAAATACAAAAATGCTATAAGCAATAATAAAGGAGTACCCTGCAGCCTTAATAATTAAATTAAGGTTATTATAAAGATTATCTTAAATAGGGTTTAACGCCTTAACCTTATCATCATAAATACCCCAAAGGATTTTAATAACTTCATAAAGCCTAAAAGCAGCCTTAAAAATAGCTATAATAACCTAGTTAATCACCTAAAGGGAGGCTATAATAATTAATAAGGCTGGTTTAAGCTCATTAATTTATTTATAATCTAAATCTAGCTAACTTCACATTATGAAATTATTTTTTTAAAGGTGCGCTGCAATTTTTAACTATTTTAAAGGCTAGCTTTATTTATAAGCGG
Source organism: Diaporthe sp. P3_1W (assembly GCA_037177825.1). Taxonomy (NCBI): domain Eukaryota; kingdom Fungi; phylum Ascomycota; class Sordariomycetes; order Diaporthales; family Diaporthaceae; genus Diaporthe; species Diaporthe sp. P3_1W. Next base: position 586,079 of record JBAFXB010000008.1, read on the forward strand.
AGCTTAAATCTTACATTAACTTGCATCAGCAGCTATTTACATGGTTTTAATATCTACCTTAATGCTATATAAGTAAGCTTAATATATATTTTAAAATAGGCTACCTTAATACGCTTAAAATCTCTCCTATATTCTTCTCTAATATCTATAAATACTTAAGAAGGTTAATTTAGGTTTATAATTTTTATTATTTACCTCCCCCCCACCAATATTTATACTTAAGCTTAATATTATGCTTAATAACTCGCTTTAAAGTAAATTAGCCCTTTTGCCTAAACCCCTACCTATATATACTTACTTAGATTATCAAAGCTACTATATAGTTATAAGATCTTAATAATTTATCGCTAGCTAAGGGTAAACCTAAATTATCTAATTTCATTTTATATTAATATAATTATAAATATTATAAATTTCGCCTATACCTTTTATATCAGCCCTAAGAGCACCTAGCTTATTTAGCAGGATATATAGCCTAATGGCCTCTAAATAGGGCTCTTAGTTTAGATAGGCCTCCTTAAGGCTAATATAACGAACCTTAAGTTTAACCTTTATATGGTATTATAGTTTATAAGATTATTTAAAGGCATTATTTAAGCGTTTAAATAAATTAATATTATATAATGTATTAATGCGGATCGCACCTAGGAGGTATATATCTTTTATACATAAGCTATATAAAATTACGCGGCTCTTGCGCAATAGGTCAACATATACCTTTATTTAATTAAGAATCTTATCTTTTAATTGCCTTAAAATGTATAAGCTATAAGGGTATATTAATCCCACCCTAGCTGGATAATATAAATTGAGTTAATTTTTCTCTTTTAACTATGCATTAACAAAATTAAGGGGATCCTTACCCATAAGGACCTTCTTAAAAGGCTTAATAATCTCTTATATATTAACATGCAGCTTGTCGCTAAGTGTATAGCTCTAATTAAGCGGTTTAATCTTAAAAACACCTAGCTAGCAAATAAAGGCAGGCTTAATAAAGGGGACATAGGGGAAGCCGGCAGAGGTTATAATTTCGCTCACCTTAACGGAGTTATCAGCGGAGGCTAATAAGTATCAAATTATTAAATAGGAGAGTTGATATAATATACTGGCTAGCGGCTAGCTCTTTATATATAATGTAAAGATTATTACCTAAGGAAATAAAGGAAGTTTATTAGGATAAATATAGCGGGCTATTAGGTAGGTAAGAGATTAAAAAGGGTAGCGGCTAAAGACCTTTACGCTGGCAATTAATTAATTGATGGTTAATGAGTTCAGCGTTCCCGCGTACCCTCGTAAAGGATATATTTATAATAAATGGTAGTAATTTAGGATTTAAGGGAAATAATTAAGTATAGCGCTTATATGATTAGAGAAGCTTATTTAGGTAAGTACTCCTCAACTTGTTTAAAAAGCCGTAGACCCTTTTCAGAAAGGAAAATAAATAGGTAAAGGGCTTTTAATGCCGCCTAGGAATATTAAATTGCTTTAACGTGAGGTTAATGTAAACTTGTAGTAAGATCTATGGAATAATATTATTAATAAGCTAGCTTAATACCGCGTTAAAGGGTGCATCCTATTAAAAGTAAGGCATAAATATAAGATATTACTAAATTAATAAATGGTTTCAATTAAAGATATACTTAAAGAAGTAACTAATTATATTATTAATATATAACCTATATAAACCTAATTATTAAGTACTAATCCTTATAATATAAATACATTTAAGGTTATTATAAAATAGATTTAAAGGTCATTAAATGTAGGCTAAGTAATTACATCTCTACCCTTTAATGTTTTTAATATATTAAATAAAATATATATTATAATAGCTTTATTTCTATATCCTTAATTTCTAAATTGCTAAATAGCTAATATAAAAATATAATTAAGCTAATATTAAGTAAATAATAGTGTTAAAGGCATATTCATATATCGTCGTTTTTGCTTTTTAATTATAATGGCTGGATTGAAATATTATATAAATTAACCAAGGTTTTCATTATATAAGTGTAGCTTTTTAAATATTATAGCTTTTTAATCTTATTTAAATAATAATATGCGCTAAGGTATCCCTGCTTCGGAGCCTTTTATAATAAGGGAGAAAGTAATTACTTACTTTAATATTTATTTTACGCCGGGGTATAGTTCACGGGGGCTTTACTATAAAGAATATTATAATGTAGGGAGTATCTTAAATATTTTTAAAAAGAATAAAGTGGTGTAAAAGTCTTTAGAAGATTTAAATGAAATCGATGATAATTAGCTTAAACTTAAGATAAAACCCTTATTTAATAAGACTTATATGTAGCTAATAGCTAACGTAGCAGAAAAAATCCTATTTATAAGAAATATTATAATAAGGAAAGGGAAGCCTAATTTACTAAAGCAGATAATTATAAAAGCCTATGGATCTCTTAAGGTATAAGGCCGCTTAATATTATATTTTATTTATAAGGATGTATATAATAATATTATAGCTTAATATATAAGCTTATATATAAAGGGAATGTTGGTAAATATAAGAATTGGGTATGTTAACTGCGTTATATTAAGAAGTATAATTACTATTAGGAATGAAAAAGTTAATATTATGCTTATTATATATCTTAATATTCGCCCTATAATATATTACCTATTAAATAAATATACATTATATTTCTAAGTAATAATCGCTTCATCGGAAGCTTATTATATATATAACAATATAAATAAAGAAGGGCTATTTATGATTTAAAATCCTTGGATTGGGCGTATGCTTAACAAGCATCTAAATATGCTATTTATAATTAAGGCGGGAGTAGAATTTATAAAGGCTGTTTATCGCTGCGGCGTTATAATAAATAATAAGCGTTATGGTTAATTTAATGTGTAATAAGAAAGGAGCTTAATAAATAGTTATTTTTATAAAGTCTCCTTTATAATATATAGCTAACTGTATAACCTAATATAACCCCCTACTTAATAATAAAGTAACTCTTATATACTAATATATGTACGCGGCTATATATAGATATAAGTAGCTTAAAATAATAATATGCTAAGAAAAGTGCTTTATAAAGGGTATAAAGATCTTTTATATAATATTATCCTAATATAAAATTAAGATAATAAGCTTTATAAAGGCGTTAAAAGAACTTAAAACTATAGCTAAAAGAGGACTTTTATACTATAATTATATAATAAACTTAGTTTATATTTGTTTTTATAATATTTTAAAATAAATGTAGCAATATTATAGCTAATTATATTATTAAGTATTAAACTTATTAATATAGATTTTATTTTTAAAAAAGGATATAAAGTAATAGCTATAGCTATAATGAAAGAGTTCTTTAATAAAATATATATATTATTTATAAGCTTTACTAATATTAACGGGGAATGTATAGCCTAAGTAACCTATAATAACTCTTAAATAATTATTCTTTATATTAATAAGTATATACCTTCGTTTATTTTATTAAAAAAAGTAATGCCCTTCTTTAATATAATAATCTTAAAAGCTTAAGAGATCTCTTATATATTACCTTCCTCCTTAATATATAATTTAATATATATGCTATTTGTAATCTTTAATAAATAGTGTTAAAGTTTTATTTACTTATTAAGACGGTCCTTACGTTGAAATAGCAATAAGGGCATAAGATAGCAATAAAGAATAGTTAATTTACAATTAAGGTTACCTAAAGAAAAGAAAGGAAAAGTAAGAATCGCCTAAAGGTTAGATTGTAGTTGCTTTTAAGGCTAGTTAAGCTGATAAAATAAGCTAACTAAATGGGCCCTGTAAAGGGCCCTGCGCACGATTAGCCCTACGGCCTTAATACTTATAAAATAAAAGGAGTTTTATATAAGGAGTTTTATTATAAGATTCGTTTTATAAGTTAGGGGAAAATAAAGGAGAAAAGGCTAAATACGCTTATAATAAAGACCTTATAAGCTAATTAAAGTCCTTTATTTTTTTTAAATAGAATACTTTATATAAAATAATATAAAAGGAGGTTTAAGATTAGGAAGGTAAATTAATATATATAAGGAGTTATATAATATTATTATTAGGCTTATATTTATATAATGGATCTTAATAATATGGATAAGCTTTTTTTAAAAGGAGTAAGAAGCGTTATATTAGTGGAGGTGGTATATATTAATTTATAAAGAAGCTCCTAAGAGGATTAAAGTAGCAATTAAGTTTTACTTTCCTAGCTGCCTCCTCTCTCGCCTAATTATAAATACTGGGTGGGTATTATCTTTTATTTTAAGAATTACTTTTAATTAAATAAGAGACTTTTTTATCTTAAGTATTATGGCGGTGATATAGAGTGTAAATCAAAGGTTTATATAGCTTTTAATAGGAATGATATAGTAAATATTTTATAAAAAGGCTTTATTATTATAGACGGTATCTTTTATATAGTAAGATATGGAATAGAGTGCTTTAATATAGTTATATATAAAGCTTTTATATATTGAAAGAATGAAGTGATTTATATTTAAGATAATAAAAATATTATAAATTCTTTATTATATAATTACTCTAAGTATATCTTAATATTAAAGTCTAAATCCTAGAAATATATAGTGTAATATTGTTGCTTTTTAAATATTAATATGGATTTTAGTTTATATAGTAAAAGAATCTTAATTAAATTATATAACTTTATAGATAGTATAAAGGTTATAGTTTATAAAAGTGAAAGTGAAAGTGGGAGATATAGATAAGGGCTACCTTAAATATTTAGTATTCTTTAGGCTCTCAAAGGATACCTTTATAGATAGAGTGGAGTTTGAAAATATAAGGGTAGTATTTAATATAGATATATTTGCTATAATATTAAAATAGTTTTTAAGTTAAACCTTTAGAAAATTATTAGTTGGGATTGAGGTTATATGGGTATTATTTAAGCCATTATAAAATACTTAGAAAATATATATTTCGTAATAAACGGATATTTTATAGCTATTGATTTAATTACCCTTAGGGCCAATAATATATATATATGTAAATTATGGTCTAGGGATAATAATAAGATAAATGCTTACTTTAAAATAGATTTTTTAAATTTTTAAGGAGCGCCGTATATTAAGTAATTAAGTATATGGATGCAGAGGATTTAGAAAATTCACTTAAGTATAATAGCTAGTCCCTGGTATAGGTTATCCCTATTAAATATGCGCTGATATCTTTATCCCCTGGTAATGAATTTGGATTTAATCCTATTTAAATAGAGGTGCTTTATATTTTAAAAGCGCCTTTTATTTTAAATGTTTCTTATAATTAGGGAATATTCCTATTTTTAATTCTATATATTTTAAGAATAGAGTTGAGTTAACTTATTTATATTATATTTCTAAGGTTATATAAGATATGGTAGATATAAACGCATAATAGTTGTTTTAATTTATAGTAAGAGATAGATTTAGGGTAGCTAAATTAGCTGTAGGATGTGTTATATATTGTAGGAAAGGGGGTATATATAATGTTTATATATTATTCTTTAAAGTATATTACTTTTTTCCTATATAATTTTTATAAAGGAAGCCTTTTTATAGGAGGTAAATTATAATATGCTTTGGAATATAAGGGGCTATGTATTATTTTAAAACCTTATAACTTTTATCGTTTATATTAAGTATAATTTACTTTTTTAAATCTTTTAATACGCCTTTAGGTAAGGGGTATAGAGATAGTTAGATGAGTTATTATTATTATCTTTATGGAAATATATATATTAAAGGGGTTATATATAAATTCTCTTATGTTTATATTAACTTAAACGGTTTATATATATTTATAGATTATTATATATATTAAAGAAGCTGTGGAGGGGATGGTAGCCTTAAGTATATAGCTGAGAGTACCTTTAATAATAGCTGGGTAGGTAGCGGGATTTTTATATTATAAATTATATTAAGAAATAATATAAGGGAATATTATTATCTATTAACTTAATATTAAGAAAGATTTAAGTAATATAATCTTTATTAAAGTTTCTGGAAACCCTTTTTTAGAAAAAGATCGTATTATTTATTTTAATTATTGCTTAAGGGATATAGTTATTAGTTCGTTTTAACGAAATTTATATAACGCAATATAAGGCTGCTTATATATCTCATTATTATCAGCTGTAATATCATCTTATTAATAGTATAAATAGCTGGGTAATATCCCTTTATTATTAAGCCTTTTAAATATATCGGCCCCCTTTAATATCAGGCCTTTTTAACAGCCGCTTAATTATAGGATGTAATTAAAAACTTATTATATATTATTTCCCTTAGCGAAGATAATCTCCTTCCCTTATATCGTGAGTATGCTTTGCTTTATTAGGCGCTTTACTGTATATTTAACTGCAAATTACCTCGCCATCCTTTTATATAAGAATATCATTTAGCTTTTATTATAATTCGTTATATTATGAATCCTGCTTAACGCAGTGTTGATATTAGGATTGCTAAGTTGGGATTTAATGGCGAGGCTTATTTTAAGGTAGGGGAATATTATGATAGATGCTACTCCCTTAGCTATTTATTTTATAATTATATAGAAATAAGCTTAGCGGTTTTTTATAAGTTTGCGCTTAATAAAGTAAGTTTTTAGGTAATAGCTATCCTTAGGGGTAAGGTCGCAATATATTAACCATGTGTTAGCTTTGGCTCAGCTTAAAAAGGGGGGGGCTTATAATAATAAGGCTTAATTTACTTTATATAATATTCACCTAATCTATTAAGTTGATTAGCGGCTTAAGGGGCGGGCTTATTATATTTAAGTTAAGGGTGCTTAGCTTAGCAAAGAATATATATTATATATATATAAAAAGCGCAACGGTAAATATAAAAGCCTTATATACTTTGTATTATAAAATTTAATAGTGGATAGTATTATAATTTAACTTGGGTGTGTTAAATTAAGATAGGGCTAGGGAGATTCTTATGCGCTTAAGTATTAGCTATATAATAAGGCTGGCTGACTTATATTTAAGGCTAATGTTATTTTTATTAATATTGCTGCCTAGTAGTTTTATTACTCTTATTTCATAGGGTTTCATTAAGGGCGGGTATAGGGATGTGAATGGCTTAAGTAAAGGGCTAGATCTATTTAAGTTGATGGAAAGTTATTTTTAATTTAATTTATTTAGGCTAAAGGGGTTATATGAGGCGGAGCTTTACTACCTATCAGTATTAGCTAAATAATAGCTATAATGCTGGGCTAGGATAAGCCTTTTTAATAATACGGGATATCTTATTAAATAGCAGGCACTTAGCTTAATAAGAAGTATAGCTTTATATAAATCGCCTTAAAGGTATAATAACTAATTGGTTTTTAAATACGCTTTATTAATTAATAATTATAATAGGTAGGAAGGAAGTAAATAAGAAAAATTATAATTTTTACGTTTTAGTTATAATTAGCTTTGCTATTTAGCCTTGGGCGCTACCTTAACCCTGGCTTATTTTTACAATTATTAGCTATTAATATTGCTTAAATTGCTTTAGGGAAAAGGGTATATGAGCATACTTAGCTTAAAAAATCTAAAAGGCCGCTAATATAAGGGGCATTATTAGCTAAAGGGCTTAAGTTAAGTAATATTATTATATGCTCCTTAAAGTACTTATGGAAGAGGGATGTAAATAGCTATTTTCTGGAAAATAAGTTGGGGTTTTTAAGGCGGTTAGTATAAAATTAATGGAGATGTAAGAGGCTCGAGTTAATAAATTTAAACTTCTTAGCCTACTTAAGTAAGTTATTATTAAAATCCTTATTGCTAGCTAAGTTAAATACAGCGAGGGCGCCTTATAGCGATGCCTCCTTTATACCTTCCTTTATAATTATAATTAGGATTAAATAATGGCTTTATAATAAGGCCTTATTCTTTATTATTAGCATTATTATCCGTATATTATTAATCTTATGGACCTATGCTTCAATATCCTTCCTATCTTTTAAGCTAATTAACTTATAGTTATTTAAGAGGAGCTTATGGTTTGCCTTGTTATATTGGAATATAATCTTTGCATCGCTTCCTAGGTTATAAAGGTATTTATCTTTCTTATAAACTTTTATAAATTAGGCCTGGACCTTATGTGAATATGTACGTGAGTTATTTAGCACCTTTTTAATAGCTATGTGGAGCAGCTTTATAATAATATGCATTTTGCCGGAATACATACGCCTTATAGCTATAAGGGAGATCTATTAACCCCTTATTATAATATTTAAAATAGGCTAAAGCATATTAAATATTTCATAAAAGGTGGTATTTTATATAAAGATATGGTTGAAATTCCACTCCTTATTATTAAGAAGTAATATTAATAGGGGGTGGTATTTAATCTTAGCCCTTGCCTAACCCTTATCCTTAGATATTTAAGGATAGATGCGGCATAAGATATGGTAGATACTTAGGTTATTACGTAGCGTTTTAATGGTTTTTCGTGTTTTAGATCGCTTATAAAGAAAATTAAATATAGCTTTTTTATAGCGGCGCCTCTTTAATTCCTATTTTAATTTCTTGTTCCTTAATTTATTATTATAAGCATTGGCCTTTGCTTATGCGGATTCAAGTTTTGCATATAGGTCGCTCTTATTTCCCTTCCCCTCCAACTAGGCTAAGAGGATTTCGGCGCTGTTGGCTAGTTTCTTATTATTGCTTTTAAGTTGGCGGTTCTTGCTCATTAGCCTCCTAAGCTAGCCCTCTAGCTTAGCCGCCTTGCTTTTATATATCTCTTTATTCGCTTTCACCTTATTAAGTTCCTTGCTATATTAAAGCTTAAGTTCTTCTAGCTGCGCTGTATTGCTCTTTACCTTTATATTAGCTAGTCTTGGCTTATAGCGCTATAATGATTTAAATTTGCCTTAGCTTTAGCCGTAGCCTTGCGATTGAGCTTATTAGTGCGCCCTTATAGCTTTGAGTTAGCGGCGCGAAGCTCGGTATTGGCTGCCTTAAGCTATTAAATGTATGCGGAGAGGTTTTCTATCTTAGCGTTGCGGCCTATAGGCAGCGTAAAGGGCTTTAGTGAAAAGCTTAGGAAGGTAAACCTAGGGCTTTTGGGGAAGGGATATCTTAATCGCCGTTGTATCTTTGGCGTTGGGTAGGATAGGGGATATGGTGGTTGCTTGTATGTGATGGATGGGTTATATTGTGTGTTGTTTATTATAGAAAATCTTATGGGGAGGTTATGTGAGGGGCTAGGGTTAGTAGGGTGGAAGTTGTATGACCTTGGTCGTTAGTTAATCGCGTGTTATATATCTGCGCTAGATAAATTGATAGATAGATTGGTTGCTAGTTTGTTGAAATTTAATTATAATTAGATCTATATATGGAGAATTAACTTCTTGATGTAGATGGCTAGGTACCTTATGGGGAAGACCTTATTAGCAGCTATAATATATGCCTTTGGGTAAAAGCCTTGATTGGGATAAGCTGTGGGTAATTATTGCGCATATTAGGTGATTTTAAAAACGGTTATTCTAAATGTTATATACTTTATAGCTAATTTTGCCCCTTTAAAGCCCTTTCTTTTGACTTAAAATAGTTATTATGAAGACCCTTTTAATTAAATCTTTAACTTGCTTTAAGTTATTAAGCTTATATAAGTTCTTAATAAATTAAAACTGCTTTTAAAGGCTAAAAATAATTATAGAGTAATAATGAATTGAGGATAGAGAGTGAATTTGGTAGAAAGATACCTTCTTTTTAAATAAATCCCCCCTTAATTTATATAGAGTAGCTTTCCTGCTTTGGAATGAAAGCTGATTGAAACTGAATCTTTTATTTTGTTTTTTAGTAATACTTTTTTTTAGATTTTAGCCGTTTAATAGGCTGTAGATTAAATATTTATATTGAATTTAAATAATCTATTTGATTTAGTTGAAGGTAGGTAAGTGGGGAGTTGAAGTTAAAGTTGAAGTTAAAGTTAAAGTTGAAGAAAGGAAGGAAAGAGTCGTCCTTAAGAGGTACTTGAGAATATATATAATCTATTAGTAAAAATAAATATTAGTTTAGGACCTTATAAGTCTAATTTTTAGCTCTGCGACTGCTTTTTTATTTTAAAGCTATTTACCTTTTATAATTATTTACCCTTAAAAGGTAATTAAATAAGCTTTTAAACTCTTTATAATAAAATAAAGCTTTAAAGTATAAATTATCACTTAATAAATTTATAAAAATGATAATTTATTAAGTAAATAAAGGTTATAATGACCCTCTTTTAAATATATTAAGGCGTATAATGAAAGTGGCTGGCTAGCAAGTAGTACGGTTGGTCGTATGTTACTTTGCTTACTTGATCGCTCATTGCTTTAACCTATTGGTTTATATAGAATGAGTTAGATAATTAGGAATTTGTAGGCAAAGTTTATATTTAAGGCGTAATAGTCTTTAGTATATTAAAATTTACTCATAGTTGCCTTTCCTTTGGTTGCGTCCTTCTTTTGTTTTTATTGCGGTATTATTTATTATTATAATTATGCGCTGCCCCTCTCATCTTTATATGTCTTCCTATTATCCTTCTCTTAATTTTAATCTTAACTTAGTATAATATTAATTATTTAATGGTTACCTAGCTCTTCCGCTATTATAATGAGGACCCTTGGGCCATAAAAAGGCTTCCGTGTCCCCGTAAATTTACTATAGGGCTCCAATATATTGATATATTAAACTATGCCGCGATCGCTATCTATTAGTATCTGTGCCTACTTATTGCGGCTATTGATTTTAATGCAATGAATATAAAAGCTTTAAAAGTTAAGTTGGGATTCTATGGAATAGTTTCGTATTATGTTTAACTTTAAAGGGTTGTAGAAAAAAGCTGGATTACATTTAGGAGCCTCCCCGCCGCCTAGAGCTTCGGCGCCCATGCTGTGGAAGCCATATTCATTAGGGCCGAGGGCTTCGTCGTTATTAAGTGTATTTGCTGCCTTATAGCGGCCTACTCTTTCTTAATAGTGTATTAATATTTATCTTATTTGGTCTCAATATGTTCTTTTTATATTATAACCTTATATAGCTTTAGATTTAGCCATATAATGGCGTATTCCCTAGAGTATATATAGGATATATATAAGAGATTAGTATTAGGATATATCTAACATAATTAATTTAGGATTAAGCAGCTTTTATTAGCTTTTTTATTAATTCATTTAATCTAAGGCAGCTAAGGTATATAGTTAATAGTGAGTGGGTTTATATAATTATTTTTATATTAAGTGGTTATAAGCTTTTTATAAAAGCCCGCTTTATAGTTTTATAATATCCTTTAGGGCCCTTAACCTTTTTTATATTATAATAAATTTAGTTTGGTTAATTAAGCAGATATATATATTTAAGTAGGAAGATGCTTTTAAGGAAGGTAAGGCTTTTTCTAAATTATAATAGCTGCTTGTGTTTTTAGGTATTTATATTAGGGTAGGTAAATATAATGAGGGCCCTTAGGGGTGGTACTGCTTTACTATATAAACTAACTGGGAGATTAGGGCTATATTGCTAGGTGTGTAATATATGCGAAGCTCGCTTTTTATTTAAGCTTATACTATTAAAAGGATAGCTTTAATACTTAGACCAAACGGCTCATATTATTGGTTTTCTGCCTTAAGTTATTGGAATATAATGTATATTTATTGAGATAATAACTTATTTAAATGTATATTAATAATATCATGAGATCGTAATAATTACGACTTTACCTTAGTATATATATTATATATATCATCAGTCCTTTTAGTTATCTAGGTTATCCTTCTAATACTTTATAATTAATTAATATAGATAAAGGGGTTATTATTTAGTATTATAGCTAGTTATAGGGTAGTGATTCTATAAAGCCGCGATTTAGCTTTTCTATAGAGGTATTATGTTTGAATTAGGGGAGTCTTAATTAGCTAAGACGTTTTTACCTATGTATATATAATATATCATAGAGGCATTATTAAGGCCTTGCTATTAACTAAGTAGTTTTATTATAAGATATAGGGAGAACCTATATCCTTTTTATTTTAAAATATATGGTTTTCTTAAAAGAAAAATAAAAGGAGTTTTGTAAGTTTAAAGTATAACGATCTATATATATATAGGTAAGTTTAATTAAGATTAGCTTAGCGGAGGAGTTTCCCTAAGGCTGATATATCATTATCCCTATTCATATTACCTTTAATCGCATTATCATTTAAAAAATACTTAGATTAATTCTAGATTAAAGCTAAATATCTTTTTAATAAACCCTTAATTAAAAAAAGCTATACCCTCATATAGATTCTAATCACGTTATCATTAAAGAAATGCTTAGCTTAATTTTAAATAGAAGCCAAATATCCCTTTAATGAAGCTTTGATAGGAAAAAGCTATATCCTCATATAAACTTTAATCGCATTATTATTAGAGAAACGCTTAGCTTAATCCTAGATAGGAGCTAAATATCCCTTTAATGGGGCTTAGGCAGGAAGACGCTATATCCTTTAATATTAGAATAGCATTATATTATTTGAATTAAATACGATATGCGCTACTTTAGTATTAAGGCTAATTATTAGCTTTTTATTAAGGAGTTTTTAGATAAATTTAAATGAGATTAAGATTTAAAGATTTATATTCTTATAAGAAGTTTTATATAACTATTTATATTATTAAATATCCTTTTGCCTTATATTAATTCTTATTATAGTTTATTATTTTAATCTCTTTCTTTTTTTTATGCTTTATTTATTTTAAAATATCATTACTTTTTAGCTTTATTATAAGTTCTCTTAATTTATTATATTTAGCTGGCTTTATAATGTTTTATTATATAAAGAGATCTTAAAATTTTAACCTTGTATATTTAAAGAGGGTTAGAATAGATCTTAACTTATAAGTGCTTGAAGAGTATATTAAGGATTAAGGCCTTCGCTTAGAAATGATTTATCATATAAGTAATAACTAGGGGCCCAGGCGGATTATATTATTAATTAGCTACGCTATTACTCTTTAGGTCCTCATTACTTAATATGATTTTGGATTTAAAGTTAGCCTTTTTTCATTAATATTAAAGGCACTGTATTAGCTAGCGAGAACCTTAAGAAGGAGGTTAAGTGAACTTTATCCCCCTTAATATAAACTTCGCTTTAGTTTTATTATATTGAGTCCTTGGTTTAAGGTATATTATTTTAGAATTTTCTTATATTTTTTTTAATAAATCTCTAAAGGTATTAATTCCTTTTAAGGCTTATTTAACTTCAATTAATTAGAGATATTAAAGTCGTTTACGCCTCCCTTTTATTCCTTACCCTAGACCTTATAATCTTTAAGGTTATCCTAAGCTATAAGGCTGCCCCGATACACAATATCTCAAACTCTCTTTACGGCTCTTAAATAAAAAGGAAGAGTTAATCTATCCTCTTCACATTAGCTTAATTCAATGGGATGCCTACGTAAAATATCTATATTTTGCGGGTGCTAATTAAGATCTAGGTGCTGCTAACGTAATTAAACTTTATATAGCCCTTACTTATAATTAAAAGGAGTTGATAATTAAGGATGGAATTAAGATTAATTTAAACTAAATGCATTAATAAAAGCTCTTTTATATTATATAGGGACTTTAACTTAATAAGTTCCTCAATTTACGAGATTTTAATATGCTTCTTTTAGCTAAGTTCTAATTATTTTATAATATTTAGCTATGGAGCAGATATTTAAGGGTAGGTATTAAGGAAGCTTATATTTTAAATTAATAAGAAAATCTTGTTAAGGAAATATTTTAAAGGGCTAAGATTAAATATTTATCTTTTAAGATTATTAAAGCGGCTTATTTAATTAAAAGCTTTAAGCTTATTAAATATTAAATTAATTAGGTTCATATTGCTTTATATTTGCATTTAAATAAGTATAAACTTGCTGTTGGCTGGATGCATCTTATTTTATTAAAGTTAAATTAAGATGAAGCATTCCTCAATACATAGTTATTTATATATTAAATAGAAGACCTTAATTATCTCTTTAATAACCTTTAAGATGGTATTAATAGCTATAATGTTTGCATTCAGTGTCTTCATATCTTATTATTTATTGAATTTCTTTTATGTTTAGTTGGTATAGGATTTCGGTGGTGCTAGGAATATATGTAATAAGTTGGATTTGACCCTAAACTTAATATATAGGATTAGCTCCGCGCTAATATTTAATATAATATATTAAAGGATAAATGTAGGCTAAGTAAGCTCTTATTAAGATGTATTCCTAGTATAAACTTGAGAGATATTATAGAGAGAGAGGTGATAAGGCTTATGCGTAATTATTAAATGATTAAGCGAGAGACTTTGTGGGATGTATATATTGGCGTTGCATTGTATAGCTTAGTTGAAACCTTAGATATATATGAATGTTTTAATAATAAGTAATAGATTAATAATGCTTTGGGATACTTTTTTAATGATGGTTTATAGATTATCGTTTGCTTTACTTAAGTATTAATGCTATATTTTTTATGATTATTAATTTGAAGCTGGAGGGTTATATTTATTATATGGCTGGGAACTTAGCAATAATGTTATAGTTAGCTAATGTTATAAAGTAATATTACCCCCCTAGGGTGCTCTTGCTATTCTGATATTTGGAATTCAACCCTATTAAGCGGCGCCTACTATTAAAATTAGGGTGGAACCTCTCTTTCTTAAAATACATCTTCCTGCTAGGGAAAACGTATAATAATTTAGTTACCTGATTAAAGTTCATCTAAAATTAAGATAACTTAGAGGGATATTATCGCGTTATATATAAGGCTTTTCGAATTCTTAATTTTTCATAAGATATATAAGATATATTATTGAAATATATGCCTTATATTATCTTTCTTTAATATATCAGGGTTAGTCTTAATAAGTTCTATGCTTATATTTTTGGGCCGTAGGATTAGGGTTAGGAGGAAGGCTGCGATGAGTACCTAGGCTTTCCTCTGCCTTATAAGGTGTATATGAATCTTTAGTTTAGTAACTTATTTAATCTTAAATTAACATTAAATGTAGAGAAGCTGGATAACTTATAGCGTATTTCGTGAATAGAGGGTGCTAGCGGCGATATATTTAAGAGCTATTAGCTTATAGACGGTTTATATTCTTTTACCCCTTTTAATAATTAATACCTATACTCTTAAAAATTGCGCTACCCAGGAATTTTAAGAAGAGATTTAGTTATTATAGTTTATAAATTGAAGATTAAATGCAACCATCGCTTTATAATTAAGGATAACTTAAATAAGGATATCCTCCTTTATTATATATATTGTTTCCAGATGTACTAGCTAGGGAAGAGTATTGAAAGCAACTTTAAAGTTATAAATAATTTTAAGCTGCCTTTTTTATAGGGGATATAGAATATCTTTAGCCTTAGTATTTATAAAAAGGATTATATAAAAAGCTTTTATATAAGTTACTTTAAAGAATAATATTTTATATATAACTTTAACCTTAATAAAGATTATAAATATAAATTTAATAATCTTGAATTTAATATATAGGCTATTAATAACTTAGTTTAAAGTATATTAGGTAAAGAATGGTATAAAATTATAAATTAATTTAAAGATTTATTATTTAAAAGCGTAGTAGCTAGGGAGGTCCCGGCTAAATACTTTTAAGATTATAAAGTAAAGGCCTTAGGGAGGGACTTAATATAAAAATATACAGATAATTTCTTTACAAAGCCTTGCAACAAAAAATTAAAGATCTTAAGGTAAGACCTTAACTTTATGCGCGAAATTACCAGGATGAGCTATTCTGGATTTAAGCACAGATATGCGAGTAGTAATAAGCTGGATATTAATGAGAAGGACCTTAATGGCCTGGATGGTATAAGGCCGGCCTTAAAGGGAATAGGGCTTAATCCCATTAAGGCTGGCAATACTAACCTTAATATACTAAGGAGTAATTAATTAAATAAAGTTAGCGATTTTAAAGATAATAATAAGCTTTAAAACCTTTATAAAGATAAGTTTAAGTATTAAGTATAGCATTGCTATAATAATAAAGTTATATTTAGAGAATTTAAATATATTAAGGGAAAGGTCTCCTAGCCTTTAAAAGGGGAAGTTAATATATTGGAGATGTGGCTTTTATGTAATTTAGAGGCGTTTTGCCTTTAGGTTAATGATAAGCTATTTAAATAGGCTTAAGGCTAGGGATGTATGTTTATTAATTGCCTAATAGGGTATTTTATTATTAATGATAGGAAACTGTTTAATATTCGGCTTATTTAGGATTAAAAAGATTAAGCTAAGCTGGAAGGAATGATTAGGCTAATAAAGGTGATTAGAAAATATAAGAGATAAGCGCCCTTATAATAATAAATTATTATGCGGTAAGGATCTTAAGGCAGGGAGGAAGGGGGTGTGGTTTATAAGAGATTTAAGGAGCTAAATAGCCTATAGGCTATTTTATCTCCTCTCCTTTTTATTAATTATAGCTATTTAGGTTGCTTAGTTTTAAGCTTTTAATAAATATTAATAAGAGTTATATGCTGTCTTAAGGGTTTAGCGTTATGGTTATATGATTAGAGAGTAATAAATTTCCTCTTTACTTATTAATATAATAATATATATTAAATAATGTTGAAGTAAAGCTTATATATTAGTTTTATTAGTGAATTTAAGAGTAGCTTAGGCTTTTAATATTTAATTAAGTAAATTAATTTACCTATATATTATTATATATTTTATATATATTATTAATAGCGGTGATTTTGCATTTTTTATATGGTATTTTCATAAAGGGGTGATTGCTAGCGGTGTGAAGTTATTAAAGAATAGAGATAATATATAGCGGATTTAGGTTAGATATATAGATATAAAATGGGATTGAGATGTATTTATATATAAATTGATTGTAATAAGGGTCTTAAGCTTAATTAATATATGAGATGGGGGCTTTTTTACCTTTATTTTATAGCTTTCTTCTTTTAAAAGTATTTAATATACTTTTCTTATATATTTAATTAAGCAGGTAGGTAAGTTTATTTAAAATTATTTAAAATAACCTATATACTTAAATAATAAGGGTACTTTATATCTTTATATAATTGCTGCTGTAGGCTGGGTAAGGTGGGTGAATAAAAGCTTATAGTTTATATATATAATTGCTAATTTTTAAGGCGCCTTATAATTTATTATTACCTGTATTTATTTAAATTTGCCTTAAATATAATTAGTAGGTTTTTAGTTGCAGTATTATAGTAATAGTAAAAGTTAGAAGTTGTTTTAGCCTTTAAGTGTATTAGTGAGCTGATTGTTATAATTATAGCATTAATATTAGGAGATTATATAGGTGTAATTATAGAGATTATGGTATTAATATATTAATCCTATTAATGTAAAGCTTTGTTTTTATTAATTAAGTAAGATAAGATTTAAGGATTATAATGAAGGCTATTAGGTTGTTTTTTCCTTTATAAAATAGTAATTAAACTTATATGGGCCTATTTAGGTATGTGAGTATATTTTATATGTTAGCGGTAGGGTGGAGGCTAAGTGAGGAGGGTTGGGGGAGATATGTATTTATATAATATAAAGGGAGAGGATAATTTAGTAAAGGGAATTTGCGGTACTTTTTATACTTTTATGTTAAGATTGGTTTATAGAAGTATAGATTGATTTTCTTTAAATTAATAAAGCTTAGGGCTTTTAATATAGTGTAAAAAAGTATAATAAGGGCTTATAATATTTTAAGCTTTATTTTTTTATTTAAGTAATATTATTATTATTATTTTTTCAATAGCTTATATGCTTATACTTGTTAGCTTCTAATTTTGCTTTATATTTATTAATATCATTGTAACATTTAAGTATTATTATATTATAATATCGCTTCCTATTAACTCCGGACCTGAATATGCTTTTGCTTATTGCGATAGGGCCCCTTTATATCTCTTTAGTATTATAGTGTGAATTATTGCTTTCCTTTTTAAGGATAGCGCTATTGCCGCTGGCCCCTAGCTCTTGCTAGCCCTTTGGTATATTATTAAGGCGTATAGCGCTGAGAATGACTTATAGCTCCTTAGGGCTGAGGCTCCGGCCCTTTATGATCGCATTACTAATGATTTTATATATATAGTGTCTGCTCTTAGTGGCAGCGTGTATGGCTATTAGCTTGGCTATTTGGGTATTATTATGGATGTTGTTAATTTTAAAGCGGAATATTAGCTTAATGTTATATTAATAAAAGGCGTTGGCTTTGGTTAAGTGGTAATACGTTTTGATTTAATATTTATTATCCTTAAAGAGTATTTTGCAAAGCTTGTTTTTAGTATTGTAAACTCCTATTTAGTATAAAGTATAGCTTATAACCTTTATAATTTTATTATAGGAAATTGTGCCCTTAAGGCGCTTGCTTTTTTGCTATGGCTGCGTTTTTATTAAAGGCTTATTAATGTGAAATTGAATTTTATATTTATCTTTTAGTATAATCGGCTAGTATAAATCGTCTATAAATAAATCGTTGTAGTTATAATTATTGAATATAATGGAGGAAAGAATATTAAAAGATATTATATTAAGAGAGAGGTAATAAATAGAAGGATATTAAATAGTATAAAACTTGAGAGAAGAGCTTATAGATGGAAAGAATAGGAGGGTAGGTGGATATAAGTATTATTTAGTTTATAGTTTAATGTAATAAAAATATATTAAAATTAATAAAGCTGGCGGTTTTGTATATTTAGTGATAAAATATAAGATAGCCTATATCTTGCTTTATCTTTAATATATGGATATTGCTTAAAATACCCCTTATAGCTAATGCCCTTTCCTTATAGCTGGAAGTTTACTTTTTATTTTTTAATAGTGGGATTATTATTTTAAGCCTTAATGGTGTTATAGGGCTGATGAGTTTTAGAAGGTATGGGGCTTGCCTTATAATTTAAATATAGCTTAGAGCTGTTAAACTCTCTGATTCCTAAATTAAATAGCCCTTTATTTATTGCGCTTAGCCCTTTGGCTTATTAATATATTTTTATAGGGTTAATGAAAGGCTTTTAAATAAATATATATGGTATAGTTTATTGCCTTTATGGTATTGGCTGTAATAAAGTAGGTAGGAGTTATTATTACGTGGGTATATTATTAAAAAGGCATTATTAAGCTTCTTTTATATTAAAGCAGTGTATAGATTATTTATCTTTATTGTGGAATGATCCTTGGCTTTTATTATAGATATGCTGTTATAACGTTATAGGGTAATATTTTAAGATGGGATGGGTATTTTGAGATTTTAGTGTTTATTTATGGTGATGGTATGGGAGTGATTGCTTTAAGCTTTTATTTTCTGGTTAGGGGTGTTCTAGCTGCTCTATGTAGTAGGCTCCCCTTTATTTTCTTTGTTTATTTAAGATGCTTAATTTATTGCTTGAGGTTTATTATATCTTGGTTTAGTAAGTTTGATTGTGATAGTAAACCCCTGCCTAGGAATAGAAATATGAGAATAAAGTAGCTGCTGGTTGGGCTTTGTGATTAGTTATATCCTCTTTTAATTGTGATAGTGGTGGCTTAAAGCTTATAGGATTGCTTTTAGAGATTGATAGCTTGCTTATTTTTTTTGGTTTTTATTTTAGGCTTATTATAATAAAAGTGTTTTCTTTGGTAGTATGGTAAGTATTTTGGTTTAGATTTGGGTTTTAGGTATAAGTAAGTAGTTTAAATATTGTATTCTTATTACTTTCTTTTTTTAATTTAGGCTTTACATTATATTTAGTTTTTTATTAATTGCTTGGTTATTTTTATTTTTATTATAATTAGTTTACTTTAATTGACCTTTATTATTTCTATCTTCCTTATATAATGGAATTTAAGATTCTTTAGCTTTTAAATATGGGTGTCTTTTATGAGTAATATTATATTATTATTAAGTTTTCCTTTATTTTATATCTCCTTAGTTATATTTTAATATTAATTCTTTTTAAATGGCTTTGGCTTTTTTGATAGTGATGAGTAATATTTTAAGGATAGCTAGATTTATAATATTTTTTTTATAAAGGTTTTATTTGATTTAGATTTGGAATTTATTATTATCCTTTATAAGGATGGCTTTATTTATAGCTGGCTTAAGAAGCGTTTAGTTATCTTTATTTAATATGAAGTTTTTAAGTAGGTTGTTTTTACCTTTAAGGTTGGTAAATTTATTAAGGTTATAATTATTTTTATAGGAAATTTAAGCTGGCTGCGTTTTGATGGTTATATTAATAGTGATTGTTAGTAGTGTAATAGTATGGCCCGCTGATCTTAGGAGAAGGTTTTACTTTAGGAGGTAAGCGTGAAAACCCTTATTAATTAAGTTGATATTAGTTATGAGTTTAGCATTATGGTTACTTTCCTTAATATATGTATTTATGATTACGGTAGTTAAAAGTAGGTTATATTTTGTGGCTTGGGAGGCTCCCTTTGTTTAAGGTGGTTAATATATTTTGGAATAGGAGTGCGTTTTTTATCTTAGTAGTTATGGTATTGCCTTGAAGCAGTAAGATTTAATTCAGTATTATGGATATATGAGTTGTAATATGGTTAATATAATTGAGTTTTATCTCTTTGCGGGAAAGTGCGTAGTGGTTAAGGTTATATTTGCTTTGGAGGGAAATAGGCGTAGGTTTTGCTGTTATTTATGGATTGAGTGTGATTGGTGGAATGAATGTGTATTGTGTTGATTTGAGGAGAATGTGAATAAAGCTCTTATTGTTGAGAATTTGGGTGAGATTAGTAATGATTTAAGTGATATTTTAAGTGATTTAATTGAGTGATATTTTTGCTTTTAGGAAAACGAGATTATAGGATTTGGGCTTTGTATTTGTTTTGTTGGTGGTATATTGGATGGGTAGGAAGATGTTTTCTGAGATTTTAATCAACTTATAGATTAATTTATAAATTAACTCTTATTAAAACCTAAATTATAAGCTTATTATTACTAAAATGGGAAATACTTACCATAATAAGTAGAAGGATACTGGTAGGACCCTGTATCATCTAAGTGGAGTCTTAAGAAAGAGTATAGGTAGATCTTCACTTGCTGAGATGCAGGCGCTTGATCAGGCTGGAGAAGTGTAAGATTACGATAGTAGAGATTAGTAGTTCCCACCTTCCTACTTTAGTATTGCAAGGCCAGGGACTATATGGCACATGAGCTGGCGTTAATGTTTGAGCGAGCTTTTCTGCATAGCTGTAGGCGTTGGGCCCAGTCACTCAAGCCCTCTTAATAGATCATCTTTGAACACATTTTGAGGCCATTCTCGTCATTCACAAGCCAGGTATCTGTGGCTAGCCTGTGTCAGGTTACTTCGTTCGCAGATAGAACTAGAAATAAAGTTTGGTTCGTGCTGCGTTTCCCTATTGTGAAGCCATGCGGAAACTAAGTATGTATGAAAGGATCACCCTCCCGCTAACCGCAGCTGCCCCAAGTTTTGCCGCCACCTTCCATGTTGAGTTTCCACTATTTGGCTTTGTCTTATGACAAAGCCATCGTCGTCACACTTTGTGAAGACAAGATGCTACGGTAAGAAGGACACCGCCTTGGGTGTTTTTCGGTCTATTGTAGAGGCTTTCTTCGCGCGCATTCAAACAGAACAAAATATGTCTGGCGGGTGCTTATTGGGACACAGCAGTAGTCTCAGGGACTGAGTCCCTTCAGGGAAGCATCAATTTGGGCTGGAATTGATATATCTCAGAGACTCATTGGAGCATGGTTAGCTACATCAGTCGGAAATCTTGTAGATTAGATATCAGTAAATCTCGCATAATATGCATCTATGTTGACGTGCAAAGTGGGATATCTTTCGTGGTTGTGACACTGTCCAAATCGGCCTAGAAGTTTATTGGTTTTGCGTGATTGCTGGCACTGAACACGTAATTGCTGCATGGCTTGCGCGACCGCGAAACCGGCATGAAATGTACGATAAGCGCGCACTGCACACACGGAGTGTATATAAAAAGACGATCAAGATTTCAAAACTTGGGCAATATCTCAATACAATAGCAAATCTGTTCTTTCTTTTCCCTGCAATTCTGAGAAGCCCCCCCGCCCCCCACCCTCCTCTACCGCCCTCCACATCACGAGCCGACACACTAAGATCTTGCTATCCTTGTGTGTCGAATCAGCAGGGAACAGAAAGAAACTACCTAGGTAAAGACAAAAGAGGTTATCCCAAAATGACCGTAAAAGCACGTCGTGTAGCCGTGATCGGTGCTGGCCCTTCAGGTGCCATTGCGACCGATGCCCTAGCCAGAGAGCAAGCTTTCGAGACCATTCGGGTTTTCGACAGACGCCCCGTGATCGGAGGGACATGGTGAGCTTCGCCCGGGTATTTTGCCTCTGATGGTGGTAACTGATATATGACCAGGGTGCACACTCCTCATCTGCCACCCAAGATTCCGTCTTTACGCGAACTTTTAGAGGGAAAGGCCGACAAGGCTGTGCTAGTGCCAGCCGAGCTGCCCGCCGAGACCCCAAAGTCCGAGGCAGTGAACAGCCATCAGCTGCGTTACTCAGACTCGGCCCAGCATGAGCATTTGCATAGCAATATCATCCCCGAGATCATGAGCTACACGCAGGAGCCATTCCCTGATCAGCTGTCTGAGAGAACGCTTCGGCAGTACGGCCCGGGCGCCCCCTTCCGCCACCGAGAGACGATCAGGGGCTGGGTCGAGAACATTTTCGTCAAGAACGGGAATGAGAAATTCTTGGAGCTCGGAACCACGGTCGAGAAGGCCGTCAAGGAGGGGGATGAATGGGTGCTGACGCTGCGTAAGGAGGGCCCCGGAAAAGACTATTGGTGGAGAGAATGGTTTGATGCGTTGGTGGTGGCTACAGGCCACTACAACATCCCTTGGTTCCCGGAGATTCCAGGGCTGGCCGAGTATGACGAGAGGTTCCCCGGCAGGATCATACACAGCAAGCACTTCCGAGGAGCGGACAAGTTCAGAGGAAAGGTGAGGATTTACTTTCTATTCCCACAAGCAACCTGCGCGCAAAATGCTAACAATTCTTTCAGCGGGTCATCGTCGTCGGCGGATCAGTCTCCTCACACGAGGTGCTGCACGAGATCCTGCCGCAGGCGCAACACCCTGTCTATGCATCCATCCGTGGAGAGCCTATTGCAGCGTTTGGATGGGCGCCGTTCAAGCACCCTCACGTGTCGATAAAAAAACAGATCAGCAGTCTTGATCCATTGACGGGCAAGGTCTCCTTCGCCGATGGCACCGAGCTGAACGACGTCGACCACATTGTGTTTGGGACGGGATACACTTTTTCCTTGCCATGGCTACCTCATGTTCAGGAGCGCATCACCAAGGCTTACCGTCGCTTACCCGGGGTTTATCAGCATACATGGGACATTGAAGATCCAACCCTGACATTCGTCGGCATGGTAAGTAAAGAACTGAATTCTCAATCGCGGGCAATAGAACCTTAACTAATATACTTGTGATGACAGTTAGGAGGAGGGTTCACCTTCCGCGTCTATGAATGGCAGGCTGTCGCAGTTGCTAGACATCTGGCAGGTCGCGCCAAGCCCTTGCCTCCGACAGCTGAACAGCGTGAGTGGGAAGAGCAAAGAGTAGCCAAGTTCAAGGGAGGTAAAGATTACTACTCTATTGCTCCCGACTACGGCTCCTTCCTCGAGTTCCTCCGAAACATCGCGAGCGATCCCGAGCCGGGGACTACAGGGCGCACACTGCCGCCTTTTGACAAGAAGTGGCTCGATGTTTGGACGGGCATGGTGACGTATAAGATTAAGGGGTTCGAAAGGGAAGCGAAGAGGGCCGAAGAGGAGTTGAGTAGGGCAAAGGCTCGGCTGTAGCACTGCCAGCTCTTTATTCGTGTGGACCACAAATTAAATACTTCAGTTGAGGGAGAGATTGCGAAACTTGCGGGCTGTCTCATACAAATGACAAAATTTGAAGTCTTGCTGATAGTAAACTCAAGCACACGGTCTTCGGGAAAACCATGGGAAGCTCGCTCTGATTGACAGCACCACATTCGTGCGAATCATGAGGACAACAGATGTATCGTGACGCAGTTCAACGTAGACCTTATATAACACTTGTCCGCAATAGTCTTCAAACAACAATGCAGCTGCGATGCTGAGTGGTCAGCTAAGTGGCGCGAGTTCGAATCGTCGCCCATGTCCCTTGCAGCAGTGGGAGTAAGCACTTGCCAACCAAATGCTACACACACCGACCTCAAAGGATCATCGTGTCACATAGCTCTCGAACCAGCGCCTTGGCAAGTAAAATTGTCCTACATCTGTGGCTGGTGAAATTCTTCTCTCCCCAACCAGCTTTTCAACTCCAGCCGAACAACTTGCACAGTTGCACAACAGCAAGCAAAATGCTACCTTCTCTTGCATTTTCGTTGGCACTGGCCTCATCGGTTGAGCTGTCTCTCGCATTGGTTCTCGAGACTGCTGACTTCGACGTCACACAAGCCCTCTTCGAGCAGGGGGTCAATGTATCTGCAGTCCCCGCACTCGCTGCTCTCACCGACCAGAGTTCGGTATTTGCCTGCAGTATTGCTGTAGGTCATGCTCCATGGTAATACTGTATGATTGATCCCTAACACAAATCGATGAATAGTGTGGATCTCTTCAAGCCATTTATGGCGATGATGCCGTGGACTTGAGAGACGAGCAGAGCTACACCAGCTTTACCGGGTCCTTCTGGTCAGAGCTACAAGCAGAGGTCCACCCTCAGTGTATCTTCTACCCCTCGTCATCATCTGCCGTATCGGTACTAGTCCTTCTTTCGAGACTGACGCAGTGCCCATTTGCTGTCAAAAGCGGTGGACATGGCGCATTTGCTGGAGCCAGTAGTATAGAGGGTGGTGTCACTGTCTCGTTGAGAAACCTCAACAGCATCACCTTATCGGCTGATCAAAAAACTGCGTTCATTCAGCCTGGGAACACTTGGGGCCATATCTACTCTGAACTGGAAAAGTATGACCTGGCAGTCATCGGAGGGCGAGTCACACCAATAGGCATTGGTGGCTTGACCACTGGAGGAGGCATATCTTTTTTCTCTAACATCTACGGATGGGCATGCGACAATGTCGCCAGCTACGAAGTAGTAACCTCTACTGGAGGATTAGCCACTTTGAGCCCAAGCCAGCACTCAGACCTATATTGGGCACTTCGGGGTGGGGGGAACAACTTCGGAATCGTGGTGAAATTCGAATTGGAGACCATCCCTCTCCCAGGAGGAGAGATGTGGGGAGGCACAAGAGTCTACACGGAGGACCAATTCCCAAATCTCATCGATGCGTTCGCGGTCCTCATCGACGAGTCACCTAGCGATCCCAATGCTGGGACTTGGGTGGCTTGGATCTTGAACTCTGGGGTCAAGATCGCGGCTGCCGAGCTCTGGTACGCCAAGCCCAACGGACAGAACGCCTCAATTTTTGACAATCACAACCGAATGCCTACGATCTCTGACAATACTGGGAACATAACCCTCGCGAATTATACAGCGCAAGTTGCAGAGAGTAACCCGTACGGCTATCGCGAGTGCTACTATGCTACATCCATCAGGGCATCCCGCGCGGTAGCTCAAGCAGCCACGGATATTTTCTATGATGAGGTAGTCTCCGTGGCGGACGTAGCAGGTGCCAACCCTGTGATGGTATGGCAGGGAATCACAAAAGGTGAGTCAAAGGCACTGCATTCGGGCTTGAGCCCCAGCACCACATGCCCATCCAGAAAGCAAAACTGACAGCTCTCACATCGCAGGCGTCCTCGAGGCCACCAAGAAGAATGGAGGAAACCCGCTCGGTCTTTCAGTGGAGGACGGCCCTTTCTATCTCCTGCAACTTTCATGTTGGTGGGAGAATGAAGAAGACGACGCAAAAATGTACCGGATGATCTCAACAGTGCTCGAGAGGATCAAGGCTGCAGCCGTGGCCGAGGGCGCTCAGAATGACTACGTCTACATGAACTACGGGAGCCAGTTCCAGGATGTCATCAGCAGCTACGGGCTCGAGAATAAGGCCGCACTGAAGAGGATTGCAGCCAAGTACGACCCCACGGGTGTATTTCAGAAGCTGCAGCCGGGATATTTCAAGCTTGACCGGGCGCCTGTGCCAGATACGGATTACTTTTCGTTCTGATGTGGTCTTCTTGAAAGCTCAGCGAAATCCTCTCAGTGTTCGAACAGCAAGCTAGAAGATCGAGTTGGCGAAGATGAGGAAGGGCGTTCACCGCTGGGCAACAGCAGGTATATAAGTACCGATAGAATCGCACCATCGGCTGATGTGAATTCATGTCAGCATTTTCCAAACAATGCTAGAAGCGAAGAAACCAGATTAGCCAATTCCAGTGTCGATCCTAGTTATCTGTCTTGGAAACAAACATCCTTCCATTTCCTTGGCTGATTGTACCGGGTTGTACTGCTCTCGATTCCGTTGCGTCTCTTGGGTGTAACTGCCGCCTTAACGCAAAATGCTGCCCCTTACAGAGATGGAGGTGTGAGCCTTGCCACTCCCCTAGTCAGCAAGATGGCATTCCTTCAAAGGCCGAGGACGATCTTATCTGGCGGCAGACGGCGACCCCCGATACAAGTTCAAAACATTCGAGAGATCACTGTGATAGACCCAGGATTCTACTTCACCGTAAAGGTGTATGTCTTTTTTCTCTTGCCAGCAGACCCCCCTGCCGACCGTTCTCGCTGGGATACCCAGAAACGGACGCGCGAGGTACAAGAGGCCAGGAAGTGTGGGAAAGGATGGATGTGAAAGCGGGCGGTGTTGCAGGTGTGGTGGTCAGCAAAATGCGCCGAGGCTTCCGGACTGCCGGTGTGCTCGCTCACTGATGCCCATACTCAAAAACATACCACAACACGTCATGTCTCACGCCGTAGATCTATAGGCACTTGTGTTACCAATGGGAGGGGGCAAGGCAGCGATATCTAGGCAGAGACAAGTACCAGCTTCTGTATCTTGCTCATGTACCCTTATCAGACTATGTCGACATCAAGGTCGTTGCTAGACCCAATTGAACTGTTGGTGGCTGAATAATATTAGAAGTATTTTGCACACTCATCCATCTAGTGCCAGCGTACGAACCAAACTTCTCTGCCATCGCTAAACACTAGTACATGTAATTTTGGTTGACATCTAGTCATCCTACCAGCGCTATGCTTTTCATCCAATCATTCATGATGCTATGCGTTGTCTCGTTTTAGAATTAGCTAAAAGTTAAAATTTCAAAGCTTGAGCTTCTCCATCTTGCGCAACCTCTTGCCGAACTTGTAGAATACTATCGGCAAGGGAATCATAAGCGCGCACAAGAATCCGAGCAAGGAATTACCCCAGCCCAGGCCAAGCGTCTCGTACATAGGAGGGCCTGCAAGCGGCAGCAATGCACCGACAAGACTTCGGAGCTCCGTGTTCGCCGCAATCGCTGCCGCGGCGTACATGGGGTAGCAATCGACGAGGTACCTGGGTAGAAGTCAGCGCCATGGCGTCGGCAACAACTTGGTGGGCCACAATAGACGGGAAATGCTTACGTTGTAATGGGCAAGAAAAGCCCCATGATCCCACAGCCGTAAGGGATGAGACTGAGGATCGGACTGATCCAATGCACCTTATACTGGGCTGTCCAGCCATACCAGAAGAAGGTGATGGGAAGCAGCCAGGAGAAGCCAATTGACATGGCAAGCCTCATCTCGGGCTCGAACTCGCCATTGTTCGCCTTGGCGAGCTTGATGACGGACTTGTCCGAGTAGAGGGTAATGACTAACCACCCCAGGGTCGTACCGGTGCCCAGACCGAGATACACCAGTCCGGTGAGACCAGTGCTGAAGCCGTAGGTTTCTTGAAACACAGTGGGTATCGTGGTGAAGAGGAGGTAGAGCGTGCCGTATGTGAACGAGATGTAGATCGTCAACAGCAGGACGATTGGGGAGAGAACAAGCATCTTGAGCGGTCGGATCAACCCATTGACCAAGATACGCTTCTGCGAAAGCTTTGAGCCTTGGGTGGTGTCGTAACAGCTGCGCAGGTCGTCCCGGCCGGTCTCCTTCCTCAGCCGTTTGACCTTCTTCTCAATGATGATACGGTGGCTGGTCTCCTGGTTGAAGACCTCAATGGTAATGGTGATGAGGACGGCGACAATCAACACGATCCAAAAGTCCCACCTCCATCCAATCGACTCGGCGATGAAGCCTCCAATGAGGGGACCAAGTATGGGGCCTATTGGCAGCACATGTCAGCATTTCCTCAGACTTATGGTTGCATTCGAGCACGTCTGGTAGACGCGAATGTAACGACGGAATGTGCTCACCAATCAACGGCCCGAATGTCCAAATCCCCATAGCAAAACCTCGCTGCTCTGGCCGGAACAAATCACCAATGACAGCGCCACCGAGCGTTAGACAGCCAGCACCCCCTACGCCACTGAAGAAACGGAACACGATAAGGGTGCTGATATCCGGCGCCAGCGCACACCCGATCTGCCAGCAGCAGAAGAACACGTTGGCTGCTGTCAATACCAGCCTCCGCCCGTAGATCTCACTCATCGGGGCCATGACCATCGGGCCGACGACGTAACCGAGTAGGTAGATACTGACGGTCATGGAGCCCACGATCTGCTGCGTCTCGCCAAACTCAATCATCAGTGACGAGATTCCAGGGGAGAGGATAGACGAGGCAAAGGGCGTGACAAGTGTGATCGTCGAGAGGAGGCCGACGAGCAGCCATTTTCGAAACGGCTGGAAATTAAGCGGCATCTGCGGGTCGTCCTGGCCATCCCAGCCCACGATGCCCTCGTCCAGGTTCGTCTGCGGCAGCGGGTCATGCCTGATGCCGGCGCCGTCCTTGGCGCGGCCGCGCCCCGAGACGACGGAGAAGACGCGCGAGACCTTGGACTTGATGCTGCCTCGCGACTCGATCCTCCGCAGGCTCTCGATATCGCGGACCTGAAAGACCCCGGGGGTAACTCGTCAGTGCCAAGATTCACCACACGTGCGGGAGCCATCGATGTCGTATGAACTGTAGAAGTAAGTGACTGAGTGACCTACCCTGCTTAGTTGACGGTCGAGGTCGCGCCCGGGAACAGTTTCCTCGATCTCCTCGTTCTCGGGGTCCGCCTCGCCGCGCTCAGTCGAGTGGCTCGAGTCGGTGCTGTATGCCGATGCAGCCTCGTCGCCAAGACCATCCGAAGCTGGCCGGATCTTTTTGTCGTCTGATGCGCCCGGCTCGCCTGCATGCTCGTGTGGGTGACGCTTCTCGTCGATTTCGACGCTAGATCCAGTAAGTGAGACAGACAAGTCGTCTGCCTCTGGATTCAACTCCGGCCTCGCGTTGCCGGCCTTGGCCTCGTCATCGTGCTTCTCCATGATGCTTGCTGCAAAGCCTCCTGGGAGGTGGATTTCGCAGGGCGGCACGGCGATTTCCCTAGGGCACGCGGCAGAGGATTGACAGTGACAGCGAGGGAGAGAAAGTGGTGCTGCAGGCGAGGGCTAGCAAGAAAACAGATCCAACAGGATGTCGGTATATGTGGGGCGTCGGTGTGTTCAGGGGCCCCGGAAGCAGTGTTACGGGCTTCTACACGAGGTCGGAGCAGCAACACGGGAGGCTGCCTGGCCAAGAAAAAAAGAAGGAAGAGAAGCACACAATGGCCGAGGCGGGAATAAGGAGGGACTGCAAAGTCCTCGGTATTATTAATTAGAGGGCCCCTCCCCCGCGGATCTGCCAACATTCCCCAACTGCAGGATGCGATCTGAAGCTCCGGAAATAAGAAGTCTAGTCTACCGGCTCTCGCAAGGACTTAGTGTAGAGGGAGGACGTAGACTATCGACTACGGCTCCGCATGGCCGCCGTTGCGGCTTCGGATGCTCGTCCTAGAGCCGAACCGCGGTCGGGGGTTGATCCCTGCTGTCGCAGCCTGAGGCCATGAGCAGAGGGCGCGAGCAATGACAGTTGGCATTTGTCAGAGAGAGGCGGGTACTTCATAGCGTGGGGACGTGGACCAAGGCGCGCCCGTTGCCAGACTTGGCTACAAGCTAGCAGCATCACCAGCGTTGCATTGGGCAAAGGGGGGGCCGGTGAGGGCTCTGGGGCTTTTACTACTGACGGTACTATGGGCTCTATGGGTACGGTAAGGGAGGCGGGCCGTTGGCCAGGCAGGGGCCACTCTGGGCGATTCAGATGACAGGAGGTGTGCATCCCTTGATTGTTGATTATAGATGTTAAACTCCGAGGGGGTCAGCAATTGATCGGACTTACCAGCCTACAGGGTAAGAGGTCGAAGCGTCTCGTCTTTGGAGGCTGAAGCGGCTCACAGGCCCTGAAATGGTGAACCAAGGGGCTGGTCTAGGTTTTGTAACGCTGTGAGCCGGTATTCGTGCTACGAACGGACTTGGTGGGCGCCGGAGTTTCCGATTCTCCAACGGCCATGAAAGGAGATGACGAAAAGTCGTGGGCGCACAGGCTCACAACCTCCCTGATGGCGAGTCATTTTCAATCGTTCAGACGGCCACTAAACCGGTGTCAAGAGTTGAAGGAATAAGTTTTATTGCCTGTGGCCTACGCGAAGACGAGAGCATCCACATATGTGAAATTCTAGTCAGCTGTCGTCGCTCATTACCTACACAAAACCCCCTACGCGTGTTGCCACAGCCGGCAAAGTGTTGACCCAGGCTTCCAAGGTTCGCCCGATCAGGGGTTTCGTGTTCGATCCCGTGCAGAGGGGGACGGACGGCCTCGGCGAAATCTTGATGCCATCTGAGATCCAAATTCCTGGAAATCTCACGGGGCCAGTGTGCCACAGGGCGTTGACTGAGAGCTTAATGTTTACCGATCCAATAAACCTAATCATGAACAAGCTTTGATATAGTCGAGCTGCCGCAGTCCGGGATTCAGCAGGCGGTGTTGACTTCAGATTGACTTTCCCCCATGAGCACATACCAGCGTCACATCTTCACCAGCCGGGCAGGGTGAACTTTAATTCAACACAGACACATAAGCCTCAACGTTTCACCCCCTCTGCCCCTCTCCCGCCACCAAGGAAGACGCTGCGGCGGCAGCAGCAGCCTACAGCAACCGCACAGTAATCCAGACCCAACCTGGACACGTGTGGACTCGCTGCGAGCCGCGGGAGGGGCCATCGTCTCCCACACCAAAACTCCAGAGCAACGAACATGTCGCACCCACCGCCATTGGCGATCCCGGGTCGCTTCGGCGTGCCCAACGCCTCCGGCCAGAAGTTCAACAAGGCCTGCGACCCGTGTCACATCTCAAAAACGAGATGCATACCAGACCCACTGTCGCCCACAAACTCGTGCAAGCGATGCAGCAAGAACGGCAGCTCGTGCGTCTTCTCGCCCATCGGGCCCAGGAGGCGGCCCGTCCGCTCCAAGAACGACAGGATCGTCGAGCTGGAGCGCCGCGTCAGGGACATGCAGGTCAAGCTCGAGAGGCAGGTCGAGAAGCAGGTCGAGAAGCGTGCCAGTGCCAGTCTTGTTGTCAGCAGCGAAGCGGAACGGGACGCTCCCGGGGCCGAATCCTTCGCCGAGCCTCCCGCTCCCGGGTCCCACCCCAACAAGCCCGCGCCGCCATTTTTCTTCGTGCCCGGCCCCGGGTCTTCGGAGCCAAAACCCGCATCCACTCGGACGGAGCCGGAAGCGAGTGCCCATAAATCGGTGGATAAACTCCGTGGTGATTCCCCATCCGGCCCGACGACTGTGGACAGTCACCCCACAGCCGCACCAGATGATGCTGTTGCCTGTGCCCCGAAACCTGAGCCCAAGGCAAGCCGCTACGGACCAGACGTCGTCGACCGCGGACTGATCACGCTGTGTCAAGCCGACAAGCTCATCAAAAGGTTCCGTCAGTTCATCCATGGCAAGTTCCTCGGCATTGGGATACCGGCTGGCTACTCCAACCAGTCGCTCCGGCGCGAGAAGCCCGCCGTCTGGCTCAGTCTGCTGTGCGCCGCATCGGTTGGCTCCGCCGAGTTCCTGTCTCTTTACACCGACTTGTCGAGCGACATGGAGAAGATCCTGGATGAGCAGGTTCAGGAGAACCTGGAGCCTGACCTGGACATCCTGCAGGCGCTGACCATATTCTACATCTTCCACAATGACCTCACGCAGTCGATGCGTGAGAAGCTTTACAGGTGCAACAAGATAGTCGTTTCCATCGTCGTAAAGCTCGGTCAGGCATCAAGGATCCACAACCTGCCGGAGGGCGTGCCGATAACTGAGGCCGACGTGACGGAGAAGGCGTTGGACCTGTCCAGGCAGCTTCTCATCTGGCATTGGGCCAGCTTCTCCCTCGCGGTGAAGGCGCGCGAGAACATCCTCATCAGGCCTTTCAGCTTGGTCAGCTCGAGTCTGCGGATTCTGGAGACAAGCGGGAACCAGTGTGACATGTCTTTGGTCGAGTGGATCAAGCTGATACAGATCGCGGTGGAGGCCGCCTTCGCCCTGTTCAACGGTCATGATCGCGCAGAGGGCTTGAGTGACGAGGGAAGGGATAGCATCATCCAGTCCTTCGAGAGAAAGCGCAGACAGTGGCTGATCAACTGCCCCTTCGACCTGGTCAACGGTGAGTCCCAAGGCAATGGCTTAAGAACCGCTGCTCCGGCTAACGATGGTCAACAATGCCCAGAATTCCTCATGCTTGAGTACCACCATTCCATGTTGGTCCTCACCGAAGTCATCTACCCAGCTGGCAGGGCCGACTTCCACACCCGAAGCCACGGCCTCCCCTCCCTATCCTGCCCCATCCAGTCGCCGGCCAGCACCGAAACGGACAACACAGACACCAAGCCGGACCAGGACGTCCTCGCCCCGTACAGGATCCAGTACACACAGAAGTGCATAATCGCCGCACACGCGTGCCTCGCCCTCGTCGTCGAGCCGCCAGTCTCGCCAGGCCTGACCAGCACAAACAGCCTCGCGGACCCGGAGACGCTGCGGTACTTCTCCAACGTGCCGTACTCGCGGCTTTTCTACGCCCTGCGCTTCCTGATTTTCGTCGCGCACAACATCTGGCGGACGGGGGAGTACGACCTCGTCAACATCGACTCGCTGCGGCCGGGGTATTACATCGAGGGCATCAAGAGGGTCCTCACCATCGCCTCGGACGGCGGCAAGTTCCGCCCGCCCTCGCTGTGGCTGTACGCCATACAGACGCGCATCGAGCCCTGGTGGGACGCCTTCCGCGCGAGGCTGGAGCGCGACAGGCCCCCGCCCAGCCGCTCCAGGTCGTCCGGCGAGGTCGAGGGCGCCACTGGGGCGACGCCATCGTCGACGACCGCGACCACGCCCCCCAAGCAGCCACACCGCCAGACCTCCGAGCCGTTGCCGCCGAGCTACGACCGGACGAGCATGACCCCCTTCACCGAGATACAGCCGTCGGGCCCCGTGCCCTACGACATCTTCTCGGCGAGCCAGTCCATGGACTTTCTTATCCCGTTCAATTTTGTTCAGCAGGCACCCCCGGTGGCGGCGTCGGCCGCGATACCCGGCAACCCGAACCTAGGGCCCCAACCGTTTGCGCGCACATCACCCAAGGCCGTGCGGGGTGTTGCTGGGGGCCAAACGGGGTCTTCGGGCACGACGGGTAACACCAACTTCACGCCTGCGCCCGGGAGCAGTCGTCAAGCCAGCGTGAGTGGTTCTGGGGATAACCAGACAACGACAACGGCGGCGGCGGCGGCTGGGTACGACCTGGGGACGGCCTTCGACCAGGGCGAAGGCCTTGGCAATCTTGACGACTACCTCGAGACCATGGACCTGGATGCGTTCAATTTCGACTGGGGCGAGTACGGGGCGTTGTTTCCCGGCGCGGAGGCTTTCTTGCCAGATCCATCGGTGTTACCAATGACTTCCCCGTTCGATGGTGAGGCTTCTGGCGGTGGGCCACAGGAGGATGAGAACAAAGGATCATAAATCGGAAGTAAAGGACGGGCTAATAAAGTGAGTTAGTGGTCATTTGTCTGCGAGTTATGCATACCACGGATTAGGGATGGGGGAGTTTACTTGAATGATGATGAATACTTTTCATGAACGCACCTCATAGCCAGCATTTTCTGTTGTCGACGGAGGAAGAAAATGGTGCTCAGGTAGAAGTTCACAACTCACAGAATACAAGATCGCCGTCAGCAAAGGATTCCAGAGGTGGAAGGAGCGCTGACATGCTGATTCCGGGGCGGCTTGAAAGTCGTTTTTGGGAAAGAAACCCGTAAATATTGCATATTTGGAGGAGTTGCACATATACAGTATAGCTACCAAACAGCCGTCGGAAACCCCAGTTTTTGGAGAACCGTTGGGCCCCGCTGGTCTCTGTGGAACGTAGCATCGTCCCCGCAGCGAGCATGGGCGCATGTGGTGCTCGTCTCCGCATCCCCTCATCTCGGACCTGATCATCAACCTTTTTTTTCATCCTTGCAGTCACTGCAGGTCACGAGTAGGTAGTATGAGCTAATGGAATTATGGTTTCTTGTCCCTGAACGCGTCGAGCTACAAAACCATGGCACGACCCGCCGTGGTCAACACTTTCTGTTGGTGTTGTTGCCGCTACACCTCATCCTTCTGTGATTAGCAGGTCGTCGAGCTTCAACCTCCTCAGTTCGGGTAAATCCTGGCGCTTTGGTGTTGCCCCTCGTCATGTTACTCCAGACAACCCCTCTCGTCCAGGCCGCCCTCCTCCTGGGGCTGGCACAGTCGCAAGAATGCCCAGATTACTTGAGCTACTCCACTCAGCGCCATGAGCCCTTCTCCAACGGCACGTACCAGCTGTCGTACATGCGCCCGTCCCCGTCCTGTCGAACCTTCAACTCGTCTGACGTCGAGGATGTCATCACGTCCATGGCCGGCGTGATTGCCGATCCGGATCTGTATAGACTGTTCCAGAACAGCTACCCTAATACCCTCGATACGGCCATCAGGTGGAAGGGGTACGCGGCCAACAACAGCGAGGAGGAGCTTACCTTCATCATCACGGGCGACATCAACGCTATGTGGCTGCGCGATTCAGCGAACCAGATGCAGAGCTACCTGCCTGTGCTCAAGGCCGACCAGAGCGCAGATAGTATCGCCAGCCTGTATCGGGGCGTTGTTAACCTGCAAGCGAGGTACATCCTAACCAGCCCATACTGTAATTCCTTCCAGCCTCCGGTCGAATCCGGGGTCGAGGGGTCGGTCAACGATGCCGCGTCGCAGGATACCGTCACGCCCCCGTACAGCAACACAAGCGTGTTCGAGTGCAAGTACGAGCTCGACTCGCTCGCTTCCTTCCTGGAGGTCTCGACCAACTACTACAACGCCACGGGCGACCTGGACTTCTTCGGCAAGTTCCAGTGGGTCGACGCGGTCAAGGCCGTGCTGAACACCGCCACCGAGATGCTAACCCCGACGTACGGACCCGAGGGACAGGTCCTGACGAGCCCATATACCTTCACCCGGATGACCACGCGCGCCACCGAGACGCTCGCCAACGATGGCATAGGGTCGCCCGTGGGCAACGGCACGGGGCTGGTCCGGAGCGCCTTCAGGCCGAGCGACGACAGCACCATCTTCCAGCTCTTCATCCCGGCCAACATGATGTTCAGCCGGTACCTGAGCAGCACGGCCGAGATCATGGCCGCGCTCGAGGGGCAGGCAGATCTGGCTGCCCAGATGCGCAGCATGGCCGAGTCCATCCGGTCCGCCATCCAGGCCCATGGCGTCATCACCGACCCCAACACAGGGACGCAGGTGTACGCCTACGAGGTCGACGGATTCGGCTCCGCGGTGGTCATGGACGACGCCAACATCCCCTCCATCCTGTCTGCGCCGTTCCTCGGCTTCCTGGACGCCAGCGACGAGGTGTACCAGAATACCAGGGCGATAATCTTGGACGAGAATACCGACTCTGGTGCCAACGGGAACCCGTACTTTATGCGCGGGCCGGTGATCAACGCCGTTGGAGGCCCGCACCAGGGCCCGGGCATGGCGTGGCCCATGGCGAGCATCGTCAGAATCCTGACCACGGACGACGATACCGAGATCACGAGCGCGCTGAAGGAAATTGTCTCGAGCACGGATGGACTCGGCCTGATCCACGAGAGTATCAACTCGTTCAACCAGAGCGACTGGACGAGACAATGGTGAGTGAAGCCCACTCCAGCTTGTCACTCATTCCTCCATATAGGTGGGATCGTGGCAGGGGAGAAGTGACGCTGCTGACAATCCCAACTTTGCCGTTCCTTAGGTTCTCGTGGGCAAACGGCCTCTTCGGGCAGATGATATTGGATCTGAACGACAGAAAACCGAATATTCTCAAGGAGAGCTTCCAATGAAGACCTAGGCAGGGACTTTTGGAGGTAGGTATTGAGGCAGCGAGCAGGCAGAGGGGCTGCGAGAGCAGTCATGACACCAACTTATCCCCATTCCTGCTCGGTAGTCAATAGGTAATCTAAATCTAATTTCCTGGAAAGATATCTTGCCATTTCCGGAACGTATGACCGGCTATATTTCGTCCACAGCTATTGCAACCACTTGACATTGCATGCTGCTGAAACGCTTTCCACTCTGAATGAACACTGGCGGTGAAGCTGTTCAGATGTTCAAGAGTGTATACCAAGTAAAAGCTGAGGATTAACTATAAAATACTATCGGCTGGGAATGGTCACGTCCTTGTACTTCCAGTCCTTCGGTGATCCATGGCGCGAGGCTCTCCGTGCCCGCAACCGAGCCCCATCTCGAGCTTCCGGTCTTATGGTTCGCTTCGTCATCATTTTCTGACTAGAGGCCTGCTTATCTTCACCTTTCAACCTACGCAGAGCCTATGAGATTGGACACAGTAAAAGTGCATCCTTCACTGCGTGTGAGGCCCTGCGTGTGTGACGCCCTGCTTACCTGAAGTGTGGTTACACAACATTTGTTGGAGCCTGGAGTGATGGGAGGCAACCATGTGCGGTGTCAGCTCCCGCTGTAGTAATTACACCAAGAGTCCAGACACAACCTTGGAATGTCCCTCGTGCCGTCCTCCTCTGCTCTCCCTGGGTAATGCATGCTTCGCCTATCCCAAAGTCAGTCTTCCCTTTATAGTTCCGCTATAGCAAAACCCAGCGACGAGGGCCAAGTGAGCAAGGGCCATGGAAGAGCAATTCAACTACACACAAATCGACACGTCAAAGACGGGGTCATTCCGGATCCTGAAGCTCCAGTCCGGCGCAAAAGAGGCACCGATAGTCTGCAACTTAATACATGCGCGGCTAGACCTTAGGCCTCGCTCGTGGCGAAGACCGAAGTGGTGGAAGCGCCAGCCTGCGTATGAAGCCATTTCGTACGTCTGGGGCTCTACTCAAAGACCTATCCCGATCAACTGCAACGGGAAACGACTGTACATCACACAAAATCTCAAAGATGCACTCATTCGCGTCCGCTTGCCAGATCGCCCTCGCAGCATGTGGGCCGACTCCGTGTGCATCGATCAAGACAACCTCGCCGAAAAGGCCTATCAAGTTCAGTTCATGGGCAATATCTACAGCAATGCATCAAGGGTGTTAATTTGTCTCGGTGACGATGATGAGGGCCATGCCCAGAAGGCCATGTCTCTGGTCAAAGATGTCAGCAACATGGTCGCGAAGACCCTCGCCGAGTGCGAGCAGACATACGATACCTTCCCATACTTGGCTCCAAACGACCCTTGGCTCCAGGATTATCGGTGGCCCGCCTACCATTCTTTGCTTTCTCGACCTTGGTTCCGCCGAGGGTGGGTTCTTCAAGAGGCAGCCCTTGCCCAGGATGCGGTTGTTCTCTGGGGCGAGGCCGAATGCAGCTGGATTTCATTCATGGACACCGGAATTTGGTTTCATAATCGCGGGCAAGCTCCATGGCCAAGTAGACTCCCCTACAGCGATACACAGACTACTTCACCAAAGTAAGGGCGCCCACAGGATGCGGCCGCGGCCTCTCATCTACGCAGACAGTGAATCAGAAAATCTTGGAGTGCCGGTGATCATGGAGGCTGCAAGAGAACTGGTTCTGTCTTTTCCCGCGGATAGAGTCTTCGCATTTCTCGCAATTATTGATAAAATCGGCCAAAGTGCGTTACACATAAAGGCGGACTACTCGAAAACACCACAATCTGTCTATACGGAGTTCGCAGTTGCGTACCTTGAAGCGACACGCGACCTAAACTTGTTGCAGTGTGTCCAGCACACAGATGAATCTATTGAACTCAGCACACCATCATGGGTGCCGTTATGGAACATTGATAAGTGGGATAGTACCCAAGCTACCGGATTGGCGAGACAACAGGGCTCTCCAGCACATTTCACGCTGGAACGGGGAAGCGGTACACCAAAGCTTACTGTCCAGGCTCTCCTATTCGACACCGTCCGATTCGCCTCGGATCCGCTGCTTCTTGATACAGTGGAAGATGTTGCTCAGCTGTGGCAAGTCATACGGCACATGGATGAATCAGCAGATGTATATGAGTTTCTGCAGGTCATGTGCTGGGGGTGCACTACAGGCGAGTGGGAGGCCTGGAAAGTGCAAATTTCCGCATACGGCCGGCATTTACTTGCCAGCTCTTTACCAAGCGACCTGGGTATGAAGCGTTTCTTCAGAATATCTTTGACCTCACCACAACACACTGACCACCAAATAGACGGAGATTTCCCACTTGTACACAAATTCATCCAGTCGTACACTAAAGGCCGGAGATTTGTGTTGACAGATAAGAAAGGCTATTATGGACTCGTCCCAGCAGTCGCAAAAAGTCCAGACATTTGTGCATTTCTGCCTGGAGCACAGCCCGCATTCTATCTAAGACAGACAGAAACTTCGCAGAATTACAAGATTTTAGGTGATGCCTACTTTTCATATCACGAAATAATTTGCCATGTAGAGGGTATCACAATCTACAAGGACTCTAACATCACACCCCTTGTTGCTAAGAGCAGCCTCAAGGAGCATGCTATCAATTTGATTTGAAGAGAATACTTATTTGTTAGTCAACCTTTAT
This sequence comes from Diaporthe sp. P3_1W, assembly GCA_037177825.1. Lineage (NCBI taxonomy): Eukaryota > Fungi > Ascomycota > Sordariomycetes > Diaporthales > Diaporthaceae > Diaporthe > Diaporthe sp. P3_1W. The sequence continues at coordinate 625,032 of JBAFXB010000008.1, forward strand.
ACATATACTTGCAGTATAGATTTCGGCAGGTTCCCTCGGGTGAGAGCAATGCTGTTGACATTCATTCGAACGAATATAGACATGTTGTTATTTTCCCTCAGTGAATTTCAAAATGACAATGACAAGTCTACCAGTCCGCCGGAGAGACATTCGTTTTGGCGAAGTCTATATTCTAAATACTCCACCCATCCAATACAAACATGCCGATTTCTTCTTTCCACTGTTGCTATAGAGAGCCTTTTGCATTTCCACGCAACTGAATAAGTGTACTATTCACATGACACATGGGCCTCGGAGCTGACTTTGGGAAGCTACCTCTTGTATCTATTTCGACGCAGTGCCGTTGGCCCGGTCAACGTGTATGATTCCGAAGCTATGGGGGACCGCATAATGTGTCTCTTCTCATCTGAGGTAACCAGACCCGCTCGCTACATTTGTGGCAGTGGCTGGACTGCAGAATCCTTGAAGTAAGCCTTGGAATGCCGCTGTCAATTCTCGTTTCAAGTTTTACCACTGAGATGCAGGACACAGCTAAATGCTCTCTTTCTTTTCTTCCCTTTCCTTTTGGGCGGGCGGGAGAGTGGGGGTGGAAGACAGGCATTCAACCTCAATCGTTCTTGGGCGACGGACCGCAAAGGTTGGAACTTGTACGTTTGCACCCAGCCCAAAGTCGGCCGACCCTTTGGGTGTCTATTCCCGGGCTCTGCTGATGATCAGGACACCGCCGTGTCTGGACTCATCCTGCTGATGCTTCTTGGCAGAGGTGGCGTATGCCATCGCAGAGTGTCAAGAAGGGCCTGGTATATCGAGAACAAAGGGACTGGATGATGCGGTTTCCGTAAGGATAAGCAAACACGGAGTGTCGTAGTATTGGTAGGTATGCAGCAGGTTCACCATTGTCACTCGCCGCGCCGCTAGGTGGACGACCTACGTAGTGACTTGGTAAACTACACACTTCATCGAGGCGTAGCTACCGGCATGAGAGGATGCTTAGCAATTGGCAGAATTTTATGCAGCGGTTCAGACCCTTCTCTCATTCCGTCTCTCCGCTGCCGGGAATCGAGTAACTTCGCCTTGGCTATGAGCAAGTTTCAGCTGGAGTCCATCCGTCAAAGTCTGAGGCGGTGGCAGTTCCCATGTTCGGTGACAGAGGAAAGAATACCCGCTTGGAAAAGGCAAGGAGAAGGTCGATGTAAATTTCGGGCATGGACGTATCAAGAGTGAGATAACACGCGTATAGTATGCTTCCAAGAGCAACAGAAAGGTTCAAGTCTTCGTTGGTGCACTAGTGCAGCGAAAGTGACGGACGCGTATGTGAGACCAACGTTGGATCTATGCTGACACCGACTGACGCAGTGTACCGATCTAGCCCCTGGTCTGAGACTCTGAGCTCGGAAAGATGGTATGACAGAGGATTTCTGTTTTTAGCGAACGAGAAAGAAAAGAAAAAAAGAAAAGTTCAGCGGCATATGCGCTCGCGCGTGCGCTTGGTCTTGTGTTTGCCTGTCACGCACAACGGGTGCCTGCGTTGAGCGAGACGGCGTACCCCAAACCACTTGGTCTATCGATTCCTCAGCTAACAGGGGCATGTGAAGGCTGACAACTTCCAAGCAGCGAGGAGCATCTGGATATTCTCGGGACTTGAGGTCAGGGGATACCAGACCGGGACAAACTTGAGCCTTTGACCAGACGCTGTGCTGCTGAGCGAGGTTTGTTGCAAGGTCAGCCACTCCTGCCAAAAAGCAAAACAAAGGCATGTCAGTTGTAGCGGTGAGTGCCCGAAGGGCAGGTGAGGCCCTTGTCAGACGCGGGAAATTGCACAGTGGTTGACGATCCGGGACAGGGCTCTGTATGTAGGCTCGGAGGCTGATCTGATGCCATTATCTCGGAACTGGCGTCATTGGCCGGGCTCGAGACATGAGTCTTTCGCCCTAAGCGTTTGACTGCCCCGACTTCCTGCACAGGGTCGTTTGCTTCGCTGCGAAGGCTTGCTTTCCTTCAAGGGGCTCGTGTTGATCGGGCTGCAGCTTATTTCTTGTCGCATGCACATGCACCTTGGACGGGCCACCGGCAATGTCCGTCCGGGAAGGCAGTGAGTGTGTGTTGGTTCATATATAGGTAGGGACGAAGAGCAAGCTGACAACAAGCGTGCCTGACCCGCCTAGGTTGACATTTATTGACATCTGTTTTGGTCACACGTGTCAATTAGCAGACGGAACTTCATCGACAAGTATTTTCGCCGTCTGGCTGAGGACCAGCGAACGAGAGGGCATTGGGGCCCGGTCTGTTGCACCCGAAATCGACTAAAACCTCGCTGGATTTGGACCAGACGAGTTGATAGCCATGGCGTTTGGAGTCGTCCTCGACGGGCAGAGCAGGGCGGAGTTCCCTTTCCCCACGCCTCCAGCGTCAGACGAAGGCGATGACAACAGCAAAAGAGCCGGTGAGGCTCGACACGGTGACGGCGACAGCGACGATGATGGCTGCGTGGGCTGCAGGAAGATAGCCCAGAATGAGGTTTGGAGGCTCCAACGGCAGAAGAAGAGCATGGGTGAGTCACATTTGTTCCTGTGTGTCTGTCGTTCGCATGTCACCACACATCCACTCATCCATCCCTCTTGCGTGCATCCAGTGTGGTCTAGTCCACCATCAGTCCAGGGGAAGGAGCTAGCCTATGCCACACCCCACGGCCCACAGCGGGAGCTTGGAGACTGCCTGAGCCTTCTTGGGCAGGTGGGGATCCCCCTGTTCTTGCAGGTGGATGCCCGTCTGCAGCACCGCAACTCCAAAGTGCTGCAGTAGTACACTCCTTGACCTCACCCGATGCATCGTCACCCTCTGCACTCCTCACGCTCGTTGTCGCCCTCACCTTCACCCTCAACCTCGTCCTCATTCTCGGCTGTATGTCCAGGCCGTTTCCTTTACCATCGGTATATACTCTCAAATCTCCCGAAGCTTTGATCCTGTGCCCAGCCGGCCTGCTGCCCCGACCTGCTGCGGTGTCATCATCCGGCCAGAGATGGTGCCTTGAGTGGTCTGGCCTGCCTTACTCGAAGCTGGCCTCTTCCCTCCTGCTTTGAGCGCGCAATGCTGCTGCCATCTCCTTCATACTGCATTCTTCGCCGGCTTCCTCAACCATACTGACGCTTGTCGCTCCCTCCCATCGAGTAGGCGCCATGATCTCCGACCCAAAGCCGCAACCACCACCGACGACCGCGCCGATAACCAATGGCTTCTCCCTGACCCATGACGAGTCCGACGCCCCTGTGCGCGTCCAGGAGCTCAAGCACGACAGCTCTGTCCTGGCCCTTGCTGTGTCCGACAAGTACATCTTTGCCGGCACCCACGACGGCGAGCTGATCGTCTGGTCGCTCGGCACCTTCGAGCTCGTTAGGAGGATACAGGCCCACAAGCGCCACATTCTCTGGCTGTTCCTCTCCGGCTCCTCCTCCTCCACCACCCACTCAGACTCGTCCCAGTCCTCCCCAGACTCGATCTCGCCCAACTCGAGGCCCCTTTTGATATCAAGTGCCGGCGATGCTCTTGTCTCGGTCTGGTGCCCAAACACGTTCACCCGCCTTTACGAGATCTACAGCGTCGACCATGTCGGAGATGTCTTCTCCTGCGCATACTCCAGCCAGCAGGATACCGTCTACATCGGCGCCCAGGACCAATCCATCCAATGGGTCAGACTCAATGACCGTGACCGTCGCGTGCCCCACAACAACCCGTCTCATCCCGACCAGCGCCACCACCCTTTCTTCGATTCCAAAGCCCCCGGCGGAGCAAGCACACCGAGGAGGAAGGACAAGCGAGAGGAACTTATACCCAAGCCCGAGGCCACCTTGGAGATAGACCGCGGCTCAGTGGGAAAATTCGCCCATTTCGGCTTCGTCTACTGTATGATCATTGCGAGGGGCCCAACCGTCCTTGTCGATTCAGACGAGGAGGTTCTGATAAGCGGCGGCGGAGACGGGAGCATCAAGCTGTGGCAGATAAAACAGGATGAGAAATACGAGGGATTCGAGGAGTGGGATGCATGGGAGAAGCGCGAAATCATGTGTCTCCGCGGCGACGATGACGATTTCGGCGAGTCTGTCTTCTCACTGGCCATCGACGGCTCCTTCTTGTACAGTGGCAAGAAGAAAGGCGTCATAGAGCTATGGGACCTCGACACGAAGCAGAAGCTCAGGGTCATCAAGGGCCACCGCGGCGATGTCATGGCCCTCCAGCTGTCCTGGGGCTACCTCCTGTCGGGAGCCACCACCGGGTCGGCAGCAGTAAGTCCAGCTACCACAAGTTCCCGCCGCTATGCCAGCCCGTCCCTACGGCCCAGTTGCTGACAATACAACAGAAACACAGCACTGTTCACTACAGCAAGGACCATCTCCCATCCCCGGCCACCGAAAAGGTGAGCCAGAAATATCGATGCCTTAAGAGGTGGACCGCCCATAACGGCAAGCTCCTGTCTTCGGCATGTACCAACTACAACGGAGACCAACTGTACATCACCGGTGCCAATGACAACTCTGTCAGCGTTTGGCGCATCGACGACGTGTGCGAGCAGCCCGAAGACGTAGCCGGGAAGCCGGAGGACATGATGTTTGCCTCTCTGCGCGAATTTGTTTCCTACAAGACCGTCTCTTCCCGCCCCGAATTCGTCGAGGACTGCCGTAGAGGCGCCAGCTTCCTATGTAATCTTTTCAAGAGATTAGGCGCACGGGTGCATATGCTGTCCAGGGATGACCAGATACACAACCCCGTCGTCTGCGCCGTCTTTAGTGGGAAACGCGAGCCCGCAGAGCATCGCAAGCGCATCCTGTTTTATGGCCACTACGACGTCGTGCCTGCTGATCGTAATGCCGAAAGCAAGTGGACAACGGACCCGTTCCAGGTAGAAGGCGTGAATGGATACTGGTACGGCCGCGGCGTGAGCGACAACAAGGGTCCGACCATGGCCGCGTTATTTGCTGTGACAGATCTTCTCGAGGCCAAGCAGCTCGAGAACGACGTCATCTTCCTCATTGACGGCGAAGAAGAGTCGGGTAGTCGTGGGTTCCAGGAGGCGGTGGCTGAGAACAAAGATCTCATCGGAAAGGTGGACTACATCCTGCTCGCCAACAGCTACTGGCTCGACGATGAGACACCATGCTTGACTTATGGCCTCCGAGGGGTCCTACACGCCACCGTCTGCGTCGACAGCATCTATCCCGATCTGCACTCTGGCGTCGACGGTAGCTACATGGTCGACGAGCCCCTTTCCGACCTGACGCGGCTGCTTTCAACGCTCAAAGGTCCGAGGAACAAGATCATGGTGCCTCACTTTTACGACTCGATCCTGCCGCTCACAGCGGCCGAGGAGGCACGTTATGAAGACATTACCAAGATTCTGAGTCGCCGTAACCCTGAGGCAGGAACGGTGGACCAGCTCAAAGCCGGTCTCATGGCGCGCTGGCGTGAGCCCAACTTGACCATTCATAGGTATAAAGTTTCTGGACTGGACGGCAGCATCGTCAGCGGTCACGCCAGTGCCACAATCAGCTTCCGACTGGTACCTGGACAAGAAGTAGACGACATAGTCGCGTCGCTGAAAGCCTTCCTAGCAGACCAGTTTGCGGAGCTCGAGAGCAGAAATTCCCTCAGCATCAAAATCGACAACAAAGCCGAGCCGTGGCTAGGTGATCCAAGTAACCAGATTTTCCAGACCTTGGAGGAGGCCATAATCAAGGTCTGGGGGCTGAGGGGCTCGGCGGGAGACCATGGTGTCGTGGAGGTCATGGGCCGCAAGTCTGTTCAGGTTCAGCAAGCCCAAGAAGACGGCGACGCGGATGACAGCAATGGTGTTAGCGGCGAGGATACCGGTGTGGCCAGCAAGGACGACGAGAGCAACACATCGCCCGTCGACAAAGCTGCTGGTGCCGAGCTCATGTCTGAGCCCAGGATGTACCCCCGCGAGTCAACGTCCACCTTCGGCCCGGTACCCTCCTCATACTCTACAAACGATGACTCCGCACCACCCACGCCGTCCATTCCCGAGTTCGTCGTGTCCACAAGCCACGATCCCGCTCCCGGACCCGACCCCAAAAGTCAAGCCGAAACTACCCGGCCAGAGGATGCCCCGGCCGCTGTCGTCAGGGGCCGCAAGCCGCTATATATCCGGGAGGGCGGCTCCATCCCCGCGATCCGCTTCCTGGAGAAGGAGTTCGGCGCGCCGGCCGCACACCTGCCGTGCGGCCAGGCGAGCGACGCGGCGCATCTCGAGAACGAGAGGATTCGCCTGCTGAACCTTCTCAAGAGCCGCGAGATCTTTGGGGAGGTCTTCCGGAGGCTGTGATGGGTGGGCGTCTCCCCGGCGGACCAGCCTGTGGGTTCATTTTACATGCACCGGGCGTGTGTTCATTCATGTATGGCGTTTTTTGCGGGCTTGTAGGGGTTTCTTGATGGCATTCATAGCGTAGAATTAGATGTCGGAGCTTCATGCAGTGGGTTGAGATAGAATGGTGTCTGGATCCAAATAGAGATAGACCATGCTTCCGGGTTTGGGCCTCTTCTCTCAAGCCGCACATACGTGCTATGTTCGCCCGGCTTTTCTGGCTATGGGCGCTCCAAGCTCGAGCTGTCGGACTGATGGTCTCTAAGGTCTATTTCTTTCCTTGAAGGATTTCCAGTTGGTCATGTTATATACATATCTGGTGTAATAGCTGTGGGTCTGGACGTTATGTGTATGATCGATCGGTGGACCTCGAGCATCAGTGGGCATGCTGAGACAGCTCAACCCTGCCTTAGCTTGACCGTTAAGCGGCCCTGCGTGCCGGACCTTAGCTTGAAACCCAACAGACAAGCTTTTGGGCCGAGATCCGGGCCGCACCCATTGCATGACCCGGTACCGAGCACGTTGCCCCTCGACCGGGGGTGCCTCTCGAGTGCTGTCGACTCCTGAAGTGTCAGCGAGGTCCACAGACGCGAGACCTTTCCGAGACATGAGACCCCATTCACTCCATCAAGTTGGTCCTCCGACGAGATCAGCGTCATTCTTTTGAGAGTTGGCTATGGTCATAAGACGTCCTCGCAGGCCGGGACTGTACCGGGGACGTTTGCATCAAGACCATGCTCTCGTCCTGGCGTGACAGTTCCAGTTGAGATGTCACTGACCAGATCCCTTTCCAAGACTCTGCGGTGGGCTCTCGTACCCCTGGCGCTCACTGCAGTATCTATCGCGCTCCAACATGGTCTGTTCATTCAGTCACTGGACTACGTCCACAAGAGGGCGAGACAAACCATCTTCGATATCTTGCATCCAGGGAGAAACGACCGTGACGATGCAGCCACCGGCCACGGCAGCATTATCGGACCCCAGGGCATCAACCAGTCGGCCTTTGATGTAACGCCTTGGCATTCCCGTATGATCGAGTACAGCACCTTGGTCAAAGTCATGACGATCCAAGAGGGCCGGCTGGAGGTCGTACGGCACCCAGACCTTGGCACCGAACCAGTCCTGGTCAAGAGGGCAGCTCTGCCGGAGTACATTGATTCCATCTCGCGCGAGACGGCGTTCTACCGCCTCCTCGACGGTTTGGGTGTCACGCCTCTGTTCCTAGGGCACGTGACGGAGTCCGGGCGCATCACCGGGTTCCTCGCCGAGTACGTGCAGCCGCAGGAGGAGGATGAGAAGCGGCATGGTCGGGAGGATGGCACGGAGGCTTGCCTGTCTGCTCTGCGGCGGATGCACGCGAGGGGGATTGCCCATATGGATGCGCATGGTGGGAATTGCCTGGTCAGGGGGGACGGGTCGGCGGCGTTGGTCGACTTTGAGCTGGCGGAGGAGACGTCTTCTGGGGAGGAGTTTGAGAGGGATTTGTGGGTTATGAGACATTCTAGGGAAGCCGAAGAAGCATGGTAATGTCAGATGTCAGATGTGTACATTGTATTGAATTCAACCTCATTTGCCCTCATCATGGTCTAGGCAAGTCGTACTGTGGTAGCCTGCTGTTCTGGTAGCCTGCTACGAGTACACAATTATACCACGGATAGTTCAAAGCTCTCCAATTCATTTTCATATCCCACAAAAGGCCCTCACCAAAACTTTGTCGGCAACCAAACTAGATATGTGACCCTGAGCAGCGCTGCTTTCTGAAGCTTGAGAAATGGGATGATGGCTGTAGATTTCTTTAAAACCAGGACAAAAAGTCAACAGTAACCGTAACTGATGCACAACCTTGGAATGGATTGTTCGAGATATGTCATAGCTGGATTGTTCATATTTGTGCAGAGTACAGCTGAAATGATGATAACTGTACCTCGTGTAGTATAAGCCTCGCTGGTGTCAGCCCTAGCCTGAGGGGACAGGTTTCTGAACAGTTTGCAACTCTTTATGAAGAAGACAGAGACCATCTTGGTAAGTATTTCCAGGTTTCGTATAATTAAAAGTTGTATATTGTTTTGGCCTAGTTGCTCCAGTATCTGCATTAATGTGCTGTCGAAGTCTTTAGACTAGGCAAGCGTGACTATTGAACAATTGAAAGTCAAAGTAGACAAGTTTTATAAATTGTGAGCAGAAAAGTGGACGTGGCCCATGGGTTCGTTGTCATGAAGTGTCATGGGCACATATACATGCAGTAAAACCTAGAAGACATAGGTGAACGACGGTTGTCACCACCTGGTAACTAAAGCCTAGTACGTGAAATTCACATAAGCTCTCATTCCTTCAAACAAGGTGTGTTGAAAGACATTTGGTAGTGTCTTCATCTGTGACTATTTTAGAAGTGAATGAGACATGACCCAAATTGTACCTAATTACTAGGAGAAACGAGTATGACGTTGACTATTGTTAATTCAGATGCTAGGCTTATTCATCTTCCTCTCTGACCTTCTCAAGTGATAATACCTTCTACACAGTTCTAACCAGAATGTCATCATGTTACCTCTCCTTGGTTTCAATGGGTCAACACCAAATCTAATTACAGCAGGATAACATATTTTACTGTGGTTGTGCTTGGATCTGAAAACGATGTGGCCTACTCAACTTTGCCAAGGCATTTCAACAGACATTCTTACAAACCTTAGTCCACTCAACTGAAGCTTTGAAATTGGCGGTAAGCTTCTTTACTCTTGTTACCAGGCTTCTTGGATGATATTCCCACCCATATTGTATTCTGCTTTCCTGATCCTGGATGTCACGAGAGGGATTACAGAGACAAGGCAGCTGTCCTTAAAACTTCAATTCAGATTAAGATGGCGCTAACTTCTATGGAAGAAAGAAGTCTTGCAGAAATCGCAAGGCAGGGGTTTTTATGCCCGAGGGGTGTGGGGCCCAGAGCCTCAGTGAATGCCTGCAGTCAATAGGGCCTTCACCCATACTCACACTCACACTGGATAGTAGTTGCTATGCTGGACTTTCGCTTTCGATAGGTTCCTGGTCCCATGGAGCTACAGCCTGATGAGAATCTCTCACGGCCTTTCTCTCGCATGCGCTCCCTCGTCCAATCTTTTGCTTTTTTGTCTTCGCGCTGAAACAGTGAGTAGGCAATCCACATTTCTAAGAACAGAGACGCCCGTGAGTCTTGAGGAAAACAAAATCACTGTGCCTGTTCATATAGGAAGGAACACATGGGTTTTTTATTTCTTCTTCTGAAAAAGAAGTCTGTCTAGGCCTGTTTATGTCTGGACTTTCCAGCCCAAGAGAAAATGGGTGGGGTGCTGGGTACTGTAGCCACTCCTCCAGCGCGAACTTGGGGAGCTTGCTTTCATCTTTGCTCTCGTAAGACTTAGATTCAGGGTCACTACCCTCTTCCTTTTCTGTCTCTTCCTCTACTCCCTCGGCACCTGGAAGAACAAACAGGGACAGCTGCTCCAAGTGATTTCCAATATGGAATTGATACTGGCGACTACTCATGATCTCATATTCCCGACACAGAGGACAGGTCCCCTTTGAGAGCTCCGTGTTCGGTTGACTATGGATAATCACATCTGAATTGGTCATCTTTGATGCATGATTGAGCCTCAGATGATCGGAGAAAAGCGAGGACGGGGATAACGGATCCGCACATCCGAAAGGACATATCAAAGTCCGCCAATGTTCTTGAATCATATGATTGATCCAATCCCTTCTTTGTGCAAAACTCTGATCTGCGAAACGACATGTGTCTTCGAGACAAATGTACGGCCGTAGGTCAGCAAAGACATGCTGTCTGACCATTTAATTCGTCAGCGTTTCCAATTCGAGCGACTCTATTGGGTTTGATGACACATACTTCCATTGGTATCTGTTCTCCACCGCAACAGGAAGATAACAATACGGACAGAGAAAGGGGCCGTCAACGTAATCCGAAGGAATTTGTGGGACTCGGAACTCATGCCCATCCGCACATGAAGGAGCATATGATGTCGCTGCGATCTCTGATAGATCATCTCTGAAGACAGTTGGTCGCGGATTGCTGTTATGATGCTCATCTGTTGGTAGCCAAGATGCTTCGGTTGTGTTGTCATCCCTGAGTTTTCCTTGGTCGCCGTCCTTTGTGTCCTCTATTCCTTCTTTGAGTCGTTCGTGGTGTTCCTCTCTGTACCTGAAGAACAGGCGTCGATGGGTCAGAGCTTTTGCCAACCTCTCCGAGATTTTGTATTGAAGTTGTGGAAATTTATGCTGTACGTGTTCAAAATGTTTGGCGTCTAAAGACGACACCAGTTCCGGTTTTCCCAATTTGAACTGTTCGTGGGGTGCTGGATGGCGAATCGTGGACGCAAGCCTCATCAGGCAGTCGATCACATTCTTTACTTGAAGGACAACTTGCTGAAAATCACCGAGCTCGGGTTCATCATCGTCGAAAAAGTCGCTAAGGAACCCACTATCTCGATGTAGCCCATCTACTAGCTCTTGGCTCTCACTTCGGAGAATAGCTTCAGCTGGCGGAGTATCAGAACACGACAAGATCTTCACAGTATAAAGAGATGATACGGTACCTGCCTTCTTCCAAGTGTTGGCATATATCCTCCAACAGAGCCATGACATGGTTCCGAATCTTCATCGCTCCACTCAGGCGGTATTCCAACGAGCGATGACCACTCGCTCGATGGGCCCCAACAGTGCCCGCCCATACTTTGAAACGAGACAGGTGCAGGCGAATCAACTTGGCGCTGGTCGGCTCGTGAGCTTCCACGGCATTCTCAAGGCTTTTGAACGCGACGAGAGCCGTCGAGACTAGGTCAGGTATGGATGGCATTTTGAGCTCAGTGTTGCGGGAGGCAAACTCTGCCAGAAGAATGCATGAAGCACGGAGCTGAGAATGGGGCGATCATCTCCAGGCTCAGTCATAAGGAATCGTCCCCCGATTTTTCTTGCCTGCACATGTCCCGAAAGCCCGCCCCTTGAAGATCCATTTCGTTAGGGTTGCGGTGTTTCAAATGAATGCGTTTGTGCTACAAGCTCATGTTTTCGATTGGAGCCCGCGTGTTCTGTGCGATCAATCACAAACAAGTTGTGGCATGTCCTACTCGTCGGCATTTGTCTTCGCTCTCCATTTATCGATCCGCGTGATTCACAAAAGTTTTGACCGGACTCAACTCCTAGAATATTCTCGCAATCCATACCGAGTGTATGCTCTTACTCAGAGGTTGACCATGGAAGTTGCGGGGTTAGTGCTTGGAGCTGTAGGTGTCTTGCCAGTCCTGGTCCACTTCGTCAAAGGATATCAAACTGTCATTGTGAGTATTCAGGTGAGACGCTACATGGCTATGCTGGCGCAGGATCTCAGCACGGAGGAAATTATCTTGAGGCAAACATACGAAACCCTATTGAATGGGATTGTTCCGGCCTGGGAGCTCGATGATCTGCCAAATGTTGAGCCTTCCAGTGCTAAATGGAGGAGGTACGATGATCAAATTCGCGCACGGCTTCGGGAATCCTACGAAGATTTCCACCACAGAGCCAAGGCCATAGCAGAAGCTGTTCAAGACTTGCGAGAAAAGCTACCAACGAATTCAGACAGCGAGGTAAGCATCTCTCCAACTGGAAGACCTTGACAATGGTTGTTTGGCGTAATCTCACTGACTTAACATTGAACATGTGAACAGATCCCGGTCCCGAATTGGTCCTCCAAAGTCTCGGACCTGGTGTCAGAAGTCCGAATGCGAACTCGTTTCACGCTTAAAAAGAAAGACTGTGCCGGTACCTTGTCCAAAATTCGCGAGAATAATCTCATTCTAAGGAGACTAGCCAAACACAGCGCTGCCTTTGAGCCAACTCGACGTGCCAATTCTCAAGTCAAATTGGCCAGGAGATCTCGCACTACAGCACGAAGTCTTTTCTCGTCCCTTTGCAAAGTAACGCGTTGCCAATGTGTCGACTCTCACAGATTCGGGCTTCGTCTTCGGCAAACAACTGATGGAGGAGTGGTTTCCCAAGGCGATCCCGCCTCGTTCCAAATCATATTTGGTACCACTTACGGTCTCAACAGCCACGATACGAGTTTCGAGTTGCTGAACATTCGATGGAAAGGGGAGGAGGCTATCTCTTCCGCGCAGGCTTCCTCAAGTTCAACTTTTCACTCCTGTGAATCCCTCTCACTGGAGACCAGAAGATCATCTGTCGGAAAGATGGGGTTTCCACCGGTATCGAGCTTCGAAGACGCATTTCCAAAATTACGCGGTGGGCCATCACCGCCAAAGCCAAAGCGACGCCCAGTTCGATTCTCCGAAACAGTCACACCCATATCGACAGATACTTTGCCAACAGCGGGATCTGGGGATACTCTCCTTGCCACCACTTTGACTCTGCCATACATCACAGATCTATGCGCAGATATCCGACGCGGTGTGGGAATGGCAAATGAACCAATTGGTTTCATTTCATCCGCGGAGACGCCGGAAGGGTTCGATCTATACTACCATGATTTCCTGCAAGACTTCAGCAAAGCAACCTTGACACTCCGGGACGCCTTGAGCAGCAATAGGCCTGGAATGGTGGAGTTCGAACTAACGGAGAGACTCAATATTGCCTTGGCTCTGTCATTCAGTACGACACAACTTTGCAACACTCAGTGGCTTGGAAAGACCTTATCACTTGATAACGTTGTTTTAGTCCCGGCCTCGAACGCGGAACGTTGTTGCACCATGAGCCTTGACCAGCCCTGCCTATTTCTAGTCAACCGCCCTTCAAAAGACACCTCGAACAGGCAGACAAGACCAGTCAATTTTGCCCTTTTGTCACTCGGAGTCATTTTGACAGACATAATTATGGGCAGCCCAGTCGGAGATATTGAAATTAGCGAGAATATGTCAAAGGAGACGCTGCTCTTAAGAAGGGATATTGCATATAACAAGGTTGAAATTTGCGATTACGCGTCTACGAATTATGTCGAAGCTGTACAGTGGTGTTTGCGAAATTGTTTCACTTTCAAAACACTGGAGGATGATAGCTTGAGCCGAGACTTCCACGACGCAGTAATAACCAGACTGGAGAGCGATTTGAGGAGTATTCATGGACTTGATAATCAGGAATATTGAGTGATTCTGGTCAAGCCGGCATGTATCATTCACCATGCTGACTACATGTGGAGCTCAATGTTGATCACTACCGCGAGCACTTCCGTTCAATCTACTTACAGCGAGACATATACGGCAAGGCAGTCTTGCGAAGACCCCACTTAGGCAGATCAAGCTCAATTGCTTCGTCAGACTTGGGCGTTGCGTAAATTACCTTGGTATGCGAACCGGACAATCCACCAAATCGCTTAAGAGGCACTGTCGGTCAGACTTTGCTCATGTAGTACTCTTGATAGATCAGCGGAACTTTGAGACTTGCGTTCTACGTGAAAGAACAATAATGCAGATGCGGGCACCGACCATGAAACCCCTCACTGCATTGAAACCATGCAGCATCATGCGCACCAGACAATACTGTCGCTGGCGTGTAAGAGCGTTGGATCCACGCTGTAAAATGGGTTGTAAATTCTTGTTCTTCGATCAGCGTCGGAGAAATTTACAACTCTTGTATACATGAAGCAGGCCATTGAGCTTGATATCAAACAACAGAGACGAATGCTGCTTTGAGCATCTGAGAACTAACCTAGATACAGTTTTCATCACCGCACGAAATCGGCTATCACACTGTGGTCCCATTAGGGCTCTCGTCAATTAATGAAACAAGATTGATTATCAAGGGCCAGGCTGCCTAGGCCAACCCAGTTCATCCCACTCGTCGTGTTCTGCGTTTGTTTTTCTATATTCGCCCTTGGCCCTGAGTCATCTTGGTGTGCGCATCCCGACCAAGTGTACGATGTCAGCCAACCGCATACTGATAATTTATTCCCACGTGGGGACAATTCCAGTACTTTGATTGCGGCCCTTCAATCACCACCGTGCACAGCGAAAGTAGCATGGCTTTTCTTCATCAAATTCTCCCAGGGGAATCTCGGACCGAAATCCTGAATGCCATAAGCCATATTTTGAGAAATGACCTTGTCTCTGGGCGCTGACGGAGGAAGGATGATGGCAATGTAAGCGTGATGTCGGCCGACGAGTCCGACAGGATAATCAGTGCATCGTACGAGGAATCCACGATGTCTTTGTTGGAGTGCCTTGGGATCAGACTGTTACCACGCGAAGTTCAGCAACGGACCAGAACTCCCAAATTTTGCTATATCATTCCTCTGGACATGAGTGTTCGCTCCTCGATTTACACGCCGTTGAAGGACAGGCAGCAGGTAAAAATGTAAACTTGCCAAGATGTTGAACTTGAGTCCAATTGGGCCCAGAACACTGGAAAAGAGGAAAAGATCCGCGTGGGATTCGGAACTACACCAGGCTGACAGGCTTTGCATTAGGGTTACAGGCCATACCCCATTAGTGCAATGCAAGTCTTCGGTGTCATTAGCATCTGCTTCAGCCCTCTGGCTGTGCTCCTTCGTTGTGGGTTTCAGGTTTTCAGCTCTAATGCTGGTGCCTGACGGCTCCAGGGGCGCCATGCCTATTATTGGCCACGCGAGCGGTGAACTGCACGCTGAGTGCTCCACTATCAAAAGAATCCATGCCACAGCTTTGGTCACTCCCGGAATTATATGAATCTCGGAATGCCTCGATATTTTCTTGTGTGCATCGTCTCTGAATCCGACCAAATCAACCATGGCAAGCGGCAATTCGTTATTGGGGTCGTGGGGGTGGGAGATATTGTCTGTTGTCGGCTCCGCCTCGTGTCTCGCGGCACTGGTGGGAGTCTTGCTAGGGTTCGACGGCAAGCCAATCTTCACCTGGCATGGGGTCACGTTAAACGCCATTGTGTCCCTGCTATCAACCGCCAGCAAAGCCGCTTTACTCTTCGCTGTCGGGGAGTTGGTAAGCCAGTGGAAGTGGATATTATTCACGGATCGCGCAAGACCGTTGATGGATTTCGAGCGGATCGACTCTGCCAGTCGGGGTCTGCTTGGAAGTCTGCAACTGATGTGGAATTGCAAGAAGGCGTAAGTATTCCCAATATTTGAGACACCTGCCAATAAGTAGCGTTCACTGACCTCCCCAGTTGGATTCTTCGTTTAGGCGCACTTATCATCCTCCTGGACGTCGCTGTCGATCCTTTCTCGCAGCAGCTGGTTCAGTTGAGGCAAGACCTTGTTTACAATGAGGACCGGGAAACAATCCTTTCGAGTGCAGGACGCTATTCCAAGGGTAGCTGGTTTCGTCAACAACTACTAAACCTCGATCCGAGTAGGCGTTAATCTGGTCTCTTGCCTTCACACGCTCATTAAACATACTGACTTCGATTAGCGGCGGTGGACCCAAACACGACGTTAGTTACGGCCGATGCAGACTTCTCGATGCAGTCAGCCATCCTCTTTGGCCTCGACCAGCCGCTCAAGAATGTGGTCCAGCAAGGCGCCTTCAACTGCCCCACCGGGAATTGCACATGGCCAGAATACGAGTCTCTTGCCATCTGCAACAGTTGTGTCGACATCACTGACAAGCTGGAGCGCCACACTACGAACAGTGGTCTGTCCGCATTATTGGCGACGGACAACCCAGCAGCAAGGGTCACTTTTGGTGGGAACACAGCCTTCAGGCTTCCAAATGGTCTTTTCATCGAGAACGATAATGGCTGGGTGTATACTGAAGACGTAAACGAGGGCGACAACGATGATATCTACGGAGCCGTCATGATGACTACACTCGGCACGGGCAATGCTAGCAAGACAGTGAGTATGCAGGATCTGGACACCTTGATCTGGGCAATGTCCATGATCCGGGTCACGCAGGACCCAACGAACTCATCAGCAGCTTGGCCAGACTTGCCACATTCTGCAATGGAGTGTGCACTGCACTACTGTATTAACAACTACTCCGCCGAAGTGAAGAGCGGAATCTTGCAAGAGAATGTGACAAAAATCAAGGACGCCGTGCGTGCAGCTGATTCATGGTTGCCGGAAACCTTTTCGGAACCGCTCAGAGAGGAGGTTCGTTCCAGCATCGCGTTCAGCGATTACTGGTCGGCAATTAAACGAACGGACCTGAGCCTGATATCCCCGACCAACAACACGCGATACAACATCTCCCAGTCGGCCGTGGACGGCATCGGGTCCTACTTTGGGACCACGTTCGCTAGCGACCTTCACGTATTCGTCATGCCCGACGACAACACGACCGAATGGCAGCTGAACGGGTACTATATGACCACCAGCCAGGTCCAGTACACCCCGAGCACAATGCAAGTGCTATACTCGACCGAGGATCTGAACAACACTTTCACGAGCCTAGCCACCAGCATGAGCAACGCGCTCCGCGATGGCTCGGACGCGACGTTCAACGGGGCCGACAGGGAGCTCACCGGCGAGAAGGGAATCCTCACGACCTTCTACGAGATCCAGTGGCCGTGGCTGTCGCTGCACTGCGCTAGCCTCGTGCTGGGCATCTTATTCTTCGTTCTTACGCTCGCTCGGAACCGGTCGGCCCCCGCGTGGAAGTCGAGCAGCCTGGCTGTGATGGCCCGGGGCAACCAGGTGCAGGATGTCGTCCATGGGGCGGAGTACGTGAAGCAGATGGAGGGAAGGGCCAAGACCATGAGGGTCACGTTGATTGAGAAGCAGATGCGAAGTGATCAAGTGGAGTATGATCCTTTGCAGACTCCGTACAGCGAGGTCACGCACGTTACTCGCTGAAGAGGCTATGATGTTATATTTGGCTACAGCATGGCATGTCTAACATTTTACAGGGCATCCTCTGCCCATTGTACATAGAGATAGAAAAGACATTATAAACTTCCTTGTATCCACCATGCCTAGAATCGTAACTTGTTTCGTTTCGCAGGATCGAGCTATAAACGTGGGGTTAGCCATCGCCTGGTGGCTGAAACCGGGGCAGCTTTGGCCGAGAGCCCCCAAAGTCCATCTCGGGCCCCGTTTAGCACAAGCTTGCCCGCACAAACAAGTCCAACGAGATCCTCGAAGAAACAAGCATGTTTTACATGAAGTCGCCATCTTGGAAACGTTGAGCCCTCGACAGGGGAGTTGGAGCGTACACCAGGGTCGTGCCAAGCAACCAACATCAACACTGACAACACCCCTCACGGGAATCCTTCCTGTGACTCCAAGGCAACCGCGGCAGTCGTCCAGTTTTGTCTCCTCGTGAAGCCGTCTTCACATCTTTGATCCACATATCGCGCAATTCAGCACTATCGTCATGGCAGATTCTCGCAAACCCTACGACCCGGTCGAGGCGATCGAGCCGCACATCCTGGCCAAGCTGGACCCGGACTTCGTCGCGCGATGGACGGAGTTGATGAACAGCATCCCGGACCCGGCACACGTGGTCACCATCGAGGAGATCCGCGCCGACCCGAGGGTCCTGGCCCCGCCGTGCGCGCTGGACACCAAGGGCCGCCCGAGGACTGCCGACAGGGAGGTCACGTCGGAGGACGGGGCGAGCATACCGGTCCGGGTTTATTACCCGGACGAAGCCAAGCACGGGCCCGGCCCTTATCCGGTCCACCTCAACTTCCACGGCGGCGGGTTCGTGCTCGGAAACCTGTCCACCGAGTCGACACTGTGTTTGAGCATGTGCGAAGGTGCCGGTGTCGTCGTCGTGGACGTCGACTACCGCCTGTGCCCTGAGACAATCTTTGGCAAATGCTTCCAGGACGCATGGGCCGCGCTGAAGTGGGTTCAGGCAGAGGCGGGGGCTCTCAACGTCAGGGCGGACTCTGTTTCGTTGGGCGGTATCTCGGCCGGTGGGCATATCAGCATCGTCCTCCAGCACCTCGCCCGCGACGCTGGCGTCCCTCTCAAGCTCGTCATGGCCACAGTGCCGCCGTCCGTGGAGGGCCTGTTCTACAAATACTACACCGAATCGCCGTTCTCGTCGTTTCACGAGTTCTACCGCGGACCCATCCTGGCGTTTTCGCGCATAAAGTGGTTCGGCAATCTTACCGCACCGGAGGAGAAGCAGGACGAGTTGAAGAAGATGTGGCCCGACTGGTGGTTTGCACCGCTCAACGCGCCGGATTTCAAGGGGCTCTGTCCTACTCTTGTACGGACAGCTGAGTGTGATCCTTTACGGGACGAGGGCGAGGCGTATGGAATGAAGCTTGTCGCTGGGGGAAATAAGATCATGATGAAGAGGTATCTGGGCGCCCCTCACACTTTTATGTACATGGATTTCATGAAGCAGAAGCAACAATACGACCTTGACTCGATTGATGCCTTGAAGGAGGCACATGGGATTAATTAGATATTTAGAACAGAACATTATACGCTTCAGATTATGACCCACTTTCTCACACTGATAAGGTCTAAAATTATACAGGTATTAGGACTGATATTCCTCGGACAACTGACTCAATATCTAGGTGAGAAATTACGTTGTCCTTTCTAAGGGCTTGTACTTTTATAGTGAAAGACCAAGACACTTAATAATTCGAGGCCGTATTTTCCCAACATGGGTCCAGCCAGTAGTATGCCATACAGTGACAGCCTGGGGTCTATGGAGCAATACTGCCTTGAATTGAACCTGAGATGAACTTTTTCCATAGAGTAGATATCAATACCCAGGTAACTTTGCTGGAGCAATAATACAGTATCATACTATTGCGAAATGAAATTCGACTTGGGAGTACCAATCATTTGTGATCCTCGGAATGCAATGTTGGAAAACATGTTTATATAGAAAAACATCACAGGATACTAGTAGTGCCATCTCATGATAGTCTCAGGGGCATAAGCACAAATTATACAGAATATGCCTTTCACAGGATGCTACCCTTCTGGATTGTTCCTCAGGGACGTCGCTCTGTACCAACATTGGCTCTGTGAGACAAAAATCTACTGTAGGATATTTCATGCTATATAATAGCATCTCAGCTGCCTTTGGATATCTCTTGACCCTGGACTATTTGGCAAACCTGCGTGATTCGGACAGCTTCCAGAGCCTGGGTCAAAGAAAGTCAAACCGGTGCCCGGATGCGTCCACATTTGGGGGGTGGTTGTACTTCAGGGTTAGGACTCAATCATTGCTCCCCTCCTTCTTTCCCCCCTGCAAGCAGTGACGCACTGACCACGCACAAGCTATGACCGGTAGTGAATGGGCTGCAGGCCTTTCGTCACCAGCCAGCCACTGGTGTCATGGCCAACTTTCCCAGCTTGGGATCCCAGGACTTCTCCCATCTTCTACACACGAGACCACGTCTTCAATCAAGCTTGCTTTGTTCCTGTGCCGAACAGCACCAGCACCGCACTCTGGCGATAGCCTCGACCACCACAACCACCCTTTGCGAGCCTTGCAGCTGCAACATCCATTATCAGCCGACTGACTGACTCCCATTGATTGATTGCTCAATCCCAGCCCACCTCAAGATGGCTCCCCCACCTCCGGCGAGCATGCCTCTCCCACAGCGTCTGGCAGCTGTCGCCCAAACTCTACAGTGTATGTTGCCTACCCCAGGAGGCCGCCCGCTCTGGCAACCTCAATGACTGGGCACGATGCTGACTCTTCTCTTTTCATGAATAGTTGCCTGGTTTGTTGGGTATGTCGCTCTCTTACCTGTGCATCTCTTTCTCCTGCCTGCTGCCACAGAAGAGAGCTTTGTTCCCGCCCCCGCCTTCGCCAATCTGGACAGCTTTTGCCTAGGCAAGACATGGGACGGCTTCGAGGGCAGCGTCCGAGTCGCGAGAGCAAGACTCGAGTCTGAGACAGCAGCGGCTGAGCGGATTGATTCAGAGGCTAACTGTCCACCATCACAGGCACCTAACGCTGATTCTCTCTGTCCTGCGCTACTCGCTATCATGGATTCGCATGAACTACTACACCCGCATGGCCCAATTTTCCTACCGCCTGGCCTTTGTCGCCGCCATGCTCACCTATGGCATCGTCGTCTACAAGACCCTGCGTGCTCGCGCCAAGGCCGGCATGAAGTTTTCTCCCCAGGTCGCTATCTCTCTGATCGGTGACGAGAATGTCCAGTATTTCCGTGCGTTATCCCCCGAAAGGAGCGATGCAAGCGTGCGATGGCTTCGCCTTCTGTTGGCGCATCCGGCTAACTCTTCTCTCCACAGTCCTGGCCTTCGTCTGGCTCCTGGCCCCTCAGTACCCAATCGCCTTGCTGCCCTACAGCGTCTACTCCATTTTCCACTTTGCAACCTACACGCGTTCCACCGTCATTCCGACCATTATCCCACCCACTCAAGCTGCGCCCGCTGCGGGTGCCTCTCCCAGCGCGAAGCCCCAGTACAACACTCACCCCATCGCGGATGCCATTGGAAGCTTTGTCAAGGAATACTACGACACGTCTATGTCCGTTGTCTCGGGCCTTGAGATTGCCCTGTGGGGCCGGCTTCTGTTAAGCGCCATCCTGTTCCAGCGTAGGAGCTGGATTCTGCTGGCCATCTACACTGCCTTCCTGCGGGCGCGCGTTAACAACAGCACCCACGTGCAGGGCTCCTTTGCTAGACTTGAGGCCAGAGTCGATAATCTCGTCGGGGCTCAGGGCACTCCGCCTGCCGCCCGACAGATTTGGGATGCCGTCAAGGGAGGTGCCAGGACTTTCCACTCGGCTACTGATCTCAGCAAGTACGCCAATGGTGCCGCTGTGCCCAAGAAGACGTCGTAATCTGTATCAGCTACGGGTGCCGGAACGCGCCAATCTGCGCCATGGTTGAAGAGACGGTAGCTAGACGCCTATGATTGGGCGTCTGCAAGGGACAGCATCTGGCTCGTACTCGGTTGGCTCAATCAAACTGGATCCCAACAGTCTCTGGAATACGACATCATGAGTACAAATTTGAGAAGGGTTATGAATTGGGGGTGTGGGCTCATGCATCACCGCAAACCGACGGGATGAAGGCCTAGGAGCGTCAAGTCAGTATCGGTGGTTCAGCTATAATGAGACGACGATAGGAGGAGGCCACGGTTCTGCTACTGCGCATGAGCGGGCATACGGGGGAGTTCACAGGGCGACTGAGGCCTGCTGTTTGTTTTTCTTTGACTGTAGACTCTGTTCTTGCTTTTTGCTTACGGTAGGACTTGCGGAGTATGGTCTTTCAGTCAGGAAGCAACGCGTTACTAGAAAATGTTATGATCGATCGTGATTGTCAGGATAATCTCGCCCAGTCGGTGACAAGCTGAGAAACTCGACCCCAGGGAGACATCCATGCAACTCTACAACTGTGCCTAGGTAGTGTCCCGGGAAATCGAGCAGTTCGTGCAGCAGTCCCAGCCTGGGCCTGGGCCTGGACCTGGGCGCTGATCCGGCCCAAGATCGGCAGCCGGGGGACCCAGATGGTGGGAAGCTCCGGTCGAGCTCTTTGTGCCCCACATATTCCCACCAACAAGACGTCAGTCGGGACATGACGTAGTTGTGTCATTATCATGCGTCTGCAGGCTGCCTCTGTCGACCACAGTACCACAGCCGAAGCTTCTCCTGGCCAAGCTTTCATCTTCACAGCCGGCTGAACTCTCGCATCAACCCACCTGCAGGCATTCCACTACTCCGAAACAGTGACAGCTGCCTCTCGTGACGTTTCCTAGGATCTGTCTCCTTGAATTGAAGTTCTCTCGCCGTGCTGCAGACAGACCCCCATCCTGTACTCGCTTTCTCCAGACCGCAGCTGTTTGCGTATACCAGTCCAGTCGCTTCTACATTGCAACCTGAGCACCATCTTGGCCGTGATTGCGTACCACACGCTACTGTTCCAGCACAGCTGTAGATTATGGCCTCCCTGTTGCGGCAGATCGTCGCAGGCCCTCGAGCCAAACATGCCGAGACGGGACTGGACCTTTGCTACGTGACCGACGACATCATTGTAACGTGAGTTCCAGCCTTAATTCTCCCTATTCCTTGACACGCTGCTCTTGCAGCCATACGAGATGCATGCAGACTGACAGTGCATCGCTTACGGCCAGCTCTGGACCGAGCCAGACATACCCCCAACGAGCCTACCGCAACCCTCTCGACCGCCTCGTCGCCTTCCTCGACGCCAAACACCCAGATAACTGGGCGATATGGGAGTTCCGCGCCGAAGGGACAGGATACCCTGACGAGGCTGTCTACGGTCGCATACGGCACTACCCCTGGCCGGATCACCACCCGCCGCCTTTCAGGATGGTGCCGATGATAATGGCTAGCATGAGGAGCTGGTTGCACGAGGAGGACACTCACTCATCTGCTTCTAAGCATGGTGTAGAAGGAAATAAGGGCAAGGAGGTAGTAAAAGGCGAGGGAAAAGGCAAAAGAGTCGTTGTCGTGCACTGCAAAGCCGGCAAGGGGAGGTCGGGCAGCATGACCTGCTCGTACTTAATCTCGGAGTGCGGGTGGAAGGCCGAGGACGCCCTGGCGCGCTTCACCGAGCGGCGGATGCGACCAACTTTCGGCGCCGGAGTGTCGATACCGTCCCAGCTCCGATGGATAAGCTATGCCGACCGGTGGACAAAGGGGGGCAAGAAATATGTCGATCGGGAGGTCGAAATCCTGGAAATTCACGTCTGGGGCCTCCGTCACGGGGTCAAGGTTAATGTCGAGGGCTTCGCGGATGAGGGCAAGAAGATCAAAGTCCTACACACGTTCAAGAAGGAAGAGAGACACGTGGTACAGGGCGATGCCCCAGGCGGAGGCGGAGTAATGGACCTCCTGGGAGACGCTTGGAGCCCTACCAACGAGGGTGACGAGATCTATGAAGACGCAGACTACCACGAGATCGTCGGAAACGACAGTGACAAGAAGGGCAGCGACAGCAGCAACAATGCCAGCAAAGATTCCTCGCCGGCTCGAAGCAAATCTAAGAAAGGCTCACGGGCAAGCCCGCTGGTGTCTGGTAGCCCTGCCCGCAACTCCAGCATCAAGAAGGCCAGCAAGAGCAAGACAATCAATCCTGCCGACTTTGCCGCCGCCTCGGAAACCTCCTCCCCGTCCGGCTCCAGCCTCAACGTCCCCAACAAGAACACATCCCAGCCGTCCCTGGCCCACTCGTCCACTTTCGCAGATACAAACGAGCCCGGAGGCATGGCAGTTATTTTCAAACCAACGTCCCCAGTACGCATCTCTAACTCGGATGTGAATGTCTCGCTCGAGCGACGCAATCGTGCCCCGTCATCATTGGGCTTGACTATGGTCACGGCGGTGGCGCACGTCTGGTTCAACGTCTTCTTCGAAGGCCGGGGCCCAGAACAAGGCGGCCGTGCCGACGAGTCGGGTGTGTTCGCGATAGACTGGGACAAGATGGACGGCATCAAAGGCTCAAGCCGCAAGGGGACCAGGGCAGCGGACCGCATCAGCGCTGTCTGGAGGGTGGTCGGCACCAACGGGCCCTTGCCAGAGGTCAAGGAGCCGGGCGAGGGCAGCCCGGTGCCTGAGATGAGGCCTGCGGACTGGAAGGGAGAGCACGATGAGGATCCCGGCGCAGACCGGAAACTCGGGTTGCGGGCAGAGACCTCTGCGAGCGCATCGGTCAGCAAGGCGAGCTCTGTCAAGAGCGCCGAGGGAGACGGTGGTAAAGAAGGTGGCGCTGGGAATGGCCAGGGGAGCGACGACGAGTCGCTGACTGGCGTGAAGAGTAGTGATCCCACGGGCCAGGAGATCAAAGACAGCGACTCGGCGAAACTGGCCGTTGCCCAAGGAAAGCCTCAGGAGGGCTCCAAGGGAGAAGTCACTGGGGACGAGCTGTCGGATCACGAGAAAAAGGTCGAGGCGACGAGGGGTCGTACGGCAAACCCTGAGAAGGAGGCCAGCGGCGCAACGAAGTCCGAAGAGCAGCTTCTCGAAGCCGCTATGGCGCCGGTTCGAGAAGCTAAGCTCAGCAAAGCCAGCGAGACTGCCATTGTGCAGAAGAAGGCCGAGGAAGAGGCCGCCTCAAGTACAAATCCGTCTGAAGAGCACCTCGGGAAGGGAAGCAACGACGGCAAGGACCACGAGGGTGGCGAGCGCAAGCTCGGGTTTGTGAAGGCCGGGAAGAAGTTGCTGCCACTGCACCCGAAGAAGACTGACGAGGACGGAAAAGACCCTAGACTAATGGACGTGAGTGTCAAGAAGTAGACACTGTAGATGGGCGTGGAGCTGGGATGTGGTTTCTAAGTGCTTTTCTCTTTGTTTGGCGGCATTTGATAACAGCAGCATTATGATATATGGGTGTTCTGTTCTGTTCTCGTTGGGAGGATGTCTTGTTCGAGCAACAGCGTGCGTGCCGTATACGTGTTGGACAATACCCTGAATAGACTGCATTTCTTTTGGCTTGTATGTGTGACCTACGGCTGTTCTTTCACAACATCTCAACCGCCTCACCCCAGCACCCTTTAGGGAGTGACGATAGCGTCGTGGTCTCTCAGTGCTCGGCCATTGACATCATGCATGTTACTCAGCAAGGCCGAGCCCGAGAATATGGAGACTGACTGCCGGCGGAGGGTGGTCAGAAGCCTAGCCTGTGTCTCCCCGCATCGAGCTAAGTGACCCCGGTCTGGGGTATTCCGGCGGAGTAACCTTTTTAGACGAGAGTTTGCATGGATCACTCGTGCGGCGGAAAGAGCGAGTTGGAGGCGAGCTCCCAGCGCCGAGGACGCGCGCGGGGCCGGGCCCGACGATATGCGGAGTCGAGGGCCCGGAAGGTTTGGTTTGTCACGTCTTGTAAGGTTTTGCTGGTGCTGACGTCGTAGGACCCAGTGGTGTTTTGGTTTATTCCTCATATCTCATCTCTTGTAGCACAGCGGTTCGGATATATAAACCTGGGCACCTCTGTCCGGGCAGTGTTCGAGGTGTGAGCAAAGAATATCAAGGACGCAACACGAGCCTAGCGAGTGACACCCGAACGAGTTGACGACCATGTTATCCCTCCTCAACCAGCTCCTCCCGGCCCTCCAGGAGCGCCTGGCCGAGCATCCGGTGCAGACGCTCCTGGCTGCCTTCCTCCTCACCCTCGTCTCATATGTCGTCGTCAATGAGGTCGTCCGCTACCAGGCCCGCGTCCCTGGCATGTCCGGCCCGCCGGGGCTCCCGCTCATAGGCAACCTGTGGTCCATACGGTCGAATGCTGCGGCGCAGTACCGCGAGTGGTCGAAGCGGTATGGCGATGTGTACCAGGTGCAGATGGGGAATGTGCCCGTCGTTGTTGTGAACAGCGCCAAGGCGACGAAGCACCTCTGGGTGGGACAGAGCCAGGCGCTGAGTTCGAGGCCTGTCACTTATACGTTTCACAAGGTTGGTTGGCTCACTTATATCCGAACTTATATGCGGGACTCTTCTGGCAATGGAAGTGATGAGAATACTTGACTTGGGCCAGACTGATAATCCTCCCCAGGTGGCATCCAGCACCGCCGGCCTGACCATCGGCACGTCACCTTACGATGACTCCCTCAAGCGCCGCAAGAAGGGCGTCGCCGTCGCCGTCAACCGTCCTGCAATCGCCAGCTACGTTCCCTACCTCGATATCGAGTCCCGGACCTTCGTCCGTGACCTCCTCGTGTACGGCAAGGCAGGCAAGAAACCCATCGACCCGCTGCCCTTCATCCAGCGGCTGTCGCTCAGCCTCGCCGTGACCATCAACTGGGGCGTCCGCATCCCGACCGTCGAGGACCCCATGTTCCGCGAGATCGTCGCCGTGGAGGAGGAGCTCAACCGCTTCCGCAGCACGACGGGCAACCTGCAGGACTATATCCCGCTGCTGCGCCTCAACCCGGTCAACGCGGCGAGCGCGCTGGCCCGCGAGATGCGCGACCGCCGCGACGCCTACCTGCACCGCTTCAACTCGGACCTCAAGGCCGAGGTCGACAAGGGCACCAACCGGCCGTGCATCCAGGCCAGCGTCATCACGTACAAGGAGGCCGCCCTCACCGAGACGGAGCTCACCTCCATCAGCCTCAGCATGCTGGGCGGCGGCTTCGAGACCGTCTCCACGACCGTGCAGTGGAGCATGGGCTACTTTGCGCAGCACCCGGACGTCCAGGACAGGGCGTTCGAGGCCATAAAGGAATTCCAGGGGTTGCAACGCGAGGCGGCGGATGGCGACGTGGACCCGCTGCCTGACGCGGCTGATGAGCAGAAGTGTGCGTATATCAATGCGCTGGCGAGGGAGGCGCTGCGGTATTTCACGGTCATCCCGCTTAATCTGCCGCGTGAGAGTATACGGGATGTTGAGTACGAGGGAATGAGGATACCAAAGGGCACGACGGTTTACATGAATGCCTGGGCATGTAACTACGGTGAGTCCACGTCTTCTCTCACTTGCTATTTTCCTCCCTCATCCCAAAAGCCGACATGGTCTCCAATCACTCCCGTCCTTCAAGCTTGGACTACCTGAATCGGTAAACATCGAGGAAACAGTTGAGCTGACCTCACACACCGCACCACAGATCCGGAATTATGGGAAGACCCGGACGTCTTCCGACCGGAGCGCTGGCTCGAGAAGCCGGACGCGCCGCTCTTCACCTTCGGACTGGGGTACAGGATGTGTGCGGGCCACCTCCTGGCCGCCAGGGAGGTATACCTCATTTTCATGCGGCTGCTGGCGAGCTTCAGGCTCGAACAGCCGCCAGGCGCCGCCGCGGCTGACGTCGACCCGGCGAGCGGGTTCAAGAACCCGCGAGACCTAATCATGGCGCCCAACTCGTACGAGGTGCTCTGCGTGCCGAGGGATGAGGCCAGGTTGAGCGGGGTCCTGTCTGAGGCTGAGGCTGAGGCTGAGGGTGAGGAGAAAGTCTGAGCTGGGTAAGAACTAAAGGTTGTGAATAGTATGGTGTGTTACTGTACTGAGCTTATGCATAGTCGACGTGTAGCATTCTCCAGAAGAAATGCAACGGCGCTGGAAGCTGGAGAATAGTGTATTGTTTGACAAGATGTTGGGATTAGAATGCTCGTTGAACCATTCATCGTGCATATCTGTTGTTGCATATCACGTCCAATGGCATTATGATCTGCGCTTTTGTCGGCGCTGAGCGGGTGGCTTTGATTTCGTGGTGTGAGCTTATTGTGCGAAAAGAAGAAAGAAAAGAGCAAGAGGGGAACACAAGTACTAGAAGGCTATGTGCTAGTAATGAGAGATACAGTGGCTTTAGTTAGCCTAAAAGTCCGTCAAATTCTGCACTGTAACACTTGGGATCGATTCAAAGAGCATTTTGATTTCACCAGCCTAGCTACTGACATGTCTCATATCTGGGAGAGTACAACAATCGCATTCGCAAGCAAGATTGTGGGTCATATGATGTGTTCTGATACTATCCTCTTTACACGCAAGCTGACTCAGGTGAACTCGTCGAGACGAGTGACAATTCTTTCATTCGAGTAGAGAAATTGTGTCTCAAGACCCGAAAGTTCTAGGAGGAAAAGCAAATAGATACTCTTTGTCTTCAAGGATCATGGCCGTCCTCGCCGCCCATGGTCTTTCCCGGCATTATGTATGCACCGCCGGCCAGTAGGAATCCTTCACGTTGGAACGGTCAACTTGACTGCCAACGTAAGCACGTATGGGCTCTGATGCCCAGCTGTCAGGACCGATGTTACAATTTCTGCACGTAATCGTGCTCACCAGCAAGGCAATTCGGGAAACTCCACATTTTGTAGACGCACACGACCGTTGGGTCCATGACCTTGGTCGTGTAGCAGCAGCACCTCGTGCTGTAAGACAAGGCGTCGGCTAAGCCGGCGGGCAGGGCGACCACAGGGTGCTAGAGACCACGGAGCCCACTGTGTTTGGTGGGAAACAGCTCTGCAGTATCAACTGTGCCGTGCGCCAATGCGAGGTGTATCATCTAACCGTTATGTATTATAGCCGGCGAGCGTTTTAGCTACGAATTTGGCTGTGGTCTCGGGCGCACGTAGTCCTGCTAACTCGCCTTCCCTGCGGTCAACCACCCTTTTCACACTGCCTGGCCCTTGCTACATCTTTCGACGTTTACCTTGTGAGTTATTGCCGTCTTGTAAGGGACCGGCAATCTCTCGCCACTGTGGTAGTCCACTATACTCGAGTATCTCACTGATTCGTATCCTTCTCTGATAATCCCAGTTCAGCATCTCGATGAGAAGGGGCCCAACTGGATATACGTCAGCACTAAATAAATAAGTTCGAACCTCGACCAGAGTAGTATGAGCAACGAATAAGACATTCGAGAGACCACTTCATGACAAGAAATACAATGCAGCATCTATACATCATGCATAGACCAAGGCCTGAGTCGCAGGCGGGCGTGATGACCTAAGAGTTCAGGAGAAGGGGCCCTTACTTTCCACGTCCTGTCTGCCTGCAATGAGGTCCTCAGACTTAAGAAGAGCTACAGATTCTTCGTACTTCTTTCGGAAAGCCGACTGCAAATCTGTGCTGTCTTCTTCGTGCCGCCACGGATTCCTGCTGAACTGCCATGGCAAGGATCCACGAGTCAGCTGGAACCCTACAACACCCATGGCCCATATATCGGCCGGCATGCCACAATCGTGCATCTCCCTCTCAGGAGATAAGTAGGGAATCGTGCCGCCAGGCCTGAGTTGTGATGATCCGGCGACGCCGTGCACTTCGCGAGCGCTGCCGAGGTCGAGGAGTACGGCCCTCAAAGGGCTGTAGGCGATGCCGATGTTTTGAGGCTTGATATCGCCATGCATCCAGCCTTTAGAATGCAGGAACCGGAGGCCCCGAAGGGCTTCGCAGAAGAATTTGGCGTTTTCGGGGAGCATGCATCGACCTCCGCGTTCGTTTTCCTGGCACGCGTAATACCGGGTCTGAGTCTTTTGAATAATCGAGTCCAGGGTGCTGGACATGGCCGGAGTCAGAACCAGCGCGACCTCGACAAAGGGATTAGCCTTGTCCACTGCTGTGTGCAACGATATAACGTCTTCCAATTGCACAATTCGCGCCTTGTCTTCTTCACTACCGTCGGTGCGGCGGAGTATTTCGAGAATTCGCACTTCTTCGTCGACGGCATGAGCTGTCTTCGCGTCTTTTGTGACCACCTTGATAGCAACGACGTGGCCGGACCTGTCAGTTGCTAAAGAGACACGCCCGCTTCCACCTTTCCCGAGGGCCTTATTGAGAGTCCATTTCTGAATTGTCCTGGTATCGGGTAGTGGCGTCGGTATATCGTGTTGTAACAGTCCGGAAACTGGACCCAGGTCCCGCAAATAATCTTTCAGTTTTTTCTGGAAGTCAAAGGTTTGGGCGAAGTTCGAGTATTGGAATACATAGTCCAGAGAGCTGATTTTGATTTTCATCTGGTGCTGGTTAAGGTAGTGTTTGAAATCGGCCGAGGTGACAGATTCTCCATTCACGGCCAGTTCGACATCCGACCTCCGTGACCCTCTTGCCACGAAGAAGACCTTGTTCACGGTGTCAAAGTTGAACCGCACATGGGTTGAACGCAGAAATGGATCGTGCTGCTTCGCAAAGGGAGCATTGGCGAGGCGAAGGTTACTGTGGGAACCCCTTCCAGCCTGCCAACCGAGCTGATCGCCGGGATCAATGCTGTCGAAGCTGAAGAGGTAGTGGCCAGTCCAAATAAGCTTTATTCACGCTCGAAAATCAGTATCCCTCTGGGATGATAAGTACTAGTGACATCGCCTGCCGCTCCTGTGGCATGACCTTGGCGTCTCTTCCAATGTGGAAATGACTTACACCGCGGTCTTTCGGTTCGCCCTCCACGTCCGTCTCCATGTCTGTTGTACTACCATCGCTCAAGTATTGGCTTGAACGACTGCGCGCTAGAGCTTCCTGTCGTCGATAGAGTAAGACTTCTTTGTCAAACACCGGCTCAGCGCGAACAGAAATTGTCAATTCAAGGGGATCAGGCGAGGAATCTTGACCGCGAAGGAGATTTTCTTCGACGACTGCACTAAAGGCCGCCTTGGCTCTGGGGTTCGCGGGTGTGAGGGTGGCAAAGTATTCGGGAGCCATCATAAGAGTTTCGAATAATGAGGATGTTTTCCCGGGAGAAATTGTGTCAGGGGGGTGGACACTGAGTGTGAAACTGAATGTCAAGAGAAGAAGGAGGAGGTCAAGGACCAAGACAAGAGAAGACGCGGAAGGGAAGCACCTCTGCCTGCATCGTATCTTGACGCGTTGGTCCTGCACTGCCCACTGCGGCTGCCTACTGGGAGGAGACCATTTCACGAAATTGGTTGCCGCAAGAGGGAGCGCTGTAGTACAATCATGCTGGATTGGATCACGGAAAACCCATGATTGGCTGAGTGTTGCAACCGCGCATGCGGGTTGGTGATACAGCGGCGGCTAGGCGAATGGCAGCCGAAACACACCAGCGGCTAATAATGGTTACCTTGCTAGGATCCATCTCACGGCCGACTTGTGTACTTACCCCCAAAGCTTGAGGAGCTTCCACAACATGCGGATCTTGAATTTACGAGTCCAAATGATCACCGCCTGCGCATACTTGATTGATCATGAAAAGAAGACCGGAACCATTTCCGTGAGAGTGGAATACAATCAAGCTGTAAATGCTCATTGTTGATGGATGTATACCTACAGTCTGGGTAGGTAAATGTGACGGCACAGCTTTATGAGATGGGCATGGGTTGTCCAGAAGAAGTTGTGGCTGTAACGCAGCGGGGTTGTGGTGGTCATTCAAAACCTTGGAAGCTAGGTGAGTACCTAGGTACTTAGGTACAAGAAGTCGGGGGCACTGGCCCCACTAGCCGTGTCACAGGGTCCCTCCCAGCTACGCCAGTCATAGCTCCGTCTCTGGGTCGATTCCTGATACGGGGCTGCCTGAGCCAAAGCTTCGGTCCAACCTTGTAAGCAGTCCCAACTCTTCCCCCTAACATTCTCTGCCCTTCACGCTGAGATATGACGACACCGACACCAACAACCACACATGAACCAGCCTTTGCACCACGGCCATCCTGGATCCAAGGCCAGGTCGTCTTTCACGAGCAAAATCATGGTCCGCTTCCCGATGTCGTCGCAACACAAGGCCAACATCTTGTAGCCCAGCCGGACACGCCTGTCTTTCCACCCCTCAGATCCGAGACTGACGCGTTCGCTACCGAGCTCGCCGCGTCGCTAAGTGCCCTCACCTCTCGCCAGAATCGTCGCCGCCTCGGATACGGGGTTGAGGCTGCGGAAGAATGGCCCATCGGTCGAACGCCGCCGAAAGTCCGACGCGCTCATAAGGAAAGGCTTAGGGCGAAACTCCGCGCATCACTAGAAGAGGACTCAGAGTCGGATATCGAGGCCATCCTAGATAATTACTACCCGCTCTCGCCTATCCCGTCTGAATCGCAGGGCTCTCCTTCTCCGTCATTCGCCATCGATGCCAAACCCGCCATTGTGTCGCGCGCTGGTCAAATCGACTCCGAAAACGACGTCGGAAAGAAGAAGAGGAAGCCAGAGCCAGCTGAGGAAGGCAATGACCATGACGGCTATACAGAACATATGAGAAAGAAGACGAAGTTTGGAGACGTGCCTGGAGTCGATGGCGAGCCTCAAATTAGCATGGTGGAAGACCTGGGGTCTATGGATGGTGTTCCTGATGGCCCAGACAGTACAGCAGCGCCAAAATCGCAATCCGAAATGGGAGACGGCTCAAGCCTACAACGGACCGCGCAGAGGCATTCCTCGCCAACTGACAACGCCCTCTCCGCAGTCACAACCGATAGGCCTCACAAAGACGGAATCTACGGTTTGGGTAGGGACGGTCAGCGCCACGCGATCTGTTCTGCAGTTCATGGAAAGACAGGAGATCAAAACAATGCAAGCCGGCCACGAGCGACACAACCTGACCTGCTTGCAGCGGACGAGGGGCCAAAGAGGCAAGCTTCACCGATTGAGTCCCAGTGGGGCTCGAAGAAAGAGAGAGACTCTTCACCGACGGCCAGGGAGCGCAAGGCAAAACAGAGTCGCAAGATCCATGGGCGTGGTCGTGATGGTGGTCAAAAGAAGAAGCCCCCTAGGCGGCGTGGCCGTGCACCTACAACACCTGCTGAAAAGAACGCAGAGCCACTCGAGAAGGCCGATGTGCCCCTAATGGCCCAGGAGGTGGCCAAAGTAATCACGGAGAACAGGAAGCCCAGGAAAAAGGCGCCTTCACATGATATGCAACCTCTACGCCGGAGTGCGCGGCTGAGACGGAAACAGGGCTTTGCTGAACCTCCCGATTGAGGAATCAAGCCAACCTTGTCTC
This sequence comes from Diaporthe sp. P3_1W, assembly GCA_037177825.1. Classification (NCBI taxonomy): domain Eukaryota; kingdom Fungi; phylum Ascomycota; class Sordariomycetes; order Diaporthales; family Diaporthaceae; genus Diaporthe; species Diaporthe sp. P3_1W. The sequence continues at coordinate 657,600 of JBAFXB010000008.1, forward strand.
AGGCCACCTCGCTTGGTGCTGACACTCAGCAAGCATCACTGCACATTATTTCAGGTGAATTTGCTGGTAGGCCCCAACCCGACGCCTCATATTGTGTCGTCTGGCCGTAGATCCCTCTGTCCCCGAAGGCCGGGAGCGGAGTGTGGCTACTCGACGGGCCTGAGTGTTTGTAGTAAGGACTTGATCCAAACTATCAACATATGCCTGACTTTCAGGTGGGTTTATAATGCTGCTACATGTGGTGAATTTTGACAGCCATGGCCGGCAGCTAATAGCTCGTGGTCGTAAAATTATTCCCAATGATATCAAAGATTCTCCCGCTCAAGAAGAGGCCGAGCTGCTGTTTGCTGACAGACAGAAGTACCTCCTAACTAGACCGAGTTTTGACATTGCCAAAAGTGATTCATATTTGAAAATGTAACTAAGTTACCTCAAGGAAACCAAAACCTGGAGAATGCAAAAACGGAATGGTTGGAGCATCACAGTCGATACTTGGCTGGCATATATAAGACTGAACATAACAAACGCTCATGACTAATTTCTCATCCCTCCTCATAACCAGATATGTGGTATCACGAATTGACGAGCACTCATCAGTTATTCACTCGAAGGTTTTCTAACCGTGATTCTGACCCACAAAACTTTGTCCGCCACTTAAGTCACTCCTATCAGCACAAAATCTATAAACATGCCCTGCACAACACTTTAGAATCACCTGAAGGAGCCAGTCATAGGATCAAGATGACAACTCTTGAGCTATCGTTTGTTCTTTGCATTTAGTATCCACCAGGAGCATTACTAGCCATGGGCTTGAACTCAACGGCAGTAGGCTGATCTGTGATACCCCTAGCAGCAGCCTCCTCCATTATTGCAACCGTAGCAGTGGCACCAATCCGCGTGACTCCAAGCGACATGACATGCAGCAGATCATCCAGGGTCCGCACGCCCCCGGCGGCCTTGACCTGTACTTCAGGCTTAGCGTGCTGGCGCATGAGCTTGAGATGCGGCACAGTGGCCCCGGCGTACGTGTACAGCCCGCCCGGCTGCTTAACAAATCCATACCCCGTCGAGGTCTTGACGAAGGCGACTCCGACGGCTGAGCAGATCTCGCACAGGCGGATGATATGGCTCTCCTGAAGGAAGTCGTTCTCGAATATGACCTTGAGCACGGCACCGTGGCGCACGACCGCATCATTGACCTGCTTGATCTCGTCACTCACATACGCCCAGTCGCCGCCCAGAGCCTTGCCGATGTTGATAACCATGTCGATCTCCTTGCCGCCCTCCTCAGCCGCCCTAGTTGCCTCGATAACCTTGACCTCGGTGGTGCTATTGCCGTGGGGGAAGCCAATCACCGGGCAGACGAGCACGTCGGTGCCCTCTAGAGCCTTTTTGGCGCGGGGGATAAGGTATGGCTTGACGCAGGCAGTTGCGACGTCGTACTTCTTTGCTATGGCCAGGCCGGCATCAATGTCGGCGTCGGTCATAGTAGGATGCAGAAGCGAGTGGTCAATCATCTTGGCGACCTGCTTGAGAGTCACAGTGAATGTGTTTGGACCGTGGTTGTTGGTTGCCATTGTGTGAATCTTGGAGGTGTGAAGTAGGGCCGGAGTGGAAAAGACAGCCGGTTGGATTGCAAGAAAGCTACCAGGACTAGTATGGGTGAGACCTTTCTCTTTGTCTGAGAGAGATGACTCCATAGCAGTGTGGAAATCTTGAAAGACAGCCGGACTATATTATAGCAGTCCACTTGACGCAGCTTCATCCAGCCTCGTCCGTCTGAAATACACGCGTGGCAATCTGTCCCGGTGGGAACTCCTGCCATATTCAGCCTAGTACGTCTAAACAGTTCCTCGAGATTTTGCTGTGGTCTTCGAGCCACCGGATCGTCACATTCAGGAATGCGCGAGACTGGTAAACGGATCGGAAGTCAGGCGATTTGTTGCCGGTCCGACATCCAGACTCAAGTGATGTCCTACCAGCCAAAATAATGACGATCTCTTCCGTGTCAAGACTGGACTGACTCACCTTATTGATTGATGCTCAGCTTTTCGATCAGAACCGTAGCGGAGATTACTCAGGTCGCATGATTCAAATCTTTGAACTTCACTGACAATGCGAAGCTGAAATCCTTTCCATTTTCGGTGTAGCTTGCGCGAATTGTCCGTATTCAGCCAGATTATAATGACCTTTTGTGGTGGTGACTTCTTGTTGTTATTGACTCACATACCTAGGTACTGACTGGAAAATTGCATGCAGAGGCTCTACTTTACACTCATTTCCTTACGTCACACTGTCGAGAGTCAACACTAGAGTCGTACTTTGATTTTATTATATGAAAGGGCAATAAGGCGGCTTTTGTGAACCGAGCTCTAGAAATTGGGCATCATTCAAGAACAATGATTTGAACCCCATATCCAGCTCTGGTCCTGGATACTGAAGCAACTGCCAGTGGAATACTCTGCTTCCGCAAGAGACATTGACCCTCCGGCCGATTCATCGGGGAAATAGATAACAGCTGTGCAATATTATCAAATCAGGTAAGCCATGCGTCATTGTTGAAGGGCAAAAGAAAAAGGGGGGGAAAGTCGACACGAATCAAGAGACATAGCACATACCTTGTTCAAAATCCAACAGCGCTTGAGTTATGGCCGGATCCTCGTAAAAGTTAAAGCTTTGGCTCGCAATATTCCCGGCACCGGCTGGTGGAATGACCACGGAGGCCTCGTCGACAGAAACTGGATGGACCGATTGGTTCTTCTTCTGGCAAGCCTCACTTTGCACATCAACCGGGAACCGGGCCTCTTGTGCGAAACACGGCGCCCTGCCGAGGTTATCGTCAGCGCCCCGCTCGTCAACCACTGCCGGCGCCGGCGCCACCTCGTCGCCGGGGCGCGGGAACTCGAGCATCTCCTTCATCTCCTTGGTAAGCACGAGCGACATGAGCTTCTTGAGGATGCCGAGGCCCTGCTCGGCGACGATGGACCTGGCCCTCAGCCGCGACTGCATCTCCATCAGCCGGCGGATACCCATCTTGCAGTCGTGCGACTCCTGCGTCAGGGGCGCCAGCGTCGTCAGGATCGACAGGGCTATCGCGGCCGTGAGCAGGTGCAGGGACACGAATGAGACGGCGTAGGTGTCGGCCACGCCCTGGAACACGGGCAGGGAGCCGATGTTGGATATCTCTAGGGCGGCGTCGCGGCAGACTTGGATGGATGACTGGCACGTATCTGAGGTGCCTGGGAGGGTAGTGGTGGCGGCGGCGTTGTTCGTTGGCGGAACAATCATCCGATATGAGAGGAGCGGTCTGTGAATAAGAATTTTGGCATTCTCATAGGCAACCTTGAGAGAAAGTGCCTGTAGCTGGAAGAGGTGGTTTTGAAACGCCTGATCACTCAAATCACCGGCGCCGTCAATGGTTGAAGCGCGCTCAATGGATTTGCTACCAGAACCAGAGAGACTCGCAGGGCGCAGCTGCAATGGAAGTCTTGCGTGCCACTCGCGGAGCCTCTTGTCCAGGCTCGTCACACTTGCCATCAAACCTTGCAAACGATCTCTGTCGTTTGCGCCTGGTTTGCTATTTGCGTGCGTGCGGCGTTGGCGCAACCCATACAGGTCTGTCAACGCGGACTTGACGATGATGGACAACTGGGCCATGGTGTGCTTGTACGAGAGCAGCGTGGCCTGGCCAGTCTGTTGCCGGACGGTCGAGTCCCACGACGCGTCACTCGACCGCAACGGATACGGGCAGAGAAGCTGGATATCGCAGTCGTCATCGTTGATGTTCAAGGGAAAGCCGTAAAGCATGGAGCAGGTCGTTTCTATCTCATACACCGCCCACCAGCACCTCTTGCGCGCCTCCTCGGCGCGCTGCCCCGGATCGTCGAGGTCGGGCGGGACAGAGGTGCCTCCCGATTGGTGTCGTCGCCTGTGCAGGTTCAGCGCCTGCGCAATGCGGAGACCACACCCACAGATGGGCCACGCCAGCTCCGGCTCGCCGTGGTAAAGATAGAAGCTGCCCAGCAGCACACAGGCTTGCACGGCCTCGATAGATCCCTGTGCGACGACCTCGAGGAGACGCATGCGGAGCGCATTAAGTAGCTTTTTCTGTAGATCATCTGCCACGATCACGCAATCGCACAGGTATCTTCTCTGTCGGTCGTCAATGTACTGTAGGCTGATGATGCAGACGGCCGTAAGGACACTCAGAAAGCCGAGCCCGACACTGGTGGGCTGCCGCGGGCCTTGCTCGTTCAGTTCTCTGTATAGCTGTCGAAACGCCCCTCTGAAGTCACTTTGATGAAATATGAGCATGAACCAGTGCACCTTGTCAAAGTAGTTGTTCACCAGGAGTACTGCGGCAGGGCGGGAAGGTAGTATGGCTAAGAGCTCGGCCTCGGCGGGACTGATCACCTCACGACGACTGGCTTCTCTTGGCTGCTGTCCGGAAGTGTTGTACCGGGAGCCACGAGGGTGTTGCAGTCTCTGGGAGGACGTTGGGCCACCGGAAGGACGATTTGGTATTTTTGAAGCGCTACCAATCCGGCTACTTCTGTCTTGTCCTTGTGTCCAGTGGCTGGAAGAGAAGGCCGAGGTCTCTGGCCCGCCTGGCGAGGTGGTGTTGTGCTGGTGGAATGCCTTCACCGAAACATGCGTGAGCACATGTTCAAAAGCTCAAGACTGATGTGCAATTTACCTCTTCCATGAACTGCATAGCCCCCGAGCTTGAAACCCAGGAAGATGAGCCAATCTCTGGCGGCGAAGAAGGAATTCGATCCCCGGGCGTGCCTCTCCTGCCCTGCGTTCCACTTTCACCGGGTGTGATTGGGTCACTCGGCGGTGATGCTGTAGGGGCAGCAGGTGAAGCCATGCATGTGCTCTCGACAGAGGTAGCACGGCGTGGCCGCTTCGCTGCCGGTAGCTCTACAGGAGATTCACGGGTGGGACGACTAGGCTTGGGCCTCTGGCCTGGGCCTTGATTCTTCCACACGGTTGGCCTTACCGTTGCAGAGCAGGTCGCACCAGCCCTTAAGCAGAGCGTGCATGGGCGCTGGACGTCACACTGTGCTCGGCGTGCACAATTAGCTAAGATCCCTTGCTGCCCTCAATGATCACGGCCCAGCTTCCAAGGCCTGGACAGACTTGGGGAGGGACGGCAACATGCTTGCCTTGAGCTTCTGCTGTCTGCAGCGCTGGCATGCGCTCGGAACTCTCTTTTTCCTGACAGGTCCTGCCGGTGGTGATCCTGAAGCCGATCCCGAAGCAGCCGGTGGCTGTGAGTCTGCCGCAGACGGCTCCATATTCTTTCGATCTGTGGCCAACTAGGAAATATAGAAGGGCGAATGGAATGCAAGAAACGGATGGATTTGACACCAAAACTGTTCCCGGTGAAGCCAAAGAGCCAGAAAGGACTTGGACCCTCTGTAGAGTGTTCCGGCGGCGCTAGAAAGGGTAATTCTGTTCCGAGAAACACGAGCTAAGCTGTAACAGGAAATGCCTTCCGGCGGCTCGGAACTTAATTCTCTTGCTTCCAGGTGAAACCTTGCTTTCACCACCAGACGCTAGACGCTATATGGTGCAGTAAATGCATAATTCATTTCATGATATACTTAATATCTACTCTGCCAGATGCGAGCACATCATTTTGTCGTATCTGCTGGTTGCACTTCTGAGGCTACCCGTAGAAAACAAGATTGGCAATGAGGACGGGTCTATGCTGTAGTGGCAAAACGTGTTTACAAAGTTGCGGGAAGTCTAGGCTAGTTGGTACATAGAGACATGCAGTAGTCATCAATAAATGACATGTACGTACAGGCACTTGAATGGCCTGAGTATGCAGACAGTGTGATTGACCTACCTAGGTGGCTCAGGTCACGTCTCGTACCACCTGATATCCACCGGCTCGGGTGACTGAGAGCCCCACAAGTCAACTTCTAGTTTGTATTTAGTCACGCTATCCGACATCCGCTAGTATCATAGCACCTACACCAAACTTTGTTCAGTATGGAATCCACCCCGGGACTTTGTTTGTCAATTGTAAATTGCTGAAAACGAGTCGTCTATTTACATATATATTACACCACCTTCTATATTCCTTGAGCAGTGGCATCTTAATCGTATGATCAAACTACAGCATCCTTGCGCGAGCCATTCTTAAGCACAGAACATCGGAATCTCAAACAACCAGTCAGCCAAAATGAGCCACTTTGCAGATATCAACACCGTGTCCAGGTTCCTCTCGCAGGAGGACATCCCAGACCTGCGCAAAATCGAGCCAGTCGATACCATCATCCTTTGCGTGTGCTCGGTCCTGCTCAGCTCAGAGACCGTTTTCGAGGTCATCCGTGAGCGCCCTGAGATCACAAAAACTCTCGTCCTCTGCGGCGGCATCGGGCACTCGACCACATTTATCTACGAGGCGGTCGCCCGCCACCCCAGATTCAAGTCGATTGCACCCGAGATCCAGGGCCTGCCCGAGGCCCAGGTGCTGCTGGCCATCTTCAATCGCTTCTTCGCCCCGGACTTCACGGCCAAGCAGCCGCCCCCGCGGATCCTGGCCGAGGACCGCTCCGTCACCTGTCACACCAACGCCAGCGAGACCCGCAAGCTGCTCGAGGCGAACGGAGTGCCCACGCCTGCATCCGCCGTCCTCGTACAGGATCCCCTCCTGGTCAGGCGAACGATCGCCTGTTTTGACAGGGTCTATCAGGACCTGCCCAACCCACCCAAATTTGTCGGCTGTCCCGTCTTCGTCCCACAGGTTGGCCCGGACGGCAGCGACAAGCTGGTCTACACGGCGCCAAGTATAGCCCTGGAGCTGATGTGGAACATGGACCGTTTTCTTGATCTTGTCATGGGGGAATACCCGCGCCTTAGGGATGACGAGAATGGGTACGGGCCTAACGGCAACCACACTATCGTTCATGTCGATATCCCGCCCGAGGTTGAGAAAGCATGGAAGAGGCTGTCTGAGAAAGTGACGAATGGTCGACATATGAAATCTTAGAATCGACCTTACAACTAAAATGGATGCAACGAAATGGGTTGCGATCACATTGAACTACTCCAGGCAAGGCACGACGTCAATAGACACTAGTAGAGGAATCCAAAGCAATGAGATTTAGACCATTAAGCCAGTTCCTATCCCTCATAGCCCAAGCTATATTATCATGTGTGCAAACAAAGAGTCCGGTCTTCACGTGGTATTCTGGGGGAATAACTGACCTAACACGCAGTGATATGTGAACTCGACTGATTACGCTCGTATGGTAAGTTGCATAACTCCACAGAGTATTGCTTTCTTCCTAGTCAGAAGCAGTTGCTCACAAATTACAAACCCCACGAACGAGGGGTGATAGAATGGCTCCCCTGGAGGCAAAGTAAATACTGCGTACTGTACAAAGACAGCTGCCACAAATGGCTCGAAACGGTCCCTCCCAGTCCATTGATCTTGACAGAAAGTGCCTCATAGGTCAGAGGACCTCGTACTGGAGAGCCTAGTCCGAGCCAACCTGGAAGACCCTCGTTTCATTACACTTCCCGGGGTATAAGCACTGGCCCAAGTTGTCGCTCGAACAGATCCATGCTTAGATCAGGCGTTCAAACCCTGGCTCAAGTGATTTAAACTCGGAACTAAGTAGTAGGGCTGTGATAAATGCCAGCAGTCAAAGGTTTCAAATGCTGCGGGGATTAAACTTAATCTGCCTCCCGAGGTTACAACAACCAGGGGTTGTAACCATTACGGTTATCCAAGAGCTACACAATGTGATTATAAGGTTGGTTGCCCCCAATTCTATCTATCCTAGACGATTATTCTTACTCAAACTATGTGTATGAAAGATTGTGTGCTATTACATCAGTGATTCTCTGTCTTGCTCTGCGAGCAGTCCTTCCAACCATACTCTAGCAGCTCTCCATGACCTGTTGACTTTCTTTTCATATTCAGTGTCGTTGTATTATGATACATCACCCTCCCCTACTATGCACTTAGACAGAGAGAGCGTCATGCAAGAGGTGCCAGAAAAGCTGGAACTTGTGTCCGATAAAATAATTGTCCACGACCATTCGACACTCGAGAACGCCATCGGTGGCGACGATGATACGCGTGCGCCTATTTTTGAGGACGAAATTCAGTACCCAGAAGGAGGATGGACAGCCTGGTCCCAGGTCGTAGCCGGTAACATGCTCAACATGCTGGCCTGGGGGCTCCCGGCCTCGTTCGGTGTTTACCAGCTGTACTACACTGAGCAAACAGGACTCTCGTCGTCCCAGGCTTCGTGGATCGGCTCGGCACAGGTCTTCCTGACCCTCGCCCTCGGCACTGTCTCTGGGCGGCTGGCAGACGCGGGATATTCTAGGCACGCCGTGTTCACAGGGTGCCTCGTGATTGTGTCGGGCACACTGTTGACGAGCTTCTGCACTCGATACTGGCAGATCCTGATGGCACAGGGCGTCTACATTGGCTTGGGCCTAGGAATGGCGTACATGCCCAGCATTGCCGTCATCGGGTGCTACTTCAAGCGCCGGCGGTCGCTTGCCCTCGCCATCTCAACAACGGGTGGTGGCTTCGGCAGTTTGATATTCCCTTCTACGCTTCAGTACCTCATTCCCAGAGTTGGTTTTCCGTGGGCCGTCCGGTACTCGGCGCTCGTAGCCTTGGTCATGGCGCTCGTGGCAAACTTGCTCTTGAAGCCGCGTGTCTTCCCTGCTAAACGAGGCCCCATTATCGATTTGGGCGCCTTCAAAGAGGCGCCGTATCTCTATTTCACCATTGGTGTCTGTCTCTACTTCATGGCCCTGTACTTCAGCTTCTTCTACGTAGGTGGACCCACGCAGTCACGGCAGGGAAGCTGAGCGGTGCATGTTTACTCGCGTTACTAACTTGAAAATGAAGATCAACGCATTCGCCCGACAGGTCATCGGCTTCTCCGCCACAGAGGCCGTGTCTCTGCTCCTGATCACGAACGCTGCGGGAATACCGCTGCGGCCGATTGTGGGCCACATCGCCGACCGCCGCCTCGGCCCGATCAATACCTTCATCGTGGCAATATTCGTCCTTGCGTGCATGGATTTCGCCTGGGTTGGCGTGAAGACTAAGGCGGGCATGTATGTCTTCAGTGTTTTCCTGGGGATGGCCAACGGCGCAGCGCAGGGAATCGTCTTGGGCGCCCTGGCGAGCCTGACTACGGACCCTCGCAAGATGGGTGTCAGGTTCGGTATGGTGGCTACCTTGTCAGGCGTTGCTACGCTCGCGGGTCCGCCAATGGCCGGTGCGATCATCGACAGCACGGGGGGCAAGTACCTGTGGGCGCAAATCTGGGCTGGGGCCGTGCTTCTTACGAGCTCGTTCATCATTGCCGCGGCTAGGGTCTCTAGATCCGGGAAGAGAATCCGAGCGATCCTGTGATATGCACTCCTCATGTACTTCACGTATACACTTATGAAGAACGTGAGTTGCTGCGAAATAGAGGTCAGGCACAATGATAGGCATTGGTCAAGCTCTTTCGGACCAAGACTTTTACAGATTGTTGAGCTGCGTCCCATAAATAAAATCTGACGCTTATAAGAGGGGGATTTGTCTGAAGAAGAAACAGATGGCAGAGTGATTGCTCTTGTGATAGACAGTATGACCTTCAATTCCAAGGTTTTACCCTAGACTTCGCGGTGCTGCCATGGACACAGCAAACACCCGACGTCAGCGCCTCAGATGGACCATTTTCAGAGCGAGGCGTGCAAGCCACTTGAGGAAAGCCATACTGCAACCCAAGCCATCATAGACATGTGATTTTCACGCGATTTCGCTGTCGAGCAAGTGGTATTAGTTATGGCTAGAAAAGAGACCCGCACAAATTGTGCTAAATAAGTCTAGTGTCACCACTGAGCGCCAGAAGACGGGATGTGCTTTATCTGCTTAGCCTGTGACTATTCCTACGTCTGCTCCTCTGTTTGCAACTATTATGAAGCCGCTCTAGTGATACGCCGCTTATTGCATTCGTATCCCGCCCGTATTGAATACTATACCCGGCTACCATTTCGGCCCCCCCATTATCTTAAACCATTAAATGATATGATATTAATCTAAATATTTTAACTTTAGAAAGCTATTAATAAATTAATTATTATTATAAATAAATAATTAATATATATTAAAATAAAGCTTAAAATTAATTTTTTTAATTAATATATTATAATAAGTTTTTAATTTATTTTTTAAAGTAAATTTATATTTTTATAAATATTTTATCTTTCTTTTTATTATTAATCTTTAAGCTTTTAACTTTATTAATATTTTCTTTTTAATTAACTTAATTTTTTTCTTTAATTTTTTAATTAAAGATATTCTAAGCATTTAATTTTTTAATTAATATATCCTTAATTAATATAAATTTAATATTAAAATTAAAAATAATCTTATATTTTTTAATAATAAGTTATTTAATTTAAACTTTTAGCTTTTAAATTTAATATTTTATAAGAATTAATTTAGCTTTTTTTAAATTAAATATATAGCTAATCTTTTTAAACTTTTAATAATTTTTAATAATAATTTTTAAATTAATAAAATTTATAATATTTTAATTAAAAATAATAGTCTTATTATTTTTAAGCTTTATAAATTTAATATAATATTTCTTTTTATTAAATTAGATTTTTAAATAAATTAAAGCTTTAATATAATTAATAAATTAATTTTTTATTATTTTTTAAATTAATTTAATAATCTCTTTAATTATATTTTTAATATAAATTTAATTATAAGTTTTAATAAAATTAATTTTATTTATAAATATTAAATTAATTAATAATTATTAAATAATAATTATAATTTTATAATATAATTTAATAATATTAAATATATTATTATTAAATAATTAAAGTTTATAAGAATAATATATTAAAAAATAATAATAATATATATTATTAAAAAAATAAATTATTATAAATTTATTTTCTAAAAATATATTAATTATTTATATTTAAATATAAAAAGATATAATTATATATATATTATAATATAATTAAAATATTTATTAAAAATTAATAAAAGTATTTTTAAATTATTATAATATTAAATATTTATTTAAAGAAGAAATATTTTATTAAAATAAATTATATTAATTTTATTATTAATTTAATTATTAAATAAGATTAAAAATCATTAGTTAAATATTTAATATTTAAATTTATTTAAAAATTATTAAATTTAAAGTTCTTTTTTTTTAAAAATAACTTTTAATTTAAAAGCTTTATTAATAATTAAGATTAATTTAATTATTATTAATTATTATTATAATTAATTATTTTTAATTATAACTTTTTTTATTATTAATATCTTAATTATTAAGAAATTAAAATTTATAAATAATTAATTAATTTAATTTATTTTAAGATTATTAAATTAAATATATATATTAAATCTTATTATTAAATTAGCTTTATTAAAGTTAATAATTAAGCTTAGCTTTATTTATATATATTTACTTTTTTAAATATTAAAATATTAATTATAAAAATAAATAATTTTTATTAATATTTAGTTTTATTATATATCTTTAAATATTGCTTTATAAAATAATTATATAAATAATTCTTAATTTTTTTAATTTTAAAAAAAATTAAAGTAATATTTTAAATTATTAATTTATTAAAAGTAAATTTTAGCTTTTTTTAATATAAAATATATTATATAAATTATTATTTTTAATTTTTTAATAATAAAATATTTAAGAATTAAGCTTTTAAGTTTTATTTTAAATTATATTTTTTAAAGAAATAATTTTAAAAAATATATTTAAATATATTATATTTAATAATTAATTATTTTATAAATAAATATTTATTATATATATTTAAAATTATATTATATAAATCTTTTTTTATATAAGCTTTTAATATTATAAAATATAATTTTTAAATATATATAATATTAAGAATTAAAAAGAAATATTTTTTAAGATATTTTTTAATTCCTTATAATTAATATTATTAAAGTATTATATTCTTATATATATTAAAATAAGAGAGATAAGCTATAAATTTATTAATAAAGTAATTTTAATAATTTTATAAATTAAAAAAATAAATAACTTATCTTTTTACTTTTTTATAAAGAAAGTATTAAAGGACTTATAAGTTATATATAAAATAGCTATTTAAAGCTTATTAATAAGCCTTTATCTTATTAAGTAAGCCTTAATAAATATATATATAATAATTATTTTAAATAAAAAATAATAATATTTATAAAATTTATTATATTTAAAAATAATATATATAATTATTAAAATAAGCTTATTAATAATTATATTATATTATTTTAAATTAAATATAATATATATAAATAATAATAATAATTTACTTTAATATAAAATAATTTTTAAATAAAATTAATATATTATTATATATCTTTTTATTTTTATAAGCTTTTATTTATAAATTTATTTAATTTAAATATTATATTAATTTAATTAATTTAATTTATAATATAAATAAAGTAATTAAAATAATATAATAATTATTAAATTTAATATAAAATATTTATTATTCTTTATATAAAAGGTTTTTATTAATAATATTAATTAATTTTTATTTATATATATTTATAATATAAAGGATATTATTTTTATCTTTTTTTTAAAGATTTTTAAAATTATTTTCTTATTAAAAACTTTTAAAATCTTAGCTAAGTTTAAATAATAAAGCTAATACTTAATATATATTATTTATTTAATATTTATATAATTAGCTTTAAAGGCTATATAAATCCTTTTTTATAAGAAATTTATTAATTTAATTATATATATTATTATTACTTTAATTTTTATATTTATATTATAAAAATAAATAATTATAATATTTTTAATTAAATATAAAAATATCTTATTTAATTTTCTTTTTATTATCCTTATAATTTATAAAATAAATTAATAATATTTAATTAATTAAGCTTTTTAAATTATAATAAAGATTAATAATTTATAAATATTAAAATTATAATATAATTAAATTAAATTATTTTTAATTAATAAAATCTTATTTAATTTTATTTTAAAATAAATTATTTTAAAATAAAAAAGTTAATAATTAAAGTTAAAATAAGAAAGTTAATAATTAAAATTAAAAGCTAAAATAAGGTAATTAATTTTATAATTATAAAATTAATAGCTAATTATATAAATTATTAAAATTATAAAAATATAATAATATATTTTAATTTTATATAGCTATTAATAAAATTAATATTAAAATTAAAGATATTATTTAAAAGATATTTATTAATAAAATAATATATTAAATTATAAATTTAAAAGCTTAAAGTTTATTTTATATATTATATTTAATTAATAATTATAAATTTAATTAATAATCTTAAATTTATTTAATTTTAATTTAAATAAATAAATTTTATTAATATTAAATATATTAATAATTAAATTATTAAGTATTTATTATTATTTTATTAATTATAATAATTATATTTTAAATTTAATTATATTATTAATAAATTAATTTAATAAAATTCTTTTTATTAAAATATTTAAAATAAAGAAATAAGGCATTATATTATTTATTTAAATTATATAATTATAAAAATCTTTATTTATTATAATATATTATTTACTTTATTTTTATAATATAAGCTTCCTTTAATATATTAATAAAAATAATATTTATTTTTAAATTTATATTATTAAATATAATAAGTAAATTAAGGAATTCTTTAAGTATTAAACTTCTTAAAAGAATATATAAAAGAATATATAAATTTATTTATTAAATATTATAAAGCTATTTATAAAAAGCTTAATTATTTCTTAATATTTTAAAGGAAATAAGCTTATAGCTATTTAATTATATATTTAATAATAAAATTAATAATAAAATATTATTTTATATAATAAAATATTAACTTATAATTATATTAAATAAAAAATATAAATATTTATTAATTATTAATTTTTATATCTTTATAATAATAAATTAAAAATTATTTTATATTTTAAAAATACCTTAAATAAAAAAATATATATTTTAACTTTTAATAATTTTATAATTAATTAAATAAAATTTATTATTTATATATAATATTAATATATTTTAAATAATTATAATATTTATTAATTAATTAAAAATAATATTATTATAATAAAAAAGGTTATTATAAATATTTAAGCTTATTATTTTTATATTAAATAATTTTTTTATTATAAAAATATTAAAGATATATTTAATAATTATATTATTTTTAAAGGCTTTATAATATTTTAAAAGCTTATTTAATAGCTTTTTTATTTTTAATTAATAAGAAAATATAAATAATATAATAATATTATTTTAATATAATAATTAAAAATATAAGAATAATTAAGTTAATTTTTAAAAAAGAAAGGTAATTAATTATTAAAATAATAATAATAAAAAGATATTAATTTTTAAGAAAATAAAATAATTAAATATTAAAGATAAAAATAAAAGAAGATATTATTTTTTAAAAAAATAAAATAATTAAATATTAAAAAGAAGAATAATTAAAATATTAAAAACAAATATAATTAGCTTATTAAAAATATAAAAAAATTAATATTTATAAAGATATAATATAAATATATTATTTAAAAAAGATATTATTTAAAAAATAATTTATTAAAGAAATTAATTTATTATAATTATAAATTTTTTATTTTTAACTTATTATTTATAAATATTAAATAAATAAAGCTTTTTAAATTTAAAATATATTAACTTTAAGGATAATTTATATAATATTTATTATTAAAATAAAAATTAAGGTAGCTTATAAAAAAAATATATTAACTTTAAAGCTATATATATATCTTATATAAATTTTTTAATATAATTATTAAAATTAATAAAGAAAAGATATATTTTATTATTAAAAATTTATAAATAATATATTATAAGCTTTTTTAATATATAATAAAAAAAAAGAAAGAATATTTAAAATAAAAATATAAAATAAATTTTAAATATAAATAATTAATTTATATTTTATTAATTTAATTAATTATAAATAAAGTAATTATTTATTTATATAAATTATTACTTTATATAAATTATTATTAAATACCTTATAAATAAAGTTATTATTTTATAAAGGTTATATTAATAAATACTTATTTTAAATAAAATAATATATTTAAAATAATTTTTATAATATTAAATTATTAAAATATAAAAAAGGCTTAATATAAAAAAAAAGGAAATATTAAATAACTAAGAAAGAAAAAAAAATTAAATTTCTTATAATAAAAAAGAAATAAAAATAAATATATAATTATAAAAAGAAAAGAAATAAATATAAAAAAAAAGAAATAAAAATAAATATATATTTATTATATAATTATTATATTTTTTTAAAAAATTATTTAAAATTATTTTTAATCTTTTTTTTTTATTTTATTAAAAATATTAAAATTAATTATTAATTTTTTTATAAAATTTAAATTATTTTTATTAAAAATTATATTATATATATTTAATTAACTAAGCTATTTAATTTAATATTTATTTTTTCTTATCTTTATTATTTATTTCTTAATTATCTTTTTTATCTTTTAATATTTATATAAATTCTTATATTTAAAGGTATCTTTTTTAATTAATATTAAGCTTAATATTAATATTTATTATTAATAAAAATCTTTAATTAAATTAAATATTTTTTATAATATATAAATAAAAATTATTAAATATATATCTTAATATATTAATAAATTTAATTTATATTTATTTTTATTTATTATTTTTATTATATAAAATAATTCTTTATATTTAAAATTAAGTTTTTTTTATAAATCTTTAAATATATATTTCTTTTTTAAATAAAGATAAATTATATCTTTTAATTAAAATTCTTTTTAAATTCTTTTTAAATTATAATATTTTTTTATTTTCTTTATTATTAAATTCTTAATAATAATAACTTAATTTTAAAAATCTTTTTTATTTTATTATATTATATTTTTTATTAATAACTTAATAAAGAAATTAAATATAAGCTTTATATTTATAATAAATTATAATAATATATATTTTATTATTTTTAATATTATATTATTTAAATTTATTTATAATAAAAAGATTATATTTATTTATATTTTTTTTATATTATTATTAATAAAGAAATATAAGGCTATTTTAATAATTTAACTTTATTTTTTAATAAACTTATTTATTTATAAATAATAAATAATTAAAAATAATAAAGTAATATTTATTTATTTAAATAATTCTTTTTAAAAAATATTTATTTAATATAAATCTTTATTTAATATTAAGGTTATTAATATATTTTAATTAGCTTTAAATAAAAAATAAAAAAATAGCTTTATTTATTTTAATATAAAATATTTAATAAACCTTAAGATAATAAAATTAACCTTTATATATTTATTTATTATTATTAAATAAATATTTAATATATTATAACCTTTTAAATTTTATTTAATATCTTTATTTAATATTAATAATAATTTAATTATTATATTTAATAAAAGGATATAAAATAATATTAATAAAAAGTATATTAAGATAAATATTTTTATAAGCCTTATATAATTTATTTAATTCTTTTAATAGCTTAAATAATATTTAATATATTATTTAATATATTTTTATAAATACTTAATTATAAATTTATTTATTAAATTATATTATATTTTTATTTCTTTAAAATAAAATTAATTATTATAAATAAATTTAAATAAATTAAATATATAAAATTTAAAAATATATAAATAAAAATATCTTTTATATATTTTTATATATAATAAATTATATTTTAGTTTAAAAAAATAAGGATTATTAATTTTATTTTTTTCTAAATAATTTATTTCTTTTTTTTATATTTTATTATTTAAATATCTTTTTAAGATTTCTTTTTTAAAATTATTAATAAATTATAAAAAGTTATATATAATATATATATAATTAATTCTTATAATAACTTTATTATATTATATTAATTATATATTTTAATTATAATAAATATAATTTTAATTTATTTAAAATTTAATTTTAATTAAATTATTATTTATAAATAAATTTATATATTAAATTTTCTTTTTTTTTAATTAAATTAAATATTTTATTTTAACTTATATTAAATTTAATATAATATAAATATAATATATTATTACTACGGCACGTAATAAGGTATAGGCCGCCTTAAGAATAATTAGCTGCGGCCACTATAAAAATAATCTCTTATAAGCTTACTAAACACCCCCATATAATAAAGCATCATACTTCATATATATATATATATACTATACCTAATTATAATAATTAATAACTATAACTTTTATATTATAAAACTATTACATTAAACTCTATATTATTTTAATTTCTTTATTTTAAGCTTTTAAATAATATTATTCTTATCTTTATATTATTAATATTCATTAAAATATAAATAAATATTTCCTTATTAAAATAATAAATATTCAACCCTTAAAATCATTAAGTTAATTATAATATATATTAACTATATACTCTTTCAATATACTTATTTATTAACTTAAATAAATATTATTTATATTAAAGCTATATTTAATTATACTTAGGCATTTTATAACTACTATATATATATTATATATAATAAAAGTTAAAAAAATATAAAATTTAAAGGAAATTCTATTTACCCTATTTATTATTATATAAATCAATACATTTTTAATTAATATTACTTAATACTTATTTTAATAAGTATACCTTTATTTATTAATAATCTTATAAGGATTATTATAAGTAATAAAAAGTAATCCCTTAAAGTTAAATTTAACCTAATAAGAGCTTAATAATTATAAAGATAATTTATTATAAAAATATAAAAAAAAAGCTATCTATTAATTAATATTAAAAAGAATAAGCTATATTCCTATTAATTAATTATTAAAATAGCTGCTATTATTAATAAAGCCTAAGAATATAACCTTATTTAAGTAATTAATTAAAGCTATTATATAGCTATTAAGATAAATATAAAAAATAATTATTATTATTATAATAATAGCTTAGATTTAATATAATTAAGGGGTAATATTTAATACTTTTATTAATTAATTAATATAAAGAAAAATATTGCTATTATTAAGATTCCCTCCTCCTAAATAACTTTAAGAATAACCTTAAGAGCAGCCATTATAATAATAAGGACTATTAAAATTATCGCTATTAAGTAATTTAATAATAACTTAATTAGTAATATTATTATTAGAATTAAATTTAAATATATTAAGCATCCTCTTCTCAAAGCCTAATAATAAGATATTATTATATAACCTAAGCTATATATCTATTTACCTTATAAAAACTACTTTTTATTATTATAAATAAGAATATAAATATAATAAATATTATTAAGATTATAAAAGGGTATTAATAAAATATTTTTAAGAGAATTTAAAATAAATTATATAGGTATAACTTTAAATATATTAATAATTACTTAAACACCTAAACTCCTAAATTTATAATCTTTAACCCTTTAAAGAGATAAATAATAACTTAAATAATATTAATGCCTTAAATTATTTTATTAAAGATTATAAGCTATTCCTTAAAAAAAAGGATATAAATTTATTTTAATTAAAAAAGCTTAAAATAAATAATAAATTTATATAAATCTTTAATAAAAAAATTATTTATTATAATATCCACTTCTTTATTAATTACTTTAAATTCTTATATTATTAATATAAAGATAAATATATTAAATATATAATCTTAATAACCTTTATTAAAAAGGCTAGCTATTAATAAATAAATAAATTAAGCTAATTAAAATATTTAATTATTACTTTTAGATTTAATATATTATTTAAAGCCTTAATTATTTACTTTAAATTATAACTTATTAATATTATAAATAGTATTATCTTTAAATTAATCTTATTAAAAAAGGCAAATTTTAATAATAAAGCATTAATTTAATATATTTAAGGCTAATAATATAATACTAAATTATTATAGCTTAATAATTATAAATCACTATATACCGCCTTATTAATAATTTAATATAACTTTAAATTTAATCTTTAAACTTTAATTTATTAATTACGTTATATTAATACTTATATAAAGTATATTTAAATTTATTAAAAGGCTATCTTATTAATTAAGGGCTAATTATATATTAAATAAAGGAAAAGGCATTAACTATCTACCTATTAATCTATTCCGCCGCTATCTATATTATTCTTAATATATTTCTAAGCTATAATATTATACTTTATTTTAATTAAAACCCCCTATATATAATTAATTAACCTTTAATAAAGAAAATTTATTTTATAATAAAAAGATATTATGCCTTAAAAATTAGGATATAATTAATTACCTACTTAATAATAGAACCCTTTTATTTTAATATTATTATATAAAGCTTTAGCTATATAAAGAAGATATAAA
This sequence comes from Diaporthe sp. P3_1W, assembly GCA_037177825.1. Taxonomy (NCBI): domain Eukaryota; kingdom Fungi; phylum Ascomycota; class Sordariomycetes; order Diaporthales; family Diaporthaceae; genus Diaporthe; species Diaporthe sp. P3_1W. The sequence goes on from JBAFXB010000008.1 coordinate 677,031, forward strand.
GGATAAGGCTAATATAGCTAGGAATAATTACTATTAAATTAATATTATACTTAGCGTATTATTTAAATATAAATAGCTTAAAGAAATATTAATTAGCACCTTTAAGAAATATACTTTATTAAGGAGTAAGATAAATATTATATTAAGGTAAAGGCTAATAATAAGGTAGAAATTAAAATATTAATAAAATATATTAAATATTAGCCGCCCTAAGTAAAAAATATTAATTCTAAAAATAACCTTAATAAGGACTTTAACGCCTATATAATAAGATATTTATATAATAATAATATAATTTATATTATATATTATAGCTAATTTAAAATAATTAATTAATAAAAATATTATAAAAAGATCTGCTAATCTCTTATTTTTATAAAGGATTAGCTAATACCCTAAGTTATTATTTTATTAACTATAGCCCTTAAATAAATATATTATAAATATTATTATAAATTTAAATTAAAAAATTAGCTTTATTATTATCTTAAGGATAAATATATATTATTATTAAAAGATTTTCTTTTATTAAAAGACTTCTAAAGCTAATCTCCTTAAAAAAAACTTAAAATTATTAAGGCTTTAGGCTTAAATAAACTAAATAATAATCCTAACTTTTAATAATTTATATATTAATAAGTTATTATTAAAAGTATTCTTATTAATAAGGATCTTATAATTTATAATAATATTAATATTAAAAAGATATTAATTAAAAAAGAATTCCTTTTTAATTTTAAATATATTTTAATTAAAAAGATATATTAATATTATAAAATTAATAATAAATTAATCTATATTATAGAATTTACTAAGGTTATATTCTATCTATTAAGCTTATAAAATAATAAGCTAGCTATTATTAAATTTAAAAAAATTATATTAATAATTAAGGGTAATTTTAAGTTTAATATATTTTTAAATAATAATTAAAATAAATTATTAAAAATTATAATTAATTATAATATTAATATATTTTATTTTTTAGCTTAAGGTAACTTTAAAGCGCCCTTTATTATAAATTTACTTAATTATCCTTATATTAAATAAATTTAAATAAAAAGTAATATCTTTATCTTATTAAGAGAATTAACTTAAGTAATTATTAATTATAAACTGCTATTAAAAGATTATAACTTTACCTTTAATAAAATATATCTCTTAATATTAAATATATTCATCTTTATTAAATTATTAAAAATAATACTCTTTAAAAACTTAAATATTTAGCTAATTAAGATTAATAAATATATATAATTAAGAATTATTATTAAGGGATTAAATCTATCCTTTTTCTCTTTAATTCTTTTAACTATATTAAAGGCCTTAATTATTAATATAGCACTATTTATTATTATAGCTATTATTAAAAATATTACCTTTATATAATTAACTTATAATTTAATAAATATAACTATATTTTTAATAATAGCTAAATTTAATTTAATAAAGTTGCTGCTAAATATAGCTATTTTTAAATTTATAAAAAATATTCCTTTAAATATGCTATTTAATAGCATTATTAAGGAAGCTATATAATAACTTAACGCCCTTAATACCTATTAAAGTACTTATAATCTCTCTAATAAAGTATATAATATTACTTAAGTAAATATATATATTTCTGCTTAGGAAGAACTTTTTAATTTAAAAGAAATATAGCTATATTTAAAAGATTTCTTTTAAGCCTTTAATATTAAGTAATTATAAGATATCCCTTATAAAATCTCTCTTAAAGAAATCTATATTTATAATATTAAGGCTATTTATTATTATTCTTTAGCTTAAATAAGCTTTATTATATAATATAAGAACCTTTAAAAAGATAATAAATTAATTAATATATTTATAAAAGAATAAATAAAGATTCTTTTAATTAATAATTAATAAAAGTAAAAGCTAAATACCTAAGCTTATTATTTAAATACCTAAGATAAAAAAATAATAAATTAAATTTATAACTATTTAATTTAACTAAAATAATTTAAATTTATTAAAAAAGCAATTCCCTTTACCTATCCTATCTTTATTATTTAATATAAAGTTAATAATAAGGATAAGGCTTAAATTATTATAAACTTATATAATTTAAATAAAGTTATAATACTTAATAGCTATCCTCTTCTTCTCTAATTAAAAATTATCTCCTACCTTTATAATAAAAAATATATCTTAATTATTAATATTATATAATTCTTCTTTTAATTTTAAATATATTTAAATTATTAAAATTATTTTATAATAATTAATTATTAAAGCCTTAAAATACCTATAATAGTATTAATAAATTTTTAAAACTCTCTAGCCTATATTTAATAATTTATAAATAAACTATTTAAGCTATATTTTTTTTACTAAATCTTTATTAATAATATAATTATTTATTTTAATATAATTAAAAAATATAAAGCCTATTTTTAAAAGATCTTTAAATTCTTTAAAGCTAAGAATATTATTATCTCTTTAAATAAATCTTTTCTTAAATATTTATTAATTAAGCTATTTAACTTTATAATTAATATTTTTAGCTTAATTAATTTTAAAAAGTAAATAAAAATATTAAAAAACTTTATTATATTAATAACTCTTTATATATTAAAATAATACCTTAAAGTTATAAGCTTCCTTTAATATCTTATCCTTTATTATATATAGATCTTTAAGCTATTATAAATATAAAAGATAATAATATTTATTAAAGGAAAAAAGGCTAAAAGAATAATTTTAAAGTAATTAAATAAGCATTAAGCCTATATCTATATAATAATATTTAAATTAATTTATAAAAAGAAGATTAGCTTTTAAATACTTTAAAAAGCTATTATTAATAATAAATTCCTCTTTTATTAAAACCTAAATAAAACCTTATTCCTTTAAATAAATAGCTTTAAGGAATATAGCTTTAATATAATATTATTTTATTTTAAGAAAGGTATTAAATAAAAGCTAAGTATTAATATTATTGCTTTAAATATATTATTAATAATATTTCTTAGTTATATATTATTAAATATAAAGATATAATATAAACCCTTAAAATTTAAAATTATATACCTTATTTAGGTAATAAAGCATCTTAAGGTAATACTTTAATTTATTTAAATAAAAATTATTATTCTTATAAATTACTTAGTTATTAAAAATATAATTAATTAAATATTATTTAATATTTCCTTTATAAATTAAGCTAACTTATGCTTAATTAATATATTTATTTATTTATCTTAATATAATTTTAATATCCACTACTTATTAAAATAATTTAATTTTATCCTTAATATCCTTAATTAGCTATTTAATATTAAAAATTTTAAAATATATAATAAGGAAAAATTAATTTTAAATAATATTTAATTTATAATTAAAGTATTTATATCTTAAGATTAATATAATTACTTTTAAGATACCTATTAATAAAATTAGAAATATATTTTTATTATTCTCTAGCTTTAATAAAACCCTAATAAAAATATTAAAGAATTTTTATATTATAAGCTATTTTTCTTTTTTAATTAAGAATTTCTTTTTTATATAAATAATAATTTTAATTCTTATAAACTTTATATTTTAAAAAATCTAATTAAAGATATATTCATTATAATATATAATAACTACTATTATTTTAATTATAATTATATATTAACTAATCTTAATTAATTTAATATATATAATAAAATTATTAAGGTAAAGAAATATATTAAATATTATTAAATATATTATTTAAATTAAATTAATTAATAACTTCTCTTTAAAAAGATAAAGCTAATTCTTATTAAAGATATCTTTATAAAGATTATTATAATAAACTTTATTTAAGGGCTCCTTAAAGTATTATTAAAAAAAACTTTATAAATAATCTTAAATAAGCTTAATTTTAATTAATTATTAATTATTACTTATAAGTTTATTAAAAAAACTCTTCTTATCCCTAATTATATAATATATATAATTAAGAATTAAGCTAAGGTTATCTTTAAGATATTCCTTATTATAAATTAATTAATATTAAAAAGTATTATTTATAATTAAGATTATAAATTTATCTTAAAGTTTTAATAAAAACTATAAATTATTATAAATATAAAAATCCTTATATTAACGACTTATTACTTTTAAATTAATAAATTATTAAAATAAAAGAATTAAATTATAAAAATTATTATTAAATATTATTACTTTATTTACTTAAAATAAATATAAATAAATATTATTCTAGCTTTATAATAAAATCTAAATAATAATTATTTAATACCTATTTAATGCTTATTATATAAGATATTATTTAAATTTAAAATTTTAAAATTATTTAAATTATTAACCTTAATTAATAAACTCTCCTTTAATAAAATATACTTCTTATATAATTATCTTTATTAAAATATTAAGCTAATTATTAATTTTATTATTATAAAGGTAAAGCTATAATATAATTAATATTATTATATTATTAAATTTAAAAAAGATAATAAAATTTATTTTTACTTTTATTATAAATATTATTTATTAAATAAATTACCTTATAAATATTTATAATAACGCTATAAGTTATAATATATTAAATAGAAAATTAATACTTTAACCTATAAGCTAAACTTTCCCTTTAAATTTAAAATATATTTAATAATCTTTATATTATACCTCTTACCTATATCTTAAGATAAAAACCTATTTTATTATAAGATCCCTTTTTTAAAATTAATTATTATTAAATATAATAATAATTATAAAGGTATTAATAAAAATTAAAAGGTATAACTTATAATAATATATTATATAAATAGAAAATATACTTAAGAATAATTTAAATACCTTATTAAATAAATAAGCTATAACTATAAATATAATATATAAAGGATTAAATAATAAATATAGGATATTTAAGATATTATTTACGCTTATTAATAACGCTATAATAAATAACTAACCCTTCTTAATACCATTAAACTTCCTTTTAATAATATCTAAGATAAGCCTTAATTATTTAAAAAACCTAAATTAAATATTACTCTTAATAAAAAGCTAGCCTAACCTTTAAGATGCCCTTATAAATACCTATAAAGATAGCCACCAGTAAACCTAGCGCTACTTTAAAGAAGGGGCAAACCGCACTATAACTAATAAAATAAAAATATTAAGTTAAGATTTAAACTTAAAACCATTATTTTATTATACCTATATCTAACGACTTAAGGCTATATAAGCCTTATATATTATTATAAAGTAAGAAATATTATGTTATTATTATACTACCTAATATTATTTATAAAGGGTTTATTTATTAAAATATAAAGTTAATTATTTATAAATATATTATTAAAAGAATTATAATAAAGTTAATAAAGCATTATAATAAAATTATATTAATTTAAAAATTAAATAAATAAAAAATAAATTAAAATATACTTAATTTAATTAAATTAATAAAATTATAAAATATAAAACTATTATAAAAAATAACCTTAAGTTATATTAATAAAAATATATTAAATTAATAAAACTTTAAATTTATTCTTAATTAATTACTTATATCTTACCTTAAAAAGCTATATAATTAATTAATATTAAACTTTATATCTATCCTAAAGGTAAATCTTATAAGCTTTATTTATAATAAGCTTATATTATTAAGAGTTTAATTAAATAAAAATTTATTATTAACTTATAAATACTTAAGTTGCTAATTATATTTAATAAGCTTTTTTAATTAAATTTTATAATTTAATACCTATATATTAAAGTTATATATATTTTTATTTATTAAATTAATTAATATTTTTACTTTATACTCTATTTTCCTTTATTTAAATATCCTATTTATTAATCCTTCCTTTATTTAAATATCTTATTTACTAATTCTTATAATTTATCCTTTTTATTTTCCTTTATAATTTATTAATTCTTAACTTTTTATTTAATATTTTAAGGTAATTAAGCATAATATTAAGCTATTTTAGAAAATTTTAAAATTAAATAATTATATTAATAATTTAAAGATTTAATCCTTATTTATTTATAACTTATAAATAATAAAATTATAAATTTATAAATTATCTTAAAAATAAATTATTTATATAATAAAAGCAATAATTAACTTAAGATAATTAAGATAATTTAATATATAATATATTATTAAATCTTTATATTATATAATTATTAACCTATAATATAATAACCCCTTAAATAAAACCTAAAATATTTTATATTTATATTTCTTAACTACTTAATTAATTTAAATAAGTAATTATTTTTAATTAATACTTTACTTTAATTAATATTTTATTTTAATTAATTTAAATAATTTAAGGTTTAAATTTAATTTATATTATTTCTTTTCTTATTACTAAAGATAATAGCACTTAGATTTTTACGCTAGGTAATTATTATAGCATATAATAGGGTATAGGCCGCCTTAAGAATAATTAATTACGGCTATTATAGAAATAATCTCTTATAAGCCCACTAGGCACCCCCACGCAATAAAGCATCACACTTCACATATATGCATACACGCTATACCTAACCATAGCAATTATTTTAAGTATTTCTTTTAATATATTTATAAAATTATTAAATAATTAATTATTTAATAAATAATTAAGAATATTTATTATTATATTTAATATATTAAATATATAATATATTTTAAAATTATATTAACTTAAGAATATTAATATAGCTTATAAATATATATTTATTTATATATTATTTATAAAATATAAATTAATTTTTTTAAAGATTCTTTTAATTATTTTAATTCTTTAAATAATAATTATTATTTTTAATTTTATAAATTAATCTTTCTTTTTTATATTATCAATTTCTTTATTTAAATATAAAATAAAAAGTTATTTATTATAAGGAATCTTAATATTATTTTTTTTAAATATATTTATCTTATAATTAAAAAAAAATTAAATTAAACTCTTTTTATAATATATTTATTTATATAAATAATTATTTTTTAAGGTTATAATAATATAAATTATTCTTATAAAAAAATAAAAGAATAAGTTATTTATTTTTTTAATTTATAAAATTATTAAAATTACTTTATTAATAAGCTTATAGCTTATCTTCTTTATCTTAATATATATAAAAATATAATATTTAATAATTATAATTAATTATTTATAAAACCTTTTAAGATATATACTTTTAAGTTAATAAATCTTTATTATAAATATATTTAAAATATAATAAAGATATAATTATAACTTAAAGTAATTTAAAAATTATTTATAAAAAAACGTAATTAATAAAAGGCTAATTATATTTTTTTTTAAAAATATAAAGAAATATTTAAATTTATAATATTATATTAAAAATAAAATATTAAAATCTTAAATTTATATAAAACCTTATTATAATATTATTTATTTATTTTTATAAAGGCTAGCTAATAAAAATTATTACCTTAATTTATATTAAACCTTATAAATAATTATAAATAAATATTTTAAGGAAATTATAAAATTAATAAAAGTAATTAAAACCCTTTAAACCTTATAAAAAGATTAAAAAAGCTTTTTTAAAATAAATCCCTTTTAAATAATTATTAAACCTTTATTTTAATAATTTTATATATTATCTTAACTTAATTAATAATTAAATATATTTAATTATAATATATAATTAATTATTATTTAATTTTAATATATTTATATTAATTTAAAAAAGGTATTAATTCAAAAATAAATTTAAATTATTTAAATATTATAATAATTAATAAAAGAAGACATTTTATTATAAAATATTATTATTAAAAAATAATATAAAGTATTAATATAATTTATATAAGTTAATTTAAATTATATATTTAAAATTAATAATAAAAGCTTTAAAAAACTTTCTAAATATATTATATAATATAATTAAAGGTAGCCTTAATAAATTTAATAAATTAATATTAAATATAATTTTTATTAAGTTATATTTTTTATTAATAATTAAATATATTAAAATATTAAAAATAATAATAATAAAAATAAAGGTAATCTTTTATAATTATTAATAAATAAAGATAAGAAATTAAAATAACTTTATATTATTTTTAAAATATATAAGAAAAATATTAAAGGATTTATAGGTTATATATAAAATAGCTATTTAAGGCTTATTAATAAGCCCTTATTTTACTAAGTAAGCTTTAATAAGTATATATATAATATAAAGTTAATTAATATTTAAATAAGTTAAGTTATAATAATATTAAATTATTTTTAAAATAAATTAAAATATAAAATAATTAATTTTTTATTTATTTATAAATATAATTTATAAATAGCTTTATTAGTTATTAAGAAATATATTAATGATATTTAGGTGGTTATATAGGTGTTGGTTTAGTTTAGCGGTTTAAGATCTAGGGAGGGCTGAAATGATGGCTGGGTATGGTATCCCGAAATCCCCGTCTATCCCCAACTCTTGGCAATTTCCATATGCCCCTCTCGTCTAACTAATCGGTCCCATATCGGACGCGCCCATGCGGAGAAGAAGCGCCCGCGTCACTATGGTTACTTCAGGAGTAGCTGAAGATGTTTTGTCAGACCTTCGTGAAGTCCTCGCTGAGTCGACCGTCCCTACTCGAAAATCCCAAGTCGGTGGCAGCATTGCCAGCCTGACGTATCCTGCCATATATATTGATCAAGCTCGTTGAGAAAGCCACCTCGGATGGGGGCCTACGACCTCAGCCCTGTCTCTTTGGACATTAAATCCCCTCACTACATTCACGTGGACATGACAAGATTTGAAATGGCGCCATTGTTAGGTGGGGCTGTTGAACCGACGATCTGGGGTGAGGTACTGAAGGGACTTGGTTTTACCGACTTACAAGCCGGAAGTAACGAGTCATTATGGTATTGTAGCATTCCCCCGGGACTACTAGTAGGTGCCCCCCTTATGCCCGCTTGATGCCGGTTGTCGCCAAAGACGGTTGTCGGACATAGTTGAGTGAGTCGCCATCTCCTCCCCTGGGCACTGGTCTAACATTCTGTATATGTAGTAGTGTTCTCGTGTCACCTAGGACTCGTCACCTGTAGCTATGACTTCAGGCAATTGGCATTATACCTGAGCTTTGATGGTCTGTTTCGAAACCCTCTAGCGTCCGCTTAGTTGCCAATCTCCGGTCGTCATGAAGATGTTGAGAGCCTGCATCGCAGGCCTTCTGCTAGCCTCCACATCCTATGCGACCACTCCGACACGAAAGCCCAATATCGTTTTCGTCTTCACTGATGACCAGGACTACCATCACAATTCACTGGACTTTATGCCCGCTTTGCAAGAGCATCTTGTGGCCAAGGGAACCTCTTTCACAAACCACTACGCCACCATCGCGATATGCTGTCCCAGTCGGGTGTCTCTTATGCGCGGTCAGGCTGCACACAACACGAACAATACACAGGTTAATGGGCCAGGGTCAGCACCATCGATTCTTTACCCCTGTAACCCTCTTGTGCTTGTTCCTGGGCTGTAGCTAAATTTAGCCGAAAAGTGGCGGCTATCCCAAGTTCACCACTGCAGGCGAAGACGATGACTATTTGCCACACTGGCTTGTCCGAGCTGGCTATCAGGCTGAGTGTGAGTTTCTGTGTGTCTGGAGGCGATTGTGCCTCGTCATGAAATATTGGAACGCTGACAGTGCCCTCTCGTGCGCTGAAGATATCGGTAAGCTTTACAACGGGAATTCGCTGTTGAATTACTCGCCGGCGCCCAAGGGCTGGAGCCACATCGATGTTCTAGTGAGTTGTGCCCTGACCCAGCCTGCCAAATGCATACATCTCTGACAGCGGATAAAGCTCGACCCATACATCAATGTGCACAATAGCGTCGTGATGTCCGAGGATGGCGCAACGCCAAAGTATTACCATGGATGGCAGCAGACCGATGTTGTACGCGTCAAAGCCCTGGCACGGCTGGAACGCTTGATCGAGCAGCAAGACCCCTTCTTCCTTATGGTAGCCCCGACCGCACCTCATGTCGAAAATCTGACAGACCCACCAACACCACCGTTGCGTTATGCCAACAAATTCGCTAATTTGACGATACCCTACCGGCCGAATTTCAACCCGCCTGACGAGTTGCACAAGGATAGGCCTAGCTGGTGGGCTACACTCCCGCGCCTGAACGAGACCCAGCTCAGCGAGACGCAACTCCTGTATCAGCGGCGCGTGGAGGCGCTCCAAGGCGTGGATGATATCATCGAGGACGTAGTGAAAGTGCTTGAAGAAAAAGGCGAGCTGGATAATACGTACATCATCTTCTCGACCGACCAGGGCTACCATCTGGGAACACACCGCGACGTGGGCAAATGCTCGCCGTACATCGAGGACGCCAACATTCCACTGGTGGTCCGAGGGCCGGGGATCAAGCAGGGTCAGGTCTCGCGCATCCCCAGCACCGTCACCGACTTCGCCCCGACGTTCCTTGACATCACTGGCCTGGCCGAAGAGGACCGGCCGCCCTTCCTCGATGGAACCAGCATGCTCGAGGCGTGGGAGAACCCCCACAACCTCACCATAGGCCGGGCCAAGGAGGCCATCAACGTCGAGTTCTGGGGTCGCGCGTTCTCCGAGATACCCACCTGGACCGGCGGCGACCGCCTGCCCGGAATGTATGCGAACAACACGTACAAGACGATGCGGATCGTTAATGAGGACTACGCGTTCGTCTACTCGCGCTGGTGCACGGGCGATACAGAGCTGTATGACACTTTGAACGACCCCTACGAGATGACCAACCTCGCTGGATCGACCGACCCGGACATCGTGCGCGTCATGTCGCGCCTCAATGCTCTCTTGATGGTCATGAAGTCGTGCGAGACAGACGCCTGCCGCGACCCCTGGAGCGTTATCCAGCCACCACAGACGACAAATGCCACCAGGGTTAGCAGCCTTGCCGAGGCCTTGGACCCAGCATACGACGATTTCTTTGCCGCCGTCCCCGAGGTCACCATTGCCGAGTGCATGGCATATCAGTTCGCCGGCAACGAAATCCCCTTCTACCCGCCCGAGGTCCAGTACGGCCTCGGCCAGGGATACCGCAACGAGCCTGAGTACTATGAGTACCCTGATGTCAAGCCCATCCAGAGGGTCCCATATATCCCTGGTGGCGGGTGGGAGCAACGGCACAGCACGTTCGAGGAGCTCCTGTCTGCTGCAAGGACACTCACAGCGGATGAGCTGCAACAGGCATGGAACCAGACCACTTGTAATGAGGGTAGCACATGCACCGATGTAGGCCTGCAAGCTGTACCACATTGAGGTGTTGCTTCTAGGGGCGCCTGCAGCCTCGGGGCCACCTTTCGAATCGTCAACCACTAATGACAGAGGTTGTCTCTTTTCTTCTTCTTTGGATATCGTCGACGTCGCTGGGTGTCACAGCTTATTCAGAGCAAATTATTCCAGATGTTCAATATTATCAACTACATAGAATATCGAAAACTCGACAAGGCTGGAAAAACTTTATCCAGACGAGACATAGTTAAGCCCCATGTACGTACATCACGAGCTCCACCTCTTCTTCGTGCGCCCTGTCTGCACAAATGGCAACCTGTCGACAATGGCCTCGGTCCTCCGGTTCTGAGGCGCAGAGTAGTCGATGGTGTACAAGCTCACAGCAACGAACCCATCAGCCACGGCCGCCGTCTCGCCAGTCATGCTGCAGTCACCGTTGATGCACTCGTTCACGCCAGCCTCCAAGGGGTCGATATTGCCCCACGTGAACGTGCCCGGGTTGGTCTCCACCGGCAAGGCGGTATTCGTGTTTGCCTCGCCCGTCATCCTCGTCTGGAGGATAGGGATACCAGACCAGTTGGCGCCCAGCCTGGGGTAGTTGACATTGGCGCCATAGCCGAGCGGCAAGATGGGCTTCCCCGGGGACGAAGAGTTGACGAAGGCGTCGACAATGTTTCCCGACAGCTGAGCGACGTAGGTGTACTCGTTGGTCGTGTTGGTGATGTTGCGGTAGTCCAGCGCGCTGTTGGACGCGCTGAAGGCGATGGCCGGGATGGAGCGCGAGGTGGCGGCGTATGCGGCGCCTGCCGTGCCCGAGAGCGTCCAGACGAAGGGACCCAGGTTCGTGCCGTAGTTGGGGCCGGTGACGACGAGGTCTGGCGTGCTGAAGTTGGCGAAGTTGGGGAGGACGTAGTCCAGCGCGACAAAGGTGCAGGCAGCCGGTGTACCATTGTAGTACCAGATGTGACTGTCGATGGGATCCGGGCCGACTGAGGGAGCACCGGTCGGGATTATACCGTACTGGGCCGGTGAGGTCAGGTTCGGATACGTCGTAAAGTCTGAACGGCCGCCTTGGCCGCTTTGCTGGACAGCAGGCGCTACGATCCAGACTGAGTGGTCGGGGTGTTAGTCCCAAGCACCAAAGTAAGTAAAATTTCAATTGAGAAGACGCACCATTGTGTCCTTTGCTTTTGAGGACCTTGTAAAATTCTCGCAGGTTGGCTGAGCCAAAGCCGTCATCGTTGTTCATGAGGATGTTGAGGCCTTGCACGGAGCCGAGCATTAAGCCGGCTGCAGCGAGGAGTGAGGAGCGCATTTTGTCACGAGCGGTCTGAGAACTATCTAGACTATAGTTTCGTGAAGCTCTCCAATAAGGAAGTTCGATGTACAACAAATGGACGTCACCGGCTCAGAGGGAGAAGACAATCATGAATACAGAAGTGAGGTGGGTTGGATTTATACTCCCGGATCTCGCTGTATTTCCAGGCACGCGACACACCGGTCCCAGTCGATAGGATGTGCGGAGCCTCTAATGCAGGAACGGCAAGCCGGCACCCTCCTCCTTCCAGAGGCAGTCTAGCTTCATCCTGCCAAGAAGCTGGTTCTCAGCCCACGATAAGCAAGAACCCGGCCAGATGGTAAACAAGAGGGTCTGTCTGGCTCTTGAGCAGCGGCGGTCGATTCTAATCCCTGTATTGAATCTCCGATACTCACATGGAGCAGGGGAATACCTCGACGGAATATCAGCTTGAGCTGAGTGGTTTGATACGTTCCAAGGAGTTATGTAATCACTACTGATGTGAGTATTCCGTCAACTTCAGAATCTGATGATGCCGCTTGCAGAATTAAAACAAAATCTACAACAGAAACGAGATAGTAACATCACGCAGTCTCCCATAATCAATTCGGTCTGGTCCCTGGGACTTTGTAGCCTGACCACTATGATTAGTTCTTTCCAGTGTCTTTGTCCATGCCAATTCTCCAACTTGGCCCAGACAAATCTTCACTTAGTCATGCAGGTGGCGCCACGCGCTCACCTACGCCTGTCACCGTCCTAGATCTTATCTTCCGATTTCTTATGAGGCGAAGCAAGCCATGTTGGATTTCAGTACACCGGCGAGAAGCGGCCTTTCCGTGGCACTTGCACTTAAACACCAACTTGTCGCCATCTTCCGTGCCACACTTCATCAGGGGTTTGATTACTGGTACATGGACTATGCTCTGAGGTCGTACGGATAATTAATCATCGTGGGTTTCTCACGGCTTTGGGGGTTGCTGTTATACTGTCCGTGTGGTCATAGAGACTCCAGAGACTAATTGTATTGCGAAGCATTCTATCGCGTCTCGAGTTGTCGTGATCTGCCCGTTCATTCCTCGACTGTTGTTGGACTGCGGATTCGACATGGTGGTCGAGATGGACATCGGAATTGGTAGAGCAGACGGAAGGTGGAAGCTAAGCAATCAGATCACACGGAAGAAGCATGGTCAATTCTATTTCAAAAAGAAAGTGGGAAGCAGTTTGCGGTCGGCAAAAGTGGTGATGCAGACCGGACGTAAAGAACGTGATCTCGTGCATCAGGCAACTCTCCTGGGATTGCACCTGCGCGCCATCAGAGTCGAGTTAATTCCACATTTGAGACGCCCAGGTAACCATTAAGGACCCCACTACAGCCAATCGGCGCGGGGCTGCTTTCGCATGTCGGGGTTGACTCAGCCAACTGCATTTCTGCCTGGCGAGTCGCCCAGGTCAGCTTTTCACCTTTGTTCCCGGAATGCATTCGCAGCCCACCTAGTAGCTCGCTGGAACTCACCACTTGGCTTAAGATGTCGCCCAAGAAGATTCGAATCCTGTTCCTCGGCGCGTCGCTGGTGGCCGGGTACTCGTCCATGGGGGCGGTGTACCATCCGTTCGCGCAGAATGTTGTCAAGATGCTCGGCACCATCATGCCAGGCACGGAGATCGAGACTGTCGTCGACGGGGTGCCTGGGGATCTCGTGACAAGGGGCAAGTTCCGAGAGCGAATGCAGAAACAATGTAGGTACACAAGAGGCTGATAGAGCTCAAGGGTTGAGGGATCGCTCTAGCTGACACTCTGTGGTAGTCGAGGAGGGCCAGAAACCGTTCGATTGGACCATTGTGCTAGGCGCAACGAAGTAAGCCCTTTTTGTCCTAGGAGTAATTTGGTGCCCGCGATTTCTCTGACACATTTTCACAGCGACCTAGCATATAACATCCCGGGCGAGGAGATCCTCGCGGCTTTCAAGGAGATCTGGAATATTCCGCTCGCGCATGGAAGCAAGGTCCTCGCGCTCACGGTACCCGGGGCATCCATCGACAGTAGAATACAAGGCAGCCTCGTGGAACGGCGGAACAACCTGAACAAGATGATCAAAGAACACAAGGTAGACAACTTGTAGGTGCTGTGTGCTGGCTGAGAGACCTCTGCCACCCAAGGCTGACATGTTCATACAGCTACGTCTTTGACCTCCACGATGCTCTGCCATGTGACGCAAACAATGTAAAGTATTGGGATGACGCGATCCACTTCACCCCTGAGGGATACACTCTTATCGGCGACAAAGTCGGGGTCGCTCTGATGGGTATTATGGTCGCGGAGAAGGCGACGGCTGCATAGTTAGACACCAGGCCGTATGAGAATTTGCTTCGTGGAGATATCTGAACTCAAGCATCCGCGCCATCCCACAAATTGAAAGAAGCCAAATGAGAGGGGGTTATGACCCTTACATGTCGATCTGAGCCCTTTAGCGGGACAGATCTTGGGGTGGTTGCTTTAAGCATGATCTTTTAGGGCAAATACTACCCCAGCTCACTTCTACATAGTAGACATGCTCAAGTCGTCACCGAGCACTGACTCGTATGCTCAGCTCACCCGTCCCCGGCTAAGAAATCTCCCACTGAATTGGCTGTAAAAAGCAATATGCCATTTCGTCTATCGAAACACAGGGGCAGGGTCCTGCTGTAAATAGCATCCGGTAAATCGGACAGCCCGCCTGCTCGACCGGGATACCACCTATTGGAACGATGTGAGCCAGCATCCCCTGCCCTCCGCCGTATTCAAAGTTTAGATGCACCGTAACAAAAGATCAGCCCAAAAGGCATAAACACCTGCAAATGGCCCCCTCGTCTTGACAACGGGCCACATCACAAATTGATTTCAACGGCCTTGAGCACGAACCATCCACCCGTCACAATGGAGACACACCTGTCCCTCAACGAGAAAGGCGGCGCCGCAGCCACGACGACAACGTCCAACGCCTCCATGACCACGCTCGCCAAGACCGTCTCCGCCTCGTCCCAGCAGCAGGCCAACATCGAGTCCCTGCCGGCGTACGTGATAGAATGGAGCCCGCAGCAGCGCCGGGTGCGGTTCCTGCGGACGACGGACGACCTCGCCACGGAGCTCAGCCCGGCCAACTGCGAGCGCCTCAACGACTCGCTCAAGCGCCTGTTCGTCGTCCACGGCAGCCCGCAGCAGTACGTCGGCCTGCTGCAGCGGGCCCTCGCCATCGACCCGCTGTTCATCAAGGCGCATGCCCAGCGCCGGCGGTACTCGCCTGTCCACCGGCGGCCCGGGGACCGCTGGGCGTGCTTTGAGTATCCTGAGCTGTGCTCGTATGGCAAGACCGAGGGCCGGGACGCTGAGGCCAAGGCTGGGGCGCAAGCCGAGTTACCTGCGTATCCGCTCTCGGATGAGAGTGCTGATGCCGTGATGTTCTGTCGGGCATCGCTGTGGCTCAATGGCGAGAACGATGGTGGTAGGTGACACATTTAATTCATCTGCTTGTGCGGGACAGACGGGCTGACCTTCGTCGCAGTCCTGTTCCTCGAGGACCCCCCATGGGCAGGGACATCGCCCCTCATGCGCAAGCAGACGACAATGGTCGCCCTGCACGCAGCAGCGACGGACAACACCGGCAGCCGGGACGACGAGAGCGTGGACGAGCACCACTCGAGCCTCGAGATCATCCTGCAGGAGGCCCTCCGGGACCCGGAGCACATGCGCCACGGCATCCGCGCCCTGCTGTCGGAGCTCGTCTACACCCACTGGCTCGCCTACTTCGAGTCACCCCTCATCGACCCGGAGGCCCACCCGGCGCACGTCCTGTCCCTCGCGTGGCGCGTCCAGCTCGCCGTCGAGCACAACCTTAATGTTACGCGGTACCTCACGCGCTGGCGGATGCCGATGCCCATCACCGCGACGGAGTGGGAGGGCCTGCTGGACCGCAACGCGCGGCGTGTTGATCTTGCTACCGTGGCGGCGGGAGGGGCGCGCGCCATCGCGGAGGAGTTCCGGTCCATCCAGGCTGGTAATAACCCCAAGAGGGCGCTCGCGCCGGGCGAGAAGGACGAGAACTCGCGGGGGCTTGACAGGATCTCATACCTTGGTGGTATCCTGCTGCCCTTCACCATCGTGCCGTCCATCCTGTCCATGAGCGACCCCTTCGGCCCCACGGGAGGCATGTTCTGGGTGTTTTGGGTTGTATGCGCGCCGTTGACTGTCCTCGCCCTGCTGTTTATCTATGCCGACTCTATCCGCAAGGCTACCGTCTGGATCGAGGTGGCTGCGGACGAGGCCAAGATGGAGGAGCAGGCGGGTCAGTCGACCGGGGTCGTTGAGGATGATGGCACTATTGAGCCGAAGCCTCTGCTCGGTAGTAGTGATACGGGCAGGCCTGATGACGTGATGGAAGAGGGCGTCGAGACCTTCCCCACGGTGGTCATTCAGAAACCACAGGATGGCCGGCCAGCTAGGGCATATAAGAGACAGGAGCTGGGCTGGACCGGTGCCATGAAGAGCATGGTTGGTTATGGATATGCTGATCGTCTGCAAGAGCCTGTGCCCGCTGAAAGTGTGAGAAGGCCGAGTACGAACCTGCGGCGGCCCATGAACAGGACCTATACTGGCCAGTCCCGAGGCTATGCTTAGGAGAGAGCGCGTTAATGATAATACCAACAAGCGTTTCTTTTTGAACAAGGAGTTGATCTATAATCTTTCGTTATGCGCACACTGTTGATCTTCAGACAGTATCCAATATGATGGATACCAAAACGCAAACCCCACACCCAACAGCAACGCTCTAATCTCGAATATCCGTGTTACTCTAGTCCGCAACCTGTCTACTGGTCCGCCTGACGACACATCCTCTATCGGGAAGTCTCGCCCTGAACTGTCACCTCAGAGGACCCGGGAATCTACAGCTTCAACTTAACCTCCACGAACAATGCCTCAGCCTTCGCCAGCTTCTCACCCCTCCCATCTTCCATAGAAGCCTCCACCCATATCTTCCTCCCCTCCACCTTGGTCGTACTCGCCACGACCAAGATCGTCCCCGGTGTCCTGACAGGCCGGAGGTACGTCGTGTTTAGATAAGCCGTGACATAGGACGGCACCGGCTTCCCTGCATCCTGGCCCTCCCCGGTGAGCCTGCCTGCTGGTGCGGCGTACCCCAACACCTCGTCGAAGATGGTGGCTACTATCCCGCCGTGGCAGATCCCCGGGTGGCCATCGAGATCGCTGCCCAGCGTGATCAGCCCTTTGATCTCGGGCAGGACGGATCGCGGCTCTGAGGGGCGCGCGTAGAAGAGGATGAAGTGTGAGAGGGTGGAGGGGCTGTTGATTGTTGCTGCGAAGAGAGCGTCCTCGGAGTTGGGTTTTCGGGACCGGCTGTACGCTGATTTGATGATGAGTTCTGTGTCTGGTGGTTGCAGGTGTTCTAAGCACCATGGGATTGACTTGAAGTGTTTGATGTCGTCCTCTGGTGGTGGTTGGTTGGTTGAGGCCATGTTGGGGAGTCCGAAAGGTTATTGCTGGAGACACAAGCGAAGCCGATTGCGTTGTGTGACGTTGTAATCGGAATCCAAAATGTCATTGGCGCGTATAATCCATTTGCAATACAGGCTCAGAGCATATCCAGATGTATCTTGTATCTAGAGCCGTAATGCAGCCGGAGGTGAGAGGGGTGAAACGGGACAACAAGCGTCGATCGAGATGAGCCGAGGCTATTCCAACTGCATGGGAACGGCTCTGATTGGGTCAAGAGAGCTCGAATTATGGGTCCAAACCCTTACACAGTGGACTTCAACCAAGCACTTGAGGTGTGTCCAAATTGTGGTTCGCATGCCTGCCTCACTTGAACAATGTGAATAGAAACATTGGAAGATTCCTCTCAGATGACATTTTGGAGTGTTTCCTAACGCCTTCTATGACACTTTTACCAATCACTACCATACCAAATTCCTTTTTCTTGCGCCATACCCTAGGTAGTGTTACAGCCAACCCCAAGAGCACATCAAAACGTCGGGGCAACCTTCTTCTCCGCCTGCCCATAAGAATGCACCCTTTCACTCAGCTTAAAAGACTTCAACGACCCAGCCCTGACGCTCTGCACAGAAGGCGCCCGTGACCTCATCATCATCACATGGTTGCCACCCGGGCTCATCGGGGGCCCAGCCATGGTGCTCCGCTGCATTGGAGGACTTGAGGCGCCCGACGCCGACACCGTGCTCCTCTTGCGGCCGTGGAACTTGCCCATCATGGCCGTGATGGCCGTCGTGGCATCCATCGGCGGCGAGGGGGGCACGTTTGGGCCCGCCCCCATGCCCGTCCCCATCATCCTGCCGCGCGCGTCTCGCCCATCGACGCTCGACCCCCTGCTGCTCGGCGGCGTGGGCTGAAACCCTCCAAGCCCTCCCCCAGATGGCATGCCAGCGATGCCTAAGCCGTTTGGTCCCCCATGTTGACCGTCGGCAAAGTTGCTCAGGTTGGGCATGACGGTAGGCATCCTCGACAGCCGACGGATGGACCGCATGTTCTTGTCGATGAAGGAGCTCATCCGCGTCAGGGCGCCTCCGTTCTCGTACGACTCGAAGGCGCTCGCCCCGTTCGGCGGCGCCCGCCCGCGCGCCGCGTCTATCGCGCTGGGCGTCGCCTTGGCCTGCTGCTGCTGGGCGCTGGGGACGCTCGCGCCCAGGCCCTGGCGCACCTGGCTCATGACGCGGTCGAAGTCGATGTTGGTCGAGAAGGCAGGCCTGGCCGCGGCCATGGAAGACGAAGACGCCGCCACCGCGACGGCGGAGTCCATGCTCAGGTTCTGCGTGAGCACGAAGAAGGACCCGTCCCTGACGCTGGACCGGACCAGGCGCCAGCGCGTGCGGGCCGGGTTGCGCTCGATGGTGGGCTGGTAGACCGAGTACTGAGCCAGGTTGGCGTAGAAGATCTCGAGGCGCTTTGCCACGCGCTCCAGCAGCTGCATCAGGAACGTCGCCAGCGCGATGATCCTGTCCTCGGGGTTCTCGGCGTCCTGCGACATGAGCGCGTCAAAGGCGTCCATGCCCGCGCACGCCTCGGCCCGCACGTCCTCGAGCAGGCTGATATCCAGCTCCACCGACTTGCTGGCGTAGTCGATGATGCCGCGCTCGTGGAACCGCGCCTCCTCGCTGTTGCCCACGAACTCGCCCACGCGGGCGATCTCCCTGGACGTCTTGATGGCGCTGCCGGACGTCTTTGCCCGGGCCACGACGCCCAGCACGTCTGGCAGGCTCGTCGATGGCCCTGCCGAGGACGCGTTGGCGAGGCTGAAGGAGAGCTTGAGGATGAGCTCCTGGAACTTGGAGCCGAATAGTGCACTGAATCCCGTCTGCAGCAGGCGTGACTGGTACTGGTAGAAGGACCTCACGCCCTTGATGTTCAGGAGCCCGGGGCCTTGGTACCACCACTTGGATGGGTCCAGGGTCTGATTTGTGATCATGGCGTTCATCTCCATCTGATGCGCCACGAGGGTCTCGACGGATGTCCGGAGATACGACGACCACAGCTCGTACAGCATGTCCAGATCGTCGTTGCCGTGGAAGTCTGGCTTGGGTGTCAGGTGGCCGACAAAGTACTTGGTCAAGAGCGACGACACCTCCGGGTTGGTGGTGTGCGCGAGGTTGTCGAAGGACGCCGAGCAATCGACACCGGCGTTGGACTTGATGATTAGGGTGCCGCCCGGGTGCATCGGGCAGAAGTCTGTCACGTCGTAGACCTTTCCGTGGACACCGATCCAGATCCTCGATTGGCCCCTGTGGCCGGTGTTGAGGGCGAGCTGCGAGAGCGGGATGGTGGGCAGGTTGCATGGGAGAGGCTTGGGCGTCATGAAGACGTCGAGCATGAAACGGCGCTCGGCGAATGCTGCGTTGATGAGCTCCTCCGCCGAGTCCAGCGTCGACGTGCGGTGGTTGTAGATGGCCTGCCGTATTCCTTTCATGACAGAGTCGAACACGGCCACGGACCCGCAGACATATAGGTATCCGCCCAGGCCGCCGTGTTTCTTACTCATGACCAGGTCACAGATGGTCGAGCCTTGTTCGGTGATCAGAGTGTCGATATACCGAGGCGGCGTAGTCTTCTCGACCAGCTCGCGGCCCTGCATGGCCAGGCCCCTTGAGTCTCGGGAGAAGGCGACGTGTACCTCCATCTGCCCCTCGTTGACGTTCTGGCGCAGTTCGTGCTCATAGCAGAACTTGTCTCGCGACTGGACGCCAAGGTAAAGAATATTGCGACCAACCGCGCCACTTTGGATGCGGGACTGCCAGAAGCTGCGGAAGGGCGCGATGCCGCTGCCACCCGCGAAGAAGGCACAGGGCGACGCGCCACTCAGTGGGAGCTGGAACGCCTGCGGGCGCGAAACACCGATCAGGATGTCTTCCTCGATCGGGATCATCTCGTCATTAGAGGCGACGATGGGGTTGAGGAAGCCACTGCTGACGCCACACCTCGTGATCCGGGACTCTCCAGCAAAGGTGGAGCTGAGCTGGTACTCGGACCGGGAGACGCTCAGGTCGACGGTGCTGGGCAGCAGCTCGTCGGGGAAGCTCGAGATGGAGTATGTGCGCGGCATCTCTACGGGCACGAGCTCACACAGCCACGAAAGGTCCTGCAGGTTGAAGGCCGAGTCCCAGACGGCCTGCGGCGTGTCCATGACTGCGGACTGGAGAAGGTCACCCAGGGACCCGCGAACAGGCCATTCGTCTGTGGCCAGGACCTGCAGGGCGGTGTTGGACGATGCTCTCAGCATGGAGTGGATCCTCAGGACGAGTTCCTGGGTGAGCGGTGCGAGATGGCCCCTCCGGAGGATATCCTGCACCGTGATTGGCCCCCTTGGGGATCTTGATACCGATCCCAGGTGGTCAGCAAACCGGGCCCAGCACTTGTTCACTGGGACCTGGACGTTGAGCATCTCGTCCAGCCCGAGCGAGGCGGCGACCTTGGCACACTCCTCCCAGCTGTTGAGGGGCATCACCGCCAGCCGGTCGCCAGGCTGGAACGTGATGCCCGTGTCCTGGATGTCCAGCGTCACCATCGCGATGCCCCGGTCGGCGTCGTTGTCGACAAACGACCTGCCCAGGATCCTCGCCTTGTACCTGCACTCGGCGAAGCTGCCGCGCATCTGGTGCGGCTCGATCGAGACGTCGCTGCGGTACGGCTCCAGGCGCTCCTTCATCGCCTCGGAGAACTGCTTGTGCGTCTCCTCCCACGGCCGGCCCGCGTCCGCGGCGCCCGACGCGCCGTTCGTCTCCGTGCGGCCCGTCTTGCCTGCGACCTCCAGGATGCCGAAGACCTTGTACCTGTGCACGCCCATGAAGCCCCTCTCACCCGTGTAGGCCTCCACGATGCCGTCCAGCACGCCCATGAGCCTCGGGTCGCCTGACTTCATGACGAACTCCGGGACTGAGTAGTAACCCTCTACGGCGGCGATGAACGCGCGGAGGTTCGAGGGCTCCCAGGCTCGCAGGTGGATCCCCTCTGCGCCCAGGAAAGAGTCGTACTTCTTGCGGCCGAGGAAGGCGTCCATAAGCAGGTATGGCGGGAACTGCAGCCCGCTCGACGCCGGGCACCGCTTCGAAAGTGGCGCCGAGAACTTGGCCCACCGCACCCACTCGTTGGCCGGTACGTAGTTGTCGCCGGACATGGGGTTGGGGCTGATGGTGTGGAATGCGTTGGGCATCATCTCCAGGATCTCCTTCAGGCGGATCATTTCCCTCAGCAGGCCCTCGATGTCCCTGTTCATGACGCACTCCTGGCACGCGGCGATGGCGTCGGGCCCGTGCTGGAAGCTGGCCGAGGTGTCGGCCACGCCCTTGAGGAAGGCCATCTCGGCCTGGTCGCCGAACATGGGCCACCGCATGTCCATATTGTCGAAGCGGGCGACGTACGGGTGGTTCGAGTTGTGGTCGCGGATCTTGACGTTGTAGCTCGACTGGTCGACGAACGTCAGGTGCGGGATAGGTCGGCCCATGCGCTTGGAGACCTGGAAGTATGGGAGACCGATGCTCCTCGGCAGGCCCTTCACCTCCTCGACGACGTCGTCGCTCAGCTCGACCTTGGGCTTGTTGGAGCTGCTGAGGCTCACGCCCTCGTGGCCGTCGTGCTTGTCCTCGTACCGGCAGATCGAGCACAGCATTCCCAGGGCGACCAGTGCCGCCCACAGTGCGTTGTCCGGGATGATGTCCTCCGTGGCCTCCACGACGGGCAGGGCGGCGCACGAGTCCCGTACTCGCCCGCGTGCTACACATCCTGGCATGCGCTCGGCGAGGTCTGACCATATCCTTCCCGGCGAGTTGGCCAGTGATGCCACCGACGAGTCGAGCGAGTCTGGAGGGACAAAGCCGTACTCGGCTGTGAGGAACCCATCCCGCCATCCGGACTTTGGCCCGACCTCCTCGGCTCGGATGATGACCTGCCGTGCTGGCGCACCAAGGGCTGCGGCCAGGATGTCCTTCTCGCTCGGTGGGAGCGTGTCGATGTTGTCCTTGGCGAACCTGTTCAGGTCCTTTGCTGATGCGTCTGGGAAGAGGAGGGCGTTGATGGCCTTCCGGTCTCTGTGTATTGTATCCAAGGATCAGTACATTGTTTTTTTTTTTTTTCGATGAACTGTGCATCATGTGTGGCACTAAGCTTACCTTCCCCTCAGCCACTCTTCTGAGTCAACTCCTGGTGGTATGTCAAATGCTGTCCGCAGATCTCCAGGCTGGCAGTATCCTGAGAATGAGCATCCCCTCGGTCCAACTCGGCTGCTGCTCCTGCTTGCCCGCCCGCGTCCTGCTGCTGGACACCGTCCGGCCACCGATTTTGATACTGGGCAAGATCGCTCTGACATCTTGATATGTTGTGTCTTCGTAGTCTGTATGGAAGGGGGGTTATTAAACTTGTATGGCCGTATGGAGCCGCCGGGGCTAATGACAGAACATAAACAACGCCAGCGCGGGTATAAACTACAATGAAGAATATAGAGTGACTGAACGAGAACGAGATCAACTGCGTGAGGCTGTCAAGCGTCGGCGGCTCTGGGGAGCAAACAAGGCCTACTATTTACCTCACTCCAGTTCGCCCCCGAGACAAGGCCCAAGAAGCATAGACCTCGTCACTGCTGCCCATAACGCTGCCGAGCCCAACACGTCGCTTGTCCACCGGTGGCTGAAGCAGAGTCAGCCAGGGAACGAAACGTCCCCA
This sequence comes from Diaporthe sp. P3_1W, assembly GCA_037177825.1. Lineage (NCBI taxonomy): Eukaryota > Fungi > Ascomycota > Sordariomycetes > Diaporthales > Diaporthaceae > Diaporthe > Diaporthe sp. P3_1W. The sequence continues at coordinate 700,774 of JBAFXB010000008.1, forward strand.
CCGCGGCGGACATCCGCCGTTCATCAGCCAGGTTCAGGGTGGCCCGTCGGGAGAGAGAGGTGGCCCCTCTCTTTGGAACCAGTTCTATACTTGGAAGGTCATCCCATTGGGGAAGGGGGCATCAGATTCTGCCATCTCATCGAAGCCCCGTTCTTGTGACGTGCAGATCATGGCAGTTTCGACAGAAGGGTGTCTTGCATGATAGGTGCTGCCAAGATTTTCCCCCGTGTGGTCTGAAGCAGAGTTATCCACCTGTGTGTGCCAAGCGCCGTGGGATAGGCCCTGTCAGTGTTCTCCTGTCGTCTGAAACCACATATGGCGGGCCGAGCCTCGGGATGTGGGATATAGGCGACTTGTATACCTGGGTACCTATCATCTTGCTCGGTCGCACGCCCCACGCGGGTTTCTCCATGCAACGCAGTGGCTCGCTAAAAAGTTTTGGAGTCAGCGGATGCTTGCAGATGGCTGGACGAGCTGACGAGGTGCGCCGTGCTCGAGGTGGTGTGTTCTGGCGTCATTCCAACGCACCCGATGGCATGGCATGCATGGTGGAGGCTAAATCCTCCGGTTTAAGCTTCATCCCGAATGACAGGCTTTTGTGTCATCTCGTCGTCGCGCCGATTACCTAGGGGTCCATACCGCATTGGGAGGTGTGATGAGAAGGGGGGAATACTACAGTCTGGCTGCCGCCCCAAGGATCGCCCTCGGACGAATACCACGCGCTATATGATCGGATACTGATCACCATCCTGGCAGGCCTAGGATCATGGCAATTCCCGGTTAATCTGATTAGTTCCGAACGATCAGGATCTACAACTTTGTGTCCAATATTAGCAGAGCCTCAAGCCGCTGTGCCCGTCTATGCATCTTCTCTCGCATGGTATTGCCCAGTCGGCCCCTTTCCTTGGAAACTGCCAAACTGCTCATGCTTCCATCAAGTCCAGACGGCACACTTGGCAGGGCTGCAGAGAGGGTTGTCCTGATCTTGACCTGTTGTCACTGGGCGCCAATTTGACGCTCTGGCACATTCCAGGATTTTTATTTGTTACAATTATCCGACGTTTGCCGTCACTCCCGATGTGCAATGTCAAGAGAGTTGACAGGTGCAGGTAGAAGCTCCAGGCCTACTGGTTTCTTTTCTCGGCCCCACACCTGTTCCTCGTCCAAACATCGCCAAGGCCCGTCTGTGCGGTAGTCTGTCCATTTGCATGGGTTGAGTGATCTCACTATCCGAAGATCATGTATCACTAAGTGATCTTTTTACGTACTGAGTAGAAAGGGGCCGCGGGATGATACTATTCGCTTAGGGTTGTAAGTCAAGCTCGCCAAGATTGGGGAAGGATATAGCGAGCGAGCTCTGTGTGGAGTCCGTCCGAGAAACTGACCGTCTGATGGACCCTCGACACACGCTCGCCCATCTAGGTATTCTGCATCTTGCATGTGATGATTGTGAGTGCAACCTGGGATGACAGCATGGACGGAAATTACGTCGAGGTGCTTAAGTGGCGCACAGTTAGTCAAGGCGCTGGAGCTATAGGATTAAATTGCGAATTTCCGGCACTCATAGGGTGGTACCTTGGTAGGCTTTCGGTAGGTAATCACAGCTTAACCACGTTTTTTCCGCTTCTACACGGAGACTGGTGCTGAAAGGGGCCATACCAATCAATAGTGCGCGAAGGCGGCTAATCTGATCGACGATGGCACATTGGTGGGGCTCAGAAAGTGGATATAGTCTAACAAGTTCCAGACGTTGAAATGGAGCCGCCGCGCAAGCTGCCAAGCTCATGCAAGACGCACAGATACAGCGGTATCCCCCACGACTGGTGCAGAAGACTATTGCTGTGAGCTGCGGCTTTTCCGACCACATGGTTGGGCCAGGTCCTGTGTCACAGGAGTCTTTCACCACGAAAAAAAGGGGCTCTTAACCCACAGCACGTGTTGCAAGGCCGGGAAAACGTATAAGCGCCACGACCGGGATAGCGTAACGAGCGGCAAGAGCTTGTGTGACATTGAGTTGTACAAAAAAGCGTACACAAAACCTTCACAGAATTTTGATACCCGCATCGAAGTGACGAGATCATTCACACAACAGGACTGCCAGCCGCGGAGAAGCAGCCGAATGCGAGGCTACACCGTCCAGCTGCTTCATCATGTGAGGGGAAAAGCACGTTCTCGTTTCAGCGCTTGACATCACTTGGCCGGTGGCATTCATACTCAAGAAATTTTCTGCCAAGATATGCCACATGGACCTGCCCTCGATCTGCTGGGGTCTACCGCTGATCTGATACATGTGGGTTGCCCGTTTGTGGTCGGGATGTGGGCCAACAACGCCGAATCAACCTCGCAGATCCATCTCTAGGAATGTAAACAACACAGAGCACCTTGGTGTGCCCTCTGCCCAGACAAACTCTGCACGAGAATTTCCTCAAGACACAAGGATGCCCCGAATCCGAATTTCAGACTGCCCCTTCGCCAATACCATTTGTCTTCCCAACGTCAACTTTCATGCGAGCTACGATTCTGGTCCGACGAAGAACCATTTCGGAACTTTCTTCAGTCTCATGGTTGGAGAAATAGGCCGTCGACTGAATTCTCTACAAAAGTATAAGAAGAGTGCAGCCAATCTCGGCGCTTAGCCTCGATTAAGGCTGCATTGGCCCAGAGAACCTCTTCCGTGCGCCTTACTGACACAGCCAAGAAGAATGCTTACGTGCACCCTGGTCAGTCTTGGCCGCCGCCCTCTTGAGACTGACCCTGGCCGACTGGAAAATTGAGCAGTCCTTCCCACGGGCCAAGACCATTGAAGCGTCTGTGGGCTGATGGCGAGCTTCTACGCCCTGCTTTTGAAGATTTTTTGTACAGCTTCAGGGGGTGACATTCAATGGTGAACAGACATCTCGCGAACGAGGGGTAAATCATGAGGGACTCGTTCGTCTGAATTGAACATCTGATCTTAGCAGACTCCCGACTGTTTTTGAAAATAGTTCTCGGTTAATTCACGTCCCAAGCATGTTCCTTCTTTTCGGTCCATACTATGTCAAGTATTGAATTCGACCTGGGTGGGCTGCCAAAAACCATTGCTGGGCGATACTCCTAAACGCTTTCTCAGTTTTGTTGGAAAGGGGGAGAGATCTACTCCTGCTTCCGCACCCGAGAAGCTTCTTGAGTTGGACAAGTCTTCCAAGGTTTCAATGGTACGACGATGAAAGTATCAAGTCCACATGATTGACTTGTCTCGGTCAGAGATTCCTCATACCACCCAGTACCGGAGATAGTGGTTTGCCCCCGCGGGGAGTTTCTGCCTTGGCCACATCAAGCCTGACAGCCTTGGTGGCAGCCCTGCCGCTTTGCTCGTATACAAACGAATAGAAATTAAATCGTGCACTACATTAGATTGAGGTCCGACGTGTACACATGCGTGGATGAATGTCTGCTGACGGATCAGGATTGCCACAACGTCGTTACTAAGAGACCAAGTCAATGATTTGATCGTCTCAAAAGGCGGGTGGTAGAAAATTGGGTGGCCAATTACGCGTTCCCAAAGACGACCAGATTTTCAATGCAAGTGATCCTCGAGCTGTGGAAATGGGGCTGAGCAAGGCTTTCACTGAAAGTGCAGGCACCAACATTGATTATCTGGCCAACGGCGCTGACTGAGTTGCCTCCTTCAATCTCGATCCCGCCCTTGGGTAGTAATGAAGGCTCGACTTCCCACGCCCAAGAGGCAAAATACTATTCTGGCAGTGCCCTATTCGTCGCCGCAGAGGCCCGGGGATGCCGCGATTTTGCATCCGGGCTGAAATTTGCCGTCTCGCAAGGAACCGAGCTGCTGACGATCACGGCCCCCAGCCGTTGGGGCGTAAGCCTCGCAGGGTGTGACGAACCACTCTGGCATTGGGGCACAGCTGAGACCACCTGCAATGGGAGATCAGGATCATTTGTCATCCACGGGCCTTCTGTATACTAGAATCTCTAGCCTGGCGAGATAGGTGATATAAATTATGTTGGCCTCCCCTGGTCCTGTGTTGGGAATATTTCAGTGCCAAGAGGTGTATTCCAGAGTTATTAGACTCTCAACCACTGAAGGCCAGGCGTTCCTGCGCGATATCCCCGTTTTATCCCGCCTCTTGAACAGTGACGAAATACTCCTGTGTCGACACATTCTGACCAGTACAATCGAGGGTACAGGCATTCTGATTCCTGTTATTTCGCAACCCGCCATGGAAACCGCCGGATGGGTCCCCGAGCCCAACTGTGGCCGAGGGACGCTCAGCGTCGTCTGGGCCTGCCTGCCGACCATTATGTTCGTGCTGTGGACGGCGATCCACCTTGACGCGAGCCGGTCAATGGGCCGAGGCATGTGGGGCCTCTTCGTTTTCTTCGTACCGGAGGCGATGCCGGCGAGCGCGATCGACCAGCTGATCAAGGCCAGACGGCTGCAGAAGCGGCTTCGGGCCCTCAGTGGCTGGGATTCCTGGACCCTGAAACAGTCCTTCCTCGTCGTGAAGAGGGGCGTCAAGGGGGTGGGCGGCGGGGAGACCCTCACGCCGAGGAGGCTGGTGGAGCTCGCCGAGCAGCAACAGTACATGGAGAAGAGGAAGCTTGTGGCACATGGAAGGGATGGGATTCGCATGGATATGCTCCCCAGCGGAGACGCCATCGACCGCAGGAGCAAGAAGAGCTGGTTCGAGAAGATACTCGCGGGCCTCCAGGCGCTGTGGTTCTGCGCCAACATCGTCTCGCGGCTGGCGAGCGGATACCTGGTGACCCCCCTGGAGGACATGACCATCGCTTATACATGTTGCGGGCTGATCGCGAGCATGGCGTGGCTACGCTGCCCGCAGGACATCGAGGAACCTTTCGAGGTCGACTTGGACGCGGCGGATGATGCGGTGATCGCAGCCGTTGAGTGTGGGTACTCCACCGGCCGGGACAGCGACCGCGACAGCACCACCACCGGAAGCAGCAGCGGATCGAGGTGCCCGGTCTCAGCGTCAGACGGGCTCATGATGGGCATTGTGTGCGTCCTGCTGTGCTTACTTGCGGCCGTTCACATAGCGGAGTGGGATTATCCATTCCCGTCCGCTGCGGAGGCCTGGATCTGGCGGAGCTGCTCGATCGCTACGCTGCCCATCGGTCTGCTTATACTTTTCTACGGAGATAGGTGTCGGTCCACGCACTGGTCTATGGCTTGGACTGCTCCGGGCTATGTCCTGGTGCGGCTTGCATTGTTGACAGTGGCGGCCACATCATTTCGACGGATGCCTCTTTCGGTCTTTGACACGCCTGAGTGGTCTGATTACTGGGCCCATATTGGGAAATGAGAGCGGTCTTACATATCTGACTGAGTTCTAGAGGAGAGGGCAGGACATGAAGCTTGGAGACCCGCTTTTCAGCTATCAAGTCAGTCAACGAAGGTCAATATGTGCTTTGAGTAGAGCAATCAATTGTGCCTAATGAGCTGGATCGGCGCGGTAAGGACATAATCGATTTATCTGTAGTGTTGCTGAAAAGGGGCAGAAGGTGAGATTGCACCACCGGCCATGTGCCGTGTGATATCACATCAGGCGTGTCGTGCACCATCGATTGGTGTGTCCCACAGCCATCCAATGTGTTACATGGCTGTGGGCCCACTGGTGTTGCTGCAGGCAGACTGATGCAATGAAACATATATTTACGATCCCAATGTGCTTGAGGCAGGAACCTTTCTGGCTATCTGACCATCTTGTTCTCGCGAAATATTTCTTGTCAATGGTAATGTCTTTCGGCGACAGTTAATAATACCACATCAACTCACCGCAGTGGCTTGAAAGGCTGGTCGCAGTAAATCTCAAGATGTCTTACAGATAAGAGGGCAGATTCCCAACATGATCGTTGTCCTCACTCGAATTAATTCAGACGCATATGAACAAACACATGAGGTTCAGATTTCTTTGACTATCTCCAAGTCAAGTATGTACGAAAGACTCCTCCCATATTGTCGTATCTACACAGAGAATCCCTAAGCACCAGACCCGCGATCAAGCACCACCGTCAGCAGCAATGCCGTTCTCCGCCGCCGCCGTGATGAAACCTTTCGCGAGCGCCTGCTGGATTCCCTGCATCCAGATATTAGCCATCTTCTGGTATCCAACATCATTCGGATGCCTCGTGTCGGCCAGGTCGTTGGTGGTCGGCCCTTCCGGACTTCTCATGTCCACAAACACAAACTTGGCCCCCTGGCCGGTTAGCTGAGCAGTGAGCGCATTGTACTGGTTGTTCACGTCCACGCGGCAGGCCTCCTGTGCCGGGACCTTGTTCACGAGGACCGAGGCCAGTATGACTGTTGACCCGGGGCTCTGGGTGTAGATGCTGTTGATCAAAGACGAGACATTGGCGGCCGCGTCGGGGACAGTCCCCCCGGAGTTGCAGTTGTTTGTCCCCGCGTCAAGGAGGACCAAGTTGGGCAGGAACTTGGGCACGGTTGCGTTGGAGGAGTTGGCGATCTGGTTGATGACGAAGCCCGGGGTTGCCTCCACCTGCCTGTTGGTGAAGTTCCCGTTCTGGAACTCGCCCACGAAGTTGACCGTCTGGCCCGCGGCGACGAGCTGGTCGCGCAGGTCCTTGCGGTAGCTGTCCCCCGTCGACGACCCCGTGCCGAACGTGACTGATGCGCCGAGGGGCATTATCCTCAGCGGCACGGGTGCGGCCGGGACCGGTGCTGGGATTTGTCTTGCTGCCACAGCAGCACCCGCAGACGAAAGCGTTGTCAGCGGGGTGACGGTGTCTGCAGTGCCGCCCGGGATCACCGTGATCCCACGAGGCAGCGCCGAGGCTACCACCGCCGCTTGAAGATTTCACGTGTCAGCAACACCCGCAGTCTGTGCCTGTTCACATGTTCTGGGCCTTACCGACGGAGAGCATGAAGATGTCCCTAAGCATTGTGTTGGCGCTATCGTCGGACTACAGATCACCACCTTTCTTGCACCATCAAAGCGAGTTCGCGAGAACGAAAGACAAGCACGATGGCTGCTGTTGAATAGTTTAGTGTTGACGACTCGAAACTCGGCTAATGATCTGCCCGGGGGTTTCAAAATATCGCCCAATCTTTTAGCACGCGGCCGAACCCGTTTCACTGGGCGTGCTTTGAGCTTAGATCAGACGCAAAACCTAATTGGTCTCAGGATTGGGGCCTCAAGAGAGTAGCTCTTTTTTGTGCGAATTGAGTTATTATAATGCATGTTCTATGAGTACTTCATCCGTCGCCCGTAGTTTCTACCACACGGTGATCATTTCTTGGTCATACAAGTGCAGCCTACTTAGGTAGATTTTGACCATGAAAGAGCTAGTATTGAAAAGCGATTTCTAGCTACATCTAACACTTCCCAACCATATAAAAGTCTGAAGTGTATCCATGTAAGCCTCGATGATCTTATTGTACTCAAAAATTGCTCAAACCATCCCATCGTCCAGGCTGTGGTGAGCTCGGTGAGGTCGTGTGATATACTGAATCTGGGGTTCTGCAGCCCAAAGTCAGCCCGTCTGAAAAGCTTCATTAACAGGAACAGTGTTGCGATTTGAGATCGAGCTTGAGCCCATCTCTTCGTCCCATCAATCAAGCTCTGTTGGACGAGATGCCGAGACCGAAAGTCCAGGTGAAACCGCTTCACTCATGCGCCTCATACATCGGTCTCTCCCTTTTAGCCTCTCCAACAATGACTCTTGCGATATGTATCACTGTGGACGCAACGGACCTCTATTCTCAGTAATTGATCGGGATGAGCCACGACTTGGCAGAAAGTTTACATCGAAGACAATATCGTTCTATCATCGGTTCTCAGACTCAAGACAATGTCCCGTACGTACAACCACGGCCTATGTACCCTGTTAGTAAACTGAGCACGGTATTGGACTTGCTGATAGTTGGATGCCTCTCTGACGCAGTGATTAACATCAGCTGCATCTGCAAGTGAACTATTCTCAATAGCAACACACAAATCATATGTCATCTAAACTTCACGGTACCTAGGTATACTTTGAAGCGGCCAACATGACAATAGCACGGACAATTCAAGGCGAATGTTAAGGGACATGCTTGCCATTCCTATGGGTTGTGGCATCGCCCTAGAACTTCAACCTTGACCGCGGAAAAAGTTGTATTTGAATTATTACCGAAGACTTTGTAAAATTACGCCCTGAATGCCATCTCAGACACTCCCTCCTTTCTTCTACTCCATTGGTGGATCTCAGAGGCCTGACCCGGGACACGGTTCTTCTCTTCCCAGAGCCTCTTGGTCAGCGTCTTGTACAGGAAGACCCCATCGCCATTGTACCTAATATTGTGATCAGAGTCGCTGAAGACCACCGAGTCGAACTTCTCCGGGCTGACCCCCTGACCCATCAGGTTGTTGGTCAGCACAGCAGTATTCTGAAAGTGCACATTGTCGTCGCCGATGCCGTGGGTGATCTGGAAGCCACCAGCAATGTTCTTGAAGCCCTCCGTCTTGCGCACCGCAGAGGCGTTATACCCAGCCGCGTTCAGCTCCGGGGTCTTCATGTAGCGCTCCGTGTACATGGAGTCGTAGAAGCGCCAGTCCGTGACCGGCGCCGTGATCAGCCCGAGCGAGAAGACGCCGCTGTCGAGCTCGACGACCTTGGACGTCAGATACCCGCCGTACGACCAGCCCCAGTGGGCGATGTGGTCCGCGTCGGCCGAGGGCAGCCGCCCGGCGATCTGCTGCGCCGCCCAGACCTGGTCCTGCGCCTCGAGGTCGCCCAGGTGGCCCGTCACCTGCGCCCGGAACGCGCGGCCCTTGTAGCCCGTGCCGCGGTTGTCGACGACCCACTGGATGTACTCGAGCTCCGGGTCGGACGAGACGTACGCGTTGTAGTTCAGCGCCTTCCACGCCTTGTTGACGTTCTGCGCGCCTGGGCCTCCGTAGGGGTTGAACAGCACCGGGTACTTCTTGCTGGGGTCGTAGTTGGCGGGCAGGCGCTGCAGGACGTTCAGCTTGGAGCCGTCCGGGTGGTCGAGCTCGAGCCATGTGATCGAGGGGAGGCGATACTCGTTGATGCGCGCGATGAACGCTGCGTTGTCCTCAAGGGTGCGCAGGGGTGTGGTGCTGTTGACGCTGTACAGCTCCTGATATGGCACGTCTGGGCCCTGGTAGGATAGCTGGTAGTACGACCCCCCAGTCGAGAAGGAGGCTGTCCAGTAGCCAGGTATGCTATCGTCCACAAGGGCGCGTTTGGCTCCAGTGCGGTAGTTCACGACGTACAGATGCGACTCGGTCGAGTGGCGCTCGGTCGAAGTGTAGTACACCAGACCGCGGGTGCTGTCGACCTTGAGAATCGAGCGGACCTCCCATTCGCCCGAGGTGAGAGCAATCGGGGATCCTCCGCTGACCGAGAAGAGGTAGATGTGCGCCCAACCAGACTCATCAGAGAGATCCAGGTAGTAGCTGGCGTCCGTGGGGTACGTGGCATTCGTGCTGCCATTGCCACCCAAGGCGCCGATGTACTGAATCGCGATGTTGTTGTCGAGCCAGCCCGTGGTCTCAGTGCGCTCCCGGACGACAGAGCTCGTGGCATCCTGGGCGTTCACGTTCACGACCTTCTCAGCGTCCTGCACGCGGTTGTAGGCGCGGAAGAGGACATTCGAACTGTCTTCGGTGACCCAGACAACCTCACCAATAATCAGATCGTCTGCATTGAAGGCGTCGATTGGGATGTTTGTAACGGTCGAATCGCCGACATCCAGCAGGTTGAACAAAACCGTCGGGTTCTTTGTGCCAACCTTGGGATACCGAATTTCGAGCTCCCGCGGATAAGATGGTCCATACTCTGTGTTCGCAGCGTAGTATGGCACAGTAAAGGTGCCAACCCCAGTCTCGTTGAAGCTCAGATAGGCGATCTTTGTTCCATCAGGGCTCCACCAGAGAGAATAGCGGTCTCCCAGAATCTCCTCCTCGTACACCCAGTCCGGCACAGCATTGAACGTGTCAGGGCCTCCGTCGTTGGTGATCCTCGTCACCTCGCCATCCGTCCAGATGTAAAGGTCGTTGCCGCGGACGAAAGCGACCCTATCACCGGTGGGACTCCACTCAGCGTACTGGATATCTCCGACCTGGTCCTCAACAAGCGGTGTGAGCTCGCCACTTTGGACATCAAGGATGAAGTAGTCGGCGAAGTATGAATGGCGGTACTGCTTCGTGTAGTTGGTAGCCCAGAGCACTCTGCTGGAGTCACTGCTAATCCAATAGTCATAGCTGTCGGCCGGCACCTGTTCAGCGGACACAAAGGTTGAGTTCTCGCCGGTCACCGCATTGGAAATGATAAGGGCCCCGTCGCTATCAGAGGAGATGTAGCTGCCATCGGTCTCGCCGTCAACCCAGGCTAGGGACACAGATCTGGGAAAAAGGCGAGTACTCGGCACAGTCTCATTGAACGAGAGAAGACGGGTGCCGTTCGTCTTAGGGAAGCCGGTGCCGCGGGGAGGGCTGACTGCCTGGACGGTCAGGGCCGGCAGGACCAGAGAGAAGAGGGTGAAGCCCTTCATGGTGACTGAAACGAGGGACAGACACAGCGAGGGTGAGGTGAGGACCATCCTCACACCCTACAATCTCACGAGTGACGACGACATCTTTTAATTTATATACTCAGGTCCCACACATACGGGTGCCACAGCCGATGTCACCTTCTCCAACCAGTCACGTACCATCTGGGCGGTCGGATGCAGATAATATCACCATTGATGCATGTACGCTCTTGGCCCACGCGAAGACACCATCGCAGCGGACAAATCATGAGCGCGTACGGGAGTGGATTGCTTGCAGAGAATGCAAAATTGTCAAGATACCTCTTGTCTCGAAGCGGAAGCTCGTTGCTTCTCCGCTCGACTTGGCGACTTGGCCGCAAGGGCTGTGGTTGATTGATCTCATTTGTCGCGCCTGTGCCTGCATACCCGACCCATAATTCGCCTGCATGGCGCAATATCGTGCTTTTCCAGCCTGGCTGCCTGGCTGCCTGGCTGCCCGGCCGCCGGCGACGGGAGAACCAGAAAGGCGTCTGGTGATGCTTACTCCAAGTCAAATTTGCATTTATTCCATCATGTCTACGAGCTCAACTATATATGAAGGGTGCGAAAGCTACTCGACGCACAGGCGTCTTTAAGGTGCAAGCGGGGAAATGCTCCCATGCTAATCTCCTGCTGCTGTGCATTGCGTGCAAAACGAATCTCCTCGCCATCTGAGTTTTACACACTCACATCAAGTAGTGTAAGGAAGTGCTTTGACACAAACTTTTTATATGCATCAAAGTGAGTTCCGCGTCGGAATGATACGTCCCCGTTACTTTGCTTGCAAAGCAAAGTGCTGTGAGCTCTACTGAATACACGAGATGTTCGGATTACGAGCAATCAAATCAATATGCACACACTCGAGAGGAGACAGACTGCATACGCTAGTTACAGAAGTATATAATGAAACGCGTTGGGCCTATTTATACGAAATGGATAGTCAATGGACTCTGATGTTGTTAAGCTCATAATCCAGGTACTTGACCATCGTATGAATTACACTGAGTATGAAATGCAGCATACTGTACTCCGCGCGGCAAATTCTGATTACAGGGACAGTGGCATTGGGGTTGATGTTCTGAGCATAAAGTGGATGAGGTGTGTAAGGCCATGCAGAGACGTCGAAGTTCGCCGAGCATTGCTCGACGTCAAATATTATCTTGCGGGATTCCGTGGCACTCATTTGGTGTACTCAAATTTTGCCTGGCTCAATTGAGCACCAGCAGCTCGCAGAACTATTAAGGGCATATGATTCCTAACAAAATTGCCTACCCTGGTTTTCTGCCCAAGAGAAGAGGCTCGATTATCATGTAGTAATATGTATTTGACACCTCACAAGATGCCATATCGATCTATGTTGGATAGGTATTGAATCACTCAATCAGGCCGTGGCTCTGTGTTCAGGTGTTATTCTTGCCAATGATGATCTGCTTCTAAGTTGGACGCGTAGCGTCATACGTCTGACATCGCAGGCATTGCTAGATGACTATCACGAAGGCAGACACCGAGGGTACCTTTTGTCGAGCCCATGCGGGCCTCGGTGGCACCTTTACATGCAATTGTCACGCATTACGTGAAACAGCACAAGATTATGCAAAGGTCCGGTAAGAGACCTGGCGGGTAGTGGCGACGAACATCGAAGTGCGAACATCAAACTGGTCTAGAACATCTAGTGTAGGTGTAGCCCCAGGTACAGATCGAGTGGACCCGGAAAGCTGGGCTGCAGTTGCCACGTATGGTGGGGTGGGTGGGTGGCGCTTGGATGCTGTTGAGTTGAGCGTGCCGGCGTGTTCACTACCAAGACAGGCCCAGACGCGAACAAACCTCGGCAGCCCGGAGTCGGCGCAGCACTGGACAGTCGTGTCCGAACTGGCCATGGTCATGGCCACACACCTAACCCTCCCAACGCAGAGGGCCCCACTGCAGGAGCTGTCAATTCCAATGGCTGGGCGGGTGCGCTGCAGCACAGATCCGCGTGCCACGAAAATCTTGGAAGTGGGCCCGCCGCCTGCCACGGTACCGGAAGTTCTAGGCCCATTATCGAAACGATGCGGGCCCCGTACGGCACAACTAAGATCGGAAAAGCAGTATGGAATCGCCCCCTTGTGGAACACTGGGGCGCCTGCTGATGGTCAGATTCGCCCGCGGGGAATGCTCCCCATTGTGGAACGCTGAACCGGGGCAAGGAGAGTCGAGAAACATGGGAATTTGTTCGCAGTCCTACCGTACAAGTCATGTCCCGCGTCCTGGAGCTGCAGATTCTTCCGGGATGACGAAAAACGGACGGTTTTTTGCTGCGATCCGACTCACATCCCCGGTTTTCCGCCGCGCAGAAGCCACCAGCCCAACTTTTCCACCATCGCGAGTTCACCATCCTCGTAGGATTAGGAGCGCCGTCCGTTCCTAGGTAGCAGGCCGGCGGCCACCATCCGATGCGTCCTGAAGCGGCGCGAGAGCGCGACCTACACAGGCAAGCTCCCACGCTTCGTTGCCCTCTACTGGCCCCGTCGCGGCTTATCATCCCGCAGCCCTCACTAACACCCTTCTCCACGTAGGTACTACAAGCCATGGAAGGATGCACAGAACTCCCTGGTCGACGTCAAGGAGGATGATCGAGGCGAAAATGCATGGGGCCTCACCTACGAGGGCTACAGGCCCAAAGTCTCTGGCGACAAGGCTCTCACCGCCTTTGCTCAGCTGGCTGCTCTGCGTCTTAGTGTCCGGCGCTCTATGATCTCTCTGATTGACAGCACCCAGCAGTACATTCTCACAGAGGCCACGCGGACACTCTCGCTGCTCTCTGACCGGCGCCACGTGCCCGGCGATGAGGTGTGGCTAGGTAACACCATCATAAAGAGAGGCGACGCAGTATGTCACCACAGCTTCAAGTCAAAGTACACGGCGACGGATGCTGATGGCCGTACTTACACGGCTGAGGCGCTCGTCGTGCCTGACATGCGACTGGACGACCGCTTCAAAGACCGGGAGTACGTTGTTCGGAAGCCTGGAGTGCTTTTTTACGCCGGAGTCCCGATCAAAACGAAAGCTGGCCACAGGATTGGGGTTTATGCCGTGTCGCATGAGGAGCCGCGGTTTGGACTGAGCGTCGATGAGCTGATCTTCATGGAGGACGTGGCTGCCACGATTATGGAGCATCTGGAGCTCGCAAAAGACCGCGATGCACTCATGAACGGATCGAGAATGGTCAGGGGCCTCGCTGACTTCATTGAGGGTATCCCAATCGGCTCGGACGAACCAGAAGTTGTCAACACTTCGACGTCGACTATGCCCATTAACACCTCGTTGGAAGACCAGAAGGCCTCTCCTGTCATTTCTGCGGTCATGCGCAAGCAGACACAAAATGCCAAGAAGATGCTGGACGACCTGGACGAACTTACTGCTTCTGCTGGCAAAGACGACAAGCCCGCGGAGCCGTCATCACCAAAAGAATCTACCAAGGCTTCGAGCAAAGGTAACAGCGATGACGATCCCAACAGGATCCTGCAGCGAGCTACTCACATCATACGGAAGTCCACGGGTGCTGATGGCGTGATTTTCTTCAACACCTCATCTCGGACCTTTCAAGGTCTAGGACGATTACCTACAGACCATGCCGACGCCTCCTCGGGCATCACATCAGGCAGCGACCGGCAGAGCGACTCAACGCTTCCTCGACGGCCGCGAAACCGCCGGATGGATTCAGGGGAGTCCGTCGACGACCTACGCGGGAAACGGCGTTATCCGACGTGCGAAGTTATGGGTTTGTCGGTTTCTCAGCATGAGCAATATGGAAGACTGGAAGCCAAGGACTTCCAGTTCCCAGAAGACAACATGGAGCGGTATCTCAAGAACTTTCCACACGGGAAGTTCTTCAGCTTCACAGACACCGGCAGCGGGATCAGCTCAGGTGACGAGTTATCCGCAGAGGACAAGCCTCAAACGGCCACGGTTGACACCGGTGTGGATTCTGCAGCAACGCGAACTGAGAAGTCAGGGCGCAACAAGAAGGAGCGGTTCATCCCCAGCGAGCTGCTAAAGGTACTCCCAGGCATCAGATCACTTATCTTCCTGCCGCTGTGGGACTTCACGGAGGGAAAATACCTGGCGGGCGGCTTTATATGGACATCCACGGCTGGCCGCCTGATGAATCCTGACAACGAGCTCCCGTACCTCAAGGCTTTTGGCAACAGCATAATGAGTGAGATATCGAGAGCAAAGGCCCAGAAGAGCGACCTGGCCAAAACGACCTTTATCGCTTCGATAAGCCATGAGCTTAGGTGAGAGAGGGCCCTGTTGCCGATGGGTTTCGAGCCAGACTGATGACAGCTAGATCCCCCTTACATGGTATCCTTGGATCAGTGGAATTCCTGCATGAAACTGCAGTGTCAGCGTACCAAGCAGGACTATTCACCTCGATCGAAACTTGCGGAAGAACGCTCTTGGACACAATAGATCACGTCCTCGATTACGCAAAAATCAACAAGCTCCGCAAGGGCAACTCGACGAGGAAACGAGGCCACTACTCAAAGTCGGGTCACAGGCGGGAGACGGTGGGTAGCATTGTCGGTCTGACAGCAGACTTTGACCTGGCCGCGTTGGTGGAGGAGGTGGTGGATGCTGTGACGGCAGGACATGCCTTCAGAAGGACGCACCACGGCACAATACACGACCATCAGGCATCTGGGGGAGGACTAGCAATCGCATCGACTACCGATACCTCCCTTGGAGTCCAGAGTCCAGCGCTTCCTGAGATCGACCCAGTTGTTATCCTGGACATTAAACCGCGGCACAGCTGGTTCGTGCGCACGCAGCCTGGGGCCCTTCGCCGGATCGTGATGAACCTGCTAGGAAATGCCCTGAAATACACAGATTCAGGCTTTGTTGGGGTATCGTTGCAGGTCGAGTCGGAGACTGAGAGCAGTACTAGGATACGACTGCGCTTCGTCGACTCTGGGAAGGGCATGTCTGTCGAGTTCCAGAGGACACGGCTCTTCTCCCCTTTCTCCCAGGAAGACCCCTTCGCGTCAGGGACGGGCCTGGGGCTCAGCATTGTCCGGCAGATCGTGGATGCCCTCGATGGGTCCATCTCCGTGAGCAGCACGCAGAACCTGGGCACCGAGGTCGATGTGGTGTTGACGCTGCCGACGGTGGAAAAGATGCCGGAGCATGACCCGTTCGACAAGGACTTTGCCAAGGCATCTCGGCTGTGCATCGTCGACCCCTGCGACCTTGCGACAGAAGCCGGCATCGAGCTGCGCGAGTCTGACTACCGGGGATTGGACCACCTTGAAGACACCCTGCGGAGCAATTCTGAAGAGTGGTTCGGCATGCACGTCGAGAAGCGGACCGAACAGGCCCTAGACTGGAGCGAGAATGTTCCTGGTGCCTCTGTCTGCGACTACATGCTCTTCCCCCTGCCGCCGACCTCAAAAGAGGCGCTTCTCAAGTGGCATAGCAACCATGACGCCTCAAAGGGCCCGACCCACGTGATAATTCTCTGCAGCAACACAGCACAAGCGTCCGAGTTCCGCGCCAGCATCGCCGGCCCACTGCTCGAGCAAGGCATCCAAGCCGTCCCCGTCACGCAGCCCCTCGGGCCCCGTAAGTTTGCAAGTGTCATGCACAAGTTCGGCAAGGAGCAGAAGCAGGCCCTGGACATCAACTTCGCCATCGCGGAGCAGAAGCAGCGCATCGTGATCGGGCGGCAGGACTCGGACCCGGAGGCCATCAGGCGCGAGAGAGACATGCTGCTCGAGGCTGCCAAGGCACGCATCGCCGAGGATGAGGCGAGGGATGCGGCCAAGGCTCCGCCGCAGAGCCTGCCCCCCAATGGAACCCAGCTCCCCGAGCGCCCGGGCCCTGGAGTGCTGGTGGGCGGCGACGGCGAGGTCGACCGCGGCAGCGAGGCCTCCTCCGAGTCGCTCGCCCTGGCCAAGCCGCCGGCCGGAACACAGCACATGACTCTCTCACGCAGCAGGGCGGCCTCCGCTTCGCGGTCGATTTCGGCGCCGCCGCCGCTGTCGAACGGCACCACCAATGGGGCTGAACAGACGGCACCTGCTCGCCCTTACGTCCTCCTAGTTGACGACAACGAGATCAACCTGCAGCTGCTGGTCATGTTCATGAAGAAGCAGAACCTGAGCTACGCGACGGCGAGCAATGGCCTGATAGCGCTGGAGAAGTACGAGGCCGCCTGTGGGGTAGCACCCACGTCGCCCTCCTCGCCATCATCGGGCGGCACCACCCCGACGGCGAGGCACCCGAACGGCCTGCCTGCCAGCCAGCCCTTCACGCACATCCTGATGGACCTCTCCATGCCGGTCATGGACGGCCTGACGTCGACGCGGAGGATCCGCGCCCTCGAGGTCGAGAGGGGCGTCAAGCCGGCTGCGACGATCATCGCGCTGACGGGGCTGGCGAGCGCTGAGGCGCAGGACGACGCGCTCCTTGCGGGGATCAACAAGTTCCTCGTCAAGCCGGTTAAGTTTGGGGAGCTGAAGGGGTTGTTGAAGGGGGTGGGCAAGTAGACTGGCCTGGGTTGGAGAGGTCCGCTGGACCACCACTTGTGCTGCGAGACATCGGTAGTTGCAAGGGAGAAACGGATGGCATTTCTATGGGCGTTGTAGCTTGGTATCTAGTGCATATTTCCAAATTTGGTATGGGAGGATGGGGATCTTGGTACAGATTGACCCAGCAGAACACGCGTCACGACGGGGGAGACGGGCATTTACCGGACATGCACAAGGTTTCATAGGTTGGAGTATTCAATTATACCACAGATTCTATTCTCTTGTTTTTTTGTGTGGTCAATCTGAATTATAGTCAGTAGTCAAAGGCTGTGTTGCATTAACGTTAGCCCAAACTACACGAGAACTACTATTACCGCATTCTTGCATGATTGTGTCACTGTATCCGAAAGAAGTCAGAAAGACCTTTTTTTGTTGTAGTGTTCTTGCAACGCTCATTATATGATTCAAGTCTCTATCTCCCTTGGCTCCTTCCTCAGTGTGGGCGGCAGCAGAGAATGCGATACCTAGCATTGCTGCGGCTGCCAGAAGTGTCATCCTGGTGCTCTTCAGATGTGCCATTGTGGTGCTCTTCCTCCGTTGAATTTCTTTGACTCCCCACCAAACTTCGCAAATCGAACATGTCCAAGTAGAACTCCATTTGTCGAAAGTCTTCTAGTTTCTTCGTTAGCTGGACTCCTAAGTCTGGCTCCGCAGGATCAGATAGCCGAAGCCAGCAAAGGAAGGCAGCTGGGGCCGCGGCGTCGAAAAGCCTACGAAGATAGCCGGACGTCTCATCTTTGAAGGGGAGATGAATACGATCGCCTTTTCTTGCTTCTTCGAGATGTTTAGGCCAGAATTCCGCTGCGTACTGCAGGAGGGGATATTGGTCGAGGTCCACAGGCTGGCTTCTACCGCGTTCCACCAGAAACTTGAGACAGACGTCGAGCATTGTTTTATGTGCTCCCGCGGCGTGAGGGATCCGGAAATCTCCTGCCTCAGGTGTGAGGAGGAACTCACGGATTGAAGCATGAGCCAGGCGGATCACAGACCCTCCATCATTGGGTGTGCCATCTTGCATGACCAACAGTCCATTTGTCATTCTGGCAATGTCCATAACAGAAGACGGTGGGAAGTCTGAGGCCTGTATGTCCATGACGTTTGACAGCTCATGCTCCGTCGAAGGCCGGAAGGCAAAGGCAGCCCATTTTAGAAGCAGGGAGACCTGCGTTCGATGTGCTGGATCAACGTTTGCCAGAAGACTTTGGTATTGGCTGACCAGGTTGGCTGGGATTGCTTGAAACTGCTCGAATAATCGATCTGGCTCGTTCTCGTTCTCCAACACTTGCATCACGTAATGGGTCCATAGGAAGTTGCTAGAAACATGGCTTCAGTCAGCTATGTTGTATCTTGTTACACTGTGGCTCCGGTTGAGGGTTTTTTAACCTACCCATTCGAGTTTTCTCTGACTTCTTGGTGGATGACTGCCTTTTTCTCCGCTGATAGTTGGAATCGTTGCAGGCGGGTCAATATATATTTGTCCAGGTCACCAGTCCCACGGATATCATCCAAACTCATGACTGCCGCACATAATTCTGTTTCTAGGCCGGCAATGTCGACAATTGGTCTACTGCTCAACATAATTGACACATTGCGCGTGTCTTCCGTGAGATCTGTTATGATTTGGATGACCTCAGTGATTGATCTTTGATCGCACTCATCGAGTCCATCTAAAATCAAGAAAATTCGCCGGTCTGTACCGCGGGACAAGTCTCTGATGGTCTCGATTAGATAATCTCTCGATCTACGCTCGTCTGGAGAAGAGAGCAACGTCCGAACTCGCTCGGGAACATTGGCAGCGTCCACCTGCTGGCAGATCTGCGAAATTAGGTCGAGGATTAATGGCTTGACGATGTCGGATTCGCGGACCATGGTGAATGAGAAAAAAAAATAGGCAACGATTGGGCGAGATCCACTGTCGTCAAGTCGAGATTGTAAAGTTTGGATAATGAAAAAACTGTGGAGGTAAGCTTGATTATTCACTCAAGTCCATTCGACTCTGCTATAGCCTGGGTAGTGTTAACTCACCATGCGACGGTCTTCCCGCTCCCTGGTCCGCCCTTCAAAAGGAGCAGAGGTTGAGATCCGTGGAGCCATTCATGAAATAGACTATGAGAGTTTAGTGTCGGTGAAGTGTCAATGAGGTCCTCCATAGCTGATAAGCTCCGGTATGTCTCCGAATTCTGTTGTGAGCTAAGTTGCCACAGTGGTGGATTTTCGAAGGTTTCTACCAGCTCCATGAGTTTTGTCCTTTTGATAGCGAGCTCAGAGTTTTCGAATTTGCTGCCAAGAAGCAATCGAGCATGTGGCAGTAATAACTGGCAATCGGTCCAGGCGAAGGTGGTCACGGCGTCTTCGAAGAGTTTGAGGACGCTCGACAAAGCCATGCGATCAAACGTTTCCTTTTCTCCTCGTCTTGTCATCCATGTCCGAGTTGACAGCTGGATAAGTCGGTGCATGGTGTATGCATTTTGGCGTGACCCAACCACTCCGACGAAGGAAAATGCGAGTACGAGGCCGATGTTCGCTCGAAAGGCAAGCGGGTCCTTCCATACCTCTTTCAAGATATGGTCTTGAATTCTCGAACGGTCGAGTGTGGCCATGAAACATAACACCTTGACCGCCTCTTCGTTCTGATGCAACATTTGCTCAAATGACACCAGCCACGTTCGGAGTACAGCGTTCGGGACATCATTCGCACGCATCGTGTCTTGGAAATCTTGCTCAAGAAGTATCAGTTTTGAAGACTCGCTGGACGCCAAATGACGCGAGTACTCCTCGATCGAAGCAGACTGTTTACTGATATATGCAGCAGCTTGTCTGATGGCCAAGGGCAGGAACCCCAGCTCTTGAGCCAGTGACAGAATTTCACTGTCAGCCGCCTTGTCGTTTGGCAAGAGTTGCTTGAAGCACTTGACTGCCTCCTCGGGCGGGAAAACATCAACATGTACCACAGCGTTCTCACTGCCTGATATCGAGAGAGCCACGTCTTTTCTCCGGGACGTTGCCAGAATCTTGCCCCTGCTCGGCATCGGTAGCTGCTGTAGGATTGTAGGTTCGCTGTGTTGTCCTTGGATCATGTTTTGGTCGTCGAAGTTGTACAGAACCATGATCCAGTCCCCACTTTCGTCTGACTCCAACCAGGCTGTGGCCAGCCTTATTTTGGCAAATACCACGTCTTGCCTCCGATTATTCATTGCATCGGCGTGATTCTCATAGAATTCTCTTCGGAATTTAGGTGGTACTACCTGCGAAATTTTGCTATAAGAGCCTCGGAAATTCGCGTCGCTGCCGGCATACACCCAGAATACGGGGCAAGCAGCCTTGTGTCTATAAGCAAATTCAATGGCAAGGCGAGACTTCCTATCCGTACATACTTCTGTTAACATTCTGACAAGCTCCAGGCATGAGAAATGTTGCGGGTCTTACCCCGAACCCCCTAATCCGTACAGGGTGAGCCTGGTGCAAACCTCGAATTTGGATTCGAGGATATTCAAGTATGCATCTCGCACTACGAGTGAATGTGCGTCTTGCGAAAAAGGGACAATGAATGGATGCTTGGTTTCGGAGGGAACGCTGCCCTGGCCTGGCTTTCCGTTCGAGCTTGCTTGAGCTGTTATATGCTGCATCTTAGACGACACCGCACTAAGTTCAGCAGTCACCTGGAGAAGCAACCTCCTAAACAGACGAGTCAGACTGGCGAGGACAGAGGGGAGTGAGAAGGGATAACAAACGTATTTTCAGCGCCCAGACAAGCAATGATCGGAATTTGCTGCCTCTGCAGGGTCTCGAGAAGCTCCTGCATAGTCTGGTGCCGCAAAACAAATTTCACTCTCTTGTAGGCCTCCTTGATACCCTTTGACTGCAGGATCCGCGAGGAAAGCTCGTCGACGGTGTGTCTGAACTGGTCCAGCCCACCGTTGGGCACTAGCAGGGCGTTCAGTTGTATCAGCTTTTGGGCATTTTCTTCGGCTAATTCTCGAATGTTTTCGACCATGCGCGTGGTGGTGTATAGCTCGCGGACCAAGTGTTTGCAATCCTCGCCAGCATTCGCCACGCTGACAAAGAAGTCGATGACAGTATAAGCGGTCGTAACCACTGACCAGGCAGAGGTAAACGTGTCCATATCTGAATAGAACAATTCGCGGATAAGGGATTCCCAATCTGAATGTTGGATGGTGAGAATTTCAGGTCTAGGCCGGCAAAGAAGGAGAGAGCTGTGCGGGGGCCCGAGCTGACACCACAGCAAGTCAAGTACATGTGTACCGGTGCGGCTGAGATGCATACGGGCAGTGATTGGCCAGAAAACACGCTATTTCCGTAGGCAGGTCGTTCTCAGGAAAATGAATCTGGCAATGAAAGGACACTTATAGAGGGTAGAATGCCATATACGCCTATTTCTATGGCCAAGGCCAACTCCTAGTACCATCCCATTGTTCATATAACGCTATCAAACACGTCTCTCAGCTCACTTTTGCTTACCGTCAAGCCCAGCTAGTCTCATAAACGCAGCATTCCCAAGTATAGGAAACTCCCCAATCTTCTCGATGGCCGGCCCACCAGCACCCACTTGTCCCTCCCACCTCCCCATCGCCATCTCAGTCATGAACCGCCCCAGGGGCAGCGTGGGGCTCCAGCCCCCCTTGTAGAAGCTCCTGATGGGCGGCCCCACCACCGCCAGCATCGCATTCCACGCGAAGCCCCTCGCCGGTAAGTACGGCTTTATCGCGTCGTGCTGGGCGGCGTCGACGAAGGCGGGCCGTATGGAGGACGCGTGGAAGCTCGGGTTGGCCTTGCGCATCTCGGCCAGGGCCCTCTCCGTCTCGCCCTTGACGCGCCCGAAGATGGGCGTGAAGCGGCCCGGCTCGGTGGTCGACCCTTCGCCCGAGACGTAGACGAAGTTGAAGGGCTGTTCCTCCGAGCCGAGGGTCTGGAAGGCTTCTGCTGCGCGTAGGGCGTAGTCTTTTGTGATCTTGACGTATTCTCTGAAAGAACCATTTTAGAGTTTGCTCCCAGATTCAACTTTGCTCTTCGAGTGAAGATCTTGTAAGGAATGGATCTGCTTACTCTTTCCCAACCTGGGTCTGGCTTATACCCAGCGCCCATACACACCCGTTTGCTCCGCTCACCTTGCTGAGCAGGTCTGAGTCGTACTTTTCGAAATCCTTGTGAATGATGACATTGACCCGTGGGTCTTTCACATCCTCTGCCATCTTGATCGGTCTCCGGCTGAGGACCGAGATTTTTGTGACGTCCTTCATCTTGATCATTGCGTCGAGGACGCCGGAGCCGACCAGGCCCGTTGCTCCGGTGAGAATGAGATGCATGTCGTCTTGTTCACCAATGAGATACTTTGGAAGTCGGGAAAGGCGAGTGAAAGCGTTGTAGAATTGATTGTATATGGGGGCGATGTTTGCAACTCAGAATTAAAAGAATTGATGAGCTCAAGAGAGATCACATCCTCGCTTTGGCGCGACGGTAGAATTTATGAGACTTTGTGATGATGCGGTTGTAGGTTGCCTGGGCTGACTGGCTGGCGTCAGCCAAAGCTGAGTCTGCTTGCGGCCGTGAGCCACATCCGATACGACGTTAATGCACTATCAGATCATAGTGTGCGGCCGCATATTCCGCATGGTGTCACGCATCCACGGCTGCTAGTGGAAACAACGCGGCGTTAGCATGGTATCGCCGGACAAGGGGCTCGTTCCTCTTCACAGTAAACGCCGAAGCAGGGGGCTCACTCATCCACAAAAAAAACCACGGTTGACACAAATTCATCATGTAAATAGATCTATATGTATCCTCAATCTCTAAAAAGCTATATATCATAATCTAGGCTGAAACATCAACGCCTCGCGTAAGCAACATGTCTATCTCCCTCTGCCTTACAACTTGCTCTTCGCCCGGTTGTCCTGCCTGATCAAGTTGGGGCTGTCCGGGTTTGAGTCAAAGACAACATCGTTCAGGGGGTTCAGCGTGCTCGCGCGGAAGAACATGTCCTCGTAGACGCGCCCGTCGTACCGGCCCAGGCTCGAGTCGAACTGCCAGTCGGGGAACTTCCACGAGTCGACGAGGCGGACGGCGTGCGGGCGGATCTCCTCGAGCAGCTTCATGACCTGCTTGCGCGCGAGCGAGATCTGCTTGATGGTCGTGGCCGCGCTGCTGAAGAACTCGCTGCTCTCCTTCTCGAGCGTGTGCAGCGCGAACAGCTTGAACAGCGTGTGCAGGACCCCGCGCGTCTGCTCGGCCACGGCGCCGCCCATGTTGTTGCTGTGCAGCGCGTCCTTGAAGCTCTTGACAACCATGTACTGCGCGTGCGCCGTGCTGAGGCGGTAGAAGTCCACCAGCAGCGAGTTCCACGGCTGCTTCTCCTCGTCGCGCTTCTTCAGCGCGTCGAAGGTCAGGTACGCCACCCGCCACGCGAAGGCGTCCACCAGCTCCTGGTCTGATCCCAGCACGTCGAAGGCGGCGCCGATATCCTGTCTCTTGAGGAAGACGTTCAGGAACCGGGTGGTGTCGTTGTCCGCTGCCTTGCCGCTCAGGACTGCACGTGCAGACTTGAGCAGGTACCGCGCCACCTGCTGCGTGAGCATGTAGTTGTCTCCCTCCCAGGTGACGGTTGGCAGGTAGTCGGCGTAGTATGAGCCGATCCCGCTGAACGAGCTGTACCCGTGCCCACCACATGCGCGTCGGCAAACTTCCAGACCCTCGGCGGCCACCGTAGACGAGAATGCCTTGAGTGCACAAGACGTGCTGTGCAGGTCAGCCAGGAGGTCTGCACCCGGAGTCAACTCCTCGGGACCAGGTCGGCGCTTGGAGTCATTGCTGGGTGGCGGATTGCCGGCTGCCAGGCGCTTCTGGTTCTCCTCGTACAGGCTGATCATGTTGCGGCCGGTGAAGTGCAGGGCGAATGTGGCGGCGAGCAGGGGCAGCAGGCGGAACTGCACCATGCTGTAGTTGAGTACCTGGTTCTCGCTCACGTCGCTGCCCTTGGCGTCAAGATCCTGGAACTGGCGGCGCACGGCACAGTACCTGGTGGCAATGGTCACGCCGCGAGCCAAGACAGTACCGGACTCGAGCACGATGGTGCTTCGTACGTAAGTGAGAGTGCCGTAGACGAGAGCCGGGGTTGGCGGGCGGATGTATTTGCTGGTCTCCGGGTCAACCTTGGAGAAACGGGACAGCATGTTGACATGTGGGATCTTGACATTGTTCAGGAGCAAGAAGCCGTTGTCCATCTGTGGTGCGGTCAGTTTGAATCAAGCGACGGCCATCATGATCTGTTACTCACGGTATTGAAGCCGAACTTGGGCCCAATGTCTCCAATATGGACATTCTCCAGCGGCTCGTGGGTCTTCAGATCCCGGATATGCACGATAAACGGGTGAGGTCCGTAGCTCTTGCCCTTTATCACCAGCTGCGCCATCACGACGGCGTGGTTGGCGACCTTGCCGAGCGATCCGATCCACCACTTCGAGGCCGTCAGGTGAGGGCTGTGCATTGTGAAGGTCTTATCCTCAGGGTTCCATGTCGCCGTGGTCTCGAGCCCCCTGACATTGGAGCCGTGGCCCAGTTCCGTCTGTGCATAGCACCCAATGATCTCAAACTTCTTCGCCCGCTCCAGGAAAAGCTTGTGCTGCTCTGGTGTGCCCTGCTCGCGGATTGTGGGAATGAACATCTTGTAGTGCATGGCCAATGGCGTGGCCTCGCCGGTGAGCTGGTAGGCGTAGTCGAACTCATCCTGGGACCACTTGTTCTTCCGGGAGAGCTGCTCGATGCGCTTGCCGCGGGCCAGGGCTGCCACGAAGCGGTCTTCGCGGCTCTGGAAGTAGTTCTTTGACTTGTCGAATACGGGCTCTGATGAGAGCGCCTTCACGATTGCTGCCTTCTGGTCGAGGGTCTTCTTGGTGAAGAGGAACTCGGCGAGTTGGTCGACGTCGATGTTGCTCTTCGCCCGCTCCTCGACCAGGATGTCAGCCCCCTGGGGAGACGCTGGCTTCAGCTGCTTGACCCAATCTGGATTCGGAGGCATGGTGAATTTAGTGATGGTGCAGGAGTTGCAGAGGTAAGGGGATCAGCGACACATGGGAGGAAGGACCGAGTTAAGGGATGCAGTTAAAGACACGACAAGTGGCTTGTCGTCGAAGTATGTCCTAAAAGATGCCGAGGTTAAAGGGAGTGAGCGATGGCGGATCGATGACACGGCCGAAAAAGTGTCCGTAAGATCCACATGAATCATGATGGCGTCCGCCTGGGGTACCCCGTGCTGCTATCTTGGTGCCGTAAGCGGGTCTGGGGGTCAAATGCCATGTGAAAGACGACAGACAGGCATTCACTTTGCTGGGCAGGATTGAATGCAGCGCATGCCTCCGCCACATCCACCGCCATGAGAGGTCACGCAGCATGGACAATCACGCGAAGCTTGGGAAACAATCACTGTTCCCGTCAGGAGCATTGAGCCGGTATCGGGCTCAGGGGAAGCCTGCGCAATGTACAGAGCCGCGTTGCACTATCCTCAATGAGTCCATGACGCGCGACAAGCTGTTAGTCCCTCCGAGGGGTGAGACCGTTGCATTCGGCCCACGTTGAGCCTAGCCAGGGGTTCGCCTCCCCTGGGCTCGGCTCCATCTAGCTGGGACTGGGGCGCCGTACCGAGGCGACCCTCGGCTCTGATGACTGAACTTCGGGCTCCCTGGCCCGGCCTTCCGCGCCTGTTTATCACCACTGTCCAAGCCGACACGCTTCGAGTCGCCGAGGAGCCTGCCGTGCAGATATGGGGAAAATCACCTGCAGTATTACTCGCGAACTGCCACGGGATGCCAACCTGTGGTGGATTGACTCCCTCCCTTAGCATAGCCTACCATGGGATAGCCTGCTACCGGACAATTCCGCAGGACAACTTCCTATGGAATAACCGCCAGTACTCACCCCAGTCCACTTTCCTCGTGCTAAAAAACGGCAACTGGCGTGAGCAGGCACCGGAAACCGCCGGGCGATGCGCAACAAATACGGTATGTATACATGCAAGCTGAGCAAGTTTACCACAGTTGCGCCAACGTTCAAGCTCGAAGACCGTTGGTTGAGTCCACATGAGCCCACCTTACTCCGACTTTGACTTTATACGCGTTTGAAGGGAAGGGGCACATATCCAGAATCCAAGGCTCGCGCTTACAATCGGACAGCAGCAACACCACGTCATATCACAGACCTGGACAGCTCACTGACCGCGCCTTCTATCAAAAAGACTATTGGCAGTCATATTTGGTGGATCTGAGACAAAAGCATACTTGCCTTGGTACCTTGCTTGCAGATCATCACTCCACGAAGCATCAACAGTTCACGCGGTCTCTCGATTCTTATTCTAGTCATGGAGACTGTTGGTGTCATCAAAAACATTTTTGCACAATTGCAACATGCCAGTATCTTGTGGGAATAAGGCTAGTAAGGCGCACGTGAACGGCTGTTGAGCCTGCTGTACCTTGGTTGCTGAACTGGAGTCCCCCGTCAGTGGAACGTGTAGTAAATGCCGCACACGTTTTCATAGACCGGACTGAAGAGGAGCTGAGGAGCATCATTAACGGACAGGTTATAGGGTGCAGGAGGGATACCGCCCTGCGCTCAGTGTGACAGAGCTGGTGGAGCTTGAACTGGACCCAATCGGAGTAAGCCATTGAGAATGGAGCGGGCTCATAAAAATGAGTAGTTTTTGACACCAGCGTATATAATTGAATTACCATTGCTACACATTGGTACTATTCACCAACAAAGGTGCTTCATCCCCGTCTACTACACAACAGGCTACCATGTCACAGTCTGTCATCCCACAGTCTAGTATTCCTCGGCCGGGATTTACAATGGTTGAATTTCTCAAGATGTCAGGTGCTTCGATGATTTTCAAGGAGATCTAAATGCGAACTTTTATAAGTCAACATGATAATACCAGCGGCTCAGAGTTGTGAGGCAAACAGGCATTGATGAATGGGTATTTGCGGGGGAAGATCGTGTGAGGGCGCCATAAGTGATTACAAAACTTCAAAACTCGGCGTCATTCGTACTACTTTATTTGACATGACCTCACATGCGTTAGGCTGTCTAACGCAAAGTAATATCATGGCGTCTGTCAACGTGTAATCTGCATGGCGGAGGATATTCCTTGCCGCGTTCGCGAGGACCCTGCGTAGAATCAAAATCACTACTGATTTGTAGCCAATTAGGAATTGACAGATGAGACAAGGTATCTTACACTAGGCTTGAAGATGTATATTCGGAGAGTGCGGCGGACAAGGGTGGGTTATGTATGAGGCCTACCA
This sequence comes from Diaporthe sp. P3_1W, assembly GCA_037177825.1. Lineage (NCBI taxonomy): Eukaryota > Fungi > Ascomycota > Sordariomycetes > Diaporthales > Diaporthaceae > Diaporthe > Diaporthe sp. P3_1W. Next base: position 728,205 of record JBAFXB010000008.1, read on the forward strand.
TCTGCGGTATGCGCGTTCCAGATTGGGAAACCAAAAACTTGATATCTTGCAAGGGTGGTTTATTGGTACTCCCGTGGCGCTGAGCATATGATTGCCAACGAATTGATCCAGGGACCAGTCGGAAGCGTCTGCCACCGGACGGCAGATGCATGGATGGTTCCATATGGCGGACCGACGTCCAGACCAGACCAAGAGCGGCAAGTCCAAGAAAGCCTTGCTGCAGTCAGTTACAGGCGCGTATGTTGTGACTTTCGTAGCATGAACGTGTTCAGTTCGGGCATCAGGCTGCAGGGAAATGGCCCGCGAATACCGTCATGTTGCTGCGAGCGCCAATCTTCAAACCCGTGTTGCAGTTGGCTAGCCATTCTTGACGCTGTGCATGCGCTGTGCTGTAACCCTCCTGCCACTTCCACGTCCAATCGCGCCCGCGCGATGGATATCGAGACCGTTTTCTTGCACCTCCCGAGACCTTGCAAACGGGGCTGACCTACGACCGGTGAGGCCACCCAATGGCCAGAAATGGAGCACATCATCGGCGCGGGCTTGAGTAACCCGAGTGCGGCTCAAGTCAGGCCAGAACGGGAAGATAAAATGCGAGTCACAAGGCGCCTCCAGGAAAAGTGGAAACTGGGACAAAAAGTAATTGTGGTTTCTTTGATGCTGTACATTGACATTTGAGTAACTTCCGTCTGCCCCAATACACATACATGATTTTCATGCATGCTTGCCGATAGACAATGTTTACCCCGAAACAGCCTCAGCCTTACTCTCTGCCCATAGCGACGATCCCTGGAGCTCGTAGGGGCCAGGATTTAGGTAAGTTGCAGAATTATTCCTGACTGCAGACGGCCCCGTTGTTTGTGGGAGTCGGTTGAGGGCTGACAACTTACAACGTGGAGCACATGGATATACCAGGAGATACATGCCAAAGAGAGACGAATCCAGCAACGGTGATCCTGCAAGCACAGGCCTGATCGTTTTCGGTGTTGTCCTGGCGGTCGGGCTTGTGTTTCTAGTCTGGTTCGGTTGCGTCTACCTGAACCGCAGAAGGCCGCCCCCTTGTCGAGGGCCTCGCAAACCGTGTTGCGTCGGTCTGCCAGGTCCCCCGGGAAGAGACGGGCGCCCAGGCGAGCAGGGCATACCCGGGCTCCCAGGCGCACAAGGCATACCCGGGCGTCAAGGCGAACAAGGCGTACCTGGGCGTCAAGGCGAACAAGGCATACCTGGTGTTCCCGGTGTTCCTGGTCCTAAAGGTGCGGTTGGCGCTTGTGGGGCACAAGGTCCTCAAGGTCCACAAGGACCTGCTGGAGACGCCGGGAAGGATGGCCCACCAGGCAAAGATGGAGCACAAGGAGAAAAGGGCGATCCAGGGCCTCAAGGAAAGCAAGGCGAACCAGGAAAGACGGGGCCACCTGGTGAAAAGGGCTCACCGGGTGACCCAGGCGAAAAGGGTGACCAAGGCGAGCAGGGCGGTCCAGGATGCAGAGGCCCACAGGGGGAGACAGGAATACCTGGAGAAAAAGGCTGCCGGGGCGAGAGAGGACCACCTGGAGAAAGAGGGTGCCCGGGACCGAGCGGACCACCTGGGGCAAGAGGGTGCCCGGGACCGAGAGGACCACCTGGGGAAACAGGGTGCCAGGGCGAGAGAGGAATACAGGGAATACAAGGATTGCAAGGCTTCCCGGTGCATTGCTTACCTGCCGAGCCGAGACGACCGAGTGGCATCAACATGATCATCAACCAGGCCTAGTGTAGATTATGACTGGGTCCCACTGGATGGCGTCTCGAGATACACGTTGCAAGTATTTTCAACACGGTCTATGCAGATACACACACACACACACACATATATATATATGCAGTCATTCTCTCCCCATTTCCAAGAGTTGGTATAATCTATCTTGGACTGACTATAGAGCCGCAAAAAAAGTCTAACCAGCGTGGCCTGCCTCATCACACTCTCAAAGTGTCTCGCTATTAAGATAAGTGGTCTCGTTGTTAATCTGTATACATATGCTTCTTAACCAGTATGCATTCAGTCCTACTAAGATAAGACAGTCTTTTGGCTTCACCCGCCTCGGAATGGGTTTGTGCAGAAGTGTTGGACGGGGGAAAGGACACCACACAAGCGATACCCGAGTCTGTATGGATGCACTGGTTGTCCGGAGTGTATTTCGCCTGCTCGGTTGGGTCATCGCATCCAGGCATCTCCACTTTTCATACCTAATTCCATATTTTGATCGTCTTTCCATCCGAAAACACGCGCAAACCCTCTCTAATTTTCGATAGTGCTGATCGCTGCCACTTAATTACCTGCCTGTTTGCCTTCCACTCTTCCGACCTGGAAACACTCCACCTGGCTGAGTTCCTGAGCCTAAACGCTGCATTCATGGTGTTCTTTCCCCTCCGGAGACTGTTCGGGATTTTGCCTGCAGAGGAGCCTGTAGCATGCGTTTTGTACCTTCGCGGACTGCTTCGCATGAGGGATGATCATGCCGATAACGAGAAGGGCTCTTCAATTCTGGTTGGTTGATGTGCGCAGGGGCATCGGTGCATTTTCCTGAGGGTTCTTCGCTCTTTCAAATGGTACAATGTGTGGGTGCGGTGGGAGGCGCATCCGTGTATTCATCTAGCCTCATCGTTGGTCAGATTTAGTTGGGGTTGGAATAATACTTGAACACCACCTTGCGTGCCTCCGGCTGGCCTTCTTCCTTTGGCAGGACGTTCGGTATTTATGATACTGAGTCGACGCTGGGGCCAAAGCGTTTCAACACAAATAACTCTGACCGCCGAATTGTGTGAAATGTATCTAAGCCCTCCAATTGTTTGAGGGGTGGATAATAAGAACATCTGGCCATGTCATCGTCATGGTCAGTTGAGGAAGAACGAATGGCACCATTTTCCGCTATCTCCATAGCGTATACGTCAAGACTAAGATCATCGATGTGCCTTCTCAGGTGCTCTGCAGCGCAGAGCATGTCAACGGCCCGTGATATTATCTAGGGCTATGTAAGTCAAACTGGTTCTTCTTTTCGTTCTATGAGCTGAGTCATGTGGGTACCTATGAATATGTCCTCGTCGAATCCTTCCTTGTTCGTGGGTCCTGAGATTGTGCGTCTCTGGTCCCAGGAAACACCCAATAGCGTCCTGCGTCACAGAGGAGTAGATGTTACTGGTTCGAGCCCGAGACATGTACGAATTAATTTCGGTGCCTGGTCCCTGACTTCGGCCTCCTAGCTTCCAATTATCATGAAGCTGAATGTGTTGCTCGGCCAGCGACTAGAAACAGGTTGTTGGGTAATCACGAGTAAGGCAATGGTATACAAGGCAGCGGTACATTATCTCGAAAGAGACCAGAACGGGATCCTGCAGCAACTGGTACTTTTTCAATGGATAGCTTCATTCTCTCCTGAAATCCTCGGCCTTACGAACGATCCTGACGACAATGCCCCGCCCAACTCCGAAGCGGACTGCTCTGTGTTGCATGGAAATGGCTATCGCAAAGGACTATGGTCATCGATTGTCAGTGATATCGCCGCGCACTACCAGAGTCACACAACACTTGGATTTTAAGAAAGGTCCCCAACGTCTACGGCTACCGAGAAAATAATGCGAAAAAGAGAGAGAGAGAAGTTGCCTGTACGGCACAGCAGCAGATGATTATGGTCTTGAATAGATCAAATCGTGACTTTGTCCGCTTCCAACCAATTGTCCAGAAGACCAGCACCACTTACGCAGAGATATGTATCATATTTCGTGTGTGGTGCGTCACAGCGGAGGCGGGGGCAGGTTACTTCAAATTTCACTTTGTGTCGTTCATAGGGGAAAAACTGGGGGTGCTGCACGCTCAATACGCAACCAATGGGAGAGGACGGACAAGGTTCAGAATCCTTCCAATGCAACGCCGTCAACACCATCACACGCACGCTGCGCCTCCATTGCGCAGGCTTGATCACAACACCTAGAGAATCAATTCAGATACTCACACAACCGGATTAACCGGGACGGCATCGAACACCGGCGAGTGCCCCTCTTTGACGGGCAGTCTCCTACCTAGTTGCCTATCCTGAACCCGAAGTCTTCCCGCTATATTCTTCCGCCGCCAAACCCCAGAGCAACAGAGCCCCTCAAGCTGAACGGATCATGTGGCCTCATAATGAGGCTCCTGAACACCACCACCCTGGAGCTGAGGACATTTACAAGGGGATTCCCTGAGTATGCAATTCTGTCACACACGTGGGGCGACCAAGAGGCACCTCTGGAAGTGTTCCTCCCCAAGCCCAGGTGGCAGCGTGCCGCGGCTCATTTCAGGAAGCGCAGATACACAAAAGTAGTGGAATCCTGCCACCTCGCCAAGTCCCAGGGCTATGACTGGATATGGATTGACACCTGTTGTATCGACAAGTCCTCGTCGACCGAGCTTTCCGAGGCCATCAACAGCATGTATGGATACTACGAGAAATCTGCCGTCTGCTTCGCATATCTCGTCGACGTGGACGTCGACATATCCTCGCCAAAGGTGGACGTGGGGATAGCACTGGCTGAGTCGCGCTGGTTTACGAGGGGTTGGACGCTTCAAGAATTAATTGCGCCGTCGAGCGTGGAATTCTACAACAGAAACTGGGTCTTCATCGGCAACAAGACATCTCTTTCCGCGGCTCTCGAGAAGATCACTCCCATACCCGTCGGCCTCTTCTCCCCGGCGTGGTATAACCTCTGCGCAGGTGGAATGGCGCGCCAGTCCCTGCACCTCCTATCCGTGGCGCAGAAGCTGTCGTGGGCGTCGACGCGCCAGACGACGCGACCCGAGGATCTCGCCTACTGCCTCATGGGCCTCTTCGACGTGCACATGCCCCTGCTCTACGGCGAGGGAGAATTAAAAGCGTTTGCCAGGCTACAAGCGGAGATCGCGAAACAGACCAACGACCAGAGCCTGTTCGCGTGGGGTGGATGGTATGACCAGGAGGGGTGTGACAGCACGATCCTCTGTTACTCGCTATATGCGCCACACCCGAGCCTCTTCGCCGGGCTGGGTGGCATTCGCACGTCCTACAGCCGGCTGGTCAGCATTCTTGACCACTGGGCGCCGCCCTTTGAGACGCCCAACGATGGGTACCTACGCATAAAAATGCGGGTGTGTCCTAACGACGACCAGGGGATCATGGGGTTTATGGATGATGATCACATTGCATTCCTAGAGTGCGAGATGCATGGGACGACGGACACCGTGGTAGGACTGTTTGTCAAGAGGCTTGAGGATGTTAATGGGGTGAAGCGGTTCATCAGAGTACGCCGCCTTCTTGGCAGGTTTCCGAAGGCGAATGCTCTGAAGTGCGAGATGGAGGATATTCTGCTGGGCGCGCTGCCCCGTCATATCCCGCGGTTTAATTTTCTGGGCACAGCCTGAGGCCGCACACAGCGCAATGTCTGAATTATTGAGAACTTGGTGTATGCCTATCTATTTTGCAGTGAACGATGGCCAATAATACCCCACAGATGATGAGACACGCTGATTCAAAGTACAAGTTGTTCGTGATTTGCTCGAGTGTGAATGTATATCAGCTGTCGATATTCGCTACCACCGCCACATGTGAGATTGGATGCCATGCCACTAATAGATCCTGGTTGACCACGCGCCCTAAGTTACTCGCCAGATTTTTCAGGACATGCACACCTTTGAACGCAATCGAGTTTTCTCATCCTAGCTCAGCCTGGAAGAGGCCGTGTGTGACCCGAGTCCAAGATTTAAACCAGTGCCCAAGCCTTTGAAACCATCCGCACTTATATTGAGAACGCCCTTCCTGACCTCGCCCTTCCCTCCATCTAGGGTAATAAGATCATCGCTGCTGTCTGCAGAGCTGTGTGTTGTCGATGCAGCGATAGCGTGCTTGCTGAGCGTATATTCAGTTGGACTGCAGAGATCGGTAAAATATTTCTCTATTGTATCATCGATACTCTTCATGATGACGGAACGTGTTTTCTCGTTGAAAGCGCTCTCGACGATCGGTCGTGGCTCGAAAAGGTCGATGGCAAGCTCCCGATCTTTCAGAACGACCTCGGCCAGCTTTTGCCAGTCGCATTGTCTGATAAGGCGCCGAACATAGTCACATGACTGTCCACGCGGTACTGCAGCGAGTGCGCGTATTTTTTCCTCAACGTGAGCTTCGTTCAAGCCCATTTCTTGAAGCGGAGAGACGATCGAACGTTGATACTCCAAATCGGAATCGTTGGAATCACTGTCGGCGATGCTCTGAGCCTGTATCAGACTGGCCATGTCACATGCCCAATCGTGTACATTGATGCTTCCAGCGTCACGAAGGGCCGGCGTCGACGTGTACTCGTCAACTAGAAAGTGAGTAAGAAACCGTTGATGCAATGCAATATATGCTAGGAGAGATGACGACGTCATGTAATTTTCATGGAGCTTGCACCAGTGGTCTGAGACTCGGTCGTGTGCATTGTCGAGATCTCTCAGGAGTTCTGTGTTGGTAGTGAGGTCAGGTTGTTCAAGGGCTTCTGAATGTATCTCTATAGCGTGGCGTATCTCCCTCAGAAGAAGAGGCGTGAGTCCAGTGACGAACCTTTCCTGGATTTGTAAGGATGTAATTCGATGCCTCACCAGCGACCTGGCCTGTTCCTCGTTGTTTTCCATATTGTTGATCGAGAGAAAAGTGCTGGCGGGCCTCGAGATAGAGGAGCAATGTGCGGGGAGTGGCATTCACCTGCCATTCCGATTACTATCGATGTCTTGGCGCTATGTACCGTGATGTGACGACGACAACCAACATGCAGCAGCGCAGTGACCCAACCGCTGATCACCAGCCGCCTTTCCGCGAACCAACAACCAACAGTCTTCAAAATAGTTCCCATCTCAAGTTGCTACTGATGCAGTGAGCAGATGATAGTCTCAAAAAAAAAAAGGCAACTCTGGAAGGGCGATTCTGCATGCGCTTATGGCTAGCGGTCTGTCTACCCGGATGCCCATACCGGTCCTGATTGGGTTGCGACAAGTTGGAGGCATGGAATCGTATATTCGGGATTGCAGACTTGACTCTGCTTTCATTCCTGGTCATTTGTATGGATCTTTCACCCTTACCTTTTGATATGATCTTCGTGGACTGGTGCAAGACTCTTCGGTGCTGATTGTTACCAGTTGTGTCTATCATGGTGGAAACTGCAGTCAAGTCGGTAAGGGGTGTGATAATCGACATTAGAAAGGGATCGAATTTAATTAACCCACCGGAAAAAGTCAACAATGGTCCTTGTGTCTACAGTCACTTCCCACTCAATGAAGCCTTTGATCAACGCACAGTATACTGGTAACATGACAGTGCCAAAATGAGAAGTGTCGATAGCTGTAGAATAGAATCACAAATAACATTTCGGTATTGGGCTAAAAAATGTGTGAAGGACAAATTGTCGGGGTGATATTGCAAATGCTGATATATCACATCAAGGCATTCACTGGTCATTTAAACAGCACTGACGCCCATGAGCTCGTTAAGGTTCAAGAGCAACATCCAGTGTGAATCCACGCTCACTTCCAAAGAGCTTCTATGTCAAACGCAAAAGTTGCATGAGCTTGTTACACTGCATATTCGCCGCTAACGCATTACGGGTGTGGTTGTCAGCATGCGGGAGATTGTGCTGCAGCCTGGAGCGGGGCTCAGCTTGTGGTCAGGTCATGGAGCTCTCGCAACGGCAAGCTGAAAACCTTGACGAGATATGCTGTAAGCACACAGAGCTTGATAGTCTCTCAGATCAGTTGTGTGTGCTCAACATCATCGGCTGCCAGGACACTCCCGAATGGCTGCATACTTAAGTACCTAGATACCTCGGTAGTGTCTTTCCCCCAGGTCTTTCACATTAGTCATACCAACCAGTTCAACAAAGTCATGGACCCAGTCACTGCAATCGGCCTGGCCTCGGCAATCCTGACATTCGTTGAGTTCTCCTGGGGACTTGTGCAAGGAGCTGGCGATATATACAGATCACCAAACGGATCTACCCAGGAAAATGCATCGATTGGCACCATAATCGCTGATTTAGAGAAGGTTGCGGGCAACATCAACACTGACATACAAGGGCATGGCAAACATGAGGAGGCCCTTATTTCTCTGGCCAAGGGCTGTGGGGATTTATCGAAGGAATTGCTTCAGCTCCTAGGGAGGTTGAAAACGAAAAGCCACTCTAAACGAGAGATTCTGAAGGTGACTTTGAGAAGCATGAGGAAAGAACGAGAAATTGCTTCAATCGAGAAGAGACTTGGTGAATATCGATCTGAGATTGTGGTCCGCCTCAACATGGTTCTTTTGTGAGTTGCCGAAAATACTTCTGGCGCTATGAGAGGAAAAATACTCACAATTACTAGCAACCAGCAATCTGCTATCAAAGAACAGCTGGATGCGATCCAACATGACAGTCGAAAACTCGCCGGTGAAAGCAGCAAAGGGATAGAAGATCTGCGATCAATGCTCTCAGACATAATGATTCAGCTGAGATGGGAGCACAACGATACACTGATGGATCCATCGCTTCGAGACGCAGAAATTTCGCAGTTGGGGAAAACCCTGAATGAATCTCTGCTGGCACTCAACTCCAAAATAGTTGCATTGCCTAAGGAGATGGCAGTCCTACGCAGACTTTCTTTCGATGCTATGTTCCGACGACAAGACGAAATATCTGGCCCAGGGCATGGGACCTTTGAATGGATCCTCGAGGGCATTGCCAATGAGAACACTAGGCACACTAAATGGTCCAAGGACTTCTCAAACAACGAGCGGACCAAGTATGACAACGTACCTGAGAGTCCTAGCGGCGAAAGTATCCAGAAAGATGCAGACAGTAGCACGCGGAACTCAGAAGGCGGAATAGATGGCTTTCAATCCAAGTGGACACAATCCACATGGTCTGGTAGCTACGAGCATAGTGAAAGTGAAGCAGATGACAACAGTGCGAGGAGTGACGATCATGATACATACGACGAAAGAGAGGAGTACCGTGTTATCTTTGGACGAACGGCAGGCAAACAGTTTGTCCTATATGCGAATTTCGATTTCAACAGGCATTGGCATGACGCCGACATACGTGGGCTTGGGTCCGGCGATCCTGATCGTCAAATTCGCAACGACAGTATCGAGACTCAAGGAAGCTATTCTTCCAATGACAGCAGCATTAGTGATTGGTCAGATTCAGTTCAATATCGGGAACAAGGCCCCAAGGGAAAACAAGCACTTCACGCTACACAATCGTCGACGAAGGATGCCCCAACGTTGAAACTCCACGGCGTTTACTATAGGAGCGGCCCATCTATCTCGAAGATCCACGGGAATGAGCCGTTGCCACATTACAGTCAATACAACGGTTGGGCGCCTCACCTCGATCATATAATGTCAGTTTCCGAGCGTGCCAAGAGACGACTCATATCGAACGAATTCTCATCATTTCTGAGGGATTCCCAAGGAGTCTACTTTTGTTGCGGCAAGGCCGGCTCGGGAAAATCCACCTTCATGAAGTACATTTCTGGTCACCAAGAGGTTCTCAAACAGCTGGACTTTTGGTCTGGTAGCAAAAGGCTGGTTGTGATCAGCATTTTCTTCTGGAACTCAGGCGATGAGCTTCAGATGTCCATTGAAGGATTCTATCGGTCTCTTCTATTCCAGGTGGTGCAGCAATGCCCAGAGATTCTACCAGAACTGTTTCCAGAGCACCAGATGCGCGGAGCCGAGCACGTGGAGGGCATTCGCGGAACTCTTCTCCCTTTCCGCTTCCTTGAACTCCAGCAAGCTATTCGCAGGCTTCTGAAGACGTCCGAGTTTCCAACTCACCGGCTGTGCTTTTTTATCGACGGACTCGACGAGTTTAAAGGAGAAAGTAGGGAACATGTTGCGTTTGCTCAATTGCTCAAACAATGGGCAACAAAGGACGTCAAGATTATATGCTCTGCAAGACCACACATCGAGTTTCTGGACACTTTCACCGACCCATACCGAACGATACAGCTGCATGAATGGACCAAGGACGACATATATCGTCATGTTTCGTCAGAGTTAAACAGTGGCCTTGGCTCTGACAAAATGTCAACAGGATCTCTTGCGAGACTTGCTGACATGGTGTCTCGGAGAGCTGACGGCGTTTTCATATGGGCTCAGCTTGTGCTTGAATCTCTTCTGGAAGGCATCGCTCATCGTGACTCGATGAAAGCATTAGAGGAAAGAGTTGACCAGGCCCCGAGAGATCTAAACCTTCTTTACGAGAGGATCCTAGACAGCATCGACTCAACCGTTCGCAGACGTGCAGAAGATGCTCTTTTCCTTGTTGCTCGAAACCCAGACGGCATGCTAAATGCATTAGCTTTCAGTTGGTTGGATGATCTGGATGATGGTGACTTTCCTTTGAATCGCCCGTTTCAAATCTATACCCCGGAGGAGGTCGAGGATCGCATAGAAATTGCAAAGCATCAAGTGGCTCTTCTGACGAAGGGTCTCGTGGAGATGCATTTCGAGAAAACTTGTGTAGAACGAACAGCATTCGGCAGGCACTTCTTCTTCCAACATCGACTCGCCTACCACCATCTCACCGCCCACGACTTCTTAATGGCCAGGGCGGTGACGTCTGAAGGCCTCCGCTCCTCAGAGATGCTCAGAGATCGGTACGCCCGGTTGACTTTGGCTGAAGTCAAATTTTCTGGAGCTTTGGGGGGACTTTTGGAGAGATTTAGAATAATCTATTCCACAGGGGTCCATACTTATCATGAGATTCCGGACAGATTCTTGGACGAGCTCGGCGCGTGCTATCCGACGGCCAACACATCTCAGGACTCGCCACAGAGAGCCACCCACGTTGGGCTCTGCGATCCAAAATCCCATACACTTGTACAGATTACACTATCGGGACGAAGAGAATACTGGCGAAGAAACATTTCCATATGTCATTTGGTCTGGAAAGGCTCCGATGCAAGCTTGTTAATCTGCTACGCGTTGTCGCTCCAACAAGCCGGATATGTCGTGAGAAGGCTGCAGAAAGGCGCCGTCACCGAATTGACCGATGAAGAGTTGGCTGCTTGGCTTCTGGCGACATGGACGATATTTCCAGACCCCGCCATAACAGAATACGTCCTGTCTTATCGTGGACTGCCCCAGAGGCCCATTGAGGTCATGAACTACTGCCAGAAGAAGTCACTGGAAATATCCTGTTGGTTCGGGTTCCTATTATCCTTCTGCTGTGCGAAAGAGCTCCATGCTACCATCAGAGTCGCCAAATATGATGCCCTTGGGAAACTCTATACTTCGGGCGCTCACAATCCCCACGCGTGGAACGAGCCTTGGCCACGGCTAGTGAATCGCACGTGGATAGAAATGCACTGCCACAACTTGGAGAATCTTCTGAGACATGGCGTTGACAAAGACGTTAGATTCATCCTTGGGGACATGGTTATCAATGAGAGCCCGGACTCGATGGAAGCAGGGACCGAGTGGAACCAGTGGGTGGTGGATCAAGGAACTACGGTCTACACAGATCTCCTGACTATCATTCAGCTGATTCAACCACCTCCCTCAAATTTGGGCGCGCTCCAAGAGGTGCTCGGGGCCTCCCCTCTAAGCACCTTGCGCAATACAGCCAGTAGGTTTTGGGGCCAAACATGGGGACGTTCCCGAGGAGGTTTTGGCAGCTTTGCGGCCAAGGAGATTCACAAGGTTGCGACATTGGAGGATTTGAAAAATGGAAAGTTCGAAATATGTGGTATCGAATCGGCAGACGAGGTGTTGATGGGACCTTTGAGAATCTTTGTTTACTAGAGAGAGAGAGTGGGCCGTATTGACGACTATGCATGTTGTTGCATCGTGGAATCAGAAAACCGAAGGCATTGGGATGGCAGTGAATTTCGGGTTGGTGGGTTGGGCCTGTCTCCATGATAGTCCAAATTTCGACTCATAATTGAAGAGCCCACTTGTCCAAACCAAGCAAAAAGTAAGTACACCGCTGGCGGCTGTGAACGTCCCTCAAAACAAGTGTGGTTTTTTACGATAAAATCTGAAGTGACTGCTCACTAGTTGTCGCGTGTGGCTTAGCGAAGCCATCCAAAACGAGTGACTCCTCGCTACAGAGTGATAGGACCTCATCGACACACTATGGTGCCGGTGGCTTATGGGAACATTCGCCGAAATCCATCAATCACGGCCACAAGCGTATTTCATAGCCTCGGGAAAGCTTTCACAGAGCAGACGCTTCTGTGGAAGGATGAGTGAAATCGGACTGCGGTCGTTCCACCTCTTCTTGGAGAATGGGAACCAGTATGTGACTCCGACTACAGCGTTTGCTTGTATGTTATGGTAGGATAGGTACCTATCTTACCCTGCTTGAGGACCATCACCAATCCAGAGACATCCAGTGAAAATTCTGCTCCACATAAACTGGTCTGGGCACAAGATCTGTCGCCGTCATTTTCCTGTATCACTTAGCGGGCCTCATATCATCATCTGCCACAAAGATAGTCCGCCTGCGATCCCAAGCATCCGCCAGAGTGTGGCTACCATCCTCATTCCGACACCACTGCAGCAGGTGCTCGCCCTCCGTCCGGTCCCGGTACGCCCTCTCCAGCTTGCAGGGCATCTCCAGGCGGCCCTCGGCCATCCTCGACTCGACCTGCCGGGTCAGGATCCACTTGGTGGTTCTGTCCACCTTCTCCCGCACCCCAGGCTCGTCAGGGTCCGCGTTGAACGCGATGTAGATCTTGGCCACCACACTCGTCGACCCCTCGGAGAGGACGAAGAAGACCCGCACGTCCCGCGGGTCCAGCAGCTCGCTGGCCTTCCCCGTGTCCCAGGGCGTCTTCACGGCCTCCTCCTGGTACTTGACGCCCATGAGCCCGAACTTTTCCCGCTTCAGCCGGAAGAACGTCTCCTGGATCCGGGTCTCGTCCCCCGACGCCTTCGCCTCCCTCCACAGAGCCCTGTGCTTGCGGAGCGCGAGCTGCGCTGGCGTCTTGGGCAGGATGTCGAGGCCGAAGGCCCTGTACAGGATGTCGAGGCCGGCGCGCTGGTCGGCCACGACGAAGATGACGCCGAGGACAAAGGTCCGGAAGAGGAACGGTGCTATCCCGCTCGGGCGGCCGGCCGTTCTCGCCCCCGCCGTGACGACCCTGGGCGCCTGGGGAACTTGGTCAAAGGCGATCTGCCGGATCCGCGTGGCTGCCACTGCGGCGGGCAAGACAACTACCGTGGAGACGGCCCAGACCATGTGCGCCAAGAAGCTGGGGGGCGCGCGGTGCATCGACGACATCGTGCGCGGCTAGGTGTTTCGGGGCCAATGTAATGATTGTAGTGATGATGGCGCGAGCGGACAATGCAGTCACGAGCAAACAAGTCGCAGTTCTCCTTGGACTGAGCAATGACGGCGGGTGAATTGGCCTCGAGGGAGAGTTTTGCCCCAGCCATCCAGGCCGAAATCAGAACTGCCTAGGCAAAAGCCCCGAGCCGCCCTGCATTACGCAGGCCTGCATTCCCGCTGCAGGTGTAGGGATTGATGTATGTTGGCGGATATGGTGTCGGGGCAATTCCGCACACGCGAGAGGTGCGAGGAGGGGTTGATTGGGAGGGGAGGACGCGGACGGGGGGCTTTCAAACTCCACGCCCCTTGAGTGCATTTTCGTACCACGATTACTTGACCTTTTCAAGACACGCGAGATTGCGGTTTGTCTCCAGAGGCGAAACTAAACCGCACATGGAAGACCGCTCGCAGCGGGGGTGCTGGTTGGTCCAAGGCCTGCAGGCACAATTGCACATCATGGGGTGATTTCAACGATATCACATAGCCAAGGCTGACCGGTCAGCCTGTGGCGTCGATCAATGCTTCTGCGGGATGGCTTCGTTCGAGCTTGAACTGCCCTCTTTCAGCCGCGGAGACGAACTGTCATTGAGCGCACGTTTGAGGTATCCGAATGGACAAACGTATAGCTCCCAAGGATCGATTAAGAAGTTCCTATCAGCAGTGATGGAAGTTTCACTTCTGGGCCCCCTTTGTGCCTCTTCCTTAGTTGACCGAATTATGGATGAACCCCTATTCCAGTCCCAGATTACACAGCAGAAATGCGTGTTACTGGGCATACCACTTATGGCGTTGTGTAGAATAATCGAGTATAAAGCCGAGGCATGGAGCGATGCCTTGTCCACCGTAGTCCATGCCAAATTGTGATGCGTCCGCTTCCACCGCGCACTCTTGCTCACGCATACTGCGGCATCACCCTGTCGTTCGCCTGATTCCACAAGGTATGGGTCCAGTTCTCCGGAAGCACATGCGATATCTGGAAAGAAGCAGACGCAGAGGTCAGCATTCGAAAGGCGCACATCAGTGGCGGCGGAGGAGATGCACTTGACTGACCCTGGAGAGATGCAGTTGCCAGTTGTTGGGCCTCGGGCCCCTCTGAACGGTGTAGCGCGCCTCGTCGAGCATGTCGGTCTCTAGGTAGGTGCCCGGTAGGCCCTGCAGCGGTGCCTCGCCTGGGATGTTAGGCAGGTAGAGGACGAAGTTCCGGGCCTTGGCTTGGAGGAGCTGCTTCAGGAAGCTCCGCTCGTTGACGCGCTTGTGCCAGGGGCGGAGGTCCTCGGAGTCGAGGTAGATGTGGAGCTCGCGGAGTTTGGGAAGGGCCGACAAGCGGCGGCTGAGATCCTCCCACGGGTTGTCCTTTGCCGTGACCGGGACGCCTGCGATGTGTGGCTGTGGCTCGCCATCCGGACCGGGGAAGTAGAGCTCGGATATCAGGGGTTTGATGCGCAGGCTGATCTCGATGTTGCGGATGTTCCGGGTGGGTGCATTTACGGCGAGGAAGTCTCTGGCCACGATGAGATCGGTGAAGCAGAAGGTAAGGGCGCTCTCGAGAGGCCCGATGCTCTCGACGTACCTGACACGGTGTCAGTTGTTTAGTCAATTCCAAGAGGAAGGAGGCAGTGAAACCATCAATGGGCACAGAGTGTGGGCGGCCGACATACCATCGTTTGCAGACCAACAGTGGCGAGAGAGGTGAGGCGAAAGTAGGCCGTCGTCTAACATAGTCCCTGGGTGAAGCTGTCCGTCCCGTCCTGGGGTTCGTTGCCCTGACAGCAGCTGCCTCGGCGCATCTCCAGTGCGTGTTCCACGGCGACCGCAGCCTCGACTCCCAGGTGAGGGCCTCGACACCGCGCGAAGTCTGGAAGTGGGCGTACCTCGTGTCCTCCTCGTGCGCGTCGGTGATGCAGGGGAATACCGGTACCACATGCTCTCCGGCTGAGTGAACATGCCATCTAGTATCGTGGAACGCCCACAGCTCGTCGAAAATCTTCTCGCGGATCTCAAAGGGGAGCTTATCGAAGAAGGGCGATGCTGTCTGGAGCTCGGCCGTTGCGGCCATGTCGGACCGGAGTTGAGCCATGCCGGCTAGGGAATTAGGGCGGTTCTGAGAACGCGCAGTGGCGAGAGCGACTGGCGACACGGACAAACACCAAAGCTGTACGTTTTTTGAGGGTCGGCTGCGAGACGAAGGATGACTACAGGTGGGTTTGGCAGCTCCGCGTTGTCTCACGTAACTGTCAGCGCTTGAGGAAAAAGAAACCGTTTGGAGGGTATCTCCAAGGGGGAGAGATCATAACGGACTAGCAAAGCCCGATGTTTGCAGAGGATGGGAAAAAAAGAGGGGAATGCCGGGATTTGGATCAGGCCTGCGCCAAAGTAGATTTAATCCCATTGTGGTCTGGCAACTCAAGTTCGAGCGCTCGCGCACCCATCTCGCTGGGTAATGGCGGTTGCGGGCCGTCTGGATAGGGAAATGCTGCCTGACAATCCATCATCCTCACCTACGTATGACGCCACTACCTCCCCAAATCCCACTGGACCCTGAATCTTCTCGCTCGGCTTGGGGGACCACGAATGGCACCCAACCGTTGGTGCCCGCTTCCGAGCTACACCAGTTTCAGCTCACTGCACCCTTGCACCGTTGTACTCGTGCCAGGTCCAGGGGCGTAGCACGTAGATGTTAGTGTCTGCTCTCCCCCAATTGGACACGACAAACCGGGCATCGGACGCCCTGAAATGCAACCCTGTAGGTTCTCTTATTCCCGAGGGCCAGAGATTTAGGATTCAAATTATCAAAATTATATCCGCTTAATGACGATAACACTCAGCGTGCCTGACTCGCAACGGTTCGTAACCTGGACGAGCGGAACCAGATGTGGAAAATACAGGGGTGCCAGTCATTTCTTGTTATAGAGCAACACCGACACCGAATGTTTCAGCGTCTGCAGGTTGGTCCTCTGTTCCTGCAAACCTTGTGATCGGCCCCAAACAGGCCTGAAAGCATGCCCTGTGATACCTACCCATTGCAACACTCATACTTCTCATAACCGGGAAAAGGCCGTGTGGTCATGTTTGACGATCTGCCCATAGTTTTTCCCCTTGTTGCGATCGAGTGCCACCAGTGGTCGTCAGCTGTCTCACGAGCGTGACCCAGCGGTCACACGAACGACGAAATTGGCATATGGCCAGTGCAATAACAAGTTGCTTGAGCCACGGTACAGCCATGCAACTCATGCCTGGTCCCCAGATGAAGGCTTTCAGACAGGGGGCTGCAATATATGGTGGTCAACGCCGAGATAGAGATGCCTGTATGACCACCGAGCCAAGTTTTAACAATGATACCCAGACCTAATCGGTCAGACTACCGATCGAACAACTTTACGCAGCACAACCGCAAACCACCCTTACCCATCAGGCCAGCTTCCACAGCTTGTCGAAACGGTTCGCCGGGTCGAATTTCTGCTTCAGCTCCTTCAGTCTCTTCGCATTCGACCCAAAAGCCCCCTCGGCACTGATGCTGCTGTCCAGGTAATTGTTGTAGTGACCAACGCCCTCACCTCCGACCTCGTCACCCTTGAAGCCCTTATCCCTGATCAAAGCCGCAACCTCCTGCTTGAACGCGCGGACTTCCTTGTCCGTATCCGGGTTTTTCCAGCTCATCAGCACGGCAACATTGAAGTACTTCCCACGGTTGGCGAAAGCCGTTGCCTCAGGGGCGACTTCCCGTGCCTTGTCGTTCGGGAACAGCTCGTACCCAATTATACTACCCCGGAGGTCCTCCTTGCTCGGGTCCAAGCTGAACCGCTCGATGCCCTCCCACCACACCTTAGCAGCTGACTGCACGACTCCGACATCGACCGGGTAGGTGACATTGGCCGCGCCGAACTGGTACCGGCCGCCGTGAGGCACCCCAGCGTTGGCGAGCCCGTTGACAGCCTTGTACGGGACAGTCTGGACCGCATTGAGGTGAGGGCCCACCTTCAACAACGGCGCGTACGCCTTCTCGCCCTCCTCGGCGCTGCCGTTGTGGAAGACCTGCGCGACGATGACGCGCGCCCTGTCCGGGGGCGGCGAGTACCCAAACGCCAGCAACATGGCCTGGTTGCCGTCCTGCGCGGCCAGTACGCCATTGCACCCCTCCACCAACTCGGACAGCTGGTCCGGCGTGAATATCAGCACGCCCGCCCAGACGTCACCCTGCGGAAAGGCTCGCGACGTGAACCTCGTCACGACGCCGAAGCTCGTCCCCGCGCCGCGCAAGGCCCAGAAGAGGTCCGCGTTCTCCTTCTCCGATGCCGTCACGATGCTCCCGTCGGCAAGGACCACCTCTACCTCTAGCAGGACATCGATGGTGAGCCCGTGCTTCGGGCTGAGGAAGCCGAACCCGCCACCGAGGACAAGGCCGCCCACACCCGTGTGGTTGACGGTGCCGCCGGGCGTGGCGAGCCCGTGCTGCGCCGCCGCCTCGTCGACCTCGGACCAGAGGCACCCGCCGCCATAGGTGATAGTCTGCTTGTCAGCGTCGACGCTGATCTCGCGGATGAGGGACAGGTCGATGACCACCCCCTCCTCGCCCTTGGACGACTGACCGGACGTGGAGTGCCCGCCGCCGCAGACGGTGAAGGGGAGCGAGTGCTTGTTGGCGAAGAGGATGGCCGCGCTGACCTCTGCTGCCGACGTGGGCTTGATCACTGCCGCCTGTGTCGCACATTCAGTGTTCTGTGGCTAGGAGTAGCCGATGTGATTACTCACGGCTGGCTTGATGCAGCTCGCGCTCCAGCGCTTCAGGCTGTCGTCGTAGTCGGCATCGCCCGGCACGACAACCTTCCCGTTCTTGAGGTCCTGCTTCAACGAATCGAAAACGGATGCCATCATTTGTTCTTTTCTAGTCCATGCAAGTCATCAATCAGGATATGTAGTTACCCAGCTATCTCAGCGTCGACGACGACGAAGGATAACAATAAATGTCAGCCTCCGTCTCACAGGAGCGGGGTGATAAAGCACCCAATCCACACTAACAAGACCCAACGCCCAGGGCCCCATACCTCATTGGGTAAATGCGTGCACCCTGATCGACAGTCTGCTTCTAGGGCTTACACGATCATCCTCGACTGAGCTTTTGAATCCTGGCTGTTATTATGGGCACGCTACATTATTTTCACAATTCGCAGTCCCAATAATAGAGATTCCAAGCTTGCCCCCGGAGTCATCCCACGTAGGCGTGTCCAGGTATCAGAGACGGCTCCGGCTTTACAGTAGCGGCCGGCTATCGGGGCGCCGATGCTGCTTGGCGTACGGCGCCGTTCCAATCCGTCAATTTCTGCGGACTCCGTCCTGCCACCCGGCATCCAAGCACAAACCTATCCCGTCCTCCTTTGGTCGAAAACCACCTTTCTTTCCAGAAAAAAAAAATGCCTGCTATTGGATCAGCGCCCGACGCACCGTCGCCACTCAATCACTCGGATTCGGAGGAAGAGCTCGACCTCTTTGGCGATGATGCAGACTCTGCCTCGGCCGACTTCAAACAGCAACTCCGGGACCGCGCGGACCAAGCCCGAAGTGCAAAGCTTGCTGAGCTTCCACCGCCCTCGGAACGGACCTGTGCCCAAAACCGGGTGGCTTATATCCTCACACCAGAACAGCGGCTTCAGCCGACCATACTAGCAAACATATTCAGCGTCCAGGATTGCGAATTGGTACTCAACTCGGTTGCTGACTACGTCGATCGTCGAGGTGGGCTTCAGACTGACCGGCACGAGAAGTTCGCGACGACGGACGTGCCTGTGTCAGAGCTGATGCAGCAGTTCGACGATGCCGCTGCCCTTGAAAAGAAGACCGTCGGTGATGTGATCCAGGAATGGGTTTTGGGAAGAATTTTGACCCAGATGGCCAGCGCGACTGGGTTCAGACCCCAGGATCTTGGCCTGAAGGACTTGTTTGTTGTCTGCTACGCTGGGTCAGAGGAGTCGACTGCTAGAAAGCAGGCAGATGTGCCAGTATACCCTATTCCCTCGAAGCAGGCATCGCTTTCACTTCACAGCGATGGGTGCCTCTTGAGTTTCTCGCTCCTGCTCAATCATCATGACGCTTTCGAGGGCGGCGGCACGTTCTTCAGGGGAAGTGGGAAGACCTTTCGCGTGGAGCAGGGCGGGTTGCTCATGCATGACGCTGGACTGGAGCGTAAGTATTGCTCAAATTCGATACGGAACTACGAAATTTTCCTGGTTGGGAATTCTTACAATTGACAACGTTGAATACTGAACTTACACTCAATTAGATGCCGGCGCCAAAATCACCAGTGGTCAGAGGATCATTCTGGTTGGCTTTGTGGAGACTATTGACGTGCTGAAAAACAAGCAGCGCTGGGAAAAGCAAAGCAATCGCCAGCGACAGGAGAGGCGTATTCCAAATACATAATTCCAACAGCGTCTTCCTCTTCCTCTTTTCTACCCTCTGTTGTACAATACCTCTCCGGCCTCCACTCCTATATCCACTCAGAGATGCATTTCCAACTAGATCGGCTCCACCTCCGAAGAAGGTGTGAGGAGCTGTTGTTATGGGCGCGTAATATTGTCGATATTGAAAATTGCGTGACCAAATGTGCTGAAGCATAGCCACAGCCCATTTCGGGCCAGTCACGGACATGTAATCGGTGCAATACTCACATGCAATACGTTCTCCGGTTCAAGAGTCTCAATTTCGGTCAATGAACTGTGAGCCTTGAGGCCCCCCATAGTAATTCGAGACACCGCTGTCCGGCGCTTCTTGGCCTGCATTGCCCTGTACTGTGCTTAAGGCGCAGAAACTGCAACTACTGAATATCTTCATGTAATGGACTTTGCTCCTGATTTGCCAACCCCGCGCTTGGTACTGTACACCACAGACCGTGAACCAATCTAGTGTTTTGTATTGCCTTGACACGGAAATTTCTGACCTTCCTGGAAACTCTTCGTCCATGTGAACTATTCAATCTTGAAAGCTATCTCTTCTGCTTCACTAAGTTCCGTCTCCCCACACATTATTCCATGCACATAAGCCTCGTCCATCAGTTGATATCGTCCCTCTGTGGCATTTCTTCTTAGCAGAAACGGTGTTTTGAAGCCTTTGAACACACAGACAAGGTCACCCGTTCTAGCAAGACTGCTTCCAAGCCCCACCCTTCCCTGATGTGTGGAAAAGTAAGCTCTTCGTCTCAGATTCTTCTCTACCGCCTCGAAGACACACATCAAATTCACAATTGCTGTGCGATTCCTGCCACGTCTCCAGTACTCCAAAACGTCAGCCTTGCAAGGATATCGGTGCAGAAAGTGTCTTTTCCACGACTGATATGTCTCCATCGTCCAGGGCGGCATGCCCGGATGCGTGTTGGGCAACTCAGCTGTCAGTGTTGCGAAATGCGCCTTCAGCGCCGTCTCCTGGTCTCCATACGCGGATCAAGCAAGGGCGAGGCACTCCTCCTCAAACTTGAGAATGGCGTCCGACATCTCCTCGGGCATGGTGACATGAAACAAGGCCTCGAGGTTGTCGAATGCCCAATCAGGGTCAGAGTCCCGGATTTCCCTGGTATTTACCTCCCAGTCCGGGTCGATCGTTGTGGCCCATGGCATACAGCTGGGCCCAACGCTCTTGATTTCGTCAACAATGTATCCATGTAGAACTAATATTTGTCCACCGTCGGCTTCCAACATGCTGTGACGGACCTCAGCAGCAGTGCTCGCACAAAAGGCAGGGTTGTTCTCGAACCACTCCAGCGTCATGCTAGCAGCGAGGTTAGGCACCCAGGACGGACAACCAGGCACCGGGTCCGTTGCCAGGCAATGATACAAGATGGTCCCAGGTCCATAAACATCAATGCACGCCCGTGCAAACTGCTGAGAGACCTGCCCGAACGAGAGCGCGTAATCGACCGTCAATCGCGTCCGTATCTCCGCGGGCACGATGCCCAGAAGTCCAAAGATACGATCGCGAGGATCAGAGCACAGCTTCCAGCGCGAGATCCGGAGCCACGCCCAGAAGAAATCGGGGTCATCGTACCGCAGCACAACGTCGGGCCACATCTTTGCGTGCCTGATCAACGCGGCCAGGCGAAATGCCGCGTGGAAAGACACCGTCTTCGGCTCGCCTTCCTGCGTAGGTCCGTGTGGGAAGAGCACGTCGACGAAGTACAGTTTCAAGGCGATCTCTGCCACCTGGGATATAATTCCAAAGTCACAGCTCTTTGTGCCGACTCGCAGGCACAGGTCGGACGCCAGTATGGCTTCCCGCATCGTCCAAACGCGGTTGAACCAGGGCGCCAGAATCAAGGCGTCCATGCTGACCCACTGAGGGCCGGGAAGCTGTGACATGTCAAAGGGGGTGCGGGTCTGCACAGTGGAGAGTAAGAGGCACAGCAGGTCCCTGATTGTGGTGGCGCATTCGACGACCTGTTCCAGCAGATTGTTGCCGTCGCCAAGTGAGATCCAGACCTGCCTCGCTTGGGTGTAGATGCGGGACATTAGCTGCACCTGTATTGACTTTTCGGAGGTGTCTGACTGGTTGATACAAACTGCATCAATCCAGATGGGCAGTAGACCATCTTGGTCCCGTGCTGCGTGCCAAAACTTCAGCATGCTTAGGACACTGTCGGTGACGAGGATGTGTGACGAGCTGCCGCAGGCAATCCTATGGCGGGGCATCTGCCCTTCCCATGCATACGACAAAGCCACATATTCAGGATTGGAATTTAAATTGACGACCTCGATTGAAAGCTCAAGATAGTCGGAATCCTTAACGCGTAAGAGTCGGATTTGATAAGGATCGAGTGGCCCGTACTCATAGCTGCAACTCAGATCTTGATCCGTGACGGGGTCTTCCATGACTTCTTCTATCGTTGATACAACTTGACGGGTCGAGTTGAAGGTGAAAGAGAACCAAGTAAGATCTGCGTGACCTCGGTAAGAGGAGGATGCGTGCAGCTGAACAGGCTGTACCATTTGAGTACATGTGCCGCGCATTTATAGTTAGTATGCCCTCGGGGGCGTTTTCTTGGCAGCTGAATGTAAGGTGAGACAATTTTACATCCCATGATTATTTAATGAGCGGCAGCGGATGATTGGACACAAAAGCGAAAACGTCAAGCTCTGCATGGAGTCAATGAATGCACTCATACCGTGATACGATAGTTCAAAAGGAGTATGATTCCACCGTACTTCAGAATGAAAAGTTGGGCTGAACAAGATACTGTACCAGACTGAATGTATGCCACAGCACACACATCTCTGCGAGTCCACAGATCTTCCTATTTGATATCTAGGTACGTAAGTCCTGGCAGCCGGCTGAAGGGGAGCAGAGAGACCGTGACGTTTCACTGAAATGTCCCAACAAGTTAGGTAAGCATACATATTGAGAAAGTCACTGAGGTACTTTCAGATTTCGTATTCGCTTGGAAGTCTGTACACAACTGGTTGAGATCTATACAAGACGTCTCAAAACTCGTCCTGAGGAGATAGGAATGTATGTTGGTAGCTTGAGAATCGCAAAGAAACCCCACGAATCCCACACCATCCGTAAAGTGTTTTCAACGGATCACAATATCTCGTTTCGGGATTTGTGTTAGAAATTCATGGAAATCTGGCCAGTGACAGTCATCGACTATCTCGGCGGCAAACCAGGCTGTAGACATTCATCCTTGCCATACCTGCCCTCTCGTGCTCATCCGCATGCTGTGTCCTTGGTGACTGCAAGCTCTCACCCGATCTTGTATGCTTGCTGAAACGGTTGGGAACCAGAAAAAGACAGAGAGAAAAGCCGAAGGATGTTTTCAATGGGCCATCATCACGTTATTTTAATAGGGGTAGGCAGAATATCGGCGGGAATTCTTCCTCAGCCGCGGAAGACAAAATATCGGACACCCAAAAGCTAGGATGAATAAGCGGTAGGCTTTTACCATTCTCGTCGCGGAACCCTTCAAACCAGTTATGCGCAATGTCTATAATATGTATTTTCTTTGCGAAATATGTGATTGAAGAATAGTTGCAAGAGAAACGAAACGTCTATGAGAACTGCAGCTGTCCGGCTCAGGTCATGTGCTCCTGCGTGGTCCTTCAAAACCTCATGGCACGGTGACGGAGCTGTCTCCTGGCTGGGGAAGCAGCCGGAGCTGCGGTGGAGTTGGACATTGGGCACGAGCTGTACATGACACCACGGCCGTTGGTGCCAACATACACGACGTTGGCCTCGTTGGCAGAACCGACAAGAGCAGCACCGTCAATGGCACCAAAGCTGTAGGAGCCCTGGATGTCGACCCAGGTAGCGCCACCGTCGGCGCTGGCGTACAGCTTCTTGCCCTCGGCGCCGTTCCCGAAGACGTACAGGTTCCAGGCGGTGCCGTCGCCCTTGCCGACCGAGACGGCGTGGGCGTTGGAGGGGCTCGAAGACAGGGGGGAGAAGGTCTGTCCGAAGTCGGTGCTGTGCAAGATGCCGGCGTCGGTCGAGACCCAGATCTCACCGGCGACGGTGGGGTGAGCGGCGATGTGGCGGATCTCGGTGGCGTTGGCGAGCGGGGAGGACTCGGCGAAGGTCGCGGCGCCGTCGGTGGAGACGTAGAAGGTAGCCTTTGAGCCGGCGTAGAAGACGGTGTTGTTCTTCTTGTCGCTGGCAATGACGCTGCTGGCGGGCAGGGTGACGTTCTCGAGCTTGCCCTGGTCGCGAGAGGCGAGGACGCCCTCGTTGAGGGTGGACCAGAGGATCACGTCGCCATCGGCCGAGTAGGCAACGGTACCGTCGGCGGCAGTGGTCCCGGTTGCGTTGAGGACGGCCCATGTAGCACCGCCATCGCTGCTGAGAGCCAGCTGGGGAGAGCCGGTGACCTTGCCGATGCGGGCGACCTTGGTGACGTCGTTGCCGGCGAAGTCGACGGACACACTGCTCGCCCACCAGGGGTTGGTCCACGCGGTCTGGGGAGCCGTGCCGAGGTCTGCGACAGAGTCGTAGGTGAAGCCGTTGTTGTCGAGGGTAGCCATGAGCAGCTCAGAGCCACCTGGGGCAGAGGCCAGGCTGGAGATGGCCATCTCCTCGATACCGGATGCAAGACTCTCGATGGTTACAGTCTTGTTGTTGTCCCAGTTAGTCAAGTCGTGGCCGCCGTAGATGGTGACGCCGGTGCCATAGAGCCATCTGTCGCTGTCGTGGGGGTCAATCTCGAGGGACTCGATCATCCAGCCAAGCTTCTTGGTGTCGGTGTCGAGGAAGTTGGTCTTGATCCAGGGAGCCTATTTGTGGTGAGCCACAGAATCTTTCATCGTGAGGTTTTCAAACTTACGTTCTTCGCGCCGATGGTGTACTGAGGCGCAACGTTTCCATCGGCTCCCCAGTTCCAGATCTTCTTCCAGGTGGCGCCGGAATCAGTAGAGCGGAAGAGCTGAGCATCGGGGTACCAGCTGTTCAGGGTAGCGACCACGATGGTGCCGGGCTTCTGCGCATCGACGGCAAGACCACCTGTTTGAAATTGTCAGTCCAAGTCGCCCCATGAGAAATCCACAGCCAACTTACCGAAACCGTAGAAGAGATCGCTGCCCGATGTTGGGGTAATGTCAGTCCAGTTGCCGGAAGCGAGGTCATATCTGTAGACGCCACCCTGAGTACCATCGTACGGGCCAGTCCCATCGGAGTAGGTGAAGTAGATGACCTAGGCTCTTGTTAGCTACACAACGTACTCATGCAATCCAGGCGTGTATATATCCTCACCTTCTCGGCAACCGAGAGTCTGGCCTTGTGGGGGAAGAACTTGGCAGGCTGGTCGGCAACAGGGGTCCAGGTAGCACCAGCGTCGGTGCTAACGTAGACAGAAGCGGTGGTGTTGTCGGCGGTACCAACGAAAATGCGGGAAGTGGCGCCGTCGACAGCCTCAGAGGTCTCATCGAAGGTGACAAAGGTCAGACCCTGAAGGTCGCCGTTGTAGGCATCAGTCTCAGCACCGGGCCGGAAGGTACCGACCGCCTCAAAGGAAGAGACCTTGGAGAAGGTCGCGCCGCCATCGGTAGACTTCCACAGGCCGTTGCCGCTCCGGGCACCGAAATAGAGGATCTGGGAGTTCTTGGGGTCGACGGCAAGACGCTCGCCCGTGCCGCGACCGGGCATGTTTCCGCCGACCTTGAAGGGAAGCGTGGTGACCTCCCAGGTCTCGCCCTTGTCAGAGCTGCGGGCAAGGGTACCATTGTTGGGGTCCCTATGACGATCAGTAAGCTTGCCATACGCAACTTGCACCGGGAAAGTACAGTACCAGTCGTTTGTATACATGCCCGCCGCAATGTACACCTTGTTCGCATCAGAGGGGTCAAGGGCCAATGCGTCGATGCCCCATCTGTTCCAGTTGTCATCGTGGGCGAAGCCGTTCGCGTCGGTCACGGGAGTCCAGGAATCGTCGTCGTTGAGGCGGTACAGACCTCCGATGTCAGTGCGGGCGAAAGCAACACCCTGCTCGGTCGGATGAAACTGAATCGACGCGACGAAGCCGCCGCCGCCTCCGGTGTGGACGTTCTTCCAGTCGCACGCCGCGCGGACGGATGCCGCCGCCGCCAGGATGAGTCCGGCGCCTCTCATCTTGCGGGTTTTCTGTAGTCTGGCCTGGTCACTCGAGTCTCTAAAGAATGTGTGAAATCTTGAATGGACCAGCCAGGTTGAAGCGAATGTCGTCGATCGAAAAGCAGTGTCGATGAAAGCGAACGTCGGTCAAAGCGAAGGACTGGACTGAACAGAGGATGTGGAAGAAACAGCCTCGATTGTGGGATCTGTCTATTATTTACATACGGAGTATCCTCCACTCGCTCTCGGAGGCCATGCTCCTCCTGGTTAGTGATATCTCCGATAGAGTCAGAGGTGGACAATTCTATGTCAGTCACGCCTTCAGGAGAAGAAACATCTCGGATAGACTGACATGGTGCCCCAGAAAACCTTAATGTCGCAAAAGAGCCTGGTCAGTTTTCCGAGAGCCGAGGTGGGATTTTCGCGGGCCGCCCGCTGCAATCCATCAATTAGATGGGGCGCCAGCAGGCTGGGCGGGCCATCAGGCTACAAATGTCCACCAGTGGAAGGGGAGCTTGGCCAGGAAGAGATGTGATGCGGCGATTAGCCTATGTGGAGTGAAGTCATGCCAACCCGGAGAGCGGATAGAGTTGAAAAAATTAGCCAATTGCTCATATGTTTGTCCTGACTACTGTGTCAAATAAACATGAGCCCCCTGGAAACTGTGATTAAGGGGGGCTATGGGACGACTGAACAGAGTTAGCGAGTGCACATCCCTGCACCTTTGGGCTCCATCTTAAGAACGGAGCCAGTCATGCTTGGCGGCCAGAAAGGGCAGATACCTATTTCAGCTTGACGGCTACATGCACGACACGTTGTGATTAGAAGGGGGCTCACCGTTCAATGACTTGCATTATTGGCGGTTTGTTTCACTTTCACCGGGGCGAATGCATCGGCCTGCACAAGACCACAGTCTAAGTATGGCACCTCGTTTCCTGCCGAGTGTTGCTAAATCCGGTCGATTCGGCAATGCCGCCTACTCTACGATACCCGTGTAGGCACACATGGACCTTGGGAGTCAAAGCTTGAATCTTGGATCTTGGAGCCTTGCTGGATCCGTGCACCCTCAAGAGCTTTCCCAAGCTGCGTTTTTCTTTCTCTAACATAAGATCCATTTCCCAAACGGATCAGTCCATGAGTGATACACTCACCCCAGCGCAGCTATTGGCGAGCTGGTAGTCGGAAAAAGAAGGGGGGGGGTAGTGGAAACCCGATATACCGACTTGTACTATGAATTCGGAACCTTAGTCTAACGGTGCACCTGTATTTGATTCTGAACTTGCTTTTACCAATAGTACTCTTGGGTTCCTTCTACCCTAAGGTACTTTGTCTGCGCAGACGAGGCCGATTTCTGGTCAAAAGACCTGGTCTTTTTTTAGTTTTCTTTCTTTTTAAAAAAGACCTGTGGACTCGAACGTCGCCACTTACCTTAATCATGCATACTGCTTAAGAGGCATATGTGTACATATTAAAAACGAGACCACACTTACCTTAATCATGCTGCCGCGACGACTCCGCCGTCGTTTACCTCCCCAATGCCACGAAGTTTGAGTTGAAATGAGCAGAACAGAACGCACCTAGATTGTAACTAACTTTGTAGAAGCTGCGCTTGCGACAACAACGCCAACGAATACTGCTGTGGTAGACACCACTGGCCATTGGTAATGGACATTTACTTACCCTCAACCTTGTCCCCCATTAGAAAAGGACATGAAGTCCCTGTACAGCACAGCGGACAAGTTTTTGCGAGCTCCGTAGTACACCTCCTTAAACTTGTTCCACGGCTCACCCTTATTACGCGCAGTGCTTGTGACACATAAGAGTTGCGTATTTACTCGTGACGAATTATGTGTATAGAAAATTTACTCTATATTGAATCTCACAGCTGATTATTTCCTGGTATCTAGCTCAAGTCATCAGAGTGTCTTAAGTCAGTTGACCTTAGCATCGCTGTCCTTGTATGCCGCTAGTTTGAACAACCGCTTCGCATTCTCCCTGCCGATTTTGGCCCTGTCCGAAATGCTCATCTCAGCATTGTCAAACCACGTACAAGCCGGCTCAAACTTCTCGAAGGGATAGTCCACCGAGAACAAAATCCTGTCCGATCCAACCTCGTTCATACAGAAATTGAGCGTGGTAGAAGAAAAGTGGCCGCTTGTGGTGATCCAGATATTTTCGTTGAAGTATTCTCGGATCGTCTTTTGACAGCTCAGGCCGAGGGGCTTCTTGACATCTTCAAACCAGTGGTTGATTCTCCACAGGTCGAAGGGAATGTGCTCTCCCAGGTGACCCAATATGATCTGAAGCTTCGGGTGGCGGTCGAAAACTCCGTTCGTCACCATACCCAGGACGTGTAAAGACACTCCGTGCGCAAACGAGAGAGGTGGACCAACGAGCCATTGGCGGTCTTTCCAGAGTTTCTCGTACACGCTCCCTGTTGGGTTGCGAGGGTGGAGATAAAAGGGGACGTCGAGCTCGGTGACCGTCTGCCAGAAGACGTCCCACTCGGGCTTGTCGTAGAAGATCATATCGTCCCCGTCCTTTCCCGCGCGTTGGGTGTCGTTTACCAGCGCACCCTTGAAGCCGTATTGGGTGACACAACGGCGAAGCTCAGCAGCTGCCTCCTTGGGGTCATGCATTGAGAGAGTCCTTCACGAATTGTCAGTGAAACAGTGCAGTGGATATTATTCTAAGGATGCGCACTTACGTGAATGCACCCAGACGGTCCTCGTGCCCTTTGATTTGCCCGGCCACGTAGTCATTGATCTCGGAAGCCAGGGCTTGGGCCTCCTTAGGATCACTGACGTCTTGGACACCAGGGGCAGTGTAGGAAAGGATTGTGTACCCGACTCCATGCTTGTCTGCCTGCTTGATGCGAATGTCTGTGAGATCCATAATCTCCTGCAGGTGACGGTCTGGCTGAGGGCTGAAGAGACCAGCCCACCACCGGGCCTTCTCAGAGAAGCGGGGGAGGTCAAAAGCCTCTTCGAGAATTACCTTGCCGTGCATTGTGATTCAATGAGGTGTAATATGTTTAGGTGTGGGTTAGGTGTACTATTCTTGAAATAGTGTTGGGGTCAGGCTTTTGGTTTTGCTCTGCCACAGCACTTGACTTTAAATATGCGATGTATCTAAATCTTCCTCATCTCCGAGTCGCGAACCCGCGAGAGTCTCCTCTCTGAAACTTGGTCAAACATACAATGGTCTGCGTGCCATCGTTTGGCTACGATTTGGCCTCCAGTACATGCACAATCCCCTAACCGCCCGATCTGGGCGGTAGCGGCCCGCGGTCTTCGTGTGGAGATGAGAACAGCGGGAGCTCAGAAATCCGGGGTAAAATGGCGGGGGCCCTCTCCCTCACCCGCTCACCCCCTGGTCCGAAGCGGCACAACCCCTACCGTGCGGAGAGGACATACCCGACGCCATCGAAGTGAGACTCAACCCGTAGCGAATGGCATGCCACTAATTCTCACAATCCGGGGTAGTTGTACGCGCGAAAGCCCGAGGCCCTTGTTGGTGAACGACAGTTCCCTGTAAGTGGGTTGTTGGACTTGCTAAACTTCAATACGCCTGCTTGGTCATCTCTCGATCTCCTCTCATCTGTTCTATACCAACAGTATTGCTCAGGTGATATCACATCACTACCTGATTGATCAACTCCCTTGTGTTTCTTCCTCGGACTTTGTCATCATCCATATTTCCCCAATGAATCTGTTCCTGACAAAGTCCTAGGCTGGTAACTACAAGCTCACTCCATTGATTACGCAAACTTTCGACAAGAAGACCAAATACTTGAAGACGGACTCGGTCTTTGCTGTCAAAGATGATCTTGTGGTTGATTTCAAAATCCTGAATGGGAGCTCGAAGGCTACGTTGGAGTTCGGATATGGTATTCGTCTTGCCGCTGTGGAATCGCAAGCGGGAAATGAGATAATCCTGTTATTATGGTTGCTCATTCTTACATCGCCGGGAATATTCGTTGTGTGTGTCGCCTTCAGCCCGTCTTAGCGGACTATTAGATTGAAACTTTCTAGAGCGATATATTGGCCTCACCGCTGTTGATGCAAGATCATTGGCCGAATTTCTCAGTGTTACCATGTCCTCTCATGTGTTTCTCATAAATCACTCGCAGAATGTCTGTGGTGTCATGAGGCAAGCGAGCTCGGGCTAGACTATGCAGCGGAGACGTGGCTTTGCAACCCTCGAAGTTGATCGACTGTCTTAATCTTCATATCGAGATCCGATTACCTATGTCCTAGGCCAACACCAGGCCCTGTAAACATACGTTCGCTAAGGATATTTAAAGCGTGAAGAAGAAAACTACACAATAAAAATACTGAGGTTTCACACATATTCAAGCCTTGGCCGGATGGCTATCCACCCATTCATCCAACATGCCTGCAAAATCAGGAGGTGTGTACGGCTCAACCAACTCCTTAATCCATGAAGTTTTCCGATTCGTCCTTAGCCCCATGTCTTTCATCAGCATATTGGCATAAGGCAGTCCTTCGAATACGAAGTCCGGCAGACTTGCCCCGTACCCGCAGGGGTACCGCCACTTGCCCCATTGAGTGTGCAGCATGATTTCCTGCGTGACCTCATCTGGCGTCTTCGCGATTCTGTCAAGTTTACCGTCGAGAAACGCTGCGATCCAAGCCGCCTGGACCGTGGCGCAGACAGCTGTGCTGACTGTCGAGACCATGCCGGCGAAGGCGAGGTTCCTTGACTCGAGCATTGTTGAGGGTACGATAAAGCGGTAATACCGTAAAGGATCAGCTTCCTTCGGCTGAAAGCGCAGCTGGGGTTGGTCCTGTAGGCGTGGGAACATCGTTAGGACATCGCTGTCGGCTTTGGCGTTCAGCTTGAGCCTATCCGCCTCAGCAAGGGCTTGTGGCAGACCGAGACCAACGCTGTCGAGGCCGGTGAACTTGATGGATGATTCCTTCCTCCAGCCCGTGGAGCATACCATTCCGTCTGTCTCCAGAACTTCTCCAGAGGACAGCACCACCTTGCCTGGCTCAAGATGGTCGATGTTATCAATGTGTACCCGAATCTTGCCGTCTTTCACCAGGTCAAATAGGGGAGTGTCATAGTTCAGAATGCTCAGCCCGCTCCCGATCCAAAACGCCGAGTTCCACGGCTTCAGCTTGGCCAGTTCGGGATGTGAACCATAGCGGATGGCACCTAACACGTCTCCCTGCAAGACTTTCCAGAAGCAGTCTACCAAGAGCCTGCCGACTCTCGTCCCGTGCAGGAAACTCGTGATCCCGGCGTGACCGCCCTCTGCGCCCCATGGACACGGGCTGAACCACGTCAGACATCGCGTGTTGAGCAGCGTGTCCAGCCTGCGCTTCAGCGGCGTGACGAGCCGCGGTGCGATCCACACCGGCCCATGCCCATTCGGCCGAATAACTAGGTCCACCGTTGCGCCGCCCTGTACAAGCGCGTAGGCTACGTCGTACGCGGACTTTGCGCCGCCGACGACAACGGCTCTCTCGGCAGACTTGAATTCTGAAGCGCGGCGGCAGAAGTCTTTGGCGTGGAAAAGCGGTCTGTCGAAGGCCTCGGCCCCAGCGTACTGGGGAAAGTTGGGCGTGGAGGTGAGGCCGGTGGCAAGAATGAGCTTGTTGGTGGTGATTTGGCGCTGGGTGTTCTCAGGGACAGTGGTGGTGACCGTGAGTCTCCAACCCGTGATATCACCGGATTCAGACCCAGAGGAGCGCATGGCCTCGACGTTGTCGACCTTGGTGTGGAATTGAATGCGCTTCAGCACACCATACTTCTTCGCGAAGTCCGTCAGGTAGCGGTGGAGCACGGCGCCGGGGATGTGGCCGCCCTCTTTGACGCCATAGACGTCTTCGGACATGGGGAAATCAGGATACTCGTATGATCCCACCATGTTGTTAGACTTGAGTCCAGGGTAGAGGCGGGCTTCTGACCAGGTGCCTCCACAGCTCTCGGCTGACTCCAGCACGGCGATGCGCTCATGCGAATGAGTCTCTATGTAGGCCCTGGCAGCTGCCAAGCCGAACCAGCCTGTGAGATTCTGTTAGCATCATGGCAAGCATTATGGAGAACGAAACTACATACCGGCTCCCACTACCACCATATCATAATCAGAAGTCCACTCGGCCATGCTGAGATTTGCAGGCGACGAGACCCAATTTGATATGTTGTCTAAGGATAGAAGAAGTCTTGTAATGATTTTGCTTGATTAACGATAAGAGCAGCGATGTTGTTCGAAGAGAAATCACGGATGCTGTTCTAGTCCCTCTTTGTCGCCTTTATGGTTGACACTGTCCTCAATCCGGCTGGCGGCTACTGCGCCGCTGAACATCATTATCTGGCCCATAACCGACGTGGCTATCTTGCAACATGGGACCAAGATGATAATCAATGCTGGTGATGGGCGTCCACGCAACCTCTAGTGCGCCCCTAAATTAGAGTTCGCCTTATCTCTCCGGCGCTGCGGTGTAGTCGCGGGTCTCGACTGGCGGCCTGAAGGGAAGGATCCCGGGCTAGCTGATTGCGGGGTGCATGGAGTGTCGAGATAAACGAAGGTCGATCGTTGGGGCGTCTCTATCTCGTCGGCTACTGCACCTGGGAGCACCAAGCATATCCCTGCGCACTAGTACGTAGTGGCGGATAGAGGTCAGACAGGGGCTGCCTATGC
Source organism: Diaporthe sp. P3_1W (assembly GCA_037177825.1). Classification (NCBI taxonomy): domain Eukaryota; kingdom Fungi; phylum Ascomycota; class Sordariomycetes; order Diaporthales; family Diaporthaceae; genus Diaporthe; species Diaporthe sp. P3_1W. The sequence goes on from JBAFXB010000008.1 coordinate 760,765, forward strand.
CACATGGGGAGAAAGATACCCTTTTGGGTGTATAGCGGAGCTTCGCCGTCCTCGCGATGCTCTTTCTTCATGATGTGGCTGCCGCCGTGGGGGTCAGTATCAGTTGGTAAGACTGCGCCCTATGCCGCGACACTAGAGCACAGGCTACCAGTAGGTCAGAATTATCCAGAACACTTCTAGAGAATAGAGTGTCGCCTGTATAGCTGTGCCGTCATACTTGACTCACTTTAGTAACACATACCATGTTCCTCGTAATCTGGTCGCTACTAGCAAAGAAGCAGCCCAAGAAGACCGTTATGGTAAAAAGTGTTGCGGCGCAAGAATATTTGATGATTCGGGATGGAGGAAGAGACTTGAGATGGTGTGTTTCTTTCGCATTTAAGGTTTCCGATGCGATCGCTCATGTTCGTGGCACCTAAGTTTGACAACAACGCACAACTCCCGATTAGTACCTCAAAGTAGTGGTTGAAAGAGAAAAAAAAGACTGACTACACAAGACACCATGGCCAGTCTCGGTCATCAACACTTAAGCCAAACAGGTGAGTTTGCTTCTTGCGAAGTAACTTAGATTTCTCACTTCCGTGCGGATTCCTATTGTCGCGAACAGCACATTCATACATTGCCATCTCAGTCTCAACCTCCAATTCCCGACACCACTGGCATGTCATGAATTGCACTTCAAGAACACAGACTGAGGATGACTTATCTTCTGCCCAGTTGTATGATACGACAACGCCAAGCATTTCTTCATGGTAATAGAGGGTGCCAGCCATATTTTTTACTGTACTGTTTCGAAGAACAAATATTGGCTTATATACTAAACTCTTCATCACAGTTGACGCGGTTTAAATCATATTCCCTATTTTGAAGCACTTCAAGTTTCACGAGAGGCATAGTCGTAGATCAAGACAAGTATTTCCGTACTAAAGGCTCAAAGCAAAGGCTAATAATCGTTTAACTAGGCAAGCCGGCTGGGAATCCGCGCCCTCAGCACTTCAGTGATAACCCTTCTTGTGATCCAGGCATGTCCAGAGGAGGAATAATAGTGTTCCTGGGTGACATTGCCGCCATAATGCTGTCAATTCGGAGGCTGACAGGCTTCGCATGGAATAGGGGCGTTCTGCTCCTGTTCGGCGAGTGTTTCTTGCCATCCGCAAGCTCCCCACACACCATTGGCATCTGCGCATTTCTCTCTGCCCACACCAGAGTACATGAAATGGCCGCAACGCCCATACGTGGTGACTACCCAGATCCAGCACATCGTTGCTAAGAATGAAATAGTTAACACTCTGTTCAAACCAGGCTATGATGCGTTTGGAAGAAAGACACTATTGGAATGTGCTGGGATCGGGTAGTGCTGACTGAGATGCTTTTGTCTGTGTTTCCTGATTGTTTGGTAGATGGGGTTCTTGAGTTCTGATTCGTGTTTGCAAAGTTTCTGAAGGCGCTGTCGGTGTCTTATGCAGTTGTCTTTTCAAGAATGTCTTGTTTTGTGTTGCTCTGGATTCCCTTGTTGCTGGAGAAGGCAAGGAAAAGAAGAAGGGCTTCCGAGTCGAATCAAATGCGTAATTTATATAACGTCGGAGAGTATGAATCACCACGCCCTCTTCAAAGACATTATTGAGACTCACTAGATGCCTCGATCAGACTAACCGTCTAAGATCACGGTGACAAGTGCCAACTGCTGAATAGAGTATCATGAACTCAACAGACAGAATGCTGCTAGCCTTACTCATTGGTTTGACTGGGACAACACAATAATGTTACTCCTTGAGCCAAAGGAAGGAGCTTCGGCAATAGGATGTGATTTACGTTTTCCGGTGAGTGGAAATATCAGGCTCATAACTTGTGCCTAGTTGCCCACTTGAAGACACGTTGATCAGAAGTCTTTTCCATGTGGTATTGTAAGTTATAAGCCGCTGGGCTGGGCTAACGACCTGCGTCGAACGTATGAAAGGTTGGCACGGAATATCCCGTGCTACTACGCTTCACACTCGTGGTTTACCACATGCGCCTAGTACAACTCAATGTTGCTGTATAATAAAAGTGTCTGTGACAAGCGAACGGGGTACTTGAATCAAAGGGAGCCGTGACTATCTTTCGCACAGTGACATGGCAGACTCTGATCGGGCAGAGGGGCAAAGAACCAACGATAGGCACATGCATCAGAGTAGCTTTCTCCCTCACTCATGGCTTACCAGAAGAGCTGACTTGTATGTCTTCTTTAGTCGGGTTTATAAGGAATTTTCTTTGAGCGGCATTAAAGCTATAACCAAGGATGAGCTCTCGACTTGTTGTCACGACAAGCTTCGAATAAACTCCTTCCCGCAAAACCCTGCGCATCTTTCCATCAGCACCGTGACTTTTCTGGTACTTATAACTGTGTCATCATCCTTTTTGGAATCAATTTGAGATTCATGTTTGCATTACCCTGGGAGATGACTTGAAAACGGAGAAGAGAAGTCTCTGTCAGATCCCCTGGTCGTCCAGAAGGTCTCCGGGAGGACTTCATGGATTCTGGACTGGAAATGTTGATCTGCCTTTGTCTCCGCAGCGAGAACAGCTCCTAGAGATTCGGCTTATGTGTCGTCTATGCGAACTTCACAGGTCACTCCGCCAATGCCGCATTCAATGGAGCTACATTTGGCTCTGGGGGTGATTCAACCAAGAGCCCCGGAAAGCGGTATCCCGTGCCAGCAATTCCGGTAGTGGACCGGGTATCTTTGTCCCTGGAGAGTGGGAATATAGCCCGTGACAATCTCAATTTGGTCTCACTACTTGAAGTTCTGTCACGTGGCTGAAGGTTGAACATAATTGTTGATAACGGGACCTTGTCTAAATGGTCTAAATGGTCCGTATATCTATGTATCCATGCTGACCGACTCGCCCTTCACGCCAAGCGTCGAATTAAAAGAATAATGCCCACATCCCCTCAAAGCCTGATCCTCTTCATCAAAAATAGCCGAACAAACGCTATCAGGCGATATACAACGCCAAGAGCAACTAATACATCAATATTCTGCTATGTTAAATCCAGGTTATAACCCATGGCCACAGCCACCGTCTTCATCTAGTATAAATATCTAAATGACTCAATGAGCTTACCAACACATAGTTTGCTAAGTTGCACGTCGAGCAATATATTGCCACAGCCAGATTGTATTCCACTTTAAGATTGGCGCAACATCACAGAAGATGCCGAAAACAAGGGACGCAATGATTGCTAGCAAAGACGCATCCTTTCACTTTACGATCATCGAAATAACGTCTGCTATGCTAAAAATATACCAGAAGGATCCCATTCTGACTAGGAACGCAATTCCCCGAGGGATAATAAGCTTAGCTAGCATAAGTGTAATGGCCGAAAAGTGCATACATGCGACCAATATCCAAGACAATATGCATAGCACCTTAGCTAAAAGTATGCCGACTGCGAGTAACCAGCCTCGGCCTCGCAGCAATGGAGCAGCATTTCCTCGCTGAAGACACTCCCGGCGCCGCAGAGATAAGCCCAATGGCGACGCCTATGAACAGAGAAGTAGGTATTGTAGAGATTGAACGATTCCCTTCCCGTGTAGTCAGTTTTTCTGACCTGTTTTTTAAGACCATCCTTGAGGATTTGAGAAGTTTCACTGGTCAAGTAGAGTTTCATTCAGACTCGGCCATAGGCTTGGTAATCCGGCATATGGAACCCGCAATCTCATGTATTCTCAGAAATAATCGGCAATTATCTAGGTGACTGTGTCATCTGTATTATGTGCCGGACCAGACACTGGGGTAAACTCAAAAGTCTGCCCTGGCAGATTCATGCCTGGGAGTATTTTGAATACTGAGCTGGGAATAGCCTTTGAAGCATCACTGATGGATGTACAAGCTTGAGTATGTAATAAGCATAATATCCTACTCGTAGCTTATGACCCCATCGATGGTCCCAGCATGCAATCCGCCCGTGATCTGAATGTCCGCCGCCGTCGTGTGCCTACTCGCATCGCTCAAAAGATATACCACTGCTCCCGTGAGATCATTCTGCGTGCTGAGTCTTTGCAGCGGCGGAGCCAACCACATCTGATCACCTTCTCTCTTGCTCTTCATATCCCGCACATTCCTCGTCATCTCACTATCCACGAAGCCGGGTGAGATAGTGTTCACACGGATGTTATGTGGGGCAAGCTCGACGGCCAGCGCTTTAGAGAGCATCAGGATGCCACCCTTGCTCGCGTTGTATGCTGCCATGCGACTGGTTGCTTGTCAGAATGATACATCATCTCTTCGTGAAAGAAAATATATATCAAGACACGGGCTTCATGAGATTGTCTCTGACGGTTTGACGCATCATGACAGTCCAGGACCACTTAGAAAGAAGGACTTTTGCCCCGGTGCCAGAAACAGAGTAATAACATTTTCCGCTGAGAGACTTACTAGCCGGGGAGCGCAATGTGGCTTGACTGCGAGGCGATGAGGACGATGCTGCCGCCTTTTCCTTGCGACAAAAATTGTTTTGTAGCCAGTTGAGCCGCGAAAAACGTGCCCCTGACCTGGTCTTGGGTTAGCGAAGATTCGGTCAAGGTAACGATGGAGACACCCACATTGATCTCCTGTATTCTGGTAAATTCCTCCCACGTCTGCTCAATGAACGGCTTGTCAATAGCAATGCCTGCCGCAGGTACCAGTCCATCTATAGTGCCCAGCTCTTGGACAGCTCTGGCGAAAGAAGCGTTGAGACTCTCTTGTTTTGTGACGTCCGTCTGTATGTAGACTGCTTTTGTGCCAAACTTTTGGCTGAGGCTGTTCCATTCTTTTTCATCGACTGGCTTGTCCTGAATGTCCATTACGGCCACATTTCCCCCCATTTCAGATATGGCTCGCGTGACCGCGAAGCCAATCCCTTGCGCGCCCCCGGTCACAACGTAATTGCGCCCACGCAGTTCGAACATGGGACGAACATCTTCTATGGGATAAGACATTTCCACAAATTGTTTTCCGGTGTCCAAATGGAGGGGTGGTAGTTTCTTAACGTTGAAGCGGGGTTTCTTGATGGCGCCTGGTGTTACTCAGTAGACGATGATGAACATCAAATACTTGAATTCTCAAGAGAACCTGAAGGGAGGGGGTTGACTTTCTTGCCTGACGCCAGGGATGGCATCGGCGGGTAATGCACTCATAGCTCAAACCATATCGGGGATGGGGACGCTTAGCACATTGCCGCCAACGCCAACGCCGGAACGCCCGTATCTCCTAGCCCGTCTCCGCACAAGATGACTTGCTTATTGCAGATAAGCGTTCGGACCATTGCCGACTTCGTCATAGACGGCAGAGCCTATAGGGGAAGCAATATTCAACAACAAGAATACAAAATATCAAACAAGTTTGCATGTAAGAATCAATACCCAGAAACACTCACTGCCTTCCACCAATACTTATCGAAATACCCGGAAAAGTTGCCTCGCCATGTTCAACAACATCAGCAAGCCCGCTCCTCCACTGCCGAGCCCGGAGCCCACAGAGGTCATGCCCGGCGTGTGTCTCCTCCGGCCTCTGAGTCGCCTCGGCACTGGTCCCGGGATGATCATCCTAACCCATGACTACAAGGACTCGTTGACCATCAAAGAAGGCGTGCCATCACCGTTGATCAAATGGGCAGAGGAAGGGTATGCTGTCATTGAGGTTCAGGCCGCAGCACTCAGCACTGGCAAGGCAGATATTATCAAATCTGCCCTTGAGGCCCTCAGAGATTGCGAAAAATGCGAGCCAAAGGACAAGGTTGGGCTGATTGGTCAGTATTCTTCCAAACAATATTGTGGACAACGTTCGCCAGTCTGACAAAGCATACAAAGCCTATGAGCCTGAACTGTGGAATACAGTGGCATCAACACTTTCAAATCATCCTTACATCGTTGCCGCCGCCGTATATGCAGATGCACCTGGTGAAGCTTCATCCAGGTCGCTTGCTGGTGTCTCGATTCCAGTAATTCACCACCTCGCGGGCAAAGGCCCGGTAGTCCCGCCAAAGTCGAACGGGTTGAAGCAATACTTTTACCCTAATGCCGATTCCTATAAATTTGCTACCCCTTTCCAAGCCTCTTTCCACTACAATACCGAGAGTATCTCTCATACTCGAAACCTTACCCTATTGAAGGAGAAGATGGGCGGCCCATACTTTGACCTGGAGACTATCTGGGAAGAGCATACTTATTATGAGTTCGCGGATCGATCCATGGAACATACTATGAGTACTATGGTCCAAGAGCCGTACGTGAATCACGTACCTACAGTAAGTTGATACGCTGGGGCCAAGATAGAAAGATATTGGCGGGAGAGAACTAATCCGGAACCTCAGATGACCGGCGGCATTGGCCGCAAAGCCCTCTCTCATTTTTATCAACACAACTTCATCTTCAACAATTCTGCAGACACCGAGTTAGAATTGATTAGTCGAACCAGAGGCATTGACCGCATCATTGATGAGTTCATTTTCAAGTTCACCCACGATCAAATGATTGACTGGATGTAAGTTGACCTGTTTTTTTCTTTTGGTTACCAACATGCCCTACTTCAAGCCCAAATCCTGAACTGACTTCTTTGCAGGCTACCTGGCATACCTCCCACGAACAAAAAGGTTGAAATTCCGTTCACGGCCGTGGTGAATATTCGTGGTGATCGACTATATCATGAACACATAGGTTGGGACCAGAGCAGCGTCTTGCGACAGCTTGGCCTCTTGCCCGAATACCTTCCTTTCCCATATCCCCTACCAGAGGGAATGGCGGCAGCTGCAGGCAAGAGTTTTGAGTATCGCCTGCCGGTAGCAGGTATTGAGACCGCTCACAAGATGAGGGAAAGAAATGCAGGCCCGTCGAACGAAATGTTCAAGTTCAAGGTTCGCGAGGTGTGATTTGTCAAGAGTCTACCCTTCATGTATAATATCATCATATACTCGCGCTGCTCAAGTATCACAGTGACCAAGTAAAGGGACCTAGTCATGAATTAAATAGGCTCGAAGAGAATGCTTGCCGAAGAAAGTCTTAACGTCGACTTCAAGATTAATCTGATCCTCAGGCATGTGATGACCGACTGGCTAGCTAAATAGGTACATATTTCATACAGCAGCGTTCCCCTGATTGCCTACTTGCTGTAAAGGATCATCAAAGCTCATCGTGTACCCGTCCCAAAGAATTCGTAGCATGAGCTCATTGTCTGCCGGAGAGGACCACTGGTCTGGGAGGAACTCCGACATGGTAATTGAGCTGAGGCTGTCACTTCCGTCCCAGAGACCTGCCTCACCGGCAGGATTGTCGTCCACGTTGAAGTCCGGCGTTGGGAGCTGCGAAATACCCGTGCCTCCTCCGAGAGGAATTTGTGACTGGCCCTGCCCCGTATCACCAAAATTTGCGCTCCTGTCGTATCCGTCGAAGACTCCAGTGTCCTGTTTCTGTGCACTCGCAGCAGACGCAAAATCATACGACAATATTTGCTCGACATAAGGAACTCCCGACCCGTTGCGTTCTCGCCGCATTTGTCGTTTATAGTTGTCGATGGCGTCGGAAAATGCACACAGTATCCTGTGGTACTGCCGTGCCTGCGCGCTGAGACGACCAATGATAGAGAGGACGTGCTGGGACCCACGGAACGCCTCTCGGGCCTCAGTATCAGAGGAATCATCCACTAATAGGGCGAACCCTAACACCAGGCCTGCTGCGAATATCCATGCTTTGATAATACACATGTTGCCCATGAAGACTCCCGCATCGACGGCTTCCCGACACATCTGAGCCATGTAGGTTGCAGCTCCGATGCAGGAACGAGAGAGGTCGGCCACAGCGTCCGCTGCCTTGTTCTCTTTCTGATTGTTCTGACGTTGTCCGTCCCTTGCTTTGGATGCGTGGCCATGCAACTGGGGCATGACATGCTGGATAAGGAATTGCCTTGTGACGAGTATGATACCAAAATAGTACGTGCCTGCGACATGGACATTCGCAATCATCTTTTCTCGATAACCTGGATCATCCTGCAAAGGTTTGTCTCCTTTCTGCGGCCGTTGGCGAAGGGATACGGGTAGTACTTGGCTCCACTCCTGTAAGAGCTGAAGGAAGTGCTCAGCTGAGGAAGACTCCAGTACTCCGTCATCAGCGAATTTGCCAACCACGGTCTCAAGAATTGAACATGATTCGTAAGTGGCTCTGAGCGCCAGGGCTCGATGACAACTGGTGTTGTTTTCCTGCTCGATATCACCAGAAGTTACATCTACAGACCTCAGGGATGAAGCACTTCCTCGTCTTCCTAAAATTGAAGAGCATATGATGTCGAAAACTCTGATACTCTTGGCTACTCTGAGTCTGAGATTGGGAAGGTTAGATCTATTTCAAAGACTGAGAGAGGATTTAAGCAGAAAGTGACTGACCTGGAATCCTGTTCAGCTTTCGAGGTGTGTTTGTGTTTGGCCGCAGCATGAAGCCCGAGGATATCGGCGGACTTTGCTGCAACACCAAGGTACATGAAAGCCGAGTTTCGACGACAGGCCCCGAACATATAAAATGCGAGCAGAATAAATGCCCTTGCCAGATTTATAGTTGGATCTTCCAGCATTTTCTCGAAGGCAATCAGTCTGCCCTGATTGAAATACTTAGAAGCAAGGACGAGGTCATCCCTCGAGCCTCCCCTGACCTGACACCCGATTGCGAGCATGAGGTACAGCGAAGCAATAGCTGCCCTGTCTATTGGCCGTGAAGCTGGTGATTTGTTGGCGTTTTGTTCCTCTGTGGCCAAGCTTATAAGCTCGGTGAGCTCATCTTGGGTGTACAGGTCCAGAAACCCACTCGACTGCAAGTCTCTTAGTTGACAAATCATTGTTCGACGGAGCACATGGGCACATGACCTACGGCATCCAAAAAGCAATGAATGAGATCATTCTTCTCGGGTTCACCCAAGCCATCGTAGAAAGTCCCACCATCGACATCCGATTCAGTCATCTCAAACCAATTATGACTATGCTGACGGTCCGTGAAACCGGATGGTCCAACATAATGTTTCAGTGTCTTTTGCAAAAATCGTAAGAATGAGAGTGCCGCTGTGTTACCGACGAAGACTAGTTTACCAAGAAAGTCAATTTGGGATTTGCGTAGTAGGGCCAGTGTATAGTAGGTAGGGCAATTGAAGGTAGCGGGCTTTGTATAAATCTCAAATCTAGGGATTGCTTAATACCTTTGTCACCACTCGAACTAGACAGCATCAAAGGCCGCTGCTGGTTCGTTCTTTCAACAGAGTCTCTTGAGTCCGGAACGTAGTCGGTTTCACTGTCTGCATCTTCGTCTATTACCTCGTCGCCTTCCGCGTCCTGAGACCCAAGAGATTGGTCGCCAAACTGAGCTCTTGACCGCTGAGATGGTGTGGTGACTACTGGTCTGAAATCCGCTGGAGAGGCATCGGTGGCAACAGCAATGGAGTTTGCCCGGGACGACTTGGCTTCGGAGCGCCGACTGTTCCTGTCCCTGGCCGTCGGCGTGTATGTGCACGTGTCCTGGGTCCCTTTCTTGACACATAATCGACAGGGCTCATTAGCGTCACACCTCTTCTTCGAGGCCTTGCAGGCATCACAGGCTCTAGCCGAGCGCTGTCTGTCCTGCGGCTTGACCTTTGGTCGTGGCATGGCTGGAGTCAGTGACGCGATCGCGACATGCGGCGGAACGGAGGTCGCGGAGGCTTGCCGGCGAAGAGGGACCCACAGGCGAACAGGCCGAAGCGGAGCCGGGCTTGAGTGGACTCTCGGTAGGCGCCTCGTACGATATACGGCATGAAAACGTAAGGTTACCGCGGCGGAAATGTGTCGTTTCTTTCCCTTCAATAGTCGGCTAATGTTGTTGAAATAAAGCGGGACGCGTATCCTAGGGACCAGGGGCTTCAGCCGAAGCGGAGCGGGAAGAGATAAGCTCGCCCGTTGCCGACTCCTGCGGCAATTCTCCTTCTCCAAGTTAGTTGCGGGAGCATATATCTAGCTAGTTACTTGAGTGCATTATCCGCAGGGCTGAAACCCCTAAGCGGTAGGCTAGTTTTCGAGTAACCGCACCAGCAGGGCGGAGGTATTGATCGGCGAACTAAGAACATCCGAAAGATAGAAGCAGCACCATGTCGTTATCCGCATTGAGAGGGTTGGGATACTTTGGACGTTGTTATAATGGAAACCGAAATCATCACGACAGTCGAATATTTTTGGCATAGATTGACACGGCCCACGTTGAATCTGGCAGCCCCTGATCACAACCCTACCTTCAAGTCTTGCCACACAGCAGTGTCTCGTTAGCATCCACTTACTTTCTACCGTTTGCAACTATACGAACCAAGTCACTACGAAACATGGGTTCTCACTCCGACCCTGCGTGGCGCCACCTCAATGTGGGTGTTGTCGGCGGCGGTATCGGTGGCATGTCTGTCGCTATTGCTCTTCGTCGTGCTGGCCACAGTGTGACCATCTACGAGAGAAATGACTTCGTTGGAGAGGTCGGAGCATCAGTTTCCTGCGCTGCCAACGGAGCACGTTGGCTCCATGAGTGGGATGTCGACGTCGAGAAAGGCGACCCCGTTGTTCTGAAGAAACTCATCAACAGGAGCTGGAAGACGGGTGAGCCGGTCAGCGTCTATAACCTGGATGACTATAAGGAGAGATGGGGATACCATTATTACATGTTCCACCGTCAATACATGCATCAGATATTGAAGAATTGCGCCCTGCAGGAGGAGGGAGAAGGAGAGCCGGCCAAGTTGTGTGTGAACCACAAGGCAAGTCAAAGAAACATTTTTCTGATTATGAGGCTGGGGCTGATTTGAAAATCTAGTGCGAGAATATTGACCCCAAAGCTGGTCTGGTCACCTTTACGAACGGCCATACAGCTCGACACGACCTCATCATTGGCGCCGACGGAATAGGTTCGGTGGTGCGCAGGCTTATTGGCCTCACTCCAGATAAAAAGCCGGCAGACTCTTCCTGTCTCCATGCCAACGTCCGGACAGAAGACGCTGTTCGCCTAGGCCTCGTTGACTATTCAAAGAATGCTGCACTAGAGTACTGGGGTGGTCAAGAGGGAAAGTGGGACAAGATTGTGCTTAGCCCATGCAACGGTGGCAAGTTGTTGTCCTACTACTGCTTCTTCCCACGTGAAGCTGGCGACTACACGAACCAGAGCTGGGGCGGAGAGGATAGGCCAGTTGAAGAGCTGCTAGCTCCGTATCCGCAGCTAGACAAGCAAGTCAGGGATCACCTCGCCATTGGCACCGAGATTCAGCCGTGGCGGTTGTGGGTACAGTGAGTATTCGATCTCCAGAGCGCTGTAAGTTCATATGCTAATTCGTCAACATTTAGCCAACCATATCCTTACATCGTCAAGGATACAACATGCTTGATCGGTGATGCAGCCCACCCGGTGCGCTTCAACCTAATCATCCTGACATGCTTTCGGACGCTGAGCTGACTTCACTATCAAGATGTTCCCTCATCAGAGCCAAGGTGCCTGTATGGCAATCGAAGATGCTGCAGCGCTAGGCATATTGTTCAGCAAGCCCTACTTCAGCGGCGACGTCACTGAGGCCCTGGAGGTGTATCAGAAAGTCCGACTACCCCGAGCTACCAAGGTCCAAGCCTCTGCAGCAAAAGCTGCAATCAATATCAACGAAAGAATCGGTACGTCAGAGGCTTCTCAACATTTGGAAGCTCCTATTGCTTTAGACTGACAAGGACTCAGGATTCTCCAGTAACACCAATTTCAAGGGGTACAAGGTTGCAGATGAGAAGCAAAAGTTAACGATCGAAGAGATGAATGCGTAAGTCTTAGGTGCCACGCTGAAGTGTCATTGACATGTAGAAAGGCTGCTGACTTCCCGCTGTAGATATGATATGTACAAGGATATAGAAGAGAGTTTGGCCGAACAAAGGCACATATCATACACTGACAATTACATCAAAGGGCTGCCAATCGGTTTGGAGATGTCAAACGGTGTCACAGTAGGGAAGGAGTGAGAACGACGGAAGGGATCCAAAGGACAAACCAGATGTATTTCGGCCTATGGAGATACGTTGGGCGTGTTTCAGTATTAGCTAGGTAGTTTTGGCTTCTAAGAAGCCCATCCGAGTCCCGTCCCTTCGCGACGTAATGAATAAGACAATGTACTAGTCACCATCCACCTAACTTCGTCTTACTCGTTGCTTGCTATCCACTATGTCTTCAAGGTCACATAAACCATAGCAACCTCCTGAACAGACCCATGAAACTTGCGTCTAACCTCCTCGTCCTCATCCTCACTACAGTGGAACCTAGCCACGACCTCGCCCCGAAACGGCTCGGGCGGGTGACTCCACACACGACACACGGCATCGTGGAGACACTGGATCTGGATGCCCCGTAACCCCGCCGCCGCCGCCTCGCGCATCATGTGCCGTGCGAGGATCCCCATAAACCCCTTACCCTCCTCGCCTGCCCTCGTCGCCGTCGAGTTCCGGAACAGCACCTGACGTGGTCCGGTGGCCTCCCAGCTCCCAGGATCCCGCTTGTCGCGCTGCTTCAGGATCTTGCTGCGCTCGCCAAGAAGCGGCATCACCTCGAGCATCGGGCTGAGCCGTGTCACGTCGAGGGTGTCGTGGCTGTCGTAGGCCATCGCTACGGATACAAGCGGGAAGTCCATCTGTTCGAGTAGCTTCTCCTTGTCGGCGGTGCGGTCGTCCAGGTCCCAGTGTAGCTTCCCTCCCAACGCGGCCGAGTCCTGACGCTTGAAGGTATATTCCTTGTCGAATATGCCGAGGGAGTGGCCTGAGTTGATCGCGTGGTCGATCAGATAGGTGCCCAGTCTGAACAGCTTATAGCACAGTCCTGTTTTGTCCTCGGGGTATACCTTGGACCAAACTGGCGAGGCGAATGCGGTGCTGTGCATCACGACCGCGTTGGCCCAATCTGAATGCTCTGGTCCAAGGGTGCGGATCTCGTAGCGGGCTGGAAGACTAGGTTCGACTGCCATGTTGTATTTGGATGCACTGGCTCAGTGTCTCATGAACCGAGTCGATGGTTCGCAAGACATGGACGCTGGCCCGAGGGTTCATTGTCGGTAATACGTACTTAGGTATGCGTTGCCCCGTGATTTATCCTCCGCGTGATGCTGCCGCTTTAGCCGACTAGACAGATACCTACGTAAGCCCTCACCGTCACGTCGGGCAATCTGCAGCATGCAGTAAGCAGCGGATTACTACCATAGCTGGGTCCCCTGACCTTGCTGTCCGCCAGCATCTGCAGCGTACATATCTGGACTTAATGGAAAGCTGTTGCACAAAGAAACCGAGCTAGGACGTCAAACCAAGATGACAGACAGGTGATGACTGAATAAAATCTACGAACACTATACAAAGTCTACAATACCTGCTTGTTGACTGTAGCACTGTCAATTGTATCGGCCTCCATGATAGGACCACAAGAAGTCTTATTGGTCGCGGCGCCGCTGAAGACGTGATTTCACAGTTTTATTTTGTCAATATATCAAGATATGAACAAGACGTGCAACTTGATCACTATTTTGGCCCATTCTTCCAGCGCACTAAGCCACAGTCGGGAAACTTTCGCCACAGAATGGCGTTGAGTTCATGCAAGGGCCGCTGCTCCATCGCAGAGTGAGCGCAGTGATCTGTGTGATCCCACTGTGATAGGTACGAGTCGAGTGTATTAAGGCCTCTCCTGGCCACGGCAGTGAAAAGCCGGCGATTCATCTCGGCGCAGTGGCGCTGGTGGTCTGCGAGTTGAGAGTAGGGGTTAGAACACACATTCAGGCATCGAAATGTCCGCAAGGGCTGAACTTACATTCCCACTCAACGAGTACATATTCGTGCTCTCCCTTGGCTACCTCATCCCAGCTGACCTCCTCCGTTCGATTCGGCTGCATCCAGAACCTCCAGTTCGTGTACTTCTTGAAGTTCTCCTCTGTCTCTTCGTCGTAGCACTCCTCAGGAAGCCATGCACCGTACAGCATGCCATAACGACAGCCACGGGCTCTCGCTTCAGCCGCACTGTGGCCACAGGGATTGATTTGCGAAAATTCTGCGTTAGGATCCTTGTAGACAGCGGGTATGACCCCCTCAAAGCCGTACCGGACGTGTGTACTGTCCGTCTGGCACGAGCTGTCGCTATGACCTCCGTGACTGTGCTGCCCGGTCATGCCGCCGCTTGTCATGTTGGCACGAGAACCACCCCAAAGAGCAAATCCAAACCAGTTCAGCAGGAAGGCTACCAAGCCGGCGTGTAGTATCAAGACAAACAACAAGAGGGTTGACTTCAGGACGAAGTGCAAGCGCCTCTGGGCGGGCCGCCTTCTTTCAAATCCACGGATCTTTTCATCATGAGATAATAATGACCGAGACCCATCATCAGCACTAAAAGACCTCCGACCCACTGGTGAGTACTCATCTCTGCTCGCCATCTTTTGTGAATCTTGGGCGAGAGATGGATAGGTGTCAAAGTGTAGTAGAGGAAAAGACAAGCACGGAGGAAATGAAAAAGAAAAGGCAAGATGCAGTCGGATGGTGGGAAAAGGACCGTGTCTGGACTAAGAAGACCTTCAAACATAGACACCCAATGATATTATATCAACATCTACCGGGGAAGCTACACCGAGGTTGTAGGCGCGAGACTGACATGGGTATCTTTCTTCCCCACGGGGTTTTGAAAGGATTCAAAAGGACTCCGCATGTGCATTAGTGATTCCTCGGGGAACCAGGTCACGGACAGAAAACAATCCCAATTGGCTCTACGTTTCGACCGGATGCGAGACACGCGGGGAAGTGGATTCATGAGCATGGTCACGGTAGGCTCGGATACGTCGATTACGAATTAGGTAGTGACAGGTCTTGCGCTGACAGGTTCAAAGATTCGAATCCACAGGCTGTTGGCCAAGACATGTAAGCAGTAGCAATTATCTAGTCACTATTGTGTGACGAGGCCTAGCGCAAGATCCCATCACACAAACACCATCGTGTGCGATTCTGGAGGATGAAGATCAAGCGGTGTACTGGTTCATTGACCTATCGCACACCCGCTTGTCTCACCATGAGTTGATAGTCGGCACGGAGGTGACGAGTTGTGCATATTCAGTCAGCTGATGGTCGTGGAGGGTGAAGCATTGAATCCTTCGGGGACTGACATATGTGGTTAGCAAGAGCTCCACCACATTGCGTTTCAAGAGGAGAACACAACTTCGCAAGCGATAATTCGTTGATGTCGAGTCACTTGATACACGAAAGAGCGAACACCTCAATCCTCCGAGACACAGGGAGTAAGCGCTACACCTCCCGGTTGCAGCTATCGTGGTACAGGCATGGCGCGGATGTTTCGGACGGGCAACTGCCGATGGATTCGTAGGAATACTGCGCGCCAAGCGAATGCTGCAAGACCAAGGAATGCAGAAGTCAACGGTGATTGCTTGAGATGCTGTCAGTGGACATGAGGGTGCTATAGCGCTTCCTTGCAGGCAGGTATGGGGGTCGGGTTCCGAGAAGCCGTATGTAGGGGTCGTGACAATTTCCATAACGTGATTGCAGTGGGTGGTCCCGGTCTTGTAGACTTTAAAGAAGACGCCGTGTTTCATGGTATCCCGTGAACTCTGTTTTCGCGGCGTTTCAAACACGAATCGCCTACAATTATTCACTTGACAGAAGATCCAAGCCTACTCTCTTCATCATGAAGACTTCTCTCACTTCATTTGTGGCCACTCTTTTGATCGCAACTGCGGTAGCTCTTCCCGTTGCTAAGGATGAAGTAGAGCCCTTCGCTGGCATTAGGCGTGAGGAAGTCGAGCCTTTTGCTGGCATCAAGCGAGAGGACGAGGTTGAGCCCTTCGCAGGGATCAAGCGTGACGACGAAGTCGAACCTTTCGCCGGCATCAAGCGCGATGACGAGGTTGAACCCTTTGCTGGCATCAAGCGTGATGACGAGGTCGAGCCGTTCGCGGGCATCAAGCGTGATGATGAGGTCGAGCCGTTCGCGGGCATAAAGCGTGACGATGATGTCGAGCCCTTTGCTGGAATTAAGCGTGAGGAAGTTGAGCCCTTTGCGGGCATCTAGCTCCAGTAAGCAAAGCAGAGTCCTTGGAACAACATTCCAAATCCACCCTATATCCACACTCTCTCGGACATTTACGTTCCGAACTAACTCTTCAAAGTAAGATATAGGAGCCGACGATCATCTCCACGACTCAGACTTTCATTCAAACCAGAGTCATTCATAGGGTGTGTGTCTGTGAGACCTTTGGGATGGTGGAGGCCGTTCGCCTTAGCAACATGCAAGACTTGCACCAGCTGTGAATGGAGTCATGACGGAAGGGTCAGGATCCAAGAACATCAGTCTTTTTCCTAACCACACACTCGCTTCATGTCAATCTAGTTCCCATTTGATGAGAAGCTGGCGCTGTATTCAACCTGAATTTGACATTCTGTTTTCAGCCCCGCCTGCTCACATTGTTGCCAGCATTGTCCCCCCCCCCCCTGAGGCAATATAGATTGCACCTGGTCAAGTTACGTTTTCAGAATATTCATGCAATCTCCCGTGATATGGTAAAGGGAGACATCAATCCTCACTAAGATAGGCGCACAAGGTTTTCAATTTGCTGAGATCAAATATGAAGGCCATGGCCCAAGGATATATAGTTGCACACTTTCTCAGTTTTCGTAAATAAATATATAGACGACATTTCCAACTAACTACTCACATTCAGTTGTAAATAATTCCACCATCAACAATCTGTGTCTGCCCAGTAACAAAGTCGCTATCACTGCTGCACAGGAAGCTCACCAGCTTCGCAACATCCCCCGGCACACTCACCCTCCCCAGCGCCGTCAGCTCCGAGACGTACTTGTCCATCATCGCCCCCTTCTTGACCTCCTTACCGCTCTTCTTCGCCAGTCCCTCGTCGATGAGCTCCCACATACCCGTCCCCACGATGCCCGGCGCGTACGCGTTGACGGTAATGTTGTGCTCGGCCAGCTCCATCGCGTAGGCCTGCGTCAGTCCTCGCACCGCCCACTTCGATGCGCTGTAGTGTGAGAGCAGGGCGAAGGGCTTGAAGCCTACGATCGAGGACGCCCCAATCAGCTTCCCTGGTGCGTCGGGCTTGCATGTCCCCTGGGAGATCATCTGCTTGGCGGCTTCGGCGTAGCAGTTTTGTACGCCATGGACGTTGACAGCGAACATACGCGAGAAGTCCTCCTCCGTAAGGTCTAGCAGGGCCTTAACCTGGGCTATGCCGGCGTTGGCGATCCTGAGCTCGAGCATTAGCTGATATAATTCCGGACGGGGTCTGGGCTTGAGCCACTCGCATTGTGTGCAAAGGACCCAGCTCTTTGACGCTCTTCTGTATCATGTCCTTGACATCCGACCTCTTCGTGACATCGCCAACGGCAGTGCATGCCTTCCCGCCCATGGATTCTATCTCCTTGACGACCTCGTCGCAGCCTTTCTCGAGGGCAGGGATGTCATTGATACACACATTGTACCCGTCATAGGCAAGCCGGAGGGCGATTGATTTGCCAATGCCCCTGGCTGAACCGGTTACGATGACACTCTTGCCGTCCACCTTCTTTCGGAGCAACTCGGCCGGTGCAGCTTTGCTGGCGAACCCAAGGCGTGATGTCTGTCCCAGAAGCTGAGGCTTAATAGCCCTCGTGATCGGCGCTGATTTCTTGAGGGTATTCATGGTGATTAGCAACGTGACGGTCAGTATATTTGGCTCTCGCCCTTGAAGCCGTGGATATCGGATCGCCAAAAGCGCATCTTATAGCAAAGTCATTGCTCTGCCCCGCATCGTGAACGTGCCACCCTGTCCCCCTCACCACTTCCATTTGCCAATGTTTCGTCGGGATACTCAGATAGGCCTTGTCATACGACGTAGGATCTCCCCCCGCATGAACTTGCGGGGACGCTAACTGCATCCATGAACACATGTCTCATTTGTGGATCTACTTCAGGTCTGCTTCTCTTTTAACCATGATCTTTCAAGGCCATTTTGCCTGATCCGGCGACCAACAACACTGGTGACTAAGTGTACTACGTGTTGTCCTGGTAGCCCTTAAGGATCGAGCGGCCTCGTCGAAAAAAAGTACATCT
Organism: Diaporthe sp. P3_1W; assembly: GCA_037177825.1. Lineage (NCBI taxonomy): Eukaryota > Fungi > Ascomycota > Sordariomycetes > Diaporthales > Diaporthaceae > Diaporthe > Diaporthe sp. P3_1W. The sequence goes on from JBAFXB010000008.1 coordinate 778,884, forward strand.
CGTTCGACCATGCATATCAGGCCACGACAGCCGTTTCGAACCTAGAATATCAAATTAGTAGTTTTGGGAACTAATCGAATACACTCATGGCCCGATGGGACAAGAACACTTACCTACTTAGGTATCAGGAAATAATCATTGGAGTCAAGAAAGTTCATCACATCCTTCAAAACTAGTTGCGTAGGAGCGCAACTAACACCAGTAATGAATTTGCGAACGTTACCATCGTCCTCTAATATCATCTAAGTTGAGACAATGACATTGAAGCGGGGACTGCTCGAATTTACAGAATGATGACTGTACGAATCTATCCCGAAGTCTTCCCAGGCTAATATGCTGTCAGATCAAACGGACCTTGCAATATTCCCAATCCTTGAGCATATGCATGTTACTCCACTCGCTGGCTGATCTGTCAATCCGTTCGAAAACCTCGCTGGCTTTACTTGGGGAATACCAGGCGACCCCCAGCCTGCGGAAGCAACCGACATCATTAAAGCTACCGACCCTCTCTACCACTAGAGCGTGATGGATGATGTTGGGAACTTGGTGGTCGTCCCATTTGTGAGTGACTGTTGCCACCTGCAGAAGATATAAACTCTCATCGACATAGTGTATCCCAGTTTGTTGAGGAGATTGATCAAGTATTCCAAACCAGGGCGTCTGCTCGCGACTGCGGTCTGTGCCTAGTCCAACAAAGGTATTGTGATACTCGTTCTGAAGATCCGTATGGAACTTTGAAGCCTTCCAGGATGGGTTGATATAGGCACGCTTGAGCGGACTTCTCGCGATAATCCACCCTGTCTGGATCTGAGAGCATGAATCAGGTGAGTCGTACAAACACTTGGCCGTGATTATCTCCATCTCCTTAATCTCCTTGAAGCCTTCATTCTTTTTGAATATGTCGAATAGGAGCCACTCGAGGCGGAACAAGCTCACCGGTCCGTCCAACGCAGCCCAGCTCCACGACGGGGCTCGATACGCCGCAGGCGATTGCATGTAGTCGACGCCAGACCGCCTCCACAATAACCCCAGCGGGAGCTGCGAAGTAGGATATTTCTTGCCTTCGAAGGGATAGATGCCTTTGTAGTACCATAGACCGGCAAGGTACTTGGCTCGTAGCGCCTTGGTGTGGTTGTGTTCCATGAACTTGGCTGCCAGTCCTGCTATCGCAGGCATCTTGTCCGTCTCACGACTGAGGGTCCTAGACGTGAAGTCCTCCACAAGGCGAGCCCAGTGCGTGTCAAGAGTGCTGCCACGGATATCCGGGTCGAGGCGAGCCATCCTGGCGAATACATGAGAAGCCAAACCATCTCCGATACTATCAGAATCATCGGCAGCGCTCAGAGGTGTTCGTAAGGTTAATGAGCTTTCAGCGTAATATGTTTGGTAGCAGTCCCACATCCTCTCGTTTCCGCAATGCAATACCCTAGGAGACAGGAGCCATTCTTGCAAAGTCCACCCTCGTGTCATCCAAGGTGAATCTCGTTTACCGATTGAAAATGTCGGTTGAGGTTTGCCATTCGAGTCTAAAGTCATTCTTCGAACAGTGACAGCTCCAGAGACATCGTTTCCATGCCGACGATGCTCCCATATTATCTCAGGCAGAGATGGGCCTTCTGACTGCATGTTATTGAGGTTGTTGAAGCTCTCGTCGCATTGGCTATTCTGGGGCGTGGATATCGTCAGCGCCGATCGGCCGTAGATAGCAGCCATCTCGGCCGCTTCGTGATGCCAATATTCCGAGTCATCCTGGACAATGCATAGTGAGTCCACCCAGAGGTATGGAATTTCTAGCGCTTGGCACAGTTTGATGGCGTCCTGAATCGTTGCTGGCAAGACTGAAATTAGGATTCCCTCCAAGTGTTCTGGGAGCGTGGATTTTGTCGTTGTTCTTTGAGAGCAATTTCCCCAGCAATATGAAAGAGCAGCATAAATCCCACTTCCCCCTCGAGTTTCGCGAAGCTTGACTGCATGAGGGCTCGTCCCAGTAAAGACGTCGATGACACGACTGGGAAGAGGCTGCGGACCTCTCGTTCCACGACATTTTGGATGCTGAGCTAAGCATCTATCACGCCAGCCACGAATACGATTCAAAAGCTTGTTTGTGAACAGCGTCGGAGAGATCTTCCATGCGATCGTTAGGGGATCCAACGGGTCATCTGAGTATTGGGCGCATTAGCAACACCACTGCCATAGAAACTAGGTCCTTCATACCAACACTAGTGGCAAGCTCGAAAGGTTGCCCTGCCATAAACGGCGTTCGGATATCTTTGACATCCAAGGCGGGGAATGGGTACAGAACCACGGCGCGCAAGTTGCAGGGAAGAAGGTCGGAATAAGTGGTGCCAATCAGAATCACTCGCCCAATCCCACACAACTTGGCCAGAAGATGTAGCGCTTCTATATGTGTGTCGCGAACGAAGGTGGTCGGTAAATCGTATGCCATTGATGATGACAGTCTTTGCCCGTATCTTTCAAGCAGCCGTCTTTTGCTGAGCAGCCCCTTTCCCGTCGGGATACCAAGCTGACAGTCTTGAACTATGTCGCCATTTAGCGTTGATTCGTGCCGCGCATCGTCGCTATTTACAACCGTTGACAGAATGAACTCGCACATTCTGCATCCATTGAGGGCGCTGGCTTTCACCGAATGCAGGTCACTGCGATGGATGTATATCCCCAGACCGCTCCTTGCATCTGATTTCGCGCTGAAAAACCAGCGCACATCGCTTGTACCAATTTGTTCACATACTTTGCAGAGCCGTGATGTCTTCTTTTTGGACGTGTCGTCGAGGTGTTGAACTGCATGGCCGGCCATGCTTATGCTTCAGCACTCGATTGCAGGAAGTGACAAGCAAGAAATGCAACAAGTAGAATGCAGGTAGAAAACGTCCGAGATTGTAGAAAGACATCTACCTCTGGGCCTCACTTGATTTGCGGGCGGATGTGAACGGCGGCTGGACTACTTTCTTTAGAAACAGTATCACAGCCAGGGCCGAAATTCAAAGACGCCAGAATTTGTTGTGGGTTTGGCCGTAAGCACTCCGCCAGTCATGGCAGATAGGTTGCTAAGGTTGCCTGCTTTGCTGAGGCTCAAAGCGGGGCAACTTTTTCTGCCAATCAACCCACAGGTGTGGTCCACCATGCATGCGTGTCAGCCAGGCTTCCATCTATGTCAAATAGTCCAAATCATCAAATTTCTTTAGCTTGCAACCTGGACTATAACTGCGGCCTAGCAATGCTTACGTCTTCAATCTCGAAGATCGGGTTCGTAGCACCTCAGTCAGTTCTCAAAATGCATACAAATAGAATGAACCAGAATTTCGGCTCCAGAGTGTTACTGTGAATATGCTAGAGGACGGGAATTTTCAGCAAACGTGGATCGTATATGGGTTATAATTGTCCCGTTTTGATATCAACACAACAGTAAATTGATACGCAACCGGCAATTAATTGCCCTCAATCATAGTTTGCTGTCCCTCCACACCGGCTTTCGTTTCTCCACAAAGCTCATGACGCCCTCTCTCATGTTATCCGCAGCGTCCATCCGCCCAAACATACCCCGTTCCAAGAGCTCCGTGCCCATCTCCGGACCAACTTCCCAGCCAAACTTCAGTCCCTCGCGACTCACAATCACCGAGTCAGGGCTGTTGTCAGCAATCTCCTCGGCGATCTTGACTGCTTCTTTGACCACATCGTCATGCTTGACGACCTTGTTCACTACACCCCACTCATACATCCTCTGCGCCGAGTACATCCCACCAACAAGGGCCATCTCGGCAGCTCTCTGCTTGCCGAGAGTCTTCTGGATCCGGGGCAGCGCGCCAGCCAGCGCGACCACGCCCCGCTTGACCTCGGGCAGCCCAAATTTGGCGTCCTCGCTCGCAACTATCAAGTCACAGTTCACCGCGATCTCCATGCCGCCGCCGAGACACAGCCCATTCACGGCCGCGAGGACGGGCTTCTTGCCCGTGCGGTTGCTCAGGCCTCCGAACCCGGACGAGGTCCACCTGTCCTTGGCCCGGCCGGAAGCCTCAGGCTGCTCGGCGGCTTGCTGACCACTGGCCGCGGCAGCAGCCGCGGCATTGCGCCCGTTCCACTCCTTGAGGTCCGCGCCGGCGCAGAATGCACGCCCCGTGCCGGTCAGGATGGCGCAGCGGAGGGTGGGCTGGAAGTCGTACCAGCGCCAGAGGGCGTCGAAGAGGCTATGGTTGGTGGAGGGGATGGCGTTCAGGGCCTTGGGCCGGTTGAGGGTCACGAGGAGCACATGGGGCGCTGGGAATGAGGTGACCGCGTCCGGGACGGACGGGGGAGGTGAGGTCAGGCCTTTAGGGAGAGATGACATGGCTGCTGTAAGGTTGATACCGACGTGATCAGGGGCCTCGGCTGGTCGTTGACTTGGATGTGTTTTTGGATGGAAAAGACTTCGGCCTGCTGACAACAGCAATGAAGTTGTGGTTTACGATTGCACCCCTTAGAAACAGGGCTCAATGTGGAAGTCTGAGATCAAATGGTCAAGTAAAAGGTTGGTCGAATGCCAAACAGAGCTGGATGTAGTGGGCTGTCTGGGACCAAAACAGTGTGGAGTACGAATTGGGTGAGACGAGATGCCTCGGCTCGTCGGCGCTGTTGGGATGCGGAGAACCCCTGTGTTGATCTGCCTCCATTCCCTGTGCCTGTCAGATGAGTAATCAGTGGTCTTCTTTTCCAACGTCGACTGCCGAAGATAGAACAACGTCAAGACAGTTTCGGCTTGCGCATCTTGGCTATGTTTTTCCTCGCCAACAAACAGACCTGAAAGCCTCACGAGCAGCAGTCATGACTTCCACCGAGTCTTGTACCCTTGAAGCTGCTTCATGCAAGGGTTGTTCCCTGCCGACAAGGGAGTCCTCTCTAATTGGAGCCAACACTTTCAGCCGGCATGTCAGACGCAACATACATCTTCCAGGCCACCAGGATAGCAAAAACAGAAAGACCAGGCCTCTTATTGTTCCGCCATTCAAATATTGCCCAAATGTCTCTATTCGTAGATGGGGAATCGAGTCGGAGTCCATGCAGGGTTGCCTCAGTTTAGAGAGTCTCGTTCATCAATGGACTCGAGGGCTTTGGCTAGACAAACAGACCATTGTCGCTTGCTGTGTCGTGTCTAGCTCTGATACTCAGTGCCTTTATCTGATTTATGTCTGAGAATACGATTGCGACAATGATTTGTGACATCTCAACACTAGAAATGGATTTCCCATGGAGCTATCGCCATAAATAAGTCGAGCCATTCAAGAGAATGGCCACCGGATCACCATTCACACTTGGCCACTCACCGCGAAATTTCGATCTACATCCATATTCTGCAATATCTTCGGTGTCAAAAATGTTTAACCAGGCCCCAAAATTCGATCTCTACGAGTTTCTGAAGCCGTACGTTCCGGTGATACTCGTGGTGGTTCTTCTATGTCGTTTCTATATCAGTTTCGAGAAGCAACACGGGACCCAAGTACCAAATTATGTAAAGCGGCGCAAGAGGGAATACATCTTCGAAGAAGAAGTTACTTCCAAGAAGAATTAGAAATCTGGTGGCAAGACCCGCCGCGAGGGCTCGTGGCATCACCCTCGCAACAGTCCCCGCACTCCTCTAGTCTTGGTTGCCAACAACTTGTTTCGCGACCTAGGAGAGCTCTCGCTGGATCGGTATCACGTCGCTGCATCACAATGGAAAAGTCATTACTTCACCTCGGGCCATGGGGATCGAAGTCAATGAACGACTAAAATTATCGTTTTCTGTCTCGGTCCCAAGCACGGTTTCTTCTTAAGGATAATATGGAATCGAACATGGGAAATATAGAAGAAGTTTGCGTGATTGAAGAAAATTGTCAGATGTACTAGACAGGACCCAAACTGAATAATAAAAATATGAGATTGGTGGTTGGGAATCAGACGTCGGGAGAAACCCAGGTTAGAAACCGCATGCATGTCGGAAATACGACAGCGGGGAATCAGGATATTTTGACTTGCCATTCTTTCAGTCATCGGCCTCCAGTGCCTTTCAATCACCTTCCAACTTCTCAAAGCCTGATATCGCAAAAGCTGTCACATACACTCCAGGCTACCAAGCCTCTGAAAAGACACTTCAAGTTGAAAAGTTATGAGAAATATTGGCTTATAATTCAATTCGGCCAATTATAAGAGTAATTATGAACTATTGAAATCTGAAGATGTAATACTCAGCCAAAATGTTTGAACTCGCATGACTATCGAGTACACCAGCGTTATCCCCGAAAACAGATACAATTTTGCTACCTCTAACTAGGTAATCCTACATCGAAAAACTGCTGCTGGAGGTGAACTTAGGATCTGTCTCGACTATGGAAGTGTTTTGTTGACCAGCATACTTTACAAACCAAATTGATCAATCCACTGTGCCGCGCCAGATTCTGTCTCACAAAGTGTTCTATACTGGTGCATCCATGTCACCCGCTAGTGAGTACCATACAGCGTTGTCAGTCAATCTTGGATTCAACTTGTGTATGTGCACGATTCAGCTGAGATAACCATCACTCTTCTGGTGTAGGGAACCATCTTTAGTTTTTCAACTTCGCAACCGCCGGGGAACTAATTCTACTTTCTGGATGAGTACTGGCAGGACCTGATAAAAATACAGCGCCTCGATGCACCCCACTCTGTGCTGTAACACAAAGCTGCAGTTTCATGAACCACAAGCCAGTAGGAAGTCACCAATATTCGAGCTAAAGCCGCTTAAGTCTTCCGTTCGAGGCTGTGCTGGATCAGCGTTGTGGGAGAATGTGTGAGGGGTTTTGTTGGACCCGATCGACTGATCCTTGGTTTTTACTTCCTTTCTCATCCCCGCCACAATGAAACAACACCTCACAATCTCAATACCATCCAACACACAAATAATTCAGTGCGGCATCCAGTTGTGCGCTATCATCTGCGTGTAGCGAACTCTAGCAACCGATTCGAAAGCTTGGCCACTGACCCCCATCGACCAACGTGAAGGCATATTTCCGTATCATGGCGCAGTCCTACAAGTACAACCGTATAGATCTAGCCACAGACGCCATAAGACTTGTCCGAATACTCAAGGGAGACGAGGACCAGCTTCTCGAATGTGAGATCTTCGAGACCTACCTGCACCAAGTCGAGGGGTCCCCTACGAAGCATTGTCATATGCTTGGGGAACAAGGAGATCAGCGGACATGATCTTTCTTGATGGGTACCCGTTCGGAGTGACACAGAACCTTTACGAAGCTCTTACACACTTGCGACGACCGAATGAGGACCGTATTTTGTGGATCGATGCAATTTGTATCGACCAAAGTCACAACGCCGTAAGTGAATAGACGGAGATGAACGCGCAATGGGAAAGAAAGCCTCATGCCTAATTTCGTTCGAAATATAATAGCCCAGTCTGAAGTCTCTTCTAAACCCTCCCGCATGCTTATACTGGAATCTTCCCACGCTCGCTGAATAAAGCTGACTTACAGGGCTGTGTAGGAACGAGGTCACCAGGTCCGTCAGATGCGGCTTATATACCGGAATGCTCAAAGGGTCATAGTGTGGTTAGGAACCAGCAACTGCCATATCGATTGCCTTTTTGACTGGATGGCCGCTCTCGACAATCAAGTACTGGCGGTAGCGCGTCCGCATACAACCAGCACCTGGGAGATTCAGTGGTCGCGGCTTCTCCAGCACAAACGTAGGCAATTTCCGCCCGATAACATCAGGAGAGCGCTAAACGGCTTGCTGCAACAAGAATGGTTTTCTAGGATATGGGTGGTCCAGGAGGCAGCAGTTGCAAAGTCTGTCATGATAACTTGCGGTCGAAGAGAAGTCAACTCTCGCACCTTTGTTTTCATGCCTTCTCTTCTCAACATCGACTGCGGCGAAGGTACGAGATCCCGCTTGCACATATTACCTGGGTTGCTGCGAGCAGATTGTTCTAATATGGAGCTCCTTACACTCCTCCGGAAGTTCGGAAGAAGCAAAGCTACTGAACCTCGCGACATCATTTACGCACTTCTTGGGCTTTCTGTAGACGCCTATTCGTCTGAAGACTTGCAACCTAATTACCAAATCAGCCTAGAGGAGACGATACAGCAGTCCGTGGCCTTCCTAATAGGACTACCGAAGGAGACTCCTATTCACGCATTACCAAAGTGGGACATCGAGAAGTTCTTAAATTGTCTACACAACTTACCTTTTCACGTGTTCAAATGGGCTACAGATCAAGCGCAGGATGCGTTGCTGTATGATGTCCTCATTTCTCAGCAAGAAGTTGATGATACTCAGTGCATAAGGAAGTACGTGCGATATGCAGGACGTCGCGGGCCACCCATCTCAATTGCAATCCAAAGGGAGAACTTCGCTCTATTCAGCCTCGTCTTGCAATCCTCGTATGCGGAGGTTCAGACGCCAGACTCCAGTGGTAATACTCCACTGTCGATCGCCGTGGGACAGGGCAATCTAGTCGCTGCGATATTGATCTTGCAAGACAGGCAATCTTGCATCCATCACAAAGATTCTTGTGGCTGCTCGCCAAGATCGCTCGCTGAAAAGCAAGAAGGCTCAACGCTAGTGGAATTGTTGCTCAGGAGCCCGGACTTCGACAGATCTGCAGGAGACCTCGGTGGTAACACACCGCTGCTGACGGCAGTCGGACGGGGAGATTTGGCTGCAGTGCAATCGATCTTGAATCACTCTGCGTCTACAACAAATACTTTTGACTCGAACGGGGACACGCCGCTGAATATAGCAGCCCGAAATGGAAACGAGAAAATTGTCGATCTCCTTCTAGAAAATTCGGCTACCAAGGTCGTGCATCACAGGGGCTCTAATGGGTTGACCCCATTTGAAAGCGCACTTGTCGGTGGCTTTTCAGGGATCATTAAGAAACTTTCAGTCTATCACAATGCGGTCCGCGACTTTATCAGTTCAAATCAATTTGATTTCCTCCAAAAGATCCTGGACGTGTCGCCACACCTAGCAGGCAACGACTGGGGCTGGTTTAGCTCTCGAACAGCGCTTGGCTTGGCCGCAGAGGTTGGAAGCACGAGGTGTGTGTCAATACTCCTGGACACGGGCACCGATATCGACGCAAGATACTCTGAAATGCATCCGGCCACACCTCTCTGGATTGCCGCATCATATGGCCACTTCGAGACAGCCAGACTTTTGGTTGAGAGGGGTGCGCACCTCGAATCGACGGCTAAGGAAGAATCTATCATTACGACACCGCTCTGGATTGCAGCACTGAATGGCCATATTGATGTCGTTATCCTTCTCCTGAGTTCCGGAGCTAAAGTTCAGGTAGAAGCAGAGAGCCGTCTCTTGTCTTGTCTCAAGAGAAAGCAGGGGGGCAGGGACATAGCATTCCTCGGGGCTGCAATTCGTGTGGGTTGCATGGAGGCCATCTGGACTTTGGTGGAGGAGGATGTTGATATCAATAAGTCCAGCTGGTGGAAGACTGATCCAGTAAACGAGGAGTCGGAGCAGTTCGGCCAACAGACTTGGGCAACGCCACTTTGGATCGCAGCCTCACTCGGCCACACAGGCATAGTCAGTTTTCTCATACAGCATGGCGCTGACATCGAAGCCAGGGACAGCTACTATAGAATGACACCTTTTCAGAAAGCAGCCCAACAGGAGAGGTGGGAAGTCATGGCGGTGCTCGAGCCAGGCGCAGATACTCGACCCACCAAGTGAGCGGGTCGGTAGCCTTGAGACAAGGGAAATAGTCATCGGTTTAATCTTGAAGTTTGGATTCGAGGTTCCCAAAGGATGTAACGAACCTGTGGAGTTAGTTGATGGCCAGTCTTTGCATATATGGCAGATTTGGCAGGATAGTGCCTAGTAATACAGCCAGCTAGAAACTTCCAGGCAAGCGTTGGAGTGCTGTTCCACAGGCATAGATTGAATACGCCTACATATGTACCTAAGTAAGAGGGCAGCATATGAGCGAAGTTTTGCCCGTCAATGTTCCATAACAGGATAGACTTCATGAATAGGACCATGACATTCCAATGTGGTTGACAATAGGGGTATGCATGCATTACTCAAGTCCAATTTCCAGCCCCCATGGCCGTCCCCAGATCTACCTACGACACACTTTCCCATGTTCTAGCAAGACCAGCATCACCAGCGAAAAGGATCACCAAGCCCACCGGACCCCGTTGTGCAAATTGCCGCACCCAGATACTCATACAAGGCACACTATTCAAGTATCCGCATCGCCTTTGGCCATGACTGACTGCCCAGAGAAACCGCACGTATTTAACTTACTGGGCCTAACTTCAAAGGGCCATCTTACTGCCAGCAAACGGCAAAGAAGGACGGAAGGCCTAAGCCGGCAAGCCCCTCTTCTCACTCTCAGTGAAGAAGATAACCATCCTCCAGAGCTTCTTGACCAGGTCCTCGGCGTCGTCCTCCAGCGGTCCCTCGAGCTCCTCAACCAGCTCCGCAGGCCGCGACCGGCGGCGCAGGTGCTCCTCGACCACGTCCACAAGTAGCTGCTCCTGCACGCCCAGGTACTCGACGACCTTCTTCTCGATGAAGGGCCGCAGCTTGTCCGACACGGCCGAGTCGTCCAGGTAGTCCCACTTGACGTCCCACGCCCAGAGGCCCTCCTTGGCCGTCGGGATCTCCTGCGCCAGAGACTTGACCGCCTGCTGGATCTCCTCCTCGCTCATGGCCTTGGTGTCGTCGGGGCCGAGCGGCTCGAACTTGATCGGCACCAGCTGCCTCTTGGTCGTCTGCTCGTGCTCCTCGTCGTCCAGCAGCCCTTCGACCTCGGCCATGGTCCTGCGCTGCGGACCGGCGCGCTGCTGCGCCTTTTGCGCCGCGGCGCCCAGGGACATGGTGAACCGGGCGGGGGCGGCCGCCGCCGACGCAGCCTGCTGCTGCCTCTGCTCAATCTCCTGCGCCTGCTGGTTGAGGAACGAGTCGGCCATGTCCTTAGCCTGCTCCATCTCGGCCGCCTCGCGTCGGCGCTCGGCTTGCTCGGCCCTGCGGTCCGCGTCATCGCGGCTCTCCTCCTCTGCGCGGTCCTGGGCACGTTTCCTTGCCCATGCTGCATGGTCGCGGTAGTATGGGTGCGTCTTGCGCGTGGCCTCCTTGTCGTCGTCCCAGTTCTTCTCGCGCTCGAGTTGCTCCTCGATGCGATGATTTATGCTGTCGGCTTCGGCCTTCTCCCGGTCTGTTTCCCGCTCAAGCGCGGCGGCCCGTTGCCGTTCTCTGTTGACCCACTTCCGCTCTGCCTCAAGGTACTGCTTATCATCCTCAGACTTGTGCTTAGATGTTTCCCTGCGATGAAGCTCATCGTCACTGGCGTCGGTGTCTTCGTCATCCCTATGGAACGACCCGTCACCATTCGCACCATTGATGAAGGCCACGCCACGGCCCGCACCACGAGGGCCAGATGGTGCATTTGGCACGCCTCTGGGTCCGAGCGGGATGGAATTGGCACCGGGCGGAGGCGAGTCTCTTGATGGACGTGCAGCGCCGTTACGCGTCCGCTCCATTTCTTCCATTTCCTCTTCCCGCCTCAGCCGCTCCATGTCCCGCCGAATGCTCCTGTCACGAAATGCGGCGATCTCTTGAGCGACTACCTCTCTCATCTCGGCTGGGATATCTGCCAATTCGTCTTCTTGTGCAAGGGGGATGTTGATAACCTCGACATTTTCACCTGAACCGTTGGCATCGCCCATGTTCACATCTCCTTCGCCGTCTTGCGTCTTACGGAGGGGCGGGTAGAAAAGTTCGTGAACGGCTTGTTTCAGCGCAGCTCTTGGTGCTTCCAGCCTCGCTTGCCTCCCGCTGTCATCGGCTCTGTTCTCCTCGTACGTCTCGAGGAACTTGAGCGTGCTCTCGTCGACTGCGACCTCTAGCTTGGTCTTCTCAATGTCCTTGTACGGCTCGTCATCGCCAGACTCGTCCTTGGCGGGGCCGTCGGTAGGCTCTTGCTTCTTGACGGGCAACTCGATGTCCTTGAGTAGCTCGACAGCAGTAGCCAGAGAGTCAGGGTCGTCATACTGGGCGAATCCGAAAAGCTCACCCTTGTGATCTGATAGATTCGACTTTGCTGAGTCCCAGCGGCGCAACCTCCCAACCAGGCTCAAGAACCTCTCGACACCTTCATCGCCACCCAGTGTTTCTGGGATCTTGTGCAAGAATATTGTTCGTAGACGTTCTTCCTGAGTTGGTGCCTGTAGCGCCTGCATGCTCTCTCTGACGGCCGCGCGGGACTGTTCGATATTCCTGTCTGCGCCCAGACCCGGCCTGCCGCCGCCGGCCGATGATGGCGCATTGGACTCTCTGCGATCAGGCCCCGCGGAGGGCGCTGGCTTGGGTGGTAGCGACGACGAGCCGAGGCGGATCACGGGGGCGTTGAAGTTTATGTTTGGCAGGTTTGGGGGCGGCTGGAAGGAGGCGGGCAGTCCACTTGGTCGATTAGCTTGTGCGGGAGAATTGGCTTGCTGGACACCTGGAGGAGGTGCCATCCCAGGGGCAGAGGACATGCCTGGTGGAGGGCCTGTTGGAGCCAGTGTTAGCTTGCGACGCGGTCATGATGTGGGAGCCTGCAGATAGCAGTGTGCGCATAGGTATATGGACGGAGAGAGAGAAGCAGAGACGGAGAGAGAAGACATACCTAGGCCGGGCGGCGGGGCCATGCCAGGCGCACCGCCTGCTCCAGGAAAGCCATTGAAGGAGGGAGGTGGACCATATGGGTTCCCTGTTGTTATTGGATCTGGTCAGCTATTGAGCGCGATTGTGGAAAGATCTGGGCAAAGGTTGGATGTGCGCTCACCTCCGTATGGATTGTAGGCCATGTTTTGCTGTCGATGCCCTTTTCCTTCTGATTCGCTACCCAAGGCTCGTGTCGTGTACCGATAATATTGGACCGAGCGAAGAGCCTGTGATTAGCGGGCACGACGCAGCGAGATCGAAACGCTGATATCGAGGCGTTGCTGGGGTTGAGAGTGGACGAGGGGCCTTGAATGCAACTTGGGGTCAAAGCCAGGCAGTCCGCAGTGCATTTGTCTCTTTCCCTGGCACGAGACTTTTGCTGCAAGGGCGTCGTCGGCTTGGACTGTCAATCCAGAGCTTGGGCCCGCAGCTGGGGGCAGGCAGTAGTGCGTTGTGGGGAGCTAGCCGGAAGCGGCTAGAGCCTGTTCGACAAAATTTCCCCGGCAGGCCCATTCAACAATCAGTCGCAACGCGCCAATTACAGTGTCACCATCACCAGCGTCAACCACCAAATGCTTTGATCCTGCACTCTCTACCTCTCCACCGTCCACACTCGACCTGTGCATCTGGTAGGAAGTAAGAGGCAGAGCAAGAGTTTTTGTGGCCAGTTCGGTCTCAATCCCAGCCCGGTACGACTTGGAGAACCATCAATTGCACTCTGATCATCTACGAGCAGTTAGTTGCTGACAAGCCATCGCCAACACCAGGACAAGATGGAGCTCCGACCAATACAGGCAGCCCTCCTCGCAGGCCGATCTGCATCGCGACGGGCCACCGCGGCTCCATCACCGCTGTCATACCCATCCATGCACTCCTTCTACCGATGCTTCTCATCGACCAGGCCGTCCCTCTCAGAGGCAGAAGCGACCGCACCTGCTCCCGTACCTTCAATGCAGGAGTGGCATCAACAGCAGCAGCAACAACAAAAACAGCCGGAGCAGCCACAGCCGCGAACATGGGGAAACGCATCCAACACTAACAGCCCAAATACCAGCTCCGGCATGGCATCACTCCTCAAACCCAGGAACTCGGCTCCATTAACATCGCCGTCATCACCCACGAGCACGTCAGGCACCTTCGACGACACCCTCCGCATGCCATGGGCAGCACCCACTACAACCGGCCTGCGCCGCGCCCAGGCCAACCGGGCCGCCAACGACGCCAGCAGGCCGGGAATCCTCGAGACGCTGTCTGACCTGAATCTGGTATCGCCGAACAGCGACGACTTGTCCAGGGTCCCGGGAATGTTACAGGAGTCCGCCTCCGCCATCAAGTACCGGCTGCGGCCCTCGGTCGGCCGCACCGTCCACCTCGACAGCAGAGTCGACCTGGCTCGAGGGCTCGGCCTGCTCAACACCCGCGTCCGCGTCAACAAGATCGCTCAGGACGTGTCCAAGCAGCGCTTCCACGAGCGGCCGGGACTCAAGCGCAAGAGGCTTCGCAGCGAGCGATGGAGGGCTCGCTTCAAGGACGGCTTCAAGGCCACCTGCAGCCGGGTGCAGGATCTGGCCCGGCAGGGGTGGTGAAGCAAGAGTTCTGGGTGGAATGAATATACAAGAAGAGCAAGTCAACAGTTGAAAGGTTTCCATCTGGGTGCTTTACATTGCCCGCCCTGTACAATTTGCGATAGATGTGTTGTAAGATGCACCTTGGGAACGAGACAAACCAAAAAAGGTGGACACCAGCACGGCGGGCTGGGTAGATACATGTATGTGCCAGAGCATAATGCCCACGCACGGCGGCCCTCTACGACATTCAAATACATTGCAGCATAGACTCAGCTCAAGACAGCAATCGCCCTTTTCCTGAAGCCTGAATCACCTTGTGTTGTCTGAAAACGGCGCAGAGCCGTGGAGGTCGTTGTAATGCTGAATGTAAGCAAGAGTGGACTGCACGATCGGAGGTCAAAGTGTAAGCCGTGCTTCCTCTCATGACTATCTGAACCAGAATGACCCGGTCAGCTCCCGGAACACATGTAACCCCTTCCCCCCAGCGCCCACACCCTAACTGTCCCCGGCCCGTCCTACACACGGCGTCACAACTTATTCGACCACGGCGGCGGCGAGGGCGGCGACAGTGACGAATTTATCTCGCAAACTTGCCAAGTGGAAGTAAAAAGGAACCAGACTAGTCGGTTTCACAAGACACCAGGAAGGATATAATACCGATTCACAACGCTGACATTGACTCGGGATAAATGGCAACTAGCTCTCACGCACTAGATATCGTCAAGGACGATACACACCACAATTCTTTAAACCCACCAACCTGCAAACCACTCACTCAAACCCACCGCGGTCCCCAGCCGGCGTGCTAGGCGGACTAGCCTTGATGCGCGGCCTGCTCCGGAAGACAGAATCATAATCCACCCCGGCCGTGCCCATCTGCGCCTCCCTGGCGATCAGCTCCTCCAGCATCGCCGTCGAGTCCCCCTCGCCCGCACCGTCCTCCTCGTCCACCGTGTCCGGCGGGAAGTACGCCTGCCGCGCGATCTCTCCGCTCTTGTTGGACATGCTCTTCTTGCGCGCCTCGCGCCGCGCGGACCTCTCTTTCTCAAGCCGCACGCGCTGTTGCGTCGCCTCGAAGTTGGCCATCGACTTGCGCGTGCGCGCGACTATGTCGTCCTCCAACTCGGCCTTCGGGGTGGCGCCTCCGTCACCTGCCGCGGAGTCCTCGGGGATCGCGGTCGGTGTCGCGGGGGTGCTCCCCTTGGTGGGTGATCGTGACGAGGTGTTTCGCCGGCGGGGCCGCGATGGCGAGCCTAGGGCTACCTCGTCGTCGTCGTCGAGGTCGACGCTTGAGCCGCGGGCCATGGAGAGGCGGGTCCGCTCTGCGAGGGAGAGCGTGTGCCGCGGTCGCTGCTGCTTGACTGGCGAGGGTGAAGCTGCATTCATGGACGCCAGGATCTGGTCTGCTTGCTGCTGCGTTGGAGAAGGGGGAATCTCCTCGGGCGACTGTGTCATATCCGGCGAGCCACCTCGCACATGTGAGCGAGACGGGGAGGGTGATGGAGACAGTCTGGATGAGCGGATGGGAGAGCGCGATACATCCCTAGATTGCTGGACAGGAGACCGGCGTGGAGATGACGCCTTGCTTTCGGATCGCAATGTAGGCTTTGAAGGCTCGGTCGGCGAGATTTCAGTCGGGACTGATTTCGGCCTGAAGGCGTGCATCGTCTTCAATGGCTGTGGTAGGCGAGGCCTCGGTGCTCTCTGCGATGGTCGCAGATCTGTGTCCACTTCCATTGCCTCGTCTCTGCCTTGTGACGACGTCTCTAAAGGCTTGTTGCGCAGTGGGAGGGATGTCTTTGCCAGCTCCTCTTCCAACTCACTTAGCTCGGACACGGTTTCCTCTGCCGGCTTCTCACTGGAGCTGCTCTGTATCGAGGACTTCAACGGCTGCTCGCGCCTCCTCAGCTGGGCAAACGTAGAGACAACCTGGCCTTGGCTCTTGTTGAGTTCCATTTCAAGGCCGTCAACCAACGTCCTATACTCTGGCGTAAGATGTGGCTTCTTCGCCGATGCCAGCTTCCTGGGGCTCATGCGCCCCAGGTGCAGTCCTTCATGGGCCCCAAAACCAAGATCAATACCTCTCTGTGGGCCAACGCGCCCCGTCGCGTTCCCCTTGGGCTGGTCCACGACGTCGCTGAACATCTCCTTCCTAAAGCTCTGCCACTTGTCGAGCCGTGCCTGCTGAGCGCGCACGCGATTGTCGAGCTGCTCGAGCAGCCCGCCGCTGGTGTCCTCCAGCTCGTCAAGACGGTCTGCCCGCACACGACGCCAGACGCGGTCGAAAGGCGCTGTCAGCACGCCGTCATTGTGTGATTTTGTATCCCCGTACAGCAGAGCCTCCATCCATCGCTCGTTGCCGGTCCAGTTAGTCCTGACTGCGCGTCGGATTTCCTTTTTGGAAGTCTCGGAGAGTTTTGGTATCTTGCTCCGTTGTGCGTGTGCGTTGACCCGGTCCCGTCTGCTGGTGATGCCTCGCTCCTTGGAGTCAAGAAGCTGGGCAAAATGCTTGTACTGCGCTCGAGAATCCGTCTTCTGATCTATTTTATTCCTTAGAGACACCTTGTACGCAATGATGAGGCTGCTCAAATCAGTCCTCTCCCCGGTGTAGCCACGATTCTCCAGAGCCAGGGCCTGGGCAACGGCCGGATAGTTTTTGCTGTTCAGCTGCTCCTCCGTGGCAACCTTCTTCAGCGCAGTCGACGAGAAGATAGCTAGCACCTCCTCGAGTCTTTCGCCCTTGCATTCGTCCAGCATAGTCTTCCGCAGCACCGTGTCTCTACCCAACACGCCATTCTTCTTGGCCTGCTCGAGGCATCGCAGGAGGGCGGCTCGCAGGTTGACCGACTGGGTTTGCTCGAGCGGCGGGAAGAAGGGCTGGAGCTTACTGCACGCCTCCTCTGGGTCCCATAGGACAAAGAGCTGGTAAAGCGCCCACTCGACGCATTGGACCCTCTTCTTCTGGCCCTGGGCGGCATCTTTGTTGGTCAGAGTCAGGAGGTTGAGGCCAGGCCAGTCGGGGCGGAGATCCAAGTCAAGGAGGCGTAGGTTCGTGAGAAATAGGGAGACGTTAGTGGGCGAAGATGCGACAGTCGTGTGGTGTTTGGACAAGGCTGCAGGGTCGGTGGTCGAGGTCAAGTTCTTGGTCGACTTTGGGGCGGGCACACGCGCTGATCTCGTGCGGGACAGCAGGTTGTTCTGGACGGCTGCCATTTCGGTGCTGGTATCATCGTTGGCAGACGGACAGCATACGTATTTCTCTTGTGGCCATCGTCTTCATGGGGTGGGTTGCGTTAAGCAGGGGCAGAAAGTCGGATGAATCCGAGAGTAAACAAGGCGCCTGGGTGAGCGGTAGTGGGGCATTCGCAGCAGGGTACCCGTACCTGCAGTATAGGAGCCATCCCTGCAGCTATGTAACCCAGATTTCCTTGAGCCCCTGAAACTACAGTACAGTAAATCCCCCGTCTACCACGACATCATTGCTAACTCGATTACTCCTGTGCATGCTTGGGTACCGACACAATAACAGGAGTTCAACAACACAGTAATCAATCCCCCAACGCTGGTGGTGCCTCGGATCCATGCCAGCTCGCCCAACTCGATCCGGTGGTGTTGCGGAGCGGTCCGAAGCCGAACACGGGCAGCGGAGAAAAAAGGTGCGGCAGTATCGCCCGTGAGCACGCGCGCTGGTAATACGGATCGTTCGTGTGCCGGAAGACCCCCAGCTGGTGGTACGCGTCAACCCGGATGACCCAGCTGCCCTTGCCACAGGGTTCCTCGCACCACTCAGCTGATGTTGTGTAGTCCGTCGAACAATAGAGGCAACCGAACTCGCTACCTGAGTGTGCGATGAACTGGTCCCTGTCTTCCAAGCGAGAAGAGCCCGGCAGCATCCAGCGTTTGAAAAGACCTGGGTTGAAGTTAGGGGTGCCTGTGTACCAGTGTCTGCAGAAGTTGTAGCGAGACAGCGCATTGAGGCCGCGCTTCAAGGTCACTGCGTCTATGTCATCCTGCTCGGCTTGGTCGAGCACGTGAGTGCAGCGGAGGTAGAGTTGACCATGTATGATTCTGGCTCGCTGGGTCTGCTTCCACGTGAAGGCGTACTTGCCTTCCCCTTGGGCTTTCACAGGCAGATCAGTGACCTCCAGGCAGCTCAAAGGCAAGCCACAGTCCTCCCCGAAGACATGACGGTTCATAACCAGCCTGCCGAGATGAAAGCTGACCTTAGGGCCTCGGATATCATTTATCGTAAGACTCCGGCCGGGACATGAGTCCTGCTGGACGGCCAGGCTCTGGTCTCCTTGGCTCGTGTTGTGGGACGTCTCGAACGAACAAGCGCCCAGTCCCACTCTCCATCCTGGCCCAAAGCTTCGAAAACGCCGGCAGTATGGGCAGAAGAATTCACGGTTGGCCACGTCTTTCTCAAGTAGGAATACGATGCGCCGCTTCTCCGTGTGGTGTAGGGATTCTCGAGCTATCCGCGCGCCTGCAAAGTATGTTTTGTACAGACCTCTGCAGGCCAGTGAGAATGCAATCTTGGCCACGGGGTCAAGGTGGCTTTGAAAGAGGTAGATGATATCCTCTGGAAGCTGCATGAGATTTGACTCAGCCTGGTAAGGGCGCTCGTTCTCTTGAGGCTCCATCGTCGAAGTTCCTAGAGATTCTGTTTCGCTCTGACGGGATTCTATGGCGATGTTAACAAGGGTTGTAGAATTCTGTGTGACGAAGGATAAGGATCATGTATGATGACCTGTCTCAATTGTCGCCTACATTAATTGTACAACAAGTTTTTGTGTATTGGGTTTGGATTTTGAACTGCAAAAGGCATATCTAGACTACACTAGTAGGCTGGCTAGTAGGAAAAGAAAGGTCACACCTAGACTAAGTTACAACTACAACGCCTAGGGCTATAGTTATTCAAGACCAACGGAATCACGCGTCAATGGTTATCACTGGTCTGACTCGACTAAATAATTCTAGCCTCGTTGCGTCTCGCTTAGACCAGAAATTGTCTTCAATCCTATCTCAGCGTATCAGACACTTTTGATACAAGCTAGGTCAATCCAGAGACGATGGACGGAAAAAGAGTGAATATTTAAGCTGAAAGATCTTAACAGGATAGGATTAGACCCCGAAAATGACGATCGTCCATAGTTGAAAGTATAGCGAGCGAGGTAAGCCACTGGCATCGTGCACATAGTGGCTACCATAAGATTGAAACCCTCAAGAAAGCCATAGTCCTGCCGCGCTGCCATTCAAGCCCAGATCACTGACCCTGATCTCTTCGCTCTCATATCTCTCCTCGATATTCGGCTCCAGTGCTTCAAGAGGAACATGAACTCCCTCCGTGTACGGTGTACCGAAGTAGTTGGCACCCTCGTGTATTTTGTACCCACCCTTGTCTTTTCCACCCCTCTTCTCCCTGCTTCTGAGGTCCTCGGTACTCGACTGATCCTCATCATCCGGATTCAGACCTGGGAACCCAGCAAAACCGCCACTCTTCGTGCCCTTCAGCTGCAGCCTCACTCCCTGGACGCTCTCACGGCTGGGGTCCCGATCCGCAAAATTGTGCGGCACAAACATAACACTCGACGCACTGGTGTGCATAAGCGTGTTGGGGATGTCCCCGGAGTGCGGCACATGATGGCTCCCGACGTTGAAATACACCACCAGGTCCCCATCGTACCCGTCGCCCCTCTCCAGGTCTTCCCCGTCCGAGATCCCCCCAAAGTCGACGAGCGGGTTGAGCGTGTCGAGGAAGCTGAGCGGGTCCGCAGCGCGCGGCTCCTCGTCCTTGCGCCGGACGACCCAGATATCCCGCTCGGCCCACCGCGCGCTGGCGCCCAAGGACGTCGAGTTCAGCACAGTCAGGTGCGGCGTGTTGCCCATCCCCGTGCCGGACACGACGCGGTAGCCCTTGCGCTCGCCCCAGGCGTTCTTCGCGTCCGCCGAGTACACGAGGAAGAACTCGCCCGAGTTCTTGGGCCAGTCCAAGCCGGCCTCGTGCGTCACGGGGTACTCCTTCAGATGCATCGTGTTTCGCTCCTTCACGTAGGGCTGGTCCCAAGGGTAGCTGGTGGTGGTGGGCTCGACGGCGAGGCGGACCATGTCGTTGGCTGAGCCGGCGACGTCGAGGTCTGCCTTGAAGTTTATGACGTGGTCGTGAAGGGACGACGACAGGGCTTCGTGGACGCGGTGGCCGTACTCGTCCTCGTTCTTGTAAGGGTTATTCGCATAGAAGGCGCCGTATATGTACCCTGATGCCCTGACCTTGACTTCGATTGCTCCGTCGAGGTAGAAGGTATAATCAACGGTATAATCGTAGTTTCCAACCGTAGAGACAGACCGAATCGTCAAAAAGGTGTTCCTGGAGGCAGTGACTGAGTATTGCGCTGTGTGGCGGGACAGGAGGTAGTCCGAGGTGAACTCAAAGATGCAGATGTTATTAGGCAATCTTTCCGTGTTGCCGCTGCGGTGTATCTCCGTGTCCAGGTAGTCGGCATATGCCGGGCAGTCATAGCCCGGGACCAGCTCGAAGGCCATGCTGCCCATTCCGAAAAACGCATCGAGGAACTCTTGGCCGCCCGCCATTGGGTCATCACCGGCATAGTGCGCCAGGGCTTCCTGAAGGCTCAGCTCATACATGACCCGCTCCCCCTTGAAGCGAATGTCGAAGACACTGACGCCTGTGGCTTGGGTAGTGGTCAGATAGAGCTCGAAGCCAAACCATGAGATGTAATTCTCCGTCTTATCGAGCTTGTAGCGAGGCCCAAGCGGCTGGATCGATATAGGAGGTGGGAGTTCGCGCCCATCTGGCCGGGCGTCGAAGTCCTCCGTATCAGTCCAGTGGCCGTCCAGGTTTGGTTTAGTTTTCAAGAAGCCACTGTCAGGGTCGCGTATCGCGCTGCGCAGGTCTTCCACGCTATCGAACATTTGGCCGTTGTAGAACCATTCCCCAACCTTCCACTGGCTGACATCTTGGCTTGCATCAACTCGGACGTAAAGCCCTTGCGGAAGTAGTGTTCGACCAGAACTGCCCATACCAGGCCTGAAGAACTGTATCCACCCAACAACTAGGTCGGGTTCGAGGCGGGTGAATCGGGGGAAGGCCTGCAAGGCATTGGGATCAAATGGGTTCTCCAGGTTGGCCTTGGCCCCAAGGAGCTCGGTCGTGATATCAGATATGTTTTCTGCCAGCGACAGCGCGAATTGGGCACTGCCGGCGAAATCGGCCATCAGATTGGGGACGGAACTGCGACCCGAGTTAAACGGATAGACCAGGGGCTGGACGCCGGTGTGGGCCGAGACGGGAAGCGGTCCGACGGCATAGTAGCTGAGAAGGGGGCCTTCTTCTGTGTTATGCGAAAGAACGACTTTTGCATAGCGGTCCGGCCTGTTCTTATCCTCCAAAATGTATGGAAGTGCAAGTGACTTGTTTGGCTGCAAGGTCTCGAGCGTGACGATGAAGTTGTCCCCAGCATCCTTGGGAGTCTCCGTCAAGTTGAGATCAGCCCATTCTTTAAGGAGGAAGCCATACACCTCATCAGCTTCTCGCCTGGTGAGATCTGACCAGACATTTTGCTTTGGTGCCCTGAAGCGCGATGTTGATGCCGGTTCTACGTCGACATGCTGGCTGCCGTCACGCCCCGGTCGTAAGAGAAAGCCGGCTGTGACGACAAACACGACCACTGCAAAAAGTGCGACCAATGATCTGCTCCGTCGTTCCATTGCGATAGAAACATTCACGCAGAATATCTCGAATTACCACGAGGTGATGAAGAGGAGTAAAGGTCGAATCCAACAGCGGAGTGGTGTTGGCCCGAAACGTGCACATGGGTACCTAGCTACCTAGGTAGAGATAAGCTCATGCGGACTGATAAGCAGGGGCAAGGGCAATATGACGTGCACCAGTCCGATACCGTAGCTGATTCGGCCGAAATTGACTTCCTGGCAATACCTGTAAGACTGTCAGCATCACTCTTTGCCTTGCCTCTACTGCGGAGAAGGGCAAGCCTACAACCATTCCAAGCGTCTATCAGATTTTTACTTCACCATTACTACTAGCTACTTGTTATTATGCGTATTAAAGTGCCACCCAATGCAGCCTTAACAATCCATGAATGCTCCCACTTAAAAACCATACGTTGTCATAATGCGTTGAATATAGACGGTTAACTTTTCGTATGAAATCT
This sequence comes from Diaporthe sp. P3_1W, assembly GCA_037177825.1. Taxonomy (NCBI): domain Eukaryota; kingdom Fungi; phylum Ascomycota; class Sordariomycetes; order Diaporthales; family Diaporthaceae; genus Diaporthe; species Diaporthe sp. P3_1W. Next base: position 801,337 of record JBAFXB010000008.1, read on the forward strand.
TCTCGAAAAGAGGCTCGCCTGCACGGCACTTACGCATCACCGTACATCAGCTGCCCTTGCCCCGACAAGGGAAGCAGCAATAATCAATACCTTGATGTCAAGCTAAGCGCTGTGATAGCCTCTTGTTCAAGGTACATGATGCTCACTCGTTTCTATCGGATGTGGAGACATAGAATTTTGAGTGACTGGGGCAGAGTCCTGGCCACAATTCCCCCCCCCCCCCCCGAAACCAAGACAAAAGAAGAAAGAAAAATCAGGTTTCGGTGATCCAAATGTGCACAAAGCGATGCTGCAGTGCATCGCCCTGACCTGAGAGCCTTGCCTATCCAGCTCACCACTTATTTGATCGGCGTTTCGCCGGAGCCTTGTTCTCACCAAGTGTCCCATCTCGCGGAGAGATTGACACGGAGCCGGCACGCACCCAATAATGACCGACTGATGTTGCACACCCATTGGGGCTTGCAGCTCCATTTCAGCCGCAACTAGCTTAGCATGGAACCAGCTGCAGTTTGCTTCACCGATTGAAGCCGATCAGCAGGTTCCCGGAAGCCCGGCACTGGCACGACTGATAGCGAAATACATACTTCCCACAGCCTTGTAGGGATGAGGTACGTATTTTACCTAACGATGATTAAAAGAGAGTCTTCTAACACGTGTCCAGAGTTGAGAGCCCATTTCTTCCGTCCATCACACCTCGCGGCTACAGCCTGAGCAGCCCATACGGCTTTTCGCTCATCAACATCCTGATCAACAACCATGAACGGTGGAGGCGACCAAAATTGCATGACCAGAAAAGGAATATGCCGACGAGAAAGCGGGTCACTGCGGCTGATATCCGGAGAAAGTAATGTTACATTTATTGACTTCCTTTTTTTCTTGCAGATGGACATGCACCCGCTCCGAATGGGTTATCAGCCCCGCCTTGCCCCGATAAATTACAGACCGGTGTATCACACCATTCGTGTTGTGCATTTTCCGGATGCAGCAGCTGTGTGGCTGGCTGCCGTTAAGAATTTACAGCCGAGGGAGGGGAAGCAAACCTATGAGAGCCGCAGCATTGATAGAACCTCCGAGCCGATGAATTGATGACTGCATGTTGGTGCGAGGTCGGGACATCGGCATGCTGAGACAAGCCCAATATTGTGGCTTTCTTGTGCGACTAAATTCTTTTTTGATTCAGGTTCACCGTGTGTTGGGACGGAGCCTTGCACTCATCTCAGTCTTAATATGTTGCAGCGCCGCCGACGATCGAATTAATTCGGACCATTTGCCAGATCTCATCTTTCACATCGACACAAGTTGCTCTCCACTACTCTGTGTCTTGACGAATCCAAATTTACGACGAGCCAGAAATGACTTCCCTCACTTGCCTCAGTCCGGATCCACACGAAGATAATATCAAAGATCCCATTCTTCACTTTCTCGGTTGCGTTGAGATCTCAACTAGGAACGAATTCCTCAAGACTCCGTCGGATGTGCAGTCACATGAAAGGACCGCAGCTGAAGAGACCGCAGCTGAAGAGACCGCAGCTGAAGAGACTGCAACTGAAACCACCGCGGTCCAACCTGAAGGAAATCAGCGAAACAGCGACATCAATGAGCAGAAAGAGGCAGCGTGGAGAGAAGATTGCCTAAGCGAGCTACGTCGCATCGCCTTTTTAAGGTCCAAACTTCAAGAGGACGACGAAGAAAAGCACCTCGTCGTGAAGATTGAGGAGAGCCGTAAGGCATGGAAAAAGTCGAACGTGTACGAGAAGGGGATCCAAGAGATCAAAGGTCAAAAGATTAAAAAATGGCGAAATAGTCCTGAAAGCTCGAACGAAGAGGGCAGCGAGCCAAAGGTTCGTATACCACAGGATGGGTACGAGCCAGGCCGGGACGTCAATACCCCTTTCATGATGTTCAAGAAGCAGGGGTCTGGCAGCTCAATATATGCGCCTGATGGTGAGACAAAGGATCCGAGAAATGCGATTTGGGGCAAGTTTCCGAACCAAAAAACGAACGTTTAGCGTCTGCTGTTTGACACGGAGAAAAAGAACCTCTTTGGTGATAGATACGACAAGGAGAAAAAGAACCATTCGAGTGGTGGAGACAACGAAGAGAAGATTAGGTACTTCCATATTCCGTCCAACAACATGCTTGTAAGTCTGTATGCCTCAAACCTTTAACAGAGTAAGAAAGGCTAGTACTGACCGTTTCTGTCCTGGAGTGGGCCGAGGTAAGGAATTGATGATTCTCATTGACAAACCCAAAATAACATGAACCAGCAAGCCGTCTCGAGGTATTATCACGAAGATCGACCCGATTTTCATCCCATCCAGCGAGATATCCAAGCGGGGCAAATGTCCAAAGCTGCGTGGATACTGAAGGAATCGCACTGGAGGGGCCAGCTTCATGGCGGGCGGTCGACTGTGAGCTCTCGATACATGAGGCCGTTCTGCGAATCCATCCGTTCACTTGGTGAGTTTTTCCTGTGTTATTCGGTGATTCCGAGCGTCAGGTTAATCTTCTCGCAATATAAGATGCGACGCAAAGCCCTGCTGCTGACACTGTGGCGCAAAACATCGTGCTATTTGTAAGTCCTGAATAGGCTGACAACTCATGCGCCCTCACACTTACGCACCATCGTATTCAGATGCCATACATGCATTGGGAGACTTCCAGGAACCAACAAAGGTTTTCCCAGATCATTGAGAATATTGTGGACATTAAGAATAGAAGTGACAGGGAAGAGCAAGACGAAGCTAGGAAAATCAGGCAGGATCAGCGAAAGGAATTGACGAAACCCAAGCGCCCAACACCTTCAGATTCCTGCTCGTGGTGGGACAGGATGCGAGAACACTTCCGAGACTCCAAAAGAAACTCTGCTACGAATCCGAGCGCGGAAACGACTTCATTGCCACAACGGCAATTTGGACCCATCCGTTCAATGACTGGGCTGTTGAAGGCACAAGAGGTGAAGAGACGGCTTAACTTATCTGGCCGTTTCCCACAAGTTGACCAGCATGGCCGCGTGGACTTAGATGCGTGGTTGAAGGAGCAGAGACGCTTGCAACAACGCTCCAAGTCCGGTCGATCAGAGGAAGATTCACAACCTCAGTACAAGTTAGGACAGTATCTACTTGATGCAGCCCGGCTATTCGAGGGCATGACAAGCTACCGTGACAGGAAGCTTCTGGAGACTTACCTCATGGAGGATCCGCCGATGCACCCCCGACGTACTCTGGATCAAGCTTACTACTGGTCCCTAAATAACACAAACCATAGGGACCTCGACCAAGTGGTTTATCGGGCTACAACAGCAGATCCTCTCAAGTTCCATCGGTGGAATGTGGACCGCTCAATCTGGACTGGCCATGACGGCGAGGACAGCAAGACACCAGATGAAGTGAAGGATCTCAAGCATGAGCCCTGTCCAGAGTGCACTGCAAATATTCAGAAAGTCTCCCGAGTCGTCATGGTCGATCAGCTGTGGATGTGGGTTTTGGACAGGGAAACCATTATCACCTGCTTTCCTAAACGCTACGGTGCCAACAAGCATGACACCTCTGGTATCCACAAATCAATACGGATGCGCATAAGCGAAGGCGGGATTTGTATCCGTTCCGTATTTGATTTGGCACTGGTCATCTTCGAGGAATGCTCCAATACATTCTTCGACCGGACGCGAACTATGGACAAACAACCACAAGTGCTTGATGAATTCTCAGAGGCCATTGGAAATATTGTTAGTTGGCAACTCTATTGAGAAATTTTAAAAGAAACTCCGATGCTAACTTTCAAATAGATGCATCAACAAACAGACGCCTTCGAAAGACTCTGGAGATGGACCGAGCGGGCAAGCAAAATGTACCGCAGGGTACCCGGTGGAGGTGTGCTCTCCGAGCTTCACATTCCTCTTCTCGACATCAACCCAGAGGGTAAGCTGGAGAAGGAGATAAAAGATATTGTGGAGGAGCTCGGAATCATGGCCTATATCAAAAAAGCGGAAAAAGATGTCCTACAAAGCTTTGTGGATAACGCAAGCCAAATCCTGAATTCTGGGGATTCACGCCGATCACGAACCTTATCTCCAGCTAGAGATTCGAAATCTCTTCCCTCGTCAAGAGAGGCTAACAGAGCCGCATACCAGTGGTTCTCTAACAACGCTTCCGAGCTCCTCAAGAGAGTCGATCAACGGATTTCACAGCTCGAAGAACTTGAGAGAAGTGCAAAGTCGACGGCAGAAATGGTGAGTCTTCATGGTGGTGAATACACCTATTCACTGAAGGCTAATGGCGCCTCGATTGCTCCAGGTTAAAGACCTATTGGAGCTCAAACAGCAGCAAGCTGGAGTGGTTCAGGCCTGGCAGTCCGTGAAGTACAGCAATGAGGCCATGAGGCAGGGCCGATCTATTCTGGTTTTTACCATCGTGACTATCGTCTTTGTAAGTGCTCCCACCGTGAGATTTCAACTCACTGCTTCGAGTACGCCCACTCATCTATCATTGATGGCACTACATGAGCAACTAACTGAAGAAATAGCTGCCATTATCATTCATGTCCAGCATTTTCGGAATGAACGCTATAGAATTTGGTGGCAGTGACAACGTGATGCATTTGAGGGACCAGTTCACGTATATGTGTGAGTGACACGCTCTGAAGTCAAAATCGAGCTTGACTTTCCACGAGAATCGAGGCTCTGTCTAACGAAGATCTAATAGTCTCGATATCGGCCGGTGTCATCGTCTTGACACTGTTGTTCTCGATCAGCACATCTGTCCGCACGTTTCTATGGTTCATCTTCACGCAGTCAATCACAAGGTTCCTCGTCTGGACACGTCTGTACCGCTACATCTACCTTCGGATGAATTTCACGACTGATGACATGTATGAGAATGCGATGAAAATGACAGAGAACCTGAAATCCAAGGAGAAGGAGAAGTTTCTTACTTTCCGCAGAACGCGTAGGGAGGAAAAGGATAAGACAGAGCAGACTCCGGCAGATCCACACGAAGATGTGCCCACCAAGGAGGGAGGCGTCAAGGGGTCTTGGGCTCGGTGTCGACAGAAAGTAGCGAATGGAAGTCCATGCTAGTTGTAGGAAGAAATTGAAATTCTGATACATGAGAGGGAAAGGACCTGCAGCGCCACAGAGGTAGTGTCTGGGCTCTTCTAAAAGGAGGAAGACCACTTTTCTTTTTCAATGCACTGTCAAGCATCGATCAACACGGAGGATACATGTCAACCTAGTTTAACAGTTACAATACGCAATGCTCTCTCTCTTTCATTCGAATGGTTTCGCATGACTAAAATCATCTGTATCTTAATTTGATCATGACTGAAGCTTTGAGAAGACAAGCCCGAAGAGCATATGCAGCAAGGCACCAAGAGAATACCATTAGGATCTCGTTATATTTTCTTAGCGAATTTATTAAGACTCTGAGGATGTTGAGAAGATAGAAATGGGATCCCGGTTCGAGAGGGATAGCCTTGATGACAGTCGTCCAATAAGTGCATCTTTTGCTCAGAATCTTGCCTAAAAAGCCTTTTCTTCAGAAGACATCGCGGATCCGGGCAGCAGCCGATCATGAAATTACAGAACAGCCAATCTCAGAGTACTGCATACCAAACAAGACTGGCCAGCGAGGAACAGTGAGATACCCAGCCAACACTGAGCAAGCTGCTCATATCTTTTCGAGGGCTTTGGAACTTTCGCCAAGATCTCCACAGTGACATCTTTTGGGCCCGGCCTAAGATGCGGTTCGACATGATGCTCTACCCACAATACGAATGGTCAGACGTGAGAGTTCTCTTTACTGACTCATGTGGACACAGCTGGAGATCCTCCAAACGCATTTGTTGTCATTGACTGTCTCGACTACTGCTTCAAGACACACTCTGAATCCTTGAATTAACCGGCAGACTTCCATTTGAGACTCTGGGAGTCACTCTCGGGTTATCAGTTGCTCATTCTTGACTCGGGGCACTTGGCCTTTACGTGGTACACTGCGTCAATAGTGACCACCTTTTCCAGGTCCAAGGGTGCCGATCCCCGTTGGTATTAGGGTATGCAGACACACTGGAAAAGAAAATCAACCCAATCACAGCTTCGGACACCCAATTCATACAGCTAGTAAAGTTTGTCGCGATCCCGTGCTTCCTTTTTGGTATGGAGAGATCCTGACCTGGGATCGCCACCACACGCGATTGTCCCTTCTCCCATTCATTCACAGTATAAGTTGGTTGCGCCAGCATATTTTGGGGGGCAATATGAGCGGTTTATCAAGGGACATAGATGTATAGATCCGAGAAATCACTATCGTTAACTGTTCATAAGGTTATGAGTCAAATCATGATTCAGATATTCGAGGCAGAAGTCCTGGCATGCTATCGTAGCTCAGTATCCAGGGGGTGTACAAACCCCCTAGATTTATCTATTGTAATCACAAGGAAAAGTCAGTTATTCCCGGCACCAGGAGTTCGAAGTGATGAGGTGCTTTGACTCTGTTTGAGCCACTACAAATAGCTCCTAACTCAATTCTGCCACTGTGAGTTCTTCCTCACTACGAGCTAAGCTGTCCATCTGATCTGCATTGCATTGTGTATTTCAAGGCGTACTGGAAGGCGGAGTTCACGCATCACAAGGCGAGGACAAGGGAACCAACCAGCGATGTTCGCCACCCTACCTACTTAGCTGCAGAGGGAAAATCGGATGCACCCACACCCCCGGAGCCTAAAATTATGCTTATCTAGTGTAGCCGGGACACAACTACCCTACACATATGCGGACCATTCGGGTTTCTCACCCGCCTCCTCACCCGCATCCTCACCCGCCCCTTTCCCGAGCCACTGCAATTCAACCACAGGCAGTCTGCACACAGTTCGCTACCTGGTGAAACTCATGCCCTGACTGGTGCTTACTCTCAACTGCGCCCCGACTCAACTATGTATACGGAGTTTACTGGCTTGAGTCAGAATGAGGTGGCGTGCTATGGGGATTACGGAGATTGGAACGCCAAGCCGACTTCCGTGCCTCTTAAGGAAGGTCACGTCTGCTATCTTATATGCCAAGCCTATGTCTGCTAGCTAATCGTATAGCTAGTACTGCCGGCTGTAACCAAATACCGGTATCCGATGCTTCTTTAGACCTCTGATGTTTGGGCAAACATTAGATGTTCATCCCATGAGATTCCCGCTACTGATGTGACACTTAATACTCACCACCTCCACCATCTCCACCACTCGCCTTCTTCCCTCCTCCCTTTTCCAGCAAGGTCCATCACACCCCCTCCTCTGTCTTTGCCGACCTAGGCTCTGAGCTCGCTGACACCAATGCGACCCTCTTCACATCGGATGACCTGACAGGTCCATCCATCACGCTAATAAAGGAAGTTGTGCAGACTTGCCAATGTACCGGCCTCGAGTTGCAGCACATTATCTATCAAGAGCTCCCGCCTAGTCTCTTGGCTCCCTCATCCTCCTTCCCATTAGGCCATGTGCCGTCTTGTCGCGCAGGGAGTGTGCGATATCTCCAAGTATTCCTTTGAAGGACTGCCGTATTTCGCCGTATTTTGTTGTAACATCGCAGGGGGGAAGGCTTTCGAAGTGCCTTTAGAAGATGCATGCCGATGCTATCGAAGCCTGGGTAACATCGCGGTGAGCGGATTGGGCAGATTGGGAAGGAGGAATTCGATGGCAGTTGGGGCTCTGTTCGAGACAGCGCCAACAGGAGTGGTGATGCACCTCACGATACTGGAGTCGAAATAAGCATAAAAGAGCCCGCATGTCCTCTTCTTGTCTGGTAGTTTGTAGCAGCAGCAGCATCGACTCATCTTGCCTACTCTCCAGCCTCTGAAACATTAACACCCTCTTTCCCCTTACGTATTATTGTCTTCAGAACGCCAGAAATGGAGCTCGTCAAGTTCCTCGCCTTCCTGGCAGCCGTCCTGCCCGTCGCCTACGGTGCCCCCACGCAAGCCGCGAACAGCCTCCACCCGGAGATCCTCGCCGCCATGAAGCGTGACTTGGGTCTGGACGCCGAGCAGGCTCATGCCCGTGTCGCCAGGGACGTCGCCGCCGCCGAGACCATCGAGCAGCTGAAGACCGTGGCGGGTGCCTCGTTCGCCGGTGCCTGGACTTCCGAGGACGGCACTCTCAACGTCGCCGTCACTGACGAGGCCCTCGTCGCCGATGTGACCGCTGCTGGCGCCACCCCGGCTGTCGTGGCCAACAGCTTCGGCAAGCTTGAGGAGGCCAAGGCGGCCCTCGACAACATCGACATCGAGCAGCCCAGCACCCTCGCTGCTGGCGCCGACTCGGCCGCCACGGGCATCGCCGCGTACTACGTCGACGTCGCCGCCAACAAGCTCGTCCTTGAGGCCCTCGCCGACAGCACCGCCCACGCCGAGGCCCTGGCCGCCCAGGTCGGTCTCGTCGCCGGCGAGTTCGAGGTCAAGACAGTTGACGTGATGCCGACCACCTTCGCCACCGTCCGCGGCGGCGACGCCTACTACATCAACCGCGCTGCCCGGTGCTCCATCGGCTTCTCGGTCACCACTGGCTTCGTCTCGGCCGGCCACTGTGGCACCGCAGGTAGCACTGCCACCACCAGCAGCAGCGGTGGATCTCTGGGAACCTTCTCGGCCTCTGTCTTTCCCGGCAGCGCCGACATGTCCTACATCCGCACTGTCAGCGGAACCACCCTCACCGGCACCATCGACGGATACGGCTCCGGCAACCTGCCTGTCTCTGGCAGCACCGCCTCGGCCGTCGGCGCGAGCATCTGCCGCTCCGGCTCCACCACCGGTGTCCACTGCGGCACTGTCCGCTCCCTGGGCGCGACGGTCAACTACTCCGAGGGACGTGTCACCGGCCTCACCCAGACCAACGTCTGCGCCGAGCCCGGCGACTCTGGCGGCTCTTTCTACACCGGTGCTCAGGCTCAGGGTGTCACCTCCGGAGGCTCTGGCGACTGCAGCTCCGGCGGCACCACCTACTTCCAGCCCGTCAACGAGATCCTCTCCACCTACGGCCTCACCCTGGTCACGGCTTAAGTGGCTAGTTGTCAAGGCCGTCGGCAGCACCTGAGCTGTGGTATATTCTTGGGGTGCTTGGACATTGTGCAGATATAAGCACGGATGTATTTCATATATGCTGGCACAGGGTAGAGATTGAATCAGACAGGAGAAGCTGGCATAGCTACTAAACCTCTCTAGCCTTTTCAATGCACATAGTAACAATCTATATATCCGTACCACTTTTTTAGCTTTGATGATATATGCTTCCATGTGAAACTATTTAAATTGTGCCAAGTTTGTGCCAAGTTCAATCCAAATGTTCGCACGCATACACATAGTGTCCCATTACTAAGAGAGCGGATATTTGCACCGGTCAAAACGGATGGTATACCGGTACTTACAGCCCACTCTTGTTACACCAACTACACCCTAATTTACACGCCTAATTTACATTAGGTATATAATCTGGGTATATATAAGTATTGGGTATGTAATTTAAGGGTGTATAGGTATTGGGTATATAGGTGTTAGGTGTATGGGTATTGGGTATATGGGTGTTGGGTATATGGGTGTTGGGTATATGGGTGTTAGGTACCTAGGTATATGGGTGTGTAGGTGTTGGGTGTTTGGATTTTTGGTGTATGGGTATTGGGCATGTAAATTGGGATTGGGCGTTGGTTTAATACTGGTGGTGTACCGGTGTACTATCCGTTTTGACCGGTACGAATATCCACTCTCATTACTAAAGTCATATGCTCAGTATCGCCTGTCAAGTCACTCATTCCCTCTTTCTTCCCATATATCGAGCAATGGAATGTTTGCACATGCTGCCGGGACCTTGGCGGATGGATGTGAGCTGAGTCTGCCTGAAGCTTGTGAGCCTGGAATTCGTGTCATACTGACGAAGTAGCGGCTATATCACACATCAGGGCCACTGGCACGGTAAGTACATTCTGCGCCGTGAGACATCCCGGGCACCGTCTTCATGAAGTCTTCACCGCCTCAACAGCAGCCTTGATAACCTCATCAAATGACCGTTTTGGAAGTTCCAAAAGATCATTCATAATCTCGCCCTCTTGCTCCAGATGTCCCCCATATTTCCCCGTAACAAACCCTGTCTCGATCAATGCATATGTAGCCTCACCATCCCCAGCCGCAGCAGCCGCCTGCTTCTCCCGGATAAATGACTCCGAGTCAATGGACTCTGTCTCGAATGTCTCCCCCGTGAACCGCTCAACTGCCTCCAGCAATTGCTTCTGAGACACCGCAAAATCGCTCAGCCAGACGACCTTATTCGCCGTCTCCTCCCACTTCTTGGTCAGCGCATTCACGACCGCTAGAGCCGTGTTCTCCTCAGTCGTCGTGCTAAACAAGCCCTCGCCATTGTCCCAAAGGACAAATTTCCTTTCGGCGATGTGCATGCCGAGGAACTCGTGCGTGGCACTCCACTTGAGCCACATGCCGCACGCGACGGACATCCACTCCATGCGGTGCTCCAGGGTGCGAAGGTGGTCCTGCACCTCGCCCTTCTCGCGGAAGACGGGACAGAGCGCGCGGGCGGCCGGGTTGTTGTTGTTGAGGCCGTACTCGGAGGGGACGAAGCGCCGGACGCCGGCCTCGGCGGCCGCGGCGATGATCCGGAGCTGGGTGCGCACGGCGAGGGTTGTAACGCAGTTGATCACTGCATCTTGGTTTGCGAAGGCGGCGACGAGTGAGTCGTGGGGATAGTCGTCTGGGATGGTAGCGACGCGAGCTGAAGGGTGGGAAACCGTCCTTGAGGAAGAGGCGCGTTGAAGGATTGTGACTGTCACAGAGGGGGTTTTGAGGAAGGCTTCGAGTACAATGCTACCTATGGAGCCTGAGGCGCCAATAATTACAATGTTTTTGAAAAGGGAAGACATCCTCGGTAGAAGTGTGGTTCAATATTCGTGAAATGTTTGATAGTCTTTGAAATAGTGTTAAGAGGGGGAGACAGTGTGAGGCGTGGGAGCTGTTCGGTGATGCTCAATGTTCTCAAACGAACACTTTAATATGAAGTCTCGAGCCTTGTCGTGGCAACATTCAGTAAGCAAAAAGTGGGTTGTGCTGTTGCATGCCCTTTTCCTGGGTGTTCGCTGTTAGGCGACAACACCCAGTATGGCGTTCAGTAATCGAATATTACACACCGTCACCATTCCTAGTTTTTATCGCCCAGTTGAGAATGTGCAGTTCTCACCAACCAAAACACATTAGTAAAAGTTCGAAGGCAACCAAGCAACTTGTTTTTCCCGCCGGATGTGAGGTAGTTGGGAATTGATCACTAAACATTGAACGCCAGACTTTACCAAGACGGAATGCCGGTGGCAGGGCTATGAGTAAGCCCTTCCTTGCACACCCAATGGGTTGCCACTTGATTGCATTTCTTTCCGAAATCACATGAGGCTATTCATGCAAAAGTGGTACGTTGGAGAATGTCTTATCGTCGTATTACATCGAGAATACAGTAAACGAAGAAGATATGGGTTCTGACCCGCTCGGAAGAATTGTCGGGATTTAGCATGGAACGAGAAAGGACTGCAGCAAGAGCATGTTCGCCAAGGCCGCCCTAGATCAGGATTCAGAATTGACCTGACAATTCATCATTTCTAGAATCGATTCGCCCGTCGCTGAAATCTGCGCTGTTCACTCAGGTTGCTTACGATCTCGCTGATCAATGCGGATGAAATATATAGGTAACAATGCCGTATAGCCCAAGGAATGACTATATATACTTACTCGGTGCGCCGATAGAACGAACCATGATCGAACACTTTTATAAACTCAATAAATATTTGAAGCGGTTCAGCATACGCCTTCCTTATTACTTATAATGACTTCTTCTCGTCTGTTCGAGCCACTCAAGATTGGCAAATTGACCTTGTCCCATCGCGTGGGGCTCAGCCCTTTAACCCGTTACCGAGCATCGGATGACCACGTTCCACTGGAATTTGTCAAAGAATATTACGGACAGAGAGCTTCGGTCCCTGGAACTCTACTGATCACTGAAGGAGTGCTTATCTCCCCCGAAGATGGTGGCCACGCCAACGCCCCCGGAATCTACAACCAGAGGCAGATAGACGCTTGGAAGGAGATCACAGATGTCGTTCATGCCAAAGGCAGCTATATTTTCTGCCAGCTCTGGGCTCTCGGCCGCGACGTCTACGCCGACGTCGCCGCCGCGGAGGGCATCAAGATCGTCAGCTCGGGCACAATCGGCCTGGACGAGGAGCGCCGGCCCACTCCACTGACCACCGGCGAGATCCAGGCCAGGGTGCGCAACTACGCGACGGCCGCAAAGAACGCCATCGCCGCCGGCTTCGACGGCGTCGAGCTGCACGGAGCCAACGGGTACCTTATCGATCAGTTCCTCTCCGACCGCACCAACAACCGCGAGGACGAGTACGGTGGCAGCGTGGAAAACCGCTCCCGCTTTGCCGTCGAAGCTGTGAGGGCTGTGAGTAATGCCGTCGGGCTGGAGAGGACTGGGGTTCGTCTCAGTCCGTGGAGTAACTACAACAACATGAGGATGGCCGATCCCGTCCCACAGTTCACGGACGTCCTCCGGAAGGTGAACCAGCTGGGAATCGCATACGTCCACCTCATCGAATCTAGAGTAGACGGGAATGTGGACGCTGAGGGCTCAGAGAGCCTGTCCTTTGCCTTTGAACAGTTCGATGGGCCCGTCCTGGTAGCCGGCGGCTTCACGCCGGGTTTGGCGAAGCAAGTGGTCGATCAGGACTTTCCGGAAAAGGACATCGTCGTCATGTTCGGGAGATACTTCATCTCCACACCCGACCTTCCTTTCCGAATTCGAGAGGGCCTGATTCCGAACCCCTACAATCGGGAAACCTTCTACGCGCCAAAGACCAAGAGTGGTTACATCGATTATCCCTTCAGCCAGGAGTTCTTACAGAAGTCTGTGGACTGAGGGACTAGATAGTAAGCAGGGATAGATTAGAAACTAGAGATAGTTACCATTCTCATATCGAATCTGCGTTTAGAGGTCACCGAAGAGTCTGTCTTGTGACAAAGGACATACTAAGTTAGTTATACAAGAATCCATTACCACGCTATCAAGACGATGTAACCAGTAATAATTGTTATATTAAAATAGATAGATGGTGAAGCAACTATCCTGGATTAATGAATGGGATTAAGGTTCAGCGTGTCGATCAATGATCATTTCGCTTTATACCTATGGAGAGCCGACTTCCTGCATTCTGTCCGTGTCCGCATGAGGCCACCCAATGACCAAGGAGAATGATGACACCTCCGAACAGCCTCACGGAAATCGAATGACAACCTTCGACTCCTCGTGCCTGTCGAAGCGGGAGTAGTACTCAGGAGCATCTTCAATGCCAATACTAGCACTGATAACAAAGTGAGGCGAAGCCCTGCCGCTGGAAACGAGCTGGACCAGCTCGTCCGCAAATTGGAGAGGCAGCACAATGCCACTCCCCATGGTGAGCCCTTTGCCCCAGAAAGCCCCGACGGGGAAGGTCTGGTTCGAGCCATAAACCCCTAGCATACCAATCCCGCCGTACTGCCTGGTGACAGCAACCGCATTGTCGAGCACAACGGTCGACTGCACCTCTCCCGCCGCGTTCCGCGCCTCAAAGCCCACGGCATCAACGCTACGCGTGACGCCATTGGGTTCCAGGTCCATGATCTGCGCGACAGGGTCTGACTCTTCGTAATTGATCGGGATGGCTCCGATGGATGCAGCCAGATCGAGTCTTGCCTGCACGCGGTCTACCGTGTAGACCCTAGAGGCTCCACGCAGAATGGCAGCATACGAGGCAGAGAGACCAACGGCTCCGGCACCGAATACAGCGACTGTATCACCCGTCTCGAAACCGGCGTATTCCAGTCCTTTCCAACCGGTGGCGAAGACATCGGAGATCACGAGGTAGTCGTAGAGGGTTTCGTTGGTGGTACTGGCGTTGACTGGGACGGGGATGAGCGAGGAGTCGGCGTAGGGAACTCGGACGTACTCGGCTGCAATGGCAAGTGTTAGATAATGGTTTGTTGTATACGAACTTTGCGAGTGAGGTTAAAGCGTACCTTGGCATCCTCCAAGTTCGGCATTCGAACCGAAAGAGTTGGGCAGATCAGGTCCAGATGTGTAGTGGCCGTCGTCTGCGTTGTCTGGCACGATGACATATTGTCCAACAGATAGGGACTGGACGCCTGTCCCGATTTCGTCGATGTATCCGATGGCTTCATGGCCCAAGGCAAATGGCTCAGAGGGCGACCCCGAAGCTTCGTGGTAAAAGTGAAGGTCGGAGCCACAGATGGCTGCAGCAGTGATGCGAACGATGGCGTCGGTCGTGTTCTGGAGGACAGGTCGAGGGAAGTCGAGGACGGAAACATTGTATGCGGCGCCAATCATGGCTACGCCGCGCATAGTTGCGTTCATTTTGACTGTCAAGAGCGTGAGGATGACTTCTTCTCTTTCCAGGCTAACGTCAAAGGTGCAAGACCATCTTTATATTTCCAAGATCAATACTCGCACAGATATCAGAACACATATCCGTATGGAGTCGTAGTGGACAGGGCAATACAAGCTGCGGCGATAGCACTTCGGCGCTTGCACTCACCTAGCATAATCAATTAATCTCCAACTCCACTGAACAGACCGTATCTTTGCGCATGACGTCTCCTCCACGCCCAGGGGGTGATCGCCAAGGTGTGATTTCCTACCCCGTGGAGCCCGTAAATAATGCATGCAGACGAGTACGCGTATCGTTCGTTGCCAAGCCATAGATAGAGCTTAGAAAGGTGACCTGGCTTCATTTCCCTACGTCGGAAGAAATTCGGCATATTTCTGGCTTGGTGTGATTGCTTTCATCCCGCTGTCTGCCCGAACTCTGCCTTTACGTGGAAGTTCCTTCGGAACCCGAAAGTGACATCGCGTTCCAAGAGTTGAGGTTCACAGAGAAAAATCCAGACGCGATCAGAAATCCATACTTGAAGTAGCAATCACCGTTTTGGCATCGTAAGATGCTTAAGTTCCACCCAAATAGGTCGTGGTGTTGCTTGTAGAACCATACACCGGCAGTTGATATCCGTAGTCGAGCCACTCTGCAGGCCGCACTTCCACACAGCCAATCATCCCCTGGCAATGAAGAAAACGAAATGCTACACAACGACGTCTTCAACATGGTTAACTCCCTCTTAACTCCTGTAAAGTCCGCGGCTAAACCTCGGGTCCACTGATAGTGGGTCCGCCCAGCTGTCGTTACTCTCCTTCGTGGTAATCTCTCAGCTACCTAAAGAAGGCAGTGCAATGTGGAGACGTAAAGATAAACTCAAAGGTTATAGTATGAAATCTCATCTATCAGAAGAACGAATCTGATAATACTTGCAATAGGCGGCAGGGTGTTGGCTACCGATCTGATGGGTGAAAGTGGAGAGAGAACGTGGAAGTACATGTACATACCCAAAGTTTTCGTCATGTGTCAAGGAAGGAAGAGGCCCAGAAACGCTTTGATTATGGTTTTCGTGACGTTTGTCATCACTCACTGTCGCTGATCCCTGTTTGCGGAGAACACGCCTGTCCACACATCCATCGTTCGCGTCTTCTTCACGCCACCGATAGCCTCCAATGCAACCAGAACCGACGCACGCATGGATTCCAACATTGCTTTTGATTTCCAATCCTCCTTAGCCACGGCTTGCTCCACCTCTCTCAAGAAATGCTCACTAGCAATGGATCCGGCTTCCCAGCTCCCATCCAAGAGACCGTCCTCGGGAACAAGCACTGCCTCATGATCAAGGCGCCAGGCTTGAT
This sequence comes from Diaporthe sp. P3_1W, assembly GCA_037177825.1. Lineage (NCBI taxonomy): Eukaryota > Fungi > Ascomycota > Sordariomycetes > Diaporthales > Diaporthaceae > Diaporthe > Diaporthe sp. P3_1W. Next base: position 817,147 of record JBAFXB010000008.1, read on the forward strand.
CACGGGCGAGAAGCTTAATTTGATGAGGACTGAGAGGTACCTGGATATTTTCATGGCTCTCCTCGCTCCTTAGTGCCTGCAGGGTCCCCTGCGCCATGGCAGCTAGGACATGAGGCCACGCTGCCTTCTCCGTCGCGTGCAGCGCATATTCCGCGATACACACCTTCCCGCCCTCTGTAAGCCTCGACTTCAGATCTCCTAGAATATGGGAAAGCTCATCGCGCCCCTTGAAGTACCATACACAGTGCGCCAGCACAACGACGTCCCACTTCCGTTCGGATACAGCTGCCCCTTGCTGGTCCGGCGCGGCGGGCTCCCAGGGCTTCCCGCTGTGCCAGGTAATCCTGCTGCCAATCTTGCTTTCCGAAAGGTGCTTCTGCGCCTCTGCAAGCGTGAATGGTGCACCGTAATCTGGCGGGGCGGGGTCGCACGCGTCAACGTGACCCGCAGGGCCGACCGCCTCGGCCAGCACAGCGGTGCAGTTGCCCTGCCCGCAGCCGATTTCTAAGACTCTGCTACCCGGCTTGATCACGTCTGGGCCCCAGCTGTTGAGGATGTTGATGCGGTGCGCTGCCTGGGCCGCCTCGCTGGCTAGACCGTTGGGCGGGAGGAGTTGGTATGAGGCTATCTTCTCCGCTGAGGAGAGGGGGAGGACGGTCGTTGAAGCGGCCATTCTGCTGTTCGCGTGTGGAAGTGCAAGTGATGTGAGGGTTTTGCGGTGCGCTGAAACGGCGGTGGGTGTCTGGCCGACAATTTTGAGAGACCGCCAGCCCTGGGTGAGTCATACTACGGGGTCCAGTGCTCAGTTGAGAACATCTAAAGCCCCATGGGAGGGCGTTAGGCATCATTTTAAGCCGGCAACTTGTCATTGGCCAATTGCAACCCCGAGAATCCTTCCAAAGAGGAAGTTCAGCTTGGCCTGAATAAGCCATGAACTAAACCTAGCGCCAAGTACCCAGGTGGTTCTGGTCCGTGACTCGGAGTCCAAGCACTGCACGCATGGATGCAGCCATGAAAGTTATCTCTACTGGTATTGATGACCAAATGATTTAACCTTGTTAAGTTTATATGTTAACTGGATGCCAAAAACTATTAGACCTTGAGGAAGCAAACCTGCTATTGCTTAGTGCGTTGGTTCTTAAAGTGACTGAATAATTATTTCTCAATAGCCTTCCCTAGGCTTTTCATTAAACACGATATATAAGTGTAACACAATTGTCTTTCACACCTAAAAGGCCCCTTCATCTAGCCCTTTAATCAGTTAGGGACTCCTGTAGCCGAGCTAAGCTGAACCTGGTCAGGAAATCCTCTGAAACTCCGCCTCCCTCTCTGATCCGGATCCCAGTCATAACTGTCGACCCTTATCTCATTCTCGGTCGTGATAACCATGTGCCTCGGCTCATAGATGTGATGTTTAAGCACCATAAAACTTGACGAGCGGACGCCATTGGTGAGACGGGAGGCCAGCGCGATACACTGATCGTTGAGGCGTACCTGCCGCTGCACCGTGGCCTCATCAACGGGCTCCTCTGGCCGCTATCTGAGGCTCTCGGGGTTCAAGATGCAAGCGACAACGTGCAGGTTCCTGAGGCCACGCTCCTTCGCCTCCTCGACCTGCTGAAAGAGCTCTTCCGCCGCCTCCTCGCCGTCGTCCTCGTCGATGTGGGCGAGGAACTTATCGGGCCTCGCCTCACCTGGACTCGATTCGCTAGCGTATGCAACTGTAACGGCAATGCCTACGCAGGTTACTAAGGCCTGCGTGACGAGACCTTGGCCGCCTTCTGTGCTAACAGCGAATTCAGACATTTCGACATCGTGAAGGTCGTTGTAGCTCATGTTTAGGGGCGATGTAGGAGCCTGACCGCACAGGCTTAAGGCTATCGTGTTCTAGATTGTCTCATTTCCTTATATACGAGTCCGGCCCCTTTCCTTGTCTCTCCAACTGGCGGGTCACCCTCTTCTACGTGGCACTTCGCTGATTCAAACTGGACGTAGGTGCTCTTCAAATTAAGAGCAGGACGACTGATGATATAGGCACATTCTTTATATTCGACAATTGGGTGTAATTGGATAAGTGCGGAAATGGGCGAACGTATGCGTTTAATGGCCTTTGTTCCGAATCGGACCACATTCTGTAAGCCGCATATGTCCTAGCTTGCTTTTTCCGTTGTTGAAGGCTGTTTGGAAATTATCATTCATTCATAAGATGTTGCTATCATTACGGGGAGAGGAACGAAGAGAAGACGTGCCGGCCGCGGACACTTGCATTGTGACCAGGAAGTTTTGTTTTCCTGCATTTTTGTTCAAGGATGCCAATGCGAAGTCAGAATTCACTGAAACCCAACACATTTAATGGCAAAGCCGGCCTGCCAAAATAGGCACTACATGAACTCTTATTGTATGGCTGTTAGCAATGTTTGTAGTATGACAGGGTGGTATGTACAGGTGGCGGGTGGTCCAATGGTAGACCAAACATCCATTTGAAGGGCAAGAGATGTATTAATCGACATGCACTAACTACAGCCAATACACTCCAAATCATGACACATCTCGAACCTAGGCCGTTCAAAATTCAAGCATGAAAGAACTAGTTCAGGGGTGACCATGTCGGAAGCTTGATTCCGAGTGCTGGGATTTGGTCACCGAAATGGATCATGATTTCGTCCCAACTATGGTGCCTCACCCCCAGTTCGGGTTGCCCGTTTGACCTGCCAGGTTTCGCCTCGGAAATCCCCAGAGTAGGCAATATGGCTCCATGGAGTATTAATAAGGCCATCAAGCTCCTGACACACAATCACCATCAGTTTATATTGATGACCTGAGTCAGTGTACTCGTTCAAAGGCATACCGAGATCTGGGTCTGGACTGGAGACTTTAGGATGCCGAACGAGCCCATCCGTTCCGAGACTGACTTTCAGGGATTTCTCGATTGGATGAAAACATGCATAGGGTGCGTAACTAACATCTGCGTAACTTGTGAGTTTTGATCACATCACAAGTAGCTTGGGTCCCAGCTTCGGCTCACAGTAGAAGTGGGACGCGGCGTACATATTTACCCTCGATCTCGGTTCTTATAAATGGAATCAACATTTTGGCAATAATGAGTTAAATATTAGGTCTATTATATATCCAGTAAATCTGAGTCAATCTGTGATGTGACTGAGGTAAAAAGAACTTTTCTTCTTGGGCGCGCGTGCTATTGTCCTGCCGGCCACCCTTCCCTCACCCCCCATCAACCCTGACCAGACCTCTCGCCTCTTCTACTTCCAGTCGGTTCAGCATCGCGTACCACGGACGACGCAGCGGAGGCAGAATTCTTTGAGCTTATCAGAATTGACTCCCCCACAGCGTCATCCGTCCAACGCTCGGCAGCTTGGGCTGACCCCTTTCGTGAGGGCCTTCTTTGCTGCTGTAACCTGATGAATGTCGAAGGTTCGGACGCGGCCGCGCTCAAGGCGAAGAACTTGAAGAAGCGCTCGAGAAGGATCCGAACGGCGGGAAGACAGGAGGCAATGATACCTGCCGCAAGCTCGACACTGGTCCAATATACCACCGGTACATAGTTCCAGCTCGGATCCGGGGTGCTCCCAAAGTTCCTTAGAGTTTGAAGACGCACTATGGTAGCAACTAGACCAATCCCGCCCAGTGCAAACATGACGCCGATGAAGACCTTCTTTTTGCGGGTCATTTGGAGATTCCACAGCATGAATATGGGTAGAACAATGATAATCAAATCGTGTAGCACAGCAAGACCGGAGTTGGCGTAGGCTAGAGCTGTAATATCCAGGCAGTGACCGCCAATAATGTCTCTGTTCCAGAAGTATTGGACTGGCTGACAGGATAGAATGGTGAGGACTGTAATAATGGAGCTCGAGACGAGGATGAAGGTCAGCACCACGTAGCAAGCGATGTAGAAGGGTCGGTAGGCCCAGAATATGCGCAGGTACATGGTGACAATGGAAACCTTAATCAAGGCTAATACAACCACGTAGACGATTTCGGAGACGTAGAATAGTCGGAGAATCTGTAGCAGCGCGCCATCTTTCAGGCTCCACAGATGGCTCCCGAAGCCCAGCACAGCCACTTCAAGGAAAGCAACGTCAGCGGATTTCGGGTTACGTACAAGCTCTGACGAGTGACCCGAGCAGAAAGCTACTTACTGTATAGGACGCATACGAACGGTGCCATGGCCAGCGTCACGGCAAGTGTAATTATGTGGTCTTCGGCGTACAGGGTCCTGGTCATGATCTTCGAAAATGTCCGGAGCATAACGAAGACTGCTGTGCCGACAAAGAAGAAAGACACCGCGATGATGACGCGCGTCGACTGCGACTCGTTTGACAGGCCGCAGACTGCAGCAGTAGACCGCGCCATGTCTGCATCATTTTTGTAAGCATCCAAACATGTCCAATGTAAGGACACCGGGTATCCTTTGCTCTGCATTTCAGTGAGGTGTACGTACCAAGACGACCCTGCATCGTGCAGTTGACGGCAAGACAAGCGTTGATCTTGTCCTGCAAGACCGAGCTGGAGCATTGGCAGACCGTATCTCCGAAGGAGCAGCCAGATCCAGGGATTGCTTCGAGGAGGCAGTTGAGCTGCAGGCTTGCGGGTCAGTGAGTGACAGTCAATGCGGGCCTGGCACCCATCGCGTGCAAGGATTGACGGGAGTCACATACTCCGCAAGGGGGCAGATTGCTCGGGGCTGTCTGCGCCTGAGCGGTGGCCGTTGGGGCCCCGAAGATGGCGAGCCAGAGCAGGAGGAAGCTGCAGATCCTGACAGCGGCCGCACAACCCAGAGCCGCCCTGCAAGTCGGGAGTGCCATCGCGTTGGCGAAGAGCGAGAACGTTGACGACCGGGACGCGGTGGACGTGCGTTGAGAAGCATCTATGCAGGATCCAAAATGCTGTATATATCGACAGGCTGAAATAGAAACTGCTATTTCTCAAGTGCCGCTATGTGACGGTCTCACATTGAGGTCCCTCGTGCGAGCGCGAATCGGATCAGAGACCCGCCCAGCAACCTCTGGTCTGCGAAGAAATTGCTGAAACCAGACACCCTGGGGGGCCTCTACCAATTGGTGCGTCGCTGAGGCTCGGCACAATTTTGGGCTAGAACTAACCGCTGAACCCTGGGAATCTGATTGTAGCGCGGAACTCGATCGAAAGCTTAATTCAACTCGTTACAGTGGTCCAAAGTCAAAGGTTTTTGGCAGATCGGGAAACCTCGAGACAATGCTGGGCTGACTGGCGAGGTGGAAGGGAGAGAGACCATCGCATGAAACGGCTTTGGGGCATGAATGACGAGAGCTGGGACTAGACGTCTTGATCGCCGCTGGCGACTTCCGGGTTGTATATGCGAGCTCGTTATATATATGCAGTGCTGCCGCCCAATGGCAGCACGTGCATTGGAGCGGATTGTCTGATTTAGTTTCTCGCCCTCGCATGCAATGTATCGAGGTAGAATGCACCGAGGAATGGTGTACGTCAGGCGAGAAAGAGGCGCCAAAAGACTTTCACCGGCGTCCGCGCCGAGCACGGCACTTGATATATAGGCCCCGATGTTAGTGGGAAGGACAGGGCGTTCTGTATCATCCGAGCTGTTGAACTCGTCCGATGTTCTGGACTTCCTGCTAGGCCAGGGGCTTTGCGTTGCGTTGGTTCTCCCCCAAAGGGCCGGACCCGGTCTTAGGCCCAAAGTTTCCAAAGGGCGTCGGCGACTTGGCTGGGCCAGACCGGAATGTGATGACCAATGACTGCGTCGCTCCCGCGATGCTCAGACATGTGCACAGATGCTTCCTCGCTTCAGATGCTTCCCGTCTGCACTTGTTCGGGAATCTCTGTATGCGTGCCTTTTCATATGACACACGATTTCGTCCACCCTTTCTGTGCTTCCCGCACAAGGCCTAGCGTAAATGCAGGCTTCGGCCCCAAGATGGCGGTTGAAGAGATCGCAGAATTAATGAAGAGTTGGAGAGCCAAGACGACGTGCTTCTTGTTCGTGGTAACATGCAGCTGCACCCAGAGTAGCTACGACGGCCCGATATCATTCTCGCCGCCTCAAATAGTCGCTTCGGCAACTGGCTGCGGAATTCCCGCGAGATCTACGCCAATCGGTTTGATCTGCCCGGTCGCCACACGTCAGTCCCAAGGTTACTGTTAGCCACGTTTGATCTCGGGGCCCCCGGTCCTCTGCTGTCTGTGTCCCTGTCGCTTATACTAACACAGCGCAGAACCCTATCGATCGCGATGCAAGATCATAATGATCGAAATTATAGGGATCTGATGCTAGCTTTAGAAGTCTCCGTCCGTGACAGAGAGCAAAAGCTTTATATGGCTGTACCTAGCTAATCAAGGTATTACCCTGTGTGCCATCACTCGCCAGCTATACTGAGCATTTTATTCAGATTGACTTTGTATCAGTAGAATAGACAACAACTGAAGTATGTCCGCAAACAAACCTAATACGGGTTGACGTGTCTTGTTCTAGGCTTACAATTTCGGTCTCTAACTGACGTCCCCAGTCTGGCTTGGGCCGGAACCCAAGGACTGTGCACCCATTTCCAAGTAACAAGTTCTTCCAGCAGCTGTTTATGTACACCTACTAGATCATTTGTCAGTACTGCGTTCATCCGTGGAAACATGTCGACATGAATGTAGAGAGCACGACGGTCGCACTGAGAAGTCCGCCAGCATTTCACATCACACCGGTCTCCATTGACTGATTCAAGACAAGCTTGATGCACCACATTGGGAGGATTGGCAATGGCGCTTTGAATTCCTCTGACTTACTCACACAAATGGAACTTAGCCAGGTCGAATCAATGTATAGCCCTCACATGTCTGACTACAAATGTAGAGTGGCTACAGCGCCTTTTCACGTGACTTGACTTGTGCTGAATCTTTCTGCTGTCACAAGGGTATCATTCTCGTCGTCTCGAAAGCAGGTATCTGCCGCATCTGTGTGATATGTATGCATGGCGTCCGACGCGTAGGAGGGTTTCATTTGACGAAAACGAAGTGATTCCCATCACTGCTGCTGTAACTCCGCAAAGTGGCAGGCACAGCATTTTAAAATTAGAAAAAGGGCTACCACAAACTTTAGCATCTCGTGACACCCCTCTGTCGATTCAACTTATGTGGCCGTTGGTGCCGCTCGCCTGGGACGGAGTTTGAGAATCTTCAGGCCATGCGTAGCACGCATACGACGTTGTTGGCAGCGGTGGGGAATCAGATGAACAGCCACCAATGCGGTCCAGGTCCGAGTACCTGAATTACCCGCTGATCTTCAGCCAAACCGTATCCCCGGCGTTGTTTCCCCCACTTGCTTTCGGCACTTTGCATGAAACAGGGAACAAGATTGACGGGATCAGTGGGTCCGCCCTCATGGTTTGAGATGAGGGGTGGGAAGGCAGATGCGGAGCATACGAGTCTACGTCTCGGTCGAGAACATCGGAAAAGAAATCACCCTTTGCATCTTACTGTGATCCCATTAGCTTCTCACGGATCGCGCGGGCCAAGGTGCGAGAGACGTATGAATTGAGTCCAAACGGAACGATTGTTGCAAAGTTTCGGGTGACGCGTGCCGGTTAGCTCGCCCAGTGATAAGTTGCGTGCTGGAGCACTCCGATCCGCTAGGCCTGACCTGCTCCGTACTCAGGGCGGACAACGACCACAGTCTCATTGGTGGACATTCCCCTGCCTAGATCGGCACTGAGCGGCGGGGGCACGGTCGTTACGTTCACCCTTGAAGTAAACAAAAACCTCCGATTATCCATTTTTTGCGCAAGGTCAGCTTCCGTCGCGGCCGGAAGTCGGCAGGGACGCCATTGTTAGAAAGGAATCCGAACATGACTGCAATGACAGTGGCAATCTACTGTAAACTGTCTTGCCGAAGAATAGGGGACAACAGGGTCTAAAAGGAGACGACAGGGTGGGGACCATGATGACCTGGGCTACCCACTAGACTGTAGGGAGGTACAGTAGGTAGCATTATAAAGCTTGATGTCTTGGCTCTGAGAAGCTCGCGATGTCCTGCTTGCATTGTCTGGTCTAGTGCACTCCTTCCAAGTACCCTATCTCTTTTCTTCGTTTACTTCTCGTTCGCAAACAAATACTGCGCAACAAAATGAGGGGTCTGGTATCCTTGTTGCCATTGCTGGCTGCGGCCAGTGTTGGAGCTCTGCCTGCATCAGGAAATGCGTCTTCTGGAACGGCTGCGGCAACGTTCGCCAAGACGGACGGTCTGTTCTTTAACATTGACGGAGAGACCAAGTACTATGCCGGAACAAACTGCTATTGGTGTGGCTTCTTGACATCAGACGAGGACGTCGACAAGGTTTTCTCGGATATGGCTGCAGCCGACCTCAAGGTCATACGAGTTTGGGGGTTCAACGACGTGAACACGGTTCCCAGCGATGGAACCGTGTACTACCAGTACTTGTCAGCAACTGGATCACAGATAAACACGGGCGCAAACGGTCTTGAGCGAATGGACGCTGTCGTTTCCGCTGCCGAAACACATGGGCTGAAGTTGATTATCAACTTTGTGAACAACTGGAGCGACTATGGAGGTATCGCGGCCTATGTGTCTGCCTTCGGGGGATCAGCTACGACGTGGTTCACCGACGAGACTTCGCAGGCTCAGTACAAGAAGTACATTGATGCGGTTGTTAGCCGATACAAAGACTCGACCACTGTCTTTGCTTGGGAGCTGGCCAATGAGCCGAGGTGCAGCGGATGCGACGGGTATGTTCTCATGCTGGAATATTGGGTTTTACATTATCCGGCTAACAAGTGGATAGGTCCGTTATTTACAACTGGGCCAAGACTACCTCAGAGTACATCAAGTCTCTGGATTCAAACCACATGGTTACGATTGGAGATGAGGGCTTCGGACCCCTGACCGGAGGTGACGGGAGCTACCCGTACACAACATCAGCTGGTGGTTATACATGGGCCGACAATATGAACATCACCACACTGGACTTCGCTACCTTCCACCTCTATCCCGATAGCTGTAAGTTATCTGCGACTAATTCCTCTATCTATCTGTACATTTCTGATGATTCTATTTAGGGGGCCAACCTTATGAGTGGGGAAGCCTTTGGGTGTCGACTCATGGTGATGCCTGCGCAGCTGCTGGCAAGCCGTGCCTAATGGAAGAATACGGCGGTGAAAACAACTGCACCATCGAGAACCCTTGGCAAAAGACTGCTCTCAACACCTCCGGAATTGCTGCCGATCTCTTCTGGCAATACGGCGACACTCTCCCTAGTACTGGCAGCCAAACTTCCCAGGATGGCAACACTGTGTTCTATGAGGAGGGCAACTGGGACTGCATGGTCACTGACCATGTCAATGCTATCAATGCCCTCTACCGTTGAGGGGGTTTAAAGCTCGAACGCACGCGAGCAGTGCAACCTTGAACGGATGGTCTTCAATGTATATATTCCAACACACATTGTGACATAGCAGCCTTACGGAATGATGGGCCGAGAAAATCCAAACATATGAACAGTCAAAATGAGGCAGTGAATTGTGACTGACACGAATTGCGCCATTTGCGGAGACTTGCTGCAGCTTCTCACCGAACCTCACTGACAAGTAAGGCTCTGGACCCGAAGCGCGTGATTTTCAATCTGCAACGTAACGCACGTCATTTGGGACGTCAAACTGCAAGCTCCTGCATATACGCAACAACGAGCATGAGATAGTTCGGCGTTGGCGTCGCACCAAGCTTACTGCAGTGCCAAGATTGGACGTGTTGACATTCCACTTGCTGGGTTTTTATCTAGAGCGCGCGATAATGCAACGAGGATTGGCTGGCTAGAGTTGCACATTGTTGGGGCTACTGCACCTGAAAGCCTCAATATCTCGGTCTCCAATTGAGGGCGCAGCTCTGATGCAGAGATGACAGCCTGCATTTCGCGGAGCCTGATCGCAACCGCGTTTCCCCGCTACTTGCGCCGCATTAATGGGCATTTATCAGCGCGAACTTGCTCACACCCATCTTGTCCCTCTGTTCTTGTTCATTCAGTCTTCTCTTTCCTCATCCTGCTCATTCGACGTGGGAAAATGGCAGATATGCGTGTAGGGTCCTCGATCCAGGCTACCGTGGCCTTGGGCCAGAAGCTTGCGAGCCTCCTGCAGATGCTCATCGAGCTCAATCCCAGCAGTCAGAAGGACTTTAAGGAGATGCATTTCGACATCGAGGCCACATCTGGCACTCTCCGGCAGTTGCAAGATCTAATTGGTAATGATGAAGCGATCGGGTTCGAACGAAACACAAAGCCGGCTGTTACCTCCTCGTACCTAGATGAGATCGAAACTTTGGCTGTCAAATGTGGTTTGATTTACAAGTCGATCATACTAATCACTCAGAAAGCTGGTGTCAGAGAAAAAAGAAGAGAAGGCGGTTCTCAAGCTTCAAGCCTTGAGAATTTGAAGACTGAGTTGCTCACCGGCCCTATTCCCGATCCTGGCTCGGTCAAGTCTATCAAAGTGGTCCGAATACCCTCAAGGTTCGACCAACAGGAATGGCTCGAACCCCGAATTGTTCGCTGTCAGGAGCAGTTGCAATGGATCAGAACGGGCCTGCTGATCCACTTGCACATTTTCAAACTTGCTCAATTGCAGAATGGGTATTTCTTCAGGCATCCTCCTCTCAAGTGGCATCTTACTTATCGCAAGTGCAGATCTGTCGAACGCAACACAGGCGACTTTGAGAATGAACTCATGTACAGGAGCTCCATCCAGCTGCTGCGACAGAGGCAGCTGAAGTTCACCAAGAAGAAGTCGAGACAGCAGGAGAGGGCACAGCGAAAATGGGAACTAGAGAGAAAGGCGGACAACTCTGATACTGAATCGGTCACGAGCGTCGCAACCTCTGCGAGCTCTTCAATCACTGCCAGTACAGCCGTCGATGATGCGGCTTCTGTCAGCGGGAAAAAGCCTGCGGGAGTAGAGGTTGTCGATGTCGTGGATGCAGGTGAGTAAGCTTAAACACTCCTCTGACGACCACGGCAACTGACTGTGTCAAATTTACAGACAAAAAAGCCACTGATGCGAATGAAGGCGAAACCAAGTCGCTCGGCGACGTCAAGGTGACTGAATCAGAGGCACACGGTGACAAGAGCAAGACAACGCGATCTTTCACCTTGAAAAACATAGGCTCTGATATCCCGGCCTACTTCTTTGACTGGAAGCAACGGATATTCGGGACAGATGACAAGTTCAAGACCGACTGGCCAAGCACTAACCTCGAGGCTTACATCCGCCACAACTCCAGCTTTGGCAAGCCCACCAAGGTCCCATTCGGCCACAAGCGCCTCCACTATGGCCTGAACAAGATCATCAAGGACGGGCAGAAAGAAAAGTCGACCTGGAACCGCTATGTTGATGCGGAACAGGTCACACGTCTGGCGATCGATGAAATCGTCGATGAGGCGAACCGACACCAGAGCCGTGAAAGGGTCTGTGTTGCGTTCCAGGAGTACAGCAAGGAGGGAGACGACCCTTTCATACTGGTGTTCCTGTCTCTCCGTAAGGAGCCACAGCCAATCTCTTTCAAAGACGCTGTGGGACGTAACTACACCCTGCCATTTGAGACTTGTCGAAAGTGGGACGTAAGTGCTCCTTGATCGTTTAGGGAGCCTCTGTTGGGCTCATGAAAGAGTTGTAGAGATACTAATTATTGTCCAGGCCATGAAAGCAACCATCATAGAGGCTTTCAACCATGTAGAGGTGATCGGACCTCATGTTGTCGAAGGTCATTTCGATCTCCGTAAGTAAATTCCATTCCCGCCCACCACAATGTTGCATAACCATGAGACCCAACGGTCTCAGCTGCCCCTCCAGGGGACATTGGATGTCCCCGCGGCTGCAAAGCCCTGGTTTATGAGGACGAGAATGTCACTGACACCATCTAAGTTACTTCCAATGGAGAAATCATTCTCCCTCACCTCTGGAGCACTACAATCAAGCCAGGTGCAGCCATCAGCATGAAGATGTGGCCAAAGACACCCTTGCGTGGGTTATATGGCCCGCCGCCATTCACTGTTAACCCACATGCGCCGAACCCAGCAAGTCACGCTATGACCTTGAGAATGCGTCAGATGCAGGCGCAACGGATGGCGGCGATGAGACACCCGCCACCACCCATGCGGCCGCCTCCCTACATGGGCATGCCCATGGGGATACCACCACCGCCGCCTGGTCTCCGCCCCCCGAAGGTGGAAGTCGTCGATTGTCGCTCAGAATATGAGATCAGTGAGAAGGAGGACGAGCAGCTTATGTTTGTTAACTTTGTGGAGGAGCTCGAGAAGATCAAGACTGCTACCGTCGCAGATCTCCTCAGAAAGTTTACGACCTTGAAGGATGTCACGGACGAGGACTCCCTTGGAGACTTTTTGGCTGTGGACTCTGACTATGATTCTGATGACTCTGGGAGCACCAGTTCCTCCAGTGAGCTTCTCAACGATTGATGACGGGTCTTTTGCGCGGGTGGAGGTGTCATGCTCCAGATGTGGCGATGGTTATTGTTCTTTTGTTAGCGACGATCATGATCAAATTGCTTTGTATTCCTTTGTCTCGTCGAACAAACATTTCCTTAAAATGATGCGCCTTCTCGGAAACTGTCTTCGAAGCACCCGAGGACGATACCGCAGAGGTGGTCCATTTTTCTTGTGTAACGTTCCAATACAACATTGACGTTATAAATAATATTCATCACATTGTCCAACAAGTGCACTAGTTATTTAATATAGTCAAATCAGATTGCCAATATATACCATGAAAATGCTCCTCTATGAGACTTGAATCCAACCTGTCGACCCAAGAAGCAAAAGTCGATAGAGAAAGAACGGCCGCGTTGACCACAGCCCAAACATCGAGCCAGGGAAACTGCGTACTGGCGCAACATTGTCCGAGGACACAATTATCAACCCACGATTCCAGTTCCAGCACTCGCCTTGACAATGGAGCAGACAGAGTCGGCAGAGTCCAGCCTAAATTTATCGATGTTAGCTCGTGGTGCATCACTATCATCAAAATACATTCAAAGTGTACTTACGTGTAGCTGTAAGGAGGACTCAGGCTTCCCACCTGGGTGATCGAAATGGTGGAGTTAATGAGAACGTTGTCCTTGTTGACCAGGTACCCGTCCTCGTCGCTGTCCACGTTGGTCACAAGGGCCTGCGGGACGTTCAGGAAGTAGTTGTTCTCAGCCAGCACCTGTGCTCCCATGCGCGAGTTGATTCCCGAGGTTGGGTTGTTCTCGTAGCATGAGCTGTACACGTGGGCTGTTCCGAACCGGACGGATGGAAGGCGGGAGTTGACATTGGTGAAATGGTTGTGGTGGTAGGTGATGTGGAGCTTCCCCTTGTCCTCGCCGGAGTTGTTGTCAGAGTGTCCAACCAAGCTCCCCTGTTTGATTTTTAGTTGCCATGCCTAAAAGGAGTGGTGAATACTACTTGCCTTCCAGTGGTCGTGGAACTTATTCCATGACACGGTCACTTGGTCAGAGCCCTAATTTTCTGTTAGTTTCATACAAATTCGCCCTAGTCGGACAGGAAGTGGTTTTTCTCACATGAGTGATATCCAGCAAACCATCGTAGGCATCCTTGTCGCCAGTGATACCATTCGACGAGAAGTCGTTGTGGTCGATCCAGACATTGGTAGAGTATTGAAGCTCTACCAAGTCCTTCTTGCTTGGGGCGTTGTGCAGGTACAGGTTCCTGAGGATCACGTTTTCCGCCCTCTTCACCCGAATGCCTCCATTCGTCAAGCCTATGAGAATTTTGTCAGCATCTCGTCTCTCATTTAAATCGTTGGAAAGTATTTCATCGAGGTATCACTAACCAGACTTTGCCCCGACACCAATGACAGAAGTGTCGGATACCAGGTCGACAATTCCGCAGCCATCTAAGACACCAGAGATCTTGATGACACCACCGGCTTCGGCAGCTGTAGTGAAAGCAGAGCAAGATGTGACAGTTGTTCCGCTACCACTTCCACCACCGGTGGCGCTGGCACCATAACCGACAAGGGCGTCGACGGGAGCAGCGCGAGGAGCATTCGGCGCGCCGAGAGCAGCCGGGGCAAGGGCGAGGAGAGAGAGGCTGCGCATGGTGACTTGTTTCTAATTTGTCAAAGACTTTTGGTTCAAGGATCGCCAGGGTTTGGATTGTGTGTTCTACCCATGGCAAAGACAGAGGCGTTGGCCGTCTCTTTATAGTCTAATAACAGCTCGACATATACCCGTTCGTGCAAGATCGACGACAAACACGGTAATTCACACTCGACACGTCCCTTTCGGGTCAGCCTTCAGCAGACTTGCCGTTGTTCTGCCAATGGAGCTGCTCCAGTACAAATGCTTGATTTCCCCACGAATCACGCTCCATTCCTCAATCTCCACACCGGGTCAGGCTGCGCTTGGCTGGCCATCGCGGAAAAGCTGCACATAGATCGGCAGACCGGTATACAAACCTGCTCTTACCATGATCAATAACCTGATGCGCGACTGTGCCGTGTGCCAAGAGTGAGACTCTGGGGTACATGAAATGACTTAGGGGTATGTGATCACACGAGGCCCGAGGGTGTGGAGTGCAGTAACATCCCAGAATGAACACACAGAATATGATAAAGCCAAGCGACTCTAAAAGCCCACGAGCTTCGCTTGGCGTGCATGAAGATGCCAAGATATTATATTCAGAGATCTGTTCCTGGTGGGCCTCAGGGGGTAGGTAACATTGCGGTCCGCCATGCACCCCGGACGGCTTTGGAGTTCCTTGGTGGAAAATACGATGAAGCTTCAATTGCCGCCAATTGGGTCGGTTCCACCTGAGAAGCCTCGGCCGCAGATATCCGGCCCAGGCGGCCAGCCAACCCGCAAGAAACATCGCGGCTGTCGTTTGTCTCGACAACGAGGCCAGGACTAACCAATCTCGTCGCGGTAATGATGGTGCCGTTCTCGCGTGTTCTGCGTGGGGGCATGTGGACACTGGCTTGAGCTTCCTTTTACGTTTGTTTCGCCCAATAGATGGCGTGCCGTGCAGGAGACTTCATGTGCGTGTTGTGTAGCACGTGTCAAATATTCTGAACACGGTGAATGCTTTGGACGTCATGTAACATTGAAGTGATTCTCGCTTTATCTCTGTCGAATCTGGTCTTACCACTGGCTTTCCATCCATGCAACCATCGTCCCGACCAAGCCGCTGCCGACGACATCGAAACCATTCCTCATTGCCTCACTCTCTGCCTCTGCCTTCTGAGTGGCGAACTTCAACCCGCTTCTACCAGGCCTGTCATTATCGTACTTGGAAGCAAAGAAATCTACCAACTTGATGGTAGGATTCGTTTCCGGGTTCTGATCAGACTTGCGCAGCAAGTCTACCCATTCGCGTTGAGAGACTGTCTTGAAGTCAAGCCCAGCACTCCTGAGCGCAGGGAGAAGATCTTGTGTCCAATGGAACAGCCTGTGATTCTGGACGTTGTACACGGCAGACTTGGGAGAATACCCATCTCGGTCGACGCCGGACAATTCGATTACAGCTTGGGCGACAAGGTCGACCGGCATCCAAGATGGTGTCTGTCGGGTTTGTCAGTACCGAAGTGTGCAAAATGTCATTATCAGGCGGGCAAACTTACTTCTTCAAGTGCTGGCAACGCACCCATGGTCTTTGCGCTCTGGATCATCAAGGGGATTGCCTCTGTGGTGTTCCACGAACCATGCTTCGTATCTCCTACAATCTGTCCCACGCGCAACACGGTGGCTGTCATTCCTGTTCTCTCGCCGGCATTCTTGATTATGTGCTCTGTGACCAGCTTTGAGCGTGCGTAGCCCATGGGCTGTGCATGGGATAAGTTCTCGATATGTGACTCCCCAATTGTCGCCGGTAGCGGTGTAGCGGCCGCAGAGGAGATGGACGAGCAGAAGTAGAACCGAGCTGGGTCCACCGTCTGAGTCTGAAGGCACACATTGATCAGATTGTGTGCGCCTCTGATGTGCTGAGACTCGAAACTGCGGACGCCGAGATTGAAGTTGACGGCCCAAGCTGAATGAATGACCAGCGTGAGGCTTTCGCGAATTTCGGCCAAAGTCTGTTCATCCAGCCCGAGAGATGGCTTGGAAAGGTCCGCAGGTAGGAACGACACCCTGGAAAAGTCCTCCTCCACGAGAGAAGGTAGGCCCTTCCCCTCAAGTGTTGAGATGACCCGAGATTTGGCTGCTTCTTTTGTCGACGCTCGCACGAGGCAGAACACCTTCTTGACTGTAGGCTTTCTGAGAAGCTGAGCCAATATGTTTACTCCCAGAGAACCCGTGGCACCCGTCAATATCTAGAAGCATCTTCAGCATCACGTTCTCGTATTTGTTGCATGATTCAAGGTACTTACCACTGTCTCACCACTTGGCTGGATTGTGCCAGGCTCTCGGGCGGGGAAGTCAGAGTACTTCTCAATCAATTGAGCCATCGCGGAGAGCTCGTCATCCGCTTCTTGCGCGACCCCGGTCCTCAGCGAGTACAGGTGCTTCGCAAGAAGCTCGACGTTGGGATATTCGAAAATGACGTTGGATCCAACGGGGTTGCCCCCTACGTCAAGTTCTCTGGTGATTTGGGCTCGGGCCGTGATTGCCTGACGACTGTCAATTCCGCCCTCGAAGAAGTCTGTCGTGGCCTCCAGATTGGCCACACCCAAGTTGACGCGGAACACGTCGAGCAGGTATTTCACCAACTCTTCATACTCTAGGGCGCGGAGGCTAGCTTGTGGAGCGGCAAAGCGGTCATAGGTGTCATCAATCTGCTTTGCGAATTGTTTGTAGAATGCTGCCCGGATGACTGTGCCCTTGTCGGTGCGAGGGTATTCCGTCCCGACGTCCAAGATCTCAATCATCTCTGGAGAGATGCGCCCAAACTCCTCGGCTCGTGAGTTCGCAAGCTCGATGTTCGGTTGCACGGCCTGAAGGATCTCATCTCTCGTCAACGATGCTGCTTTGTCGCTTGGGACGATCATCAAGCCGGGGACTGCCTTTTCCACACCGAACACCACGGCTTCTTGTACCAGGTCGTGCTGCCTGATGGTGTGCTCGTAAGGGATTGGGAGCACTTTCTCTCCGTTGACGAGAGTCACCCTGTCGTCGAGACGCCCCAGATACCGCCACGCATCTGGAATCGTCGGGTGTGGGCTGAAGGTGTCTCTGGTATGATAAGAGTTGGGCGGGTCGTCGGAATTTGATGTGGTCTTGGACGGCAAGCCGTCGAGGACCACGCACTCGAATGTGTTTGCGCCTCTTGGGACCATTTTGATGAACTTCTTCGTCACGGGGAATGGTCGCATGTAGTTCCACCCATTATCGCCTTTGTCTCGAAACGAAGTCATAAGCTGACCTGTTTCAGTGCTGAGTAACAGAGTTAGCCAAATTGCACCTTGAAACAGAATGTAGGAATTACTTACGTTCCATACTGTCCTACCACGTAGACTCCGGCTTCAGTGAGCTTGTCTCCCAGGTCATCCGGACAGCTGCTGCCTCCATACATCACGAGGCTCAGCTTCTTCAGCTCCTCGATCCCGCCAGGAGTTTCTGCCATCAGTTTCAACGCGTATGGGACGCAATGAAGACTCTGAGGCTGGGTTGCCTTCAAAGACTCAATTAGAGTGCTTCCGGCCAGGGGCAGATTGGCATTGTACATGGATATCCTGTTCCCGGCAATCAAGCCCCGAAATGTGACAGATATCCCATGGTTGTGAAAGAGTGGCAGCATCAGAAACGCCCGGTACGGAATCCCGCTAGAATAATTTGCCAGACAAGCAGAATGTGTCTGATAGATCGGCTTGGGTAGGCCAGTAGAACCCGAAGAGTGTACAATGAAAGAAATTTGCTGGGATGCATTCGTCGGCCGTGTGTAAGGGAACCGAGGCCCTGAGGGCTTGTCGAGGTCATACTCAGACCTTTCCACAATATTGTAGGACGATAGTGGATACTGTTCTTTGATTTGCTCTCCTGTCGTTTTGAACTCTTTGCCAACTACGAGCTTCCGCGAGCCAGTCAGACGCAGAAGGTTCACATAGGCTTCTGTGGCCAGTCGAGTTGACAGAAACAAGACTGAGAAGCCCATCCGGCTCAATGCCAGCATCGACGCGACATAGTCGAGATTGGACGTTGCCAGCAGCGCTATCACTTCACACTTCTCCGTTGTAGGCTGTTGCGAAATTAATTAGATAATGATGTTCATACTGGATGTGTTCCAAGAAAAAAATTGCATACCTCAGGACGGAGCCCTCGAGCGGCGTACTGGCGAGCAGCCTCATCCGCCAATCGATCAACGTCGGTAACCGTATATCCGACATAGTCACTTTTTCCTTTTGCGGTAGCTGGGTACTGTATGAAGACGGCGTCCGGTGTCTCACGGACTTTGCTAAGTAGCAAGTCCGTGATAGTGACAACCTGAGAATCACTGTCCCCATTCGTCCCATTCTCTGTTGGCTTCACCCCCACATCCAGGGGCAAAGCGGGCATCTGTTGGGTTGCGACAGCCATTGTGTTGTCAGGTGAGTCTGGTACTTGACCATTTGCTAATACCGCAGGCATGCTGGGCAAGACGAGACTTGATGCTTTTGTATGACACCTCTGGACGGATGTTACACGTTGGTGGTACGCTGCAATTCCTCGGGTCGTGCATTGAGTACCACGCAACCATTGGAATGGAGGACGAGTACATGACCCATGTTGGTGGCGGATAAGGGGGACCCATGGATGCAGGCCGTGGGCCGGGAGAACCGCGGCAGGATTGAGCTAAAGCATGACGCCTAGACGGCCCCAGGTTCGGGGTGAAGTTATCCGAGGTTGAACCAGTGACCTGACTCTTTTCCGGCTCCCAATTGCTCCACTCGTGGTCGGAAAAGCTGCACTTTTCCGAATTGTAAAACTCGAATTGTCCTGCAAGATTACCTTCTGGTACTGGAAAAGCAGAATCGCTGTCCGCTCCGTGTACAACCCCTCGGATAGCGCAACAAAGATGGATCACAGTAGCCGGCCGCAGCTGTTCATGGTCTCCCCACCCGGACCCGGGTCATCCACACCGCAGTCGCATCGCAGGAGCCGGAGGAAAAGCGAGAGGGAAAGGGTTAGGGTAACGAGGGCTTGTGATCAGTGTAAACGGTATGTTCTTCGTTTTGTTCGCGTGTTCTGAAGTATATTTGCTGTAGTGATGGTCCCCTTGCCGTTCTCAGTACGTCGTGATTGCAATTGATTGTTTTCAAGCTCTTTGTGCGCCGGAAGGCTGGGCCTACATGTTCCATGCGTATAGGGATTCGAAGCGAAGAGAGCCTGGCTGACCACGTAATCCAGACAGAAGATACGTTGCACTGGGGCACTGCCCTGTGAAATATGCTTGAGGAAGGGCAATCGCTGCTCATACGATGCCTCGTACGCCCGTGGCCGTGCCCCGTCCGTTGTGGGCGATGACCAAGCAGCTGTGACACGTCCGGTCCTGGCCGCGGAAAGCTCTACAAAGCCTTTTAAACCGGAGCCAGAGCCAGTCTCTGAGCCACTATCGTTGCGGGCGTCGCCTGAACCTACACAAACAGATCAACAGGGCCACTATGTGGGTCCTGCTTCAGGAGTCTCTTTCTTGCTCCGGGTGCAGAGGAGGGTCTACCAAACCTTGAAGTTCCCACCGTCCTCGTCCATATTCACCTTCGGGGATGCTCCCCTGCCAGACTTCGATGTCTCATTCTTCGTGCTTCCTCCCAAGGATGTTACACGGAAACTTCTGGTCAGATACTTTGACTTCGCAGTGCCAACTCACCGATTTCTGCATCGTCCCACAGTCGAGGCATGGTTCGAGGATTTGTACACTACCAATGGATGCATGAGCAGCAGAGATGAGGCTCCCGCAAGGACGGCTCTCCTTTTCATGGTCTTTGCTCAAGCCAGTCTTTACATGACCGAACCTGCTACTGATTCACATCACGAGAAAATGGCTGACGTCAGCTCCCGTTATTTCCTCGCAGCAGAGCATCAGCTACAAAAGGAACGGGGCCAGGTCCGCCTCGCCAGTGTCCAAGCTCGTCTAGCTCAGTGTTTCTGGTTGCTGTCACAGTCACGCATCAATCACTGCTGGACCCTATTCGGGACGACAGCTCATCTCGGACTAGCCATCGGGCTGAACAGGGGCAAGAAGACAGAGGCTCAAGGTCGCACAGGGAAAGTCGAGACCGAGTGTCGTCGAAGAACCTTTTGGTGCGCCTACACCCTGGACAAGTACCTCGCGGCAGCACTTGGTAGGCCCCGCACATTCCACGAGGAGGATATTGATCAGGAGCTACCGTCTTGCATTGATGATTCAGACCTCGAGCAAGTCGGCGTGGAGCCCAAAACTCCTCTTGGTCAACCACTGATGCTCGGCGCTGTGGCACACATCCGGCTATCACGTATCAATGATGGTATCCTCAAGGACTTATATCCCATCTGGCCATTGTCGACGTCCGTACGGCTGAAGGTGACTGCTCAGTATTCAACAAGGCTGAGGAATTGGTACCAAGAAATGGCGGAGTTCTTAGACTCTGGCAGGATCAACACGTCTTTGCTTCTTCCTATCTACCAAAGACAACGCCATGTCTTGAATCTAGCATACTGGCATGCCACGATCTTGACGCATAGGCCATTCCTTCTCAACAAGTTCGGAGTCACGCGAACAAGTGCAAACACGACGCAGGTCGAGGACCGTGTGAAGGAATGCCTTCAAGCTGCGCTGAACATATGCGACCTGGTCGACGAGCTCATCAGTGCGAAGATGATGTTTAAAGCGTTCTGGGTAAGTCAATATTCATCGCTGCGTTTTTCGTTTGAGGACTTTTTCTTAATTTGAGAAAAGTTTACTTCATACTATGCGTTCTGCGCGGCCGTCGTGCTATACGTTTTCTCCATTCAGCAAAAAGCAAGCAACCCTGAGGACCGGCATCTATCTGTAGCAACCAGGTGCCAAGAGCAAATGTCGATGATCGCAGAGGAGCATTCGCTAGCGAGACGGTACTGTCTAGTACTGGACGAGCTACGTAAAGAAGCCATACGACATTCGGAACAGCCTCCGGACGATCAAACCATGGTTGTTGTGGATGACTCTCACCCGCAACACCTTGAGAACCCGGGCCAAGAGGAGGCTGTTCTGGCTGAGACTGCCGGCTTTGGCCACCATCCGCTCACATCAGACGTCAACGACATCAATGGCTTCGACGCAAGCCCCGGTAGCTCTCTTTATGATATGTCGGGCTGGGGGACTTTCGACTCTATGGTGAGTAAACAAGTCCCCTCGTGGATTATTGTAAGGGCACTGCTAACCCAACCAAGGTTACATCTGGATTCGGGAATCTCGAGGATCTGCTGGGAGACGGTTCTTTCCAGTTCTCCGACTCAACGCAAAGAGTACTCGAATCGAATTACTATTAATATCACTGTCATTATCTAATTGTTGGTTATTCTCGAGTCCGACTAAGTTACGCAATCCAGCTACATTGACTCAACCTCAGTCATGTTGCACCATCTTCGGGCAACACAAAAGCTGTCAGAAATTCACCAGGGACTATCAATTCGTAGAAAAGTGATTCATGTTCGCATCTTCCTGTATCCCGGCCAGCGAAGTTCCGTGTGGGTCGCCAGACCATCCGTCATATCTCTGGCTTTTGAGTCATGAGAACTCCACATATAGTCCACACCTGCACTCAAATAAGCACATACGGCCATAGATATAGGAAAATACGGGATCCCGTCCGCTCTCCCATAGTCAAGCCTATAATCGCTGGATTAGTAGTTGGGTCGGTGACGACCAGCGAATACCCGGTGCTGTATGTTTTGAATCTTTTTGCCATGTAACTAGGGAGGTCCATTGTCACCCGCTCAGACCTGACACATTTGTCGTTACGCTTACAATACGAAACCGGACCAGCGGCGATGAGACAATCAAAAACCTTCAGAACCAGAATATAAGCAGTCAGTCAGCGATGTCAGCTACTTTTGGGGTGCACCAGCAGCGTGAGAAGTGTACAATGCCTTGCAGGAAGCGTGAGAATTGCGAATAGGGTATCCTTTTCCCTACGCAGAGGTTACAGGGACGAGGAGAACTCCTTAAAGTCAGATTGAGCTCGTCAACCAACGGGGTGTACCCAAAATGCCGGAAGGAGTTGGCATCCCCCGGGAATGTAGACAGTCTCGCGATAGGAAGGTAGGACAGACCGGCGCCAAAGATGGCCACCGAAGTTATTGACAGCTATCTTTGATCTGAAAATAATTTCCAATGCCTCAATACAGTCTGGAAGACATGTTAAAGGCTCGCATTCCTTGGTCATCTACAAATCTGGCGGAAGTTGGACTGCTAAGCTAGACCTCGAGGCAACCGCTTGACACTTGCCCATACGTGGGAATTTACCGACATTGCATCAAGAGATACCTGACCAGTGGAAATTCAAATAAAATTCTTAATCTGGTGATGGTTGCAAATAAGTTGAGAAGTCTCCTTCCAGCCGGCTAAGCATTCAGTCGCGATGTGTTGCGATCAGGTTGTGGGACAACAGTTTTCGGTAGGCCGTATTTACTTTTCTGTAAAGTGCTATCTATTCTACCGAGATCAACATGGAGTGGGAATTGCTTACAGTACGAAATCACCCTTGCGCCTGAGCTGATCCTCACTGTTAGACTCGTACTCGGGGAACATGGTCCGGATCCATTGTGCGGCTGGACTGAGCCGATGAATGACAAGGGGCTAGCTGCATCTGCCGATACCACGGGACGGGACGAGTGTGATGGATCTTGGCAACCTGTTCTCTTATTAGGTAGTCTCGTTTTTAATCTGTATATATATGCCTCTTTAAGCAGTATGCATCAATCCCTTCATACAGTAATAAACGCTTAAGCACCTAGCATTAAAAAAAATATAATATTAATAATAATAAGTTTTAAATATAATTATCTATAGCTTATAGCTAAGTAAATAATAATAACTATATAGATAAAGCTAATAAGAATTGCTTTTAACGGCACTATAAACTATTAATATAAGTAATTAAAGATTAATAATTAAATAAATAATTATATAATAAAAACTAAAATAATCTCTTTATAAAATATAATAATCTTATAAATATAATTTTAATTAAAAACTTAATTTCTTTCTATCTATATTAATATATATTATACTCTTAAAAAAGCCTTTATTAAATAAATTATTATTATAGCTAATATTTAACCCTAAAGCTATTAATTTTAATAAAAATTAAAATAATAAATATTTTTCTTAATAATTATTTATAATTATTTTATAAAGTTATTATAAAACTTTTTAAAAAGAATAAATATAATAATTATAATAAAATAAATAATATAAAAGTATATAATAATATTATATTCCTTTAAATTTATTTTTTTATTATTAATAATTAAAGAATAATTTAAAAAATTAAAAAGTAATTAAGAAGTAAGGGTAAGAAGGGAAATTTTATAATTTATTCACGAAAGAATAATAAGAAAATATATTAAGCCGTATGCGACTTTATATATGAGCTTAGGGCTAAGGGATAGTTGGAAAGCTGAGTAAACAGCAGCCAGACCAATGAATAGTTGATTTAAAAAACAGTATGGCCGAAGCCTTCTCTTATTAGCATGCCAGTTCTTTGACATGCCCCCCTGGACGGAGGGTAATCCATGGAGTAGAGACATGCATAGCCTAGAGCCTGCGGTGGAGCTTGCATGTGTCTAGCAATGGGCTTGACTGGCAGGACTGTGTATCTTTTCCGTTGCCTTCCTGGGCGGACGTCGGAAAACCGCCGTTGTCATGTGGGCGGTCATGTGGACTGCCACAGTATGATTGCATACATCCAGCTGTGTGACTTGAGACTTTCGATACCCGCGACATAGATTTGCATGTGACAATTTTGAATACTTGGCAGTAACCAAGGTAGGAGGTCGTATGTACATCCATACGTACGGTATTACGGCTTCCTAGCACCTTGAACTGGAGAGTATTGTTCATTCCTTTGAGGCCTCTCTAAACGCTTTATTGGAGTGCTATCATGCTCGAGTCACCTGCGCCTACAGACTGCTCTCGGACTTCTCGACATCAGCGAGATACAGCTTGCTCAGCTTTTCCCACTCTCCGTCCGCCAGCTGTCCCTTCAGGGGTAGCCTACCGCCCTCCAGGGTGCCCATACCCGTAACACGGAAGACGGCCTCCTTGATACCAACGATACCGGTCTTGCCTATGTACTCCTCGGCCTTACTAACCACGTACTGCAGTCTCTGCACCTCAGCCAGCGTGTCGGGGTCGATTGGCCTTTTCTCTGCAAGCTCCATCAATCGGGACACAGTCTTGGGGTAGATGGCCGCCAAGCCATCGATGACTCCAGCCGCTCCGAAGAACACAATGGGCCCAAGTTGCTGGCCAAAGCCGCTGTACACCCGGAACTTGTTGTGGTCAATAGCTGGGTCAAGGGATACTTGGACGTGGTAAGACACGTTGCCATGAGACCTGGATTACGTGTCAGCGCGTAGAACCGTTTGGGGGGCGTCCAAGCGAGTAGGGAAGTCAACCTACATCTTGCATCCTACGATCTTTGGGTGCTGGGCCAGAGCCGAGTACGTCTCAGGGGCAACCAGGACGTTGTTTGTCACGCCCGGATAGTTGTATCTGCATCATTGTTTAGCACACTTTTGAATGGATTCCAAAAAGGTCTTTGAGACTCACATCAGGATGGGGATGGGGCTGTTGTCTGCAATGATGGTGTACCACTCCTGAATGTTGGCCTGCGAGCCAGCCGTGCCAAAGTAGCCCGGGACCAGCACGAGACCCCACTGTGCACCGGCTTTGGCGTAGTCCTGCAGCCATTCCAAGGTCTCATCGATGCCGTTGGTGAGCACACCGGCCATGATGGGGTAGTCGGGAAAGCCTGCATCGTCAAGGCCCTTCCTGCAGCCGGCAATCAGGTCGAATCGCTCCTGTTTGTTCAGATGTATGGCCTCTCCAGTCGATCCGAGTAGCACGAGACCGCGGATGCCATTCTTGGCCAGGAATACCGAGTGCTTGACCTGTGTCTCAACGTCGACTTTGGGCTGCAGGCCTGCCGATGCGGAGGCGGGTTTCAGGAAGGTAGGCACTGGGACAAAGACGCCCGTTGGAGGGCTGGAGGCAGGGGATGACATTTTGGCTTGGTCTGGTGGCTTGCTTCTTGCTTGCTTGAGGGAGGGTGGTGTTTGTGTGCTACGCCGAGGGCTTGTTACCTCCTCATGAATCTGTGTTGGAGGTGATTCACGGGCAATCAAATCGGCTTGGTGGACCATTGGCGGTTGTCTCTCGGGCCATTGACTGCCGAGGGGCGCCGGTGCCGACTCCGCATCGGTGACCCTCGGCGCCCTCGCCCGGACCTGCCACGCCCGACCTCGGCTGCCAGCGCATTTTATGCATGTTCCGGATATCTCTATCACTGTATGCACTCTTGTATTTCCGGTCGGATAACAGCACATAGTCCCGTTAGTCCACAGGCCATCACGTAATAATGAGATGCTGCTACCAGCTCAAATGAGAGGGCCCCGTGTGCTCATGCCCTCACAAAGCCCAACAACATACAGCCGCAAGTAGCTCCCCAATTTTCGTCAAAGGTTTAGAAATTCCGGTGATAATCGTACACACAAACATCATGGGTTCAAAATCGGCCTCCACGACGCTCGCTGAGCATTTCAAGCTCAATAACGGACTGAGCGTTCCCGCAGTAGGGCTGGGTACCTGGGTACGGCCTCATTCTTCATGACTGCAGTGCTAGTGCTGACTTCGACGACGACAGCAATCTAAGCCGAATGAGGTAAAAAATGCTGTTGAGCTCGCCCTCAAGTCAGGTTATCGTCATGTCGACGCTGCGGCTGTATATGACAATGAGAAGGAAGTGGGCGCGGGCATCAAGGCGTCCGGTGTTTCCCGCAAAGACATCTTCGTGAGCGGCATCCTCTAAACCAGGCTTTCGACCTGAAAATAATATGGACAACTTACTAATCATGATCTGCAGTTGACCAGCAAGCTCTGGAATACCCATCACAAAGGTGAAGATGTTGAAAGGGCAGTGGACACAAGCTTAGCAGACCTCCAGACCGACTACCTGGACCTCTACCTTGTATGGGCCTTCAATTGACCTTCTGATGTACACGTCCGCTGACTTTTCATAGATTCACTGGCCAGTGTCATTTCGTCGCATCAATGACACCGAGCGTTTCCCCATCGATGAGCAAACCTTTGGCGTAGATGTCATTGATGTTCCGATAATTGAGACATGGAGAGCGATGGAGGCTCTGGTGAAGAAGGGCAAAATCAGGACCATTGGTGTCTCTAACTTCTCCATCGCCAAGATCAACGAGATCTGGGACGCCGCCGAGATCAAGCCGGCGGTCAATCAGGTCGAGCTGCATCCATACTTTGCGCAGCCGGAGTTGGTAAAGTGGTGCCAAGATAAGGTGAGTGAGGAACTGCGGGCCGGCAAATATTCGACAGACTTGCTTATGTGGCCACAGGGGATCGTTGTTGAAGCCTACTCTCCACTTGGGAACAACATCTACAGCTTGCCAATGTGAGTTTCCCAAAAAGCCAGCTACGAGCCGCACGATCTGGGCTAACAGAGTGTCAGGGCCATCGAGGACCCAGTCATTATTCAACTGGCAGAGAAGCTCGGCAAGACACCTGCCCAAATCGTTCTCAGCTGGATTGTTCAGCGAGGCGTCGTGGTCCTCACAAAATCTGTCACTCCATCGCGAATCAAGTCAAATTTGGAAGGTAAGTGGCGCCAGGGACAAAATTGCAGTGCCGTTGGTCTGACACTTCCTCAGTTTCCGAGTTGCCTGCGGACGTCTTCGAAAAGGTTAACTCGCTCGACCGCGATCACCGGTACAATTTGCCTGCGAGATTGGGAGTTGATATCTTTGGGGACGCGAAGCCTGAAGTGCTCGCAAAGGCAGTTGCTGAGTTCAAGAAGAAGACGAGGCAAGCGCGTGGACTGGAGGCATAGAGACGCACCCGATTTCCTGTCTTCGTCATTTCTACGGAGGAATTAGAAACACCACGTCGCATCATTTTTCTTTATATATTCGTAGCAAAACGGCAACACCGTGACTAGAACTATGAATACAGCTTGTTACTTGATCCTGGACAAACACATGATCATGCTTACGCAATTACTGGCTGTACGAATGGCTGCTACGATTCTCACCCCACTCCCTGCCCATATGTATGTCCATTGAGTACCGGTCACTGGCGAATTTGTTAATTCCAGGCTAGAGTCAAAATGTCGCCGGGCCTCACTGTCAGTGTCGTGCTGAAAAGATCAGCCCCCACATAATCGCGCTTTTCCGACGCACTAGGGCATCTTTTCCGGGTGGAGACTCGAGTAATCTCGACGATGCATCCCTGGCACAGCAACCAGGCATTACCGAGGTAGTCTCCACGTTAACTGCATGCCAACCCATACTAACAGCATCGTGGGGTAAAAGGGCAAGAAATAACGACGACTTCGGAAGCGTCAGTCGATCTGTGATAATCAAGTTGGAGTGAAGCATCATATGGCCTGTCGCCGTTCATTCTTTCGACAAATCAATTCATATCCTTTTGACCAGTAGTGAATAGCGCAACTTCCATCATAGTCTACTGCTGCTTGGGCATGACATCAACCCCGTCTTGAACTTCCGTCCTATATCCAGCCATCAAAATGGGGAAAATAGCGACTATGGAGTACTTCCGCGTGCCACCACGTTGGCTCTTCGTCAAGATCACTGACGAAGCAGGCAACGTCGGTTGGGGAGAAGCTTCGCTCGAGGGCCACACGCAAGCTGTCGAAGGGTGCCTGGATGCTTGGTTCGAGCGCTACAACGGATTCGAGGCCGATGATATTGAGCACATCTGGCAGATGTCATGGCGGACCACTTTCTACCGGGGCGGTCCGGTCTTTATGAGTGCCTTGGCCGGGATTGATATTGCACTTTGGGATTTGAAAGGTCAACCGCAGCTCTACAGCCATATTGGGAAGAGAAAAGCTAACATGTGAGCAGCTCGTAAACTCGGGGTACCAATCTACCAACTTCTGGGAGGAAAGGTCCGCGACAAGCTCAAGGTGTACGCATGGATTGGGGGAAACCGGCCAGGTAATGTGGCAGAAGAAGCGTGAGTCCCCCCCAAATCGGTATCGGCTCTCAGTGTCTGACCCCAGGTGCAACAGGAAAGCAAGGAAGTCACAAGGATTCAGCTGTGTCAAGATGAATGCCACAGAGGACATGGGCTGGCTAGACTCGCCCTCAGTTCTCGATTCTTGTGTGGAACGAGTCAAAGCCGTCAAGGACCTAGGCATGGACGCCGGTGTCGATTTTCACGGTCGGATCCACAAGCCCATGGCCAAGCAGCTCGTCAAGCTGCTTGAGCCGCACCGCCCCCTCTTCATCGAGGAGCCCCTGCTCTCAGAACATATCGAGGGTATCAAGTCCCTCGCCGAGCAGACCAGCGTCCCCATCGCCCTGGGTGAGCGCCTCCACAGCAGATGGGACGTCAAACCCTTCCTCGAAGCAGGTTGCGTGGACATTCTCCAGCCCGACATCTCACACGTTGGCGGCATCTCGGAGATGAAGCGCATTGCTGCCATGGCTGAGGCGTATGACGTGGCTCTCGCTCCTCATTGCCCCCTGGGCCCTATTGCTCTGGCTGCAAACTGCCAGGTTGACTGCTCCAGCCCCAACTTTGCCATCCAGGAGATGAGCCTGGGCATTCACTACAATGCGGGCACGCAAGACCTCACCAGCTACACTAAGAACCCTGAAGTCTGGAATGTCACGGATAGCTACATCAACATCCTGTCAGGCCCAGGCCTTGGCATTGAGGTAGATGAGGAACAAGTTAGGGCTCTGTCCAAGGATGCGACGGCATGGGTGAGCCCCGGCTTTATTGGACCAGGCGGTGAGATCAGGGAGTGGTAAATTAGTTCATACTTTAGGGGAGGCAACTATGAATCTTCATGCCAGGATAGACAGTAGACATAGTTGAGATATATAAGGGCATATGTATGAAGTAGTACTGTGCGAGGATGATCTCATCCACCCAGTAAACCCAAACTTCGCCTTGCGGCAAAACAGGGCTACGCCACCAATAGGACAGTACTTGCTGAGACTACCCAAAAGTGTTGACTCTAATTCACATGTGCCCACATTTGATCCAATTTTTGATGTGAACCTCCTTGTGTTTGAATAATTATATCATCAATCAGTACTTTTGCCCGTGGATTGTTGAGTCGGGGTGGGAGCAGGCCTCAAGGCTCACCCCTTGATCCCACCGGCAGGAAGCGAGACAGCCCATACTCAAACTGCATATTCAGGAGGCCATGACATGACCATGAGCGGTCTTCCATCTGTGTTTCAGTGACCTGTACGAATTGAGCTCTGAATACCGTTTGAACCTCTCACTTCAAGCTCTGTGTCCCGATAACAAACATTGGCTCACAACTTCGCTACTGTGAGAACTTGCTGAGTCGCTGTTATTCGAACGACTCTAATTCAGTCCAGTACGTAGTGTAAATACGCCTCTGAGACTCATTGAGGAACCATGACCACAGGCTAAGAGACCGACCGAAGTTTATATCCACCGTTCACAAAGTATCACCCACTTAATTATCCGACGGAAATTGCCAAACTGACATGGACGCAAGCGAAATGATTCGAAAATCAGAGTCTTTGTGGCAACCTAGTAACTCACTATCAGCTGTTTGTCACACAAATACAAAGGTTGTCACTGCGAACATGCCTCAGTCACTCCACGGCCCATGCGAGTTCAACGACGAAGAATTCAGACAACTATATATTTCAACACAACACAGCTATTTCCAGTACAGCGATTCTCTCAAATATCAAAGACAGCACCCGCCCATAATAAATCTTAGACACAAATGCCATACCGATCATGAATCACACTCAGCATATGCTTAACCTTCGTGGTGGAGGAATTTTTCACAGCCGTGAAGCGAAGCGGGAGGCTCAACTAAGACATATTTTAGAACTGGAAGCAAAGTCGGAGGCCATGCGGGACTCGGACCTTGATCTAGCGTATGCAATAGCTGTTCGTACGAGGAAGTCAGACCAAAAGGATGGAAACCCAAGATAGCTCATGAATTTACTTGTTGAAGCATTGCTAAATAATATCGTCTTACCCAACCCTACGCGATCGGCGCATAAAAGCTAAACACGCCCTCGGGGTCATACTTCTTCTTCAGTGCCCTTAAGCGGTCGCCCCTCCACTCCTCAGCGCCAAACCACGCTGGCACGCCCTCATCTCCATACGCATAGTTAACGTACGCATGCAGCTCCTCCCTGCCGGTCCCCTCCCTGATGATCTCCCTCAGCTTGTTGCCCAAGTCCTTGACCTCCTCGTCCTCGGCCGCGCCAGTCGAGTTGTAAATGATGAGCGGCGCGGCGAGCAGCAGGTCCTCGCGGAAGGCGAACGCGGTGGAAGCCGGGTCGCGCTCGCGCACGCCGGCGGTGGCGTAGTCCTCGAACATGAAGATGGAGTTGCCCCAGGGGTTGTCGGCGCCCCCGATGGCGGCGGCGTAGACGTCGTATGCGGCGCGCATAGCCGTCACGTTGTACGACGGCAGGTAGATGGGGAAGCGCGGGTTGTTGAAGCCGAAGTCCTGGCAGGGCGGCGACGCCAGCGCGATGCCGGTCCAGGCGGCGAGGTCGCGGTAGTCGCCCGACTGGGGCGTGATCTTGAGTGGCTCCAGGTCGTGGAAGGGCTTCGTGTACGCGGGGTCGACGGAGTCAACTCCTTCTTGGAGGATGTACATTATGATCACAGGCTATAAGTGGGTATGTCAGCGCAGACTGTGAAGGATAGGGGTATGTGAGGCTTACATTTTTGGGGTCCAGCGTCGCGTCGTTTTGCCAGTAGGAGTAGTTCTGGACATCGTCGGTCTGGGTGCCGTTCTTGAGGAGAGCGCTGCTGGCAGCCTCGTAGACAGCTTCGAGCTTGTCACCGCTGAAGACGATGGTCTCGATTGCCCAGTTCGGAGACACAATATCGTAGATTTGTGACGTGGCCGAGGTGACGATACCGAAGTTCTGGCCAGCCCCGAGCATTCCCCACCACAGATCAGAGTTGCTGTCGATCGTTTTTAGGTCACCATTCGCAAGAACGACGTTTAGCGACTTGAACTGGTCCGAGATGAGGCCGTGATGGCCCTGCAGCCAGCCGTGTCCACCACCGAGAGCGGGGCCCAAGTAGCTGACGCATTCGCAGGTTCCAGTGACGGCCTGCTTTCCTGCTGTCCATAGACTCTCGGTCAGGTTGTGCGAGTTGATGCCGCCGCCTACGGTCACGGTGTTTCCGTCTTTGGAAATTTCCAGGGAGTTGAGTTTGCCGAGGTAAATTTGAATACCATAGTCCATCTTTCCCAGCGAGACGAGAGTGCCATGGTGCCCATTATAAGCAAGAATGGGGATACTGTTGTTGTATGCGAAGGCAACCTGGCGCAAACAGTGTTGGTCAGCTGTTTTGCGTGAAGGACTGAATATGGGGACAGCGGAGAACTCACGGTCTGTGAAACGTCCTCCTCGATCGCAGCAACGACAACGACATTGGGGGTTGGAGGCTCTAGGTTAGACCAGCGGACCGTGAGCGCAGCGAATGGCTCGTCACCAGGAACGTAGACCTCAGCATTTTCGCTAAGGTTTCCCGCGAGCGCTTGGACATCAATACCTGCCGCAGGTGTCCTAGGGAACAAGTCAACGGAGACAGGTCCGCATGACACGACTGGAAGCACAGAGACTGCCGTGCACGCTGCAAATGCCAACGGTGTCAAAAAGCGAAGGAACATTTTGCTTATGAGGGTCGACAACGCAGTAGTTGACAGAGAAATCACATGCTGGATCTTTGGAGTATTTATTGATAGCAAGTGCTTGGATCAGAAAAAGATTCCCAAGATTGCATGCGACCTGGGGACTCTACACGTGGAGCCGAGCCTCAAAAGGGCAGGAAACCGCCGAGAGTGGAGTTCATATGGCCCGATAGAAGATGTATCTAATGTAGGCATTCCATGCAAGTGTAAGCACTAGTGCGCGAATGCCCTCATTCACTGCCGTTTCTACCGCTCTTCTTTCCATACCTCCACTCCGAATGCTACTCGATCCTGGTCTCACACAACTTGCCACACGGTCGCTCGCCTTTCGATTTAGTCAAACAGAAACTAGACAGTCCATGACAACTGCGTGTTAAGCAACGAAGTAGCAGTTTACGATGGTTGCTGTAGACTTCAAGTCTGTCCGACTCAATAACTACTGGCAAAGTCCGCGTATGACAATTGCCGTGCATGCAAGAAATTCCCGGACCTTTGTCTCCTGAAGGTTCTCGCTTGTTGCCAAGTTGACCAAATTTGGCATTTGTGCCGCTAGAGCTAACGCGCGATGTCTTCCTATTGGTCCTTTATCCTTACCTCCGAATCTACTCAAAATCTAGGTAATATTCCTTCGCAATACGAAATGCGGAAAGGGGCAAGGAAGGTTTGTAAATACTTTTAAGTCACCATTTCACTTGGCGCAAACGCTGGCAGCAACCCCCGCTCAGGGCACTCCGTCTTGGGGCCATGGCACATACTCTACTGCGGCCAAACCCAAAGTTCATTCCAGATTCATAATTCACGTAGAAGTGAGCAGATGTTTATCTTGCCGCCTAGGGAATGAGGGAGAGCGCTTTGCAAAACCATGATCATCAGGAATCAGCCTTCGAATGGTAAGATGGGATCACGGCTAACCATGAGACCCCAACCTTGGTAATTGAGACATAGAATACATATGTCGAGCGCGTCGAATCTGACGTTTATCTCTCTGGGTTTTGACAAGTTGCTTCAAGAGGGCAGGAAACTCCCAGAGAGCTTGATGTTAGTGGCCCACAAATACCGGGGACCTTATTGTCAAATTCAAGGAGTTCTTGATGTAGCATAGCTACGGCGGTGAGGGACTTATCTTCATTGTTGAAATTAAAATCGATTGGGAAACCTTGACAGGATAACAGATCACCGCTCCTTAGACCAAGATAATGCTATTGTGAAAGGAGACAAGGCCTGATTGTTAATTGTTCGATTGATATGGTTGTCAATCAAAGCCTAATTGTTAATTGTTCAATGTCTATTCTTAGATTCCAGGAGACAATGCGTGCTCTTTCAGACTAGAGGATCAGAGAAAGCAATTGTCATGATATATGAGTCGTACTGCTCGGCTCTCAACACCAATTGACACTATCTGCATATTCAATTTCAGCACTCTACAACAGCATAGTCAACACATTAACAATAAAGGCTAGAAAATATCGAAAGCATGAGAAACATCCAGCTCTCAATGGCAAGCACGCTGGTGAACATGCAGTCCAACGCTTTCTCATGTATCCAGCTGCAAGCTAACTTCGGCCAACATTCGTGGGAGGAAATCAACTCCCTTTACGAAGAATCTATACTAGATCTTCCACGCCCGCTCGTCCACGCAGTCAGCATCGGAGAATTCAGCCAGGCCATCCCTCCGATGATGCATCCACTGCCTGCCCGACCTATAATTCCCAACACTTGGCAGGGTATAGTGGGAGGTCCCCGCATTTGCGCGTTCTTGCACGATCGGCTTGTCTACCTCGCATTGCTTATAACAGAGGTCATCGACATACAGAACCTCTTGCACGAGGCGTTCGGAGGGTTCGACACTGACGAAGACAACATTTACCACGCCGCGGGGCTCGATTTCTCGGATCCGTCTCGGCCGCTGAACCCATTGGCTGCGTACTTCCTCAGGGCGCTCGTCCGCATGCGCATGTCCGATGTCGAGTACGAACTCGTTTCAAAAGACATCGAGCAAATCCTGGAGACGATTGCACATGTTCACAGGGGCCTTCTGGCCCCGGCTGTGCGAATGTCTTCCAGGGACCAGGACGAGCTCTTGACCCAACTTAGGGCTTGGGAATCTGTCTACCTCGACATCCAACTTAAATGGCATGAACTGTGCAGCGGCTTCTCCGAGGGTACTATATTTTACCGGGACCAGCAGCGGCGTCGAGAGTTCAAGAAGTGGCGGAACACACTCTTCGTGAGAGTATATGCATAGACTAGTGTGGTTATGGGAAATAGCATTGATGGCGTTAATTTCGTTACTGATTTACTGATGGCTGAAGCCTCTTCTATCAGAGGTTACTGAAAGTCACGCGTACTAATATGCATAATAGAATTCATTCCGAAGATACAAGAAGCTCAATCTTGATTTTGGAGTGTCTTGGGACGTGATATGTGATCAGACTGAGACTGTTGTGAAGGTCAGCCGTAGTCTTACACGAGAAACTGGAGCTGGGCCGCATTTGAACGAACCTTTTTGTCACGCCGTAACTAGGATCTCAAATATCCTTCCGTCATCTAATCTCAAACCACCCACCACTCACTATCACCAGCTATGGATGGAATAGAGCTGGTGATTCCGGCCGTCGATAGTGATTTCTCACCCCAGAGCCAAAACAGATCGGCTCTCATTCATTCCACAACATCTTACACCGAACATAATTGCCGTTTTACTCGCTGACCAATGCTTGACACTTAATCTCCACATTCAGCCTCTCGTTCGGCAGCGCCGCGACCTGCACGCAAGTCCTCGCAGGGGCCTTGGTCTTGTCGGGCCAGCGCTTGTTCCACTCGGCGTTCATGGCGGCATAGTCCTTCATGTCCGTGAGAAATATGGTGGCGTCGACGATGCTCTCCAGGCCGCTCTTCCCCTCCGTCGCACCCTGGATGATGCTCTCGATGTTCCTCAGGACCGCGGCTGTCTGTGCACCGCAGTCCAGCTTGTGGGTGCCGTCTGGCAGCGTCTCGCACCCTTCGTATGTTCCATCGCCCCGCCGTGATGATGTCCCGCTGACGAAGATGATACGGCTGGTTGAGGGAACTGTGCGTGCGTGGGGGTAGTTGGCGAGCCCCTGAGCACGCTCTGCTGGGAGGAAGAAGCCGGTTCCGTTGGACGCCATTGTCATAGATGCTGCCTGGCTGCTTTTTTCGAGTGAGGCCAGTACTGTCCAGTCAGGTGTGAGGTCTGTATGTGTCTGAGAGTCCCCTACCGTTGTCCGATATCGTCGCAATTTTTCACCTCTAGCCGGTTCAGATAGTTATACCGGCATGAGGTTGAAGCTTGTCCCACACCAAGAGCAGCTTGGTAGCGCAACGGAGGATGCACCAAGCATCCGTCTTCCGCGTTGAACCTCTTGATCTTCCGATTGGCTGAAAGGCCAGCTCCAGCGCTGGTCGTTGGACGGCCCAGCTCCATAGCGGGGTTGCCATAGCACACGGAAGCGGAACTTTGCCTGGCACATTTGGAGAACGCAACGGGCAGGGATTGCCATGTTTGCTAAGGGGACGGCCAAGAGGGTCAGCATAACTGCTGAATGAGAGAGCCGATTGTATCCAGTGAAGTTCTCCCGGGGTCCTCAATGCTGTTCGCTCATCGCCATAGCTCATGACCTAGTCACTCAGAATTGAGACTCATCTTGAAAAATCTCATTGCGTCTCATCGCCTGTCACCCAAGACCTCGAGCTGGTCTTCCAGGCCACATCTCGTTCATCACCATGGGCTCGGTACATCAAGTCCACGGCAACGTCTCCGAGGCTCTATGGAACGCCAACACGCAGGAGAAAGCCACGGCCCTGCTCAAGGAACTTAATGAGCAACCCCTGACTTTACAGCATTTCACTCAGAATGAATTCGCGACGACGGAGGCATCAAAACACATCGAGTCATTCGAGCCCAAGTCAGGGAAGCTCATAGCAAAAGTCCCCTGTGCATCAGCCGAAGAGGTCGACGCCGCAGTGAAAACCGCCAAGGCAGCCTTCCCGGCGTGGAGCAGAACACCCCGGGCCGAGCGATCAAGGTACCTGCGGCAGATCAGCGAGATCATCGCCGCCAATCGCGAGCTGTTCGCGGTGTGGGAGAGCATTGACCAGGGCAAGACGCTGGAGCGCGCGCGGGTCGAGGTGGACCGCGCCGTGTCCAACTTCGCTTACTTCGCGACTTTTATCCTGCACGAGTCCACCGCCGCCCGCATGGTCGACGGAGTGGCCCTGACCTACGAGCACCGCAGCCCCGCGGGCGTGTTCGCGCTCATCTCGCCGTGGAACATGCCGCTATACCTGCTCACCTGGAAGATCGCGCCGTGTCTCGCGTTCGGCTGCACCGCCGTCGCGAAGCCCAGCGAGGTCACCAGCGTCAGCGCGTTCCTGCTCGCGTCCGTGTTCCGGCGGGCCGGGCTGCCCGCGGGCGTCGTCAACGTCATCTTCGGCGACGGCGCGACCACCGGATCGGCGCTGGTGTCGCACCCCGACGTCCACGGCGTGAGCTTCACGGGCGGCACCGCGACGGGCATCGCCATCCGGAGGGCGACCGTGCACCAGATTTACAAGCACGTCAGCCTGGAGCTGGGAGGCAAGAACCCGACGCTGGTGTTTGCGGACTCGCTGGCCGCGAACAAGGAGAAGACGATCCGGACGGCCGCGATGGCGGCGTTCGAGAACCAGGGCGAGATTTGCCTGTGCGGGTCGAGGATATACGTCGAGAAGAGCGCGTACGGGGACTTTGTGTCGGCGTTCACGGAGTACGTGACCAAGACGTACCGCGCGGGCGAGACCGTCGGTGCCGTGGTCAGCTCGCAGCACTACGCCAAGATCAGGAGTTACCTCGAGGTCGCGAAGAAGCAGGGAATGACGTTCAACACCGGAGAGGTGCCGCCAGAAATACGAGCCGGCGAGGAGACGGGATACTGGATCAAGCCGACGATCCTCACAGACGTCCCCACCGACTCGGAGTTGCTCCGAGACGAAATATTCGGGCCGGTCGTCACGGTCGTGCCATTCGAGGATGAGGAGGATGCCGTGAGGCTCGCGAACGCGAGCGAGTACGGTCTTGCGGCGGTGCTGCTGACCACCGACGGGGGCCGCATGAGGAGGGTCGGCGAGCAGCTGCAGGCAGGTCTGGTGTGGGTGAACTGTTGGTTGGTGAGGGAGCTTGGCACGCCCTTCGGCGGCATGAAGAATTCCGGGACAGGCAGAGAGGGAGGGGAATACTCGAGGGACGTATTCACCGTCGCTAGAACGGTGCACCTAGCCACTGTCTGAGAGGCAGCCGAGGAAAATGCGAATACGCTTCTGTGGTGTCTGGTGATGGCTCGGGATTGTGGTGATGCAGTTGAAAATGACTGGCGACAGCTGTGGAGGTCGTAAAGATCGGCAGTCGAGGCGGACAATTGACAAGGTAACCGGGTACTCGGGTTCGAAAGGGAGGGATTACTAACAGCAGGACAAGGATCCCGGACATCCACTACACTGCCATCACTACAACTTCACGAGCTCACGGGCTGTGATGGAGAGTGCTGCCTCAGACAGGTGGGCAGCGTTGAGATGACCTGTTTCAAACTTTTCGCCTTGGTGTCCCCAGAATGGTAGTTCTGCGGCACATCACTCCAATTTAATCTTTTAACTCGGCCTTCAGCTCCTCGCAAGAACCCGATGGTTCGGCTCCTGAGTGATGACACCGGCTTTGACGGCTCACCAACGCGATTCGCCAAGGGGGTCCTCGCGCCTAAACTGCTGCAGTCTGTGGGCTGACCAGGTCCGGGGGCGCACTCGCCAAAGTAGTATTTTTAGCCGCTGTCAAGCCCTTCAGCTCATTTGGGAACATGGTTAAGCCCTTTGCAGCTGGCGAAATCAGTGGACCCTCTTGGCGCTCAAGGCGACTGGTGGCGCCCCTTGCAGACACATGGGTTGAGGTCGGGACAACCGTTAAGCCTAATCATAAATCTCGTGTAAGTGGAGCCATCGCAGCCCTATGCTACATCAGCCCCAGATCCAAGAGGAAATAGTCCTCGGTCGAACACCGTGACTGTGCAAGTCGGAGGGCCTGGGGTATTCTCCTATACACTTACCGGATAAGCATAAGTGTCGTGATCAAATATAGATACCATCCTCCATCGGGCCACTGACGCGAAATGTTGGCGTTCCTCACACTTGTTATTACCATCCAATAGTGCATGCAACCATCCGAATCAAGCTCTTCTCATCCTCCATCCTAAACCACCAACACACAACTCCGAGCCACGTCGCGTCGCCACCTGCAACTTGACAACTTCACACATCTTCACGTGTCGCAGATCCTCAGCCAGCCACAACTGAAGCATCACCACCTTTCAAAATGGTCTCATTTTTTGGCCTAGGAAAGAAAAAGTGAGCATCATCAGACCACCTAGCGTCCTTGAACTCCGTATTGATCAATTGCCACAGGAACGCGAAGGAGGCACAAGACGGCCCAGTGCACTCCCTATACGCACAACAATGGAAGCGAGAACAGAGCCCCTTTGGTGGCCCACGAACTCCCCAGACCAACACCTCTTCCACAAGTCTCCCTGCCCGGCCAAGTAGCTCGCACTCGTCAAGAAGTCCGAGTCCCGGTCCCGGCGGGCAGAAATCAATCTACGCGAACAAATCTGCCACGGGGAGCATGCAAGACCTGTCCACCAACGGCAGCAAACGACCTGGATCTGGAAAGCTGCCACGCACCGGATCACCACTAAGGCCAACGTCCTCAGACGGAAGCTCAAAACCCAACCTCGGCAGCGCAAGATCCATGTCCCCAGGGAGCCTCGCGGCAGCAGCATCGCAAGCCGGGTTCCGATTCGAGGACCCAGCACAGAAGCCCCTTGGCGCGCACCCACCAAGCACGGGCAGCAGCAACGACAACAACAACCAACAGCCAAAGACGCCGGCCCGCAACCCCGGCAGGCGGCCACCGCCGGTGAGCATAGAGCGGAACCGGAGCCCGCTCGGGCGGTACGAGGTGCGGTCGGAGGCGGACAGCGAGGTGTCGTCGCCGACGAGCCAGAGCCGGAGCCAGACGACGACGCGGAGCAACGTGACGAGCCTGACGAGCATCGGGAGCGAGATGGACAGGCAGATCGGGCAGTGGGCCGTGCGGGTCAGCGGGGACGCCGGAGGCGGGATAGACGAGAAGGTGCGGTCGCCGACGTCGCCGACGGGGCCGTTCGACCTGGAGCCGCAGCGGCAGCCTGAGAAGGAGGACGACTCGGAGGAGAATGGGCTCAAGGCGCTGGACACGATATCGATCTCGGAGCCGAGGCAGTCATTAATGCCGCTGCCGGCACACGATCCTGGGGCGGGAGATGGGAGGGGTTATTCGATGATACTCCAGTACTATTTGGATAGTGATGCTAGGGAGTCGATGGTGATATGAATATTAATGCTGATGGGCTTATGAGCACCATGACAATTTTTGGTCACAATACTTCTGTCAAGGATGATCATGTGCAGTCCCAGATTGAACTTGGGTGATTCAATTTTGAATGACCGTCTCTTAAGAAAGAATGGAAGCTCGTAGGGCAGATGCCTCAACCTTCAGGCCTTTTGAAATATGACAGACTACGATCAGCTTTTCCTTTCCTTTCCACGGTGGTGAGTTCAATGCATCGCGTTGGAACATCTAAAACTTTCATAAAACGCTCTCACTAATCGCTTTTCCTCAAGTACCTCACACAAATCAGTCTTGTCTCGCATCCGTCGTTACCACCTCACTGAGGATCTTCGGTCTGGCCACATGCCGCACATTTCCTCACGCTCTCGTTCTCCCTCCAGTTATTAATCAGCGGCTTCAGCTGCGTCCCCAAGTCCGTGCAGTGAAACACCTCCTCCCTGATGACCGTCGGGGCCTCGTGGCCGCCCTTCTTGCAGTACCACCTCAGCCGGTCCAGACTCCCCTCTGGCCTCACCCTCTCCATGACGAGGCCGATGGTGTCGGCGAACCGCACCGGGTTGTGCGGCGTGTTGCCCGGCAGCAGGAACATCTCGCCCTCCTTGATCTCGACGTCCTTGAAGAACTCCCTGCCCTCGGCGTCCCTCTCCACCACCTTGAGGCACATGGCGCCCTTGAGCTGGTAGAACCACTCCTCCGTCTCGTTGACGTGGTAGTCGTTGCGCGTGTTGGGCCCGCCCACGACCATGAGCACCATGTCCTTGCCGCTGAAGAGGCAGTAGTTGTTGACCGGGGGCTGCAGGAGGTTCTCGTTCTTGCTCAGCCATGAGGCGAAGGCCATTGGTGGTGGGAGGGCCGCGTGGCCTGTTGAGTCGCCGTTCATTGTGAGGGTGGTTGTGAAAAGCGTCCGGGTGAACCGGATTAAAAATAGCCGCTTGTGATTATTTGAATCTGGCGTGTGGTGCAGTAAAAGCTGAGGAGTGACTGGTTTCTGAAACTTTGCACTTGGTGACAATACGGATGAATGGAAATTTAGCGAGAGCTGCGGACTGGAAGAGTGAAGTGTTGCTGCGTAAACGGGAGTCGCTGGCGTTGGCTATTGATCACTTTATCACAAGAACTGAGAACTGAGCCGCTGTTTGCCCGCACTGGCGAGGAGCTACTGATTGACGTCGGCGGTAGTGGGCTCTAGAGCTGCTACTTGGCGGCCCGCAAGCTGCAACCGTCCCCTGGAACGGCGGCAACTTGTCGGCCCTGGATTAGACTTTGGCGTGCTGCATCCGCCGCTAACCTCAACTTCCGCCCTTGCATCCGAACCTGCGGATGCGGAAGGCGGGCGTAACACCGGCCGAGAGAGTTCACCATGCACGGCAATGATGTACGATTCAAGGCCTATTGGGAATCTTCTTTCCATTGTCGAAGAACAGCTTCTTTGTTTTCTTAAATGTCACTACCGATCCATTGAATTACTGTCGTGAATTTATGAGAGATATCAATATACCATAGCCAACGAGATCCGAAGCTAAACAAGACTACGGGATCGATCACCTTTGTGAAGCAATAACTTGCAGGTGTACCATAACACGAAACACCATGGCTCCCGGAATCCTCACAGACGGCAACAGCTGTGACTGCTGCTACCCCGAGTCCGGCAGCTCAACGCCCCTAACCAGCTTGAGCAGCGGCTCGCCACCAACCTCCCACATCCACCACCAACACCATGGCGACCAACGCCGGACGGGCGAGTCCCTCTACCGAATCGACCTGCACACCCACATCATGCCCCATTCCCTGCCCGACCTCTCGGCCGTCCCCACGGCCTCGGGCAGGTCCTACGCCTGGCCCAGCTTCCAGCCCTGCGCGGACGACTCTGGCGACATCGACATGTACAACGGGGGCAAGTTCTTCCGGCGGGTGAAGCCCAACTGCTACGACCCGTCCACGCGGGTCCGCGAGATGGACGCCGCCGGGGTCGACGTGCAGGTCCTGTCGACCGTCCCGCTGCTGTTCTGCTATGACGCCCCCGTGGAGCCCGCGGTCGTCCTCGCCCGGGCGCTGAACGAGCACATCGCCGACATCGTCAAGAAGTCGCCGGACAGGTTTGTGGGCCTGGCCACGGTGCCCTTGCAGGACGTCGACGAGGCTGTGAGGGAGCTGAGGAGGTCCAAGGAGCTGGGTCTGGTGGGTGTGCAGATAGGGACCTCCGCGCCGTTGGCGGATGGGGAGATCGATTTGGACGACGCGAGGCTGGAGAAATTCTGGAGTGCGTGCGAGGAGCTGAATATGGCGGTCTTCGTGCACCCACTGGGTTACTCCTGGAAAGAGGAGAACGAGGCCAGGTGGGGCAAGTACTGGGGCAGCTGGTTGGTCGGCATGTAAGTGAACTGACTCCTTGATTCTTCAACTTATCTTGCACAGTCGATACTAACCTCAGATGTAGGCCCTGCGAGACAGCTCTGGCGATGCACAACCTCACTTCTGCCGGTGTCTTCCTCCGGCATCCAAACCTCCGTCTCTGCTTTGCCCACGCCGGAGGATCTTTCCCAGCACTACTGGGTCGCATCCAACACGGTTTCAACTGCCGACCAGACCTGGTGGCACACTCCGCAGGAGGAATTACACCGACACAACATCTCGCCAGCGGGAACAATATATGGATCGACAGCCTGGTTCATGATGCAGATTTGCTCGATTATGTTCTGCGCAAGATCCCGTCGGCGAATATGGTCTTGGGTAGTGACTATCCCTTCCCGCTAGGTGAGGTGCCGACGGCTGGCGAGATGCTGATTGGTAACGGCGAAGAAGGAAAGAAGCTAGACAAATTCATGAGCTGGGATCAGAGAGCCGGCGTGCTGGCTGGTAACGCTATACGTTTGTTGAATTTGGACGATCAGTTCCAGCAGAGATATGAAGAAAGGTTATCGGCGTTCAGGAAAGGTTCGGAGCTATCGAAATAGTTAAGCAACGTCTCAGACGATTGAAATTGACAAAGTCAAATGCATGCATCACATGGCGTTTTCGAACAAGGATTTCTGCGAGATGGAAGCCTCTAATTGAAGCCAGACAGCGCTTCAAGACAAGATGATTACCACTGGCATAGGGAATCTGGTAAGCTGTCTTAAATTTCGTCTCCAAGAATACTGACCAACTTTCGATAGCGGCTGAAGGCTTTCGAGGAGATAGCCTAGAGGACGACCGCAAACTGCATAATAAGTGCCAAGTAAGTGCTCTTCAACAAATAGCGTTAAAGTGAAGGATACTCACCAGACCTGACTCAGTACATCGGCTCCTCAGCTCAATACCTCAGATGTTTCGAGGCCACGGCGTAGGTGAGTGCATTGACGGAATAACATCGACGCAGTCAGAACGTTTATATTTCTTCTCTATGCGATTAGCCCCTAATGGAGAGGCTATGCCATACATACAGCTGACACAATAACATTTAGGCCTTCGCCTTGCCGCCAACTT
Source organism: Diaporthe sp. P3_1W (assembly GCA_037177825.1). Taxonomy (NCBI): domain Eukaryota; kingdom Fungi; phylum Ascomycota; class Sordariomycetes; order Diaporthales; family Diaporthaceae; genus Diaporthe; species Diaporthe sp. P3_1W. The sequence goes on from JBAFXB010000008.1 coordinate 859,937, forward strand.
CCAATTCCCAGCCCATCTGCTCGTACGTCCATCCAAAAACGGACCCGTCAGGGCTGTGGTAGTTCAGCAGACTGCGGTGCAAGTCAGGCTTCTTGTGCAAGGCATCGATGGCCTTGATATCCGCATCGTCGAGTTTTACGAGCTGTTCTGGAATTTTAGCGACCGCCATCTATCAAGTGTTGGGTCAAAGGAGATCTTACGCTGATATTGGCCTTGATGCGCTCCGGGTTCTCGCTCTTGGGGACGACAACAATGCCGTGCTGCACAGCCCAGCTGAGCACGGCCTGCCCCTCGGTGACGCCGTGCTTCTTGGCGACCTCCTTGACACTCTCGTCGGTGAGGAGGGGGGAGACCTGGCCGGGGGCTGGCTGCCCGATGGGCGAGTACGCAGTGATGACGATGCCGTTGTCGGCGGAGAACTTGCGCAGGTTCTCCTGGGGCAGGCAGGGGTGCAGCTCGACCTGGTTCACGGCGGGGACGACCTTTGTGGACGCGAGCAGCGACTTCAGGATGGGCACGCCAAAGTTGGAGACGCCGATGGCGCGCACCTTGCCCGTGTCCTCGTAGACCTTGACCATCTCGGCCCAGGTCTCGTTGGACGTGGGGCTCTCGTCGGGCTTGAGGCTGCGGCCGTCCTGCGAGCCCTGGGGCCAGTGCATCAGCCAGAGGTCGATGTACTCGATGTCGAGGGCCTTGAGGGAGCGCTCGAAGGCCTCCTTGACGCGGTGGTGATCGGTGTTGTTGAGCTTCGTCGTGACGAAGATCTCCTTACGCGGGATGCCCGAGTCCCGGATGGCGCGACCAACTTCCTCCTCGTTGCCATAGCCATCTGCCGTGTCAACGTGACGGTAGCCAGCCTTGAGAGCGGTTGAGACCATGTGGTAGACCTTCTCACCGCCGCCCGGGGAGCCCATCCAGCACCTGTACAAGCATTAGTCATCACTGCTCGAAGCACTCAGCGCAGCCAGGGGACTATGGACTTACCCTAGGCCGACACTGGGCATCAAAACGCCATTGTTCAGTTTGAATTGAGGTACGTTAGCTGCCATTGTTATTTTCGAGTTCGAGCTGAATGTGATGTGTTGGCTGTGGGAGATGATGGTGTTTTTGGTGGTGGAGTGCCAAGTGGGGGAACAACGATGGCGGCCGCTTGTTTATTAATCTGGCAGTGACGTCTGTATCTAATTAAGATGGCGGGATGCGGATTTAAGATGCCTAATCCGATGGAGCCGCTCTTGCATTCCTGTCTATGACGCCAAACCCAAGGCAAGATTCCCATTGGTCTGCCCTGGCAACTTAGGTTGTGTGAAGCTCCACGGGCAGCCGCGGCAGGTGCGTTCGGCTAGTCGCTTTCCAGTGCAACAACTCCATCGTGAAGGTGGGCTCTTTCTGACCCCAGGACAAAATTATCTTCTTCAGCCTCAACCTGAATTTCCCAGCGACCTCCTGCCGCTTCTAGGCCTGCGTGTTGGTATCACTCCGGAGGATGATTCTTGCAGAAGAATCGACCAGGCAGGCTGTCTTCACGCAAGTCGGGAGACAATGCTTGCCCAAGATTCAAGTTTCATGCCGGACGTCACCAGCATAGGATTCCTACTGCGTATCGAGACTTCGAAGTTACAAGGAATGAATTTAAAGGTGTAATTTCTTAAATCTCCAACAAAACACCTAGGTATGTTGGTCTTTGACAGCCTGGGGACGAGCAAGATCCCGAATAGCACCAACGGGTGATGTTCGCCACAAAGTCGCCAAACGCCTTTCTCCTGGATGGCACCGGTGTGTGCCCTCGAAGGCTGCACTTTATGCCTCAACGTGGGACTTGCCTGTCCAATGTGTGAGCCCCATGCTAATTATCAACGCATGCAACCGTCCACCCGAAGCCTAAGACCAGCCGAGTCCAGCTGATTTTGGCAGGTTGCCTGGGAGAGCTTGAGCTCCATCGATGAACCAAATATTCCGAGTACGAAGAGACAGAACTCGGCTATCACCGCCTGGCCCTCGAACTTCTTCCAGTGCTGCCTCCAATGTTGACCCGGAGAGCTGACGACCAACAACTGGTTGCGCGTGCCAGCCGAGTCGGCCCAGGCCACGGCCCCTCGGGCCGCATTTCGAATTGAACCACCATCCTTCTCATGTCATCCACCGCGGTCGGTCCGTCCTTGTTTCGTATGAGCCTAGCACGGCTACATGACGATGATTGCCACGAGCACAACGGGCCACGCAGCGGCCATGACAAGCGCCGCGATGACCGACACGAAGTTGATGTTCCCTTCACCGTGTGTGCCCCTCCACCGGTCAATGAGGGCCAAGGCGGTCCATATCATGCCGAGGGCGTAGGCTGTGCTCGCCCAGGCGACGCCCACGATCGTGATAGCCAGGTGATCCGATGGGCTGATGGCGAGGACGGTGCTGACCGACATGTCGATCTCCTTGAAGCCTATCGACGTCATTTTGGCGGGTTTTCGGGTTTTCGGTTTCTGGCAGAGTCGTCGGTTGAGTGGGTGAGTAAGTGAGCGTGACTGCGTGCGTGCGTGCGTGCGTGTCGAGTTCTTGAGAGAGCGCCGGCGCAGCCGTTGGACTAGAGAAGCCAAGAAGGATTAAGGTTTGCAGTTTTTGGTTCAAAAAGAATGTACGTGGAAAGACAATTGACCAGCAATGACTCAAAGGTTAGGATGGTGCAAAAGCGTCGAGGTCGGTAACGAATGGGAGTATATCAGGGCAGACGAACAGAAGAAAAGAGAAGCCAAGGAGGAGCCATGACCCAAAGCGCAACGCCCCCGGCGGGCTGCCCATGTACCACTTATCGGGGCCCGTCCACCAGTGCACACGAGTCTGACGGGGCTCCCGCCCAGCGGCTCAAGGAAGCTTGGCTTCTTGGAACCGCTCTAGATCGCAGATTTGGTGATCTGACAGGTCCATGTGGTGGTGGTTCAGCGGTGGGCCGTCGCGCGTTCGTCTCAGGGGTGCCGTGGATGAGACGAAGGCTGAGACGTCGTCCCCTGCCGCCGGGTGCACACTCCGACCCGGGACGTTTCGACCAACCACAGCCAAAAAGCCATCCGAGTTACAGGCTATTGCACCCTTCTTTTTCTCTTTTTCAGATGACGTTCATTTCTAGGACTGTTTCTGCTCCTGGCTTGAACTCTATCTTGCATCGTTGTTTATCGTCGAGTCAATACTGTTCTGGGCGTGAACTTCCACGAAATCCAACGGCTAGGCTCTAAATGTGACGTGCAGCCCCGCAGACACTTTTCCAGCGTGCTCTGGCAGGGTGGTCAGCACGTCCACAGGCTCACTGACAGTGCGGCAGGACTCCACCCCAGCGTCTAGCGCGAGCCTCAAAGCTTGGCAATAGGATCGACACGATGAAACCGGATGCCCCTTTTGGACGAGATGCAAAGCCCATCCGTGACCCAGTCTATGGTTGACACGGGTTGTCTATGGCACCACGATCGTGCTATCTTCCTGGCAATCACAGCCTTTTTCTGGTCGGACATGACGATACCAAGGACACGATGTCAGTGAGAAACAAGACCTTCACGAATCAGAACCCTTGGATGCAGAGGTTGGCGGCAGGCGCCGTTCGATTACCCCAGGCCAAGCCAGCCTAAATATCGAATCAAGACTTTGCTGAACTCTGGGCCCCTCTTTTTCTCACTGTCGTGTGGCTTGTCTATCGAGGCAACTTCTGGTTCCGTACTACTGAGGCTGACCCTGATCCTCCCTCACGGGAGGTCCATGGGGCAGGCAGGACGGCCGATGTCCCTACATCCAGCCAGGCCCTGGTTCATCTCCTTGCGCAGCCCCGTCCCCATTTGCACAGGATAAGATATCTTTCATGCACGCTACATCGAGTGGACTTGGCATAAGATAGAATAGGACTAGATCAGGGTGGAACTGAGGGGCTTGTTAAGAGTACGAAAAGTGAAGCAAAGGCACGTATGTGAGCACGCGCACAAAATATGCCTTTGCCCAGATGCTTGAAGAATCGCACTCTACATGCAAGCAACAGTCCAACCAGTACCCATCCTTTCTCAGCAGCGTCAGGACCAAGATGCTCGATTTACGTTGACGAAAGCGCCTTGCCCTGCATGATCTGCGTGAATGCCTGGAGTGCCGCGGCGGGTTCTGTTCGGGCATGCGGTCAGTTTCCTTGATCATTGGGTGTCTCCAATACGCCATGAAATCATGAATTAGGAGAAGACTTACGATAGTAAGGCACCTCGTGTCCGGCTTCGTAAACACGGAGGAAGTTCAGGTTACCGGCGGTCTTGAACTGGCCGTGCGACGTGCCGCTCACAGTATACTCGGCAAGCTTAGCAGACTGGAAGGCGGCGCTGTTGGTGTAGTTGATAGAGTTCACGACCAGTTGAGATCCGTACCAGTTACAGATCCAATCTTTGCATTTCCAAAATCAGAATTGGGCTTTTGACTTCTTCGGAGAGGGAATAAGACTTACCCAGATCACCGGCCCAGATCAAGACATTGACGCCTGAACGAACGACTTCCGACAAGGGTTCGAGGAATGATCGGGCTTCTGTAGACGAGGATTCCATATATCAGCTTCAACGGTACATGGAACGAAGGCGGGATGGCGCCGAGGAGTTCAGGATCTTACCGTCGCCGCTGCCCACCATCTTGTTGTAAGGTGTATCGGGGCACTCGCCGTAGGTGGTTTGGGCACCAATGGCGGTCATGACAGACTGAGTCTGGAGGTAGTCGACGTACGTCTCCGGTGGGTCCGTGGACTGGGAGCTGCTGGGCTCGAGCACGTCGTAGACGTTAAAGTCGTTGGCGTTCTCGATTGGCGACTCGACAGCAGAGCGGCAGGTGCTGTCTCCACTCAGACACGCGTTGTTGTTTCCGGTCAGGCCTGTGCAGGATGCCAGTGCTGGTACACACTTGTTGGTATAGGCGCTCTGTGGGGTGGTTAGTGTCAGTTGAACGAATTCTTTGGGCCATTCACGTCCGTATTTCATAGCCGAGGAGGAGCAATCAGGTCAGAGCAACATACCATATAACTCTTGTACTGGCTCTGAGAGATGAGCTGCTTATACGTGTTGTTGTAGGCAAAGATTGGATATGCTTGGTACTGAAGCACAGGATCTATCCACCCGTTGTTGATACCTAAGATAGATATCAGTGAGGACGTTTCAGAACTCTCTATGCAAAGGTATCTTACCCAACGCGACCAGGTTGACCTTCTCGCCAGTGATGGTTCCGGCAGCGATCTTGGCATTCTGGGCCTCGAAGTAGGCAGCAAACTCGGGACCGTAGTGGCCGCCATAGGACTCGGTCCAAAGACCGAAGTCCCGGTTCTCATACTCTGGAAATGCCGCGTAGAAATTCTGGAGGAACGTCCAGACGTACGCGGCGGCGCTGACGGTGGACGTGGCTTCGTCATCCCCGTAGCTAAAGCCCGTTCCGATGGGCTTCAAAACTCGTATCAGCGCTGAAATCTTCTTCGCTTAGGGAGGCAGGTGCTGACTCACCTGGTCAACGTAGAGCATGTTGGCGACGTTGTTCCAAGAGTACTGGTTCAGGCTCGGCTTGCTGCTTCCGCCGACGAAATGGCAGGGCCCGTGTTCCTGGAACAGTCCGATCATCGACGAGCAGCCAGGTCCACCATTTAGCCAGAGAACCAGGGGAGCAGTCGTGGGCTGGCTGCGGGCTGCAAAGAACCAGTACCACACTTGCATTTTGTCAGTCTCTCAGTCATGACATTTGAAATTGGAAGCGAACGACGCAAAAGTTATCCCAAATCATTGCTGAAAGCCCAAGGAAACCGCGATAGAATTCAAATAGACGAAGAAATGGGGAAAGAGCTGAAAAGACTGAATATTCCTTACTGTGCATGTCGGTTCCCACATCCAGATAGCCAGAATATTGATCAACTCCTGCAGTAGTTTCACAAATGCCACTGTTCTTGACGTAGGAAAGAGATGATGCCTCCCCGGCGCGCTTGAAGACATTGTACGTGACTCCGTTACGCTCCTCAAGATACCGCTTGTTGACAGTGCTGGCAGAAGGCTTCATGTTTGGAGCCGCGGCAGCCAAGCTCGCAAGGCCCAAAAGGGCGAACACACGAAGAGACATGCTGTTAGTGGTAGCTGTTGCAAAGCAGCAAGGACCTGGGTACCGTGGGCAAATCGAACTGCCTGGCGTGAACAGAGTCTCCTCTGTATGACCACAAAGACGAGGGAAGGACAACAGGCTGCGGAGTATAACGAATGCCACGGAGTTACGTTTGCTAGGTATTTATATTGCTCATCGTCAACAGGCCCACACGTGAATGGGAGGCATGCAGGCCTGGCGGGCCAAGGCGCGAAGGGACAACCCGGAAAGCTTCATTGAAACAAGCTTTCGAGGGAACATGGAGATGCAACGCTACAAGTGAACTGCCGCTTTGAGAAGGTCTCATTTCGCATATTTCATGGCTCTCGTGAACAGGCACTGCCATCGAGCCTATTGAATGCATGGATTGGGGGCGCCTGCCACCGGTCCCGTTCACAGGCGATCCCAAAAACAGCAGATGTTTCTCTGGCCGCCGATCAATTGGTTCCTGAGTGGGCTAGATAAGCAGACTCTTACGGTGCATGTGCCTGTGGTGGGTTCAGGAGAAGCCCGACAGGAACAGAATGTGGCCCTAAGTCCCCTCCAATGCGGGGGCTTTGCTGGCATCTCAAAAGCGTTCAGAGGTAGACCTTCCTCTTCTGGATAGACCCAAGGCTCCACGGGGCGTTCATTGGACGCGGACCCAGCATCCCCAGCGATCTTTTAATATACCCGCAGAAGCTTGAACAAGGGCTTCCCAGCCGGCCGGCTGCTCACCTTTGACGAGCGTCAACTCGACCATGCTGGAACTTTATGGTAAATTTCCCTGGGGCTATGCTATAGCGGTGAGGCAGCTGAGAATGAAATGACTAGTTGGATATGGATGAAACTGACTCTCCAGCTGCGTAACAGGTAAAGGCAACAAATGATTATCGTGGACGCGGGGTCGCGTTGCGTTGAGCGGATACTCGCGATGGACGATCAGATCGTCAACACCCACATGACCGGGGAAATCATCGGTGACTCTCATTCAAGGCAGCTTTGACTCGTCTTCTTCTTCAGTGGTTGGCCAAGCATAATGCCTCCAGAAGTCCACTTTGCAAGTGGAACAATTTCAGGCTTACAGAAATGGCATACCTATGTAGTCTTGACTCAGAATTTGATTCATTCACCTCTTTGATCGGCAGCACAATCTAACCATAATTCCTCTTCACAACCACACCTGGAGAAAATTGCACTTGCATGAGAAACTCTCACACCAGAGGAAGCGGGATAGCACATTTACCTCCGAGTCAAGCATCGTGTGAGAAGCCCTTCTAGCCAACGTAACTACCGTACTTCAGGAATTCCTCATCATTCTTCAGGGTCTCGATATCATCGCTCCGCAAACAAACAGCAACGTCAACATCCCCATTTGCAGTCCTCGGCATAAAGTAGAGCAAGCCCTCGATCGGCGCAAACCGCGGTCGTTTCGTGAACAATGGCTTGCCACCCAATGCATCGCCAAAGTCGATCTCGTTCAGACCGAGGCCAGCGAAGCTGGAGAGCATGAGATCCCAGCCAGCCATGTTCAGCGACGCGCCGTAGGAGAGGGCGCCCTTGTCGTCGAGCTCATGCAGCGCTGTCGCGATCGACTCGATGTAGTTGGACTTGATGTTGAGTATGTCGGCACGGACCTGGCGAGCCAGGGCTCCAAAGTCACTCGTTGCGATTGGCGAGTCCAGCGACACATCGGTGAAAGTGCAGATGACCATGTGGCCCATGTACTCCTTAGGCAGCGGTGGATCGAGAAACCGTCTGCCATTGACCGCGCGACAGAACGTGATCTCCGGCTGCTTCTTCTCTATGCGCTTCATACGCGCAGCGGTGATCCTCTGGAAGGCAAAGGCGGACAGGGCATCATCCGTTGAGATCCATTGCTCTGCCCCCTCAGCCGCGGCTTTCAGTTCTGCTAGCTTGGGGCCGGCAAAGCGTAAGTAGACCCATCGTATGTCCGGCGCTGCTGCACTCGCTTCGGCATTTCCAGGCGGAGGAGGCTTGACCAAGAGCTTGCTGACATCCGCCTTGTTGTCGTCAGGGCCTAGGAGCTTGATGACGTTGCCCCTCTCCCGATTTCCGTGCTTGATTTCTTCATCGGAGAATGGCTCACCGCGGAGTGCCTTTGAGAAGAGGCGCATCATGTGGGCCATGCCGTTCATATCCATGGCATGATGGTTCCCCTGGAAACAAAGAAGGATGCCTCCCTTGACGATGTTGGCTTGTATGACCAGTACAGGAACGGGCCCTTGGCTCTCGTCGTACGAGTGTGGCAGTCCTTTCCGTTCAGCCAGAATCTCGCCGTCCAGCATGTGCATTGGTCCGCCTGCTTCTATGATGTCGTCGAGAGAAGCTGAGGTATCGCTGATATCTCTTATGATGACTGGGGTTGTCCTCTCTCCAGGAGGGTAGGGCACGATGGCAGCGAGGCCTGTCTTCCCCGGACCGCTCCCTTGGTATATGACATGGCCAGCGACCCAAGGGAAAGCCTCAATGAGCTTTTCAGCAGCGTCCTCAAGTGTCTTTTGGGTCTCTTCAGTGCTGCCTCGGGTCCGAAGACCGTAAGCAATAACGATGTACGTCTTCAAAAAGGCCATCTGGCCGAGGACATCTTGGAGATGGGAGAAGTCCTCAGTGGCTTTTGCCGCGCCATTGAGCTCGCTTTGCTGGGCTGTCATTGCGAAGACTGTGCCTTGATATTGTTCTAGGCTCTGAATAGGTAGAAGATATACAGAGGGCTCTCTTTGTGTAGGTTGAATCGGAGATGTTCTTGATGCTTTAAACCATTTTTACGCGTAGCGACGTGGTGTTAAGAATGATTCACCGAGGGCCCATGCGGGACCGCCGGCTGACTGCTTGGCGAATCAGTACGGTGCGTGTAAGTAAGCACTACCAATCGATCCAATGAGTGCCTAACATAAGCTGACAGGTCACAGCATTCCCATGCGATCAACATGAATCTAGTGCGACCGTAACTTTCACTTCGACACAGAGACTCAACGGCTCCCCTTGTCGGGTTGGCCAAACCATGTCAACGTATTTGGCACGCGAAAGCACGCTACAACTGATGAAAACAATGGAACCCAATGTTTAAGTGACCATGTGTCGGTTGCTTCCGCATGGAAGATGTGAAATAGAGCTCTTTAGGGCTTACTTTTCAAAGAGGTGTCAATCTTGCCGCCCAGTCGCCCAGCCATAAGTCTGGGATCGGCGCTAGATCCGAGAGAGCATACGCGTACTACAAGAAGAGATCATGGCTCCTCGTATACAATTACACATGCATGGTACTCTCCCAGTAAGCGCTACAATTTAGTCTTTCACCGAGAGCAACACATGTGCAAGACCAGTTGGTCCAAAGAGGCGAGAACATGCATGCTCAATACATGATTATAATCGCCAGACGCCTCGTAATTACGCGGCTAGCTTTGCATCCACAACAGTGTCTGCCCATTGTGTTAACAAAAATTGATATGCTCTTGTCGGAAAACTGGATTTCCTGGTTTCGAAAAGGGGTTGAGACATGTAGTTTGATACATGCTACCCTTTACCAGCAATCAATCCAGCCAAGACTCAGATGGTTCTAACCTGGATATACACATCCAAACATGCATCCTAATCCCTTTCATGATACTGCCTGGTGCCACCACAGGTCAGCGATAGATAAGGCCAAATCGTTGTTGACGTGAGCGCTCATGGCTTGCAGGATTAGGAATGGGACTCAAGTTGGCGACAGGATATCACATCCAAAGTAAACTGAAAATGAGATGGGAATAGTCGTTGAACTCCAGCGGATATCGTGGCCATGTATGGATCCTGACCGAGGAGCTGAGTGAGCCAATGTAATTAATTGGATGCAAGTTGCACGACGGGAGGATGCTAAGACCATCACGAATGAAGCCGCGTCACATCTTCGGGAACATCTGTGCACCCTTAAATGATATAGTCCATTCCCAGGAGACCTTTCGCGGCCTAGAAAGAGCAGCAGCAAATTATCCTGAGCTGTGGCTTCATGTATGAAGAAGTTGCTTGACTAACTCGAGAGCCTGGTTTCGTGTATTTTGAGGGCGTGTCCACGTGTCACTCCGATCGCTACTTGTTGGAAGATGACACAACAGCAGACTCGTAGTGACTTCTCACTATCGCTTGAGGGCAAGAGCAGTCGATTGGGTCGAGCAATTCCTATCAACTCATTCTATTCTGGCCTTCATGCCAAAGTCTTGATCATTGATGCTCAGTCTTGATGCCAACGAACACATGCTGCACACAGGTATGGGCTGACGTCTTGAGAATATCTGTGATTTGCTACCTGGGAGATTGACAGTAGTTCCAAGATGCTGTTCAGCCACGGGATTGATATACATATATAAGTGGAAGGAAGTGATTGAGATTCGGGCGCCTCCGGCATGTCTATCTTTGCCAAGAGGGTAGCGCAATAGCGAAAATTGCTGGGCATTAAAGTACCTGCCGCATAAGGATACCCTCCGAGGAATTTGCAACCCTAACTCGGATGTCAAGTCTTCTAAATCTGGGTCCAGCTCGTATTCAGCGCTTTTCAGTTATATCTAACCAGTCATTGACCCCAGATTCCGCAGACGAGGTGCCTCATTCAATGGTGTCCTCGGATACGTTTCGCGCCAAGAACGGCTTCTGTAGTGACAGGTCGCATAGCAGCCGATAGACAGGGTCTCATTGAAATATCGCGCTTGAAGGTAATTTTACAGTCAACCTTTCTACACGGAAAACCACAGGGGACAAAGTCTTGGCTACGTCTTCAAGCCCTGCTTAGCGCCAGGAGAGTGTCACCAGATATGGCTCTGTATTCCCACATATCACGACGCATGGTGTGAAGCGAGGCGGGCTTTGACAATATAAACTGGCTTGGACGTGACATTCGTCACAACATTGAACTTCTCATTGTATTCCAAATTACTCGTCCATTTCAATTCCATCACCATCGGCTGTCTAGGTGACAATGAAGTCCTTTGCGAGTACCTTGGTCGCGTTTGGCGGTGCGTTTGTTTCGGCACAAGAGCTTTGTGGATCGCCGGAACCTCCTGCAGACTTGCGTGCATTGGTGACTCGATCGCAAAACGGCCCACGGGACGTCGCCGCTGAACATGCAATCAACACCTACGTTCATGTCATCACAAGAGAGGCCAAGGAAGGCCTGTACCCACGATCCATGATAGACCAGCAGGTGAGTAAATTCACGAAAGGAAAAGAGATGTGACCACATAACTGACCACTTTATACAGCTCGAAGTACTGAACGATAGATATGCGGGTTCTGGCTTCACTTTTGTGACCGTCAGTGTGGACTACACCGTCAACGACACCTGGGCGCTATGCGGTGCCTGGGAACAATGCGAGTTTGACTACAAGGCGGCTCTCCGTCAAGGGACCTACGCCGACCTGAACCTGTACTACCTCAGCGACTTGTCCGAGAATTTCGGGGTGCTTGGATTTGCGCTCTATCCAGAGTCTGAAGTGGACGAGGCGACCCTCTCCCGCGACGGCGTCGTCAACCTCGCTGGCACCCTGCCCGGTGCGGAAATGGCAGAGTACAATCAAGGCCTCACGGCAGTTCATGAGGTTGGACACTGGCTGGGCCTCTTCCATACCTTTGAGGGCAACTCGTGCACCGGCGAGGGCGACCTCGTGGCCGACACGCCTCAGCAAGGAGAAGCGACGGCTGGGTGCCCTGCGAGCTCCGACACATGTCCGGATAGCCCTGGCCTCGATGCAATCCATAATTACATGGACTACACGGTTGATTCCTGCAAGACCGAGTTCACCCCGGGCCAGATTGCCCGAGCGCAGGATGTTTTCGCCACACTTCGACTCGGAAAGTGAAGAACGATGGGATAATGTGTGCGGCAAGACATCCTTACGATTTTGGAATGTTGGAAAAGCGGTCAGTCGCTCACGTTGGGGCTGTCGCGGACTATTCTTGGAGACGGTGAATATATCATCCTGGAATGAGAGTTTATGATCTCCTGTATATTTTCATTATACTGCATATAATTGGATAACAAGAAAAGCTGCATGTGAAATCGTTTGTGCCTGCTCGTGAGACTTTTGTGTCCGCGAATGTCAGGCTTGCCAAAGGCCCAGGTCATGTCCGAGAGCTAGCAGAGACCTGCAGTCTATTCCGAAAGGTGCCACATGCTCATATCAGATACCGCGTAAATCTCGAGGGAAAAGGTGCAATGTGCCACGGTGTCTGCCCCATCAGGGTCTCAGTCGCCCTCTGTTGAGTCACAATCCTTTCATGAGTAAGCGCCGGTGCGTACCAACATCTCCAATTGTTATACTATTACAAAATCCACAAACTAATGGCCTTGGCCACAATCGAGACGTATCGTCGGCTGCATGATGCGCTGTCCTCACCACCACCCATATCCACTACCACATTGCGATCATGATGATAGATAGCAAACTTGGCAATGGGGTCGGCTTGAGTTCTTACTTGTGGAGACTGCCCGTTTTCTCACATGCAAAGTCTGTTTGCAGTTTAGTTTGCCGAAAGGTGCGGTCTCGGGACGCCGATGCGTCTGACGACGATTCGCGCGCCCTTCCTACCTAGGTAGTCGCCACTAATCGATCGGCTTTGCGTGCGATATCGCAATTCCGCTCTACTCCTTGCAAATAATTGTGAAAAGTCCGTTAGCATTATAAGTGTTGATTCACTTGTCCCGAATATCGCAATTGACAATACACCAGCTCATGTGGCAATCCTAGTACACGTTGCACTATGGACTCGTCAAGAGCTTCCTCGTCCATACAATTGATCCAGCTGCCAAACACCCACAACCAAGATGTTGAACAGGCCGTTCAACCAAGTCATCGTCCCATAGCAGGCGGAGGTATCCTCAGCGAAGTCGTTGATGAGGCGCTGCCCCCTCGACCAGACCCGAGTCCAGTCCCCGAGACAAGCACCAAAGCATGGCTTTCCGTCGCCGGTGCCTTCTGCTATTTGTTCCCAACTTATGGCAAGCGAGATCGTATTAGCTTCTATTTCTATCATGCCCGCTAACGCCGTGGTCACCAGGCTTCATGCAAACCATTGGAACATTCCAGTCCTACTTAGCATCCCACCAGCTATCAGAATACTCCACCACACAAATCGGATGGATTACAGGACTGTACACGTCCCTATGTCTCTTCCTGGGGATCCAGTTTGGCCCCTTGTTTGATGTTTACGGTGCTCGCCTCCTCGGCCCGATCGGATGTGCAATATATATCCCCGCCTTCTTCGTCATGGCTGAATGCACCCAGTACTGGCACTTCATGCTCACTATCGCCGTCTGGGGTGGCTTCGGGGCGGCCATCATCTCCACCATCGGCGTGGCGGTCATCGGAAAGTGGTTTGTCCAACGCCGCGGTCTCGCTATGGGCATTGCCCTGTGTGGGAGCTCAATCGGCGGAATAGTCATGCCTCTGATGCTGCGGTCGCTGCTCCCCAGCGTCGGCTGGGCATGGTCCGTCCGCGCGCTTGCGTTCATGAACGCGGCGATGTTGATCGTGGGCTCGGTCTGTCTGCAGCAGCCTCTGCCCCAGCAGAACTCCGCGGCGTCGGAGCAGCATCGCCGGAAGAGGATAGCGTTGAACTTCATGGCTCTCACTTCCAAAACTTTTACGCTCATCACGATTGGCATTTTCGCCTTGGAGTTCGCCGTCTTCGGCGTCTTCGGTCTGCTGCCGACGTATGCCACGGCAGCCAACTTCCCCGCGAGCACGGGGTATGTTCTCTTGGCCATCGCTAACGGATGCTCAACGTTCGGTCGACTTCTTCCAGGGTTGGCCGGCGACTATTTTGGCCACTTCAATGTTTTAGTCTGCATGATACTCTGCACAGCAGCTTTTACAGGAGCGATCCTGGTTCCGTTCGGCTCCACCTCCCTCAAGGCACTTTACGTCTTTTCTGCTCTCTGGGGCTTCGGCTCTGGCAGTTTTATATCACTGACTCCAGTTTGTATGGGCAAGACTTGTGAGACGGAGGACTATGGGCGGTACTACGGTAAGCAGTGACGGGTTCCATGAGACCACGGTCCACACTGACAGATAACTGCAGGTACGATGTACTTCTTTGTCAGCTTCTCGCTGCTGCTGACTGTGCCTCTTGGTGGCCAGATGCTCTCCACCTTTGGAACCCGAGCACTGGCTGGCCTTTATGTTGGCATCGTACTTGCAGGAGGCGTGTGCTTTCTGCTTGCACGACAGATACTGTATGGCAAGAGAGGGTTTGACCTCAAGGCAAAGATCTAGTAAGATTCATGAAAACGCAGATTCACCTGAAAAGTCATTAAGCTAAGGGCAGGATTTCAACTACCCTCATTTGTAAGACATATTCCATTCCTTTTCCAAACAGATTGTCCATGGATTCCAGTATCAGGCATAATTAGTCACGTAGCAATAGCTATTCACCACAAACATCTTTTTCTTCACCGTGTCAAATGTGAATGTCTTCCATAGCACATAGGGAAGGATGGAATGGTTCAGCCTAGGAAGGGAGATGGGGAAGGGGTGTGTTTGGCAACCCGGCTGCTAGTGATTAACTACCACTTGCCTGATGCCTTCCTTGCTTTGGGAAGCTTGTTCTCCTTCCACACCTTTCCACACTGAAGCAGAACATCAACATCAAACTCTGTCCAACACAACACGACACAACACAACACAACAACAAACAACCCCCTTCCCACCAAGATGGCAGACAGCGATTCTCCTCAATCAAATGAGGGCATCCCTCTGGGCTTTCTCTCAACCAATCTACTGCCTCCTCAGTTACCTGGCCTGCCCAAGCCCTCCCCCACCTTGACAGCGTCACCAAATGGAGCTGTCCCACAGACCTTTCACCGATTTCCCGACCTGCCGGCAGAGCTACGAATTGCAATTTGGGAGCTAAGCCTTCCCCACCGGGTCCACACGTTCCCTCGTCCAAGCAAGAAGTTCGAGTTCAAATGCAACATCTGGTGGCAGAAGGATTCCCATGGAGCCAAGGCTGAAAAACGGCCAGCCATCGCCCACGTATGTTATGAGGCTCGTGTGGTGGCCCTTGCCAGTGGCTCGGCGAAGGAGGTCTTGTTCCGCGGTCAAGAGATCTTGTTCCGCGGTCAACAAGCCAGGCACAGCGACATGCGGAGCCGCGTCTGGATCGATACCAAGAGAGATACGGCTATGATCAAGTTGGACTGGACGCGGGCTCGCACATTTGTAGGACTGTACACAAAGTTCACCAAGGGGCATCTTTACAGCCTACTCGCCAGACGAGAAATACAAATCGCTCTTGATTCATCATGGGGTTTGTGCTTCTGCACGACAGTACCCCGCCGGGCTCGCAGTCTCTACTACGATTTGATACACGGACACAAAGAATGCGACTTTGTAATCCTGGAACTGCATTTGGACGCCACGGACGAGGAAGCTGCAGACACAGGCCTGTTTGGCAGCTCAGACACCAACGACAGTGTCCTGATCCCCATCGAAGACACGCGCCAGATGTCTAGACTTTTTGACGCACAGGCCAAGTTCAACACCGCGGATTTTCTGAACAAGTGGGAGAACTTCACACAGTTCCGCAAGCCGACCAACCTCGGCGAGTTTATTCAGCGCTGGAAGAAGCTGGCTGCTCGGGAGATGCGAAACGTGCAGTGCGGACTGGACTTTTTGACGGGTGTGGAGGTGGGAAGACAAGGAAAAGATGTCGGTGAACTCCGGGAGCAAGCTGCTCGAGCTGCAGCGATCAGGGCCAAACACCCCAAGTTCCGACCTGTGATCATGGTCTCCCGGGGCATTGAAACCCCATAGTGATTCTGGCCAAATGGGATAGAGAGGAAGGCTGGACGAGAGTTCGACCTCATCAATTCAACAGACTGCCTGCGAGAGAAGGGAGCGTCGTCTCAGGGAAGGGAACACGAGATGTGAGGAGCTTCGGCCATTCTTTGGCTGGGGAAAGGCAGC
Organism: Diaporthe sp. P3_1W; assembly: GCA_037177825.1. Taxonomy (NCBI): domain Eukaryota; kingdom Fungi; phylum Ascomycota; class Sordariomycetes; order Diaporthales; family Diaporthaceae; genus Diaporthe; species Diaporthe sp. P3_1W. Next base: position 875,986 of record JBAFXB010000008.1, read on the forward strand.
ACATCAGTTTGTTGACGAGCACGGACGATGATGCTGTTCGTCGTTTGCGGTTGGTTGATAGGGATTGCGGTCTGTCAGTTAGGGAAGACACAATCAGTCAGGGGTCCTGGGGTGCTGCAGGTCATGTAACTGACGCTAATGCGGGCATTGAGGCTAAAGATCGTGGGGCCCCACTCAAGATCCGAGACGTCGCAGGGATCCTGAAGTCAGACGTAGCATAGCGACTCGAGAAAAGTGTCTTCTATCGCTTGACGCCAATTGACCAATCCATCACCTACTGAAATTGATCGAGACTTCCGACTTTGTGATATTATTTCCACAGTACTTTGCTACCATCACCGCCACAGCATGACAACGAGGTCGCCATCCCAAACCCGACGACGTTCCCGAACATGAAACGGCTGCTCGGCCTGGGCCACGTTCCCTCGATGCTGGCCGCCCTCCTGCTGTTCGTGACAGCAGCCGCCTACTCGCCCCTCTCCGACAGCTTCCTGCGCGCCGTGCCGGGGCCAACCGACGACGACTTCGACATCCACAATGGCGCGCTGCTCGCCCCGATCCTGATCCCTCGCGTCCCGGGGACGCCCGGCTCGCTCAAGGTCCAGCAGCACTTTGTCGACTTCTTCCAGAGGGAGCTGCCCAACTGGACGACCGAGTGGCAGAACTCGACGGGCAAGACGCCCGCGACGGGGTCCACGGACGTCCCGTTCAACAACATAATATTCAAGAGGGAGCCGCCGTGGACGAAGACGGGGCAGGCCAACATCCTGACCCTCGTGGCCCACTTCGACAGCAAGCTCACCCCCGAGGGCTTCATCGGCGCGACGGACAGCGCGGCGCCCTGCGCTATGCTTATGCATGTGGCTAGGAGCATCGACAAGTACCTCACGCAGATGTACGATGAGATGGTGGCGTTGGGCGAGCTGGGAGGGACGCCAGCGATGGACATGGGCATACAAATACTACTGCTTGACGGCGAGGAGGCCTTCGTGTCATGGACCGACACGGATTCGCTCTACGGGGCAAGGTACGCTGCGACGTGGCTCCTTCGGCATGATCAGAACACTAACGCAGGCCACAGGTCCCTGGCCGAGTCATGGGAGAACCAGCCGACAATGGCCATGGCCAACTTCCCGAACCGCCTGAACCAGATCAGCCTGTTTGTCCTCCTCGACCTCCTGGGCGCCGCCGACCCCAAGATCCCGTCCTACTTCCTCCCCACGCACTGGGCCTACAAGGCGATGTCCAAGATCGAGCAGCGCATGCGGGACCTGGGGCTCCTCGAGACCACGCCGGCGACCCCGTTCCTGCCCGAGTCGGACAAGCTCACGACGCAGTTCACGCGGTCCTGGGTGGGCGATGACCACGTCCCGTTCATGGCCAGGGGCGTGCCCATCCTGCACCTCATCCCGACGCCGTTCCCGCGCGTCTGGCACACGATGCAGGACGACGGCGAGCACCTGGACATGCCGACCGTGCGCGACTGGGCAAAACTCACGACTGCGTTTGCGCTCGAGTGGCTCGACATGATGGAGGTGTGGCCTCAGGAGGAGGAGTGAGACCGTCATTGATACGATCAAACACTCTTTTCTAAGTTTCTGCTATATAACGGCAGCAGCGGCCTACCTCGAATAAATACTGTGGGTTGAAGGGTTCACTTGCAACGTTCCAATGTTTTGGACGTTGAGGATATTGCGCGGCGTTGGGGCGTGCCTTGGATGGCTTTGATTTGCGAGAATCTTGTTGAAAGCTATGTATTAGATGGAAAATGTACAACCATATGATCAGTCCTCGGTCTCTTTCTTCTTCTTGCTTTCACTCTTGGGCTCTGGATCCCCCTTCTTCGGCTCATTCTTGGACCCTGGCTCGTTCTCGTACCCCCCTCCCTGTTTCTCATACTCTTTGGCTAGCTTCGAAGCCTGGGCACGCGGTCGTCAGCAACTTCTCTTTCGAGACCAACAAAGCGGGCTTCTTGTTCTCTCACTTTCCATGCAGCCCATTGGCCCTCGCCTCCTCCAGATTTGTTTGGCTCCTGCTTGATCTCTGCCCAGCAAAGTTAGTCTGGCGAGTCATACCGGATCTGTCTGGAGCAGAGGAGACGAGCACTTGCCTTCCTTGAGCTCCTCGCGCAGCTCGGGATCTGTCGGCTTTCCCTTGGACGACGGCATATTGGAGCGTGGTGAGAGCTTGAAGGTCCGAGTATGTCTGGTGCGCGTTGGCGGTGGTCTAATCAGTCCCAGTGAACGACGGAGCATGTCACTACTGGCATAGGCTGGAGTTGCGACTCAGACGTTGCACATGCGCAAACGGCCCTTTTATGGGCACAAGCACCGGCAAGACGTCATGTCAGTTGCTGGCATGGCTCAAAGACATCCATGACGATGTTTCTCAGAGACCAGCCAGAAGCAGAAGCGTCTTGTCTGGTCTATCCTCTCTCGCGCGTGGGCGCCTGGGCCGTTTCGCGGAAGGCGGAACAGCCACGCTAGTTGCGTGGTGGTTAACGGATCGACAGGGCCGTCTCGATTACATCACCACTCCCGTCCTTCCTTTGAAGCATCTGACAGCTGCAAGGGCAGGCTGCAAGAGGCAAGCTCCAGGAAGGAGCTTTGGTTGCTCGTCTCGGCCGAGTACACACCATCGACCATGTGGGAAAAGCAGACTGCGTGGTCATGCAGCTGGTGTGCACTTCCTCACCTTACCCGCCGCCCAAACCTTGCGAGTTGATCCGAGTGACGTGTTTCAACACTTGCAAGTCTGCCTGCTCTGGGTGGAACACATGGCGCGATATTGAGACCAATATTCCGTTTTCCGACGTTCCCATTTGCACTACTTGATCGCATCCCAACAGCTCGTTGACAGAGCTACCACCAACGTGGTCAAGCCGCCTCCCCTTCCAAACAACCACCACGGTGCCGAGCTTCATCCCGGCCCTTTTCTGACAGCTGTCAGACGAGGGAAATCCCGCCGCTAGAAATGCCACGCGACTCAAGACATCACATGGTCCAGCATCACGCTCTCGACCTGCAGATCACCATGATAGCTCAGCTCCGGCGAGAGCTTGCTGTATGCCCTGCCAACCCTAGTAGCTTCAAGTGTAGCTTAGGGATGTGAGCTTCGGAAAGGAGCTTCGATATCTTGAGCTCCCTTGTTGAAGCTCGAAGAGGGAGCTCAAGCAAGGTCCGACCAATCGTGAGTTCGACGGAGCCCGACCTGGAAAAGTTGGTATCGTGGCGCAGAACTGCTTCACCGAGAGTCTGCTTAACGATGGACACGAGGATTTGAAGCCTCATCTTCGTTTTGGGTCCCAACAACCCTCCATCATGACAACAACAACTCACATCACATGCCTCCTGAACCAGCTGCTTTCTCTGGCCTGCCATACTCAAGCACCATTGAAGCACATGAATGTCAACAATGATCAGCCAACTAGCACCTTATTCGCAGCTCGAGCTCCAAAACAACCACAAGAAGCCACCGTCTCTCGCACAGACGCCGCTGAGAGCTATCAACCACAATGACAGGACTGGTCGCCTCGCCGGACTCTGTCTACGACAAACTTTTACATAAGTCTTCAAGGGTTTCCCATGATGCTTCATGTCGATCGCGTGCTGCAAGAGGGGCTCAAGACACCTCGGTGAGCTTCATGATGATATCAGCATGGGATATTCGACAATTGTTGACATGTGCCACTCATCAGAAGGAGGCTGGCCCACCATGGCAAGATGTCATGGCGATGTTGGAGGCTTAAGGGTATAATAGGTCGTCCGCACATCTTGAGAGGTGGTTTTCCTCCTTCTTCATTTTTCTTTCTGACATCTCACCGGCAGTCAAGCATTTCGTTTCTCGCTTGCATCTTTCGCTAGGTTTGTCTTGAGAAAGTCAGCCATGCGTTTCTCTCCCTACGTCCTGGCCGGCCTGTCGGCTGCGGCGGCAGGTGTCCAAGCTGTCAGTGATCCTCCGGATTACAGCAAGAAGCCCGACTATGGCGCTCCGCCACCGCCCTCGTACCCTGACTATGGGAAGAAGCCTGACTACCCCGACTACGGCAAGAAGCCGGACTATTCCAAGAAGCCTGACTGCCATGACGACTACAAGGATGATTGCCATGATGAATACGATCATTATCCCAAGGAGCCTGACTGCCATGGCGACTACAAGGATGATTGCCATGATGACTACGATCATTATCCCAAGGAGCCAGACTACCCGAAGAAGCCTGACTATCCTGACTACCACGAGAAGCCAGACTACCACGAGGGCTACGGCCACGCGAAGGTTGTCAACTTCTGCCCCTACGACGTCTACTTGTGGTCTGTTGCATGGGACACGGATGGACCTTACAAGATTGGCTGCCGCCAGGAGTACGTCGAGAAGTACTTGAAAGGCGGCGTTGCACTGGAGATCGTCAAAGACGAGGATTACTGGTACAAGGACCACGACAAGCTCATCCTCTACTACAAGAAGGAGTACGAGAAGGTTTACTATGACCTGTACGACAAGTACGGTCATCCCTTTGACGGCCACAAAGTGGTTCTCAAGCCTGAAGAGGACTATTGCCCTGCCGAGTACTGGAAATATGGTATGTTCAATTTCACCTTCACCTTGAGGCCTGACACTGACCGAATATGCAGGCCACGAAGAGGAAGACGACGGCAAGAAGACCTGTGACGACTTCGCGGACCTGGTCTTGTATCTCTGCGCCGAGTACAAGGACAAGGAACCCTACAAGCCGGAGCCGCCCAAGTATCCGCCCAAATATCCACCATACCCACCAAAGTATCCTGAGCCTCCAAAGTATCCGGAACCCCCAAAGTATCCGGAACCCCCCAAGTACCCGGACTACCCAAAGTATCCTGATCCACCGACTTACCCACCTTATCCGCCTTATCCTCCGCCCGCTCTAACGCCGACGCCGACGCCGACGCCCACGCCCACGCCCACGCCCACGCCCACGCCACCACCACCTCCTCCTCCTCCTCCTCCGCCACCGCCTCCGCCACCTCCTCATCCGCGGTCAATTCCCGGCGGAGGTGGTCCGAAGTTGGCCAAGCGCAGGTACAAGGCACGCTCGGCAGAGGGCGACGATGACCAAGACTGGCATGCCAGGCAGTGGGAGAACGACAAGCCCAGCTGGGACACGGACGCCAAATGTACTGACTGCGGCGAGAAGGAGGAGGGGTTCGTTGTTGACATCACCACCGATGTTGACATCATGACCGAAACTGACATCATTCCCGTTGGTGAGTAGGGGGATGCGCCAGGTCTCGGAATGGGCATGGCGACATACCTGTCAACCTCCTGCACCTGATCATCAAGTTCAGGTACACCGAAAAAGCTCCTGGCTTCAAGTTGTCTGAATTTTCTCGTGTATTTAGATACCCATGTCGTTCATTCTTCACCTACTCTTGGGTTGCTGTAGCTAGGAATGAGACAGGACTGACTGTTTCAATTAATTAATGGATCTGCGTTCTATGCATGAGCTGAGTCCTCCCCCAGCTTGTATGCCTTGGGACATGTCCACTCAAAACATCTTCCCCAAATACGTTCTCTTCGCTGCGGTCTTGTTTCTTGTTATTTATAGCTTTGGTATTTATTTCTTATCTCTGTCCATACGCCTGATTCCATTGAAACCTTGTTTGTAGTACTTTTAGACAAAATAGGCCATAGTGTTGCTCATTTTCGCAAAGTAATTATATTATGCAAGCACTTTCCAGCAGTTTTAACACAGACCATGATACCTTCCATGTCTCCTATGATGCTATCATTATCACAGTAGCCAAATATATTAGCGATAATGGTGGCCTGCCTCTGGCAGCTTGACTCCACATTCCATTGTCTCCGGGCGCATTATCACTCAGGCCATTGCCCCCAGTGCCGCTAACCTGCCGCCCGACCTGCTCTCCAAACTGGCCAAGGACATTTCCGCGCGGCCAGTACTCACAGACAAGATACCACCCTCTTGTGCCGCACAGGCGGCTCCCGCAGCCCACCGCCGTGGTGTTCTTCCACACCAGCTGGGTAAAGTGGCCCGTCTCCTCGCTGAACCCAGGGTCGTCGTAGTCGAACTGCTCCCGCTCGTCGCCCCACAGGCCCACGCACCCCGTCACCTCGTCGCAGCCCAGCGCCAGGTTCTCCCCGTACGGACCGCCGGAGTGGGCGAAGTCGCACTCTGACCCGGAGTCTGGGGACTCGGGCCCCATGGACGCGAGATATGAGGACGCGAATGCCGACAGGGTGGTGTTCCACGTCACGGCTGAGGCGTTGTGCTGGCTCCGGAAGACATTTGTGCTGTTGAGGATGGCCGAGGTGAAGAGCGACGTGTCTGTGAACTGCGGAGCTGTTGAGGGGATGCTCGGCGGGGCGGTTACGGTGATGGTCTGGACGTTGACCGAGTCCGGCGCGGGAGCGGGAGAGGCGCTTGTGGGGGCCAGGAGCACCGAAGCGAGCAATCCAAGGAGGCTCGGTGGGAGATGCAAATAACAATTGTGACGCATTGAGTAGGTGTTTTGGAGCTATACAAAGTTGATGGACAGGGATCGAAGGTTTGGGTGCGGCCGAGAATCATTTGAAGGCTGGGTACAAGGGGACGCGGATCACAACAAAGAGACAATCCAGTCCCGCCATCTATAGCAACAAGTACATTTTCTGGTCCGCTTTGAAGCGCTAATTGTTGTTGTTGTTGCGGAGGACCATCCTCGAAGCGTTCGGCGGCTACATGATTTGCCCCATATCAGCGCCCTCAAAATAGGTTGGTTGGACCTTAGGCTTCGACCAGGAGCCAGGAGCCAGGATCTAAGCGCGACACCAGCATTATCTCAGAATCAGACAATCAATTCGGCTGAGATAATTCAGCCTACGGGGTACATTAGTTCTCAATTCTGCTGCATTATTGAACCCTTTGACTCTTGTGGTGATCACATTGCATCTCAATAATAGCAATAATTACGCATTTGCAGGAACTCTGGTGTTACGGCCGATCATTATAGCGGCGTTTCTGCACCGCGATCGAAGGCAGCTGCTGAGCTCCCGCTTGTTATTATTGAGAGTTTTCAACACGATAGGTACAGGAAGAGAGACAGCATCAACACCAGCGCATAATTACTCCCGATCCATAATAAGAGAGCTTTGTCTCTTGAAGTGCCTTATTGGTCAGAAATCTAGATGTGTGCGGGAGGAAAGGCTCGGGATGTTTGAAAAGCATGGTTTTGAGAACAAAGCGTTGATGGAGGACCACAATAGAACTTAAGTTAATTGTCAAAGCATTTGACAGAAGAAGGCCTTTGTACGTGAGAAAACAATGAAGTGATCATTGTGTTCGAACAGTGGCTGTATACAAAGAGCTGTCTGAACGTACACATACAAATATTCCCGGTAAGACTGTTGCATTCTCACGAGATCTCCTCGCAATTCGCAATTTTTCAAGGATTCGAGATTCACAGGCAGAGAAAACGAGCAGCCCATCTTCTTCCACCAAACATCATCAATTATGTCAAGCATGGCTGGAAAGGAGGATGGTTCTGGCCATCCTATGCGCTCCGAGGAGCCACACCGTCCATTTGACGTGCAGAACGTCGAGAACGAAGCTGAACAGATGGGACTGTCTCAGTTGTCTCGCCAGTCCCGGTCGCCTCAACAGCCCATCATCGAATTTGCTATCGTCGAAGACAATGATGATAACTACGATCAAGATGAAGATGATGGCAATGCAGAGTACGGTTTCTTCACAGGCGTCGTTTCGAATCCTGGGAATGAAGACGGCTGCAACGGCATGACTTCGGATTCGGACGACACATGGAGCACCTATCGCTCGGATTCTGATGAAGACAACTGGCTTCACAAGTACGGCGGCTGGTATCTCAACATCTCCTCCTGGAGATATGAGCCCATTTACCGGTTTGTGCAGCCTGACCCTCGCACAAGCTCTAACGTCGCAGCAGCAGCGCTCCAAGAACCAATTTCCCTGCTGACCAAATACAGGCACCAGAGGTTGTGGCACCAGTCGACATACTTTCACGCGAGCATTCCCAGCCCTTCGAAAGCGCTCTGCCGGGCGAGACAAGTGAGGCGAGGCTCATATTTGAAGAAAGTGCGGAATGTGGATGACCAGACACTCCGTTGAGCATAGGGTGTCGGTCAGAATATGTCACCTGACACTTATTCAGAGCAGGTTGGTCTCGGATCTGACTTTGCTACCATTCAGTTTTTCAGCCGAAATTCTGCTATGGAAGGGGACCTAGGAGTTTGCAGGACTTTGATTTTCCTTCTCCTTGTTTTTGAAATCCAACTTTAGGTACGGTGCTTTCTCATGGTGACTAGTCCAGTCGTAGCAGCAAATAATACTACACCCGTTTGACTCACTCACAAATAGTCTTAATGAATCCGAAATTAACTCATTGCGTTGTTGACTGTGAGCCTTGCTAAGATCTATATTGAGACATGCTTTCTTTCCGTTGTCGAGAATCGTGCCGTGCCGTGCCATGCCGTCTTCTGGTCTAGGTGTACTAGATGCGTTCCTCTAGCTTCTGCGAACCCAGGTCGCATGGTCGCCTCGCAACATTCCGCCCGAAGGGTGACTTAGCCATGGCGGTAGTATCGCGGCTCGCCTCACGTGGCTAAGGCGACACGAATGTGAGTCTATGCTCATTATATTGTCACGCAAAGTAAATTTGGATTGAATTTAGGGGAGGGGGTTTCCCAGCCCCAAAAGTACCGAAACGTTGTAGTGTACCTTCCGTATTGCACCCTACTCTTCCCGGTTCAGCTGCCATGGCTGGCACTGTGCATTCGCTTCAGCCCACAGCCACGGTCAGCTTTGCAATTTCGGTCAAGCAAGACCAGCACCCTGTTGCAATTTGGGGGCACGGCCGCAGCTGTGGCCTTGCGGGGACGAGTACTTGCCTTTTTGCTTGGCGCTGTCCCCCGCTGGGGCTGGAAGAGTACTAAGGCTTCCTGTACCTCTCGAGCACTCGACCTGTCAGCCTGTGTGCAGCTTGAAGTTACATTTGATCGACTAGGCCGAGGTTATGGCGCGCGCATCCCGTGTTTCCGCTGCATGGTGCCAATGGTCACATTTCATTTACGTGTATTAGGCACAGTACCTCGTGTACAGTAGCTCGAGCCACGGCCGAGCGCCACTAATAAAGCTGGCTGAAAGCTAAGCTTCCCCAGCCGGATGCGGCAGAGGACTCTTATTAAGGTCAGACCTTCACCGATATTTGTGAAGGGATTCGTGATGATGTTGCCATTCTAGGTCAACAATCATTCCTGTCGTTACCATGCGTTCTATCTTCATTGCCGCAGCCATCTGGGGGCTGGTGAACGGACAGGAAGCCAACAGTACAGACGGCCAGGACGGGCCGCTCCCACCCAATGATCTTGCTTTGACGCCGCCGATGGGATGTGAGTACTTTCAATCAATTCATAGTCGACACCAGAAAGCTTCGACGGCAGTGCTGTACGAGTATTGTCGCCCATAAATAGATTTCTCGACACGCGAGTCTCGAAGCGGTCTGCTGATTATTTCAAAGGGAGCAGCTGGAATTATTTCGGCCCCAACATCAACGAGTCGGTTGTGATCGCCACAATCGACTTTGTCAACTCCAGCGGACTCCAAGCGGCAGGATACCAGTACATCAACATTGACGACGGCTGGCAGCGGTACGCAGGCAACCGGTCAGACCACCCAGGACCCCTCGAGGCCGATCCGAAGAAGTTTCCAAACGGCATCAAGTACGTCGCCGACTATGCACACTCCAAGGGCCTCAAGCTCGGCATCTACAGCGGGCCGGGGGAAACGACCTGCGCCAAGTTCACGGGGACGACCGAGGGCTCAGAGGACCAAGACGCCGCGACGTTCGCCTCGTGGGGGGTAGACCATCTCAAGTACGACAGCTGCTGCTCGAGGGGAATAGATGCCGCGGAGGAGCTGGTCAGGGGCGACGTCCGCCGGATGGCCCTCGGGCTGCGCGCCACGGGTCGCGACGTCGTGTACCACGCGTGCCACTGCGGGTGGGCCGACATCTGGACGTGGGCGCGCGACGAGGGAGCGAACCACTGGCGCATGGGCCAGGACATCAGCGATGACTTCAACTACCCGGGGTTTCGGGAGGACTACTACTTCGATGTCCTCGACATGCTGACCCGGGGCGAGAACGTGAGCCTCGCCGAGTACGCCGGTCCGGGCGGGTGGAATGACTATGACATGCTCATTGTCGGGCTGAACGGCCTTGCTCCGCGGCTTGTCGGCGCCGGAGCGAGTAATATTGAGTATCGGGCTCACTTCAGCATGTGGTGCATGGTGGCTAGCCCGCTGCTGATCGGGACCGATGTGCGGACACTATCGACCTTCGATCTTGAGACTATCACCAACGAGGAAATCATTGCCATCAGTCAAGACCCGTTGGGTATCGCAGCGACAGTGGTCTACCAAGAGCAAGACGGTCAGCTGCAATACTGGGCAAGGGAGCTGGAGGATGGAAGTATAGCTATTGCATTTCTGAACCGCGGGTCAGAGCTGGCGTTGATGAGTCTCTATCTTCAGCGATACTTGTTTGTGGAATGGCGGTCTTATACAGTCAAGGACCTCTGGACTCATGAGCAGCAAGGACCGCTGAAGGCTCCAGCCTTTTCAGCTGAGGTGCTTCCACATGAGGCGAAGGTCTACAGGTTTGCACCTGTCACAACGTACAGTTAGTAAGGGCCAGAAGTATGACAAGGGGGAAGGGGTGGCGGCAGGTGAAGTGGATCTGATGCTGTGAGGTAGGGCTACAGTGTTTTGCTGCTACATCGGAAATCACAGGAACAATCAGAACCAAAGGTCATTGCCCAATCCTCAGACGTGCTCTTTGCTGAACTGTAATGGGATTCGCCACCTTCGGATCTGTCCAAAGACACCTCTAGCAAGACTTTTTGGTCTAGCCGGAATGCGGGAAGAATGTTGTGTCATACGATCAGACTAAGTTACTGTGGTATTTGTAATATTCCTGCCCAGTGTCTTCCAGCAACCACCAAGTTGATCCCAAGCTGTGCCGGTAATCCATCAATTTTTGGGAAGCTTCTGATACCTGCAAAAGCACTCTCTCCAACACGTTGATGCGCGCATTAGGCAAGCCTATCGCTCATCTTGTCAATCAAACCGAAAGCGAAATCGGGAATTTCGTCGATGAGTGACTTCAACCCGTCCTGTTTCCTCGCATCCTCAACAATGCAGGCGTAGTAGAGTGTGATCATGCCTCGAATCTTGTCCTCCGGAACAGTGTTCTCGAACACGTATTTGGCGAGCGTCGCGATGTCGTTCATGCGGCTCGGGTAGAGAGTGAACTCCTTCAGCGTGACGTGGAGACGGTGCAAACTGAGCTGCTTCAGTGCAGGGATGTCATACGTATCGGCCATGACGTAGAGCTTCGCATGGCACAGGAAGACCTCGGTGTAGTCCTCACAGCCCTCGGTGTTCTTTCGCGCAGAGAAGACGGAAGTCGACGTAGGATACGTGGTGCCGCTCGCGTCCAGAAACTCATGGATTAGTTCGCATCTTTTGGTGAAGGCCGACTTCTCGTTCGCGGCCACGCATGCCCCACAGTCGTTGAATGTTGAACCACACCGACATTGCGTGGTCGAATAGTTTGTGCAGCATCTAAGGCACCTCACTTGGCCTATGATGGAACCATAGTATCGATTATTGCAATTAATGTTCGAGCACGAGCTCCTGACATTCCTGGTCAAGGGTCCGCAGGTTGGGCAGTCTGTGTAGACGGAGTTGCAATGTGCGCAAGCAGTTGCAGTGTATACTCTCCTGCAGACGAGACACGTCGGCTGGTAGTCAAACTTGGGGCTGTTCCTGCCATACCAGCCGCAGGCTTTGTTCCAGCAGCATTGCTTCTTCTGAGGTTGGTCAAAGTTCGCGGTGCTGAGAGAGTATAGAGGCATTTCAGACGCTTCGCCTTTCGACAGCGCTAGTATTTTTTCAGGAGAATCTGGAGCTCCGATGAGAGAATGGTCAAGGAGAATGTCAGGCTCCTCCGTCACGTAGGTCTTGGTATACGCCCACTGAGTGAAGCGCACGAACGTTTTCTCGTCGACATCAGGCCACTTGACACACTTTTCTTTGGCCTCGCACATGTCGCCGTTGATCAGTACACCGAGGGGCTTTGACAGTCTCGAGATTGCGGCGCCGTGGACGTTGTACTCTTTGCCGTTGGGCCCAATCACGAAAGTGACGATATCCGAGCTGATGATGCTATTGCAGGTTGTTTTAGTCACCATCCAATTCGCGGTGGCTTGGTTGAAATGATACCGAACTTACTCCTCGTAAGATGAGTCCATGATCAGTAGGTATTCGTATAGAGATGACTGAATGTGTAATGACAGAGTCTGTGTGGGAAATCGTGACGACTCAGTATGCTATCGAAGGCATTATTTGAGATGGGGGATCTTCGTAGTGCATCACGTCGAAAAAGACTAGACCTGTGAGCTCTTCTTTATACAGGTGTACACTCCAAGGCATCTGGAGGCACCAGCGTTTTGGGCAAGACATTGTGGAGGAAGTCCTCCTTTCACACTACCAAAAATTCTGTACTCATTCACTCCGTTTGCCTTTCATGATTTCAGATATTCGGGGTAGGCCTCCTGCACCGGCTGTTGGCATCCGAGATTGAGAATTCAGCGTCGCTGTTGGCTGATGAAGTGTTGATACCGTCTAGACCAATGCAGGAGGCCTACCACACCCGTGTCTCCCAATGAGAGCATTCTGAAAGCTCACCGCGATTTCTGTTCTTTCCAAAATTGAGCAAGATAATCATCGAAAAGCAAAACTCAATGCCACATGAGCATTGAAGTCCAGCTCAAACAGCTGCAGCATTCTCACCCTTCTCCACCTGGTCCCCCTCCCCAATGACCTCCTTACACACAACCTCTAGCCTCCATCCATCAGGATCGATGACAAACGCCGCATAATATGCCCTCCCATAGTGCGGTCTCACTCCCGGCGCGCCGTTGCTCTTCCCGCCGTTCCGGACCGCCGCCTCGTAGAACTGATCAACGACGGCCCGGCTGTCCGTGTTGAAGGCAATGTGGCTGCCCGGCCCCGGGGCGGACGCGTGGCGGCCATACTCAAAGATGTTGAGCAGCTCGTTCTCCGTGTCAGGCCCAAATCCTAGGGTTCGGGGACCGCTGTCGTTTTCATCGCCAGATGAAGGACTCTGATCATCGGTTTCTGTGCTGTCGTAGACGAGATGTAGGCCGATGAGGGGAAGCGTGGCGCTGTAGAAGCGCTTGGCTATCTCGTAGTCCCTCACGCCTATGGAAATGTGGCCGAGTGGATGTGAATGCATTTTTCTTTCTTTTGATTTCAACAATTGGAGTTCCAGGAGAGCATACAGAGAATGATGTTCAAGAGCATTTGTCATTCAATCATGAGGCCCACCGAGCTCGGCGAGCCGAAGGGTCACAAACTAGGCAACCCTCTGAGATGTTTGCTAACTAATGGTGCGACTAGCAGGGAAAGGCCTGCGCGCGTATCCCTTGACCAAGCACATCCAAAGCCGGCGCGGTATCACCGTTCCATTTCAAATCCATCATCGTCATGATCTCATACTAGCCCCCTTGTGCAATCAGTCCTGGTAGAATAGGGTGAAATATGACAGACCAAGATCTTCGTAATCATCAGCCTCCTCGGGATCCCCAAAGAGCTTCAGCGCCCTGATGGCAAGCGCGTACTGGCCCTCGGGGACGACAGACCCATCGTCCAGCATACCCCAGAAATCCACATAGAAAAAAGTGCGCGGTTGGTACTCTACCGGGTAGCCGGGGACGCTGCCTGCGGTCTTCAGGCCCAGGACCGTCGTGGTCGGGCCGGTGTAGTTGGACGACATGGGTACGACGTCGGCGCGGAGGATCCGAGTGCCGAAATTGAGTAAGAATTCGGCCGAAGGGTATCTGACGCTCGTCCCGTCGGTGGGTGAAATCGGCACGTCACCCACGGTTGGGTACGGTATGGTGAAGGTGGCGTTGTCCCGCGAGGATGACTGTGTGGCTACCGATGGGCGGTCGAAGACCTCCAAGTCGTACCCCGAGTCGTCGTCGGTAGTCATCACTACTGCAGAGTACATGCTTCCGTGCACACCGAGGTAAGGTATGGCCAGGTTCTCACCATTGGACCCGTTGATCGTTATGTACCCTGAGTATACTGGCAGGAGACCTCGCATTATTCCAGATTCTCCCGGAAAGATGGGCTCCACAGTGATGTTGGCGCGTGCCTTTGGAGGTAGTGTTACGGAAGTTTTGGAGAACTCCATTTCAGCAGTCGCGGCGATGATCGGGTTTGGAAATGTTAGTGGGTAACTGGATTCCACAGACAGCGAGTTCATGCTGTATGCGGGACTGTTTCCGAGCTCATACGTCACATCTCGAGATCCCATGTTCCGAATGATGAAGGTCGCGCTTCGAAAGTTATCCGTATCGTTGAAAGATATACCTTTGGTACTGAGTTGCGTCGTCACGAAGGCCGCATCGTAGGCTTGTACCAGCCCTGCACCTTGTTGAGTGACCGGGGCCAGACCGTTAAGTGTCCCACTGGCGTCGTTCCATAGTTGAGCGCGGGAGGTGCTGGAAAGATATCTTGCCAACTCCGCCGGGTCAAAAGTACCTCGCGCTTGACCAACGAGGGCATAAACCGCCGCCATGAAGGGCGTGGCCATAGAGGTGCCGGATGCGACTTTGTAACCACCTTCGCTGAGAAGAAAAGTGGAAAGAATATTGCCTCCGGGAGCCCCTAAGGAGGGATACACATCCAGCGCGCATGTCGGGCCCCAGCTCGTATAATAACTCGCAAATCCTCCGGTAAGGGCGTTTGGGACGTCTGTGTATACGGAGTCCGCGTTTGAGCGCTCGGTCATGGTAAGGCGCACGTCGAAGCCCTTGCTCAGGAGGTCTACCCACTCCGCACCCTGCTCAGGAAGTACCCACCCTGCTCCAGATATGGATGAAGGAATATAAGAGTCCTTAAAAGTCAAGAGACTTTCATGTGTTAGCAGACGTACAGAGGTCAAGACTGAGCCCACTTACTCGTCCGAGGTACTGCCATAGAAGAGAACGTATTGAGCGTTGTAGGCCGACACGTTGCTCATTTGATCGTAGGTGTCACAGGCTGTGGTCATGCGTATCAAAACAATAAAGTTTGACAGGTCCGGTGTATCCGCTGGAAGGCGTGAACATGCATCGTCTTCCACGCTCGTGTTGTGGCTGGTAGCCCAGAGAGGCAGTGTAAGATTCTCAAAAGGCTGGTAGGAAGACAACCAGCCGAAGGATTTGGAGGCGGGACATGACCCAGAAGACGTTGAGTTGGTTGAGTAACTGCCCTTATACAGAAGATAAGGTGTCTTCGTATTATCGAAGGAAGACACAGCAGTGACGTCCTTGCCGTCTGCGGCTGTGCTGGGTGTCCACATCCCTTCGGTGCCACTGTTCCCAGCAGCAAGTGTGCAAGTTACGCCGTTCTCCACGATACGGCCGACGACTGAGGACCAGGGCTCTTCACTCCATCCGCCGGGCCCACCGATCGAGGCGGTGATGATATCGGCACCGTCCTCAAAGGCCATGTTGAATGCAGAGATCAGGATGTCGTCGGTTGATCCAAACCCTCCTTCTTCACAGCTGAAGACCTTGTACATCGAAAGGGCAGCCCCTGGTGCTGCGCCTGTGAATCCCATTTCGTTGGGCCTTGCGCCGATGATCCCGGCCACATGGGTGCCGTGGCCATCACAGCTGTCGTATGGGTCAGGGCCCGGCTCAGGAGCACTGGTGCCATCATAGCTGTGGCCCGCGAGGTCGTAGCCGCCAGATATCAGACAGCCTTTGCCAAAGCACCCTCCCAGGGCAGGATGGTAGTAGTCAACTCCAGTGTCGACGATTGCTATGCGAGCTCCTTTCCCCGTGTATCCTGCACGATGCAGGAGGTCGACCTGGGTCATCACATGAGGAGAGTAAGAATGGTTGCCCGCGGCGGTGGTGCTACCCTGCTTGGAAACGCGCCGAGGACCCGTGGAGTTCAGGAAGGGGCCGGCTGCCAGTTGCTGGAATTTGGGGGGAGGGTAGAGGCGCATAGGCCAGATACGTTTGACAGATGGCATAACGGAAATCTTCGAGGCGATTCCGGTATGTTTGCCGAGATTCGTGATGGAGAAAGAAGAGCCATTGAACAGCTGGAAAGACATGTTCATCCGCGGGGAGACATCGACACCGTCAGCCCTCAGGCTGCTGTAAAAGGATGTGTGGTCATGACCGCCCACGAACTCAACAACATAGGCACCAGGAATTATGGTAGCATTGTTGGAGAGAGTTGGATTGCGACTGACGGTGGCAAAAGCGAAGGCACTGCCCCAGAGAGCAGCCAAGCTGGTGGCCAGATGCATCGTGCTCATCGACAATTTCCTGTTCGAGAAGGGTGGAAAGCGATGACACTCAAAACTGTTCTCTTCATTAATAACCACATGTCCGTGGCGATGCTGTCTTCTTATACCCCAGATGACATTCCCCAACGAGAACATCTTTCAAGTGTCCGTCCCGGGGCGGCCTCTCGTCATCAACTCCTGCGCTCTCAACCCCTCAACACATTCATATGAGAGTGCAAACATTGCTGTCATGAGCCGCAGGTTCCACATAACGTGCATAAATTAACGGCATCATGTCAAGGCGACTGTCGGCTGGCCAGAAGCATTGAGCTGCCGGGTAGGTTTATGATCCGTATTGCACTCGGTCTGTGTACACCGAGACTCTCCCACCAGACTGTCAATCTGCGAGACATTTCTGGGCCGAGATCCTTCCGAGCACGAGGGCTTCAAGGATGGATACACAGATTGGCGGCTGCAGGGGCTAATTAGTCGGGCGTGTATGTTCGGTCCCGCGCAGGCGGAGACGGATGGTGTCACCGAAGTTGCTGTCCATGCAGACGGCCTCAGCGAGGGTGCACAAATGGCGGAGCGACAATACAACCGATGACAGGAGAAGCTATGAGCTTCCTCGGCATGTGCCAAGAATCCGCATTGGGCAACAAAGGCATCATAATTCCAGCGTCTCCATGGTGGTTGGAACACGATCGCGTGGGCACCACGAGGCCAGGGCGGCACGGGCCATAGATTATGCGTTACAGCAATGTCATGGACGCACACATGCAGCAAGCCAATCTTATATGACCTTGAAAAATGCGACTTCACGCGAAGACCAGCGGGCAGGTTGTGTTGATGAAACACTGCCTAGCTGGCGGCGACGTTGGATTTGAGTCGTCCATGACGGCCTGCCTCCTCATACGTAAAGTACGCCCATATACTACGGCGCTGAGTTGGCCTGCTGACTAAGTGGGGTGGCCCGAGCACCTGGAGGGGTGGCTCGAGTCGCCTGCTGCCTGCGCAGACCGACAAGAGCCCCACATCCCACCTCCAACGTCGGTCCTGCCATCCAGCCATCCTGCCATCCTGCCCTGCCCGTCTTGCTTGTCCACCACCCTCCACGCACCGACCACCTCTGCAGCATGCCGACGTCCTCGCCGGCATGCCATTAACACTGTCTTCTTTTGACTCGAAAAGCTTGCCGTTGGATCCACCCATTGTCTGGTTCTGTCTGATATCCCCAGGTTCTCCGAACTTGGCAGCTACCGGCTGTGCTGAGTGAACCTTCGTATCAGAGGAAACACAAAGGCTACGTCTACAAACGCGGCTGTGGCCATGATCACAAGAGCCAAACGGCATATACGATATTCAAACTACATGTTCGCATCTCCATGCACAGAAAAGCCACATTGGTGCGATGCTCAACAGTCCCACCACCGGCAGCTTATTAGGCAAACAAGACGAGCACACCAGAGAGCCGTAAGCCCGCAATAAAGGCAGTACACCTGACGCCAGCCAGTTTCATAACCCAAACCTCATTCTTTACCCAATTATTCCCCCCCACAGTCATTTTTCGGCATTAATCGGTGCTCATACTCATCCTTATCAATTTTCACCTCGCCCGACGAACGTCATTCGCAGAAGTCAAGAGCTTTCTGCCTGATGACCCACGCATATGAGCCAAGGCAGCTTCGACTTGTCATTGGTCAGTATGGCTTAGTCACGCATCACCTCAGTCCTACTGCGGACGACCACCAAAGACAGCTGCCTCGACGTGCCCCAGCCAAGAGAAAGAGCGTGCGTGAACCTACTTTGGGAATCCATCTTTGACCTGTCTTCCAGGTATCTGTGCTCATCCGAGCAGCAGTCACAGAACTTGTCGCACTTTCGCGTCAATTCTAGGTCAGGGGTGCCGAGTCGGCCCAGCTGCGGCGTCCGTGGTGGTGTCGACAGCCTGTATTCCCCCTCCCTGAGATCTTCCCCGCGAACACGCTTAGGGATCTTCCTCGCGGGTGAACTCCTGCGGCCAGATTCCACGGCGCTGCCCGCCTCTGGTGTTGATGTGCTCGCTATGATTGCCTCGTACGGCTTCGTGGTCCGAACCCTTGGCTGTGGCCACGGCTCCGGTGACCAGTAGTACTCGGTTGCAAGCACCACGTCAGTGACGTCTTCAAGTGGGCTTCTTCTACCACTATCCAGTACTTCTGAACGGCGGGGGCGCTGGTCTGAAGCCGGATGCCTTGTTGATGGCCGGCGTCCGGGTCGACGATGGGGGGAATCATGTGAAGGTGTGGCAGACGATGATGAGCTATGGCTTGACCGTGCCATTGTTGTTTCTCAAGTGGTTCGGTCTTGTGGCAATTTTTTCTTCCCAGAGATTCAAGTTAATCTCACACTGCACACGGGAAATGAAATGATATGAGTGACAGGCGGCGAGGAGCAAGGCGTGAAAGGGGGGGCCGCACAAAATGAGGGCAAGTGTCTTCAGGAGGGTTCTGCCAGATGGACTCTGATGCCACTGGAAGTTTCAATGTGGTTTATGGCAAGATCTTGATGATTTTGGGATTTGGTTCAAGAAAGAGGGAAGGATATGGAACAGAAAATGGAGGTGGCACAGGGCTTTTATACGGGCAGACTCGAGGTGGGAGGACTTGCCTCGATCTGACCAATCAGCACCCAACATGCCCTCAGGCCCCCTGTCAGCTTCCACCTCACCCTATGCACCTCATGCACCCCTTCCACCCCGGTATTCCTCTAGGGACCCCCTCAGGCTTGGGCATTGACGGCGGGCGCTTTTTTGTTGCCTGGTTCGAGTCCAACGACCGTGCAAGTTGCACAGTCACCGTGGATGTCACCGTGCCAGCCCAAGCTGGGTTCTGAACGTCACTTGCCTCGATCAGATATGGATGGGGTCAATCACTGGCCCTTTCCGGGAGCCTTCTGGGCTATGTACTACCCGCCCATCACCATCCTCCAGTGAGAGCATGTCCTCCCACGCCGTCTATCGAGCAGCCCAGCTTCCACAGCCATGCCGTGGTTGGATGCCCTTGCATGTATGCCGCCAGCAGGACGGTCGTACCTCTTGCACTGCGAGGGAGGAGAGCGACAGTACGTGAGGTAGCCTCTATGGATGCGTCTACGCCACACCGTTTCGTTCAGAATTTCTCTATGTGTCCGCTTCTGGTCCTGTATGAGATCATATCATTCTGTGTTCTTTTCGTCGCTCGCCATACTGGTCATGGACTGGTAGGGTCGCACAGTATCTCAGCTCCTGATGAGCCTGGGTTTCCACACCGAATTGTATCCAGGCTCGGGATACTCAGATTTCCTTGGGTCTCCTTATGTCAGCTCTTTTGGGGTCTACCACGCAGACGCGTACAGCGCACGGCCCCGCGGTACAGAACACAGAGGCCAAGACTCCACGGTCGCAACGTGTTAAGACGCTACCCACCCTGGACCACTGCACTACAGGGCAGAGCTCCAAAAGGTCAGGATTTCCAGAACACTCTGGAAACTCAGGGCAGTCGTCTTTAGCTGTCCCTTCCTACGTGTGGAAACGTTGCACATTCTCGTTCGATGACGGTATCCAGAAGTACAGCAGGACACAGGAAGACTTGGGTGTGCATAATATTTCATACATTGATGTTATGTAACTTATTATTCTCCTAGTCGCCATTGCAAAGTCCAAGACATAATCATTTGTGCTTCCTCGACATTTACAAGAGATGGGGAATGACTACGTTCTATTCCCGGTCAGACGTCGACGGATCCCTGTAAAAAGCCTTGGCCACCAGTTGACCTTCCCAAAACGCGAAGACTATTGATGGCTCCTTGAAATTTTGTCCTATCCATACCTGACGCAGCTAAAATAAGAGTTAACGCCAAACACACAGTAGCCCATACGCTGGCCTGTCAGGTAAACATTAAAAGTTTAGGATTTTGTCGTTTGGTGTCATTAAGCAATACCAAGAACACTCACTCTTCACTCTTGTACAATCTTGACTTGCTGCTCTATGTATAGAGTGTTGAGATCTGCAAAGCAAGCCTAACCTAATAGCATGTCTTCGAGCCCACGAATGAGATGTGCCTGTGGAACCAGATGTCTTGCTCACACGATAATCTAAGCGCTATGGTCGTGGATCATAGCCCAAACTCTATGGGAGCTTTGCAATCCCCATTTGCCGAAGTCTGTGACCAGCTCCTCTAGGTCCTTGAATCCATGCTTCAGGTACAACTGGTGTGCCGCTTCAGAAGACTCCAAGTACGCCGGGAGGCCCCTCTTAGCTGCCTCTTCGATGGCCCGCGAGGTCAGAATGCCTCCCGCTCCACGTCCTTGGTAGTTAGGGTCCGTATGGAGTAGATGCATATCTTTGCCAAATCACGTCAGGGAAGAGTTCTACGAGGCAGGATTGTCCACGACTAGCTGGCTCTGGAAGACAGAACTTGAAGGACTTACACAAGTGTTTCCTGTCTCCCATAACCCTCTCCTTGAGCTTGGTCATGCCGCCAAACAACAGCTCACACGCCTCGCCATTGATGCCCGGGGGCCACTGTCTTTGAGGTCTTGGCTTAGGTGGATTGGTCCCGTCGTAGACGACCCTAATTATCAATTCTAGTATTCTTTTCACTGCGTAGAATGGGAGACCACGTACCATTTCGCGAAAGATATCATCTGCTCTCCCTCTAGCTCTGGGTCGATGACCTTGTAACAGAACGTATTGGGCTCCTTCGACTGCGCCATGAGCTCATTGGCTCGGTGCTCCAGGACATCGGGAGGGAATGGCCCGGGAAACAGGATCTGGTTAGTTTCCAAGGGCTTGTAGGCTTCATGCTCGATCACAGCGGATCGGTACATGTCCGCCTCTTCGGCGGGTAGTATTTGGAGCACCATCTTTTTTGCGGAAAGTGTAGTTGAGCGGGGAAAGCATTCCACGCGTCAACAGGCTACGTTGTGTGCATATTCAAGACTGTATTTATACTTGAGGAAGATCAAACTTGCCACTTCCCTTTGTTTGGAAGGTATATGTAGATGGGGATATGCTCGGGCTCTCTGATCCATCTTAAGTGAATGCGAAAGAGGGAGGATGGTCAGGTGAGTCACTGCGGGAATCCTTCGAAGGCGTCAGCTGCATTAGTGTCTTTCGGTGTCCCAAAATGGTCGCGCTTATCAAAG
This sequence comes from Diaporthe sp. P3_1W, assembly GCA_037177825.1. Classification (NCBI taxonomy): domain Eukaryota; kingdom Fungi; phylum Ascomycota; class Sordariomycetes; order Diaporthales; family Diaporthaceae; genus Diaporthe; species Diaporthe sp. P3_1W. Next base: position 897,538 of record JBAFXB010000008.1, read on the forward strand.
CAGGCCGCAATCATAGACATCAAGATGCATTGGCGTAATTATTTGAACAGTGATAGCGAATTAAGTAGAAATATTCGTGGAGAGCTATTGCAACATTACGTTCGACACTGCTGGGGTGGCTTTCCATTGCATACCTGCCTTCCGTCGTGTTTAGTTATCAAAGAAAGACATGAACATGGATGTAGTCGCAATAGAGCATCACAAACTTAATACAGACGTTCTTGCGATGAGGCTCGACCCATTGAAGTTAATCCATCAAACTATCCATACGATATTGAGCTGAGATCTGCTGGCCAGAATGACAAAAGCGAGCAACTCGTCCTGCCCGGCCGGCCCAACAGGGCACATATGCAGTGACGGCTTATTGTAGATCCAGAACTACACGTCCATTGAGCTCACCCTTGTGCATCTGTTCGAAAATCTCAGTAAGCTTCTCCAGTTTCTCGGTCCGGAAATGCGTCTTGATGACGCCTCTTGCGGCAAGCTCAAGGGTCTCGATGGCCTCCTTCCGATTGCCGACCGCGACACCAACAATCTTTTGCGACTTTCCGATCAAAATTTGTGGGTAGGCTGTGCTGATAGCCGTGAGGTCTCCTTCCGGGACTCCGATACAGACAAGGGTGCCTCCGAAGCGAAGGAGGTCCATACCCCTGCAAGGCCACCGTGCGTCAGCATCAATGACTTTCCCGTGGGATATTGTTGTAGACTCGTCCGTGAACAAGTAACACTCACATCGTATAGGCAGCATTGGCGGCTGTAAGCACGATTACAGAGTGGGCGCCGAGCCCTCCTGTCAGGTCCATGACCTCTTTCGTCACGTCTTTGCTGGCCGTGAAGTCGATGAAGTGCTCAGCTCCCGAGTCCATGACGATGTCTTTCTTACTTCCATTGTCGATTCCGATCACCCTAAGACCCATGCTACGAGACGCGATCTGGATTGCAAGATGGCCGAGGCCTTCCAAAAGTTAGACCTCGTGGGAGACTGTGACCATAGCAGGGTTACCTACCACCTCCCGCACCAAGAAGAACCACCCATTCCCCGCTCTGTGTGTTTGACTTGCGCAGTGCGCTGTAGACTGTGACACCGGCACACAGCCTGAGGGCAAGCAAACTCAGCATCCTTGTGAGGTCGGGATGCAACCAAGGTTGGGAGACTCACAGTGGTGCAGCAGCGTCAGAGGAAAGGCCCTCCGGTATAGGGGTAACGTAAGTGGCGGAGCTGGTCACATATTGCTGGTATGTTCCTGGCCAATAGTAACCGGAGACCTTTTGCTTGAAGCAGGCGGCGTCATACCCAGCTAGGCAGGGTGCTATGGCCGTTCATCAGCGAGGCAGTCACACAAAGATAATTGACGGAGGCCGAGTAAGGCTTACGGCAACCTCCACATATACCAGCAAGCCACTTGATTCCGACTCTGTCTCCGACCTTAACGTCAGAATTCTCTGTTCCTGGTCCCATTTTGACAATGACGCCAACGCCCTCATGGCCACCGACCTAGAAGTGTTGTTAGTAACTCCCTCTACCACATCCATTTGGGCGGGCTCGACGAACTTGGCCGACTTCGGTCGGAAAAGGCAGCTGCGCCCATTTGTTCAGCATGATCCCAAGGTCACTGTGGCATACTCCTGAATGGGTACTGGGAATGTGTGTCAGTCCTCGTTCGGTGATTTGGTTGAAGGGTAACACCATGGCGATGTTTGCGTACAGCTTGATCAATACATCACCCGCAGCGGGTTCCGGCATGTCCAACTCGACCACCTTGGTCGATATATTGCCTGGTTGGTCATATATTGCCGCCTTGTACTTGCTAGGCAGTGCGTCACCCATTTTGGCTTTTATATGTTGTGAAACAAGGGGAATTGAGTTTGGTGTATATTAAGCGTAGTTGACAGCAAAGACCACGCCTTGTCTACAGTATGTCAAGGAAGAAGAGGAGAGAGCATCCGTTTCACACTGCTCCGGGTCTCATGAACTCCAACGTCATGTATTTCCGTGACCCCATTATGCCGCAGAAGACCTGCGCTATCATGGGGCCCCGCGGGGATCCCCAAGCGGGGTACGGGATGAGGGTGAGGAAGCGCCTCGGCGGTAGTCCGGGCGCGTCATGACCTGGCATACCCACCAAGGACTATGCCAATTCCAGATCATCCTCTGTGGGGAAGATCGGGAGGATGTAAAACCCGGGGTAGACATTGTTTGGAAGTTTTGGGCTCGAGATTCCAGCTCATAACCAAGTATTTGCCGGGCCCTCTTACCAAGTGGATCGCTTCGCCTCCTCCTTGACAGAGCATTGTGGGCTTCCAAATAGCGACACTATTATATTTAGTATTTATACTAAACCAAGTCCGAGCATGTCTTGGGGTACTGTAATGCATGCTTCATCGTGGTCTTGAGCTTAACACCGTCAATCTCATAGATGAAATTGACTTTTTGCAGCTTCTGCGCGCGAGGCTTCAACGCCTCCTGGTATCCAATGATATTTCCGTAATAAGGTGATGCATAAGCAACATCGACATCAAGGTAGACTTCAGTTTATCGTAAGCGAGGCTCAAGGCTGTCAAGATGTTGGAGAGAGATTTTGATACTTACATGTTGTAGAGTTGAGCACATTGCTGGTGTCCAATACAGAGAACATTGCAGTCTCATCCCAGAAAGGGAATTCTGTACCGTAGTATTCATGCACGAGCTTGGTGTATGGGGTCTCAACTTCATAGACTTCATCCAAGTAGTCCTGAGTTGACATGACCTGGTTGGCAGCATTGCCCACGATTGCTGTCGTTTTCAGTACGTCAACTAACACTATGCAATCGGAGACATTACTCACTTATGCTTGGGAAGTCAGCCGTTAAAGCAACTTTGGCCCCCTCCGGATCGATTTTGAGGTTGATCTACGGCTCGAAGTTAGCAAAGCATGGTCCAAGACGTTGTGGCCTTTTCCATCTCCAGCCACGAATTTCGAAGAGACTCACATCCGAGCTGAGATCCGCTTGCAGAACAGAACCAGATGTCATCAGGAGATTTACATCGAGATACCCGCCCATGATCACAAGCCCCTTGGTCAGGGACGCAAACTGAGGATCCAGGCGGACAGCCAGTGCAATATTGGTCAGAGCACCGCCGCTGAAGATCATGACCTCTCCAGGATACTTGCGCACCTGCTCGACCATCCAGGCGGCTGAATTATTACCCGCCAGGGTTCCGTTGGGGAAGCCCTCGTTGAAGGCGGCCTTCACAACCTTCTCTGGATCACCAGATGTTGGGTCACTACCGAGTTCCTCGGCAGTAAGGTTCTCAGGAGCGAAAGCACCTTGCTGTTGAAATTGTAAGCAAACTCTTTTAGCCTCCACAGCCCAAATCGGTTGACTTACCCAGGGCAAGTCCCCATGAAGGTCCTCCCATGTCTGAAACAACTCAGGTGTGTTGACTAGCGGATAATCGGAACCCTTATAAACCGGGATACAGGAGGACAAATTGCCCGCTTCTAGGGTCGCCAGTCCGTGAAGGCTGGTTTGAAGAGCCCACGAGTCGCCAGTATCGCCAACGAGACCAAGCACGTCCCAGCCGGCGTCGAGAGCCAGGAGATACGGGATAAAACCAGCGGTGCTCCAGTCATTGTCCAAAATAATCTTGGTGCCGGCGGTTGAGGAATTCCGAGCCCCCAAGAGATGAGCACCATATTCGGCCGGCTGGCTCCGGTAATTGCTGCTGGGAGCTGCCGTGGCAGCAGATGCCAGGCCCAGCAATACGAGTGCGGTTTTCATAGTGAGCGGACTACCGACAACGAAGGTCAGTTGCGATCAGGGATGCAGGCAAAGCTGAAGTATTCGCACATAGCCAACGTCGGGCGTAAGAAAAATTATATAAACAATCTTGAAAAGGAGTCCACATTTCTGGTCGGCTCTCCCGAAGATCCACCGCGCTGATAAGGTGCCGACTTCGGGCAAATTTGATTGACGTCTATCAACGATAAGTTATATGACGTACACGGTTAATTTGTGATTGCAAGCCAGCCTAGTTCACTCATGGGGGTGGCTTTTGACCTGGGAAAGGATAAAAGACGGGTGGAAAGAGGGCTAGCGGATTGGGTCGCAGGTCGGCAGCATATTTGTACCACTGCAACCGAATACATCTCCCGGGAAAAATGTTTCAGAGCCTCTATACTGGCATATCGCAGCTTTAATTTCTCTTTGTAAAAGTCGTGAACATTCTTTGGGCTAGTCTGGGATGCCGCTAAGGTCAGAACAGTCATATCAACAAGCCTGTACATTTACCCAGGATTCATCATGTGTCATGGAACTCGAAGCTGAGTGAGTACGAAGCATGCGATTTCAGATCAAAACAACAGTGTCAAGTTATATGTTTCTTGGAGAGTTGAACACTATGTGTGCGTTCGTTGGCGTGGTTTTCCTCGCGGTCGACAAATGCTTTGACGCAGTCAATTTGGAAGGTGTTACCAAGGATTTCTTTGAGCCCCCCATTCTACCTAATTTGGTTGTCTAACAAAAATGCGCAAATCTTGACCGTTGATGTTCTTGCAAGGCTTCAAAGGGGTATCTGCGCTTCGTCACGTAGTTATCCCATCACTTGTCGAATTTCGGTTGCGGGTTTTGGTGATCCACGTTCAAGGTGACACTGTCTGAAATAGTTTGCCTGAGCCATATGGAAGCCATGGCTCATAATCTCACAGGTCTTTGATATACACAGATGATCAACATTCTATTGAAAACCATGACTCATTTAGATGGGGAAGGGCATGGTGGTCTGGAGAACGGACTTAAGTCGAACGAGATACACGGAAAAAAAGAAGAAAAAAACCAGCGATGTGATTAGTGGAATTCACGTTGTGATCATGCATCGTGTGAGAGACTGCTATTATGCCGATTGAGCACATGGAAACGGCCCTTGCGTCTGGGATGACTACCTCGAAAATTCGTTTGCGCAGCATTCGACTGTAGGAGAAGTGGCGAGCTACTTCTTTTATCAGGGTGAATTGTAATCTTCCATGGCATTGTAAGGTGACACGTCTACTTAGTTACTTCAGCGTGGTCTACTCAAGGTCCTCCAAACTCAAACTCCAACGGCCGTGGACAACACCCCTTACAATATCGACCCTGACGATGTAAGTTTCCTATCAATCATTATCCACAAATCTACCAACAATGTTGTTTTCACTGGTGTCTCGTCCAGGGAAATTCATAAACATTGTGAGAGGACATGGCTTTGGAATGACTTAGGTCCTTCCACTCCTCGGTCCCCAATGTTCCACAAATTACACTGGTGGCACGAGGCAATCTTGATGTTGAGAGGCTTGCGGTCTCATCAGCCTCAGAACATATTCAATCCAAATGCGGGAGAAGAATTAATGAGAATCTGAATATCTTAGTAAGGACTGAAGTGGCTGCACTCCTATTCCCTATCATTCAGTCCACATGAGAGCTCAACTTGAGAGAGTTGCCAGGATAGGGGCTGCCACCCATATGCTTTTCGATCGTTCCCAGAACTGTCTTCGAGTTATCTTGGGATGCAGTATCATCATAAAAACATCGCGCGCTCTTCCCATCAGTAAATTTCCACGTCTGCGACCTTCAGGCTTTATTTCATGAACCAGGCACAGCACTCGTCTTCCCGCTCGGCGTCCACTCGTTCAGAAGCCACGCTCGAACATTAGTGGATCGCGTTTATCAGTCTTTTAGGAGGCGAGCAATGTTCTAGGGTGAGGGAGGAAACGCGAATACGGAGCATGGGATCGATACGAGGACAGATGCCCCGTCCCTGTTACCAGAGACAACAGAGTACCCACCCCGCCTGCTCCCTTGGTCCCCGACAGCATGTATCAATGAACCTTGGCCCTTCTCTAGGATGGAGAACCCACTCGACTGATCTTCATCTGGGACAAAACAGTGAGAGCCGGGCGGTTTTGCAGTCACTCTCACGCTCAGAAGGTACACTCTGTTGGGCTGGATCCGAATAATGGGCAGCTCTGTCCCACACCACTCATGGGCTTCACGAAGCCACTGTTGGTCAACCTCTGCCATCTGCTCGTGAAGTACAAAGTCACTGGCCGTGTCACAAATCTGGTCGCCAAGCGATCGGTGATCAGCACCGTGCATTTGTGCATTTATCTGCTATTTGATGGCCTTTGGTACTCTAGACACCTTGTCGTAATCAAGAGCCATGTACGCACAAACCATTGCCTACAGTTCCAAATAGCTCCATCCTGGAACCACTGACAGGCAGCTTGCCAGTTCAAAAAATCGCTAGGCAAGCCATTTTCGAGCATGATTGTGCGACGTCCTGACCCGTGCTAGGCCACCGCCGACCTCCTCGATAGGCTGCCTCACAAGAATCAAGGCCGACACGGCCCATTGCGATGGATCGTCTGAGCGTGCAGGGCGAGAGGCGGCCCGACAAAAGTCGATCCAAGCCCCCCGTCTGATAGCTGGCCCAGGCCTCCGTACAACATCACCACAGAACTCTGGACAGGTCCACTTGATTCCTGTCTCGGTGCCCCGTGCCATGCGACAGGTCTCAGACATGATCTTCGACAGCTGTCAGCGGCCGGCCGCGGAATCGACCACCTGACCGAACAGCCTGCCCGACCGCTACCGCCAAGGGCCGGCGCCTGCCACTTTCAAGTATGGGAGCTCAGCGAATGCGTCTCGCGGTCGCAGACGCGTAGGCCCCGGGAATCGTCTGACCCGAAGGCCGTTACCCGCGGAAGACGAAAACAACAAGGGGAGAAATGAAGGAATCTAGACTCGTGCTTTCTTGGTACCGAGAAGCAGGTGGCGCAATGCAAATATAGTAAGAAAAAATAAATTGGACATAAAATCCCCCACAGCTGCGGCTAGCACCGCCAATCAACCACCTGCGCGTGCCCAGCGCGGCCGAAAGAGGTGAGCTGAGCTGCACGATCGCTGTCGAGTGGCGCTGCTGGTGTGCCGCACAGAAGAATAAGCAAGCATGCAGTTAAGCATGCCGGGGGAGATTGAAGGCCGCAGATCGTGCTCTACAAGGGCGGCAGTGAGCCGGACCCCACGATACAGAATGCTGGGTCCAGCTATTCTGGGGGGCGGGAAGGAATGCTTAGCGAGCGTCTATCAGGCTGACCTGCATTGACGGTGCTGGGCCTCGGGATTTGCAGTGTGATCGTTGATGACAAGAACTGCGATGGACGCACGCAGCTCACTGGGCTGTCTTAGTGCATGACCACTGGTGCCCTCGGAACGGAAGCGGCCGCCTTTTGCATCACTGCCATCGCAGGTCTTGTTCGCTTGTCGTTGTTGTTGTCGACGTTGGACAGGCAGCGCGTTGTGAGTCTTGACCTCCGGCAGGGTTGATGATGCGCGCGGCTGTTTTGGACCCCGGCGCGAGGAAAAGCACCAAAATTTGTTGATTTAAGCGCCCAGTGGGAAATAACAGAGACGCGGTACGAAAAGGGAAATGGCACAAGCGACAAGAATGCTTTTGCTGAAATTTGCTGGTTTGATCAGCCGCCCCAGCCATGGCCGCAGCGAGGCCGGCCTAGTATCAAATCTCGGGTAAGCATCATGTTCACAGCTCAGTGTAGTTATCGGTGAAGTTCCGCCCTGCAGTGGGAACAACAGGCTCTTGCTCTGGCAGTACAACCCCCTGCGATGTATCGAGCAGAGTCTCGAGTGCTTGTAGCTTGCGCCAAACGCGCTTCATCTCACCGCAGGACCGGCTTCATGTAACACACGCTACCTGGCGGTCAGTATCCGAAAACGCACTATCCCGGCTTACAAGGGCTGACTCGGGTTGTGAACCGATTCCGAGGCGCGACGAAGCGAGGCGATGACGATGCAGCCAGTGGTGATATCGAGATGCAACGTTCGTTTGGCTAGGAATGCAGACATCGATGAAGTAAGCCCTGGCATGACTGGCGTCGCCGTGGTATACCGCGCGCCCTGCAAGCCGTTGAAGCCAAATTTGAATGCATGAAATGACTCTCGGCCGGGGCGGGTGGCCCAGCAAGGCCAAGTGTGGCTGGTGTGTACACTTCCGAGACATCTCGCCGCCGAAGGCCGAGTGTGTGTGGAGGTCTATCAAACCCGTCGGGTGAGACGCTCTAGCAAATCATCAACTGATGGAAGTTTGGAGGTGTCATCGGGTTTTCGGCAGCTGGGGCAATCTGCAATGTCAGCCATTGCAGCCGCCACCGCCTATACACACAGAACCGGTTGTCGTCCTCCTAAGCCCAAGTGTTTTGTCGCCTCCTGAAGGATGTGCCAAGCGACGATGGATAGATAGAGTGCTCCCGGTTCACCCGAAAGACGACTGTGATGCTTCATCCGATGATCGGAACATGCTATTTTGCATCGGGCACCTATCTCAAAGCTATGAAAATAACTGCAAGTAGTTAATCCGCAAGATTTTGGCGGGAAGTTAGGAACGTCAGAGTCAAACTTTGCGCACGTGTTTCAGAGGCCCAGCCAAGAGATGGGTGCAAGTTCCTCAATGACTGACCGAACATAGCTGCAGCTAACGCACAGCCCGTGAAGCAGCGCGCAACGGACAGTATTCTCGACACCCTGGTGCCCGTGGCAAAGAGAACTAGAACAGCCGTTCTCCAATATAATTGAGGTAGCCAAGAAACGGCCATCATCGCCAACACTTCTGCGTACCGCCGGTCTCGTGGCTGAGCCTTCTGAAAAGTTTCCCCGGCGTCACCCCGCCGCTCGCCGGCGCCCCGAGGCGGGATCGAACGGGGCAGGATGATTGGAGCCGGAGATGCCTCCTAATGAGCCATGTATGTTTCAGAAGGCACACGGCCCAATAGCGGCGCGCGCAGGCCACATCTCGGCACGCCCTCCGACGGTGCCACCACCACCTGCAGATCCGCACGCTCCACTTGAACACGTGCAGCTGCATCTTGCTATGCCAGATCGGTCCTGCACTAAGGCAAAAGTAGGGGGAGACGGATGCTGCGTTGGAGGTAGGCTCAAAGCTGTCCAACAGAAAGCCAGAAAGTATGACAGATGTTGTCCTGCCTGTCTGGGGATGCCCAATGTCGCTTGTGGCCCGTATTCGTTTATTCGTTTAGAAATCGCGAAGGAAACTTAATCCGGGAACATGACGGGGCCAAGGAACGGCCAATCTGCTTGAGGCTCTGCAGTCCTTGGGGAGATTTCAGGCTCCACTCCGATCCATCCCCAGTGACCGACACAGATTGGTGGAGAGATACGTTTGTTTCGCGACCTGCCCGCTCCATCGTACCGAGTTTTGACCATCGGTAAATTCCAGCACGTCTAATCGGTGCGAATGGAGCTACCGAGATGGTGGACCGGGCCAAAATTCTTCTAAATCCGAGGAACTGGGCGTAGGGAGAGCGGCCTGCCTGCTATTGCAACCCAGATCGGAGAACCCGCCAAGCTAGGTGGGACAACAACTGAGCTGAGTGCGACGAGAAGCCAAAAGAAGCCACACTTCCTGTTCTGGAGACCCCCGAACGCAGACACACTAGACAAGCAGAAGCGCTGACGGCACACAGCCGTGCTCATGCGTTCCGCTCCGGAGCTATGGTCAGCGATGCCGAATCTGGACTGATTGGATATCCCGAGAGGATCGACCGCCCGCAGTTTAGGGATCGGCTCAGGGGGTAGGGTGGAGCTGATCTCGTCGACTCTGACCACGACATGGCAGGTGTCGACAGGCACATGAAACAGCGTCGCAATATTGTGATGAACCTGTCACTTTGGAGTTATTCCAGGAAATTGATGATGAGTCGAGTTTCATGCAGACCCGAGGGCATTCGTACCAGCATGACAATGGTGTTTGCCAGCGACATGCGCGACGTCACTCGGTTCATGGACCCCGAAATAGGCACACGGACCCAATATTGGCCTGGCCGGGATGGGTGGGAACCCCGAATGTCTTTGGCTGCTCTACCAGGCGCTCGGGAACTGAGCTACAGAAGCATGGCATCCAATGTGTGCGACCGTTCGAACTGGCGCTTGACGACAGCTTCAATGCGCCTGGCCAAGCTTGTCCAGAAGAGAGATGGTCAGGAGCTTCCGGTCGCTCTCGCCAAGATCCGTTTCGAATCGATGGACAATGGGCCGATTCACGACCCAGCCCTACGGAACGCTGGCGTGAGGTTTGTCGGGGCGTCGTCGCAATCGGCGCCAAGATCGTCAAGGACCATGTGCCGAGGCAGTTAGAGAGCGCGATGTCAGGAAGACGAGCGGGCGTGGACAGGTCCTTAGATCTTATGCGTGCTGCAGATCGCCGAGAAACGACCTCGCAGGGCATGCGTTGTGGTCCACCAGAGCCGTTGAGTTGGATGCTGTTTCGTTTCACCATGTCCGCGGTGGCATCACCAGTCTTGAGATTTCTGAGGGACGTCCCTGTTGATTTCCCGCCTCTCCACAGGCAGACGGGCTAAAGTCTGAAGCCGCACGCAGGGGGTGCATTAGCCTCTGCCGGCGGGCAAGTTGATGGGTGCGCTGCTGTCAATCAAATGCTTGCATGGCATCCAGCCATCCCGAACCGGCCGGGGTCATTGACATGCTGCTAGCCAATTGTGGCGCTGGGGTCGAGGCACCCGGGGCTGCATGCTGCATTCGGGACAGCTCCACCACCAGATGGTCCAAAAAGGCGTCAGCTTGCCACGGCATCTGACCACCAGGCAATAGACCAGAAGCTGTGCAATAGATTGCGTGTAGTAGGCTATATTTTGGTAGCGTACCGTCCGGATGCAATGTTGTGGTCTGCCTGGGTTTCAGGCTGGGGGTCAGCAATCGAACACATGGCCCGATTTGAAGTGGCAGTGATGAACGAGGTAACAATACGGAAGCATATCCGCCCACATATCGAGACAAAGATGGCGATGGGTGGCCGCAGCGTCGAGGCCTGCGTTTCCGCTGGCTGACGCTTCACTGCCATGTTTGTATGCACGACGGGGGGCTGAAAGAGGTTGGGGAGTGCTGTTCGCTGTACCAGGTAGTCTAGTATTTGTGTCGCTAGCACCTGGACGGGTGGCCACCGTTGACCGGCGACGATGCTTGCCTAGAGCCTGTAACAGGCCTTTCAAGGCTGGGGTGTGAGATGTGAGTATGAAGCGTATCAATCATGTTTGCCCAGTGTCTCCTGGTCGGTTTGATAGCGGCCTGCTCTTGCCATGGCACACAGCAACCGTCGCGTCCCATATTACACGTACAGTCTGTTCTTTCCCGTACTGCAGGGTCGGACGCCGGTACATGGCCTGCACGCAACGGAGAGGTGGCCTGGCAAGTATCTCCGTGAGGCTAACCCCATCCAGCCTGGCGTCGATGCATCTTTCTGCTTTCGGCCATCCACAGCCAACCCCTGGTCCCTTCCTCCCCTCCCATGTTTCATGTGTCGACATGTTGTTCGCCAACCATTGCCAATGTCGAGGCGGCCCAATTTGAGAGGTCATGCACGAAGCTACCCATCATCCATCAATCTGGCTCCAACGCGCAAGTGCCGCTCCTGATCATGTGTCGGTGAGCCATACAGCCGTCCAGCCATTCAGTCCGCAGGCAGGACATGCGCACCGAGGCCCGTGGGCCATCGCCAGCTGACAGGCTGTGCATCTGCAAGAGCTGTTCTCGGCTGTTGACCGGTCACGGATCCAAGGGCCTCGGTCTGGAACTCGAGATCGAACCTAGTCGTCCTCGAGCTCGAGCCGGTGATTTTGCACAGGGCACCTGCCGAACACCAAGAAGGGAGAGTCTAGCGACCATCCCAGGGTCGTGCACAACCCTTTGTGCTGTCTTTCTCCCTGGCCATCAACACCTGGGGGTGCCGGGGAATTCCGCACGTATCCCAGGTTTATACTGGAATGGATCTTGACGATAGCCTCGTTCACGCAGGTCATAGGCTTGGTAACCCCCTGGGCATGACAAACTCTGTTCAATAATTGCCAAAGAGGCTCGTCTGTAATTGCGATCCTCGACTGGGCGTTCTCCCTTGTGTTCGTAGAGACCCGTAGTGTTGGTCCCCTTCGGTCTCAACTCGACCAAGAAAACTCCCTTTCGAGGTCTGGGCTTTGATCTATCTCTCCCAAATTCCAGAGCTCAATACTGTCTTCAGCGAGCCGCATCCACTTGCCATCGAGTCGACGGGAGGCGGCAGTGCGCAATGCATACAGTATCTATCTATACGTCTGCGTACATACATACAAGAACAGCCGCATTCAGACCAGGGAGTGCCATGTTTGCAACGCACCAGCCCCAACCGCCTGCAGTCCGCATCCCGAATACAACCTTGGCCCCGAAAAGCTAAGTAAAGTGCGTGGTACCCGTACGAAAGCGGGAACGTCATTGGCATCAGGGTTGCCTTTTCCAGATCCAGCGTCCGGAGGGCATAGATCCTCCTATTTCAGCGCAATCAACCTGCTTCAAAGGCCTTGTGTCCGCCCAGGGATGGTCGGAGCCTCTCCTATTCTCCTCGAGCCAACCATTCTCACATCGCAACCCAGGTTGGGAGACAAACGAAGCTTGGCCTTGCAGCTGCGTGTTCCCACGAAGCGCCGGCAGCGAATCATTGCCCCCGCTGGCTTGCAGCACCCCTGAACCAGCGTCTCCTCTAACGCAGCGCTTCACCCAATCTCTAGACGCCAGCGGGACGCCACCGTCGCCTGCGGATCTCGAGGGCTGGAAATAATTCTGTTTACCCGCGCGATCTTGCACCGACGAGTTCATCCTGCGGCAGCTCGCCTGACACCCCTGTCCACGAGGACGTGTATTAAGCTGGCAGCGGACCCTGAAAACCATCGAGCAATTCTCCTTGAAGCCTCACCTGTCCACGACAGCTTCCACCTGGGATCGCATCGCCCCAAACTTGTTTCCTCGTTTTCCTCTCCGTTTCCTACTATCACCTCCGACAGAGACTCCGCTGGACCGGACTTCTGCCGACGACCTTCTCGTAATCACCTTCAGCCTCCTTCTTTTTTGGCATTGTCCCCGGTGGGCATTGAAGAATAATTGAGCACGGGGCACGCGATCGCTCCTCGAATTAGAACTCTTGACTCGCCCACTAGCCGACGCTATCGAAACTGTCGTCGCCGGCAGCTCCAGCAGCTCCAGCAACCCCGGATTCACCCCACCGCAGACCCGGGTCAAGAGCATCTCCAAGAGAAAACACCAAGACCATTACCGTCCAGTTGAAACAACAAACTTTTGATTTGCTCCTCTTTTTGAGTGGCTGTTGTGGGCTTAGTTCTTTTCTTGGGAACAACCTTTTTTTCGCTTTCATCAACCCTTTTTTTCCCACCCTCGTCCGGGCCCGCTTTCGGAATCGGTCTCAGCCACTGCTGTGAATCAATAATCCCTTCCCCGCCAGCGACCGAGGTCAATTACGCAGGCAGTGAATACGACCATCGCGGTTGCCACCACCAAGTTTCGTTCGTGGCTCACCAGCAGACCACTGTCGATCGACCGCCACACGACAACAGGCACCCTCAGTCACAGGCCCAATCTGGTCGTCTCAGGACCACCTACAGAGTTTCGGCTGCTGTCAAACTCGCACAAGGACCATCTCAGAGTGTTCTGAGTGGACTTTGACTTCGCTGGACTGAGACAAGGCGCAAGACAGACTGAGCACCTGAGAGCGAATCGCTGCTTGATCTACGGCCAGACCGTCTTGCATTTCGAGTCAGGCCTGCTTTTCTCGTGGCCCCCTATTTGGCAGCCCGTTGAGAGCGTTGAGCCAGTCAGAGCGCCGTCTTTCCCTCCCTCCGTCCCCTGCCCCCGACGAGATCGACCCGGGCCTCGCCAAGGTCGAGTCTGCACTACCACAGCGCCGGTGCTACAGCGTCCAGAGAGAGAGCCCAGCCCAAAAGCCAGAACGGTCGATCGCTGACTAGGCCGGCCCATCCCTCCTTCACACCACCTGTCACCCCACCGCCCACCCCTGCCCGTCCCTGCTGCAGGGCGCGCCGCCGTGTACCCAAGTACCGCCAGAATAGACTGTACCTCGGGATCGCTCTTCCCTGTCGCCTGCCCCGACCCCTCCAGGGAACCCCTGCGCATTCGCATCAACCACCCCTCCCATACTCAGCCTCGTGGGCCCAGCGAGTCGCACGTCACCCTCTGACGAACAAGCCGTACAAGCCCCAGCTCAGGAGGCCCATCTACGCCTGACCCCAAGCGCCCCACCGGCCAAGGCCCAAGACAAGTCACTTGTAAGTCGGCCTTCTATTTTTCTTGTTCGAGGTTTATTCATTGTCCCATTTTGCCCTTTTCGAGCTCCCAAGAAAGTCATATACCCTCGAGTGCCGCTGCCACCTGCATGTGTGCTTCCGTGCCTCGACCTTCTTTGTTCCCCATCACAGCCTCCCTGCCCGCCGCCCTTGACTCCCAACCACGACTTCCTTGAAGTCGAGTCACCAAGGCATACCAGTCCCACAGCCAAGCCATACCTCGAGGCACACACGCACCTGACTGACCTTTGCTCGCAACTCATCAGCCGGTCCAACCCGCCGCCCAAGGACGCAGCTCACGCCCGCATCTCACATCTCACTCTTTTTAAGTCCCACCGGACACACCAGATACTCCGGCACCTTAGCCACATGAAACTTTGCCGCACCTAGACTTTCACGACCCTTGACTCGTATCAGCTGGCACGGCATTCAGTACCACCACACCGCACTTCGCCCAACACCCGCATAAATCCATTTTACTGGGAATATCAGCAACCGAAGATCCTTCGACTGCTGACGGTTTTTCCACACTTCCCATTTTCTGGCACTTATTTCCCCACCGGCAGTCCCGCTCTCAAGGGCTTTCCGCGGAAATTCTCCGAGAACGTCAAATATCTGAACTTGACCTGCATTGCGCGGGCCTCGCAGTTCTCCATTTCTCACCACCACATCACAGCCCACCATGGCTTCACAAATACGACAGTCGCCAGCATCTTCAACATGCTCAACTCTCAGCATCGACGAGCTCAACGCCGCCGCCCTGGACCACTTCATCTACACGCCCGTGTCTAGGAGTATGATCTCATATCTCGCCTCGGCAGCATGCAGCGTCATCCAGTGCGACCCGACAATGATGCCTCCACCGCCAACCGCGGCACCGCAGAACTCCAGGTTACCACCCACGCCACCAAAGACCCCACCACCACGCGCCGTACCGGCAGAAGATGCCGGTCTGCCCACTCTGGAGGAATTCATCACCCAGCTCGTCGTCTCATCAAACGTGCAGGTCCCGACGCTCATGTCAACCCTGGTCTACCTAAACCGCCTCCGGTCCCGCCTGCAACCCATGGCAAAGGGCCTCCGCTGCACCACGCACAGGATCTTCCTCGCCTCGCTAATCCTAGCAGCAAAGTACCTGAACGACAGCTCACCCAAGAACAAGCACTGGGCTAACTACTCGGTGATGCCTTGTGCGGGCTTCTCTTTCGGCTTCTCAAGGACCGAGGTCAACCTTATGGAGAAGCAGCTCTTGTTCCTGCTGGATTGGGATCTGCGCATCACGGAGGAGGATTTGTACCGCGAGCTGGACCCGTTCTTGGCACCGCTCAGGGACGACGTGGCTGCACGCCACGAGCGCAGGCAGCGCAGGAAGGCCGCCCAACAGGCTGCCATGGCCGCCGAGGACGAGCGGAGGCGCAGGGAGGAGGAGGAAGCGGCGGCAGCGGCATGGCTCGCGGCACAGACCGCCAGCAGGAATATCTACTCGACACCCCCAATGACGCCGGACTCCAGGTCCAGGTCTTCGTCCAGGCAGATGAGGCAGGAGAGCCCAGACTCGCTGCCCGGCCTGAGCAGCAGCTACGGGTCGCGGAGCATTCACAGCTCGCACTCTTACGCGTCCTCGCTCTCGTCCTCGCGGGGCAGCGAGGCGACCACGCCCATGTCTTCGGACGGCGAGGCGCCGTACATCTACGATGGCATGCTTCACACGGGCAGCCTGTATGAGCCGCCCGTCGAGATCGTCCTGGAGCAGCCCAAGCAGCAGCAGATGCTGCAGCCGCCGCCGCACGCCCTGACGAAGCAGAGGTCACTTCTGCCCTACGAGATCAGCGCCGAGGAGCTGAGGGACCTGCAGGAGGGCGGCAGCAGGGTCAAGAGGATGAGGGGCATGCTGGGCCGTGTCTTTGGCGGCTCGGGTGTCGCCGCACGGTGATGAATTTCGCCAACGCAATCAATCTCAACCACGAAAAGCGCCGAATACGTTGTTTTCTTCTTTTCGCAGCGAGACATGAAATAGACGGCACGCACACAAAGCATACACAGGTGTTCACGGCGGGAAGGTTACGTTTTTGATTCTTCTTTTTTTTGCGCTTCCGCACGGCGTTCGTGAGGGGGGACCTCGGATCATGGTACGACCGACGACTACTTTTTCCTAATAATATCACTGCTGGGGAGACCAGTGATCAACCGACACGGACTCGGGGCAAAAAGTGTGGAATCAGAGAATGTTTTTTGCTTTTTATCTTGTGTGCATGGAGCAAGGTACGAGAGAGAGATTATGGTCATGGCATGAAGCGAGGATGATATGAGAGACAGAGAGATGGATGCTTGGATCCGCGAACAGTTGTGATACCATCTGCATAGTTCTTTTTTGTCCATTCTGATGAGCCCAGGCAGAATTCATCAATGAGAGACCAATAACCAGACCACCATTGGTCTAGGTACAAAACATGACACTTCACGCAAACTCTGCTTGCCCCTTGTGTGTGATTTGTGTACAAGTGAGACTCCTACCGTTGAGATGCTTGTTGACATGGGACATGACTGTGTGACGGGCAACCAGTCTAATTGACCGCCTGTCACACCGTTACAATCACTGCCCAATAACAACAGTATTTCGCTGTCAGGCAACTAACCAGCCAGCCATTCTAGCCCAGCCCCAGCCAGCCACCGGCCTAGTGTTTGTTTTCCTCATGTTGTTGCCGTCATGAGGTAGGTACCAACCCCGCGACCCAGCATGAATCACAAGAAGCGGTCGCGATGTCGGGTCGCGATGCGTGTGGCAGGGCTGTCGATCAAGTGGGCCGGGGGCTGGCTAGGCTCGCGCTGGGCAGGGGAGTTACGGCATAGGGACCCTGCCGGACTGCCGGGTTGGTGCTTGGAATATTTTCCCACGCGGGGCGGGAGACAGCACAGCACAACACAGCAAACAGGGCACAGCACACCAACGTCGGATCCGGCATCTGCAGTCGAATCGACTCGAGTCGATCCGGGTTTGATTCGATGCGATTCGATTCGTCGAGGGTCCCAGACATACCCGACAAGATTTCGATGCGACGGCTACCAAGTAACAACAAAAAAAACATACGACACATGCAACATCAACTGCGACAGGACCACTCTCTCCGGCCGCCCGCCACCATGTGGCCACACGTACGCCCACCGGCCATCGGGGTCCCCACAATGTTGTTTTATTCTCCGAGCCCGGCACCCGGTAACCTTGTGGTGACGGCGACGGGGTATCTTCGGGACCCCAGGGACCTGGGTTGAAAACGGACGTGCAGACTTCGAGGCGAGCATCGCATGGCCTGGACAAAGGGTCAAACAAGCATGCGCGCCTGGCCCCTCTTGGTATCAGTCTCTGTCCATCGCGCATTGCATCGCATCACGCGACCCGCTTGTGCGGGTGCAAGTTGGCGGTCAGTGAGATGTGAAGGCGACGGATGACAGCTACGCACATAACGCCCCAATGCACGCTAAGTAGGCAGGTAGGCAGCCGCGCCTGGCGGAGCGTGACTCTGGACTAGATAGACTACATGGATGATCCTCCTGATCGCCAGTACCCGATGACCTGCAGCAGCGCGAGCCCATACCGCCGGGCTTGGCAGGCCCCGAAAAAAACCTTCCCCACACATAGACAACGGACAGAGAGAGAGAGAAAGAGAGTATCATGATCATCCAAAGATCAAGTGACGGGCCGAAGAACAAAGGGCGCTGCTAGCAGCCTGGCCTCTTCCTAAGTAGCCTGCCTGTCTGTCTACCAACGTGCCTACCGACCTGCCGGGACGAAGGGGCCGCCCTATGGATGATGGGCGCTCCCAACAGCCTGGATCACAATGGCCCTGTGTGTTGTCGCCCACAGGATGCGCGCGGAACAAAGAGGAACAAAGGAAACGGAGGTGCCCTGCGACAAAGTACCCAGACGTCGGATTGGGTCAGCAACTGGCTTGATCTTCTGTGAGGGGGATGAGAAAGCCAGAGAGTCTCCCGAATGTTCTGGCCAAACGGTAGTCATTTGTCCAGCGCTCTGGCACCGCCGGCACGGGCAGCGCACGCCCTCGGGAGCCCCCCTTTCCTGACAGACAGGCGGGCGGGTGTCCGAGCGTGACAGCCTGTGAAGCCGCCGCTGGCGCCGGCGGTGCGGGATGAAGGGCCTCCCGAGAGTCTGGTTCGACCTGGGCTGGTGACTTCTCCTTCTCCCTGGCGTCGGATTTAGCGCGCAAGCCATCTCCCAACCAAGCCGCGTCGTGCTAGCCTTGACGCGGCGTGGGCTCCAGATCCTTCCATTTTCCGGATTCGGCCTGCGCAAGGCTGAAAAAAGAGTCGATGGCGCTGCCTGCTTAACCGGAGGATCATCGCTGCGCGCCAAATGCGATCTTGTTCACCTCCTCCCGGATGCCAACTTCATGCCGTCCCGTCGTCTAGAAGTCTGACACCTGCGTGCGCGCCGGGTAGTCCGGTGTTGGTTTACCACTGCGCTGGTAATGGTCGTGCCCGGACTTGTTTGAAAGGGGGTGCGACACGTTGTTTGCCCTTTGTCCAGCCCCAGCGCGGCGGATTGTCGCTCGTTCATGGACCAATCCCTCTGCCTGCCTTGTGCAGCGCCGCACGGCGACAGGTACCGTAGATAGGTAGTCTACCTGTCAGATGTTCTTTGGCAAGGGCATGCAGGGTGCCCCAATGAGGATACCAAGTCAAGAATCCCTCGATGGAGGGGGCAGGTAGGATTCATTGATCCCCCATTGAATCCACCAGACAGCCTTCCCCGGCGTGCGGCTGCGGCGCAGGCGATCCTATCCGGGGTGGGCGCGAGACAAGGGTTGTCGACAATTGGCCCCGGTAGAAAATGGGCTTCCGGACAGGTCGCATGCGATGAACCTTCGTGACGCGTGAAATCAGGGGCGTAGACAAGATCTCGATAACGTGCGGCGTTGAGTGAAGTTGTTGCTGGCCCACCAGGCGGCCTGCGGACGGGCTTGTCTTCTTGCGTGGATCGTACACCTGGGGTCACAGATCGGTCTGACCTGAGCTGCATGCGCCAGGCGCAGCCATCGTGGCCATGGCCATGTCAGTACCTGTTCTGCCGGCCTGCCTCGCCGCCTTGGGGCACCGTCCTCACCAGATACCCATTATCCAAATGAGTGCAACGGTACATGCTGGTCAGTCAGCGCCGTTCGGCGTGGGGCGAGATCCGGTTGTTGCCCTTGCATCCCGCAGTGACGATCTATCGACAAAATATCGAATATGGGGTCGGCCTCTGGATCCGAAAGGGATCCGACTATCCACAATCAACGGGCGGGTTCATCCATGGCGAGCTGACATTATCCAGGATTGCGTCGGTGGTGGTGGGGATTCTGGGGGCCGGGTCAAACAATACGCAAACTCAGCCACGGGCGGAAACAGCCAAACGGATGCCCAGGGGCGCTCCGTCTGATGGGAAGGTCAGATCGGGCACAACCACCGGCAGATGCAAGTTTCCAGCTTAATTGGTGCTTACATTGCGGGGGCGCCTGCTACGCGTCGCGTTCGGATTGTAGTCCGATGCTTGTGGTCAGACTCTTGTCACCCTTCTGTGCTTGAAGTACACAGGGACTTTGTCCAAGCAGGGCCGCAGGGTTGCTGACCAATTGAACTCGTCGCTGGGCTCCCTCTCGTGTGGCGCAGGTGGGACAAGTGTGGCGCAGTCCCCAGGTCCCTGAGTAACAAGACTTCGCAGACTTGAATTTCTGCCAGGCCAGCTTGGTGGCAATTGTCCTCACAGACGATATTCGCTGAAGCCAGAATTATCCAGATCTCAACAATTTCGTATGTTGACAAATCCTGTGATCGCCGCTGGTAGCCGAACTTTCCGGTGTCATGAGCCCGGAGGGTCAAAAGCCTGCTCGAGGGAGGCGCAGCATTGCTACATGTCGCGATAGACTCATCACCCTGGCCATTCCATATCTCCTGACATGACGCTGACAAGTATACAGCAGAAGCCGATAGTATATCTTGGTAATAAAGCATGCATAGGTAATACGAGATCTTTGCTTAGCCAAAGCTAATCGGGGAATTGGTGAACATGATCGTGGCATTGCATCGTTGCCAAATGGATCCCACGTGGATCTCGTGGTGCTTGCCCCACATCACGACGAACGTACATGTTGGCGTCGTGGCTGAGTACTGCTGGGAACACAACGCGATTGAAGGTGGATCACAGGATCTTGTGTGTGGTGCGTCTTTCCACATAATCGAAAGCAGGGCCGCAGATCCTCATGAGAGTTCGGTGGCATGGCACAAGCACGCGTCGGATGCCGCGTCATTCCCTGTTGGAAGAACAGGTGGGCTCGGCCAAGCTCTTCTGTCTGGATACCGGGAGCCACGGACTGGGGCAACTGAAGTGGGGGTTGGAGCAGGAGAGAACTCGGTTCGATGGCGTTGCCAGCTGTGACCATCACAAGCCCCGTCGTCAGATCGGCGGTCGTTCTCGATGGGCTTGACGATTTGTGATCTTGATGAACTGAAAGAGATGATTAAAAATGAGGGATGCCTCAGTCTCGCATCTGCCTCACGTTCAAGTTGATTCTCTTGTTGGACATCCACCCTCTCCACTCCTCATACTTGCCGTCTTCCGCAGGCCAGTCCGCCAAATATTCAGGACACGTGCCCTTGATGACCTTGGGCACTCCATGCCAGGCAAATCTTGCCTCCTGTGTCATGTAGATGGCGTCTCCAGAGCGGATACGCAACAGCAGGTACTCTTTCTCTCCTTGCGCAGGCCTGTCTGCATCGGACATCTTGCCCACGTCGTTGGGTGCAATCACTACATCGGATTAGCTGTGGTAGTCTTGCCGGGGCGATATCACATACTGAACAATGCATCACACCCAATGCTCAGGCTCACAAGGCCCTTGTCCGTCTCCTCGGACACGTCCCGGTGCATCATCATCGTGTCGCCGGGGGTGTAGAAGTTGACGATGGCCGCTTGAGCCTGGGTTTCTGGAAACAGAGTTTCCAAGAGACCAGCCACGTCTTCGGGAAAGGCGGGCGGCTTTTCACCTGGGTACACACGATTTGTCCAGTCATATTGCCCGCCCAGCGTAACCCAATGCAGGCGCCGTTCCATCACCTGCTTCATGGACAGAGTCTTGTGCACTGAGGGGTCCTTGGGGATGAATTTGGTTTCTGATTCTGGTGAATATGTGAAAAAGGATTGCGGGTCATTGGTGACAGCATCATTTTCGGGGTAAGGGAGATCGTAGTGCAGGTGCATATTAGTCTGGTGGTGAGGTCTGCTCAGGTCTCTGTGGATAAGACGAGACAGGAGAGTCTTTTGTATTGTAGGCGGTAACAGTGATGGGACTATAAGAAGGCCTTGATCCCAGTCAGAACATTTGCCAATGGCAACCATATGGGGCCATCGAACTCACCTGGAATCAGGGGATGGTGATAGACAGCGGCGTCTTGCTTCACTTCAGCAATCGACGGGTCATCCTCAGCAAGGTGAGAGAGCGCCGAGCGAATCTTCTCTGCAGGTATGCTACCTGATTGTCGGAACTCAGCAAGCTTCTCCGGCACGGATAGGTCGTCGACTTCGCCTGCGCTGAGAATTGCGGCTCCGTCCGCTCGAGAATAGCCCTTCCATATTTTCCTAAGATGATCCGAGGGCTGCTCGTGGGCATCCAAGGTGGTGAGATCCACAGTCATGATCTCATCCGTCTATCGCCGTGATACAATTGGGGTCATCGAATCACCTTGTCCAATATCCGATACCGTCTTGTGACTCTCGCTGGTTGCACGTTTCGTGGTTGTTGTCGATGGTCAAGAACTCGTCACGCCACTTGTTCTCGATTGACTGGATTCTGAGGGCCCTGGAAGCTGTGTAGGTACTTGAAAACACAGTGTTCCGAGACACTCCAAAGACTGTGAGCCTCGAGTAGAGAAGTCTACAATGTTATGGAAACTGTCTGCTGTCTGCGCTGCTCCGATGGTGAATGTCGATCAGGTCTCACATCGTCAGGGTCTTCGGCCTCAGAGTCAGACCTGACCAAGACAAGGGGTTGAATATCGCATACCTCGGCTGGGTTAGGGTTCTTTTGCAAACCATATGCCCTTGCCTGCCCAGGTGTTATCGATAGTTGAGCCTAGAGGTTTTGAGCTTGTGTCTGCCAGCCAGGCCCGAGTACCCCTGAGCGCTGAGCAGCAACACCCCACCATCATCACCCTAGAAACCTTGCAGCCGCCCAAAACAAGGCCCAGCTAGCCAACCCCAAGGCCCGGCTTCCAATGGGCGACGCGTCTGCCGGCCAAAGTAAACCTCGAACCGCGTCCCCGGGCAAACATTCCATCCCACCGCCAGTCCCTCGCATTCGACCCCTCTGCACTCAACTGCAGACGGCCCCATTGTTGCAGCAACCACCGCACGACAGTGGCCCTTGTGTCTCGAACGCCCGTTCGCACCGTCAATCGTCCCCTCGATTGGCATTTGAACAGCGTACTTGCACCAAGCGGTCTCCCCGAAAGGGAGGTTACCTGCACTCCTGCTCACCGAATCGACTCTCGACCAGACCTCAAGGTACAAAGACAACAACTTTTCTTCGCCCTACTCCAGTCGTAATTCTTTGCATTGTGTCCCAGAGAGAGACTCGCATGCAACGTTCGAGACTTTGCCTTCTCCAGTCTGGCAGACACAAGTACCGGCAAGCACACAAGTAGGCTCGTCCATCGAGGGGTTCAACCCAGCCCACCAGCAATACCACCTGGGACGGCCCAAATCGGTGCGCCGCTTTCGACTGCCACAATCTGCGAGAAACTAGGTTGTGTTGAGCACACGAGACGCCCAAGTGGACAAGGAAGGTCGAGCAGTAGAACCCGTCTGCGAATCCGGCTGTCTCTGCCAACTCAGACTGCTCACGCACTCGGCGTGCCTCGACCGCGATCATGTACTTGTCCTTTGTGCGATGATTTTGACCATACATGACTGACTATCTGCACTAGGAATCAAGGAAACAGCATGGAGAACTACCAGAAGTTGGAGAAGATCGGGGAGGGTAAATGACACAACCCCTTTTTTTTTTATCTCCGTGCTGCAGGCTTAAGGCTGACTTACGCTTCTTCCCCAGGAACGTATGGCGTGGTTTACAAGGCTCGAGATCTCCTCCATGACAACCGAATCGTCGCATTGAAGAAAATCAGACTCGAAGCCGAAGACGAGGGCGTCCCTTCCACAGCTATCCGAGAAATCTCGCTGCTCAAGGAGATGCGTGACCCCAACATCGTCCGTCTGTTCAATATCGTACACGCCGACAGTCACAAGCTCTATCTCGTCTTCGAGTTCCTCGATCTCGACCTCAAGAAGTACATGGAGGCTCTGCCAGTGGCTGACGGCGGCAGGGGCAGGGCGCTTCCTGAGGGCACGAGCGGCGAACTGGCCCAGCTGGGCCTGGGATCAGCCATCATCAAGAAGTTCATGAAGCAGTTGTGCGACGGCATAAGATTCTGCCACTCGCACCGCGTGCTGCACCGCGACCTGAAGCCCCAGAACCTGCTGATCGACCGCGAGGGCAACCTGAAGCTGGCGGATTTTGGTCTGGCTAGAGCCTTTGGAGTCCCTCTTAGGACGTACACTCACGAAGTCGTCACGTTGTGGTACCGCGCTCCGGAGATCCTGCTGGGAGGTCGACAGTACTCCACAGGTGTGGACATGTGGTCCGTTGGTTGCATCTTTGCCGAGATGTGCACGCGCAAGGCACTATTCCCAGGCGACTCCGAAATCGACGAGATCTTCAAGATCTTCAGGTGAGCCTTCCCACAGCCTTCAGTCGGCGATTTCCTCACTGACCCGCATCTGCAGAATTCTTGGCACACCGACAGAGGATGTGTGGCCCGGTGTGACCAGCTACCCTGACTTCAAGTCGTCCTTCCCTAAGTGGAACCGTGACTTCTCCCAGCCTCTCTGCCAAAACCTTGACCGCCACGGCCTGGACTTGCTCGAGATGATGCTTGTCTATGACCCAGCAGGCCGCATCTCTGCCAAGGCCGCCTGCAACCACCCTTACTTCGAGGACTTTGCCACTCCCACGAAGTCAGAATACGGCTACGCTTGATGTGCCACTCAGTTCCCGACGAACATACCGACTTTTCTTTTTCTTCTGTACAGGATATACTGACGAGCAATGAACCGGAAAACTCATGATACCGAGGCTCAGGGGGAACACTACACGGAATCGAGAAACCGCAAGGACTGAATGAATTTAAGGCAGATGGTGACGGATCTGTACGACTATGCACGTGCCTCGCTTGCGGGCCCTCCTTGCTTGCTCTAATATGCTATTCGTGCTCGCTGTACGGACTCTGGGTGTTGTTGACCTAGATAGATAGTCCCGGCACGGACCGGCGAGGCAAGCAATATTGGGTTCCGACTCTTCAACGTTTCCTGCCTTCATCTACTGTCAATAGTGCTTGACATGTGAAAATAGACACGATTTCCTTTAGTACCGACGCCTATGAAGGCATGCAAATGATGGTCTGCTCAGATAAGCTTCTCTGGGCTCTCACCAATATCATCCTTTCTACTTTTGTCGAAATGCTCACGACTAACAGCTGCCACTGGGCAAGAGAATCTTCGTCCGGAACGAGCCGTATGATCACATTATGACCAGCCAGCACACGCGGTGAAACCCGGCTCTGTGCGAACGAGCAGACCTTTTTTGCGGGAACAAAGGCAGGCCGAGTGATATGGGACCAGTCAATTACTACTCACCTAGTTTTGAGGGCGGTGTAACTAAGACACCTAAGGAGTTTGCAGCACAAGCGAGTCTTCAGTCAGCACAAGGTCTTTCCAAACCAGAAATACGGTGTGTGGGTGGGCGTTAACATGTTCTGCAGCCTCTTTCCTTTGTTCTACCCTGCAGTAGACTCACTCAACGTGCCCTAGTAGATTCGCGTCCGGGAACCGGGGATGCCATGCGTGTGCAAGAACTCATGAGGCGCATTCCAGAAGCAATGGATGTCTCATTGTGCTCTGTGAATGGCTCTGGATAACAAGTACGCATGCTTCGGGGCTATATAAGTTCAATTCACCGTTCAGCTTCCAACGTTTACCATCACCTGGGAACGGTCTTCTCAATTCCACAACCATCTTCTCATGGGACAATCATTGGTATCCAAAAGAGCATTCATGGTTCTTTCATCTTGACCACGTCAGTTACACAATCCAGCCAGATCATGAACTCCAGTTTCCGCCATTTGGAGGCCGCGGCCGCAGAGAGCAACATTGAGGCCCTAGAGAAGCATCGAGAGACCGCTTTTACACTAACCAAGGCCTTGTCTGACTTCTTACTCGCCCAAGAAAATAACACAGATGATATCCACCACTGGCACCAGGAGCTGATTAGACTATCAGATGACGACCAGGAGAAACCCCCAGAGACTCTGATCATGGTGGTGGGCAGCATGGGAGCAGGCAAGAGCACAGCCATCAACGCCCTAATCGACGAGGCCCGCCTGCTGCCCACCAGCGGGTACGATGCTTGCACCTCCGTGGCGACAGAGGTCCGATACAACCACTCCACAGACCCAGACGAGGCCTACCGCGCCGAGATCACCTTCATCACGAAGGAAGAGCTTCTCAACGAGCTTCTCATCCTGAGGGAGGACGTCCTCTCTGCCAGCGAGGCAGCGGGCGGCAGCATCAGCGCGAAAGCAGCAGCGGCGGCCGAATACGACGACAACAGCCACGCGGAGATCGCCTGGGACAAGATCCAGGCGGTCTGGCCACGCCTAACCAGGGCCGAGCTAGCCGCGCCGGACTTTGACATCCACGCCCTGCTTGAGGATCCGTTCATCGGCGTCTGCCTCGGGGAGACGCACCAGGTCTGTCACCGGACGGCCGCGGGGCTGTGCCGGGACCTGGAGAGGTTCGTCGCCAACAGGGACAATGCCGCCTTTGCGAAGAGAGTTGAGGGAGTCGGTGCGGTGCAGCAGTTTTGGCCGCTGGTTGACAAGGTGAATATCTTTGTCAAGGCTGAGGTGCTTTCTACAGGTGCTGTGATCAGGGACATGGTAGGGTGACCTTTGTCTTGTTC
This sequence comes from Diaporthe sp. P3_1W, assembly GCA_037177825.1. Taxonomy (NCBI): domain Eukaryota; kingdom Fungi; phylum Ascomycota; class Sordariomycetes; order Diaporthales; family Diaporthaceae; genus Diaporthe; species Diaporthe sp. P3_1W. The sequence goes on from JBAFXB010000008.1 coordinate 923,789, forward strand.
TTCCCCGCTGCTTGACTTCAGCCTTGTATCAGTGTTGACTGACCCATTTCTCTCCTCCAACAGCCTGGTGGCCAAGATGGAAACTCGGCAAGGTCTGCCCGTGCAGCCGCAGACGGGGACAAGTACGACCACTTGTGCGTGTTTGTCCCGATCAAGCGCGCAATCAGCGAGCAAATTGTCAAGAAGCCTTTCAACGACGCCAGCACGTTCAAGAACTGGATCAAGTTCGACGGTAGGCTTGACGACATCACCTATGTCTGCACCATGACCGACGACGCCATCGAGATAGATAGAGACGCTGAGGAGTTTGGTCTCGTTGAGCATCTCGACGAGGCCAGGCAATTGGAACAAGAGCTCGACGCCCGCGAGGTTTCCCTCGCCGGGACACGGGAACAACTCGACGCCTTACAAGTCAGATCACAACTTGTAGAAGACACCGTCGAGTCGTGGATGAAATCAGCGGGGGACAAAAGGAAGAGAGGCATGACGTCTGAGACTGTGCGCGAGAAGAGGCTGAGAAGAAATCCACTCCCCTCGCCACCAGAAGGAGAAATTAACACGGCGAAGCTTGATACCGTAACAACTGAGGAGCCGATTGAAACGCTGACTTCTGACCTCGAGGCCGAGGCAGAAGAACTTACCACTAGGATTCAGTACCTCGAGGCAGAGTGTGAAAATCTGCAACGGCAGCTGATACAGCACAACTTCTTTCTGAGAGAGTCATGCATAGAGGCCCGGAATGCTCTCACACGCTCTGCCATCAGGCGGGACTTTGTCCACGCAGCCAAAGAGTGAGTCTCACGCTTGGACATGGTCGAAATGTATCTTGCAGGTACATATGAACCAATGTGCTGACTCGACCAAACAGACTTCTTTCACGTCGGGGAGTATCCGAACCCGGTGTCACAGATCAAGAACTCGATGACGATAACAAGCTCGAACCCAATCCTCCCATGGTTCACACCGTCTCGGCCAGCGGCTACTTCGAGTCTCTAAAGCGACACAGGAGGGAGCAGCAGTTCTGGGCAGCCAACACGGTGGAACTGTCCGGAATCCCGGCGTGGCGAAGCCACATCGAGGAACTGACCGTGCCCGCTCGCCGGCGCAAGTGTCAGGCCTTCCTGAGGGCTGTCTTGCGGTGCTTCAACCATATGGCTATGTGGTGCGACAACGGCTCGGGAATGAGCCTCACCTCTGAGCAGGAGAAGCAGGAGTTATCCAGGTACAAGCATGATTTGGACTTGTGTGTTAAAGTATTTTGAAGCCCTCCGTCTCCTGAGTACGTTCATAGCGACTGACTGACCGCAGCGCCTAGGCTTCCAATTTGAAGCTTTCGTCGATCAGTGCCGCGAGATTTTCGACCAGCTCTTCTCAGAACAAATCCGAACTGTGCTTCCCAAGATCATCGGGTTAGCCATTGAGGTCGCCAGCACGTGGCCGTCTCGGAAAAGGGGTGATAAGCTGCTGACGGCTTCATCCTACCGGTCTGCGTGTAGAAAAGGGTAAGTCTGCACAGTTTCCCGGAAGCGAAGCTGGGTTAGGCTGACGCGGCAATTCAGGGGGATCTACGAGGGTAAAGGTCGTGCCCACAAGAATCCATGGAACCTCAACAAAGGTATGCCTCAACATCACTACACCACGCCATGTTCTCTATTGAGTACTACCTGCTCGTGGCGGAAGCGGTCCCTTGTATTTCTCCCTGTCTTCACGGAGCTGATCTTGACACGCTGCCTCGGAAAAGTTTCCTTGCTTCAAGGCTGTCCTATCTTTCTACCTCCTGGACGCCCTTGATCTCTGCAACATATCACTTTGAAATGCTTCCCAACCCTCCGAGGTTTCATGATGCGGAGTATTATGTGATAGAGGACGCAGGTTTTACTAATTCCTCCCAACAGATCTTGCAGAGCCACTTATTGACGAGATCTACTACCAGTGTGGCAATGCATTCGAAAAACTCCTTCCAGCCGCCTTCAAAACGCTCAAAGTCAAGTCTGCACGGTTCATATACGAGTTGAGCGATGAAGCAGATCAGCGCATGCAGCCCAACATGACGGATTCGGCGCGCCAGAAGCTGCGCCTTCAGGCCAGAGCACAAATAGAAAGCATCCACGACGCGGTCGAGGACATGCGGAAGGATTTGATGGACGAGGATACCCGAGGGTATATGAGAAACCAGCTTGAATCCGCGTTGAAAATCGAGATGAGACAAACTTGGAAGGAGTGCGTCAAAATAACCGGTAGGTCTTTCCCCCTTCTCCCGCGAGACATTTGTTGCTCGCACACGAAGCTAATTCAAGCACCGTCCAATTTCAACAGGAGCTGGTTCTTTTCAGCGCCAGCAGGCCACCGTGGACCGTCAGATCCGTGACAAGGGCGCAGAGATGTACACTTCTGCTTCGTCCAGGGTTGAGAGGATCTTGAGGAGCAGATGCGTTACCATGGGACACATTCTGCAAAAGCTGAAGCGCTCGGTGGACAAGGACATGTGGCATGCTTACACGACCAGCATCGTGGCTAGAGACGACGGGAACCGAGCTGCGCGGGAGGAGTTGCGCAGGCTCCTCGTGGAGGCCGATGGTCATTTTCAAACTTCCTAGATATGTGAGGGCTTGTAGATGGTCGGCACAGATATTTGTATTCATGTTTTCTGCATTGCGGATGGAGCTTCAAGGAGGAATGGTAATTTTACAAAAACTGCTCAACCTTGTCTATTCCCGTCCCGTCACTTTTGCCACATTTCAACTCACACATTATCCCTATGACCCTTTTTTCGCCAGGATGTTTGTGGTATATCAAGGTCGGAGTGTATACTCAATGACATGAAGCACGGGCTTCCTGCGATATTTTCCATGGTACTACCATCTCACGATTCGTCTTTATTTACAAATACTTGTGGAAAGATTCTTGGACTCTCGATTGACACAGCGCGGACAATGCTAAAGGAGCAACTCATCCAACTCAAATTCTTTGGGGAAACTATTCTAGAGGAACTATGTGAGATAAATCTTTCAGAATCAGCGGAAACAATGAAGAACGGCCTTTGCATAAAGAGGAGCGACTTGGCCAGCTCGGACACCAGGGGCAAACAATACATATATGCAGTCTTTCCAATTTCCAAAATCTCAGCCGTCTAAGATCATGAATAAACGCAAGTAGGACAATAACTCTTGTCATCCGGCGTCACAGGATACAAGTCCGTCCCGTAAGTCGAATTGAGGGACACGGACCCAACCACCGTTCCGGCCTCAGTCCGGATCCAGGTGTCGACAGCCAGATCCTTGAGCTGCTCCCGAGACACCATGATCTGCCTCGAGCCTCTGATCCAGTTCCCGTACCCGCCGTAGCCCGTGTGCTGCCCGAAACACAGGTTCAGGCCGTTGCCGGTAACGTTCATGCCGGGCACTACGCCTTCCCACTTGTAGCACCACGTGTCGCCTGGAAGACGCGTGTCAAGTCAGCTGGATATCCGAGAATAGGGGAGCATACACTGGGGTATAAAAAAATACTAAAAGCTCACCATGGTCATGACCAGAAAACACACCCATAAGCCCCTTCGTCGTCGTGATAGCCTGCATGAACGGGACGTCCTGCTCCCCATACTCACACGTCCCATCGTTCGCCCCATCGGCACACCAGCCCTGGCCCTGGGCCGCGAGCACGTAGTCGTCGTTGATGCCCGGCTGGCGGCGGGCGTCCACCCCAGCAATGGTCTGCAGCGCCTGCGACGCGTTGGTGGGGATGTGCACGAACGCCAGCGAGGGGATCACTTTTCCCCCGTGGTGTTTGATGAGCTTCGCGTTCGTCTGCCGGAACCATTTCACCACGCTCGTGTCTACCCAGTTCGGCATGCCCACCGGGTTGCCGTCGGCGTCGAGCTCCTGGTACCGGTGGCCGCCGCGGCTGTCGAAGAACCAGAGGATCAGTTCCGGGGCGCACAGCTCCGCTGACGGTGTCGGTGTCGCTTGAGGGGTGCAGTTGGCAGGGTAAACCGGGAGGTAGTAGTTTGTGACCCCGGCGTCGGGCCCCGGCGCCATGCTCCTGGTGCGCGAGTTAGGCCATAGCTTTTCGCGCTCCAGAATGCCTTGGCCCGTGATGTTGTAGTCGTTGTCGTGGTTGCCGTATGTGGACGCCCAGGTCAGGTTGCGCTTGACGAGAGGGCCTACTATCTGGTCCACGTATGTCGTGCTGTTCTCTTTGAAGGTGTTCTCGCCGGTGATCAGATCGCCGTTGAGGACGACTAGTTGCGGAGACTCCTTGTCCAGAATCTGATTAATTACCTTGACAGTGTTGATATCTTGTTGAGGGCCCCAAGAGTCCCAGGCGTCTGAGGAGTTCATCACATGTCAGCCCTGATCGCTTTTCATAAAAGGTATTCTTTGCTTTGTATTTGAAATACTTACTTTCACCAAAGTGGAGGTCTTCAAATATGGATATTTGGAACGTGCCATCTTTTCGAAACTTCAGAGGACCAAGTGGGCTGCTGCCGTTGGAGGTGGCATATCTTTCCGGCAAGGCTGCCTGTAGCGAGGGAGAAATAAACCAGAGCGCCGAAGCAAAAGCGAAGAAAGCCATGATTGTCTTGTCGATCGCTCCGAGGTTGCGCAGCGAGAACCGGGGTGGCCTATTAATACCCACGCCCTCCCTGGCCCAAGAGCTCCCTTGAGGACGCCGGCGAGGCGCCATCTTTATGGCCATATGTCCATTCCGACCCTTAGCGTGGGCTGGACTCCCTTGCCTAAAGGGTCAGGTGAGAGACCATGCGATGCGATCTCTGAAGGTTGGCGGCGAGTCTCACGCTTTCTCGGTGGTGGGTGCACATTTGCCAGCAATTTCTAAATTGAATGCAGCGCTGGATGAAAAAACGTGCTGCGTGTGGCAGCGGGAATTGGGTAGTGCCCGCTGCCACAACCGCACCACTAGGCCAGATGGAGAAGGTCATTTAACGACTCGTGGGCATGATACTGCAACATGTCGATCTTCCGTTACATCGGTGGGATAGCCTTTGTATACCGTTGACTCCGCTGTTTTCGAGACCCCATTAAGTCGAATGTACGGCTCTCTGAGAGAGCAGGGACAACGTCCAGGTCCGAATAGTATCTATGTAGGACCTAAGAGAGGCCATCTTACAAGTTAGGCAACTTTAACCTAGAGGAGAACCTGGGAAGTCCCCCGTCCCATCCGCAATTGTCTCATAGGACTTCATGTCATAACAGTTTACTCTGTAGGTTTTCCAACAGAAAGTTATTTTGCAACGAGGCTATCCGGCATCAGAATTCCGACGGGATCTAGTTTCCGAGGATGTACCAAGGCGTGTGGGTATGACTGGTAAATTAAGTATGGTATCTGTGATCGGCTGTCCAGTCTTGATTTCTTCACCTGCCACTGCAGGAGCTGCTGACTGCCAATTCGTGCAGCAATTTAGGCGAGAACACAATCAACGTTCCTCCTTCCAAGATTTTCCTATCCCATGGCATCCGGCTCAAGTTCAAAACGCCCAGTATTTTTCTCACGTAGTATTAAACTGCGAGGCCCGGGAACTCGTCCGGCTTCCACCCCGCACCCTACACCTCAGTCTCGACCCCGTCGCCCTTTTCGCTGTGCTTGAAGAGCCCGCTGACGTTCCCCTTGAGGTCACTGAGCTTGCTCCCGAGGTGGTCTACCTCGCGCGCGGCCCGCCACTGCATGATGCCGCGGTGCTTGCGGTGCAGCTGCTTGTGGTGATCCTTGTAGTCGCGCAGCTGATTGCGCACGCCGCGCGACCCGTCATCCGGATCGTTGTGGCCCGGGGCGATGACCGACGCCGCCGTCGACGTCGCGCCCTCGACTGGGTTGCGCAGGATCTTCTTGGGCGCCTTGCGCAGATTCGAAATCGAGAAGTTAGAGTTGGACCTCTGCTTCTTCTTCTCCGGGTTCGAGCCGTCCGAGTCCGTGTCCTCGGCTGCCGACGAGTCGTCGTTCGTGTGCACCTTCAGTCTCTTCTTGGCCGCTTTGTCGTTGCTGCTGCGGGAGTTCTCTGAGCTTGAGTCTTCGTCTTCATCTTCTTCGACCTCCTCGTCGTCTTTGGTTAGGCTCTCGTCCGTGATCGTGTCCAGACACTCCATTACCTCCTTCATGTTGCCCTTCTTGGACGACGCAGCAAAGCGCTTGTGGTATCCCGAGAGCCCTCTCCAGAACTTGAGCTCCATCTCGATCTCACCGAGCGGCTGCTCACCCTCCTCTAACCCATTGTACCCAGAGTTTGATTCAGCCCTGGCAATCTGCTGCTTGCCGCCTCTCCACACCTTGAGGACCTTCGTCTCGCTCTCCTCGTCAACGAGCTCACGTAGCCACAGTACCGCAAAAGCAGGCGACCTGTCCGGCCCGAGCGTGGACTCGCGGAATTCGAGAACCAGCGCCGAGCTGTATCGCTTTCGCACAGGCAGGAATGCGCTTTGGTTCTTGCTGTCCTTACCCTTGAGCATCCATTCTCCCTGGCCGTCGTTGGGGTACATCTTTACTCTGCCAAGGTCGCTGCGGATCTTGAGCCGGCTCTTCGTAGGCTTTCCTGGAAGTTGTCCATTGACTCGGATCGCACCTCGGATCTCGAGTGTGCCGTAGTCCCACCCCTCCAGAGGCGGAGGGAGCCTCAGCTCTACACTTCGCCAGACGATCGAGATGCGTGCTCGGCCGTAGCCGATCCCGCCGACCAGGGGGAACATCTGCATCACTTGGCTTCTGTCCTTGAGCAGCTTGCCGATCTGCAGGTATACGATACCGACCAGGGGGTCGTCCTCGCGCTCACGGGCATCGCGAACAGCGATGATGACCTCAGAGTTTCTCCAGTCCCTGACGAACCTCTCTGTACCGGCGTTGAAGAATGGCTTAGAGTTCTTCGGCTTCGTGCGGGTCCGGTAGATCTTCTTGTGGTTCAGAATAATGTTGCAGTAGCTGTCAGGCATGTCGTCATCCGTCTCCGTTTCCTCGTCAATATCGGAATCGCCTTTGTTGTCTCGCTTACGCAGCTTTTGGACCTCCAAACCAGTGATGTTGTGGATCTGCACACTGAGGATACCAGAAGGATATTCCTTTGGTGGAGGCGCAGAAATGATCATGTTGTCCTCAAGTTCGGTGTAGTCCTGGACACGCTGCTGATGCAGCTCCTCGTCGTCCGCTGCCTTCCCGGCCTCCCTGAGCTTGTTTGCGGACTCTTCAGCGACATGCTCCTTGAGCTGTTCATGGGTCCGGATCTTCTCGATGACATTCTGCTGCTCCAGTTGTTGCTGCAGGATCCTGACCTTGGAGAAATATCCGACAGACCACTGTAGCGTGCCGGGCATTTTCTCCTCAGGGTCTTGGCCTGTGAAACGGTCTTCTCGGTCCTGCATCTGATTATGGCTTTCGGGCTTGTTGATCAGCTCCTTGAGGTCGACCTCGACCCGGCCCAGGTCATCGTCTGCGGTGTGTTTATCCGAATCCCAGAGCTGCAGACGCAGCTTCTCTTCAGCATTGAGCTCCTCCGCCGACACCAAGATATTCGCGTACTCGTGCCAGTCGGGCTCTTGCGTGGACTCAATGATCCGGGTCGAGGCCATCGTTTTGCCGAATTTACCCCAGCCGACGGTGACGTACGCGTCGCTTGAACCTCCTGAGGACCCAATACCGCCGTCGCCCTGCTTGAAGCCACGAGCTCGCTTGATCAAGATAAATATAACACCATGATGGATGGTGTTCTTCTTGAAATCCTCGCCCACGAGCATATCCTTGAGGTTCAGGGTTAGACTCTTGGGCGCGACATACTCGGCTAGGGCGGCATCGATGGCCGACTGAACGAAGGATGACAACATCGGTAAGTCCATTAAATTTAATCCATGCTTCGATAGCGGAACGCACGATAACGAGGCCTTGGGTTGTCCAAGGAAGGTCAGGGTACAAAGGCTGACAAACGGTGGGTCGGGCTGGATTAAAGTTAGCCAGAGAGTAGTGGACAGGGACCCTTGGCCACTTATAGCCTCAATCACTTACAGTGAGTTGTAGTCGCAGGCGCAGAGTTGCTATGAAGCCTCTCATCTCGACCCAGACTGGGAATGACACACCACCAACCGAGTAGAATTTCAAGAACAGATGTGCGTTTTTGGCCTTGGCCCTGATAGACTTGCCCGTCGCCCGACTGCGGTAGGCCACTGCGAGCTCCAGGTTGATGAAGTCGCCCTCTTCGGCCTCCATACCCTCGCGCACCGCAGCCTCGGACTGTTCCTCATCCTTGGTCTTGTTTTCACCATCGTCCTTGCCTTCCTTTTTCTCGTCAGACGTATCGTCGTGGGCGTCTTCCTCCTGTGTGGCTTCGGGATCTGTGCGATCGCTCGTCTTATTCTTGTCCCCCTTTTCCAGTTTGCCATTGGGGCCGACAGTCCGGCTAGCAGCACCAGTGGGTAGCCAGCGAATTCCTAGTATCCGTAGTGATTGATTTCCTTGGCCCATATCATCGACTGAGACCATCTTGACGACTGCAGTATGTTAGCTGCACGTTACGGTACTCAGTCAGGTTCGTGACGGGTTCCCAAGCTAGGAGAGGAATGATGCACTGAAGTGGGTATATTCTTATACGTACCTTTTGGAAGAGATGCCTGCATAATGTCCTCGATCATATCTATCAGGGACGAGAACAGATCCGGGTTGACGAGCGGCCAAATCGAAGCCACAAAGCTATTAAGCCACTGCACCGACTCAGGGAGTTCAGAGTCAGAGCCGACCGTGGCCTCCTCCTCCCTCCTGGAGGCATCCCACGTCTCGTCCTCGACGATGTCGTCGACCTTCTTGGAGATCCACCTCCCCATGCCCCAGGCGGTGCCGAGGGTGATGGAGAGAAATCCCAGCACGGTGAGCAGCGTCGACCAGTGCGGGATCAGGCGGCCCTGGAGGGACGAGACCAGGAACGGTACGGCCGCGACGACGCCGATGACCGAGAGACCCGCTCGGACGGTGGACTGGTACGCCGAGGCCAGCTCGTCCTTGAGTTCGGCGAACTTGGGCGGGGGGAATAGCTTCTGAACGCCGTTGTGGCCTCTCTGGCCAATCTCCCACTCCTTCTGGAGCTCCTCGTCCGTCTTGGAGGCGCCCTGTGGGCCCGTCGCCGTGGTGTGGTGCTCGCCGGGCTCAGGCTCGTTCTCGGGTGCAGACTTCAGGTCCTTGTCGGTCTGGTCGTGGATGATGATGGGTAAGTGGGTGACTGGATCGGTGACCTCGCGGCCTCCGGTCTGGCGTTTGTTCTTCTTCATGGCCTTCCGCTTCTCCTTGGGGTCGACGGTGCTGGCTACTTGCTCGGTGGCGGTCTTCTCTTGCGGATCCCTATCCCTACCCCCATCTTTGGATTTCGGCTCCTGCTGCCGTGGCTCTTGTGGTTGCTGGCCGTCTTCCTGACTCGCCTCGTCAAATTGACGGGTATCTACACCTTGATCGTCCTGTGGTGGCATTTCCTGCCCCTGCTCTGGCACCTGATCCTGATCCTGGAACTGTGTACCCTGAGACTGTTGGCCCTGAGACTCCTGGCCTGGGGGCTCGACATAATGGCGGTTTGTCGAGGAGTAAGGCTCATGGCTGCCCTTTTGTTCATCTTCGCCCTTGAAGATGGCTTTGACTGATTCGAATGCCCTCTTTGGCTTTGACTCGTCCTCGGGGCCCTCCTGGGCCGCCTCTGTCTGTTGCTGGCGGTCGTTCAGATCCCTCCTTTGCTGCTTGTAGCCCTGAATGGTAGGGATGGGGTGCCCGCCAGAGTGCGGCCCCATGTGCGACCTCCGCGAGTATTCCTCATCGAAGTCCTGTGGCTGTTCCGCCATGCTGGCGTATCGTCTTGGGCTGCAGGGTGTAAGTGGATGCAAGTGTGGCAGTGACTGTAGACAAGCTCAAGCGAAGCCTCAATTCGGCTTAAGAGGGGTGTCACTGACGGTCATGCAATTAGGAAAGGAGGCTAGTGTGTAGTCGAGAGTCAAGCCGTCTTGATTCGAGCTGGATGGGCCTGGACGTGGTCGCGTGCCATATTTACTTACAGCAGCGCGGGAGACAATCGTCATGGCATACCCACGTCCGTCACGGTCAATATCGATCGGGCCGGGAAGCTGGTGTGGAGCTGTGAGATGAGGTCATACCCGCGTGCGTGAAACCACATCAGGCTGGGGTCAGATCTCCAATTCACAGCTCCAGCCACAGCCAGTTCCAAAGTCCAGACCGCGCAACGCAGTGTAATTGGTGGGGTAGCGCCTTCCCAGGCGTGACAGGGAGGGGTGCGAACCTGTTTTACACTGTCCTGCAGTGCCGTCAGGCCGTCCCTGTGGAAATCGTCTCCCTATGCGTCCAGGCCAAGGTCCATTTGTGTCAACACTGCCACACTCGACCGCCCGCCAGCAGAATGCCAGCATTCGTCCGTCATTTAGGCTCTCAGTCAAACTGAATGTCAGATTGCTTCTATTGCAGCAGATATAGGCTAGTGGTCGCCTTCCCCAGGCGGTCATCACCCAAACCAGCTTTTGCTCAAGCTCACCATGACCTGTCATAACGTGACTGCCCCCTGGCCGGAACACATCAGTCTGTGTCTCAGCCAGCATATCCTTCCAGCAGGTTTATGATGCATAGGATCAACTCTTATAGGACGAACACATATAGGATAGCCTCCTACGGGCTAATTTGTATTCTATGAGATAAACTTAAGGCTTGCGTAAATCATTTTAGGACAACCTCTTTGGGGACATCCTCCTGCAGAATAAGCTCCTCCGAATAACCTCCTTTGGAACCCCCCTTATGTAGTACCTTTTTATAGAATGCCCTGCTATGAAATGGCCTGCTCTGAAATACACTCCTACAGAATAAAGTCCGCGGGAACGACCTCCTGTAGGCTAACCTCCCTGGAAAAGCAAGCATCCTGTATGATTTGTAGCGTATGTGTTGATCTCCAATGGATGTTTCGCGATGATTGTAATCTTTCACGACCCTCTCCGTCATCCCGAGGGCATACGAAGTCTCAGCCCCACCGTGTCAGACCTGACACGGAGTCTCCAGAAACGGAACGGCAGTGAGCGTGCCCGCTTGGGCACATCTCACTTGCAAACACGTATACAACCATGATGTAGCTCAAGGCGAGTACCAAGTGTCTCATCAAAAGACAGTAATATGATCAAACGCCTATCTAGTCCACCCTCTGTTGTGCAATGCTGGATATTGATCGATGCAAGCCAAACCGTCCATACTTCACTGCCCCACACCCTCTCAAGCACACGAAAAGCCACCCACGACCCGACCCAGCGAAGAAGTACATCGACCTCGCGGTCTGTAGTCCCCAGATCTTGAATGAAACAATGTCCAACGCCGGCCTCTCCTTGTGCTTGAACCCAGGCCACCCAAGCAAAATGCTCACTCCCCTGTCACGCCAGAAAGCCAACAAAACATCAATCGATCTCTCCCTCCGAGTCCCATACGATATCAGGCGGCTGCCTCACCCTCGAATCATCCAGCAGGCTGTCCGGCTCCCCGCTACCCAACGCGAAGAGGCCCTGCGACGAGCCAGGCAGGGCAGAGGAGCTCTGCATCTCCACCCCGCGCCTCCGTACGGGGCTGTCGCCCACGACGACATCCTCCCCCTGCTCCCCAAGGCCTAAGACAACACCGCTGGACCGAGGGCCCATCTGCGGCGGCGCGGCCTTTGTGGGCGGCGAAACGGGTATGGACGGCTGGCTCTGCGATGAGATCAAGATGGCCTGGCCCCGGTAGGACGGCAGCCGCTGCGACGGGCTGGATGGCGCGCTGGCCGTCGTGGCCTGGGACGGGCGCACGACGTACCCCTCGGCGTGTTGTGACGACTGTTGTGCACGCCTGCCCACGGGGCTATCCTCGACCCAGTGCACGCTTCTCTGCGAGCGGCTGGCCGGCACAGCGGGCTTAGCAAAGACCGGCTTGTTCGTCGCTGCGACTATTGCTTGGGGTGGGCTGCTGGTGAGATCCTCCTTCTCGTTCCCCTGGCTGGATGGTATGATGTCGGTGTCGCCGGCAGCATCACGCCTCTGACTATGCGCCGGCGAAGACACCATACAGCCCACTTGGGTCGAGTGTGCAATGTCACTACGCAGCTGCATCTCCACTTCCTGTGAGACCGACATGTCGGCCTGGCTTGACTGGGGCTCGCCTGGTTCCACAAATATGGCACACCTGAGGTTTCCCATCAACTCGCCCAGGACCGCGGGCGGGACGTAGACATACTTGGCCGGTGCCTCTTCCACCCAGCCATTCTCCTTCATCCTGGCTAAGGACACGGGGTTGTTGAGCTCATAAACCTGTTTCAGCTCATATGCGAATTTCAAACCCTTGCCTTGGTTGAACTCTTCATTGCCAACCCCTTGATCATCATAGATCTGTCCGGGTTCTTTGGCACCGCTGATAGTCGCCATGTATTTGAGGGCACAAACTGGTCGCGTGATATAAATCCAGATTCGCCCTACAGTCTGAGGGATTCTATAGTCGCGGAATTCATGGGTCTTGTTGCCTTCTGTGATCTGCTCAGCATGTTCGGGGTGGACTGAGACGATAATGTCGGATCGGTCAGTTTGTGGCCCCAGCTGTTGGATTCGCTCGAACGGCACGCGTTGTGACTCGAAGGCCTGCGATTTGTACCTGAAACCCAGTTGAGAAACTGACGGCATCGCTGGCGAGCCTTTTTGCGGGGAGGACACGTTGGACAGGGCCTGCGATCTGTGGTTGAGTCCAATTCGCGTGCTTGGCGGCAGGGTAGGCGATGTCTTCTGCGGCGAGGATAGAGGCGTCCCCTTGTCAGCTTCGACTATGCTGGAGATGCTCGTTCGTCTCTGCGGTGAAGGGCTGGGCGTTTCAGGTTCGGCCTCGTCGTTTTCGGCTTGAGCATCGGGAGTAGAGTTACGCTGAGTGGTCGGAGGTTGGGAAGGGGTTGTTCTGGACTTGTGTGGGGACTGCACAAACGCTCCAGCATCCTCGGTCACGGGTCCCGCATTCCCCTGTGAGTGTGCTCGGGTTGCTGGCGTGGGTGTACCGGGAGCTTCATCATCGGCCCCGCTGTCGTCCTCGAGTTCGAAGTCAAACTCGTCTTCAGAATCAAGAATGATGATCTCCGCTGACCGTGTCGACTTCTGCGAGGGGCCTTCCCTCTTCTCAGGGGTTTCCGTCTCAGCAATTCGTAGCTCCGAATCCACCTCGGTATTTACAGCCTCCTCTGTGGTAGTAGCCTCATTGCTGCGGACGGGGGTCTCTCCCAAGACTATACTCCTTTCCGCGACGTCGGCCAGATTTATCTCCTTCAAAGGAGTCCTGTGGACTTTCCCCCTTGAAGGACTTGAGCCCATGCCGCCGTTGACAGTGCTCCATGAGTCGGCAATTTCCAGGGTCCGAGGTCTCTTTCTGCTGACAGTTGGTGTCGGGGCATCGACATTTGTCGACTTCTCTTGCAAGGGAGTCCGGTCCATCTGCGACCAATACCGTTCCCCAATTCCCAGATTAGGAGTAAAAGGCGATGGTTGGGATGAAGGGATCACTTCTCGGTTGACAATCTGTTTGCGTGGTGTTTGAGATACATGCGCGGGCGTTGGGCCATGTGGCGGCTGTGACACGGCTTTCTCCGGCGAGGGTGTTGAGCCCTTCTTCCTCTCCTCCAGCGACGAGTTTCCCAATTTCTTATCGCTATTTGGCATCTTGGTGGCAACCTTGTGTTCATCCACCTGCTCGTCGAAGTTGAATTCTTCCTCGACCTCGTCGTCCTCCGACTGCTGTCCCGACATGAATGACGGCATCTGGGTCAAGGTCTGGGTGTGAAAGCTGGAGCCGGCTGTGGAGTCGGGCACTGTGTCTAGGTCGCCCGTGGTCTTTCTTCTCTTGCTGCTCCTCCTCGTCGCCTTCTTCTCCTCTGTCTTTTGTACGTCACTCTCATCGTCCATGGACAGATCGATCAGCCCATCCATATCATCTTCGTCTTCCTGGTAGGTACTCGGTATCCACCCGATCTGCGTCAAGGTTGACTGGTCTGGGGTTTTTGAGGGGAGACTTCGACGAGCCTTGCCCTTACCGTACGTGCGTATTGTTTTGTTCCGGGCAGGGAAATGGAGTTGTTTGGGGGCTGGTTCGGAGGGTCGGTACACTTTGAGTTTCTTAGCGACTGATGACTTGGAGGACGCCTCAGGAGCGGTTCGGGTCACCAGGGCGTCCATGGACAATTGTGCAGTGCCGCCCGATGTGCGAGACCGCGTTTGAGGCGCCATCGTCGCGGTGTCAAGGTGGCGAGGCGAGGCGACGGTGCGGTGCAGTGCAGTGCAGTGCAGCTCGACGTGAGGCGAGAAGGAACTGCTTTCTCCCAGTTCCGATTCGGAGCTATTAGAGATCGAATGGAATTGGTCATGAATTATCCTGGCAAGGTTTCTGGCCATCCCAATTCTGAGTCTAAGTCGTCCAGGCAGTCACGGCGAAGTCAGGAGTACCCCCTGTGCCCCTGCCCATGCCAGTGGGTCACTCCCACTTAGCGCGGGTCAGGTCGAGGTCTCAGACGCGACCGCTCACCGAGACGCGTCGAGCAAGCTCACCAAATACGATGACATCAGTTCTGCTTATCTAATCAACATCGTCAATACACCTACCTTTGAATCAAGACTTGAATCACATTTGAATATTGCCATGCGATTGTGAAGAATTCACTGATATCAGCGAATCGACAATTAGAGAAGAGAGTTTCAAGCTGAATTGAACTTTTAGAGGGCAAGCCGCACACAGCCGTGGGAGCGTCATCAAGTTGCGTGCCTTGGGCAGGGAGGCCTGAAGGAGATTACCTGGCACTTTCAATCGGGCAATTGTCTAACGAGAGCGTGTAATGAGTTTACCAATCTATCTGGGATATACGCCTCCTTGTCCGTCCTCTAAGAGGGTGATGTGCTCGCTTGCCAAATGGCCCGCCCGCCAGGCCATGGAAACTACAGAAAATCAGACATGAAAGCCCCTCGAGACCCCTTTCCATGCAATCCGTTTTTCCCCGCTTCCTACTCCCACCTGGTTGATCGACTGATTGATTGGTGCTGTTGTTCCGCCAAAAAAAGACGCCTTCAGATTCCTAGCAAGTGGTGGCGGTGAACTGATGTGGGTATAGAGGTTGAAGGCATATCTCCGCTGCAACATTGCGGATCGTGTGATAGAGAAAAGAGCAAGGTGAGTCCGCACCCAGACTCGAGTTTTCTAAGAAAGGTGGAATGCGCCCTGGCCCTCCTTGGTGGCTGTGAAAAGACGCTTCTGCAAAATCTTGACATCAGTGTAGTCGGGCAGCTTGAGATAGTTGGCGCAGGTCATGACACTGGGGAGATAGTCGTCCGAAGTGTACGGTGCCTCCGCCGGTTTGCAGACGACGGTAAACATTGGTGTAAGACTCTTGAATCCTGTTTGGTTGTTAGTTCTATTCGACCAACTCCCGGCTCGCATTTATGCTTACCTCCAATGGGAAGCTTGGGGCTTCCGGTAGTGAATTGCAGGAACTCCCGTCGCTGGACCGGCGTCATCTCACTCATGGTTTGCAACAAGTTCCTGACACTCTTGCTATCCATGTTGAAGCCGTGGTCTGCCTTGATGGAGTCCATAAGAGCTGTGATTGCTGTCAGTTCTGAGCTCTCATAAATGTGGGGCAAATTGAGCTTACTGGCAAGCGACCAATCCTCAACAGTGCGGCCGAACAAGGTGCACAGTTCATCAGGGGTGAAAGCCCTGAGCGCGCTGTACGGGAACACCTGGGAGAAACCTGTACGGAAAGCATCAACCTGACGGCGGACACCGCTGCCCAGTGTCATGTCGATCACTCGGTCGAGGTAGTTGTCCACATTGTCGATGGTCAGCATGATTTGCGAGCCGTTGGGCACTAGGTCGATCTCTGGGTAACCCGGGAGGGTGAAGTCGAGTGACAGATCTTCGACCCGCACACCGTTGTCCACGGTGATGTGTTGAATGTCATTGACTTTTTGTGTGGCGTCCCGGTTAGGATCTTCGGCAATTGTCTTCTTGGCCAGGGCGAACTTCTTCACCAGAATCAAGGATCTGGCAAGGACAGGATCCACAAGCTTCATGGCCCCAAGGGAAGGCTTGATGCCTGAGGTCTCATCACCAATGCGGAAGAAGATGGGGTTAAAGTTGATATCGATGATTCGGGAATCAATCATTGATCGAGCTGTGAACTTGCCCAGTGTCCTGAAGAGCTGCAGGATGCGTTCGCCATTTGGAGTGGTAACATCATCTTCGCTCAGTGGCCGTGGGAATAAACCAGTTGGACCGGAGACATACTCATCGGACTCATTCTGGTCCGCATCTCTCCAAAGCCTGAGTTTCTTCATGGCAAATTCCTTCGAGACGGTTGAGTAGAACTCCAAGGTTGGGCCAAGACCGGTACCGACTTCCTCAAAGTACTCCACCTCGAGGATGCTCTGCGAGCTTCCGTATAGATCCATGACCTTCAAAGCCGACTCGAGGATCTTGGCCCGTGAGATACGCACCTTCTGTCGCTGCAAACGACCAAGGAACGGGCGGTCATCGCGGTTACGTCTCAACTCTTCCTGGGACTGAGCGTTCTGCCAGCGATTCATGGACCGAGCGTAGCCAAACGAGGTCGATTGAAGGAACAGATGACGGGTCTCGAAGGGGAAGAGGAAAGGATACAGCCGGGCTAGGTCCTCACTCCAGCTTGGGAGACAGTTGCTGGCAACAATCAGAGGCTCCTCCAGCTGCCGGTTGAGCTTCGATGTGAGCTTGGTGTTGACGAACTGCGACAGGGGTTCGATATTCAGCTTGAGTGTGGCCTTGTTTTCCACAAGCACGTCGTCAATGTTCGCATTGAGGTTATGCAGAATCTTCAGCAGGCGCAGGATGGACGCAGTGTTGGGGTGCTTGGCCAACGATGCTGGGCTGTTGCCTTCACCGTTCTCGCTATCCTCGTTGGAAGCCGAGCCAAAGGAGAGCCTCTCGGCCGACGGGGGCCCTGGAACACGCCGGATCTTGATCTCGTGAGTCAGGATCCAGACATTCCGGCTTGAATAGTCATTAGAGTCTATTGCCGGCTTCTGAACTGCACGATACACCGTCGTGTCATTGGTCAAGACCTTGCCCTGATGGCTGAATTCCAAATGCCAGTCTTGCGGGACGGACTGAATCGCAGCCGCGTAAGACATGGACCGAGAAGGAGAGGAAGGCGAAGGAGAATTCAACAGAGCGTTGGCGAGAAGGCTCGAACGTTGAGCAATGCTGTTGTTGTTGTTGCTACTGCTGCTTCCCTGCGATGGAGTTGGCACGCGAGTTCCGTCCTCTTTCCGTGCTGTTATCTTGCCACCAGCTGCAACTTCTAGGTTCACAGCAGAAGGATCAGGAGTTGGTGCGTCGCCCATGTCTTCATCGAGGTCACCCACAATAGTATCAAGAGCACTGCGGTCGGGTGTCTCCTCATCTTCGGTGATATGCTTCTCATCAGCACACTCGAGCGCGTCCTCAAGGTCGTCTTCGTCGGCTGGGGGCGCGCGGCTTGGCTGTGGTGAATCTGTTGGCGCCGTGCTGCGTCGACTGGACCTACGCAGTATGACTTTTGCGCCCGGTGCCGAAGAAGCGGGGTCCGGTGTGGCTGGGGTCTCCGCTGTTGGGAGCGACCTGGAGGTTTTGGACTTTCGCGATGATCGAGAGCCCGAGGCCGTAGGTGGCACTGGCGGCGGAGGTGGCGGCGGAGTTGCACTGCCGAGCTGTGGTGGCAGGCGGGAGGGAAGGCGAGCGGACCCAGAGGGTGAGCCGGCGCCGAAGGGGAATGCTCCTCCAGTCATCGCGGCCAAGGCTCGAGTGAGACTTTCGCGGTTGCCCCTTGGTGGCCGCGGGCGGTCAGACAGACTGATGCGAGGGCGCAAATAGTCCTCCAATGACTTGAACGTTGCGATCGCATGTATGGATACCATAATGTTTCGGTACACCTTGGGAATGTCGGAGTCGTCGTCGGCGGTGAGCTTGAGGCGGATCTGTTTTGCCAGCATGGAGGCTGGACTGCTGCGGTGGCTATCACCATGTGAAGCACTAGACACAGTGAGGACCTCGAAGTGCTCTGATCGGCTCAGTAAATCTTGTAGCTTGTGTACCAGCATACTGAAGGGGGTGGCCGGCGAATCAGCAGTTGCCGTCTTGGGCTTCGATTTGACAGTGTATCCCATGAAGACCTCAATGAACGCTGCTTGAGCAGACATCGCGAGATCCTCGTCGGGGTTGCTGAAGACCTGTTCAAGGACTCGCACAACACCCGAAGCCAGCAGCTCTGCACTTGTTGCGCTCTCAAACAGATCGGAATCGAAATAGGTTGCCAACTTCTCGAACAGCTTCTTTCCATTCTCACCAGCGATACTGCCCGACGAGGTCGGGCGGAGATAGAAAGCTTCGATCTCGTTCGACAGTTCCGTTAGATCCGTCAAAATCTTGGTCGCCCTCTTCTTCATGGATTTGGCGTTCTTCTCCGTCTCATGCGTCTCCAAAAACTGCTTTGCATCCTTGTGGATTTTGGACCGCAGCAACTGAGTGCCCGTGAAAGGAGGCGGCCGCGGTGGCCCATCGATTGACATGGTAGATCCCCCGGAGCTATCGGGAGACCTTGACATGACCTGAGGTCGGCCTTCGTTTTCGTGCTCCTCGTCTTCGTCGTCTTCGTTTTCCTCGTCGTGCTCATCATCGGACGAATGGTGCGACGGCTCGTCATCCTCGTCGTCTTCATCGTGCTCATCGCCCGCATCCTCGTCGTCGTCGTCGTCAGATGAGTCATTGTGTGAAGATCGGTCTTCAGAAGCCGCAGATGGACGTCTTGGTACGTCTTGAGATTCAATGACTGCCTTAGCATCGGCCTCGGTCTCTTCGGCCACCTTTGCGATTTCAGCGATGACGCCCTCCCTGTACAGCTGATATTGATAAATGTTTCCCAGTCGTGTCATGAGAAGCTCTGTGGCTTGCAAGGCTGCCGTCACGAGGGTGAGATCGTCTTTCTGGGAGAGAATCGACGCGAGGAAGGAGGCATATGGTACCGGTGCCAGGGCTTCTGAGAGAATTGCCTCGTCCAAGTTGTACAACATCTTAAGTTGAGCCAACAGGACCTTTTGCCTTACGCTGAGGTTTACCGTGCTGGAGAAGGCATCCGTCAGAGTCGGGAATAGGATCAACGCAAATCGCCGGACCTCTGCCTTGCAGCCTTCCAACAGCTGGATACGCTTTTCGTCCGCGGTTCTGCGTCTCGATGTTGAGGATGACCCAGTGTTCACTTCGGGTGGAGGTACCTCGTTGAATCCGCCCTTGGTGGGATCAGCAGCGCCCGTGGGCAACTTGGGCAGGAGTTCGCAGATGACATTAAGAGCCTCAAGGATCTGTTCCCGTGGTCGGTGGATGAGTGCTTGCATGATGAGCACGCTATCGAGTTTCGAGGCGATGTCGTCCGTCCCATTAGGGGGTGACACACCCGTCAAAACCTGGTAGAGAGTCTCGACCACATTCATCTTCATTAGCTCCACGGACAGCCTGGGGCTTGCCCTCGCCGTTGATGCCAAAACTCGCAGAAATTGGGTGTGTATGTTGGGTGAGATGAGATTCGTGCTGCCAGGCAGCAGTAGCCGCAGAATCGAGGACAGGAGATCCTCCGTTACAAGAGCCTCCAGTTTGCTTGGGTTATGGCGCCAGGTGTCCACAATACGAGAGACGCAAATGGATGCCTGCTCCACCACCCGCTGGTCGCTGTTCTTCAGCACGTCGCGAAGGATCTTCATGGCATCTTTCACGACATCGAAGTAGTCGTGTGGAAGGTTGCGACAGCAGTTTGCAGCGGTCGTCACAGCGGTCCGTTGTGTGCTCATGGCGAAGAAGTCGAGGTATTCGAGACAGGCCGCAAGACCACCCTCTTTGACGATTGCCGACGGGTACTCGACAGAGATCTTCTCCAAGGTGCTCAGGGCCTGCTCGGCCAGGTCGATAAACTGGATGTCCCTGAGCTTCTCACAGAGAACCGGGACGGCGCCGGCGTACACAACGTTGGTAACGCTGGAAGGCAGCGCCTCCATGAGGTTTGCGAGACAGCGGCAGGCGAGAAGCATGATTTCCGGGTTGGCCTCCATGAAATCGTCCGGCTTCATCAGCGCGACCAGTTCACGTACGAAGGAATCTGCCGAGAAATGTCCCTGGAGGTTATCCTCGTTGGACACCAGTAATAGCTCAGACAGCTCGTTCAGCGCGATGAGATGCAGACTTGGGTCCTCCTTTTGTCGAAGATTGGCTAGTATCTCTCTGAGGCGAGACCCCATGCCGGACATCATCCCTGTGAGGAGGGCGAGGCTGGAATGAAGACCTCCCGGAGGACCGCCGAATCCTCCAAAGACGTCGTCGTCGTCGTGCTCATCATATCGGTGGTCCTCATCGTCATGCTCCTCGCTGTCTTCGTCGAAGTTGTCCTCGTGGGCTGGAGGTGGAGGTGCGGCTGACGCTTTCTCATTCTCATCGGTGCCGGTCATGGGAGTGTCCTCATCAGCGTTGCTTGGCTTCTTCCGCGAACGTCGGTTCGAAGACGAGGAGCCAGGAGCTGCTTCGAGAGGGTTTGTGTCAGCTGCTGCAGCCTTTGCCCTTGTTGGCGGTTTGCGAGTCTCACCCTGTGCATTCTTCTTGCTACGACTGGACTTTCGACTCGACGAGGCAGACTGCGCGTTTTCCGAAGGGGGTATGGACGGGCCTGCGGCGGATCTTGAGATAGTCAGCAGGCGGGAGTTTAAATGAGGGAACTTTGACGGCTTCGTACTCTGGACTCGACATAGTCGGAGCTTGTTTTCCCTTCCTCTTCCTAAGAGAGTATGCGGGCTGTGAGGGGGGCGCTGGGGCAGCGGCTGGCTGAGGGGGTTGTTGGTCGGGGACCTTTGCTCTCTTCGAACGCCTAGTGGAGGGAGTCTGCTCGGGGGCGACCTCTAAATCGGCGGTGGCCTTACGCTTCCGGAGTTCGGATCGTCGGGGCGCGGGGGGAGGAGGGGCAGGTTCGGTCGGGGACCCAGCAGCAGAAGCGCCAGCAGGTCGGAGGGAGTCTGCCTGCCTTGCTGCTTGGCGAGCTGACGAGCGAGTGGCAGGCCTATTAGACGAAGACATGAGTAAAGAGTTGGCCAGAGACCATCATTTGATGCAGGTATCGAAAAATCAAGACCCATTCAAAGGCAGGTCAAGCTGTAAGGCGCAGTGAGGAGTTGCGATGGATGAGGAGAGGTATGGTGGGAGGGGGCGCGGCGGAGAGGGTTTGTGTAGGTGACAAGAAGTTGGGAGTGATTGACGCTGTCGAATGTTCTGGTTGAAGTGGAAGGCCTGAACACGATTGACTGCGCCGACAGCAGATGCCTAAGACTGGTTTCTTGGTGGTGCTGTGTAGTTGTTGCATTAAGTTTAAAGTGCTTGGCCAAGAGGTGCAGGTGCGAGTGCAGGTGGACGGCCCAGGTGCTTGAGCTGGTGCTGGTGCTGTGCTAAGCTGATGGCGTATGGCCGGTTTGGTGGAGCTCCCAAATTTTGGCACCATGGGGTAGACGGCTGGCTGTCTTTGGAAGACGGCAGGCAGTCCAGTCCAGTAGTGCGTCGGCAGGAAATCAATTGGGGGGGGGGGGGTGTCTGGGTGATCTGGAAGAGAGAGATGGAGGTTCAGGATGCCAAAAGTCCCCCGTCTCGAGGCCTAGCAGGCTGCAGAAACGGCAAGACCAGGCCCGCTAAAGGCGGGGAGGCAAGAGGGATGAATGGCTGAGGGAAGGTACGGATGACTATCGATGGAGAGAGGCAGGGGAGGCGGGATGGGATGTCGCTGCGAGAGGCAGGTGCTGCCAGAGTGAAATGTCAGAGTGAAGGAGCGAGCAAGCACATTTGGGAGCTTTGGAAAGTCAGGATAGATCCGGCCTAACACGACACGGTGCTATGCAGTGCAATACAATGCAAGCAAGTGCCATGTTATAACACTTGATACCAGGACCGGATCTTGTCAGGAGGCGGCGGGTAAGGACGAGCAGCCGGCCATTTAGCTGCCCTGCCCTCCGTCCTGTCTGCGTGTCCTGCCTGCCTGCGCGCCCACCAGCTCGCGGGGGTTGATATATAATGTATGTACTTCGAATGGGGTATTATGGTATGGTATATGTGCGATGCTGATATGGGATGGGATATGGAACTGAATAGCACGGGATGTGTGTGTCTGTGTGTGCGCGCGTGTGTATGTATGTATGCATGCACGTCTGTGTATATGTATGTATGTATGTATATATATACCTTGTTGTTTTTGGCGAGGAAGAGTAACGGGACCGAGTGTTGATCGAGCCGGGGGCTACAACCGGGGCGCCTGCTCTCGTCGTCGTCGCTGTCCTCGCTGTCGCCGTCGCCGGATGTGGGTTTGCTCTCGCTCGTGGGCTTGGGCTTAGGTTCGGGCTCGAGTTCGAGGTCGGCGGCGGGATGTCGGTCGCGGCGGAGGCGGAGATGGGAGGGAAGGAGGTCGAAGTCGCGGTGGAGGCCGAGGAGGCAGGTTCTGTACTTCTGGACGAGCGCGAGTTCCAGCTTGTCGTGCTTCGTTCTGCCATGGATTACGCCGCCATCGGGATTGGCGACAAGAGATCACGGTATAGTAAAGTAACAATATGATTTATTCGCTGAGGGGCGGGCCCTGGCAGGCCTTGTTCATTGATCCTGACGAGTTCTAGAAGGTCGCAGGCTGAGACCGTGGCACAGTGTGCGTGGTTTGATGGAGCCGTGTCGGGTCGGGGGTTCGCCGTTGGGCGTCGTCGTCGTGGTTGCGGTGGCGATGGTTATCGTCGTGTCGTCGTAGGGTTCGTCGTCGTCGCAGAGGTGTGGTTGATCCGGGATCCGGGGTCCGGGTGGTGATGAGGTCCAGATCGACTTATCAGTCTACTAGATAGACTAGATAGACAGGTAGATAGAGATCACGGGGAGGAACAGACAACGGCCGTCTTTGGCTTGTCATGTCATGTCAGGCTCAGGCAGGGTCTAGCGGATAATAGTGTACAAGCACAAGCACAGGCACAACCCAAATAACAAGTGTGCAAGTCCTCCGGGCCCGACGCAGGCCCAGCACCTCATCCAGAGCCAGGCCAGTTCACGACTCTTGAATGGCCAGGCGGCGCCTAAATTGCCCCATGAGCCCCGGCAGATCGTTTCGGCCCCCTCCACTCATCAGGCGAGTGAGAACCGGGGATGCTGTTGAGGTAAGCAGTCCCAGGGGCCCACTGGACCCCTGATCCCATTACCGTAGCATTCCACCGCTCCCGTCCGCCTCAAGAGAGCGAAGCTTGTTGAATGCAAGAGACTGAAGGCTTTTGTCTGGCAAGTGGGCTTCCCAATGAAGGCCGGAAATGTTGTCTCGAGAGATTTTTTTCAGATCTTTTCCTCGGTGTGTGCGCGCCTACCAAAAAGTCTTCTTTTGCACTGTCTGCTGTGTTGGTTCCAGTCTTTCTCTCACACGCACCGCCACGTATCTATGACGATGACGGCATTCAAGGTAGCAATGGTGGAGACGCAGGACCCTGGCATAGCAACAATTGGTTGCGGATGCTGCACCTCAGTCAACAGCGAATAACTCGTCCCATCCCAAATTTCAGCTTCACTGCAGTCGCGGATGTTCTCTGGAAGGGAGTCGTTTCGCAACATCTTAGCTGGTCTTCTGGCAACAGTAGTATCTGGAAGGATACAATTATTCTCGTTGCTCGGGCCACAAGTCCGAGATCGGGTCTGAGTGACCCATTTCCACTGCCTTAGTCCCCAACCCGCATATCCTCTTATTCTGATCTTCGCGATGGCCTCATTGCTTGTCAGGCAGAGATGTTGACTTCACAATGCTCTCTTATTATTGTACATGGCCCATTGGCATCTCCCGGGTTACTGTCGATCTACAGCCAAAGCTCCATCTGGCCAAGGGCCAGGTGGCTCGGCTTCTGTCGGGTTTAGCATGACGCCCGTCCCTGGCTGAGGGGGTTGAGCCGCGGGTACCTACATGGCAGTCAAGTGAATTGCCCTCCTCCGTGGAATGGGATTCTACCCAAGAATCTCTCGTGCACTGAGCTACAGCCTCAAACTTGCCTCTAATACACGTCAGGTCCCCGCCCAGGTGCAATTGCTGCATCGTGATGAAGATCCGAGCCCCCAACCTCACCTCGGCCCTCCGTGGTGCTCGTTCTTCGCTGCCGCTCAACGGCAGCTTGACCGCCGCTCTCAGGTCATCGACGTGCCGCTCTGCATCCTCGCTTTCCCAACGGCTGGACTCGAGATACGTCCAGTTCCCCGGGGCAGTCAAGTCCGCGTTCACCACCAAGCTCCAGTTCGAGCAACTCTCCTCCCACGATGCCATGCCCACGTACCGCGCCGTCGACCAAAGCGGCAATGTCGTCGACCCGTCCTTCAAGCCAGACCTGGGCGACGAGGAGGTGATCAAGTTGTACAAGGACATGCTGCTCGTTTCGATCATGGATATCATCATGTTCGACTCCCAACGCCAGGGCCGCATCAGCTTCTATATGGTTTCAGCTGGTGAGGAGGCCGTCTGCGTGGGGTCAGCATCAGCTTTGACCAAGGAGGATGTCATATTCTGCCAGTACAGGGAGCAGGGTGTCTTTGCGCAGAGGGGATTCACGCCCAAGGACTTCATGAACCAGTTATTTGCCAACAAGATGGACCCTGGAAAGGGGCGCAACATGCCGGTTCACTACGGGAGCAAGGAGCTGAATATTGTACGTCCCATCTCCACCAGTCGTTTCGTGGCTTGCACCCGTTTGTCTCCCTTGAGTATGATTGCAGACCCGGTCTAACACGAGTTTTCCCTGCGTAGCACACCATCTCGTCGCCTCTTGGAACACAGATTCCACATGCATCAGGTGCCGCGTACGCCTTGAAAATGCAGCGCCTCCAAAACCCTTCCATCCCGCCACGAGTGGTCGCAGTCTACTTTGGTGAGGGCGCCGCCTCCGAAGGTGACTTCCACGCGGCTCTCAACATCGCCGCCACGCGTTCCTGCCCGGTGGTCTTCATCTGCCGGAACAATGGCTACTCGATCTCCACGCCTGTTCTGGAACAGTATCGCGGGGACGGCATTGCCAGCCGGGGAGTAGGCTACGGCATTGAGACAATTCGAGTAGACGGCAATGACATATGGGCCATCCGCGAGGCCACCAAGAGGGCAAGGGAGATGGCACTGCAAGACGGCGGCAAGCCTGTGCTCATCGAAGCGCTGACTTACAGAGTTGGCCACCACAGCACGTCGGACGACTCGTTTGCGTATAGGGCACGTGTGGAGGTCGAGGACTGGAAGAGAAGGGACAACCCAATATCGAGGTTGCGAAAGTGGATGGAGGCCAAAGGGATCTGGGACGAGCATAAGGAGAAGGAGGCGCGGGACAGTACGAGGAGGGACTTGCTCAAGGCGTTTCAGGAGGCAGAGAAGGAGAAGAAGCCGCCGATTCGGGCCATGTTCGAGGATGTATACGAGGAGCTAACACCAGATCTGAAGAAGCAGATGAGTGAGCTAAAGGAACACCTCGACAAGTACCCGGATGAATATGATGTAGGAGAATTCGAAGGGGGTAAAGAGACTTTAAAATCATAGAAGCGATAATAGACTTACCTTTGCAATTGGCTGTGTTTGCATTGGAGGGCAGTACCAAGGCGGCCTACGGAGTGGGTATCTAGTGTGCGATTGCCTGTGAGACTGATTGTTGATTTCGACTGCCTTGGACAACACTGCAACCCCCAGATTTTGGTCACCACCGAACAAACTGACGGAAAGGCCTCGCCGCCCTCAACAATACAACTCGTAACACAGCATATCGAAACAGATCATCCCGTCTAGCATTCATCTGCGCTGTCAAAAATGCCCGACGACAACCTGGCCATCATCCTCACGCTCTTCCTGCTCTTCCTCGTGATCGGCATCGGCGCATACTTCGGGCGCAAGTGGATCAAGTCTTTCACCACTGCCATGGTCCAGGCCAAGCAGGCAGAACGTGGAAACGCGGTCTAAGGTGTGTATATGGCACAGAGTCAAATCAAAACTCCCACTTCACCTGCTTCACGAATCAACAGAAACATTTGGGCTCGGTGCCGATTCGGCGTGGAGCTTCCAAGCACGCCAGGCGATGACGTGCATGAGGAGCCCCACTGCTGGCAAGGCTGAGCTCGGCAAGCGTTCCGAGCGGACGAGCAGCTGGCACAGCCACTGTCGACCCCGAAAATCTTCCTCAGCCTTGGACATCGGCTAACCTTTCTCTTGGGATAACCTCACAGGCCTACCTATCTCTCATTCTCCTCTGAAGGCAGCCAATTCCCCTCACGATGGCTGCTCCAAGACCCGTTCTGGGTCTGGGTGCTAACACTGTACGATCATGTCTGCGAAATTTGCGTTCCGGCCCTGCCATAATATCAACACCGTCACGACCCTTCTCCACGACCACTTCAGCCCGAGATGCAGCCCCGAGCGATACATCCAACCGCCCGACCCATTTTGGGTTTGAGACGGTCACAGAGGCTGAGAAGAGAAAACGCGTTGCCGACGTGTTCAGCAGCGTCGCAGAGACATACGACCGCATGAACGACCTGATGTCCTTCGGCTGGCATCGCATATGGAAGTTCGTCAGCCCGTTACCAAAGGCCCAGCCCAAGCCGCTGAGACTGTCCCCGTTACCCCTGCCATATCGAATTTGCTAACACGAGTCTTGTCACAGAGATCACTACGTCTCCTCCCTCAACCCCGGCTTTTCCTCTGACCCGTCCCACCCCCCAGCCCAACACATCCTCGACATAGCCGGCGGCACGGGCGATATCGCCTTCCGGCACCTGAACCACGCCCACGTGGTGAACCGCAACCCGAACGTCCGCGTGACCATCTCAGACATCAACCCAGACATGCTGGCGGTAGGCAAGCAGCGGTCGCAGGCGCTGCCAGCCGGCCAGCAGGCGGCCCTGTCCTTCCTCGAGGCCAACGCCGAGGACCTGCGGTCCGCGGGCGTCCCGGACGCGAGCGTCGACCTGTACACGGTGGCCTTCGGCATCCGCAACTTCAGCAACATCCCCGCGGCGCTGCGCGAGGCGCACCGCGTGCTCAAGCCGGGCGGCGTCCTCGCCGTGCTCGAGTTCAGCAAGGCCGACCGCTGGACCCCGCTCTTCGCCGCCGCCTACCGCCGCTGGAGCTTCGGCGCCATCCCGCTCATCGGCCAGCTCGTCGCGGGGGACAGGGACTCGTACCAGTACCTCGTCGAGAGCATCGAGCGCTTCCCCTCCCAGGACGAGTTCCGCGACCTCATCCTCGACGCCGGCTTCGTCGTCGGCGGCGAGGGCTACGAGAATCTCACGGGTGGCGTGGCGGCTATACACCGGGGCATGAAGCCAAAGGAGTGAATAGAGCTTGAAGACATTTCAGGTCTCCGCCGCTGCTCTGTATGTGCTGCCAGGTTGATGTGGTTAGCATTGTTGATGCTCGTGCTCGACGAGCGGGACAGGCCACGGCCCAGTTGTCCGTTTTCGCGCAAGACCAACTCTACCCCTGTACATTACAATTCATGATGGACGAGGAATTGCGTTGCAAACTGAAATTCCATGCGGAGCACGTTATCAAATAGAAGAGAATACTGTACAATACGCCACTCGTAACCAAGGCATTGTCCGTAGCCCAGAGACATAATACAGATGGCGACAATGACTCCTTTGCATGAACATATGGGGAGGAGAATAAGGAGACTATCGCTCCCTGGTAATACCATTCCAAGTGACCCTTGCACCGTCATATGTCACATTCTTGCTCGTCCGGATAGTTTTACCGACATGGCAGTCGCGCTGCAGAGATGACTGCCCTCGCAAGCCTTGAGACGCCTCTCAGTCTATAGCTTGGTTGTCCTCCTCAGTGGTGGATATAAACAAATATGTAGATCCTCCTGGAAGACTGAGTACTCGTGTTGGAGGTTGGGGGTTGCAAAGGGTCGGCCAGTGATGTATAGTATAGCACATCGATGTGGCAATCTACAACGATAAGAAGACACGAAGAGACTTGGAAACAATTTGTATACATACCTGATGTTTCTATGTCCATCTCAAGCGGACTTGCTTCTCCGCGCTTTGCTCTTCAGCATGACTACATGTTGATCACAGTGGATCTCAGACCACAGCAAACGGACAAAAGCCCAAGCATAGCACAGCAAGACGTTACAACATGAGCATGAAATCAAAGCGGACACCGTTTAATATCTCAAATTGTTCTCTTCTCTCCCCTCCCTTCCTTTCCATTCCTTCCCATCCCATGCCAACCACAAACCCAAACCTCCCCCCTTCCGCCCCTCTATGACTCCAAAGCCTCAACAAATACCTAGGGTATGATGGATGTATGGTACAGTAAAGTGAGGGACAAGGATGAGTCCAAGAGCAGAAAGGCAGATAGGCAAGACCACACTTATCAAAACATGGAAAGTACAACAAAGAAGACAACAACACAGACAATGACCCCGAAGAGCATGAACATAATACAGAGCAGAAAAAAAGGAATTAGAACATCGTGCTTTTCTCTTTCCTGTGTCTGTCTGACTGTCTCTTTTCTCTCACTCACTTTCTCTTTGTGAAAATGTCAAAAGGTCAACCTAAACCTAACCTATGGAATGTGATCTGCAGACAGCCATGTGGCGTGGTGTGTCAAAAATGTTTTTTCTTCAAGTCAAAGGCCGCAAATAATGTGACAGTGTGGTAGCAAGGTAGTAAGGCCGAAGGTTCGCAAAAGAAGATTAGTCCCTTCGCCGTTCCATCCCTCCAGTAGAAGAAGCAGCCAGCCCGATGGGCCCCCTTTGGGCTCCGAGCTCCATGCAACGCCTCAACGCAGCCGTTGTCTCTTCTTAGCTTGAGACTCCGTTGTCTGGGAGAAGTCCTACGACTCAGCAGGCGTGGCCGCCGCAGGCGCAGGCGAGCCATTGCCACCGCCCTCACCCTTCAGACCGCCCCTTCCCCTGCCCCCACGGCCACCTCGGTCCCCCCGCCCTCCACGACCACCGCGTCCGCCACGGCGTCCGGCTCCTCCTTCGCTATCAGAGGCCGTGCCGCCGGCGCCGCTGCTTTGGTATCCGCTCCGAGGACCGCCCGTGCTAGAGGCGCCACGGCTGCTGCCCCAGGTGCCTGCGCCGCGGTTCGTGAAGTTTCGACCTCCACCGGTCTCACGCCGCTCGAAGAGCTTGATGAGAGGCTTCGATCGGTCCTCCTGCGATCGCGTCTTGAACTCATCGGCCAGTCGCTCCAGGGCTCCGTCGCGGTCCTCGGTTGTCTTGAACTGGACGACCCTGTTCATCTGACCCCACTTAGTGATCTCGGAGATCTTGGGCTGGTCTTCCTCGGCGAAAAGCTTGCGCAGCTCGTCGTCTGATGTTGCGTTCATAACAAACAGGCCGATAATCTCATCCCTCTTTGGGGCGGGGGATGGTGCGGATTCAGGAGCGTGGCCGTTTGCACCTGCAGGCTTCTCGTTTTCTTTGCTAGGCACCGTGTCAGGTGCAGGTGTCGCAGGTTTCGCTTGGGCTGGAACGGGAGAAGGCTTCGCTTGAGGTTGCGAGGGCTGTCTCTGAGGCGCAGGCGCTGGTGCTTGGGCGGCGGGTGCGGAAGGTGGTGCAGCGCCGACGACAGACGGGGCAGCAGAGGGGACTGTAGGTTGTTGCTTTGCTCCACGGTGACTAAAGTTGAAGCCTTGAGCCTTCATCTCTGTTCCAATGCGGCCGTCGTGCACCTCTAGCACGAGCCAACCAAAGGCGGCATCCGCAAGGTTGAAGTTCCACATGTTCTTGAATGCGCTCTCGTCCACCTGGCCCAGGGTGGCGGGACCTCCGGCGTTGCCGAAGGGGTTTCCGCCAGCAGCCTGGGTGGGCATCTTCTCGACAACTCCGAGCGCGTTCTTCAGCAGGTTCTGTTGCGCCTCGTTGGCCTGGATGGCAGGCTCGACCTCGTTTTTGACGGTCTCCCAGACATCGTTGAAGGAAGCCTTGCTCGCCGCCAGCTTTCCGCGGTAGTGATCCAGAGTGGGGTTGACGCTGAATTCGTTGTACGAACTGCCATACCGAAAGTGCAACCCAGCAGATATGGAGAAATCTGCCTTCAAGGTCACCGACAACTGGTTCAGAATACCCTCGCGTGCGGGCGAAGCGTGCGTGACGAAGATGCGGGTCTCGGTAGGATCGTAAACTCGGTTGGCCGTGTCGACCAGCTCGCCCATCTGCAGCAGCGTTGTCCACATAGTACCCTGGCCGCCTGCGATGGTCGTCCTACCCTCTCCGTTGTCAAACAGCTTGTGCATGACAACAGCTCCACCAAGGCCGAGCAGCCGCAGCTTGACTCCGCCGACCTCGAGCAGCATGGATTGGGCCTCGTCGATGATGTGCAGGTTCTTGACTTTGTACTCCCTAGATCGGAATTTCTCCAAGACCCGGACATCCTCACAGGCACCCCAGACGGTATAGACGGGGATCTCCAGCTCGAAAGTCGGGTTGCCTCCATTCTGCGGTGTGATGAAGAGGGGAAGCTCAGACAGCGGCAGCTCGTTCGCAGGGAATCTTGCCTTGACGGAGCCGGGACCGCCCTGGGCGATAGCCTTCTTCACGGGTTCGGAGATGAGAGGAGAGTATTGGGCAACATGCTTGAGGGTCCTGTTGAATGCCAACATTAGCAATGCGCCATGCGCCAAAACGATATGCGCCTCCCAGGCACGTCTCACTCACTTCTCAGCAATGCGCTCCAACGAAGAATCATCGTAGAAACCAAAGTCACCCGTGTGGATAATGTAGTCGGCACCAGCCTTCTTCGCGAGATCGTTCAGGGATCGCAGGTTACCTGTCGAGGTTTTGAGTCAGCCTGCATGTGATAGGCCGGGGGAGGTGGATATGGATTTGCAAGCTTACCTCGAACATCGGCGACACAGAGAACTCGGATGGGGCCAGACTGGAGGATGCGGCCCTGGTTTGGAAGAAGGGGAGTGGCACCAGGAGCTGGCACGGCCTGGGGAGCACCAGAGGGGGCACCGTTGGCGAGGCCGTAGCCACCGGGGTTGTTGTAGGGGTGGCGGGGAGGTTGCTGGACAGGTTGTGAGCTGCTGGCTGAGGGAAGGGGCTTTCGCCATGCACCGGGGGGGATAGCTGGGGGCGCGGCCGAAGGCATCTTGACCTGGCAACACAAGAGGGCAGGACAGGCAGAGGCAGAGGCAGGCAGCAGAAAAAGATAGAAGCAAAGTCAAGCAAGCTCAGGATGGAGGTGGGGGGTGGGTTGGGTGACGGAGGGGAGACAGATGTGTGGACGGCCAAGGTCCAAAAATCAAAGGATTCGCAAGAAGCAAGGCGAAGGAGACGAGGATAGATGGCAGGTATGGTTATGGATCTGTATGATATCGGGGTCGTGTGCAGAATAATCGCGACGGGCAAACAGATCAGAATTGGAGTTGCAGGGGCGAGCTCACATTGGCCATTCTAATGTGACTGGTAGACGGCGGGGAGGCAGATTGGGATGGGGGGTTTGAGGACGTGGATCGAGGGTGTGCTGTATGTATCTGAGGTCGATGCAGACAGACAGAGATGGCCGTCGTTGTCGAGCTTGGACCGTGGGCCGTGGACCGTGGACCGTGGCGTGGGACCTTTTGGGCGTGCGGTGCTTAGCTGTGCAGTGCGTGCCGTTGGGCGTTGGGTCGGTGCTGTGCGGTGCGGTGCAGTGCTGTGGTGTCGACGTTCGTGGGTCCAGATGTCGCGACGAAGCGTGCTGGCTGCGTTGCTGGGGAGGAGGAAAAAGTGTGGGACCGGGTGGACAGCAGAAGCAGGAGCGGGAGCAGAAAGCTGAGGCTGAGGCTGCGGTCGATGCGGTTGGATGCTGCTGTTGTTCCTATCGTCGAGATTTCCGTCAATCGACAAGAGCGACAGTCGAGATTCGACAAGGAGGGAAAAGGACTACAAGGGGGTATCAAAAGAAAATGTCAGAAGATGGGCGTTTGATACAAAACTGCGCGACGACGGGTGCGGCAGCGAGGTCAAACTGGCGAGGTGAGGTTTTGATTTCTCGCCTTTGCCTACATGGACTAGATCTAGACACGACGGGCACGCAGCACGCAGCACGCAGGCAGCCTAGCCCAGGCCCAAGGTCCCAAGGTCGCGACGACCAGTCACCATCCAGCATGGCATTCTGCCGCAACGACCGTATCGTGCCGTGCGCACTTCTCCCGGGTGCTGCTGTTAGTGTCACTCACCCCAGGCCCACTGGAGCTCCTGCTCCTGCTCGTGCTCCTTCCTTCCAAACTTTCGGCCTGCCAGCGAAGCAACAACTCCTTGCCCGTTGCGGCCTAGCGTTGAAGTCGCTCTTCAAGGCTAGGGTGGGGGTACGTTGGTACTTGGAGGTCAACTATGAGCTACAATACTGAGACAGATATGTGAGTCGGCCCAGGTTGTGAGTGAGGCTCGAGGCAGGTGATTCAGTTGAAATTATATACCATGTCACATCACCAGTCAGTAAAATAATCCAGCCCATCCGTCAGCGCCACCGCGCCCACAGAGGCGTGGTCACTCCCCTCATACACCTTGAGCTCCGCATCCCTCAGCCTCTCGCTCGAGCCGATCTTGCCTATCAGCTCGGCGCACTCCTCCCCCATATGCAGTAGCCCAAAGCTCTGGAGCAGCGCGACCCGCGCTTCAAACTCGTCCTGCGTCTCCGTCCGCCGCCGCACCGCGTCCTGCTCCAGGGACCCGTACGCAAGCCTGAACGCAGGGCCACCCCCTGGCGCAGCTGGCGCCTCGTCGAGCCACCCGGTGTGGTTGAGAATGTAGTGCCCATTCCAGTACAGCGCCGGGCTGGCCGCCAGGAACGTGTCGACCAGGTCCGGCCGCCGCAGCAGCGCGTACACGACAAACAGCCCCCCGAACGAGTGCCCGTACAGTGCCTCGCGCCCAAACTCAATGCCGGCTGGGAACGCCTGCTCCCTCACGAACGGCCGCAGCGTGCCCTCGATGAACGCGATGAAGTCGTCCGCGCCCTCGCGCACCCCGGGCACGGCCGGCGGGTCCTCGCCCGGCGTCACCGGCTGGAAGTCGATGCTGCGCTGGGCCCCGTAGGCGCTGTCGGCGACCGGGTACCCGATGCTCACCACGATGTAGTCCGGCTGGCCCGTCTCCACCGCATCGCGCCGCCGCCAGGCCTCTGTTGCCGTCATGCCCAGGGCGTTGCCGTCGAGGACGTACCTTTTTGTATGGTGAGCATGTCAGCATATAGTGGGACGAGTTTTCAGAGGCAAGTATCTTCCAATATCACACGTACATGGTGAGAGCTGTCTTGTTCTCCACCTCGCGCGACGCCGGCCAGTCCAGGGGCCATGAAAGCGAGACCTGGTACGCCAGGTCCGCCCCGTTCGTGACATTCCAGTAGGCGACGTTGGGCAGCACCGTCTGAGGGAACGCCTCGACGATAGGCGTGAAGGTCCAAGTGCTGTTGGTGAGCGCCATCGTGCTGCGTAGCTGAAGGCAGTCTTTGGGCTACTGTCTTCTTACGGAGAGTGAGAGGCCCAAAGAGCAAGGAATATCTTTACCAGTAAGCTGGGTTACCTCGCCGTTTTGCATGCTAATGTAGTCTGCTTCACCCCGGACATATCCACCATCCCTTTCTTACACATTAGAAAGCTCGGCTGCATCTTCCCATCACGTAGGCTGTCACCGGGGGCAGCCTAGAGCTTACTTACCAAAACATGGAGTGAGTGGCGCCCCATAAGCAGCTCTAGCCCAGCCGATATTACAACCCCAATCCAGCCCTTGCCCAGATTCTGGCTGGATCCAGGTAATTACTAGTCTCTACCATAAAATCAAGCATTCAGCTGCAGTCATGCTACTATGAGGTGACGGAAGGCCCGGCCTTTCCCACAGGGGAATATATCTCCGAAGTCCTGTCCGACCCAACCACCCCCACCATCGGTAGATTCACGAAGGATCATAGTTGTCCGGGGTCGTCAAAATTCGTGCCAAGGTTCAGTAACCGCACTGGGAACATGAAGCGCACTGCCGGTGGGTCTGTTATTGTGCTTGTAAAGATGCTCTTCAGCTGAGAGTCTGAATGATATCTCTCGTGAAGCTCCATCTTCACAATGGTCATCTGCTCTCTTGTTGTGCGCGCTTTTCATGGCACGCATATACCCACACAAAAAACTGACAACCACCCTCAGAGCTTGAAATTAGCTGACTCCTGCCCTCTTTGAGCAACGCGGGAAACAGGTGCCTTTCCTCACCCCCACTAGAAACGATGCTGGCCCATGATGTTGCTCGTCCCGTGATCATGTTCTGCTTGATTCGACTATGGCGACCCTCATAAGGCCCTGCGTTTATGCATGTATGTGATATGGTATACAGATATGAAGAAGAAAAAGAGGAACATCTAGGGATTGCAAATGAAGCGCGGCCTCCCAGTTTCCCTCCCAGCAGCCAGGCCAGTCACACGCATCCCACAAACTCCGTGCTCATATGCAGATATTATTTTTTTATATGGCAATATTTGTTTTCCCCACAGCGCCCTCCCCATCGATTGAAAGCGCACATCCTCTCCGCTTCGTACACATTGGGGCAGCACATGAGAGGCTTTAAGAAGAACGATCCCGACCAGGTCACCACATATCGTTGTCGTCCTGGCGCCGTTGCGGATCATGGCCATCATAATACTGCTGTTGTTGCTGCCCATAAGCATCGTGCCCGTACCCATAGCCGCCATTCTGGCCCTGGCCATCGTAGTCCTGGCCCCGACCCTGATCATAGTCGTACGGCTCTTGGTTTTCATCGACGTAATCATTCTCTGAGTCGCCATACTGGTTGGAAGACTGTCCAGCGTGTTAGCAGATGGTACTACCGATATGTATAAATTGCGCGGCTGTGTGCTAGGTGCCTACCCGGTGGTACTCAAAGTTGTACTGGTCGATGCTGTTCTGGGCCGATTGCTGCGACATTTGCTGCTCCATGTATGCTTGCTGCTGGGCCTCCTGCTCCTTGCGACGCCTCTCCTCTTCCTGGCGCTTTTGCTGCGGCGACGCAGGCACTTGGATCTGAGGGTGCATGGCCTGGATCTTAGCCAGGTAAGAATACATAAAGTTGCTGAGCAGCACCTGGGAGAGCAAATTTCGCTTGGGGTTAGCAAGTTTGATGTGCGCCATGCGGTAGATGGCTCGCTCCTCGAGGATGGGAAATCGCGTGTAGGGGTAATCGACGTCGGGCTTCAGCACTCTTGGGGGTGGTTCGGGTGAAAGTGCGCGCTGCTGGTGCTTCTTGCTTGGGGTGTCCTTGTCTGACTTCTTCTTGCCCCCAAAGATGGATCCAAAGAACCCGTCCTTGTCCTTCCTTCCGTCAGAGGACTTGCGGCTGCTTTCCTTCTTTCGCTCCTCTTGCAGTTTGTTATCGATAGTGTCCCGGTCCAAGAGCAGACTCTCCCGGCCCTTGGTGACTACGTTCTCGATCGAACTTTGGAGGACATCCAGGCGAGCGTTCTCGTGCGGCTTCTCGGCTGCTGCCTTGGTCTTGGACTTCTTTGCCTGTTCTTCCCGTTCCTTTTCCTTTTCCTTCTTCTGCTTATCCTCGCTCTTGAACCACTTCCAGCCCTTACTTGACTTAGTCGACTCGCTATCGCTATCCTTATTTTTCTTCTTGTCAGAGTCGGAAAAGGTCGGTATAAAGGTGAGGTTGTCAGTCCGGGTCCCACTAGGTCCAGGGATCGCAGCGGGGTGGTTCGTGATATCGTTCATCGTCTGGGTCGGCCCGGGCACGTTATCCAGAGAAATAGGCGTCATGCCCTGTCGGCCAGGCGGGGCCTGTCTGTTGGAACGACTTGTCTGCTGCTCTCCAACCCTGTCTTGTGGATGATGCTGCTGTGGTGACGGTGGCTGGTCCTGAGAGTGCTGGGCCTGGTTCTTTTGGGAGGATGACCTCTCAGGGAATTGGCTTGATAATTCTGGCTGCTCTGCCGGGGGCGGTGTCTCAACAATCTCCGGCACGTCTGACTGCTCAGAAAAGCTTCTGCCGTGAGCCTGGTATGAGTCGTCGTCGTAGGGTTGCTCTGTCGGGGGTTCGATCGGTGACGCTGCTTCTCTTGTGAAGCCTTGCTGTCGCTTAACAGATCTCTGTGGCCTCGAGAAGTTCTCCGCCCTCGGAGGCTCGGACTGTACGCGGGCAAGGCCATGGCCGGGGGGTGCATCGACCTTGGGCATTGGCGGCAGAGCTTCGTCCTGGCTGTCTGCCTGTCTGTGGGCTATACGTTTTGAAAACGGCGCGCGATCATTGCGCATGCTACCGCTTTTCCGATATTGTGTCCGGGTCGAGCGTCGTAGTCCCATCCCAGGTGCAACTGGCAAGATGGGCATGTCACCGGGCCCTGTCGTCCCCTCGGCCGCTTCCTGTGCCAGTTTCTGCACAGCTGCCGCAGGATCGCTGACAAGCTCGTCCAGGCTCAATTCCGGCGTGGCGTAGCCTTCGACCGATCTTTGTCGTACGAGCCTTTCAGACCCATCCACATAGCCCTCGCCTCCACGGCCACCAGAATTGTCGATCTGCCTGGACAGCTTAGACTTGGTCCGCCTCAAGCTCGACGAATTGTTCCGCTGCAGGCCGTCCCCCGACGCCATGATGGATTCCCCAGATCTCCTCTTCATGGAGTTGACCCTCCTCTCCAGGAAATTCTTGAACTGGTCTGGCGCCAGCTCCGGGTGCACGTTGGCGGGAACCCAGAGCAGCCTTGACGGGTCGGCCTCGTCATCGTCACCGGTCGGCGCTATGGCAGGGATGGGGACTATGCCTTGGAATGGCATGAGGTCGGGGTCACTCGAGTGTCCCACGTCCATAGACATGCGGCGCAGCGCCTGCAGGTTGCTGAGCTCCTGGGCGATGTCGTTTGGGTTATCGATGTTGGTCATGGGCATAGAGGACTCGGCTGCCTGCATATCCCGCAAGGACGGCGTGGGAGACATGGGAGACATGGTACCGCCCGGCGACGGAGGGCCGTTCTCGTGCGGTGGACTTCGCCCAAGTGGCATTGTGAGCTGGGACAGGGTCGGAGCCGGGCTGCCATCGTGAGAGCCCACGTTCGTGTTGTCCGAGATGGACCGTTGCAGAGGCTGTCTCGGGTCCTGGGCGCCGCCCGCGTTTTTGGCGGAACCCGGCAGCTGTTCGTCTCCATATGAGAGGAAGCTCAAGGGGCGGCTCTTGCGGTGATCCCGGGTCTCGACGTCGGATTCATCGTCGGAGCCGTACAGGGTGCCTATCGCCTCGGTGACGTGGTGGCTCGGGTCAGATATCGAAAGAGTGTTGGCATGGCCACGTCGTGCTGCAAAGCTGGCGCCAACTTCGCGGGGCCTAGATGAGGTCTGCGCAGGTGAGCAACATGTGTCAGTCAGCTGGGCCCTTGGGGTAACAAGTATGGACGTCTCGTCCGAGCAACCATAGGTTCGGCAGACTGCCTGTTCCTTCATCCGAAGCGGGACTTTTGGGCCCGTCTCGTGAGGCAACATGGCATTCCCTCGATGCGAGCTGATGCTGTGCTCAAGACTGGGGGATACGCACCATCATCTGGGGTCGAGGATAGGCCTCGATCAGGCCCGTCCGTTAGGCAGCAGATCCCAAATGCAGCCGGTGCTCGCGTGGTTGTCGTGTGGTGGTTCGGTGTAGGCAGTCTGGGCTGAGGGAGGGCGTGTCGCGGAGGCCTTCGTGGGCTGGGTGGCGACTTCTCAAACAGGAAGGCGGACGTGTCGGTCAGAGGTGTCGAGGTCAAGGTCGAGGTCGAGGGCGAGGGCGAAGGTGAGCCAGCCGGCACGAACACGAGCGGCACGAGCAGGGCAGAACAGGGCCAAGCAGTGCAGTGCCGTCTGATTGAGGCGACGGGATAGGGTACGATTCAGGAGAAGAACAATTGAGTGGACCTGGCCGGGCTGTCGGCGTGTCTCGTCGCATCGGATTCGGGCTCTAGTGGAGGGGCGTAATGGACGATTTAAGCGGTAGGGGCTTGGGCTCCTGGCTTGGGCTAGGTAGAGTGGACCAGGGGTCTTCCTTCACCACCACCACCCGTTCGGCAGCAGAACAAGGCGAGGGGGTGTGTGTTGGTGTTGCTGCCGCTGATGATGATGATGATGCTGCCGCTGCCGATGCTGATGATGCTGGGTTTGATGCTATGCTGATACTGGTGCGGTGTGCATATACAGGTTCGTCGTCCTCTCGGACCGGAGTAGGTAGACTAAACAGTGCCGTGGTCAGTGTTGTTGGTCGTGGGAAATAGTGGTTCTGCACAGGTGTCATGCCGTGACTTTGTTGTGGATTTGGATCTCGGCCCCATTTGATCTGGAAGCCTTGCTCTTTTTCCATCCGCCTTTCTTCTGTCCTGAAAGGGGGATTGGGTGGTAGGGGCCCAGGAGGGGGGGGCCACCACCCACCGTTCGACTAGGTACCTAGGTAGAGACTGGCACACCACTGGAGTTAGGCGCTTCTAGGTACCTGGGTACCCCCCTGGAGGCGCCCCCCTCACTGGGCGCAGAGACGGTTCTGCCGTCTTTGAAGGAGCCAAAAACGGTGCACTTGCACTGAGGTAACGTTGGAACGGCTCTTAGCGCCCTTGGAATTGTCACGTGCGGCGCCTTAACGCTGTCCCAATCCGTGATGAGCGATTTTGATTGATTCTCTCCAACCTAGAGAACCCCCTCCTCCTTTGTGCCGGCGGCAGCCACCTGCAGAAAAAGGGAGAAATTGAGAGGGTGCGTGGGTGGGCGAGAGAGAGATAAGAGGGTGAGGAGACCACCTGCACCGCGCAAGCAGGGCACAACAACCGGTTGAAGGCCGTGATCCGCCCTGTAGCGCTTTCCAGCGCGCATGGTCGACAAGAACTGCACAGTACCTATGCATTTGCATGGCATGGCATCACATCACTTGAGCCTCTGGATCTAAACTCACCCTGGCAGCGCCAAGATTAAATCGGCCCCATCCTCGAAATTCAAACATCAAAGCGGCCTGGGACCAGCATTCGGCTCGGGGTGGCTGTGTCTCAAGTATTTAAGTGACGTATTAGCTCACTACCTTCCTCACAAGCGGAAACCGCTTGAACCACTGCTGGAGTCAAATCATGCGAGGCCTCAAAAAGTGACGGTCATTCTTCGAATCCTAACTGTTTTGACATAGTGGCTACGTAGCGCGGCTTAGAAACACTCTCAAGCTCCAAGGGACCTTTTTCTCACGAGCGCATTCTATCTGGGGGCAGCCTTCCTGTACGTCTGCAGACCTGTGGTCTTATCCGGAGATAATTGTGTGGTGCGAGCCTCGAAGACATCTCGCAAAGAAACACTCAGGCTAGTAGCCTCACTTGAGGTCTCCTAGGTTATGTGCACCGGTAAGTTGTCTCATGACTATTTTATTTGATTGTTAGTTCGAAGAAATTAAGCGTTATCGTAAATGCCTATACGGTGTACTTGCACTCGTCTTCCATTTATTCGAGTCAATCCACTGCGACCTCGTCTTCCGACCACCCACACCTCATCAGCACAGATTTTGTAGCACTCCACAACAATCACGCTTGAGCAGCGCTTCCTCTTGTGTCTCATAATTTCACAGCCTAGTGACGCTGTCCTCATCTGTCATACACCCCCTTCCCGTTGCGGCTCTGCTCTGGGTGCCACGACATGAGCTAGGTAGATGTGCTGGCCCGGCACCTTGTCAAGATGCCAACTGCGAAGTTCTTTGGTGGAGTCACCAAAATGAGTCCTAGCCTGGATACCTGGTGTATGGTTCGAGGCTTTCAGAAAGAATTTAACTCAGCTGCCGAGCGGACAATTGTATGCATCCATGCTTCCTTAGAGTGTGTTTTGGTTTACCTGACGAAGTCAAGAGCGACACCTTTGGCTGGTGGACCGGCAATGCAAGCCATTATATACAATTGGCGGCATCATGAAATCCTCGTAGACAATGGTCACACTGTATTGATTTTGATAATATTGTTGAGCAAGTTGAGGGACCTTGTTGGACAGGCAAACATAGAAAAGAGCCGTGCGCAGACGGACTTGTATCCTAGCGCACATGAAGCTGTGACTACATATGAGGTAGTGTTTTATTTATGGTTGCCATGGGGGCACTTTGACTATTTGGACCGCTTCGAAACCAAAGACGGTGAAGTGATATGGCAACCGAGCTGCTTTGAAGTCAGGTTGCAAATTATGAGCAAACTCTCATCTGATTACCTACAAATCCTGCCCTAAGTCTCGACACGGGCTGGAATTATAATTCCGCTAGGGAGAAAGCTTAGTCTCGTTCATGCAAGCTCAATTTTACCCTTCTGGTGACTTTCGAGAGGGTTGGCGGGCCAGCAACCTCGTGGCGCCTGAAGTACTATTGAAGATGTCAAGAATGGCTCTTCTTCTAAAAATCAAATTCATTTCAAGTGCTATTTGCCCTTTTTTCATATATATATATATATATATTTAGTCTTTCGCTTTTCATTGCAAGTCAAGGGACTAAACCATGTAATAGAGGCCAGAAAAGCCTGGGTCTTGATATAGGCTCGTGTGGTCGGGACATCTGCATGACACCTCTATTCTGCTCAAGAGAACCTGGATGGAAAGCAAAGTGCCGGAGATCATTGGGCTACTTCTATTACTAGACATGACTCCTTAGGCTCAGTCTTTTATGGTGTCGATTAAGCTGCGCTCGGCGCAGTTGACCTCATTCGATGCCGAGTACATGTCTCCTAAATCGGGGTGGACATTGATGAAGAGCCTGGACTAAATAAAAAGCTCCCGTCCAACATTTCCATACTTTACTTTACTAATTACCAGGCTACTGAAATAGCCTGCAAAGAAGTGGCCGGGATCCAGAATTGCATGAAAAAAACCTTGATATCATATATCTGAATTCCATACTGTGCTTGGTCTTCCACTTCGGAAGACGTTCGAGCACACACGCGCATACACGCAAGACTTTACTTGGCGCAAATCGTCGTCCTGCTTTTATCTACTTGCTGCAGGAGGTCGCATCTGCAAAGAACCAGACTCTCCTCATACTCATAACTCAAGAAAATGTACC
The DNA here is from genome assembly GCA_037177825.1 of Diaporthe sp. P3_1W. Classification (NCBI taxonomy): domain Eukaryota; kingdom Fungi; phylum Ascomycota; class Sordariomycetes; order Diaporthales; family Diaporthaceae; genus Diaporthe; species Diaporthe sp. P3_1W. Next base: position 964,864 of record JBAFXB010000008.1, read on the forward strand.
TAGGTACATTCCTGTGACACTCCACACACAATGCCGTGCCTTCAGACACGTCTTTCTCCAATCACCCTTGTTAACTCAGACGTCTGGTCCCGATGTATTATCCATGGCCAGTGGTTCACTTCGAGAGGTTCTCCAACTCCGTGAAAATGCATCATCACGGAAATGGGATACGCGATCCACTACGGCGACAACATGGCCATAACAAGACAAGTCCGCGAGTGTGGCTCCTCACCAAACCTTCCCTGTCACATAGGCATGGAAGACATCCCCTTCGACGGCAAATTCCCCCTCGGCCTCGTGACATCCCGCGAGTACCACCACAGAACGGACGACTGCTTCCTCGCCCTCGTAGACGCTGGGGCCGATCTCAGATCCAGACCGAGAGCGAGGAGCAACTCGGATACCTCAAGAACCAGCTGATGATGTTCGCTTTCCGGCCCAATGCTAGCCTCGAGGTCCTCAAGGTAGTGCTGGACCTGGGCGTTGCGGACACAGAGTGGGCGCGGCAGCGCCTGGTCAGGGCGGCCACCAAGAGATTTTGGTACCATGGGGTTGGCCCGGATGGAAAAGACATCTGGACCTTGCAGGATGAGTCCCTACTTTGCGAGGCAATTCGTCGTCCTGTCGAAGGTGCCAGGCCCTTGTCTATGGATCAGAGGGCGAAGTTCTGGTGCGGGTACGGAGAGCGCTCAGAACAATAATTTCGCCTGCGTAGCCCTTCGAGCACCTCCCCCTCCTGCCGGAGTCACTTTCGACTCGTGTGCGCAGGACTGAGTGATAATAACAGTCATAAACGTAAGCGCGCTCAAATCATCGGATTCTCGACAATTCAACTCCGGAGGATAGCATTGATATACTATACTTTTAGCACGGCGTTGAGAGTCACAAATTGTATCGAAGGGTGGATCTCACTCTCGCATTCTCTCTTCGCCTAGGTAGTGCATCAAAAACCAACAAGAGATTTTAACCCAAGTTTCCCCTGCCCGTGATCCTGATACAAATGTGTCTTTGAGTGCCCTGCGGCATCTCGCCTCTGACCCACTCCTATTTACTGCAGCGTGACAGTGCCGTCGGCCGAGTCCTCCATGAATATCCCGGCAAAGGCCAGGCCCTCGTCGATGTTCGCGGCCTGCTGCCCCTGCGCGTCGGCCAGCTTGAGCACCGCGAAGTGGTACTCGCCGTTGCCCGAGTTGTCGTTGGCCACAGCCTCTGAGACCTGGGCGAGAGGGGTCTGGCCGGTGCTGTGGAAGACTTGCATGGTGCTGTTGCGGGTATGTTAGCTCTGTGCCCCCATGGTAATCTTCCGCCCACAACAACGAGTGATTGGGAGAGGGAAGGGGGAGCTTGGCTTGGCTTACTTTTGGTCAAAGTCCAGGGTCACGGCGAAGTTCTGCAGGTCGGCCGAGAAGGGGGCGACGAACATCTCCTGGATGGCGTCTCCAGAACGGCCCAGGACGACGATGTTGCCGCCCGTGAGGCTGGGGCTCGTGGTGCCGGTGCCGACGCGGACGTCAAAGATGCGGCTCTCAAAGTCAGCGGTCTCGAGGAAGGCGACCTGGTACTCGTTGGTGGTGAGGGCGAGAGGCTTGGCCGCGTCCTGCTGGACCGAGAAGTGCATCGTCTTCTTGCCCGTGGTGGAGACGTTGTTGAGCGTCGACGCGATGCTGGGCAGCAGGTCCGCGCGCCGGAACTGGTCCTGCGGCGCCTGGCCCTCGGGAACGAAGATGGACTTATCGTTGATGTTGATCTCGAACGCCTTGGTGTTGCCCGCCGCGTCGAACAGCGATGGCTGGATGTCCGGGAACGTGATCACGTCGCTGAAGTTCAGACCGTCGCCCTTGACCACTGCCGACTTGAACGGGCTCGCAAGCACGTTGAAGTCCTCTGGGACAGCGTCCTGCTTGATGCGGCCGTCGGGGAGAACAACTGCGCCCGCTGCCGCACCACCGGTGGCTGCTCCTGCTGCGGCGCCTTCAGCTGCGGCATTCTCTTGCCCTGCTGCCTGTCCCGCTGCTGCGTTTTCTTGTCCGGCTGCTTGTCCGGCGGCTGCATTGCACTCGGCCGCTGCTTGACCATTGTTTCCCTTGGAGTTGTCGCCAGCGTTAGCAGTCCCGTTGTTTTGGTTGGCTCCAGCATTGTTGTTCTGGCCCCCTTTCTGTGCCTTGCCATCCTTGGCGGCCTGTCCATCGGCATTGGCATCAGCATTAGCATCGCCAGCGGTAGCCGCACCGCCATTGTTCTTGTTGTCAGCGGCCCCAGCACCCGCCTGGGCATCCTGAGAAGCCGCAGCGGCAGTCTGAGCAGCCTGAGAGCACTCCTCGCGCTGGGCGTCGCAGTCCGAGACGGCAATGTCGGCTGCGGCGCCCGAGTTGGCCGCCTCGGCGCAGGCATTCTTCTGGATTGAGCACGAGCGGTCAAGAGCGCCCGCAGCGGCTTTGAATGTGTCCTCGACGCCGTCGACCCTGAAGGGCCTGTCACCGCCTACGTTGGTGACCTGGAGGATGTAAAGTCAGCATGTTGTGCGAAAAGAACGACATGTCTCGGTGATGATTTTCTCAGGACAGGAAGAAATCGGAGAGTAGCTTACAGCAGGGGCAGTCGATCCTCCTACGTTGCCAGTGAAGGTCTGCAGGTTGCCTATATTATATGTCAGCTCAGGAACTCCACAAATATAGACCGTCGCTTGATCCATGGATATGGTCCAAGGCAGCCCCAGCCCGGGACGATCCGAACTTGAATTAAGCTCAAAGCCGGGTGAGATTCACGCACCTCCAGCAGCCTGGCGCCTGCTGACTGGGCCAGCATTGGCCGCGATGGCCAAGAATGCGCAGATGATTGCGGTGGTCTTCATCTTGTCAAAGGAAGGTCGAAGATAATATAATAATTCAATTAAACAGAAAAGATTGTCCAATCGAGAAGCAAATATCGAATAGTTCAGAAAAGAATGTATGTGCCTGCACTCGGAAAGAATGTAAGATGAAGCTGATGATGAAGTTGGTGATGATGGAAAGAGTATAGCCTCATATTGGTGGCTTGAGGCTGCTCTCTTATATATAAATACTACGACTTGCCCGAATTTGTCGTCGGCCTATGTGATCTCTCCGATGTGCCATCCCGAGTCTTGAACTCTATCCGCTGAGTACGCTGAGTCCGGATGAGGAAGTCGATATTGACTTCAAGACGTGGTTTCGTCGTTGTCTGAAGTGACGTCTGATAACTACCGAATCAGTACTCAGGGGCCGAAGGGGTGCTTTGTTGAAGATGCCAAGATCACTGTCAGGCAATCTGAAAATCGTAGTTCAGGCATTCTCAGCTGGCCGCACATGGGAGGCATGGTCCAGGGTTCGACGTCAGTCGACATAGTTCAGCCTCACCGTTGTTCTCCACACTCACCTAGCCAGAGCTGTGGACATTCTTGTGAGGCTTGGCTGTTTGAGATAGTCTAATTGGGCTGCCCAGGGGTGGGCTCCAGAATGTCAGTATGAGGTAGCTGAGTCGAGGTTCTGTAAGGGAGAATAGCACAATCTTCCAACTCCTCCATAGGAACGGTGGAGGTAGATCAAATGTAACTGATAGATGCATCAACGGAACGTTGATCCGATGTAATGCGACTGGATGACCCGGGAGGGTGGGCGCGTTCGGGACCTGCAGCCTGAAAGCCAATCGCCGCTCTAGATGATGGCAGCCCTATGACCTGTAGATATCGAGGTCCGAAAATTAAGGTTGCGAATGCGCGCCGAATTTGGGTCTGGAATCACGGGATTAGAAACGCTAGACCTGAGGTTATTCCGAGTGATGAGACGAGATGGTCAATGCAGGGGCTCCTGAACGCAGAGTCAGGTTTCTCACGTTTTCAGTTTCGAAGATTCAGAATGAGTCTCTAAGGCCTGCCTCGAATTCGTGTATGTGAGAATGCGTGGCTGGGAGGAGCCCGTCGTGAGCTGAAATACGGCAAGGTTCACCGTGGTCTGGATTGACGGACTTCCGCGAGGCCCAGGAAATGCTGCATGGCTTTGGCGGGAGGCTTGCCAGGAGTTTGGACGAGAGCGATCACTCCCGCCGGATAGGCCGGATTAGTTGAGCATCAGGCTTCTCGTCGATCCGAGCCTTGGCAAGACTCCTGTTGCTGTCCTAGGCGCGCGGTTTCTGTGACTACCCTGTGCTCATATGACTATCATGAGCTTGTTCGGATGAGACGAAGAAAAGCAACGGGCACACCGAATCATTCCTTGGATACCCCTCTGCGATACATGTACCCATCCTTGAGTACTAGTGAGTGCAGCTGCGTAAGGTATCACTGTCAACCAGCAACATCAGATCTTGGAGTACTATAGCTTCACATCGCCAGCAAAGAGTGTGGCTTTCCCAACGAGCAATAATGCCATTCTCACAGCATCGGAACACTCATCACATATTCTCAACATGGCTATGGAGGGCACGATGATTACGCAGCAATACACATTTTATGCTATTTGCTGCACACAGCGCACGGCATGAAAACGATCCGGTCGTCACGAAGGACAACATTGTATTTTATGCTATCGCGAGATTCCGTTCAAAGTAAATTTAAGCAAACTCGTTGAGCCAAATCCCCAGAGAAGAAAATCAAAGACGACAAAATAAGTAAAACCTACCCGAGGAAGACAATGCGTCCTAAGGAAGGTATGCATAAAGTTTGATTCGGTCTGCATATGTGCTCACCACATCGAGTGTGATATGCGTGGAGCATTTGCGAAACCGAAATGGAGGGTGCCTTTACCGCACCCTCGGCGCCCCGGATTCGCGGGTCTGATTAGCCAGCCGGCGTTCATCCCGTTGAAAGATGCATGGCGCCTTTTAAGGTTTGGTTGGTATCATGGATGATCTCCCGAGCCCATATTTGAGATGAGTTACTGTTCAGGGTGCCTCTTATTTCTCTCTACATCTTCTGCGTCTTCCACCAGATCAAGCGAATCCAAGAAGCGAAATCACAGCACACCGTACCGCATAGGGCATTCGGGCCCCCGTTCCCCGGAGTCATGACTGTGTTGCCAGACCCTGCAGTGTTCGCGTAGAAGCTTTCCGGTGCTCGGCCATGCCCGAGACTTAGCCGATACTTGAACTTGATATTCTTCGTGGACGAAATTACGTTGTGTGATCGACAGATCTTGACATGAAGCTTCTACCTCGCCAATATGCGGTCAAGTAATCGGGGCGCATGTCGTCTCGTGCAAGCGCCAGCATTAAACCAACGCCCACGCCCAATTCGCATAGTTACTCATTCCGCACAATTTGCATGCTCAATGCCCACACACCAACCACCCACACACCCAACACTTATATACCCAAATTACATACCCAATACCTACACACCCAATTTATATACCTAACACTTATATACTTAATGTAAATTAGGCCTGTGAAATAGGGTACAGGCGTAGTGAGGGGGGCTACAAGTACTGGTGTACCATCCGTTTTGACCGGTGCGAATATCCGCTCTCATGTTAAGAGATTCAATTCGTACATATCATCAGCATATTAGTCGTCTACAGACAATCAACATGGTCGCTGTGTTCCTAAAATCAGTAAGAAGAAATGAGGGAATGAAAAGAATGTCATAGTAGAAGTATATGACGATCAAGCCGACAAGCCTACACCCAGTCTCGGCACAATTGAAGCGAGCCTGTCAACCCCCGCTGGGCACCATCCCCGCGCATTTCAGGGGTCTCCCCCAGCTTCCCCAGCTTCCCCGGCTTCTCCAGAGTGGCCTTTCACCCGACTACCGTTCAAGAGCACCTCCATTTCGCTCACCCTTGTAGCCCATAGCCAAATGACCATGACGAAAACTATCTACTGTAATTCCCGAATCTCCTAACTCGTCTCGGTCCCCAAGATGCACCGAGCAACGCGGAAATCAACGCCAAAATTGGCCGCCAGCACGGTCATTGGGCGACGGCCCTTGCTTTCCTGCCGACGTCGAGGTTGACAGGCGTGATATAATACCATGGAAAATAACAGAAACCAAAATTAGGGCGTGTCCTGCAACGCCTTTGGACGTCGGCACTTCAAAATGATGGCCCTAACTGTGCTCCTTGGCCTCCTGGCCTCCACTGCTCTCGGCCAGTCGTGCTGGAGGGATACCACCTGCAGCACAGTCTCCGAAGCTGCGTTCCCGGGGGAGTGGGACGCGAACAACTTCGCCCCAGAGTCAAGGACCGTTTCTCCCAGCTCCGTGTTGTCTGCCGCCGATGGGAGCATCATCTCGTCCTGGAACGGGTCGGCCCACCTGGCCACCAATGGGTCCAAACTCGTCTTTGACTTTGGCAAGGAGGTCGGCGGGATCGTGACGCTCAAGTACACCCCTTCGTCATCGGGAGCCGGCAGTGGTGCGGTTGGACTGGCCTTTACTGAGTCGAAGAACTGGATAGGAGAATGGTCCGACTCTTCCAATGGCAAGTTTGTCGGTCCGGACGGCGCCATCTACTCCAACTTCACCGGCGCAGAGGCGGTCACTTATACCATGCCCGACGCGAAACTGCGCGGGGGCTTCCGCTACCTTACCCTGTTCCTGGTATCCGAGTCTGCATCAGTGGACATATCCTCCATACAGCTCGAGATCGGCTTCCAGCCCACGTGGTCCAACCTCAGGGCATACCAGGGCTACTTCCACAGTTCGGACGACACCTTGAATAAGATCTGGTACAGCGGGGCTTATACGCTCCAGACCAACGCCGTACCCGTCAACACCGGCCGCTGGGTGCCCTTCGTCAACACTAGCTGGTCTAACAACGGCACCCTGGGCCCAGGGGACACCATCATCGTCGACGGCGCAAAGCGCGACCGCGCGGTGTGGCCAGGCGACATGGGCATCGCGGTGCCCTCGACCTTCGTGAGCGTGGGCGACCTCGACAGCGTGCGCAACGCGCTGCAGGTCATGTACGACTACCAGAACAAGGACGGCTCGTTCCCAGAGGCGGGCCCGCCTCTGCTGCAGCAGGGCAGCGACACGTACCACATGTGGACGATGATCGGGACGTACAACTACGTGCTGTACACCAACGACACGGCCTTCCTCGCGCGCAATTGGGATGGGTACCTCGCCGCCATGGACTACATCTATGCCAAGGTGCAGCCCTCTTCCGGCCTGCTCAACGTCACGGGCACGCGCGACTGGGCCCGCTGGCAGACGGGGTTCAACATGTCCTCGGCGCAGATGATCCTGTACCGCACGCTCACCACCGGCGCAGACCTGGCGACCTGGCAAGGGGAGGGAGGAGGCGACAGCAGCAACACAACCGACCTCCCAGCCCTGTGGACCAGCCGCGCCGCGGCGCTGCAAAACGCCACGCTGGCGCACTGCTTCGACGCAAGCTACGGCGCCTTCAAGGACAACGCGACAGCAACAGCCCTACACCCGCAGGACGCCAACTCGATGGCGGTCCTCTTCGGCGTGGTCGGCCCCGACACCCCGGCAGCACGGTCCATCTCCTCGCGCCTGACGGACAACTGGACGCCGTTGGGGCCCGAGGCGCCCGAGCTGCCGGGCAACATCAGCCCCTTCATCTCGTCGTTCGAGCTGCAGGCGCACCTGGCGGCCGGGGAGACGGCCCGCGCGCTGGACCTCGTGCGCACGAGCTGGGGGTGGTACCTGGGCAACGGGAACGGCACCCAGAGCACCGTTGTCGAGGGATACCTCGTCAACGGCACGTTCGGGTACCGGTGGAGCCGGGGGTATGGCAATGACTTTAGCTACGTCTCGCACGCGCACGGGTGGTCGTCCGGGCCGACGAGCGCGCTGACCGAGTTCGTGCTGGGGCTGAGCGTGACTGCGCGCGTGGGGAGCGAGTGGTTGTTTGCGCCGCAGTTTGGCGGGCTGGGCTTTGCTGAGGGCGGGTTCATGACGGCGCTGGGGAAGTTCCAGGCCCGTTGGGATGTGGCGGAGATTGAAGAGGGCGAGGACGTGCCTCGGTATGATGCCAGTGTGAGCACGCCTGCTGGGACGGTGGGGAGGCTGGTCTTGCCTGTTGTGCGGCAGGGAAGCAAGCCGACTGTGCTGGTGGACGGTGAAGAAGTCCAGACCGAGTGGTTTAGGAAGACTGGCGTGGTGTTCGACACGGTTGTTGTTGATGGCGTGGAGGGTGGTGAGCATTCCATTGTGGTGAGCTGATTATTCTCTTCGGGACGACAAGGACCACAGTTCGAAACAGGAAATCATGCGATAGCATTGATGCACACAAAATGCACCGTCTATCTAAATTTGCAACTCCTTGATCGTGATCAGCGGAGGAAGGATCGTGGTGTATATGAATGCTTCGCCACATCTCTCCACCGACGCCCGTCGTCTAAGTCCCGTGGTATCTGCAAAGGAATGACCTCTTTTTTTACAGCAAGGCAAGAAAACCACCAAACAAGCAAATAGGATATCTTTGACCACACAAGTCCCACCCTACTTGGCCTTCTTGGCCAGCTCAACAACATCAACCCACCCCTCGGGCCTCTCCCGCCACTCAGCGCCAGCCCTCTCGGCCTCGACGCCAAACTCGATCAGGCTCTCCTCGGACGCCCACTCGCCCGTGGCCATGAAGCCGACGGGGACCTTGCCGACAGTCGCCTTGTCGGCGACCCTCTCGCCCCTGCCGGCGGCGTCCGGGCTCGCGTAGCCCGCGGGGACGTTGATGGACGGCAGGCCGCAGAAGTTGCCCAGCCACACGTACCGCATCGTCTCGATGGTCTTGTCGCCGTCCGAGATGCCCACCCGCAGCTCGCCGCTGCTGTTGCCGCCCGCCTTGCCGCCGCCGTCCCGGATCCGCCACCCCGCGCACGCCGTCGTCGGCGTGATGATCAGCATCCCCGGGTGCTGCCGCCACAGGTGCGACAGGTGCGACATCAGGCACCGCCGCAGCTTCTGCGCGAGGAGGTAGTCTGTCGCTGGGGTCGTGCGGCCCAGGGCTAGGAGGATGCTGCACGGGAGGGGCCATGTAGTCAGCACGAGCATCTTGTTAATTTCGAATGGGGAGCGTAGCTGCAGGAGACGTACCGATTCGCAAAGGTAAGATTGTCGTACTTGGGCAACAGCGTCGCCGCATCCGTCAACACCGTCATCGCGTGCGCAAACTGTCCCTCGACCAGGAACGGGATCTGGATATCGACGACCTTGTAGCCGTGCTTGGAAACCATGGTGTCCACCATCCCCTCGCACAGCTCCCTGACCGCGGGCGCGCAGTCGTTGAACCAGGCGCGGCAGATGCCCAGGATCTTGGGCCTACCGGGCGTCTGCGCGAGCAACCTGTCGGCCGAGGGCAGCCTCGGGACGCTGGGGAAGGCGAAGGGCGAGTCCGGGTGCGGCCGGGCGACGACCTCGAACAGCGTGGCCAGCGACTCCATGTCTGCGGCCATGGGCCCGTTGACCGCGCACGTGTTGGAGTGGTTGGCGCTCGGCCAGAACGAGACGCGCGCGTGCGTCGGCTTGAGCCCGAAGATGTTGCAGAAGCTCGCCGGGATCCGGATGCTCCCGCCGCCGTCGCTGCCAAGCCCTATCGGGATCAGCCCGGACCCGATGGCCGCCGCCGTGCCGGACGAGGATCCGCCGGTGTAGTAGTCCTGATTGAAGGGGTTCCGCGGCGTGCCGTAGTTGGGATTGTTGCCGGGTGTGTCCAGCCCAAACTCGACCATGCTCGTCTTGCCGACGATGACGGCGCCCGCTTCCACCAACTTCTTGACGCACCAGGACGTGATGCTGTCGTTCTCGTCGACGATCTCTGCGGTATAGTCGTTCACCGAGCCGAGGCAGCACTTGTACCCATCAAGGTCGTATTCGTCCTTGATGGCGCACGGCACGCCGTCGAGTGGGCCCAGGGAGCGGTTCTCGCGGTAGCGCTGGGTCGACTCGTCGGCTGCCTTGAGCACCAGCTCGGCCTTGCTGTCGAAGAAGATGAGGTGGTGAGATCCCTTGGGCTCAATGTCTCGCCGGATGAGAGGTAGTATGGCTTTTGCGACGTCGGTAGGCGTAAGATCGCCCTTCAGGTACAGGTCGCGATATGTTTTCGTCGAGTAGTAGCTGGTAAGTGAGAGAGTGTGAGGGGATGAGTCCGTCCGAGGTGAATCCGCTGAGGCTGCTGGTTCCCCTGCTGCCACGAAACCGTGCCCATTTCCATTCCCATTGCCATTGATGTGGACATCTCCATTACCATTGGCCCCAAAGAGAAGCCTATGATCGAGAGGGACCACTGTGGGATCATGGAGTGGCTCATAATCCTCGATTCTATCGCGGAGCTTACGCAGCGAGGAGAAGCCGGCGTTGGACCAGATCATCTCCCTGAGAGGGCGCACCTGCTCGAGCAGGTACGCAGCCGGCATCAGAATCCATCCTCGCATAGCCGGGTTCGACTTCCGCTCGGGCTTGTACGCCACTTCCGGCCTGGGATCCGGTTAGCCTGCTTTCTCCTTCTCCAGATTTGGGGAAACGGTGGATGCATTCCATGACGGGAGGCTGTCTGCCAAGACCTGTCAGGTTGGCGGCTCACTTACCCTTTGATGGGCGCCGGGTAACCCCAAAATGGGTACTTGTTGTCGGTTGCCATCGTGCCCTATGCCGTCGTGGATCTCGTTCGACGTAACCCCCAAAGCGACAGACCTGAAAATGGCACGACGCGAACCGCTAGCAAGCAAATTATGAGAGGGTGCAGAAATTGAGTTGTAGTAGTAAGGGAGTGTGCCGTGCTTGGACACCAGGGGAAGCAGATCTTTATGCAAGCATGCAAAAAGAAGCTGGCAGCGGCGACAGAGTGACGGGCCGGACGGAGCTTAGGGAGCTTCGTTCAATGCGCAGATCCGTGGGTGTGAAGATATCTGAAACAGAACTAGGGCCGAGTCGTAGATGGCAAGCCTTTGTGTAGTCCAGCTTAAGCCTAGCAGCTGCCCGTATCACAAGCCGAGGGGGATGGACGCATAAATGAGCACAGGCTAGAACAGCAGCGGCCAGCTCGGCTTATAGGGATATCGCGGGAGGGTCCTTGCTGCGGCCACCTGGACGTGCAGGCTTGATGGCGGTTCGGGCCCGGTAGACTGGATGGCGGTGGTGGGAATGGAATTCCTGGAATGTCTGTCGGCCTGGTAGACTTGACGCAGGCAGGGAAATCGATGCTAAGTGCCACCAAACGGACGTCTTCCTGGTCAATGTGAGGCTGTTCAGCTCCAACAATACGAGTGAGTGCGAGTCTCCGAGGTTGAGCCCGCGGAGGGCGACTGAGCCTGGTCCCTGCCGGAGGTCTGCAAACTGCACCCGTGAACCTGTTTACTTATGATGCAATGTAGTGCCTCGCGAGTCAAGGCTTGCACACCAACGCCTATAATAAGGCCGGTGTCAATGTTGGCGTATTGTCGAGTTGGACAGCAGCAGCAAAGTGGTCAGCAGCAGGTTGTCAGCAGGACGAGGTAGAGTCAGTCAGGCACTCTTGCAGAGCTCGACAGACTTGGGCCGTGGCAGTCACAGTCCGCTGATCAGGTCATATAGCCCATTCATGTATTCATAATAGATAAGTGCTAGATACTCCGTGCTGTCCGTTAATCAGCACAACACACAGTATCTCGACCACACAAGAGAGCAACATGCAGCGTCGCCTTCGGGAGCTTCGGACGCCTTTCCTGGGTGGACCAAACCCCACTGACCGAGTGCAAGGGTGCTGTGTAGATCTGGGTGACGTCCGCGGGGTCCCGTTGGCTCAGACGCGCCCTTTCTCTGCACCAGCAGTGGCTGGATGTGACCGGTTCTGGACGGCCCCCGCGGCACTGGCTCCGTTGGACCTGGGAGAGTAAGACCGCGTCAGTGTTGAGCCGTGTTTGCTGGCTGCCCCCTTGGAATCTCGTGTGAGTGCTCGCATGGCCATGGTGCCAGTGGGAGCGGACATCATGAGACACACAGGTCGAGGTGGAGCACTGAGCACCAAAGTCCACAGGGCTGGATCGACACACCTCTACACGGACTGATAACAGCCAGCACTGCCGTTCACACAGACAAAATGCCCAGGCGGGACGTGTCTCACGTAATCTGCCCAAGGGACATGGTTCTGAGCAGGAGAGCTTAAATCTGTACCCGACTGCCACGTAGGTCCGGCGCATGTTGGGGTGTCCCGGCCGAAAGCAATAATGCTTGGTTGAGGCTCGCACGCCGTCCCGAGGCTCCAACGCTTGGCATTTGTGCGATTTCATTGCTGTGCAGAAGGTACCGCAGCGCTGTGGGGCACCTCTGAATTATTGCTCGATATCCCGTCTACGTTCATGAGCCCAAGTTGGAAATCATGATGCCTCGTATAACAGACACAGAGGAGAAGATATGCCTGGGTGATGAATAGACCCAATGGCTCGGGCCAGCACCAAATCACGGCCAACAGGGCCCTTCTGAAGAGAACACAAGCACCAGGATGATCACCCCGCGCTAAACTTGATTGGGCACCTGTGCGCCTGGGGAGTGAGCCACTCTCAAAATTGAATCATCACTTTCTGCGGCAGCGCGCGCATGACCGCCAAAACAGCACAACGCACTGCCGATTATGACAGCACAGCATCACCGCCCCAAGGACATGAGCCCGCCCACGCATAGAAATGAAATACTGGCTTCACTCACCTGTGCTCGATCACGACCTGAAGCTGTATCTTTTGCTCTCGTTTTGAACAACACGAACAGGACGTCAGGGGCTGGATGATGGGGGACAATGACGCAGTCCCTGATGCAGCCTCGCTGATGGGCAGCCTCGTTGTAAGTAAGAGGATTATCATTCTCATTCCCTCCTGAAATGGTCTCCGGATAAAATCCCGTCCGCACAGATTGGACTCAGCTAACGCTTGCCAGGACGAGTTTCGCTCTGCCCTTGATGAGTCCCTCATCATTGCTATTGTCGGTGACTACGACCTGACCGTCCAGTTCGATGAGGCCCGTGCCATCCTACAAGGCCTCTCCCAGGACGCAGAGGCCGAGGAGGCGTCTCGCTTCAACGTCGGTGGCCTGGATGGCGACGTCGATGGCCTCTCAGGGCTCGAGGGGCCTGCCAACACCAACTCGTCACACTCCGTCTCGGGCTCCAAGCCTTGCACAGACATCTCCTCCAGGACTGATCTCAGCGACACCCTCTCCGACCAGTTCGAGTCGCTAGACCTTCTCAATGATGTTGATATCCTGGCCCTGGACGAGGATGGCAAGATCGCTGAGCTGAAGGTCATGTTTCCTCTTCTCAAGGACATGGACATCAAATTCTCATTGAGAAAGGCCGACGGGGACTTCACGAAGGCTTGTGAGGAGCTGCTTAGCACACAGTTTCTGGAAGAAAACGGTCTCCGCCCTAAAGGAATCGATGGAGCTTTCCGGGATGACGACCACGTTGGCCATAAGAAAGGCAAGACGAGAATCTCTGTTCGCCGCCAGGTTGATCGTGGCCTCCTTTGTGATGGCCTGGTCAATGGTTTTCTCTCTTTCTTCCACGTTCTCACAAATTTGCCTGAGCATCCAGCTAACTCCACGTAGGTCGGTCCGGAACGGAACTTCCCAAGGACAAGGCTGGCAAGGCCAGGCTCGATGTCGAGTACCGCCTCAAGCCTCTGGACCTAGACGCAGAAGACAAGGCAGCCAGCAGCCCCGTCTCGCCGGCCTTGAGCGCTTCTCGCCCCCTCACCCGGCGGAGCTCTCTCCCACGGTTGATGCCCTCTTCCAGCGCCTCGAACGCCGCAACCTCGGCCCCCAACACACCCGCCGCCAGTAAGCCCACCGCCGGATGGCAGACGGTCCAGTCGGCCAAGCCGCGCAAGACCTACACCGAGCTTGCGCGCGACGCAGCCGAGGCCCGCGCGTCGACGGCCCAGTCCTTCACCGCCGCGCAGGCGGCCTACCGGCGCGGCAAGTCGGACGCGCTGTTCCGCCCCGTGGCCGGGGTCCTGGCGGAGCGGGCGCGCGAGCAGCTGGGGCGGTCCAAGGCCGCGCAGAGCGAGGCCTACGAGGCGCTGGTCGACGGGAACTCGTCGCGGGACCACATCGACCTGCACGGCGTGCCCGTCGCCGACGGGGTGCGCATCGCGCTCGAGCGCACGCAGGAGTGGTGGGCCGCGCTCGGCGAGGACAGGGCCCGCAGGGCCCGCAGGGCCCGCTGCGGCGAGGGGTTCACCGTCGTCACGGGGCTGGGGAACCACAGCTCCGGCGGGGTGTCGCGCCTGCGGCAGGATGTTGGTGCTGCGCTGAAGAGGGCCGGGTGGAGGGTCAGGACTGAGACGGGCCAGTTTGTCGTGACGGGGAAGGTGTAGCACCAGTGGTGACGAGAGATGTTGGGAGGTTGTTTGGATCGGCGCACTTCCGGGGTCTGATGATGAGTTGGGATATTCTGTCTATGGGCTGCTCTTGTATCTTGGCATCGAGCCTGATGAGATTGCATTGTTGGAGTAAACTGGGAATGTTTGTTGCATACGGAATTTCAAACCGCTGTCGGATTCATATAGCAAAGGTGGTTTGTACAGACTTGAGAAGGTTTTCCAGCATTTGAAATAGAAAGCGAGAGGATCATCATCTTGTTGGAGTGTCTTCCCAAAAGCAGTATGATGTAGTGGCCTCAAGCAGACCGTGATGACCACGATGATATGATTCATGTCGGAGGAAACCTCAGCCAGCACAAATCATCGGACAAGCTTCATGTTTGTTCTGCCAACATGTGTTTGTATTGTCACACCCATTGATGAGACCGCAACCTCCCAAGCGGCAGCCCAGAGCGATGAGCTAAGTCTAGCTTTTTCTTTTCCTAGTGTCGACTCCCTCCTCGTAAATGACCACACAAAGCGCCGTCAGAGACCTTAACCAGCAGGCGAGTCAACCCCAAAGGAGATCTCAGCTCTTACGCCAGCTCCAGTCCCCCCCGACACGCCCGGATGGCACATCTAGAGTTCTGTCTTTCTTTCCTTTTCCTTGGGCGGCTACCCAAAGACGCCGCCAGGGACCTTAACCAACAGGCGAGTCAACTCCAGAAGGAGGTCTCAGCTCTTACGCCAGCTCCAGTCCCCTCCGACACGCCCGGGTCACACCCTACTCTCCTCACCATGCCGGCCCTCCACCTCTGCTAGACCATCCCTTCTGCCGCCATTGTGCTCGGCTGCCCCGCCCTCATTGAGCACCTCGCTCTCTTTCTCGGTGACGTCGCTCTCGTGTGCCAGCTTCTGTTTCTTGGCTGGCGGATTACCGTCTGTTGGAGTTGCCACAGCAGTCGAGTTGACCGTGTCGTCGTCCGCGGTATTCTCCGATTCTGCTCTCTTGCCGCCTCGAGGTGCTGTATGAAGGAGTGTGTGGTGGGGGGGATTTAGACTGAGCAGACTTCTTGCCTTTGCATGAAGGGGGAAACGGCGGCGCTAGAGAGGCTCAGGTTGTAGAGCTGCTTCTAGGATCGTGCCTTGGGAGTCGGCGAGCTCGGTGGTGCTGGTCGTGCCGCCATCCAACCAATGGTGTCGTCTCCATAAGGTTTTCCCCTTCGAAAAACAGTGCAAAGCCCATTACCACCCGTCTGTTCATAAAAAACTTCAATGGTGTCGCCATCTTCCATCTCAAGCGAATCCGGAGTATCAGATTTCTTGATTCGGTCGCCCTCGAAGAGAAAGCGGACGGAGCCAGGGTCCTTGCCATGGCGCTCGCAGAAGGAGTCAATGAGTTTCTCCAGCTTAGTTGATTTCTTGATCTTGAAAACAAGCTCGTTGTTATTATCAGTGACCTTGATACTCAGGTGCTCGGTCTGCGCGGGTGCCTCCTGGCCCTCTGCGGCTGGAGAGTTGCTCGTGTGCTGGCGGAAAGACATTTGGGCACAGGAGTTGAGGATGAGCTTGTGGGTGGATATTGGACGAGCTCGTAGGCCGTCAGGGTGCTGAACTGAATGAGCGTTCAGTAGGTGGCTTCACGTGAGTCTGGGCTGGGGCACGAGAGCTCGGACTTTGTGTCTGGTGATCGGCGCTCGGCCTGATCGGTGTGTAGTGCTTGGAGGTTGGAAGATTAAGATGGGTAGAAGAATGTAGCTGTGAGAGAATGCTTTTGTAGGCGAGAGAAAAGTGTCAAGAATATAGGGTTAAGGTGAAGGGGTAAGGTGAAAGGTTGCAAGTGAAAAGGGTTGCAGGTGGGGCAGGTAGAAGAAAACAAGTCGTAACAAACGGAGGGAAGCTGTGGGCAGAAGTGAATGGGGTAAGTGGAAGAAGGGCGATTGAGCGTTTTGACGCAACACGGCAATGCTTTTGTGGCAGGTTTTCTGTGCAAGAAAGTCCAGTGTGACGTTGTGACGTGTAGGTGATGAGGAAACTTACCGTGAGTTTGCCTCGCAAAGGGGCAAAACAGACGATGTGGGTGGTGGAAGGTTTGGAGTTGTTGGATTGACGGATAGAGGAGGAGGAAGTACAGCAGGCAGATGACTGGGCAGTAGAAACTTACAAATGACTGTTGATGGCGCCAGGATGCGTGACTCCGTGTTGACGATTGGGTCTGAGACCAAGAGGTGTCAGGATCTTGGTAGTGTTTCTTGCCTCTGGAAATGTCGAGGTCAAGATTGGGCTGAGTGAAGCTGATGGATGCAGACGCGCTTGGGGCTAAAAGCAGAGACGATGGCGTCCTCGCTGGCCACGTAGACGAGGTCGCCGCGTTGTAGGAAATTTAGGTACAAGGGATTGTCAGAATCAATCTAATGGACATTAGAAGATGGCGAGATAGAAGGGTTGATGTTTTCTCGACGGGAAAAGGTTGATGGTTGGAAGTGTGGGTTTATGAACCTGCTGGTGGTGATGATGGAAGGTTGAAGTTGTTGCTCGTGCCTGGGAGCTGTGGGGTTTTAAGCTGGGCTCTGTTGCACTAGCAGACAGCCTCAGCACAGCATTGAATGCTGCACCATTCACTGGCCCAGTGACCGGACGAGTGACTGCTGGATGTAAGTTCTTCCGGCGGCGACGTGGCCGGAGCTTGGGCATGGGTGAGCCACTCTGGGCTCAGCCTCTGACGGGGCAAGTGGTAGCAGCTTTGAAGAACGTGCAGTAAGTGAGCATGAGGCAAAGGCCAAAAGGCGTGACCTGGAAGATATATCGGGCTTCTAAACGGCGCTGTCAAGTCCGACCATCATCTTGACATTTGTGTGCTATGATCCCATTATGTGACATTCCGTCCCCAATCTGAAAGGGACAAGAATGCACTTGCTCTATCATTGCTGCCAAGCTGGCTGGAAAGCCCAGCTATATGAGACACACTTCAAGAAGTTTTGAAATCAGGCTTGCCTGTGAGTAGCCGTGGCTGGGAACCAGCCATGTAGAAAATACAAGCAGCCCAAAATGTGCATTTATCTTGCTACTGTCCACTTGGTTGCCACTGGCGTTCCTCACGAGTGCCCTTCATACCTGCGAAGCCAAGTCTGGAACGAATGGATCACTCGTCTCGATTCCTCATTTTTTGCATGTGTCCAGGTACCCACGCACGAAAAAGTCACAAGAATATTCCCCATATTAATACTGTCTGACTAAAAGACACTGATCACTTTGCGATTGCTCTATAAACCACAAATCATGGATGAGAAGATTTTCTCACTCCGTTACTGTCTATAGGCTTGCCATCTACTCGAGCCCCTGATTTGGAGAGCACGGAAGCTGGAAACTTGACCCGGTATCTAAATCAAAAGGCAAGACTTTTATGCATTTCCAAAGACGAAGAGACTCTTAGGGAGGTTGTGCGAAAGATGGCCCACTATTGTTTCATAGGCAACGGTAGCCTCTCATGCATGTGTTGGTGAATGTATAGGGCAGACAAGCTGACCCTTTGATGCTGTTACCTTTGGTATGCCGGGAAAGTCGTTACGGCCTGAGTCAGACCGTTCAACTGGGTCCACCTGTATCACGATGTTCACTTGTTTCCGCAAGCACTGAGAAACCTATTTATGAGCTGTTATACCATGGCCTTCTAGTGAGAAGATTGACCCATTGCCACTGCCCTACTTGGGTATCATTTGCGGATGACCTCGTGAAGTCATGAACTATCATTTATCTTTTTAAGCGGGGATTCTGAGCACTTCGAGAACGCTCCTTCATCGGAACAACGTCAAGAACGAGTCCTTGTACAACATTCTGCTGCCTCACTGTGGGCTTGCGTCTACATAGCCTGAAAGCGAAGTTTTGGATATGACCAAATATTTTTTGCTTGAAGCCAAGATGTGCTCTTTTCCCGAAATGCAGTTTAGCTCGAAACCTTTGTGAGACATTATCTGATCTCGCATTCAATGACACCTTCGCTTCCCGCCTGACCGTCGCCAGAGAACCAGATTCGCATTATCTTGAGCCCAGCCGCGGAGATGATGTTCTGCCACTGAGTCTCGGTGCGCTCGCACCCGCCGTTTGCCATCATCATGCCGATGTCCTGAAGCCACTCGTTAGCAAGACCAGATCAGTAACACACCTGTCTGAGGCCACAACAAGCTTACCATACATGTGGCCTGTAGGCCTACATTCTCCTCCGGAAGTACATAGTCGTCAATGAGCAGAGTAGACTGGTCCTGGATCATAGACTGTGCCGTATTCCTGAGGATCTCGATCGCTTTCTTGTCGTCCCAGTCATGGATCACCTGCTTGAACAAGTAGAACCGTGCTCCCTCGATTGGCTGTGGAGTGAAGAAGTCGTAGGCCATAGCCTCGACCCCGTCAAGCTGTATCCTGCTGACCACACTCGGCTGATCCTGGACGACTACGCGCCCACGGTACTTCTGTGCTGGCATGGCACTTCGAAATTCTTGAGCCCAGTGTCCGCTACCACCTCCGACGTCGACGAGCAGCACATCTGACTCCTCCGTCCTGGCTTCTTCCATTCTCGCTCGCACGGGATACACGTCAAACCACTTTGTAGACTTTGACTGGCGCACGCTCATGAAGTCTGCAAACACTTCGCCATATTCGCGGTGCTCTTGGAAGTATTCGAAGAGCGGCATGCCGAAAGTCGCCTGAAAAGGATCTGGGACTTCGCCTTGTGCTGCTAGTGGCCCCATGTGGCTTCCAGTCCTCATGATGAGATCTGTGCTTGTTTGTCCCAGCAGGTCAGAAAAGCGTGAGGGAGGTGGTATTGGGCGAGCTCTGGGCTTACTAGTATTTGCAACCACCTGCTATGCCTTGGCTTGCGAAGAAGCGAGTTGCAAGATTGGCTTCGTATTGCTTCGGCCCAAGCTCCGCGACAACCCCGGTGATGGCGAGGGGCCTCATGATTCGTACTATTGAGTATCTCAGCATAGTTACTCTTTCACCGAGCATGTGAGGGTAGCCTGCCTATCAGGAGCTCGTCAGCACCTGTGGCCATGCTTAGGTTTGCGGCAGTTGCACGTCCATCTTTCGACAGGCTTTGTAGAATGCCATGCTGTTGGGCCAACCGCACGCATACCGTTTGACATATGTCGAAGCGCATGCGAAAAAGCTTTTCAGCTGGCGTAGTGACCGAGGCCTGGAGTTCCTGGATGCCATCAAGGAGCTGAGAATGAACCACGGCTGGATTCTCCCCTCGCGCCTCTCCTTCGGCCACTTGCTGTAGGCCCTTGATGAGTTCGAGAGTCGCCATTATACAGTCATTAGAAACACGGCACTGTCAGGAAGAATTGATCACTCTGGATCGACTTCGGCGTTCACGGATTGTTACTGCATGGCCAACAGTAAGTGACGGATCCGGAACACCACTGAGCAATCCTTGATAGGGACACAATCCTTCGCGCACGCACCGGCCACCTGACTGATGGCCCAGACCCTTCTGCTTGACTGAGTGTGGCAATTGTGAGCAGCCGAAAAGTGACTGCGGCAGTCGACTGGTCGTTTCGGTTGACGACCAGGAGTATTGATTGGGCGAGAAACCAGCACTTTCTGCCACACCGGTGAACGAAGTACGGATTGACCGCCCCTAGAGCGGCATTCATCCTAAACCAAGGAAGGGAAATGATTCCACATCATGCGGCAACTTCTGAATTGGGTATCAGTAGGGTGACTTTACGAGCTGCCTCTGACGGAATTTGTCCATACCAGTACGTGTAGCTATCGAACATCTGTGCTGGAAAGCGACAGACTGAGTGAATGAAGTCTTAAAATCAAAACAACCCCAATCCAATCCTGTAAACAGACGATTCTCCCCGACCATGCCCAGCCGCTTTCCAAAACCATGAAGAAAAGCGTGGTTGTTATCGGTGCCGGCCCATGTGGCCTCGTAGCTGTGAAGGAGATGCTAGCAGCCGGCCACGACGTCCGAGCATACGAACGATCCTCCAGCTTTGGCGGTGTCTTCAGCAGCGCTGCCTCCTATCCGGACCTCCATCTCACCATTTCCAATTGGGCCATGTCCTTTTCCGACTTTCCCGATCCGCAAAGGCTCTGCTATCCATCAGCAGAGGCGTACCTGCAGTACTTGGAAGCTTACGTCCGGCATTTTGGTTTGGATGACCATATTACTTATCACTCGGAGGTGTGCAGCGCAGAGTTAAAAAAAGACGGGCGTTGGGCACTGAAAATCAGACAAAGACATCCATCGGGGGAGGAAAAAGCTGTTCTGCACTTGCAGGCAGACGCCATAATCGTTGCAACAGGGGCGAACCAAGTACCCAAGGAAACACCGGACAGCCTTGCTGGGTTCACTGGGAAAATCCTGCACTCGAGTGAATACGGCCAAAAGTTCAAGGACCAGGTCAGAAACGAGCAGCAGCGTGTGCTGGTGGTTGGTGGCGGCGAGAGCGGCGCCGACGTCTCAGCGGAACTCGGTGACCTGTCACCTCATGTGACTGTGTGGCTCCGACGGCCAAATTGCATCGGCCCTCGATACCTCAACACGGCTTCGGAGACGGAGCAGATGGAGGACAACAAGACGTGCGATTTCCCGGCCAACGCGTTCCTGGAGGCCGCTACAACGAACAGGATGAGTGCGGGTCAGAACGTGTATACATATGGTGCCTTCCGGAGGCTTCTCTGGAGCACTAAATCCGTGCTGAACCCCACGTTGTCACAAATGTGCCTCGAGAGCACGCGATTGGCACCGTTGTTGAACGACCAGGCCACATATGTGACCAAGAACCAGAGGATGTGCGAGGCTCTCCACCAACGGAAAATCGAGGTATTGGTGGCTCCAACACTGCAAGCCCACGGTACGGAGTGCGACTTGACTCTGGCTGACGGCACGGTCAAGCAGCGTAAATTTGACACCATCGTCCTCTGCCACGGCTATCGCACAGAGTTCCCGTGGCTTAAAGTGCCAGTTTCGAGCAGCCCGCGAGACTGGTTCCTGCATTGCTTCCCACCAGGCCTTGGTCATGGCCTCTTCTTCGTGGGATACGCCAGGCCGCACCAAGGCGGCATTCCATGTACCGCTGAGATGCTCTCGCGGTACATCGGGCTGCTTTTGGGCGGGCACAGAAGCCTCCCGAAAGATTATGCATCTCTGGCCCGAGCCGACAAGCTCTCTGAGCGGGAGTACTACTTCCTCAGCCCAGACCTTCACACCTTGGTCGATTACAACGCCTTCATGGAAAGTGTAGCGCGACGAGTGGGCTGTGAGCCGAGGCTGCCTACGTCCTGCGTGATCGCGTTCAACCTTCACATCCTGGCCGCCATCTCTCTGACGCTGCGCTGGGCCAACTTGACAGGCCCCGGATTCTACCCACTGGATTTCATGCTGTGGCTGGGCACCTTGAAGTGTTTTCTCCTGCTTGAGGACGGCCTGCTCGTCAAGTGGTGGTTTTATCCTCACTGGAGTGTGTGGTACCGACAGCGCGGACCTGGCGCTGACCCGACTTCCCTGCTGGCCGTGCTGAGCCGTGTCAACATCTGGAGAGCAACGGCCATAACAAGAGGCTTCGTGCTCTTGCTCGTCTGGTCGGTGCTGACTCTGTATGTACAGCGCCTGCTCTCCGGCCTGGTGTTTGTGGTGCACACCATCTTTACCGCACTGGGCCTGCGTTTTCCAAAGAGATGGGGTGGCATGTTGCGCCCCAAGATATTTGCGCTGCATAATACCGAGTAGCGCCTTTCAGATTTGTTTCAGCCATGACGGAAGTAATGGTGAGGTTAAATAGGACCCAAGAGGCTGACCACAAACAGCTTGATGTTCCCGAAGGTTGCAGTGAGGAGACCAAAAGGGGCGTAGCAGTGGAAGTAACCTCTGTAGGAAATCCTGGAGGATAGTTGCTTAAAGGAGGTTGATGGTATGTCATCAGGCTTGATCAAGACACGGGTTTGCACTTAAACGGCGTTGTCCCAAGCTCTCATGAAGTCGCGCAGGTGACGGTTGCAAGTTGAAGCGTGACAAGAGAGCTGCTGTTAAGAACTACATGTAAGCCAACTGGATTTTGCTGCAAGTGTAGGTTCTCATTGAACACCTCGGTTCCGCATGATGACGCACCACAGCGGCCTGCACTACAGACAGGGATTAGCTTCCCCTGCCTCGCGGCCTCGTCCCGTCACAACACCCAACCATCGCCACCATCCATCACCAAAAGCTACTTCATCCTTATCACTACCGATTCATCCGCCGGGCGCAGGAGATATCGTCGCTCGCTTGCGCTCTGCACTCTGCCGTTATCCACCGCCGCTCAGCGGCACTCTCGGTCAACATGGCCAAAATCGCTGCCCTGGCTTTACTCGCCGGCCTGGGACTGGCAGACGACTTGTACACTCCGAAACACGAGGCCGGACGCTGCGCCATCCGTGACCACTGTGGGAAGAAGAGCTTCTTCGGCAAAGAGCTTCCTTGTGTCGACAACGGTCTCGCCGAGGATCCCGACAAGGAGCTTAGGAAGCAGCTGGTAGACCTGTGCGGTCCCAAATGGAATGACGGCCCAATATGCTGCACCAAGAATCAGGTCGGTCTCTCGTGCTGATCCCATGGTCGTTTCTCTTCAAGCTAACGATGCAATCGCTGTGCAGGTCGATTCCCTCAAAGATGAACTTTCCACCGCGAATACCATCGTATCGTCATGTCCTGCCTGCAAGGACAACTTCTACAACCTCTTCTGTACCTTCACCTGCTCTCCCGACCAGTCGCTCTTCATTAATGTCACAAACACCCTCTCCAAGAACGACAAGACGCTCGTCACAGAGCTCGACCAGCTCATTTCTCCAGACTATGGAACCGGTTTCTACGACAGCTGCAAGGATGTCAAATTTGGGCCAAGCAACAGCGAGGCCATGAAGCTCATCGGAGGCGGCGCTAAGAACTATACGCAATTCCTCAAGTACCTGGGCGACGAGAAGCTGGTCGGTTCGCCGTTCCAGATCAACTTTCCAACATCGTACAAAGAGCCGAAGATGGCTCCTCTCCCCATGACGCCCAAAAAATGCAACGACCAAGACCCCAACTTCCGTTGCGCCTGCGTCGACTGCCCGCAAGTGTGCCCTGAACTGCCCCAGGTCGAAGAGGCTGGCTCTTGCAAGGTTGGCGTGTTGCCATGTCTCTCATTTGCCTCCATATTTGTCTACAGCATCCTACTGTTGACACTCATCGTGGCTATCGTCGGTCACGTGTGGTACCGCAAGCGGGCAGCGCGTCTCCAAGAGGAGAGAACCTTGCTCCAGGGTGGAATCGATGCCAGCGATGATGAGGATGACGAGGGCCGGCTCGTACAGAACGGCGCCATGTTCGATCGGCCGACCAGGCCCTACAGGCTGAACACTTGGTGCGATACCGCCTTTTTCAAGCTTGGCCATTGGGCAGCAAGATTCCCCGCCATCACAATATTCAGCTCTCTCATCATCATCATTGTCCTCAGCGCTGGGTGGGTGCGTTTTGAGATCGAGAAGGACCCGGCCAGACTGTGGGTCGCTCCGACCTCATCTGCCGCCCAGGAGAAGGAGTTCTTCGACTCCCATTTTGGCCCATTTTACCGAGCAGAGAAGGTGTTCCTCGTCAATGACACCCTTGCTTCGGGACCAGGGCCGGTTCTCAACTATGAGACGTTGCTCTGGTGGATCGAAGTTGAGAAGAGTATTTCGCAGCTTGAGAGCGAGACTTTTAGGATGAGGCTGAACGACGTGTGCTTCAAGCCAACTGGATCTGCTTGTGTTGTTCAATCGGTGGCAGCGTATTTCGACAACGAGCCTGCGCTTATAGACAAGGATGGCTGGCAAGACAAGCTACGACAATGCGCCCAAGCACCCGCGGAGTGCCGACCAGCTTACGGTCAGCCCCTGGAGCCGAACATGATTCTCGGTGGCTACTCGGACACAAACGACGTCGTCGACGCCCCTGCGACGACGGTGACTTGGGTTGTCAACAACTTTGCAGAAGGCACACCCGAGCTTGCTCGATCTATGGACTGGGAAAAGGCCCTAAAGAACCGCCTGCTTGAGGTCCAGAAGGAAGCGGCTTCTAGGGGTCTTAGACTGTCATTCTCTACGGAAATCAGCCTGGAGGAGGAGCTCAACAAAACCACGAACACGGATGCCAAGATCATTGTCATCAGCTACATCATCATGTTCTTATATGCATCTATCGCGCTCGGATCCACGACACTGTCCCTCAGGGATATGATCAGAAACCCTGCAGTCAGTATTGTCGAGTCCAAGTTCTCTCTTGGTGTGGCTGGCATTGTCATCGTCCTCATGTCGATCAGCGCATCTATTGGTCTGTTCTCTTGGGCGAACCTGAGGGCTACGCTCATCATTGTCGATGTCATCCCATTCATCGTGCTCGCTGTCGGCGTCGACAATATCTTCCTCATTGTCCATGAATTCGAGAGGGTCAACATCAGAAATCCCGACGACGATGTCGAATTGCGTGTTGCCAAGGCGCTGGGTCGCATGGGTCCCTCTATCCTCCTCTCTGCGATCACCGAGACGGTATCCTTCGCTCTTGGTGCATTTGTCGGCATGCCAGCTGTCCGTAACTTCGCCATTTATGCGGCTGGCGCCGTGTTCATCAACGCCCTCTTGCAAGTCACGCTCTTCATTTCCCTGCTCTCGTACAACCAGAAGCGGGTTGAGGACTCCAGGATGGACTGCATCCCTTGCATCACTATCAAGGCGGCCAGAGTCCATCTGAACGGTAGCAATGGCAACTTGGGCGCCCGTTTGTACGAGGCGCCTGAAGAAGGTTTCCTCCAGCGGTTCATAATTCGATACTATGCACCTACCATATTGGGCAAGAAGGTGAAGGTAGCCATCGTCGCAATCTTCCTTGGCTTCTTTGCCGCAGGCGTGGCTTTAATCCCTGAGGTCAAACTGGGGCTTGATCAGAGAGTAGCCATCCCTGATGACTCCTACCTCATCCCGTATTTCAACGATCTCTACGATTACTTCGACTCTGGCCCACCAGTCTACTTCGTGGCCAAGGACGTCGATGCGACCAAAAGAAAGCACCAGCGACAGATCTGCGCCAGGTTCACGACTTGTGACACATTGTCGCTCACCAATATTTTGGAGCAAGAACGCAAGCGCACTGATGTGTCGTACATCTCGTCTCCAGCCGCGAGCTGGGTTGATGATTTCTTCCTTTGGCTCAATCCTCAGTTCGAGGAGTGCTGTGTCGAAAAGGGTACTGCTTGCTTCGAGGATCGAGACCCGGCCTGGAACATCACGCTTTCAGGGATGCCGGAAGGAGATGAATTCGTTCACTACCTTCAAAAATTCCTCTCCTCGCCAACCACCGAGGACTGCCCGCTTGGCGGTCAAGCATCCTACGGATCAGCCGTCGTCATCGACGAAGACAAAGAGACCATTCCTGCAAGTCACTTCCGCACGATGCACTCGCCCCTACGCAGCCAGGATGACTTCATCAATGCCTATACCTCCGCCAGGCGAATTGCTCGTGACGTTAGCCGCTCGACAGGGGCAGAAGTGTTCCCGTACAGCGTCTTCTACATATTCTTTGACCAGTACATTACGATCGTCGGCTTGACGGCAGGCCTGCTCAGTGCCGCAATCGGTATCATATTCGTCATCTCGTCGGTCCTCCTTGGCTCAGCGCTCACTGGTGCGGCCGTCGCGATCTCGGTAGTGATGACCATCGTGGACATTATTGGTGCGATGGCGGTGTTTGGTGTCAGTCTCAACGCTGTATCGCTGGTCAACCTGATTATTTGTGTGGGCATTGCGGTCGAGTTCTGCGCCCACATTGCGAGGGCCTTCATGTTCCCTTCGCGCACTTTCATGGAACGGGCTAAGAACCGCTTCCGAGGGCGCGATGCTCGTGCATGGACTGCACTCGTCAATGTTGGCGGCTCCGTGTTTTCAGGCATTACGGTCACAAAGATACTTGGCGTGTCTGTATTGGCCTTCACGCGGAGCAAGATCTTTGAGATCTACTACTTCCGCATCTGGGTCGCACTTGTGGTGTTCGCAGCTACGCATGCTCTGATCTTCCTGCCTGTT
Source organism: Diaporthe sp. P3_1W (assembly GCA_037177825.1). Lineage (NCBI taxonomy): Eukaryota > Fungi > Ascomycota > Sordariomycetes > Diaporthales > Diaporthaceae > Diaporthe > Diaporthe sp. P3_1W. The sequence continues at coordinate 991,198 of JBAFXB010000008.1, forward strand.
ATTCTGAGCTTCATGGGAGGCGAGGGCTACCTCGATCCCGAGAGTGAGGGTGGACTTGAGGAAGATCTGGCAAGTCGCCGTTTCCGAGCCCTTGTGGACCAGGACGATAGCGACTCTGAGGAGGATTAGATTCCCTCCTTTTCAAACCTGAGTCAAATCTTTGAATCATTCCTGAAGACGAAAAAGACGGTCGGGCCTGCAGAACGCGAGGATCATCAAGAGGAAAGCTGGAGGACTGGGTTTTGCCGGGAGCAAGGTTATTCTGTGAGTGAGGTCCCTGGCGCCGACAGAGAGGCTATGAGTACAGAGAATACGGTTTTTAAATTCTCTCTGGGAAGTCAAGACAACTCTGCCCATACAATGCCGATCACTAGGAAAGCGAAGGGCAAAGGGAAAGCCAGAGCCAGTCCGCGGGCAGGGCACACGCTAAATCGTGCACAGCCTGCGGATGTCAAGTGCGATGATGGTACCTTGAAAGGGCGAGACAATCCACCCAAGAAACGTGGCAACGCTACAAATATCAACAGGAAGCCTGGGCCGGGGACTCAGAGAGTACGATGTAGAAACAATCTACGACGGATCCATTCAGCACAGGTATCGAGGTTGACCAGAGGTGGACAAGTTTTTACCAAGGAGCGCCATGGAAAAGAGCAGAGCGTGGAGACCCAACAAGGCCCTACCAACGGCCTAATCAATGACTTTTGAAACTAGGGCATCCGCCAGTTTACACTATCGGGCGACGTTGGCTCCGCTCGAGGCCTCAATAGCAGCAGGGGTTATATCCAAGATCGCCGCCCTTGACATCTACTTTCAGCAACTACTCCAAACGAGCGTTCATGATCTTCCTTGGATCGGAAGGCATGCACCAAAGCCACTGACTGGTGCAGTCGCGAGAAGATCCTGGGTGACGGCATACTTGAACGTATTTCCCGGACTTGCGTGGTCACACAGCATTACTCTTCCTGGCGGCGCTTAGACAGGGGTATCGGTCGTACGACATCGGCTTATGGATGTTCTTCTCTTCTTTGTATGATACGAAGCAGCCATTGCCTTGTATTATAGGATGCCGGCAGGGCACAGGCAGGTGTTTTACAGAGCGAGGCTAGGCGGGATCAAAGCGTTAGGTCTATCTAATAGAAGAAAAGCGTTTGCACTTCGACACTCCCACATAATCGAAAGTCATCAAGAATGCACCTGATCTCCCTGTCTGTCTGTCTGTCTCTGTCTCTGTCTACGTTGCCTGCCTGCTGTATTCCCACCCAGCTGTGTGTGCAGTCGTCTTCGTCACCACATCAGTCACCTGCGAAGCCGGCTAGCTTCCGCCGAGAAGAGGCCCGTCCGCCCGCATCCCGAAGGTGGGCCCGGTTGACGATGGCGAGGGGACCCTTGGCCCGGCAACACTATGACCATAAACCGCCATCGAACCCTGTCCCGCAGGGCTTTAAACACGGAACGTGGGGTAGAGCATGCAGCTTGCCTCAAGACTGTCTCGGAATAGAAATGTCGGGCTGAGATCCGCAAATCCGGGGTCGGCTGTGTGAGTGACCGCCATTATGTGTATTTATTCGGCTGGATAAATCATATACTTCAGTGGCATAGACCTGACCAGAAGCAGCTGTAGAGAGACCTGGTCTCACTCAATTCTGTGCCTCCGTTCCCACTTGAGCTCGAGTCAGTGTTGTCGACCTAGATAGAGGTGGCGCTGCTCGGGTGTTCCAGGAATTGTTCTCTCACATTCTCAACTTTGGGACCCATACTCGTGGATATTTATTCACCCTTGGGAAACGACGCTCGCACACACTCATAACACATAGGACATCACGCATACCGAACTAGGACATGATGGCAACCTTATCCTCGTTCGCCAACCTCAACGTCAATGGGGCCAAGGCCGCCCCCAGCGTGCCAGCCGGCCTGCCCATCGTCTTCCGCGACTCCACACCGCGGGACGAGTTCCTCGCGTCGGCGTGGGGCCACGTCTTCAACCACCGGCGGGCGACCGAGGCCCGCGTCCCCCGGGCCGTGGTGCACGCCACCAAGGCGGCGCACGTCGCGCAGGCCGTGCAGGTCGCGCGGGACCTGGGCTGCCGCGTCTCGGTGCGCTCGGGGGGCCACTCGTGGGCCGGGTGGAGCGTGCGCGACGACGCCGTGTGCGTCGACCTGGGCGCGCTGCCCGGCGGGAAGCATTCCTCCTCGGCGTCGTCCTTCGCTACGGCCCCGTCCGGCGAGGTGGAGGGGCTCGAGTATGACCCGCGCACCAGGATACTGAGCTGTCCGCCCAGCGCGACGGGGAGGGTCGCCAACGGGTTCCTCGCGACCAAGGGGAGGATGTTTGCTGGTGGGCACTGTCCTGATGTTGGGCTGGGCGGGTTCCTGCTCCAGGGCGGGATGGGGTGGAATTGTAAGAACTGGGGGTGGGCTTGTGAGAGCATTGTTGGCATGGACGTCGTCACGGCGGATGCGCGGGAGATTTACTGCAGTGAGGCTGAGAATTCGGATTTGTTCTGGGCTGCTAGGGGCAGCGGGCCTGGTAAGTCTCCCTTGCTTCATCAAGAGTGGAATATCGCATCTATTTGGATTTCTGACTGGGACTTAGGATTCCCTGCGATTGTGACGAGGTTCCATCTCCTCACTCGGCCGCTGCCAGAGATGTATCAGAGCATTTATATCTGGCCGATATCCGAGTACCGCAAGGTGTTGAAATGGGTCATTGATGTAAGTCGGCCGGCGTCAAGAGACTTTCTTCCATAATGTAACCTCGCCTGCTGACACCATGCAGATGTGCGAAATAGGCGACAACGACACCGAGATGGTCGCTGTCGGGCAATACATCGACAGCCACCCAGACCCCGTGATAATCGCTAACTTCCTAACCTTTAAGCCGACCAAGGCCGAGGGCGAGGCAGCCCTCAAGCCAATGCACGACGACCCAGCGCGGCCACCGAACCCGCTCGTCGAGGACTTCGCCAAGCCCACTACCCTGCCGGACCAGTACGCCCCGCAGGCGGTCGCCAACCCGGAGGGCCACCGCTACTGCTCCGAGAACGCCTACGTCAGCAACGACGCGGACGTCCCCGCCGTGCTGGAGAAGGCCTTCACGACGCTGCCGCACCGCAAGGCGTTTGCGCTCTACTACAGCATGTACCCGACGTCGCGGCGGCCCCGCTACCAGAACTACGGGGCCAACGACGCCGGTGACAACGGCTCGATGGCGCTGTCGATGCACACGGACCACTACTTTGCGCTGTACACGGTGTGGGAGGACGAGAAGGACGACGAGAGGTGCGTCTCGTGGACACACTCGGTCGCCCGCGAGGTCGAGCGCTCCGCCGACGGGAGCTACCTCGGCGACTCGGACTTCCAGCACCGGAGGACCAAGTTCTGGAGGGACGAGAACGCCAAGAGGCTGATGGAGATCAGGCGGAAGTGGGATCCCGAGGGGAGGATCTGTGGTTATCTCGACGAGGGGGACAAGAGCGGTGTCGATGGGCTAAAGAACGAGTTTGAGTGGAAGTAGGCTCAGGTCTCGTTGAACACAGTTTCACATGGCGTGGGAGGTTCGAGAGTAGGAGGCTATACCTATGTTGAGCCACTCTGTCTGATCATATAGCCTCTGCTTGTCCACTTATAAATTAACATGGCCAGCCTATAGCTCGAGGATCCTGTCTACTCTTCATGGCCATCAATATATAGAACGAAACTACGAGTCATCGCACTTGACGTCGTCAGTCATACACTGCTTGATGAAGCTGGATTTACTTGGTGTTTAGCTGGGGGCAAGTTGGTGGGGGATCGCAGGGACTTCTTAATTTTTTTACCTCTACGTTCCGCGTCGCGAAATGGCTGCAATTCCACAGCTACACCTATATGGCGATGACCCACTCCGACTACTTCCGCATCGACAGGGTACCTCGACCATGAACACGCACAAAGACTTTCACTCAAACAAGGCCGAAGTCGACGCGATATCTCGGATTTCAGCTGACTGAAATCCAAAAATCTTTGTAATGGCCATCGATCACCTTGATCAACAGAGACCGGGCGTTGTTGACGGTGAGAATTCGTGTATAAACCTAGCTTGATGTAGGATGGGATTCCGGACGTTCGTATTGATCGAAAGACAGCAGGATGTCGTCTGTCAAGCGAATTGCCAATTTTTGCAATAAAACCCTGAACGAAGCAACACAATGACACGAATTCTTCTCACGGGCGGCAGCGGCTTTATTGCAATTCACATTCTTCAAACTCTCCTAGAGCGAGGGTAGGACGAAAGATCGCCTCTTTCAGAACGCCCCTGCTGACCTACACACTGCCAGTCATTCGGTATTTACAAGAGTTCAAAATTATGTCAAGGCAGATGAGGTCAGAATGTGTTCTCTGGATATTCTAGAGAAAGGCTGGGCTTTATTTTCGTCCCAGAAGTCGGGCTCATGTACATGACGAAGAGATGGAGCGCCGGGGGCGGTTGGAGTGCGCCTGTTCGGGCAACCTAGCATCACGATACAAGCTTAGGATATTGTTACTACGCCTTTGGGAGTGTAAATAGTACCATTGCAGCCTAAATAACTAACGCAATCGGTCGGGTTTATGTTGGAAGATCAAGTCGCGCGAAGGACAGAATCGTCCTCTAAGTTGGTTGAGATCTCACATCTTCAACCAGTGAGGCTAAAGATGCCTTCAGATATATCGATTGCCTAATCAACTAGCTTGAATTACAGTGTCTTAGGCATTACAATTAATGATTCTTGTAAATAAATTCCTGGGCCTACATCTGCTCCACCATCACCGTTCGCTCACCCACTTGCGTGTCCTCAAATCCCAATTTTATACTTTGCTCTTTCTCAACCAACAATAGCTCCGAAACAACGCAGATCTATTCAAATATTATACTAGACAAACAATTTCAGAAGATATATACGTCTTGTTAGCGACCCACCAAATATCAATTTGTCAAAAATTTAATCTGACGGGAGCTGTCAGGTAACTGCACATGTCCGGTTTGACGGTGAGAGATACAGGTCAGTCACTCGCTGCATGGCCCAACGGACGCGTAATGCCATAGCCTCGGGAGTTTTGACCGGTCTGAGGTTGAAAGAGAAGCTTGGAGCTTATTTCCCAGCTAATTTCGTAGCTTTCCCCCAGTGCCGGCCGTCGCCTTGGTTGGCCCACCGGACCGGCCTGACCCAGGCGGACTAGCCAGGTAGTAGCTTCGTGCCCACCCGTGTTCCCCGCGTGTATCCTGACCTCGTCGGCCGCTCCCCACAAAGCAGCCCGCAAAGCCCGCAAAGCTCGCAGAGTTTCCCCGACGTATCCGCAATTCTTGTGCAGATGACATCAGGTCTGACTGGCCATATGTTATGTTGTGTACCGGGACAGTCAAGACTCGAACCACATAGTGGATTGCAACGGCAACTCCGGCTCCACGGGCACCAAGGACATGGGCTGTTGTCGACGATGGGCCTGGCGATCGAGAGATATACTTGGCGTCCCGCAAAAGCCTCATGCCCAAGGCCGGGACGCTACGAGATATCGAGCGAAAATAAGAGCCTTCGCGAAGCTTGGTCAGTCGTTGGATAGTGTGCCAAACGGATGATCAGCGTGAGTTTGGATGTTGATGAGATGACATGCATGGCTTTGAAGTCTTAGCGCCACCGCGCCCCAGACTGCTGGGCCTTGACATGGTGCCTGCGAGAAGGAGAAATGTCACCGCGACTTCCATGGCATGCATAGTGATCCGCTTTCACCAGCAAGGCCGGCCTGGAGCATTCGTCCTGTCCTCCGCAAGCAGCTCGTCACGAGGATAGACCGAAATTTGTCCCGTTGGGCAATGTAAAGTGGAAATCGGCCATGCCAAGCAGCGAGTTCTATTGGCGGCTGTGGGGGCGGCCCTGTTGATCAGCAACTGTCTTTATTCCCTCGCAGCCGTCGGTGCGGAGAAGGCCAACCTAATGACTGCTAAACTCACGTACGCCAGCCTTGGCGCACCGCGATGGGACCGCGATGGGACCACCCAAGGCATGCACAGGCAAGGGCCAGGCAGGCCAGATCAGGGCCAGGTGCGTTCCCCCCAGCCTCCACAGTTCGTCCGTTCTTACCCCAGTGCACCTACCCCTCCTCTCTGGGGAAACCCTGGCTGCGGAGATGAGGGCCCTGGTACACGCTGCATCTGGTTGTTTCTCTGCGAGTCGCAAGGTCGCACCCGGTCTAAGTGAGCGAGTGAGTGAGTGAGTGCATCCCGCGGTGTGTAATTTTGCGCTATGTACGCACATATATATAAGAGGGGACGGACGGGCAACATCGTCGCCGTCCGAGGACTGTTGATCCTCCCCAAGCACCTGGTTGTTCCTGACCCACCTCAAGTGCCTTGCTCACCCAGGTACCGGTAAAGATGCTCAACATTCCATCTCTAGGGCGCTATGCCGCTGTGCTGGGCCTTGGTTCGGTGCTCCTCGCCGACAGGGCTCATGCCCAGGCCCCGTCAGGTAAGACAGACATGAATTGTACCACCTACACCGTGCATGCATCATCAGAACGCTGAACCCCTGCAGGCGTCACGGTCGATGGCACAGACTTCGCCCTTAACGGCGACAAGGTCTCGTACCGCTTCCACGTCGACAATGCCACCGGTGACCTGATCGGAGACCACTTCGGCGGCTCGGCCTACGAGACCGTGCCCCTACCGGAGCCAGAGGTCAACGGCTGGGTCGGCATGCCCGGACGGGTGAGGCGCGAGTTTCCAGACCTGGGCCGTGGTGACTTCAGGATCCCCGCCGTCCGCGTCCGCCAGAGCGCGGGATACACCGTCAGCGACCTCCAATACCAGTCTCACACCGTCGTCCCGGGCAAGCCGGAGCTCCCGGGCCTGCCCTCGACCTTTGGCAGCGAGGAGGACGTGTCTACCGTTGTGATCCACCTCTACGACAACTACTCCTCCATCGCGGCAAATCTCACCTACTCCATCTTCCCCAAGTACGATGCCGTTGTCAGGAGCGTGAGTCTCACGAACCTGGGAGAGGGCAACATCACCGTGGAGAGGCTGGCTAGCTTCAGCGTCGATCTGCCGTATACCGACCTGGACATGATCGAGCTGCGTGGGGACTGGGCGAGAGAGGCCATGAGGCTCAGGAGATCAGTCGAGTATGGTGTTCAGGGGTGAGTACATGGACTCTTATCATCTCATATAGAACAGAACTGACCTCACGTTACAATAGATTTGGTAGCACCACTGGATACTCATCTCACCTGCACAACCCTTTCCTCGCCTTGGCCACACCGAGCACCACCGAGTCCCAGGGCGAGGCATGGGGCTTCTCTCTGGTCTACACGGGCTCATTCCAGGTGGACGTCGAGAAAGGCTCCCAGGGGTTCACGCGTGCCCAGCTTGGCTTCAACCCCTACCACCTTTCGTGGGGCCTCGGACCTGGTGAGAGTCTCACGTCGCCCGAGACGGTAGCAATTTACTCCAACACCGGCGTCGGTGGTCTCTCACGCGCCTACCACCGTCTGTTCCGCAACCATCTCATCAAGAGTGACTTCAAGACCGAGACGCGCCCGGTCCTGCTGAACTCGTGGGAGGGCCTCTACTTCGACTACAACCAGAGCACCGTCTACACGCTTGCCCAGGAAGCTGCGGACCTTGGCGTCAAGCTGTTTGTGCTTGACGATGGCTGGTTCGGAGAGGAGTACCCCCGTGTGGATGACGATGGCGGTCTTGGTGACTGGGAAGTCAACACAGAGCGTTTCCCCAGTGGTTCCCTCGCCCCGCTTGTCGACCAGGTCAGGCAGCTCCAAGCGGCCAACTCGACGACCAACCTGCAGTTCGGGCTATGGTTCGAACCCGAAATGGTCAACCCCAACTCGACGCTGTACCACGAGCACCCGGACTGGGTGCTGAGCGCCGGCAGCTACCCGCGCACGCTGCGGCGCAACCAGCTGGTCCTGAACCTCGCCATGCCCGAGGTGCAGGACTTCGTCATCGAGTCCGTGGCCAACATCCTCAGCAACGCCTCCATCACCTACGTCAAGTGGGACAACAACCGCGGCTTCCACGAGACGCCCTACGACGGCGTCGACCACGCCTACATGCTCGGCATGTACCGCGTCTTCGACACGCTGACCACCCGCTTCCCCGAGGTGCTGTGGGAGGGCTGCGCCAGCGGCGGCGGGCGCTTCGACCCGGGCGTGCTACAGTACTTCCCGCAGATCTGGACGTCCGACAACACCGACGCCCTGGAGCGCATCTTCATCCAGTTCGGCACATCCCTGGTATATCCTCCCTCGGCCATGGGCGCCCACGTCAGCGCCACCCCCAACCACCAGACCCAGCGCACCACCCCGATCGCCTTCCGCGCCCACGTCGCCATGATGGGCGGCAGCTTCGGGCTCGAGCTTAACCCGCCCGAGATCGCCGAGGAGGACCGCGAGCAGCTGCCCGCCCTCATCGCCCTCGCCGAGCGCGTCAACCCCCTCATCATCAACGGCGACCTCTGGCGCCTGCAGCTGCCCGAGGACTCCAACTGGCCCGCCGCCCTGTTCATCTCCGAGGACGGCTCCGAGGCCGTCCTGTTCTACTTCCAGGTCCGCTCCGTCTGGAACCAGGCACTGCCCTACATCCGCCTCCAGGGCCTCGACCCTGCCGCCTCGTACTCCGTTGAGGGGTCTGGCACCTACTCGGGCGCGACGCTCCAGAACGTCGGCCTGCAGTACTCGTTGCTGGGTGATTACAACAGCACCGTGGTTTTTATCAACCGCGTCTAAGCACTATACGCACTAGCGATGATATATACGTGCTCATGACTAGTATATAATGAATATTACTACTCCAGTCTATCTAAGGCCTCACTTGTTTCATCTGCTTCTATGTGATTCCCAGGGAGCCGCCGATAAATCAACTTGGATCTGAGAGAGAAAATCTCATTCTTTCGATTTTGACACTGGATCTGTCTCTTCCACGACCTCGCCAGTAGTCAGCACGTAGGTTCCTTTCTTGATGCTATTCTGCGAAGGTCGCTCCCAGCACACCACATCCATTTCCGCGTCCCGCGCCATGTTGCGCGGATATCCCCACCTGGGTGAGTTGATCGGATGGTCGACTGGGTAGTCCTCGGATATAACCACGTAGTCCTCGGGTGGCTGTCCCAAGTCTGGCCATTCGATGTATTCCGGGGCTTCAGTGTATACCGTGACCTTTGGGCCCCTAGCCCGCGCGTCAACCCACTCGTTTAACATCGCGCGGTAGTCGGCCACTGGGTGGTCGAGGTTGACATCCGGGTGTTGTGTCCAGGCCTCCCTGTTGAAGACATCATCAGAGTTCTGCTCGGCATGCTGCACCCTGCGGAAGTGGGCATCTTGGGTGATGATCTCGTACAGCGTGAAGATGACACCTTTCACATCGTTGCGGTCCTCCTCGTACCGGAGGCCGCCGTTGGGCCGTGGCTCGCCCCCGACCGGCCCCGAGTAGTTGAAGTCGAAGAGGAGCAGATTGTCGGCGTCTTCATCCACAAGAAGATTTCTCGGCGCGACGTCCTGGTGCTCTATGCCATATTTTAAATTGAGGTCGTCGATGACGCTGAGTAGTTGCTTGAGGTACTTCAGCTTGAAGACCCGCGACACGTTGTCGCAGACGGTGCCGCCGGGGATGAAGCGGGTCGTGAAGCCCAGCACGACAGGGCGGCCCTCCAGCTCCTCGGTTACCACTCTGTCGAATGGGACGATGTTGGGGTGTGGTGGAAGCCGCATTGATATCTGCATTTCGTCCCATCGAAATTCTATGGACTGAGGAAGGCAGATGTACTTAAAGACCAGAGTCTCCTGGTGATTCCCGTTCTTGGACGGGGCTGTGTACGCCACGATATCGACCTCGGGCTGTATCCGGTCCAGCTCCCTCAGATCACGACGATTTATTGTCTTGACACTTTCAGGGTTTCCGAAGTTTGACAACAACGGATAATTGACAGCCTCCATGCGATCATCCTCGGGATTTGATGAAGTCGAGAGGAGGCCGCCATCGTCGCTGACATGTATCTCGTAGACTTTGGGATCAAGGTCATCGACATGTCGCCTTAGATGTTGTATAGCCAAATCCTCTTCGTCTTGTTCGTCGTCCATGGTCACGACAATCATGCGTCGTTGATCAGTGTCGAAGATGTACCATTTGCTCGGGCCTCCGGGGCTGATTTCACCGGAAGGTGACCAGAATCTCCAGTCGGGGTTAATCATGTTGTCTCTGGCAGCAAACGTGGATAGCCTAGGTTATTGGTCGAAATGAGTGTGTTGCTGTTGTAGAGCAGCACGAAGAACAAGGTCAGGGAAAGTCGGCCCTCAAGATCGAGGTATGAGGTGAAAAGAGCCGGGACGTTGGCCTCTTGATCAATCGGCGCCCATCGCTGAAAATAGCAATGGGCGACTGGCGGAGCAAGCTTGATGTTGGCCACTAAAGGTGTTGATGCAAGGTAGTATAGAGCGAGATAAGATTCATATGCGACCTCACGCGGCCTGCTACGGCCTGTAGCACAGCAATCCGATTGGGTAGCATCAGGGCGACGGGTGGTGGCTTCCCAAAGACCTGGTGCGGTCTAAGTGAACTGCGCCTGGTTGAGAGCAAAGAGGTCCACGAACAGTGAGTCCTCTGGGACTGCAAGCAACAGCACAGGACTTTAGCTTTGTAGAAGTCAAAATAACACATGCATTAAATAATAATGAATTAGCAATTTACTTAGCCCGCTTGAAACCCATCTACGTCTAAAGGGTCTCTACTAACCACCAGGCCGAAGCAACCAAAAAGACCGCATGCGCAGTTCAAGTGGAAGGCGACGTTGTGAGACACTTTGCTAGCTGGCAATTAGGTGAAAGACCTCCGATGTCCCATTTGGAGTCGAGTTATCCTCAACGTACTAAGGAGCTGTGTCAAATTGCATCCCATGGATCTTCCCTTTTTGACTGGTACATATCGCAAGGGGGCAGGAAGGAAAAGCAGCTCAGACACCAGCAAAGGATGGATGCAGGGCAAGACATTGCGGCTTGGCTTTGGATACTGGCAGGGCTAGCCAACACCTTGAGTAATGCTAGAGGCTGTCAGTTTCTTTTCGGAAAGATCAACGGAAAAAGGAATATAGCAGCGTCAAATGTGTTGCTTGTCTACCGGCTACCTAATACATACATTCGCATTTTCTGGGCATTATTGATCTTGGACTAATTACTTCATTTTGGTGTTCCGTTTCGTATTTATACTTGTGAGCGAATGCTAATTGTGGACTACGGAGTGACTGGTCATCCCTTACTGATCTAGTCATTCATCTAGTGTGTTGCGATTTCCCAGCGATCTACTTTAGACTCAAGGCCGGGCCCATTAGGCTATCTGTTGATACGAAGAGGAGGCTCATGAACCTGGATTTTCCATGATCGCAAACTCTTCTTCGTCGACAAATAAACACAAGAGATCCATGGCTGTCTGAGGGCGAACACGCCAGATGTTACACGTGAAATATATCGCGGGCCTTTGCGCTCTCTTGATTCTTTGTTATCACTACCGTACATGGAACGTCGACCATGCAGTGGGCTCGAGCGCACCAGTGGACACGCAGCCTCTGGAGACTTGGCTGGCCCGGGAAGAGATGCTGGAGGAGAGGCCAACATACGCTCACGTCGAAACGCCAGCAGCCGACACGCCAGCCGACACACCAGCCGACACGCCAGCCGACACTCCATTGGTGATTCCACTCGAGACAACCCGGTCACAACTTTCAGACTCGGCCACAGTACCTAGCGGAATACCCAAGAAGATCTGGTAAGCAGCTTCTGGATGCAAGTTAACCCTCCCAGGAACAAAAACCCCCATCTGTAGCTTGTTGCGACAAGATACGGCCAGACTGTGGCCAGGGAAACTTCTTCTTCTTCTTCTGTGCTTGGATAGCTGACTCCTCTTGCTGCAGGTATAAGCTGGGGGCGAAGGGACTAAGCGACGATGCACGTAGCTGGACGAGCACATGCATTTCGCAGAACCCCGGCTATCGGGTAGAGTTCCTCACAGACGAGTCCGCGGATGAGTTTGTGAGAGAGAAATACGCGGATCGCCCAGACATCGTGGAAACATACTTAGCCCTCACCGTGCCGATCCTCAAAGCCGACCTGCTGCGGTATCTGCTCCTCTACGCGGAGGGCGGCGTCTGGTTCGACCTGGACGTTTCATGCGAGGGCATACCGATAGATGAGTGGATCCCGGAGGAGTTTGAAGACGAGGCTAGCCTGGTAGTAGGCTGGGAATTCGATGCCGGCTACGACTTCATCTTCCCCCGGCAGTTCACGACCTGGACTGTGATGGCCAGGAAGGGCGTGCCGCATCTGATGGTCGTGGTGGACGACATCGTGCAGTCGATGGCCGAGGTGGCCAAGGAGCACAACGCTACGATTTCACAGCTGAAGATGGGCATGGTTGGAGATGTTGTAGAGTTCACTGGGCCGCTGAGGTTCGCGGAGAGCGTCACCAAGAGCCTGGGGCCGTCGCTGGACGAAAATGACGACTGGGACGGGTGGGACGATTACCACCAGCTCCTGGAGCCGAAGCTTGCTGGTGACCTCTTGATCCTTCCGGGATATGCGTTGGCGGCCTCGGTCAACACTTATGAGGAAGAAGACCAGGATCGAGTTGGCCCCTCGTTGGTAGTCCATCACTATGCCGGGAGTTGGAAGAATGATTATGGCGGAGAGAAGGCGGAAGAGCGAAGAAGACGTTGACTGGCTCGATAGTTGGTCAGACCACAAAAGTACGATTCTTGAATCTTTTCAATGTAGTTCAATTTATGATAATTTGCCAGCTGCACACACGACGTGCTCAGGTGGTCCAGGTTACGAGACGCACTTGTGCGTGGTATGCGACTGTGCAGATGAGCGATGCTGGAGACAGGCAAGGGTGAAGTCGAGATATTCCCGGGGTATGAAAGACATGTATCTCACAACTGTAAAGGGACGAACAGGGACATAGAAACCAATCTGCTGTAGACTGGCGGCTCCTGAGGTCCTGCCAGCTGGAGACCATGTGATACAGAATTAACAGAAACGGTGTCTTGCTGGTGCACGATGTGTTGCAGCTCCAAGGTTCTCTCCTTCATTCGGTACATATTCGTTCTTCACTCCATTGTTACTCGGTAGTCTGAAGACAAGATATCTGACAATGAAAGCTGATTTACAAATTAATCACACAGCTGCCTCGGCGGCTCGGTGATGGCTGGCACGTGCCAAGTTGATGCCGTGGAACTTGACATCATTCACCGTCGTCCTTTGATCTGGCGTCCGATCGACATATCCTAGACCGGACTAACCTGGGGTTAACTATTCCCCGCGCTCTCCAACACTGGATCCTCCACCAGACCGGGCTCTTGATACACGCTGAGCCGCAGTCGGTGTTCCCGGCCAAGACAGAGTCGGCGTCGGAGTCCTGTCCTGGCCGCCGCGGCTGCAAGGCCATATCGACGTGTATCATGCATTATTCGACGCGGCTCTCAAGATTTACGTCCCCGAGTCGTCTGCCACAGTGCTGGTACTTCACGACTGCGAGCAGCCAAAGTATCACGACAGTGTCCAGTGCAGATAGATCCTTTAGGCCTTTGGCTCAATCCTCATAGCACGGCCATTTCATGTTGGAATCTATGACATCGGGTGCGGCACCCCAGGTTTTTCTTAGGGATATTTCCGGCGACGGATTGCTCCACGGGATCCCCAGCTGCCCCATCGTGGCACCCCCACCGGCTTGAACGGTCTGGGGAACCAGGGATGGCCTGGTACTTGCACAAGGGAGTCGACCCAAAGTGGTAGCACAACTGAGAGGGCTTTCCTGCAGGGCACTTGGCTCCCGGTGGCGCTCCTATCAGCCTCCAAAAATGCCGTCCACCAAGCGGGCTTTCTGGATTTTCCCAGTGGCCCCCATTGGCTGCGAACGATTTCCCAGGTGGGATTTTCGATCTTGGAGACTGCGCGGTAGAGATATCTTCCACGCATGGCCCATAGAGATCGTGTAAACAGCCGCTCCTGCTTGCAACGATTGCATTTGGTGGATCCAACTGGTCACTAGTCGATGTATCTATAAAGTTTCATGTTACGAGCTGTGATTGTCTTCGCCTCTCCGCGATCCCGACAGTCCGGCAACGGCTGCAAATAATTGTCCCGCACTTCGCCCGAATCTGAGTGGTGCTTGACGAGGATAATTTCATTTAAATATTCTTGAGCCCTAACACTCCAAATTCACCCCATAGAATCTACTCCTTCACCAAGGCCAACTTACATTCAGCGATGAGGCTACACGCTAGGTAACTTGCCAGACCAGTCCAAATAGGCCGTATTCACCTATCGTCCAGCTCCTGGTCCCAACTTATATACGTCGACTCGACGTCGCACTAAGCACCCTTTTCGCCGTCTTCAACCCGGCAACAATACGACAGCCAAGATGCATGGAATAACAGATCAAATATTGCATGCAGTGCTTCAACACTGGGCCTCCGCACTGGTTATCATCCTTGCCGCATGGCTCCTCCGAAATCGATATCACAACGGTCTGCACAAATATCCCGGCCCATTTCTTGCATCACTTACAGATTGGTGGCGGTTTGTGGATGTATGGAACCGGCGGCCGGAGATCACCCATCTAAAACTTCATGAGAAGCACGGGGATGTTGTACGGCTAGGACCAAACACTCTGTCCTTCGCGGATCCAGCAGCTCTCAAGGCGATTTACGGCCTGAACAAGGGCTATGTCAAGGTGAGCATCGTCAGCGGACAAGGAACTGGCACTTTCAGGAGCAAACAAACTGACCAAGAGGTTCACACGTTCTCCAGTCCGATTTCTATGTAGTGCAACAGGCCGTTGTCAAGGGCCAGTCACAACCGAGCCTGTTCAGCACCGTCGACAATGACTTCCATCAGCAGTTTCGACGCTGCGTCAACTCAGCCTTCGCTATGTCAGCCCTCGTGCAATATGAGCCATTCGTTGATAACACCACGAAGCTTTTCCTCAAGCAGACGGAGCGACTGTTTGCGAACAAATCGGAAGGTTGTGACCTCACTCGTTGGCTTCAGTTCTACGCGTTTGATGTCATCGGCGAGATCACCTACAGCAAGCGCCATGGATTTGTAGAGAAGAACGAGGACATCGACGGCATAGTATCATATTTAACCCAGCTGTTCAACTACGTGGCTCCTGTGAGTTCATCCTAACCCATTATTCCCGCCCCCTAGAGCAATATACTTATAACTCATTCAGATCGGACAAATGCCCCTGCTCGACCGCCTCTTCCTGAAGAACCCCATCTACCTCAAACTCGGAGAATGGGGCATCATGGACGCGACCTTCCCCGTCGCCAAGTTCGCCCGCGCGCGCATGGCCGAGCGCCTGCCCGACCTCAACAACGAGAAGGGCAACATCCTACCCACGTCGGACAAGAAGAAGCCGACGCTCGACCTGCTATCAAAATTCCTCGCCGCCCAGGAGACCCGCCCGGAGTTCATGACGGACGGGCTCGTGCAGACCATGGCGGTGTCGATGGCCTTTGCCGGCTCCGAGACGACGGCCATCAGCCTGGGCGCCGTCTTCTACTACCTGCTGCGCACCCCGGGCGCGATGGCGAGGCTGCGTTCCGAGCTGGACGAGGCGGGCCGGAGGGGCGTCTTCCACGACAACGAGACGGGCCTCGTCACCTGGTCCGAGTCGCAGAAGCTCCCGTACCTCGATGCGTGCATCAAGGAGGCTTTTCGCGTCCACCCCGCCCCCGGACTCCCCATGGAGCGCATCGTCCCGCCGCAGGGCGCAGAGATCGCCGGTCGCTTCATTCCCGGCGGCACCATCGTGGGTTGCTCCGCGTGGGTGTACCACCGCAACAAGAGCATCTTCGGTGAGGACGCAGATGTCTACAGGCCTGAGAGGTGGCTTGTGGATGAGTCCCTGGACAGGGAGAAGGAGGAGGCCAGGATCAAGGAGATGACGGGGACGATGCTGCAATTTGGCATGGGCAGTCGGACTTGTATTGGGAAGAACATCAGCCTCCTGGAGATCTACAAACTGGTGCCGAGCTTGCTCCGGGCTTTTGATGTAAGCTTTCCCACCCAACTCCTCCACCTTCATTCTATCTGTGGCAGCCTGCTAACTATTTGGCTTATGTACAGCTCGACTTCCAAGACCCATCCAAAGATTGGAAGATCACGAATTCTTGGTTCGTGAAGCAGTCAGACTTTTGGACGACTTTCTCACCAAGGACCATACCCCAGCCTGAGGCGGATGTTGTGTCAGAGAAAGTGGAAGAGATAGCCGCGAATTAGACACTGGGGAGGCTGGAGCGGTGGCTATTCCATGTTCTATATGCCGCTCATAGTTCCAGATCTTGAGCGCCACACTGGTATGGTATGCAAGGAGTTATCGTGCTTGACTGGTAGTGTACATAAGATAGAAGGATTACACACGTAAAAAATGTTAATATCTATCCTTTAATAGCGATGCAAATGCAGAGACTGCTCCGCAACTGCAGAATAAGAATGGCAAGGGAATTTCAGGTAGTTTAGATGTTCCAAAACAAATTCTGATCACCCGAATTCCTGTATTCGTAACGGTGGTTGAGTTTTGAGACCGCATTGGCAACCATGGAACCCACAAAGCTGGATGTTTTCCAACAGTAGTCAAGGGCTGAGTTCGTGTTGGGGACCATGATGTCCATGGTCGAATCTTTGGATATCATTTTGGGACAATATCTGCCTCGTAGGCCTCACGCTTGTCAGAAACACCTGAGTGTTTGTCGTATGCTTCCTCTTCCAATATAGCACACAGGTCTTCATGTCCTCACGCAACCAGAATGCACATACTTCAATGCAACTATTTCACCAACAGAACATGTGTGTATTCCCTACGTTACTCTCGGCCTTGGCGGCCTTTTGTTTCTCGCCGAGCTGGCCGGCGCCCATCCCCGCGGAAATATCCGCGCCATTCTGGGATGTTCCGCATCATGACGAGGATGAAAGTACGACCGATTCACTGACAAAAAGATACGATTGCCGGCGCGACTTAGGATGCGTTTGAGTTCCATGAATAGAGGTAAATTTGATATACTTTGGGATTTCCTCTTTTCCGGGCTGATAGACACGTCGTAGTACCCACTTACTCCTGCCGCTGGGGAATACTTTCCTCCCGTGTTGCTCCACCGGGCAGGGAGATCCAGGAATGAGCAACAAAGAGATACGTTCCGGCTATCTGGACGGATGAATCCATTATCTTGCGCGGACCGAGCTATGTGTGAGCACATGGCGAGGCCGAGATATCTTCCTGGCACTCGTCTTCTTCGCTCGCCGTCTCTACTCAGCCTCGGCTGCAATACAGAAGGCATCACTGTCAAAGCACTGTACTTGACCCCACGAGACATGAAGACCGGTTTTTTTCATACAAGATGTTGCTGGGACCGAATCACTAGACTAGAAAAATCGTTACATGCCTTATCTCTAGTCCTTGACCAGCTCATACCCATAGTGCCACCCCTTACCCTTGATATCTTCCCTCACCTTGTAGTTTTCCTCAGCGATCCTCAACACATCCAAGTCCACCTCAGCATACACCGTCCCGTCCTCATCCAGGCCCAGCTCCTTGCCACCTTCATTCTTAACCTTCCCCACAATCGGCAGGGCGGCCTGGCTGCACCCACCCTTGTTACAAAACACCACGGCAGCCGTGTTCTCAAACGCGCGGCACACGACGGCCGTCTCAAGAAACACCCTCTCGCTGTCCGGGTTGAGCGCGAGCCCCGCCTCATCGACGTCCGTGACGAGCCAGAACGACGGGATGATCACGACCTGCGCGCCGTCCGCGATGAGCGCGCGGAACGCCTCCGGGAACGCAAGGTCCCAGCAGACGAGGAGGCCCGCGCGCACGGGTGTCCCATCGGCGTTGCGGAGCGGCGTGTCGAACGCGGCGTGCGGCTCGTGCCGCCCGGGGCTCAGGTGCGGCCGCTCCGGGTGCCAGAGGTTCTTCTTCTGGTAGCTCCCGGCCAGGTCGCCCGTCCCGGCCGCGATGAAGTGCGCCATGTTGCGCAGCTCCTTGTCGTCCTGCGGCCCGGGCGGCGCGTGCTCGCTGGCCGGGTGCGACTCGCAGATCGTGCCGGGGACTATGCTGATGTTCAGCTCGCGGGCCAGGGCTTGGTACCTCGGCAGGTAGGCTTCTGATTCTGCGCAGGATGTGATGAAGTCTGGGTGCTCTGGCACCCAGGAGGTGAGGTGATATTCTGGTAGGACGGCGACGTGGCACCCGTTTTCTGCGGCCTTGCGGATCTCCGATTCTGCTTTTGCGAAGTTTGCTGCCGGGTCGACTGGCTGAGGTATAGATGATGATCAGTGAGACAGTGAGAGCTTAGGAGTTCAGGAGAGTGGTTCGTGTAGGCGATGAGATGACCACAAGAACGGAGACGAGCACCCGCCCCTACGAGGGTTTTCCCTAGGACTTGGGCTGTAGCGGCTCAGGGCATCGTAGAAGAAGCTTTGACATGCCCGTTCGCTGCCGTGAAAACCACAGACATGAAGTGTCTCTGAAAAGATGACGCAGTTGACTCACTGACCTTTGGTTGCATTTGAATCAGCGCAAATTTGTAGGCGGGTGCCATGTTGAAGGCACTATCGGCGAGCGCACGGGACCAATGCAGCTGAAGAAGAATGAGGGGGTGAGGTATGCCGTGGATGGCTTCGTCAAAGCGAAATGCCCGGAAGTTTTATGCACGGAGCGATGTCTTGACGCAGAGCGATCATCGGAGCCGGGCGGCGGGGATGTGGAGACCCGGACTACTTATTGCTTCCGGCCCACCAGCTTCCGGCCTCGACTGCGCTTCGAGGCCGGTTCCCGTCAAGCTTGTTATTTGGTCTGACCAGGAGCGGACTGCAAGTGAAGCCTTCATCTCACTAACATTGCATAGTCCGTTCTTTCCAAACTGGGCGGGTCGAATCAAGAACTTCAAGAGCCCGCGAGAGGCATTGGCACTGGTCGGAACAACCTGCCTTCGTTTTCAAAACCTAAGGGCATGTCTTGCATATGCGGACACTGTCTGAATATGGGTTTCAAGTTAAATTGTGCTTGGATAGCTAATCATTCCATGGGGTCGGGTCAATTGCATCAGACATGGGAGACTGCGTCAAATTCACAGCGATGGGAACAGCGAGGTTGGGATATAAATTTCTTTGGATCTTTTTATTTGTTCCTTTCTAATCGTTGGCTCGTCTCAGCATCTGGCATAAGGATGCTTGGATAGCATGCAAGAGACCTCTGCGCTCGCGAGCAGATTACAGAATGGTGCCGAAGCTGTCAAATTGTTAGTATGTAATGAGACCCAACTCCTAGAAGTAGAAGACAGATGCTTACCCGAAAGTCCTCTTGATGCTGTGCACGTAGTAGTTCTGCCAGTTCTCCTTTGTGACCTCCTCCTGACCCACTGGCACACCAGTCCAGTTGACTCGCATCACCGTCACCGAGTCCACATCGTTCTGGTCAAACTCGATCTCCAGCTTGGAGTAGTGTCCTGCAGGCCACTGCTGCAGCCTCCAGCTCTGCACGATCTTGGTGGGCTCGTTCAGCTCTAGGTACTCGCCCAGCACGTTGCCCCCAAACAGCTCGAACTTGCCGCCCTTCTTCGCGCCCTCGAAGACCTTTGGCGGTGCACGCGTGAAAGCTGCGATCCGCTGAGGGTCGGTAAAGGTCTTGTAAAGCTCTTCTGCGGTCGTGCGGAACTCCTCGCTGTCGTTCACCGTGGTGGTGTTCACCACACTGCCGCTGCTCGACTTCACGGTCGTTGAAGATGACTCGGGGGTGGAGGTCTTTGGTTGGAATTTGGGGGTGGAGAAGCCGCTGGAGGGGTTGGAGCCCGGCGCGTGCTGAATGTCCTTGCCGTGTTCGGCGATGAGGGCCGAGGGGAGCTTGACAAACTGCTGTCGCAGCTGGGGGATGAGCTTTGCGCGGATGAGATCCTTGGCGGGCTGCTTCTCTTTCGACTCGGAGTAGATGTCGACGTCGAACACAAACTCGTCCTCCTCTGTGTCGTGGGCAACCTCGGGCACGGTGATGGTGCCAGAGACCTCGTCTGCCTCTGGAGCGGAGCCGGAGAACTCGAGGACCAGCTTTACGTCGTAGATTGTGATGACCTTGCCCTTGCGCTGGCTGACGTCGACGTCACCGTCGCAGGTGATAATCTTGCTAACCTTCACCTTTGCGCCTCCATCCTCCACCTCGATCTTGGTCAGGTTCTCCGTGAACCAGGCTCTTGTCCACTCTGAGACATCCTTGTTGACCCAGTGCCAGTTGTTCGGGTTGTGAAGGACCATCTTGCGTGTGATTGGAAGGGTGACTTCAGTCGCGAATGGGGGCGGAGTAGGGTTCAAGTCTGCTTTCGCGGGGCAATGTTAGTCAACGCGGCCACGATTTAATGGAAATGTGTTGCAAGTTGCCAATTGGGAAAGCGTCGTTCAGAAATATGAAGTATATTCAAGAGCTTGATCATCAAAGGGAGAGAGTACAAAAAACCCCTATGACTGGTGCCAGCTATAAATCTCATCACGTAGACGTCGTGGTGGTGCAGTGGTGCCGTGGAAAGAAGCGGCGAGGACACACGTACCTTTGGGTCCCAGAGTGGGTGTGAGGGTGTTGTACTGATCCGATACGATGGTGATGGTTGGCAAACGCAAGAGGTCAGGCTATGGAAAGAAGGGCGAAGAACAAATGATGTGATATGGGTGGTGGTGGTGGTGTTGGTGGTGACCAGGGAGCCGGAACGGCGGCGTGGAAGAAATCCAAGCGATTCCATTTTGTTCTGCGAGCTTTTGAGGCTGCCAGTGTCAGCTGCAAGCTTGCAAGGCAGACCCCACCCGCGCCCGGTCCCTTGTTTGCGAATTCGGCTGGACCCTGGATCGGAGCTGTCTGGACTTGAGGCTCTTCAGCCTCGCAATGTCGAGACCTCATCCCATTTCCATTGTGGTTTCGACACGATCTGTCTCAAGCAGTGTCGTGAAATAGTCTTTTTTCTGAAAAGTATTCGTGGTTGTGATGGGAGGAAAATTCTGTGCACTGAAATTTAAGCGACCTCCAACCCCGCTAAATATTGGACCCACCGGTTATGCTGGCCTCAGGCGTCAAGACCAGCGGTACAAAATATCAACCCAGTTACTGTCAACGTCGACTCTTGCCATGGTACGACTTTGTTGGCGCTCGGGGACCTTGCACGTCTCGGATTCTTCCTTGAGAATGGAGACACAGGATTGACGCCGTAATAAAGACCGAGGGTGGTACGCAATCGGATGCTGGCAGTGGTTATTTACCCTGTCAACTATCCTTGACTGCTCAATTCGGAGCCTGGTTCGTCTGGCTCACAAGAGTAAATATAATGGCATTGAATTCTCTTTAAATTCCTCCTCGAACTGTTGAGGCCGGGCTGCTTGAGCGGTTGTCCGCCACGGGTACCACCATACTTCAAGAGGACTTTTCTCAGTTTTGCTCTCTAGGTAACTCAACCTGCGCTTCCCGCACTTCAGGCCCCTCGTTTTGGGCGTCTATGGTAGGTAGGTCTTTGTCCCATGCTGGGAGGGCATACGGACTTTGTTGATCTTGACGCGCCTTCTCAATAAACCTAGACGAAATCAGTAACGTGAACAGGCATACATGCGGTCCATTCCACAGGATCTTACTTCGTATGACTTCCTCTCGCAAACATGTCTCCCTTGCTGTTGAAGAACTTCATGTGCGTATACGCCAGGGTTTTCCCCACTGCAGTCATTGTGTCAGCAGTGTCATTTCTAGATGGACATTAAGTCGGGACACTCACTCTTCTCGCATTCAGCAATGACTCTGATCCTGTCGCCTGCTCTGCCACCGGCAGACAGATATGAAACTAGAGGGGACCATCAGCCATCCCACTCACGCCAAAGCAGCACAGCGCGGGATTGCGTACCGTTCAGGTCGGTCGAGACGCCCGTAGAGTACAGTCCCATGGACGCCACGGCAAGAGAGCCTCCAAGATCAACCATGCTAGCGATAGTCCCGCCGTGCAGGATGTTCAGCCGGTTCTGGCGATGGGTCAGCACTTCCAGCTCAGCCTACTCGAACTGGGGTTTCTGTCTTTTTATTGCTCTCTTACCGTGTGCTGCTTATGTATATGGAGATCAAATGTGACCTTGCCGGGGCCGGCAGCAACGACACGCAGCTGAAGTGACAGTCACGATGAGTACAAAAGTCGTCGAACAGAGATATCACGCCTTGAGAGCTCTCTCACATTATTCTTTCCTAGCAACCTGGGAGCCGTCAGTCTTTCATTCCATGTTAGATTTCCCAAGCAACTGGCACTCACGTTGGTTCCAGACCAGATGTTGCCATGAAGTTCCTCAGAACCTAAGGAGGGAATGTACCGAGTGTCAGTCATTGGGGCCATCGTCTAGGTGGATTCGATGTTGTGCGACTGACTCTCGGAACGAAGTCTGCGGCTCTCAAAATGGAAGACATGGTCGGGGCCTCAGAGGGATGGATGCCTTGCTTGATCTTGTGAGAATGTAGAAGATCTTGAAGTGGTCTCCAACGCAGTGAGGTTGAGCCGTAGAGCCGTTTGGTCTTGTTGGTCTCTAGCTGGCGACTCGCACTGGAGAAGCCCTAGACGTCACAGGTGGGTTGGCTTATCGCTGGGGGGCACACTGGTGTTCCACGGAAGTGAGCCTACCCCTGCACACACCCCTGCCCCGCGACGGCCAAGGGCAGCCCACGCTATAGACGTGACTGACGACTTCTACATTTCGATTCAAGGCTCCAAGTCCTGCCTCCGTTCACCACGAGCCGTGTCCTCCTTGCCACGCCACCCAGCAGACTTGTTCGCAGTCAGTTTGGGCAGTGCCATCGGGGGATACGTCGATCATCTATCGACACCCAAGCGATGCGATAACAGTGCGGCGCCCTCGCCTCGACTCTCTCAACGGCGCTGACTGGCCGAGGCAGACCCCAACCAGCAGCTTCCGCCTCACCTCCCTCGTCCTCGCAAGTTTGGCCCATCATGTCGGCAACGCCCTCCCTCACCCTCTCCGACTACCTGGAGAAGCTCTCCGGCGCAGTCTTCCGGCGCCTCTACCAGCAGCCCTCCACCGCCTTTGCCATCTTCCGGCGCATGCTGCCGAATCTCGCCAAAACCTTCGTCATGGCGATCCTGTACATGCCCACGCCTCTATTGCTCGACGACCTCGACACGTGGGTCAAGCCCGATGCTAAGAAGGATCGCGACCATGCCCTCGGGATCCTGCGGCGTCTGCACATAGTGTCAATCTCGATGGCGGTGAAGGACAAGCCTCAGGAGATGGCCCTGACCACCAACTTTAAGAACTCCCTGCGCTTGGCCCTTGAAGGCGGCGGCGAGCACCAGAGCTTTGGTGTGCCTAGCTCGCTCCCGGTGCCCGAACACGTCGACATTGCCTTCCTCGACAAATATGCACGGAAGAAGTGGGACGATATACTGCACTTCGTGGTGAACAGCGTCGCAATGGGGGGTGGCGAAAGCGTGTCTGGGTCTTCCGGGCCCAAGGCATCCGTCAAAGACCTGCTGGTGGCTGGCCGTCTGGTCGAGCGGAGGGGACTGGGAAGCGTGGGAATCACACAGTCAGGCTTCACGTTCCTGCTACAAGAGGCGAACGCGCAGGTGTGGACGCTGCTGCTGCAGTGGTTGGAGGCGGCTGACCAGGCGCGCAAGGAGGCAGAGCAGGCAGGCAGAGAGTCCAAGCTAGACAGCGTCGACATGCTGAGTTTCCTGTTCATGCTTGCCAGCCTGGAGCTAGGGAGGGCCTACGACACGAACGCTCTGACTGAGAAACGTCAGAACATGCTTCCCAACCTGGTGGATTTCGGCCTGGTCTATATTGACACGACCAACCATCATCAGTACTTCCCAACCAGGCTCGCCACGACCCTCACCAGCGGCGCGTCGGCACTGCGCAGCGTTTCGTCAGGCTTTGATGCCGCCATAGCCGCCGGCCACGGGGAAGGGGGCGGCGGGGCCGGTGAGAGCGGGCAGCACAAGGGCTTCATCATCGTCGAGACCAACTACCGCATCTACGCGTACACGACGTCTCCGCTGCAGATCTGCGTGCTGTCGCTCTTCTGCCACCTGCGGCACCGCTTTTCGGGCATGGTGACGGGCCGGCTGACACGCGACTCGATCCGCAAGGCTATCAGCTACGGCATCACGGCGGACCAGATCGTGTCGTACCTGGCGACGCACGCGCACGAGCAGATGCACCGCGTCGCGCAGCTCAACACCAAGCCCGTGCTGCCGCCCACCGTGGTCGACCAGATCCGCCTCTGGCAGCTCGAGAACGAGCGCATGCGCGCCACCCCGGGCTTCCTGTTCAAGGACTTCGACTCCAAGGCCGAGTACGACGCCCTCTGCCGCTACGCCGAGGAGATCGGCGTCCTGGTCTGGCGCAGCGACGCCCGCCAGACATTCTTCGCCAGCAAGGTCGAGCAGCTGGCAGACTACCTGAGGCTGTGGAAAAAGGCGAACTAGGACTCCGCCTTCTCCGACTCTCCCGGCCTTCTCATCGATGGCAGCGACGGCTTGCAGTCCAAGATCATCATTAGCCCGGAGAAGCGACGGCCTGGCGGCGTCTTCCGGCCCGTGATATATGGAAAAACGGTTCGGGGCGTACTGCAAATGTGACATCCTGGCCTGCTTAGCTGAATCGGATAAAGCCTTGCCTGGAAAAGGGCCGGCGGCTGTTTGATGATTATCATTTTATCACTGTGAGGATCTGAGCCGGCCATAAAGATGATAGGCTGCCTCGTTCTCGGTCACACATATGGTCTTTGGAAAAAGGGTTTCAGCGGTTGGCGTTCAAGAGCAAATGGAATCGGTGGGCTGTCTATCTGGCCCAAGGGAAATGAAGGAGTTAAAAGGCATACCCGGTAGGGTCAACGGCGTTGTGTCCTGCGTTGCTGTAGATCACCTCCACACAGTTTTGGTGCATAAAAAGCAATCATTGTGAAATTACAGCTTGACAGTTCACTCTTTCGGTGTCACGGTCCAGAGTCCGAGCCAATTCCCTTGAGTTCCTCGTTTCCTAATTCTTGCAAGTAGGCTACCCTTCTCTCTGCCTTTCTCATATAAGAATAAGCTAACAGTACACCGTCACCCCACAGCAGCACCAACCCCTCCTATCAAATCCGTGAACCGGTCAGCCGAAGGCTGATTTTAGCAATCTCATGCAAGCAAAATGCAAATAGCCAATACTCCTTCTCCCAGACACGCCAGTGGTGTGAATGCTTTTTTTCCAGACGCAGAACCCACTTTGAAAGCCCTCTCTGCCACACCTCGCACATATTAGTACATGCTTGCCCTCTTTCCGATACGTTTCACACCCATCCGCGATATGTACGAGCCCCAGTTGCGGTCACCCATAGTACCACCCCTCGGAAGAAGCTTGGGACAGCGCATCTTGCGCGCGTAGTCCTGCTGGAACGAGAACAGGCTCCTCCGGGCTTCATCGGTGGCACAGAAGGTTTCGAGGTGGACAAACACCCGCTTGCATCGCTCTTCTTCGTCAAGCAGTAGCTCGGCATCCGCAGCATGCATTTCGCCTGTGTCGCTGCCCGGCCCGGCGCCGCCACCGGTCTGTTGGAGAATGGCGGCTGAGGTGGCGGACGGGGGAAGACGAGTGTTGAAACGGGTGTACTGTGTTTCTCGCAGAATATGTGGCTGTAGCTGCTGATTCCGGGCTCTCGCGCGCTCGGCTTGAGCCTCAAGTATGCTCTGCAGGTTGTTTGGGGTCAGACACTCAGCCAGGAACTTGTCTTGTAGGGAGTTGAAGCGGCCCGCCCAATACGATGAGGGCTGCTCGGTATAGATGCAGCAAGGATTCTGAGTGAGGTGCAAGTCCGACTTATGCGAGCCCAGAGACAACCGACCACTCTTCGAGACTGGGAGCCGAGAGTCAGTCGGCGCCTTAGACAGCGACGTGTCAGCCGTTGCGACTTGGGCGAGAGAGGCTGAGGACCCATTCGATGAAGCAGTGGTGCGACGACTGGGGGCTAAGCTAGACCGAGAAAAGGACGCTGTGAATCCGGATAGGACGTTGAATGTGCGTGATTTGGATAACTGTCGTGGTGTCGAATCTTCAAGGGTTCCGATGATGGCGGTGGGTGGTCGTCCAGATCCATCCTTTATATCCTTTCCGCCTCCGGATACCACCTCACCGAAGACGTAATTGCCGGAAACTTCAGAAGTAGGGACAGGATGGGATGGGAAGATCATCCTGCCATTGTGCTGGATGGGGCCGAATGGAGCACTGATGACGGGCCGCTTCCTGAACGGCAAGCGAGGCGTCGGAAGACGCGAGGAACGTTGTGGTCGGTCCATGCCGTGAATCGTGCGAACGGCCCGTCAACTGATTCGTGAAGCCGTTGGATGGCGTCTGTGACAGTCCTGTGGGCTAGAACAAAGAATACGAGAAGGATGGCGTGGATGACAGCCAGCCACAAGGGAACCAGAACGCGGATGGAGTCGAGATAGGGCCTGTGAAGCTCGGAGACAAGCAGATAGGTGCACTTGAGGCTCTGGAACAAGGCGTGCACAGTCTGCCGGATACCCTCCTTCAAGGTGAAGGTCAGGAAGTAGAAGACCTGGGTTATTTCGGCTGGCTGCTCTGGGTATGGTCTCTCGTCGTTGTCGTGGTCGTGGTCGAAGTCAAAGTCGGAGGCTGGGATGGGTGATGCGCAGTCAATCGGACGGGGACCAATGTTGGTTCGACCAGTATCTGTAGTCATGATGAGTGGGAGCGGCGGAGCGGTGTGTAGTGAAGCTGTTCGTGTTGCGTCCAGTGCAATGTCAAGACGTGGGGAGGAGAAGTGGTGATGGTGGTGGGAATGGCGGCGGCGGGTGTTTGGAGAGCGAGATGTTGACAAAGAGGGCCAGCTGGTTCGAAGACGACAGCAAGGGATGAAGTGCGTTCATGCTCACCTGGTTAACGCGGTAGGTGCCTTTGTACTCTGAAGGAAAGTACAATTGGTGGGCAAGTCCAAGACGATCAGTGAGTGACTCTTCGTGCATCAAGTCACGCCTCAAACGTGAGAGACGGAGGCAGCAGGTGCGACACGCTCCTGCACGAACACGTCCAAGGTCTTCCAGCGCAAGGAACAATAAATGCTGAAGCTCCTTCCCAAAACTGTGGGTTGCCCCAACAGCAATGAGTTCGCAGTTCCTAAGTCTGTAACCTGATCCGCTGGAGTCAGTTGTGCAGGCAACCAGGCGGTCGAAGGCGTTGTCCCCAATGCTTTGCCAGAGCCCATTTCAATCCAGTGCGAACGATCTACCATTCATTCATTCATTCTATTGAAGATATCGATCAATGCTAATGCAGGCGTCGTCATTCGTCAGTCTTGCCATTCCGATTCCCATTGCCATTCTTGTTTATGCACCGTCTAGTCCCAACCCTCGACACCGAATCTGAAGGTCATGTCTCCTTTGCCTCTCTCTATGGCGCTGCCGTTTGGATCCCACAATGCCCTCTCGGTATAAGTCACGTTTCCGTCCCAGTCCACCAGGATGATTGTCTGCCTCTGCGTGCCATACATGCCCGTTGCGAATCCCGTCGTCTGAGGGTCCGGTCGTTGAGCTCCCACGACCTTGGACAGCGTCTCTTGCACCTTGGGGTCGGCGTGGTCGGTCCCGTCCGTTCCATTGCTGGCCGCTTTCACCATGTCGTCCCGGTGTTTCGAGTCGCCTATCAGGGGAATGAATATGGACTCCTTGAGCTCCCCAAGATGGTCCTCTAGACTCTTGCCTGGGTGGGTGGGCAGTGTGTCCTGATCCAGGACCCAGAACAGCCTCTCCCGCAATTCGTCCTCATTCATGTCCTTCTCGACCGCTTCGCTCACAACGTGGTTGACCAGAGACTTTCCATGCTTGACCTTGGGCCACTCCACGGGGTCGTCGAACGCCGCATTGCTAAGCCCAACTGTCTCGCCTCTCTTCCCAACGATCCACGGTATCTGGTCAGGGTGCTCGGCACGATTCGACAGGATTGCCATAGGCTCCAACCCGTCTTCACCCCCTTCGCGTCTCCGCCTCAACTTGCCACAGATGAGCGAGAAGCCACCGACACCCTGACAGCCGCCGCTTGCCATCACTGCCTCTACGTAATCGCCCACGTTGCGCTCTGCTGAGTTCTCCAGCCATGATGTGACCATGGCCCCCCTGCTCCGCTGTCCGCTGATCGGCTGGCACAGTTTGCTGGGGTCTAGCTCCCGGTAGTTGGTAAGCACTGAGAAATGGCCCGACTTGGTGATCCCAAGCCATGTGCCCCTTTCAGCGCGCTGCAGGTCTCGGGACGAGAGGATGTGCTGAATCTCTTCGGAGTCGCCATTCGGCGACTGACCGTCTACGCCCGTCTGCTGCGATGACACATCGGGCGTGGGCGTCCTGGAAGGCTGCCGAGAAGCTCTCGTGCTCCACCAGTGTGGCCGTGATGTCGGGCGAAGGATGAACTCGTCTCGATTGTCGATCACGATGAGCGCATACTTGGGATGCGCGGTGGTGAGGAGGACGATGCACATGATGCCTTTTGCCGTACTGCCGCTGCGTCTATTGCGCTCCAAATTCTTGCAAAATCGGTGCAGGTTTGTCCCTCTTGAGAGATCCGTGCCTAACAGTTGGAGGGAGCGAAGCAGTTGACGAGCTGTTGGTACTCCCGAGTTCCACTTGCTGGTCTCTGCTGCACCTGTGCGCCTCTCAAGTAGGCTATGAGGTCACGCCAGCAGACCGGTAACTCCACGCCAAGCAGACCCGACTCACGGGATCTTACGGAGCAGGGTTGCGGCGTCCAACGCCAGGAGAACAACAGAGATGTAAACCAAAATCAGGCGATGGGTTTCTTGGGGATTTCAAGGCCAAGCCACGAACCTACCTCGTGCCTACCTGCGGGCGTGTTTGCGGGCAGTAAGACGGTCAGCGCCGGAAGTCGCTATGCATCCTTTCTGGGGCTGCCGTTTCGCTGCCGAACGGCCTTGAACGCCTCCGACCCCGGAAGGGCAACACGATGATGCCTTGCCACGTCGCCTTTGCATGCTTTTCCAGCTTCAAACGCAATTCCTTCTGCGTTGCCAACAAGAACGCCTTGGACCTTGCGACGAATTGTGTACTGTCAGTCACGCACACGCCATGCAATCTGCGTGGCGCCCCGCACATTGGAAGACCCTGCTCTCACAACCTGACTTGGCCTTGGCGTCCACACTGGTCTGGGCATCAAGAGCGACACATCACATCTGCTCATTCTTGGCGGATTATGACCTTCCACAGAGATGCTCTTTCTTGTGTCTGACCATACAAGATCTTTACCGGCTTCCGAACCACGCAAATGCCAGTCTATCTCCATACGCCTGCCCAGCTAAATCGCGATAGTCGTGCAGCCCCTGTCTTTTGCCAACCCACTGACGTTGACGTTGCAGAACCACTACCGGGAGGAGCTGAATCCTCAATCGATTCCGGTTTGTCGGGGTTCCGTAGTGCGTCTGAATGCTGTGGGCTGCCTGGGGCCGGGGCAGATGCCTTCCCTGATCCGGCAGGATTTTGTGGTTCCCCGTGGTACGGGCAAGGACCACACGTCGATATTATGACTTTGCCCCTATCGCACGGCTTTTTAGTCTCTCGAAAAGTACTCAAGTGAGCTGGACACGAAGTCACAATAGGTGCGCCTTCTCGAACTGCACATCCATCCTCATACACTTGTGGATAAAGGTAACACATTCTTCGCACTACTTGGGTTTCAACATCGTGGATTGTTCTGGCCCCGACGCAAAGCACCCTGCATTCCTTCAGCAAAGAGGGGGAAAACAACACCTGGAACGTTGCAGCACAATGCTCTTGCATCGCATCCGTTAACAAAGGGCCAACATCTTTGTTCGTCTCGATCCGGCGCGCATTTCTCACGTTGCCATCACGTTTCCGTCACGCTGGTCGAGCTGTGTGATATGTTTACAACCGCGCAGAATGAGCCGTCGGCAACCGGGGCCGGTCATTTTTCGCGAGCACAAGCCCGCCGCCGTAGAGTCGCAATCGATCACACAGGAGCATTCATTGTCGGAGTTTTGAGCCCGATCTCTCGCGCACGGCCGCTCTGTTTATCTGTTCACGCTCGCACCGAGTTCCATTGGAGCTGATGGACGTCCACGCAATGGAGACTCGAATTTAGCCTGCTTTCGAACCCAGACCGGTGGATGGCACGATGCCACCTCTTGCTTGGTCACAGCGGCTGCGTCGCAATCGGCAGAACGAGTGCAACAGGTAGGAAATCCTCCGGTACGCGAGGTCAACGCTGCCCACGTGTTTTCATGGGAGCGCAGGATGAAGGACTGCCGAATCCCACTATGAAGCTCAAGGTGATCAAGGACCCCATAGTGGTCCGGGCTTACTTCAAGTACAACCAGGCAACGAAAAAACCCTGTGGCTCCGCGCGAACCCGGCTTGAAAGCGGAGCCCGGAAGACAATCATCAGCGACCGCAAGCATGGTAGCGAGGCCGGGGCTGCCGGATAAAAGGGGTGCGGGACCCCTTTTCAGACTAGCTGTACGGCCCGACTCGGATAATGATCGCCGTATCCTCAGTCTCACGACGTGCCTAGCTCTGCAAATAGTTCGGTTGGAAACAACGCCCAACTGGAGATTACGAGGCGAGGGGCGAAATGGTTTTGCCGGTGCTCCAAGGCCCACCAAAACTGCCTGCTAGGCCTGCAGATTTTGGTAAGCGATGTCACAGTATTTTTAAGCCCTGTCGCCAGAGGGCCAGGGTACTGGAGTGCCAAATGCGTGCAAGCAAATATGACCTAGGCCCCTGATCTTCAGTGAGCCCAGTCGCCAGCGACGGCGGCCTTCCCGTTTCGAAACGCCATGAGGCGGCGATGTCACGGTATCCACGTGGTTTCAGAGGCTCAAGCAACGTCGTCGGGGACACTTACCGGAGTGGGAAGGTTTTTCGTAAAACGCGCAGCTGCACACACAATCCTGATAGATGGCGTTTTTGGCGTCGGCACATTTGTGAGCTCAGCGGTCGGGCAAGCACGCGGCTGTCAAGGACCGAGACTCTACTGATGCTACCCAAGACGTCTGCTAAGGACTGGGTTGCCGGACAAGACTATTGTCACCGAAGCTGCAGCTGAAGGTTAAGTTCACCCTGCACCCTGCTGCCGACGTGTTTCAAAATTGCAGCTCGACGATCATTCGCGAGCTCCGCTTGACCGGAGGGCCTAGGTCCCGCCGTGCAGGGCAGAGCAACGTCGTTTAGGTTTCCGTGTCCCCCTCGAGTTCGAAGGTTTAACCTCCACCTGGTGGTGTCTGTGAGACATTTCCGAACCACTGGTAACTCGAGAGCAACCTAACTTCGAGGCTAACGCCAGACCTCTGGTGACCCTTGATGACCCTTAACCTCGAACGAAGGCAGAAAACGGCGCTCGTGCCCAAGTGTAGGGCTGCCGACAAGGGCACGATTATATCTCCCAGCCGAAAGCTTCTGCCGCTATTGGGATTTTCACACTCACCGACAAGACGAAGCCAGCTAATATGCAGGGGCATCACTTCACTGTTCCCCTTATCCCACGGTAACAACGCCTCTCTCCACAGTGGCCTTTGTGGCGCAACAGACCTGTGCCTCGTGATGATATTGCCTATGCAGGTATATGGAATATGGTATACGGTATATGGCATATGGCAAGTGGCATATGGCATATGTCATTTGGCGCAGAGAGCACATCCGGGTGACCAACGGCCCGCGCAAGCTCTGACCCAGTTCCATCGGCAATTAGACCCGACGACCAAGTCAGATTCGCGAACATGGATCCCACCTCGTCAAGCCTTGGATACGATCTTTGTCAGGCCAGGAGACCCCGACGAGAGGCCAGGGCCGGGCAGTGATATACTCCATGAGCGGCAAACTCAAAAGGCATCAGCTATGAATTCCAATTTCAACCATGGCGCATTATTGCTTCAAGCGCGAGTGTGCCAACAGCCGGCCGCTGTCAAAGTAGGTGAGGGCTGCCGAACAAGATTGCGTGCCCGAGGTTGGCAGCTGCCGACGTTCCACGCTCAAGTGGGGATCTGCACCCCCAAGCTGAGGCTACTGCAATAGCAACGAGCCTTCACACGCCAAACGCATCACCAAGCGGAGGATGGCCTGGTGTGGTACTAGATCTAGCGCAGGTTCCGGACCACGCCCCGGGTCCGGACAAGAACCCACCACACTAATCCCGAAGTCGTTCAGACACCCTTTCTAGCAGGCGTGGCAGGCCAGGAAGGCCCAGCTAATCGTCAATGCGATCAACAAAGCTGGGCTCAAACGACCGAGGTCTAAAATGCAACTCTGCCCAAAGATCATCGCCCCGCAATGGATTGAGAGACAGTCACACCCTGGTGAGGATTCCCGCCGAAGCGGAAGACCCCGTTTTTCTGGCCAGACTACGGAGCCTCCAAGTCCCCTCACTCGAATGTGAAGACCGCCACACTGGACGTCTCCATGCCGCCCAGATCACACAAAGTTCACAGTGACATTGCATCATGCACCGCTTGTCCGAACTTGCTCGGCCGATGTTATGTGTGCCCCTGCGCTCGCTGCTTCCTATTCTCTAATATTCCGCAAATCTTATGCGGTGCCCGGTCTGGATATGTATGAATGTCACTCTAGCAGGGCATCAGGGGTATGGCAGCAGGCTACGTGCTAGTCTGGAAGCACTGTCAAGGATCAAGGACGAGTGTTTGATGAACCCGTAAGCTTTCTAATATGCGCTAGGCTCAACACCGCACGCTCGGTAAGTGGACTTTCCCTGCCCCCCAGCCTTTAACTGGCCACCCCCTAGTGTTCTCTCCTGATATAGCCTCCCGACAACCTTCGACTTTATATGAACCTCGACCTCAACAAACGACCGTTCGCGAAACGAGGGAGGAAGGGAAGATCTAACAAAGAAAGTCACCGGAAGGGAATGGCGACCACGAGGTCGCTCTAACAACAAAGAAGTTTCGCCATCACCCGTCACCCTCAACCATCATCACCTACCACCATGGCCGGCATCGAGAACCGCGGGCCGGTGCTCGCGGCGGTGGCCATCTTCCTCGTGGCGATGGCAACCGTCTCGTTCACCTTGAGGGCTTATGTGCGTGCGCGCATGGTGAGAGCCTTTGGAGTGGACGACTGGTTCATGTTGCTCGCGACGATAATGTTCATCCTCTTTGTCACATGCGTAAACGTCGGTGTGCACTACGGCACAGGCCGCCATTACGCGGACCTGGAACAGGCGGACTTCGAGAACGCCATGCAGGTGAGTTCCCCCCGACGACACGACATGGCTCTCCACGCGGCTGACCCGGACATCTCCACAGTTCTGGTATTACTGTTATATCTGGTACTGCTGGACCATGATCTTCTCCAAGATCTCTATTGGAATTTTCCTGCTGCGCATCATCGTCGAGCGCATCCAGGTCTGGTTCATTTACATCGCACTGGCCATCAACGTCATGACCGGACTGGTGTTTTTCTTTGTCACCACGCTCCAGTGCCAGCCTGTGTCCTATTTCTGGCACAAGAGCCAGCCCGGCACATGTATTCCCATTGGCATCGTCATCGCCCTCACGTATCTCTATTCGAGCCTCAACATAATCTGCGACTTCACATTCGCCCTACTGCCGATATTCATTGTTCGCAAGCTCAACATGAAGCGGAGAATGAAAGTCGCCATCATACCACTGCTCAGCATGGGCTGCATCGCGAGTTCCGCCGTCGTTGTCCGACTATTCTACGTTGAGACTTTCAGGAATCCCGACTTTCTGTGTAAGCCCGCCATCTGTCATCCTGCCGGCGTTGACCCCCTCACTAACCAGAACGCAATGCAGTTGCCACCGTCGACATCGCCATCTGGTCCACTGTCGAAGGCGGGCTTGCCGTCACAGCGGGAAGCCTGGCCTGCATCCGACCACTATTCAAGGTTATCATGCACCGCCTCGGCCTGTCGACCGAGTCTTACTTCCCGCCGTCGAAGCAGCTCCCCGGGGGTGC
Organism: Diaporthe sp. P3_1W; assembly: GCA_037177825.1. Classification (NCBI taxonomy): domain Eukaryota; kingdom Fungi; phylum Ascomycota; class Sordariomycetes; order Diaporthales; family Diaporthaceae; genus Diaporthe; species Diaporthe sp. P3_1W. The sequence continues at coordinate 1,025,250 of JBAFXB010000008.1, forward strand.
ATCGGGCCGGGGCGCGCAGCCACCGCCGACGATCGGCTCATCAAACAAGGCGCTGCGCCGCAGCAGCGACATCTTCCACATGGGGACACTGTTCACGCGCGTGGACAAGGAGGATGAGGCGCACGACGACAAGGCGTCGACGACAAAGCTGGTCCAGGGAGGGGGGATTGTCAAGACCAGCACAGTCCGGGTCAAGATCGAGCCCATGTCGACCAACGCGTCCGGGTCCGGGTCGGAGCGTGGTGGCTCGAGTAAGGAGGACCTGCGGATGTTCAAGGGCCACCTGAACCGCAGTCCCGTATGATCAAGCCCGTGGACGGGCGGGGGTCCCCCGGCGTCTGTAACAACAAAAATAACATGATGTACTACTATTATTACCTACTATTCAGAAGCGTGTCACATGAGGTTGGTTTATGGGTATGGAGTTATGGGGACTAAATAAGCTGTTGACCTTAAATTCTAATAGCCAAGCCAAATCATACCATTTTGTGCAAACTAGAAATAGACGGCCATGACTCGCTTCACTATAAATGACATTAAGCCATAGCTTAGACATGTTTTTAACGACCTATGGTTGGAAGTAGTGTCGTCCGCATGGCGTAAGCACTACTGATGCCTCTGCCACCATACTCACTGCCCAAAGCACATATAGTTAGTCCCTCACATGTGACTCCAGCCCTCAAGGACCGACTACCTAGGTACTAAATCGTTGCAAACTCAGTTCAGTGTGCGATGCCACACCAGGCGAATGATTCCTCTGCAACTCATCAATATCCCCAATCCCTTTCACCCTTTACGGCCTCAGTGGCATCCAGAGAGGGAGGGGGAAGCACGCATTCCTCCAGAGATGCACTCCTCCAGGGATGCGCTCCTCCAGGGACGCACACCTCCAGGGACGTACTCCCCAGAGTACCAATGTCGCGGACTCCAGGGTCTCGGATTCTTCTCCGGGCGCGAAGAACCGACGCTGCGTGTGATTCTGGACGTCACTCTCATTTGAAACAGGACGCATTCGTTGTGACGGCCGACCTTCATGCGAAATTGGCCCATGCCTCTGTACGCGTACCGTCGGGATTTCGCGAGGGTGTAGTGGATGAAACGTGACTCGTGAGGCATGCGGCTGGGATAGGCAAAGCCCACTATCTGCTTCCCTGGCTCGCATAAACTCGTCATTGAACAACTGGAGCATCCTGCATTGTGAGCAAATTTCCAAACAAAACGTTATCTTGGGGTGACATAACGGCTCGGCTCCCCGACTTGAGGCTGACTGTCTTGGAGATGCCGTGCAGCGATGACAATTGGTTCACTGTCACATAAAGAGTTTGCAATTCCTTCAACTCGAGAAGTGTCTCCACGGATGTCCTGGCCTGAATCGTGTTTATTTTGATTGTTTCCCTGTCTGCATTGACTGCTTTCGTGGCCTTACAGTCGCCTAGATCTAAATCGCGACACGGAGTGATTGATGTATCCTCAATCCTGGCAGCCATACAAACAAACACTTCGTGAAATTCACTATCACTTCCTGCGAAGGCGAAACTGAATAACTAACCAGCTGCATTGACTGCAACTCGACAACCGTCAGCGCTAGAGAGGACTAATGTCAGCCTCTGGCGCTCCATCCCCACCGGCTCGACCACATCTCCTTCCGGCAGCTTGATCGCGGGGAAAGCCTGCAACAGCCTCACGAGCGTGTATGAGACCTCCATCAGCGCGAAATCTTCTCCCAGGCACTGCCTTGGTCCGCCGTTGAACGGAAAATATGCCCAGCCAATGTCCGACAGCTCTCCGGTCTCCCACCGCTCAGGGCGGAACGCGTCGGCATCCTCCCCGTATATGCTTTTCATGCGGGAGTTGACGTATTGAGAGAATACGACAAGCTCCCCCTTCCTCACCAGGATTGGGCTGTTACCGTCTGGGCCGCCGCCGGTTGGCAAGATGGTGGTTTTGGTTGCCTCCCGGTTGTTCACAGGTACCGATGGATACAGGCGAAGTGCTGTCGGCAGCAATTCAATTAGAAATGCTCTGAGATGTTTGAGAATTGGGTGACTCACTTTCTTTGACGACACAGGCTAGAAAAGTCATCTTCTTGATATGCTCTCTTGTGGGATGCGTCTCATCTCTCATGACCATGGAAATCTCCTCCCTGACACGCTTCACGGCCTCTTCGTGGCGGACGAGCAGGCGACTACGGGGATAAGGATGTCAGCGATATGAAAAGGGATGTTTTGCAAGAATTGAGTACTCACAAGGCCCATGACATGCAGCACGCGGTGGTGTCTCTTCCGGCTAGCAGCACATTGAGCAATTGGTCTCTTAGGTCAATCTCTGACGCAGAACCGGCGGCAATCTGATCGAAAAACCAAGAGGAGGTCTTGTCGTCCTCAAAGTCATCCTTAAATCCTTGAATTTGCTTTTCAAGCTTCCTCTGACGGATATATCTCTCTACAAATTGATGCACATTTCGACAGGCTCGACGGAAGCCAGATGGGTTGTAGAAGAAATGAAAGGGCGCAATTCGGAACCGCTTTGCAAGTCCTTCTTGGGCAATCTCAAAGCTCTCTGCGAACAGCTTGTTCTCCGCGGCCTGATCTATGCTTGCTCTGAGGCTGTAGACCGACCGTCCAAATAATAGCGCTGTTGAGGTGTCTAGTGTTAGGCTGAAGAAGAGGGGCTGAAGATCGACCACGCCATTTGCTGGCATGGACGCAATGAGGTTATCCACATGCTCAGCGAAAGATGGCTCGAGGTTCTGATACTTTGCCCGGGCGAACTGTTTGCGAAGGAGTTCTCTCGAGTACTTCCATGCACTGCCCTCCTGAGTGAAAATGCCGTTGCCAAGCAGAGGAGCAAAGACGGCCGGTCTGCATCCGAAACCGTAGTTTTTGAAATTCGTAGACAATAATGACTCCACATTGGCGGGATGAAGGATATGGTACGCTCGTGGTCCAAACAAAAGGTACTGGCAAAGATTGTTTCTGCCATCATAGTCCTTGGCAATGGAGCAGAGGAATGCCAAGAGACGACCGTCTGCGTTGGACTGCCATAGCTCTCTGATCCTGTCGACACCTAGTGGCCATCTCTTGGGAAGCTCAGGAGGCATTTCGCATCCATGTTCGCGTGCAAGAACCAGGTCAGCCTGTGAGCTCAGTCAGCATTGGACTTCACGACCTGGCGGTGAGACCTTTCCCCCCTTGCTCTTACCTGGTAATTCCGGAACCTGGACATCAGGATACGGAGCACTGATGCTGCTGCTACAGCAGCCAGTATCCAGCCCCAGTGGCCGGTGGTTCTCATCATAGCTGCAGGTGATCCAGCGACGCTAAACCTTGAGCCAGCCATCACTGTGCAATTGAGAGGTCACTTTCCTGTACTCAAAGCCAAGACAGATATGGGCGAGAGTGACAGGGAAAGACCAGTGACAGGGTGAAACTGATAGGCACTTGGAAGAGACTGGCGTTGGCCGCGGAAGTATTGCCCAAGACAGCGTGGTACAAGATCTCATTGGGAAGGTGTCGTCACAAGATGCAGGTCTACTGGGAGAAAACTTGTGACTGCTCACGTTGGTATCCTGTAGTGTGCATGCATGCACGTCTTGGTCTTGGGCGGCACGGCCTACCTCGGTACATGTGGTACCAACGAGAATGGGGCCTGGATTGCAGTGAGTCAGCCAATCACGTTTTATGAATCATCATTGAACGACTACCAACTCACTCCAGGGTCACAGTGGCCCCCAATGATGATTTAGACTGATTGGGATGCTTTGAGACTCTCTCTTCAGATATGAAGGTGTGTGACACAGGAGTGCCATTAGTATTTGTGGCTTGACTGGAGGCACAATCCAAGGGCTAGCCCGAAAGGATCCAACTACGCCCCTCACTCACACTCAACAGGCCAACTTTTTGTTGTTAATGTGATTCCACAGCTATCCGCCCGAGGCCGAAGATCTCACATTCTCTTGAAAATGAATACTCAAACACAACATGTTCTTCTCTGTGCACAGATTTGTAGCACGTTGTTTCCATCGAGGCTGCGTGGGCAAAAGGTTTGCCATCACGCACAGCTCTGCTCGACTGATTGGAGACTTGTGCCGAATTAGTGATCGTAAACATTCAGGACGGTTGAATCAGGCGCTGAACAGTACTTGAGAAATACTATAATCACCGCGAAACTCCCAGCGACTTAAGGAATGTGCCTAACAGGACAGTGCCGACAATGGTAATGGGTTGCGGTGACAAGCCTCGAGCACCTCTGGCTGCCGGGCTGGCGCCTGTCCCAGGTATGCGTGGCAAGTAATATACATTATCAGACATCAGCCGTTCGAGTAATTTATCCCATCCTTGATTTTGGATAAAACGCACGCGGACTAGCTATGACTTATCTAACGTGTTTTGAAGTAGAAAAGTGCACTGGTGTAGAGATGCAACGCTGTTGGGGCTTGGGGATGTGGAGCTTATCATCAAGAAACCAGACTGGAATATCGTGCCAATGACCGGGACAACGGGGATAAATTCTAATCCGCATGAGCATCGAAAAGCGTGAGCAGCGCAGCGCCTGAAGGATGCGCTTTGATTGCGCCATCCAGAAGCCGGGATAGAGGTGGCCTCCGGCCGACGTTTCGCGGCGGCAGAAGGGAAACACCCACGCACACAGTGAGGCGAGGCAACGCTCGAATCATGGTTACCCGCCCAACTGGCTATGAGAGGGACCCAGAGAAGTCGGCTGTTCACGTGTTGCGATAGGCCAATCCAAACTAGATTAAGATTGGAGTCAGTGAATATACTCCTCCTCTCTCTGAGACGCCCCGCGGGGGGAGGGCCGCTGATGTCGACCCACGGATGAAGTAAGCTGGACTTGACCGCCCACTGCTTACCTCCATCGCGACTAGGGCATCAGACGAAAAATATACTTGCATGTGTGAGGTGGGACCCCCAAAGCTAAGTAGACTGGACGTTGAGCCCCGACGTTGAGCCAGTGGGAGTGTTTCAGCACCTCCTTGACGCCGATCATGCCAAGCTTTGCGGCCCTCACCCGGACTAGAAACAAGCGCACAGACTGACAGAATGACAGACCATGAAACCCTAGCCCTGTACACGATCATAGGACTATGAGCAAGATTGTGCGCTCGGGAAAGTGGATTCGCCGGCTCAGCGCGAGATGAAAATCTACGATCTGACTCGTACGCCGCACATACGGGTGTTGCGCAGGGGGCGCGGTAGACTTGGTAGGACTCGAGCGGAGTCTTTGCGTAGAGCGCAACTAAACCTTCCCTCATCTGCTTGCCACTCTAAAGTATGGACGGGTTGCAACCTGAGAGAAAGTGTCAACTTTAAGCAAGCTCGCGGCATCCAGAGAGGCCCACATCCCCAGCCAGCGAGAGCTAGTGCAAAACCGCAAATCGCTACGAAGCCTGTTGTTGAAGTGCTCAAGTATCGAGGACTACATCTCTCAAAATGAGTGAAGACCCTCCTCTCGCAGCTACGTCTACGTTCCACGCTATAGCTCGGACATCCGGTTCCTCCAATCTACTATCATGACGTGCTTTAGTACTAGTTTCAGCTTGCCAAGACCTGTCACAATCTCGTGAGATCGGTCCTCACAGCCCTCAGGTGGTGCCGGTGCCGAAGGGGGGGACGGGGGCTCCCAGGTATCCGGTATCACTGCCGTAGAAAACTAGCTCATAGGCGGAGCGGCCAAGGGGTCTCCGGGTCACACATTCGTCCGATGTCGTCTTGTTGCAATCGTTTCCCTTTCAAGGCCTGAGGCTGTGCTTATCACCACCAAGGGCAACATCGCCAGTGTTTCTGCAATTGGCTTTAGCCGCCGCGAGGGCTGGCCGGCTTGCTGCCCAAATCTCCCAGCCATCCCAGATCGGGGAAGTCTTCCACCCCTCAGCTGCCTCAAGATCTCACGCTTCAGTTGGTTTTGCGCATCTCGCTCATCACATGAGCTTGGACCATTACCCCCTTTTCACCTGTGATCGTCCAGGGCCGAGTTAGCTACTAGTAGATATGTCTCGCTTCATCCGAGATTGAGATCCACGGCGTAATCGGCTTAACCGGCATGGCAGTCATGACAGCCATCACTCAAAAGGCGACGCAGTCTCTCTCTATGTTGTTGCGAGGTTGCTTACCCCTTCCTCCAAGTTCAAAGTTTCTGTCGCTCGCTATCTTCCTGTCGCCATCGGAACTGTACTGCAGCGGCTCAAGAAATTAGCTTCATTCAGCCTTCGCCTACGAATACGAAGACGCAATTTGGTTGATCGGCCAGACAAAGATGCATTCCGGTGTGCTGAGCAGTCTGCTCTTCTTGCCCTCCGTGCTTGGAGTGGCCATTCGTCAAACCACTGCAACCTCGGGCACAACCACAGGGGTAAGTCTATCCAGCTCGGTGGTGACAATTTCAAATCTATTGTATTTTAACACTCTGGCAGGAACTGGGAAATGCGACAGCGATAGACAGCAACCCGCAAGGAGCGTCGTTCAAGGCTTCATTCCCAACGGATAACCAATTCACGCCAACACCGAATGGAAATGTCCGAGGCGTGGTGCTCGCTCAGACGGGAAGAGATGGAAAGGGCGTGCGATATGATATCATGATTGATAACCTTCCGGACGAGGGTGGTCCTTTCCGTAAGTCACAGACATGATTTCCGCATCGCTACCCGGATGCCCCCAACTAACACAAGTTTCCAGTATACCATATCCACACGGAGCCTGTGCCCCCAGATGGAAACTGCAACGCGACGCTGGCTCACCTCGACCCCTTCCAACGAGGCGAGAGTCCGCCTTGCAATGCCGCCCTCCCGATGACGTGCCAGGTGGGAGATCTCGCCGGCAAGTACGGGGCCATCACCACATCCCCGTTCGAAACGTCGTACACGGACTCGTTTACGGCGACGGGTGATGACCAGTCCTTCATTGGAAACCTGAGCGTCGTCGTGCACTTTGCCAACAAGACCAGGATCACCTGCGCCAACTTCAAACAGATGGGGGCTGATGGGCTGCTGGCATCCTTGTGATGAGCTGCATACTATTCCGTCCATTTGACGCCATATCCCGAGACGCCCTACCCTGTAGCCGTGGACATAAGGGGCTGGGGTAGTCCGGGATTTGAACGTCGCTGCGGTGAACGGCATTCGTGGGAAGGGCACAGGTGTAGGTGCGTCTGCCACGCCTAATACCATTTTAGAGCATTGGATACTCAAGCCTGTACATTATTTGTTTTCTCATTCTTGCTCAATACCCTTGTCGTACTGTACGTATGGATTAGATAGACGTTCACCCGAGCTCTAGTGCTGCGCTCGAATACGAAAGCTCATCCTTTCACCAACGCCTGCGAACTGCCTGAAGTAGAACATGCTGCATGCAGGTCCTGTGTCGACCAAGATAGCACGGGTCAGAGTTGACCGCCGATAGATCCCGGGAGGGCGGTCTCGCACTGCCTGCGCTTCCACCTGGTGGGTACGGGGGTGAATACTCGCCCGGCAATGGCCCAAACTCAAACAAACGGTGAGAATCTGACCTCAAAGTCGGGCAGGGAAGAGGTGTATGAGTTGCGTTTGTGACATGATAGATACCCGACCGGTCAACAACTTACTTTCTCCTATTCTGGACAACAGATAGACCATATCTCAGCTTATCTGGTCTACGTGCCGTCGGTAGTGCCAAACCTGTCCATTCCGACGCCGGTGCCGCAATCCGTGCCGCCAAGTGGCGGCGTGGACCGCCCCGCCGGGTTTTTCTCAGGGGGTGACAGCACTCCGTACCTGCAGCCCTAATTGGTGGTCTACTCGTTTGTTGGACCCTGAACGTTGGTTGTTGCATGTGAATTGTGGTTGTTGGCCAAATTCTGTTTTAACATCATGTCTGCTCTGAAGAATTTTGCATCGTCAACCCGGTTCTCTTGCAAACACGGGCGAGTTGCTAGTCACTGATGGGAAAGGTCGAGTAACGGCAGCTTTCTCACATTTTCAGCCTTCAGTGAGCACACAAAGCGCCGCTTCTGGCTGTGGATCTTATACGCTCCCACAATCATGAGGGCCGATTTTAACGATAAGGTGAACGGCACTTGGCTGATTGCCTTGATCACTCTTTTGGACGCATGTGAGTTATGAAACATTGATGGACTGCAGCTCAAGCGATATATACTAATTAATGTGCCATAGTCAATTCTTGCTGGTTCGGTTACGACCAAGTGAGCCCGCCATCCGTCATGCTCGCAATGGACCAACTGACGATGCAATAACTAGGGAGTCTTCGCTGGAGTTCTCGTCTCCCCAGATTTCTTGAGACAGTTTCCGGCAACACTTGATGCAGGCGTCTCAGGAATCACGTCGAGCTGCTTTTTTGTAAGTCAACATATTTTTTCACGTGCGAGCAAAGGCAGAAACTGAGACTTTTCCAGCTAGGGGCATTCTTCGGCGCCATAGGAGCTTTCATCCTGGGAGACAAGCTCGGTCGCCGCAGGACAATCGCTCTGGGAGTGGTTTGTAATGTGGTGGGCTCGATCTTACAGGCTCTCTCATGGCATCTGCCGCAGATGATCGTTGGCCGCCTGGTCAACGGGTTTGGCATCGGGCTTGTCTCGTCCATGTCTCCGGTATACCTGTCAGAATGTGCACCATCTCACGTACGTGGTATGCTTCTGGCAGTGGGGGCATGCTGCAACGTAGCGTGTTTCTGCGTTGCGAACTGGATTGCTTTTGGCCTTTATTACGACGACTCAGCATTCCAATGGCGGTTTCCCCTTGCTTTCCAGCTGATATTCCTCATCATTGTCGCTCCGATCCTATTCTTCGTCCCGGAGTCGCCTCGGTGGTTGCTTCTGGTTGACCGCGACGAGGAGGCACTGCATGTACTGTCCAGACTGGCAGGTCATAGCAAGAATATCGGAGACTCAACCGTGACGGCTGAGTTCCAATCTATCAAAGCGGCTATTCAGATGGAGAGGGATGATAGAGTTCCTCTGATTGACGTCTTGTGTCATCGAGACAAGTCACAGAATTTCCGCCGGTTGATTCTTGGTTGCGGTACCCAGTTCATGCAACAGTTCAGGTAAGTACATTGCAAGAGAACTCCTAGCACTCGTATCTGTGTCTATTTCTAACGCAATATCACAGCGGGATCAACGCATTAGGTGAGTTAAACTCACATTACTGCTACATATATACAATTGGCAGCCCACAGGCTAATGAAACACCCAAGGTTTCTACCTGCCAACCCTCTTGCAGGGAGATGTTGGATACGATCAACAAATGAGCCGACTCATTACAGCAATAAGCAGCACTGTCTACGTGTTTTGCAGCTTTGTATGTCTATTGATGATTGATCGGTTTGGACGTAGGAAGTGAGTACCTTCCCATTGATGCGATCAAAAAAGCAAATCCCGTACTGACGACTCCAGAATGATGATGTAGGCTTGCCCAATCCCGATTCAGACTGCTTACGGTACTAATATTTTAGGTACTCTCCAATACTTATGGGGTTCTGTCACATCGTGGCCTGCATTTGCCTGGCTGTGGGAGAAAGTGATCACTCGAAGGCTCAGGTCGTAAGTCTAGTCCCGACCGACACGCGCATCTCCCCACACAACACTTCGTTGGTGTGTCTCCAGGCTAGGTCGGTGGGTCTCGAAAGTTAACCGATATGCAGATGGGAAAAGTGGCGACGGCCATGTTCATTCTCTACCATGTCTTTTTCGGCCTAGGGTACTCGAGTGTTCCTTGGGTCTACAGCGCCGAAGTGAGCTCTCTTGGGTGGCGCACAAGAGGTGCTGCCGCGGCGACAGTAAGCATATACCTCTCGCAGTCAAAACTCACCATGTAGCTAATCACGAAATTTTGTAGTCGGTCAACTGGTTGGGCGGATTCGTTGTTGTCCAATTCACCAAGGTCGGCCTCGATAACTTGCAGTGGCGGTTCTTCCTCAGTAAGTCCAAAATCTGACACTCAGCTGGTACTCATTATTGGGGGCTCAGTGCACAATTCAGGTTTCAATTGACATTGCTAACATTGTCCAAGTGTTTGGTATCTTCTGCTTCGCTTTTGGCCCTGTCGTGTACTTCTTCTACCCAGAGACCGCCAACAGGACCCTGGAGGACATGGACCAGATATTCATCCACAACCCCTCAGCTTTCGTCTTCACAGACAGGGCTGCGACACAATCAAAGCGGCCAGATAACCTTATCGAAGCAGAGACTGCGCGGATAGCTCAAATGGCAAACAGGTCGCAGGAGGCGACGTTGTCTGGAAACGAAAAGAATGCATCGGACACCAACGTCTAGAATAATACGAGCACCAGCGGTTTCGATGAGCTGCCTCCTGTTCAGGGCACCAGTCAGGACTGCCGTCCGAAACAAGGATTTTGCTAGAGCAGGCCACACTGGCAGTATGCACTGGGAGAATCATGGAATAAAGTGAATATTCTTGGTGGGGGCCATGAAAGTGCAATGCGTGGATTGTCATTAAAAGACGAAGACTTTAGATTGAATGTGATTTCGTCCCAACTGAAAAAGAGAATGTCGGTCTAACAGTGGGTGATGTGGGCAATGCGACGCCGGTGTCAGCTCCCTCCCACAGGAAGTGCCTAGCGATCCTTCTCATACGGAAACCAAGACACCAACGAATTGTTGGTTTATGCACCCCTGCTGTTTCCACACCACTATATTGGCGCTTCTAGCGCTGATGCCCACCGCTAGCCTAAAAAATGGTCCCCGTGGAGATTAAAACACTGGGCCACCCAATTGCTGGGTTTGCCAGAATGTCACAATACTATTCTTCTCTGGAAAACTCACTTCGACCAAAATGGGTAATCAAGCCTCTGTTCCCATACCTGGAACAAAATTTCAGGTTATTGGCGCAGGTCTCCCGCGCACAGGAACCGCCTCCTTCAGCGAAGCATTGCGGATTCTCCTTGACGCTCCAGTCTACCATGGGGGCACACAATGCACCATGGGACAGCCAGCCGAGATGCGCTCCTGGATCAAGGTCCTCAGACTTTTTCCTTTCAGAACGGACGCCGACAGAAAGGAAGCCCTCTTTTTGATACGTCAGCGGCTGGATGGCTATGCCGCCGTGACAGACTCACCGGCAAACGGGCTGATCCCGGAACTCCTAGAGCTGTACCCCGATGCCAAAGTAATCTGCACGGTGCGCGATGCGGAGGCGTGGGAAAAGAGCATGGAGGGCGTAGCTTCCGCCTCCACGAAGTGGTTTTTGCGTGGTGTTCTCTTGCCGTTGCCTACGATGAGACACTTTGTCGACTACATCAACGGCCTCCGAGATCAATGGCTCTACCTTTACGGCGAGACTGAGCCTCCCACGAGGGTGTCATACAACCGTCATATCGAGTGGTTGAAGCAGACCGTGCCGGCGGACAGGCTGATATTCTTGGAAGTGAAGGATGGTCGGGAGCCTCTCTGCAAGGCATTGGGCAAGGAGGTCCCCGATGTGCCATTCCCGAGGATCAATGACAGTGAAGCCATTGACAAATTTGCCGCAAAAACTGCTAAAAGAGGATTGATTAGGTGGGCTGTTCTTCTGGCTGGAATTGGTGTAGGAATAGCACTCTACAGGGCGCAGTAATCAATCAGACTTGCTGAGAGATGTTGATAGAGCTGGGATCAGCCAGAAACTGTGGAAAGAAACCACTGTCTGCTTTATCCTCCGCAAACTTTTGGACAATATGGCTCGTTGGACGCTTTCCAGTGTGCGAAAATTCTCTGAAACAGTTAATAGAATAAGCGTAGCAAATAAAGGAATCGCCACTGGTCTCCTATTATCCCAAGGATACTGACAATTGTGAAATGTCCCTGTTCAGACGCTCCTCTTGAGCAGCAGCTTTTGTTTCACTATAGTTGCACAATTGACACCGAATTCAAATTGGATTCAGCCAGTCTTTCATTTAGCATCATGGATCCTGCTACAAGTGGCGAGATATGTACCTACTGCTCTAGTTTCACTCTGTTCCTTGTCAAGGCCATGGAGCAGATGATCTTTGAGGACCGGAAAGACACGCTCGGGAAGGGGGAGGGGGTTGAAGGGAGAGTCATTAGGGTTAGGAGTCAAGCCCGGTTCCTCGACCTAAACCCCTTTTCCGCTTGGCCCCGAGCGACCCGAGTAACTCTTTGGCGCCTTCCCGTCGTCATGCATTCCGGTGACTCTCAGCGACATGCTCACCGTGAAACTTCAATATTTTCAAGGCTATCGTGATTCTCAAAACCCCACTTTGAGAGAAAGGGTTTCTTTCAGTAAATATCTGACATCAGCCGGAGATCACAGCCCTGCGACCTCTCGTTCCTTTCATTGTGATTACTTTTTGCCATCCTCTCCAGCCCACACTCACTGGTCGTTTCACAGACACACCTCATGCCACATGGATAGTCTTTGTTCCTTTGGTTACTTGAAAAACCTGGACATCATCCTCTTCTTGCTCAGATCCAAATATCCAAGCTGATACATTCGATCTCAGTGTTGTCAGCTTGGAGTCAATGGAAAGAAGCCCACTCATCGCCAACACTCGAGACTTTGTTCCCCTAAATACTTGGGTTCTATGGACTCTCACATGAAGCCAGTTCGACAGTCAATGGAAACGAATTCAATTCGAAGATGAGAGTACATGTGGCTCTTGCCCCTGGTCCGCATAGGCTGCACTTTGGTTCAAGTTTCTCCAAATTCAGGAAACCATTTCCGAGAGCGGCCCTGGGGCCAGCATACAGAAGACTCGCGCACACGGCAGACGTGCTTGCGGTTCGTGAGAATCCTCGGATTTCAAGGGTGGAACCGAATCAAGCGACCTTGCCTCTCAGACGCCTTCCACGGCCCTCGCCGGAGCAGCAGGTCGCTATTGATACTCTGCTACACACGGACAACAATATCATCATAGATGCAATCGCCGGGTCGGGAAAGACAACTACGATTCTTCACCTGGCGCAGTCCTCTCCGGATACCAACTTTTTGGTCCTCGTGTACAACCGTCGGCTTATGCTGGAAACTGAGGAGAGAGTGCGCGGCTTGGGGCTGCACGATGTCACCGTTTTGAATTATCACGCCCTAGGGGCCAGATACTACACTCCGGAGTGTGCGACTGACCAGGGCCTGAAGCGTATAGTTGAAGAGGACATGTCTGTCATTGAGGGTTTGATTTTACCGGAATTTTCCGTTCTGGTCATGGATGAGCAACAAGATATGACACCAATTCTGAAGCGGTTCGTTGATAAAGTCATTCTCGATAAGGGCTTCATCGGACCGGGGCGTGTACCTTACGATCGACCCAACCAGCTGAGGGTAGTGGTACTAGGCGACAAAAGGCAGGAAGTGTACTCTTTCAACAACGCAGACTCCCGTTTCCTTACTATGGCTGCTCGTCCGGAGGTGTTCGGTTATCTCAATAACAACGAGTGGACAGCGGCAGACCAGACAACGTCCAACAGGGTTACTCAGCAAAATATTGACTTCATCAACCAGCAGATGCTGAAGCAACCCCTTGGAATGGCCATGCGTGCTGTCAGGAACCACAGTCAAGATGGCGCCCCGTATCCGAAACCGCGTTACATTATATGTGACCCGTACGAAGATGTCCTAAGCGAGGTCCTGCGGCTTCTGGACACGTGTGGGCTGTCCCCAACCGAAATCATTGTGCTGGCACCATCAGTCAGGGGAGCATCACCGGCTATTTACCTGGCGAACGATCTTGCGTTGAGGGGCATACCAGTATTCAGATCAGATTCAGATGTCTCTGATGTTGCCCCGGAAGTGGCTTCCGGGAAAGTCCTGATCTGCACCTATCATCAAGCAAAGGGCATAGAACGCAGAGCGTCCATAGTGCTAGGCTTCGACCAGGGATACCACACCTGGTTTGACAAAACAGTGAGCCCTCGCACAGCAGTCAGCAACCCTCAGTACGTGGCTACAACTCGTGCGCTGGAGCACCTTGTGCTCATCCATGATTCGAGGAGAGCCGCGCTTCCATTCGTCGACTTGGACAAAGTCGGCGACACTTGCGAGCTGCACACGATACGTCCCCTCCAGGTAGAATCGCCAACGCCACGAGAACGAATACCAGCCTTCAGCGTCACTGCGCTCTGCCGGAACCTTTCCGAGACGCTGATCACTGATTGCCTGGGCCGGCTTGACTTCAGACTGCTGGCCGCGCCGGCCTACGGCGTTCCACCCCCTCCGACCGAGATCCAAGACCGGTCGGGGCTTCTCGAGGGGGTGTCAAGCATCACAGGGACTGCAGCACCTGCTGTCTTCCAGTGGCGTCAAAGAAGGCAAACAAGCATCGCATCAGGCCCTTTGAAGTTGTTACGGCCGCCAAAGCGCCAACCGAGGAGAAGGAACCCACTGCGAGAGCTACCAGAAGCTCTGTATCGAAGGCTCGAGCTCACCGAGGCAGCATATACCAGCGGGGTCTTAAGCACAGCCGACATCCTGTACCTCGCCAATCTGGAGATGGCAGCCAAGGACAAAGACATTACCAAGCTTCTGGCCATCCCGCTGGATCAGTACGACTGGCTATCAGAGGCCCACTGCAAGGACATCCACTACACGCTCAACAGTCTCCCCGCGCCAGCCAAGATCTCGGGGCGGGGGATCCACTTCGAGCTCATCAAATACCGAAAGTTCCGCGACATCACGCACGGCGGCGGGCCAACAAGCCCCGTGAAGAAGAGAGGCGTGATCGTCACGGGGGCAATGGACATATGCCGCCCGCGAGGCGCCAACAAGGCGGTCTGGGAGGTCAAGTACACCGAGTCGCTGCAGCCGGAGCACCTGCTTCAGACTGCCCTCTACATGCTGCTCCTCGGGGAGCCGGCCTCTGGGTTCCTGGTCTCTGCGCGCACAGGACAGACCGTCCAGGTCTTTCCGAGGACGCCGGAATCGCTCAGGGAGATATTGCAGCTGCTCGTCGATGCAAAGTCTGGAGGGGAGCAGACGAGACTGCTGAACACTTACTCGGATGAGGAGTTCTTAGCTGAGTGCGGGAGGGACTTCGAGGGACTGGTCGGGAAGTGCGCTTTGCCAAAGTGGTTTGCGGCGAGGCCTTCGGAGTCAAAATTTAAAAAGAAAAAAGGGAGGGAGAAACATAGCTGACGGTCCATGGAGTGCTTTCATCCTGAAGTCTATTAGGTATCCTTAGACCTGCCGAACTCCTGCTGTACCTGGTCATGTATGGATATGATCAACAAAAATCCTGAAAAGCCTGGCTTTCAAGGGAATCTCAGCTCCACCAAACAGACACGCCTTCAGTATCTGATTACAGCCGAATATATTCACCAAGAGCCTCAAGGGCCACAAGTTCTTCCTCGCTGACAACATCCTGCACCTCTTCATTCTCCTTTTCTGAGGCTTCCTTGTGGATCACCACATCCTGCATATCCTCATCTTCGTCCTCTATGACAATGACAGGGATATGGGATTGATCGCCCGTGTTCTTGGCTAGCAGCCTCGCACTTCGCCGAACACCCTCAGGGGCCGGCGGCGGCGGCGGAATGTGCAAGGGCCTCTCACGTAGCTTGGGACGGCTGAGCGCCTTCCCCTGCTTCAAGGCCAGCACCTTATGAGGGTGGCTCCTCGCGGCCCTGGCCTCCTCCTTCTTCCGCCGTACATGGACGCCGTCCCCGTGCCTCGCGATCAGCTCGGGGGTAGTCGCGCGCTGCATCGAACTGATGTGAGCCTGAATGTTCGGGTCGGCCTTCAGCAGGTCAACCTGGTTGTAGAAGTCTGCCAGGCTCCGGTTGCTGTGGGCCCTGTGGCAGGCGTCGTGACAGGGGCGGCACAAGAGGGCGATGGACTTTTTCTCGGCCTGGGTGTACCTGTTCGGGTACTTCTTTGTGATTTCTTGGGGGTATAGGTGGTGCTTCGTGATCAGGCAGCCCGGGCCCCAGCGGACAACGCGGGCGCAAAGCTCGCAAATGTCGCGGCGGACGGGCACTCGCGCAGGGACACGTCCAGCAGCACGTTCAACAGCACGCGCAGCACGCGCAGCAGCACGGCGGGCGGAGCGCGTCTGGCCAGGAATGGGAGGACCATTGATCAAGGCGTACCGACGCGGAGGCAGGTTGAGGATGGTATAGTTTTGGGGTACATAGTCGAGATCATCGGCTTCGGCGTCGGCGTCATCGTGGTCTTCGCCTTCATCGGACGACGGGAGATTTGTCAGGTCGATGACGTCCGGCACATCCTCCCAATCGTCACCAACATCGTCGTCGCTGAGGCCTGTAAGATCAATGACCTCAACTGCCTCCACAGCCTGGGATTCTCGGGGCAACTGGGGCACTGGAGGCAGCGGAGGCCACGAAGGAAACCGAGGAAATGGGGGCAACGAAGGAAATGGAGGCAATGGGCGCTGCTGAGGCACAGGAGATTGCAGTGGCTGTGGTGGCTCCGGCAGATGTGGTGTTTGAAGGTCAGGCAGAGCGTTGGCTGGAGGGCCTGGGCCAGACTCCATGTTGTCCTGTGATGGCTGGTCAAATGGAGGGGCCCTCGACCCAACAGTGAAAGAAGGGAGACTTGCCTGCGAAGCCCGAGTGCGGATTGGCATGTTGATGGGCGTGAAGGAGCTCATATTTCATTGCATTGGATGGGGAGTGCAAATCCTGAGGGACGAGGCTTCAGGCACGAGGCACAAGATGGAGGGAGGTACAGACGACATGAAAGGGGAGGAGGTGGTGGCCGCCCCTGCCTTCTGGATCAAGTTGCCTGCCTTTGGTTCACCTCAGGAAGCAAAGGTACCTGGATACATCCATTCACTCAGATTGAGCACCGAATTTCATGTGACTGCAAGCCGAAGACGGAGATGGGTCAAGAACAAACAGACTGGAAAACGTAGCCACCACTCCTTACGCTGCCAATGTTTTGAACATACCATGCAGAATGCTGTAAGTTATTTTGCAAGACTCTTCGATAATCATAGACTTCTGTTGGCCATTCAACCAGAACGCCCAACTTAGGAGGTGTCTTCAGCATCAGTACTTGGTGATCAGGTCACCCACAAGTGTGGCAATGTTTGAGATTTAGATGAGTTGTTTGGTAGGGGAAGAACGGCAGTAGAAAAATAAAGGGTCTCGGCGGACCCTCTATGTCTGAAGTCCAAGTCCACCAAGGCTTCAATGTTCCAAGGTCACTCGTGTGCTTGAGATGACTTCGAGCTGCCTAATCAAGACAGGGCCAGCTTTGTCCATTGGTCTTAATTATTTGAGCACTTCCATACGGAATGCGCTCTCCTTACCTAAGTTTTCATCACGGCCTCGGGGTAATATGACACAGGCTGTTGCCGGATCTCTCCTTCTTGGGCTGCTGAAGAAGGAATGAATAGGACACGTTCAACAGGTACTTGCAAGCCGGCAGATAGATCATTGCTGATATTTTCCATATTCCAAGCTTGTAAAGCTCAGATATTTCTACTGGTGATTTTACATTACATATTGAGTTGCGGCGACATAAAAGTGGTTTCCAATGACATCAAAATCTCTGTTTCGCAGCTTGAGACACGCCTATATTGGTGTGAGATACGTGGGTGAGGCAAAGGTGCAGCTTCAGCAGATTACAGCAAAACTGCGGACGATTAAACCATGTGTGGATGCCGCCTTCGGGCCATTGATGCATTTGAGTCGTCAAAAAAGATTGCAAGAAAACTTCTGCATTCACCGTGTATGATTCCATGGCAATGAGTTATTGACATTCAAATATGCTCGCTCGATACTCTAGAACAACGATCACAGGGGCGTTGTGAGGAGGCCACAAGAGACGGGGCCTGTGCCTTGTGTTATCTTCTGGCAGGTGGCCTTGTTGCACTCACGTTGTGTTGAGCATGTCGTAATCAGGAGAAGCCTGAGAAAAGGCTTGCAGTCGGGGCATTTTTCGAGTCTTACATGCACAGCTTACTCCCAAAGTACATGCAGGGATGTGGATCCTCCTCTCCTTGGCGCCCGCACCTCCTCTGACGTCGAAGGCCTGCCGCCTGTCCGTCTTCCCTCTTGCAAACAGCTCATCCTTCCCAAGTGACTGTAACCACCACTTATCAAATCTTATTTTGTAGTATCTTATGTCATGTGGGCCACCCGCTCTTTGGCTGCTGTAGGCCTGTTGGCACGCATTGCACTCGCAGCCGACTTCGACTGGTCCGCGATCGAGCCTTCAGAGCAGCTCAAGTACCATCCGTGCTACGATGGGTACCAATGCGCGAGGCTCTCTGTTCCGTATGACCCCCACTCCCTCGGCTGTCGCGCCGTCCACTTATGCTCATTTTATAACAACGGGGACCTTGCAGACTAGATTGGCAGGATCCCAACAATACCAAGAGAGTAGCCATCGCCATAACCACTCTCCCCGCCACGGTCCCTTCAGATGACCCGTCTTTCGGCGGGACAATCATCCTCAACCCCGGAGGGCCGGGCGGCTCTGGTGTCGGATTTGTTCAGAAATTTGGGCGCCGGCTCCAAGCTATGACTGAGGGCAAAAAGCACTACGAATTTCTGGGCTTCGATCCCCGTGGTATCGCCTATACGACTCCTATGGCCGACTGCTTTGGTGGAAGTCATATATTTGCAAGGGATTCTCTTCTCTTGGAGGGAAGGGGTATTGGTGGACTCGAGTAAGTTTCTCGAGAGCACATGTAACCAGTGTGGTGCCTAGGTCGTTGTCCGCGCACTCTAACATATCCATCTCGATCCGCAGTGCAAGTGAAAGTGGGCTGAGGCGGGTCCTGGCTCTGGACCAGGCTTTCGGCAGCCTCTGCGAGACGAAGGATTTGGACGATGACATCCTAGCATACGTCTCGACGGCGTCCGTTGCACGGGATATCATTGAGATTACCGACAGGGCGGAAGAGCTTCGCCGTGCAGAGCACGCCGTCCCCCGCGACTCAGACCAGCATCCTCTGAGTGCTGGCAACGAAGGATCCCACGACAAGCCTGCGCGTGTCTTGTACTGGGGCTTCAGCTATGGTACCATTCTCGGCAACACCCTCGCATCTATGTTCCCGGGACGTATGGGCAGGGTAGTGCTGGACGGAGTGGACGATGTCTACGACTATCACCAAGGCAAATGGCTGTGCAATCTTCTTGACACCGAAAAGATTGTGGACTACTTCTATGATACATGTTTTGAAGGTACAGAGAATTGCCCGCTTTGGGAGAAAGGCGATAAGTCGGGCAAAGACATCAAGGGTCGCGTCGACAAGCTCATCTCAGATGCCGATACCAATCCTATCAGCCTAGTCCAGAGCGATGGGTCCTCAAACCTGAGAATTATCACAGGCAACGATATCCGAGCAGTATTCGTATTGTAAGCTACCCCCATATTTGTCTCCCCTATCGGCTTGACGACCTGCTAAATGGTCAGTGGACGCAGACCTTTGTACTCCCCTCTGCCGTACGGCTTTGATTTTCTCGCCACCACTCTAGCCCACGCGCTCAAGGGCAACTACTCACTGATCGCCCAAGATCTCGCCCTGCCGGTTCTTCAAGACGCCTGCAGCATTGACAACTCCACCAAGCCCGGACCAGACGACGCACAAGTCGCCATCCTCTGCAGCGACGCTGACTTTGCCGATCCAGACGGCCCTTATCACAATGGCACAAAGCAGGGTGTTGAGTTTTGGAAAAGTTACATTGAGACCCTCAAGAACCAGTCGTCGACATTCGGACCTTCCTGGTCAGCCATCTCCTCGACCTGTTCCGGCTGGCGCGTCCGACCAAAGTGGCGCTTCGCCGGTCCCTGGGGGACTCCGCCTGCCGATCCAAGCCTGAAGGAGGGCGTGCCGGCCGCTCCAGTATTGTTCACTTCCAGCAGACTGGACCCGGTGACGCCGCTATACGATGCGTACTTGATGTCAAATGACCATCCAGGCTCAGCTGTCCTAATACACGAAACTGTTGGGCACTGCGCCGCGGCGACGGGTTGGAGCGACTGTTTCAATGAGCGCATCAGGACGTACTTTGATGACGGCATCGTTCCCTCGAACGGGACTGTCTGCAATACGACTTGTAAACCGTTCTCAAAGGATGGATACTGCCTGCCTCCAGCTGAATTCGTGGCCGCTGGTGTTGAGGAGAGTTTCCTTGGGTTTGCTGCCGACCGTCGGGCAGGAGGGTCCTTTAGACCTCTGGGTCTCATTTAGGTAGGAAGAACGAAACGCCAAAAAGGAATGCAAAAACAGTCGAGGTGTAAAGGCTGGACCAGGCGAGCCTACGAGTATACGAAGGCGTGCGTACCGCGAATGCAGTGGCTCCTTCGAACGCGATGATAGGGAGAACGAGGCTTTCACCACCACTCATGGTACTCCACTCCCTGAATAAATCGATACATGGCATTTTTCGCTGAATCCATACTCCCGTCAGGCGACTAGAGTCATGTCTTTGTTGCCAGGAGCAAGACTCCAGGCAACGAGACATCCCATGTGTGACCTTTCATCTTGTGTTCCAGGCGTCCAAGCATCTCCTCAACTTCCTCAGTGACGTAGTCCTTCTTTCTGGCAATTGCAGAGTCGATGAATCCCTTAGCCCAATCGAAACCCACATTCTCCCTAAGCAAAAAGCTCCTGTCCACTCCCTTGTCCACGACGATCTCGCCTTCT
Source organism: Diaporthe sp. P3_1W (assembly GCA_037177825.1). NCBI lineage: Eukaryota > Fungi > Ascomycota > Sordariomycetes > Diaporthales > Diaporthaceae > Diaporthe > Diaporthe sp. P3_1W. Next base: position 1,045,826 of record JBAFXB010000008.1, read on the forward strand.
CCAATGAGATTGATGTGCTTCACATCAAATTCCATTGCGTCACTACCCAGCATGTGCAACTCTCTGTCTGTATTCCACTTTACACGTTCGACGGCTTTGAATTTGGCAGGATCAAAGGCAACATTGTCCAGCCATGAGTTGACCATAGTGCAGGGTTTCTCAAGGACGCTTCCCTTGAAAGGCCGGAACTCGTCATACGAGCGATTGAGAATCTCTTGGAACAGCGTCTGAACACCTGTCACCTCGGGGCTGTGCTCACTCAGCCCAGGAATGGCGAAGATCGGTCTGCCGTAAAACCAGATGGCCAGCGTGCCGCCGGGCCGGAGCAGCTTCGCGAAGGCGGACATAGCTGTATCAGTGTCCATCAGCGGGATGCACTCTGCGGCCGTTATGAGATCTGCTGTGCCCGCCCGATCTTCGTTGGCTGAGATGATGGCCTCCGCCTTGCCGACCTCAAAGCCGACATTTGCGAATGCTTTGAAGGTCTCACGGGCTTTGCTGATGATATAGGCGTTGGGGTCGCTGCCGTGGACCCGACTGAACTTCTCAGCGAGGGCGGACGCGACCTGGCCAGGCCCGCATCCGACATCGTAGGCGGTGTCGTAGGAGCCGGAGTGGGCGTCATGGTAGGCGAAGAGCCGGTCATAGAGTGCAGAACCGATGTAGTCGGGTCTTGCTTTCAGGTAGTTCTCCCAGTCGAAGGCCGGCAGTTCCTCAGCGAATATGTTGGTGGATTCCGTCGCAGGAGGCATATTGTCGGTTGATGGAAGCGGTTCATTCATTCACCGAATTGACGAATTCACGTCTACATTATCCCATGGATGCGCGAGGAGGTTCAACGGCCATGGGGTCAATTTTCTGGTTACACAGTCAGCTTATCATGAGCTAGACAAATAAGGTTCGCCACTTGGTACTCTGCTAGTTGAGTCCGCGCAAAGGATTCAATGACCGAGAAAACCCCGTTGGAATATGGTAAGCGTCGGCTATGTTGAAGTGGTTATTTTCAGACGTATTGTTGGTCTGACGTTTCCAAACTCCGAGACTCTACCAACAACTGTTGTAATGACTGCATTCATTCACCAGAGTTTGTTCCTCCCTAAAAGACGAACCCCATGATGATGTCTGCGCTGCAAGTATCCGACCAACATATTTCTCTCCCTTCATGCATACTACTAGTTAGCACACAACGAATAGATGGAACACGAGCATGGCACACCATTTGAGCAGGTGAATGTGTGGCTACAATCTGAACAGACAGGATTGCAGTCTGGGAACTAGAATCGTGAAAATTCTGATCAACCATTCTAATTCCGTATTGAATTATGACGTGTAATTATCTGAGTAGAAATCGACATACTCTAGCCTCAACGTCGAAGGGGGCAGCTCCGTAACTCCATACTACATTGCTAATCGTGAAAGCCTGAAGTGACTGCGGAGCTCTGAAGCTTCTTTCACATCAACCGAGCGGGGATTGTCTTCAGAGCTTTGGCGACGATTCGTAGTGGCAGTAGTCTGCGTGGAGCTTGGCAGATCTCCTTTGTTCGCTTTGAAACAGAACCCACGCTATGCTTCACCTTGTCTCAGAACATTGAGCCGGGAAACTGGGCCGGAGTTGAGGCCTTCTGAATAACTATTAGATGAGTGAGGAAATCAGACGGGAACTACAAGATGTGGCATAATCCCTCCCCTGGGCTTCTGTCCAAACTTTCCGTTCTGTTCCTCCGGCCACCCAGAGTTGACAAACTTTTCACGTCAAGATCTTGTCAACGCCGAATCTATCACGATGAGCGAAAGGAATCGCCTTGCCTGGGACCAAAGATGGAACCCCAACATGGGAATTCATTTCAGGCGCAATGTTCAAGAGCGCAACGCAGTCCGACAACCAAACGCCAACGCCAACGCCAACGCCGACGCCGCGGCGCCTCTCCCGATTTCCGTTGGAGCGCCTCGTAGCCGTGCCACATACAATTTACAACACCACATCATCTGCTGGGCCGCATTGCTTTTGGTTGCACTCTTGTACCTGCACATCGGCCACCGCGTAAGTTTCGAACCGACAGCGTTCTATATACCCCGCTTGTTCTGGAGGAGCATTGCGGCGGAGATTGCGGCAACAATTACAGGAATTGCACTATGGTGTCACGGAATATTGGAAAAGTTTGAGGTGTGAGAGAGCAGGAGAAGCATTTCACTCTCCACAAATCGAGTGGTAGGCTTTTAATTTTATTCTACAACGATGTCGACTTCGATGTCGATATGATTCCCGCTTGTTATGATCATAACTAATTATTTCAGGACAGGCTCCAACATCCGGTGTAGAGGTAAGTGAAGCATCTCAATTATTGGCTCTTCTAGCTATTGTAAACACGGGAAATTAATAGGAAAATAGTACACAAGGTCTGTAACGAGAGAAGCAACATTGAAGCACATTCAGACCTTTTGACCCCGTTCGCCAACAAAAGTTTACACCACCGCCCATCACACAATCTGATCACTCGTCGTGATTCTTCATGCTGACGGAGATAAACGAGCTCGTCGTGCCGTGAGACTCATTGCCATCCGAGTACGCGTGATCAAACTCCATAGGAGTCGGCACCAGATCACACATCGCCTCTTCCACCAAGTTCGCAACGTCCCCGGCACACCCAAAGGAGAGACTCCACCCGGCACCTCCTTGCCCATACGAGTGTACAATTCTGCTCGGCCTGTCCGTGCCAGGGACGTTGCGCAGTTCCCTCTCGACGCGCACGTTCTTGGACCTGAAGGGGCGGAGGCCTTGGGACAGCGGGTATGTGGAGTCGAGGCGCGCGTTCTTGAGCCCCGAGAGGAAGGCCTCGCAGCGCTCGCGCATGCGCTTGACGATGGGCGTGTCGAGCGTGAGGTCCAGCTTCGTCTCGTGCGGCTGGGTGATCCCGCCGATGAGGAGGATGTTGTCGTTGCGCGGGACCAGAAACACGATCTCGTTGGAGTCGTGGGCGGCGTCGGCCGTTATCGTCAAGGCGGCCTCGACCTTTGGGAAGTCCTTGCCGTCGTTGATGACCCGGATCAGGGCCCCGCGGATCGGGTAGCAGGTCGCGTCGCCGGCGATCTCGGTGCCGGCCAGTCCGGTCGCGTTGATGATGGCGTCGGCACCGAACCGCGCGCGGAGTGTCTCTTCTTGGTGGAGCAGGTCTCCAGTGATTGTCTCCGTCACGGTCGAGGCGCCCTTCCCGTGGACTAGGCTCATCAGCCACATCATGGCCTGGTCGGTATCGATGATGGGGGCCAGCAGCTCGTAAGCGTCCACGGCGCCGTAGCTTGGGTTGACGTTTCGCTGTTCCATCAACTTGGTGTCTTGTCGGAAGCCCTTCACGCCACTTGAGATAATCTCGGCCATCTTTGAGAACTGTGCGGGATCCTTCTCGACAGGTGTTGGGAAGAAGAAGTCTGAGGGCATCATCTTGACTCCGGAGGCACGACTCAGCTCCGGCAGCGAGGCGATGGCGTCCCAGGCATGATAAGCTGTCATACACCAGCGCTTGGAATTCGAAAGGGAAATGCGGTCCGTGTGAGCTCCGCAGACAGCAGGAGGGTATTCCCAGAGGGCACCGGCGATCTGTGCTGTGAGACGGTTGCTTGGGGTGAAGTTGGCCCAGTCCTTGGACACGATGGTGACCTTGTAGCCCTTGTCCAGGAGAACCCACGCAGTCACGAGACCGGTGACACCTGCGCCGATAATAAGAACGTGGGGAGATGTGGATGACGATTGGACAAGACGTCCGGGGTAGGGCGTCAGATCCCGCCACATGACGAGAGACGGGACGTTGTGTGAGACCATCTTGTGTGTCAGTGTAGATTGGGTTTGTTAAATTGAAACGGTGGCACTAGGGGTGACGGAGTTCTGAGAGTGTGCAACCAAGAGCTCAGCTATTCGGAAGGTGGATGTCAGTGGCGCCTGCCTTCAACAAGTTCCTTGGTAAGGTAGTTAGAGTAGGGAGAAGATGATGGCATAGTTCCTCAGTCTGGATGAACGTCGGCACCACGGCGACCTATATACTCGAGGTCCTACCCACCACCTCTCTCTCGAGCTGTTCATATCGGGTAAAGAGTTATTGGCACCGTCACAGGCGCCACTGGCATTGGCTCATCACACTCACTCACGAACCAACAGCACAGCACAGCACATCACAGCACCGAGACCTGCAAACGCGGAGTGAATCCTACGACTTCTGCCTGAGGCTGACGTGAACGCTTACGAAAACGTAGTCGGTCCTGCCGGCGTAAGGATGAGCTCACAGTTCCTGCTATGTTTCTGCCCTGGAGCGGAGCATGTGTCACGCATCGTGACGGCTTGGCAGGTTCTCGCCAGCGGGAGAGAGTGTTCGCGATGATTACTAGACGGCCCGGGCTTAGCCAAGCCCGGGCGTGGGCGTGCTGACCGTGCAGGACGACAGCTCCGTATGGCAGGGCTTAGCACGTCGTCCCAGATCCGATCCCATGGCTATGGGCCCGTGTCGATAGGGCTGAGGCTCTGGGGAGTGGGGGGCACATCGCACAAGGAGTACCACTTACTAAGACATTGGGGGCCGAAGACTCGAGTCATTGGATGATTCCAAAGGATGGACCTTGGAAAGGCAACAATTGGCAGTTTTGGTGACGATGTCGAGGTCCTTTTGACTAATCCGGTGCATTATATTCCGCTTTCTGACACGGCTCTCGCCTAAGTGGCCTGCCGGTCCCACAAGAACGCGGTCCGAGGCTCCGCTGTTTCATTCATCGGTGAAGGTTATCCCAAGACCCTACCTGGGTATAGGGCTGAGCCGACTCGCCGGATGTAACGCTGGCAGGATCCTGCATGCCACGGCCGGTCACAGGACCCGTTTCTTGGTGCTTGATGTTTCCGACCCCGTTCGAGACTGCAGTAGCATATTATGCAGCTGACGCCACATGGCTTCCAGTGAGCCCAACAAGGAGGCCGACCCTCCTCAAGTCAGGCTAGATTTGTCGAACTTGCACTCCTTAGTGGGCAGCAGCGCCCCTTCGCCTTGATTACGTGCGTCTCAGAAGTGTGCCTACTTCCCTACCACATCAGGATTCCCCATCTCCATCAGCACGCGTCGCTCCTACTAGAGTCCGGCCCTCCCCCCCTCGGACTCGTCCACTGGCACACTTTGTGCCGTGCGAGGCTCTTGTCGTGGATCGATCCAGCCACTCTTTAATGCGGACGGATCCGGCGGTGAGTGAGGGGTGATCCTCGGTCAATAACGTGCAGAAAACACGCATCACGAGAATCTGAGATGACATCATTGAGTCATTTGTATATCTTGGGCATGGGACACTTGAGCCTGTGGCTTTCCCCAAAAGAGAACCAACATCGAGTGACAGCGTGACAGCTTCAGCCACAGCTTGCGTCGCGGCCTTCAGCCGCAAGAGCGGAGTTGGACCTCCCTCAGAAATGACTCGTGTGTATAGAAACAGCGATCGCATTCCCTTCGGCAGAAATTCAAATATCCGTCGTGTGTTGCACTGCTGACCGAGGCCGAGGTTAAGAGCCGCATCAGGGTGTTTTGAAAGATCAATACGAGCAGGCATCCAGCTTGGCCGTCTTAACTGAAGGATCCATTCCTCGTATCGGCACGCTCCGTCTCCTTTATTGTTTCATGGAAGTGTCAACTAGTTCGGCTCACCTTTCGAACATATCAATAGGCTACACTACATCTATTGTCTCTTGGGCTGGAGCCGGCGGCGTTAGCATTGTTTCCACACCAAATTTGGCGCGAGGACAGGTTCCGCAAGGATCCAATCTCTACATTCATTAAGACATTAGCAATAGATAAGGGCCTTGGCAGATTTCTTGCCAACTATCCTATACTGATTTAGTTACGCTGTTATATGCTCAGTGGAAGTAATGTTGCCAGGTATACACGATCAATGATACCTAGACATAGAGGTCTGGTCCCATTGGACCTCAAAGAATGAGCAGGCTCCGGTGCTTCGTTCCTTGAGATGGGCTCGGCCAACTGAAACAGTGAGCACGATGAAAGGGAATGGGATGAACGTTCTGAGTAACGTATCTGGGGGCCAGACCTGTCAGGTGACACTTGGATTGACTATGTGATCCAAGTGTTGCCTGACTAATTTCACTAGGTTCTACTTAACCATGAAATGCATACTCACTATAAGTTTCAAACAGATTAGTACAAGAGTCAATTAGTGCAATGGACACAAGGCAACTGAGAGAAGTAGTCTGTAGATTGAGTGGAATTACAAAGTAAGCTGGTAATTTACGGCCAGGGCGTCTGCATATTGCCTACCACACAGACCTTACAACCTCAAGACCATTTTGTCTCAGAGGACTATCCGCACCTTCAACTTGTCCCCCTTCACGATTTCTTCCTCCTGCGCCAAAAGCTCCGGCATGTCCCACGTGCAGTTGATGTACCGCCCACTCAGCCACTGACGCTTTTCAGCCGCCAGGTAGACGATGGTGTCAGCGCTGATCTGTGGAGTGTCGACAAAGACTGCAGCATCACATCAGCACAGATTCGGTCAAAAACATACGAACACAGTGGGGATTCGCGGGACAAGACTCACTCTGGCTCATAGTCTTAGCAACCTCCCCCTCGACCCCACCAGCCATGTCAGTAAGCACGTTCCCGGGGTGCACGCACCACGCGCTCACGCCGTCAGGGCCATACTCGCGGTCCACAAACTCGGCGATGCGCAGGTTCGCCAGTTTGCCGGACTGGTAGTGGCTGTAGCCCTCGCCCACGAGGTGCGCCCCGACGCTGGCGACGGTCACGAACGTCCGCAGGCCCCCCTGGCCCTCACCCTCGCCCTGCAGCAGGAGCGGCAGGAAGTACTTGGCCGCGAGGAACTGGCCCCGCACGTTGACCTCGTACACGCGCCACCACTCGTCCGGGTCCGCGTCCGTGATGCGCGCGTTGGTCCCCAGCACCGCCGCGTTCTGCACGACAATGTCGAGCGGGCGCCCGCCCAACTCGCCTGCCACCGCGTCCGCCGCGGCCGCCACGCTCTGTGGGGACGACGCCTCCACCGCGACGCAGACGACGCGCAGCGCCGAGGCGTCGCGGGCCGCCGCCTTGAGCTCCTCGGCCACGGGCTCCAGGGAGGCCTTGGAGCGCGCGCTGATGGCGATGAGGCTGGCGCCGCCGCGGGCGAAGGAGATGGCGATGGCCTTGCCTATGCCCCGGGACGCGCCGCCGATGTACACGGCGCGGCCCTTGAGGAGGGATGGGTCGAGGCTGCTGGGGTCGATGGCTGGGTATGTGTCGCTATGGACCGTCTTCGTGACGGTGTAATCACCTACGTACCGGGTGGGGACGGCGTGCGTTAAAGATGAGTAATTCTCACGGTGGGAACTTTTTTGCGGTGGGGTATGTAAGCGGGCAGTGTGTGTACTGAACTTACCTGGTCCTTCGAGGATGTTCGGAGTCCCCTGCGGTGGAGGCATGATCTCGTTATCTGGTTGTTTGCTAATTGCTTGGGTCCCGATATGAGGTGGCTCAGGTGAGATGAGCACGCGGTATGTGTCTGTTTCAATACGAGACCACACAAAATAGGCCAGCACGCTGAACGACTCTTTATCCTAGAGCCTCATGTCTCACAGAATTGTCAGCAGAAGATGAAATGCACGGCTTTAACACTTGCTTACGCCAGCACCGTCCTGTCCAATATCCTATCTCCGCCTGCCGCCAGGTGTAATTAATCAGCATCATCATCACCGCCGCCTCCGTTCGGCCCCGCCTTCCATGTCAGACGTGCGTTCTTCTCTTTTCCGCCTGGCAATGTGGGCCAAGTGAAACGCACTTTATGGAATCGAGTTTCTGATCGCAGAGAATGCCTCCCAGACAACCAACACATGCATAAAGAAGTGGGATTCAGGCATTCGATCACTGCAACGGCACACCGCCTTCGCCAATGTATTCTACAGTAGAAAAGCTGACTGTACATGTACAAGCCCCTCCAGGGCGTTTCGATTCCAATGCAGCCGGTCACCGGCCATGACGCGTGCGCAGGTGCGCACCGCCGCACCGCGATGGGTGGGCGGATACTACCCCTTGTTTGTATCACGGGACAAGCAAGATGCGATGATGACATTGCAGGGCACGGCAATCATGGCGGGCCTTGCTGCCTGAGACGACACTGATCATGTTGCCCGCCTCTGTGTGTGTGGGTACGTCTCTTCGCGCGTCCCTTAGCTCTTCCTCCTCTTCTAGGGTGCCAGGCCTCTGTCAGTTCATCTTTAGTCATGGGACATGGAGCTGGTCACCTCCTTCTGACGCTTCATAGACATGTGTGGTGACAATGAGGCGATCCCACACAAGCACAATCCTTCTCAATCCACGACGCTTGCTCATGTCTGCGCCGCGTTTAAGCGAAGTAGCTCTTCCAAAGGACGCCTTCCAAGTCCTCGAGCTGCTCAGGCGTGAAGTACTGCACAAACATACGTCAGTAAATGAAGAACGCTATCGTCAAAAAAAGATCGATGGGCTCTGGACTCACCTTCTGATCAACCGTCCAGCTGTCCTGCCTCGTCTTCTTGAACTCTGCCAACACAGTCTTGGCCGCTTTGCCCACTACACCCGGATCTGTTGCGGGCCTCCTGGCAAGGTGTGCAAGCACATCTGGCATCCATGGGGGAGGCGGGGTAGCATAAGGGAAAGCCTCAATAAGTGCTCCCAAACCAAGGACGGCTGCGTGTCGCCGTACTACCTGCTTCTGGGTGTCCACTGGCGTATCCGTTCCGGGGAGCTTGCGCTTCGGCATCGGGTTGTCCCTGAGTTGTTGCTTGAACCTTTCGATCAAGCTCTTGATGATGGGGTTGCGGAGTGATACTGGAGAGCACCGGATCATTCCGGCGAGGGTGTTGGACGCGCAGTCCCGGACTTCGAGTTGGGTGTCAGAAAGCATGTCGCCCACAGCTTCGAAGAGCATCTCTCGGTGCTTAGGTGCCGTTAGGAACAGGCGCCGGAAGTATATGACTTGCATGTTCACGAGTGCACGCAGGCGCTGGTGCCACGAAGAAGCAGATCTTCCTATACGGATGAGAGCCTTGATGAAGGCTTCGTCCTCACCTTCGCGGAATGAGATATTGGCCAGGTGCCGGTATACGTGATACGCCAGCCGCATCAGCTCCGGGTCTTCCTTGACGTCCATCATGTGAAGCAGCTGGTCGATAAAAGGGTCTGGGAAGAACGGGACAAGCTGAGTACACTCTTGAGAGCTAAGCATCGAGTCGAGCCAGGTAAGAACTGTCTTTGATCCGTTCGTGTAGCTGGATGGCTCCTGCTGCCCTGGGGTCCGCTCGTGCCGCCACTTCTCTAGGCGAGCAAAAACCTCCTTGATAGTGGCAGAAAACTCTGTTGTTGGCTGGTAAGGTCGAATGCCTACAGAGGACTCCGCTTTGTTGGCCTCAAGCAATTTCGTCACGTTGGGGAAGGACTCGTGATATCGTGTACGATAGATTGTCGCGATAACCCGACCAATGGATTCTCGCACAGATTTGTACGGATGGTCAATATGTGCCAGAAAGTCTTCCAAAATCGGCTTCTCCAGCTGGAAATGCCAGCCCGCGTCGTTGATGACGAGCTCGAGTAGCTGAACCTTGGCTGCTTCCTTGAAGGCAGCATTAGAGGACATGTCCAGTCTGAAGGAGCTCAAGGACTCAACAATTTCTCGAGAGCGGCGAGGATCCTTAGCATCTACCGTCAGGTGTAGACATGTCATCCAGTACTGAAGATTTTCTGGCGTCAAAGAATCGTCGAAGATCTTGAGCATCATTGGCCCCGCGAAGCTCCAAACCTTGTCTCTGTATTCTCGGGGGTCATCGATGCCGCCTGACAACATAGCGCCTAGGATCTCTGCCGTGGCGCGGTGTTGGTGCTTGTCGCTTCCGTCTCCGTAAATGTCCTGGACCAAGTCCTTGATGTCATCAAATTTGACAGATGTGACGCCGTAGTTCATCAGGTCGAAAACATGCATGAGAAGGATCACGTTCTGCATGCGGAACTTGTCTGCACTCGCATCCCGGGGCTCTTGCTTCATGAACTCGAAGCACTTCGCGAACCACTCTTTTGTTAGGAGCTTTCCGACCTGCTCTCTAACCTTTTTCTCTGTCTCATCGTATGCCATGAACGGCTCAGGATCAGCCTTGGAAGCGTTGAATTTCTTGCCCCATACCAGCCATCCAGGGTGGTCAGCATCGACAAAGTACTCGGCCTCGTCAAGCTTGGCGAAGGACCCAATGAACTTGTTAGTCCATCCCGGGTCATTGGACGGGACATCGACTTCCAATTTGACATTGTCTGAGTCTTCTTCCAGTAGATAGTTCCGATAATCATGGCTGTACACAGCTCTCAAATCAATGCTCGAGAAGATATTCGAGAAGGCCAACTGGAAGTTGGCTCGCAGGCCTGGGTGGTCATCATTTGTACCGTTGACCACCAAGTCGACAAACTGTGGGGGCGCGAGGGTGTCGAATCGGAGAACCATGTTAGTAGCGAAGATGGCGCACTTCAGACTGACTTTCCAATGTGCTCCTTTGGCTTTCTCGATCAACTCGAGGCCCAGCTTGCCTTTCTTGGCCTCGACCCGCTTCCTGCGCTCAAGAATGAAATCGTGCCTTGTTTGAATGACCTTGGAGCAATCGTCGGCTGGCTTAATTGTATCGACAGCTTTGGCGTCTACAACTACCATCCGCTCGAAAGGCTTGCCAAAGTCAAGCAGAGGGTAGAGCGCGGTGGACAGCAGCCGCTGTATCGATGCCTTGTCAACGCTAGCCGTCTGAATATACAGCCGCATCAAGTCAGGGGCGAAACGCCAGTCTTTCAACAAGGTCTTTGTCAGGGACGTGAATAGCAAAGTGTACATTGCACCTTTGATGTGATCGTGGTCATTGTCTTGGAGAGCTTTGCGGTACTTTTCGAGGATGACCGGAATCACCAGGGGGCGACCGCCGATGAGCACCTTCAGCGAGGAGTCTTGCGCGCCTTGGGCGACTCTTCGCACGTCTGCGTACGATGATGTGCATGACTCGGCAAGATCAAGAAGAAGCCGCTTGTCGAGATCGCTCTTTTGCCGATACGACGCGTTGTACTTAACTCGTTGAAGCTGGTACGCATCTGCTCGCTTAACCAGAAGGGGTCGAGGATAGACCTTCCGCAAGCCAGGAATCTTAAACGGAGTGATATCGGCCTTGTATAACCTCGACAGACGCTCCAGCGGATGAGCGGATCTCTCGATGCCGACATCTGTAATCCACGTGCGGAACGTGGCGTACAAAGCGGTGAAGCAGGTGACATCATCCTCTGCATTGGTATTCAGGAAGCCGTGGGTTCTGGACAGGAGCCGTCCGATGTCCTCCCGAAGCTCGTGAATACGGCTGTACAACGAACTCTTTGCATCGAGGATGTAGCCGGAGGGATACCGATACTGACGCTTCAGTTCTTCGTCGTCCGCAACTTCAGCCAGGGGATCTTCGTCCTCGTCCATAATGGTATCCCCATCAGCTTCTATCCTGCCATCCTCTGTCCTTTGGCCGTTGGCTTCGCCAGCAGCCCGCTTAGGGTCAAACAAAGCGGAGACCCCAGAGATAACGAGCCTCAGCTGCGTGAGCTGCCTCGATACCTCGTCACCCCATTCTTTGTTCTTGCCCTTGCGGCTGACAGGAGTTTGGTCACTCATCAGTGATTCTAACCTCTCAGACGCACCGTGGGCTTGGGATTCAAAAAGCTCGACGGCGAACTGTACTTCCTCAGTCGAAGGTCGATGCCACTTGATAGTCAAGTCCGCGGGGTTTGTGGTCTTGCCCCAATCGTCGACGTCCAAGCCCCTCTCGATGACCTCTGGTTCGTAAAGATTCGTATCGACGGAGTAGGTATGAGTCAGGTTCAATAGCAAGTGGTGAATGTAATTTGAGATGTGTATGGTCGGTATGCCGCGACACTTGTCTTGCATATACTGGGCGATGTCAAATAGTTCTGTTTTGTATTTGAGAACCTCGGCGCCGACATTAACGACGGTCATGCTGAGCATGCTCACGTGCCATACGAGAGCGCGGTCCCGGGGCAACACATCAGTGCCGCTGCTGCGGTCGGATGCAGCACCATTGTAATCGATCTCATTACGGATGTTGACGATGAGCATGGGAATGAATGCCTTGAGAGTCTTCTCTGGGTGGACCTTGCAGAGGGCATTGCAGATCCAGGCCATAGCATCTCTGGCCTGATGAACAACGTGAGATGACACAAAAGCTGCTACCTTTTCCAGAGCCTGGTCAAAAAGCTCTGGAGACAACGACGCAAAGAGCGGGGTCAGGGCTGCAGGTAGTGTGTTGATGACATTGTCTTCGGGCGAGTTGGCGCGAACCTGTGAAGCGTCGGGAAGATTCTCCAGGAGAGTGAAAACTTTGCCAAGTAAAGTGAGAACGAACTCCCCAAAGGCTGCCGTTGAAGAGCGGACAATGTTGGCCTCGTCCTCGTCTGACAACTCTTCCTGATAGTTGATCTGGACATCCTGGCCTTCACGCTCCATGCGATCCATCTCCCCCTGGACCCATTGCACAGCCAGGGCCGTGTCTCGTACCTCAGAACCCTCCTTGACAAGTGGAACAAACGGAATGCTGTATGCGATACTCTGTATAAAGCTGAGCGTATATTGTGTCTTGCCCAGGTCGTTGGCATCGATGCCAGGCAATGCCAAGGCTAACAAAGCTGTGAGATGGCACCTGAAGCCCTTGTGTTTTGACATGACATTTGCAACCATCATCAGACCGCTCAAACTCGAAGTTGTGCGGTGCACTTCGACCAGCCCCTGCAGACTTGGGTAGAATCTCTGCAATGCACCAGGCAGTATGATGTCTGGCTCCAGGTAGGCCAGCCATTGCAGAGTGCTGGTATAGTAACTGACGGCTTTCATACTCTTCGCGAAGAGACCCATGAAGGTGACTTCTTTGAGCGCGAGGACGAAACGTTTCTTGAGCTCCGGGTTGATCCTCCGATCAGCCGGTGTGTCAAGCTCGCCCACCTGTTCACGGTTCCATCTGGATACGAAGCCGTGCGTGAGGAAGAAGACGAATTGTGCCAAGAAATTGGTCCATGAGCCTTGATTTGACGGATGGAAAAAGGTGTCAATAGACTCTATCAAGCCTTCAAGGCTGGCCATGACGGAGCTCTCGGCCTTCAGGCACTTGGGAGACAGCGAGTGTACGATCCACCTAGCAACAATGTGCGGCACGGGGTGTCGTTTCTTATCCCTTTCGAGAAACACGGCCGCACCCATGGAGTAGTCAAGCGCGGTGTATGGGGAATTGGCCTGACCGACGGGGACCTCCGTGAGACGCAGTATGGCAGTAAAGACAAGGTCTGACTGGTCTTTGGTAAATATCCCGTGCTCCGTATAAGGTACATGGGTGCAGCTGAGGTAGTCTCTTGCTATCCGCGAGTAGATGTCTAGGAAGAATATGTCAAAAGACTTGGACCTCGTCATGAGCGACCACAAGTGGAAGTATGTGGGCAGGTAGTCGGAAGGCTGCGAAAGGGGCTGCGAGGGCAAGGAGGGAGCAGTTGGAACCAGCACATTGATGGCCGCTGTTGCAATGTACGCGCAGGACAGGTCGGAGGTGCTGAACAGAGGCAGGAATTCTCCCAGCATCTCTTGGCGATCGCTTGGGTCGAAGTAGGTCTGCGCGTGCATGGCTAGCCTCAACAAGTGCCTGCCGCTCTTCCTCCTACTCGACTGGTGCGCGGCACTTTCTGAAGGCAGGACCAGGCCCTTCAACTCCTTCCACAGTGGCCGCCAGTCGAGGTATAGGTCATCGCCCGGTTTCAGGTAGGTTTTCTTCCTGTTCAAGAGCGCGTGAGCAGAGGTCCAGAATATTCTTGGGCCCGGAGGCCGGTGAGAGGGGGGTGGGGTGGGAGCTGATTGCCTACTTGGTCAGAGTGATGACCATCTTGGTGAAACGATCCGCGGTGTTGCTGTCGAGACCGGGCGCCAGAGCAAGATGGTAGTAGAGATGTGCGAGGGTGGCGCGCAGCTCGCGGACCATCTCGAACTTGAGGTTCAACCATCCTTGTAGCTCCCGGGTCCAGTGCATCGCACCGGGCGCAAAGTCCTCGGCCTTGACGGCAATGTAGAGGTTCTTGAGAATGCCTTGTAGGGCCTCGTCGCGCTCATGGTCCTCTTCGACAGCGAAGGGAAGCTGAGAGAAATAGGCGAACGTTCGCGGGCGGTAGCGCTTCTTGTCGTCCTCGTCTGGGGTCAGAAGAGGCACGCCGGGTGACGTGGAGCGAGATATTGTGTCGACGGAGGAGAGGTTCTGGACAAGGAAATGGGCAGCCTGTGCCGCGGCGGCAGCAGACATGGCTGCGGCGGAGGAAGAGTGCCCGTCTGATATGTCGTCCATGTTGGCGATTTGCGCGGAGATGTGATCAAGATGGGAACTGCCAACGATCAGGCTAGTCACGCGAGAAACAGCGAGGGAGGTGTGGTTCGAGGACTGGATGCGAGAGTCCGGATGCCGGGTCAGATGCGGAAGCTTGTGGTCGGTCGTACAGTACAGGTCGAGGTTGGGCCGGCGAGGCAAAGCGGCGAGGGGCGCGTGGCACAGGATGGGACGAAGTTGTGCCGGTGGAGGTGTTGAATAGAGCACGAGTAGGAGCACCAGAGGATATGCTGCTGCGCGGTCGATACTCGCAATAATGGGTGGTTGTATCTAGATTTCTAATCGAGCTCGTGTCGAATCGTCAACGAATCTTGGAGGGGCCCAAGTGTTCATGGGTGTTGCCGGCGGCTTCACGGCTGAGCTTCCAAAGCTCCGGGTGCTCGCCGCGACCACCCAGATCCAGATGTGGGAACTGGTGGTGAGGCACGCGATGCAGAGGGGGTGACGTGACGGCAGCTTTCGAACCAGACGATCGAATGGACGAGTGCGGGATGGCCGGCCTTTGGATGGGTGCGTGGTTTGGGGATGTGGGCGACGAAGCAGGTGGTTCGTTTTCGAGCCTGCGACTGTGCAAGGCTAAAGGCTCGAGACTCGTCAAGGCAGGCCCAAGGCTCCAGAGAGCTTTCGTCACACAGGGCGGATGCACGCAAAGTTGGGCTGGGCCGGGCGGAAGTCGGGGGCGGGCTGTTGTGTGGGCACTGGGCACTTGGACCTAGTGGAAAACGGATCCCTCCCCTAGGTCGCCAAGAACGGAGGTCCAATACAGCTCTTGGGGAGCTCGAGCTTGCCCGGGCCACTGCGACCGACTGCGACCTACCTACTGCACGTACAGGACCAGGATTGTGGGGTAGCTCCAGTCGATTTCGGTGGACCCTTGGATCTGGACACCCTGGCCCTGGCCCTGGTTACCTGCCCACCCAGCACTTGAGCCTCCTCCGATTCGAAATGGGTCTGGGTCCGGGTCCGGTAGACCGTCTGGTAGAGGGATCCGTTAGTTGCGTTCAACAGGCTGCGAGCAGTTCCAAAATGTGCGTATGTGTCTTGGTCACCTGGCTGCACTGACCTCGCATCTGCAGGCACAAAATGACGGCAGACTGACGCGCAGAGCCAGGCAGGACGCCCAGGACTCTCAGGTTGGACAAAGCTGACCTGCGTGTGGGGAATCTCGCTGCGAGGACCGTCCTCCCAGTGCGAGAGGCGCGGATGACAGCGCCTTGTGATTGATCCAATATCGAAATGCAAGGTCGGACCAACAGCGGCTGGTGGTTGGTGTTCGCGACGGCCGTAGGGCGGCAGCGATGCAGACGCAGACGCATGAACTAATTAATAAAGCACCATCTGCACGCAAGCTCGAGTCTGTCAACGTTGTTTGGTCAGTTCAAATCCTCGCGGGCTGCATGCAGGTTGGCGAGGTCTGAGCCGAGGAGAAGCATTATACATACTCTGTCTATCCGGCGTTGAGTGCCCAAAGAGGACAGGGCGGAGTCAAAAAAGTAATGATGGACGTCTGTAAGTGATCAAGTCTCGGTAATTCCATGTGGGAAAACGTGTGCAAAGTGCCACTTGATATTGCTCGTATCGTGGGCGTGGTGTTCAGGGAAACCCGAACAGGTCAGTTGTCTGCAGATGCATCTACCCGCCCAGTCAAAAAGCCAAGTCAACTCTGCAGCAACTCGGCGGGCCCAGCTGCCCTTTTACATACATGTACACAGCATTCGCGCACAACCATCCAGCCGTCTTTTCTGCGCTCTGCATGCCCAAAACGTGTCCGGCGAGAGAGGCATCCATGGCCTGACGTATGCGACGGCCACCTGCCTCGCCTCGTGTCGCCCCGGCCCCAGCTTACCAACGGCAGTCGACGTTTCGGGGAATTTTCTGGAAGCTCAGGCGAAGCAGAGACACTTGCGCTACAATGCACAGAGCTCTGCCCCGTATCCTTGAACGTCAGATCTCCTTGATTGGGTAGTCCTCTAGGCGTACAGATGGCCACGCAACTACAGGCAGCTCGGGAATGACCGCGGCCACAGAAGGTTTATCCTGAAAATGACCACTGCACTGACGAATCGGCCTCTGCCTGTTACACCAGAGACCCTGATATGCCCATCACATAACTCCCGAGGTCACTCGAGCACAGACGGCCGGGGGGTCGAATCAAGGATGCAGCCAGTCTTGAAGCTCCCGGGCCATATTGGAAACTGACTGGTTCTTTGCAGCTATTATCCGAATTCACAGATCTGCCTATCATTCGTGGTGGCATTGGTCACAACATTGCGTGCAGCAGGCTTCATGCTAGATAATCCAACCAGCCATCAACCGCATGTCCAACGCTGCCGCTGTCACACATATTCCCAACAGGACGGGCTGGCCATGGGGGAACAGTGCCAGGTCCGGCTTCAGACCTGGGCACCGAGGCATGACCAGAATGGCATATTGCGCTAGACTCTATAAACTGTGAAAGTGGAAGGTTGGTGGGCGATTTGGTAACGTCTTTCTCCTCTTTGCCGGAAAACATCAAAGCTCCCTGATCTGCACCCAGACCTCCTTGTCCCCTACTAGGGCATTCTCTCTCATCTTCACAACAGTCCTACCACTCTAGGTTACTGAGAGCTCGGCAAGGTCTTCGGGGGCGTCCGGTCTGCCGGTCTACTGCCGTCAGAATGGTCGCACAGCATGCAGTCCGGGATGTTCTAGTTAGTCCCTGTCAACGATACTCGTCCTGTCTTTGAGCAGGGTGTTGTTCTATTCGCCTTGACGCTTTGCAATCCGCCACTAAAATGGCCTTTTGCCTCTTGTCGAAGCCGGTGGGTAACCTGTGGGATAGCGGTGCAGGTGAACGAATGGACAGCGATCAAAGAAGAATCCCAGACCACAGATCTCTAGTTCGTGTACTGCCGGGTGAGGAGGCCAGAAGTGTCTGCGACTCTATTCATGTTATGCTATAGTGCGAGAAGACCAACATATTCACAAGGCATCTGCTCGCCAGTGAAATTCTTTCTTTTGAAGTAGGCTTTGTGGCCAGCAGGTGAGTTGAAATGCGGCTCGGTCCGACCATGGACTGTTGTCGTGTGGGGGGGGGGGGTTTCGCTCGTCGCCGTTAGGGACTGGAATGCTTGACCATTGGCGCGTCTTCACAAAACAATGCAGGGGAAGAAATAGGAACAGACAGTCTCTTCGGAATTGTCATGATCCCATGCTAAGAGAAAAGCAAAAATAGACTGTAATGCAGTGATGCAATGCATTGTTGTTCTCAGATGTCACGAGAATGATCCGGAGAGTACATTGTGGCCGTGGCGAGTCCCTGGAATTCCCGGGCCCCAGCAACCCCCCGCGAAACGCACCCAGCCCCAGCTGCCCCAATGTCCCCGTGCCGATGAACATCCCACTTCTGGCACCATCTCATACCCGTCGAGGGCAGGCCCGGCCCCTTACAGACATGGCAGATCTGGATCAAATCAGGAATGCGGAGATGGTCAGCCCCCCGCCGTCCCTTCCCCGGGCAATGCACTTTGGTATCCAGTTTCTGATCTGGGTTCCAAATCTTGCGTGGGCTTTGCAGGGCGGGAGATGATGTCGTACAGCTGGCCTTGGCGCTGCCTCCGGGTGGCTCCACCCTCGCCAGGGCTCATGCCACCCAACATATGAGTAGCTGTAATTGATCATACCATCCGGGCCCGGCGAGACACTTCGTGACACGCCCCAACCAGCCCAGCACGGGGGCCTGGCTGTCGTGTTCGACCAGCTCAGGGCCCATGTGAACAGGTGAAATACCGGGGCGCATCTTCAGATATTTAAGTGGTTTCTGCTCGAGGTGGTGCTCTCGAGACGTGGAAAGCAGACCATCATCACCCATCTCCTCTCACAAAGACCCCATCAAAGCAAGACAAACCATACGGCACTTGACCGCTGCAAGAAAAATATTCATACAAATAGCCCATCATGACTACCAACTCCTACGGCTCGGCCCTCCCCAAGTTCGACTATCCTTCAATCCAGCCAGCTGTCACCAGGGCTTCCAGATTAAAGGCACTGCCTCTGTCGGCGAGAATCGTTTCCGTTGCTGCTGTTGCAGGCATTGGTGAGCATTGATTTCCCCTATCCGGCACCGCATTGCTACCAATGTTCAGTCACTGACATGTGAAACCAGCCTTCTACTCCAGGCCTCTGATTCAGCAACAGCGCGAGCTGCGGGCCACAAGACAGCCTGCGGAGGCACCCCTACGCCCGGCGAGCGCATACGTTCCTTGGGATTACACTGGACCGGGCAGGACCCTGAATAAGTGAAGCATTGCGGGCAGTGTTCTGTATAAGAGTTGTGTTGTGAGGCCCTGGTAGGCGTGGCGTCATGTTTTGCTGCACCCTTGTGGGCTTGATGTTTGGTGTTCTGGCGTTCTGGTCTTTGGGTATTTGAGGTGGGAAAGCGGCGTTTCTTCACGGACTGGTCGACCTCTCCCGGTGGGTTGCATGGCAAAGGCGCTTCGGCTGAAGAAGCTCCGGACGCGATCCTCGAGCTCACATGTAGAGAATTGAGATCATCTGAATGATTTCCTGGCAAGCAGCCACTTCCATCGCTTTTGGTACCGTGGCGGTGATGTCTGATTGTGGTGTTGGGGAGAATACCCAATAATTATCAAGTCGTGCCCTCTCTGCTCCTTGTCTGCGGGGACATTGTTCGAATTGGAGAGTTTTCCACCTGCACGAGCAATGTGCTCTGTGCATGACAGTGGGTCATTGCGTCACTGGCCATACTGTTGAACCAGGTCTCTCATGTCTCCAAGCATTCTTGTTAAATTCCAAGGTTGTTAGATCGGGCGCCCATCTTTTCGGTTTGGAGATGGTTTGGTGGGGACTGACTGTTCTCTCAGCGTCTGATTATCTTTGAACAGAGCAGAAACGTGGGTGTTGAATCGCCTTACTCCGTGTCAGCAATCTCGAAGCCGTGGAATGGTCTCGACTATCTTCGACTCACAGTTTGTACAAGTCGAGCCTTCCCCGGTAATCTTCCTCCGGCGCTGATATCTGTACGAAAGAGTGGTAGGCTGTTAAGTACTCCTCACCAAACCTGTTGCAAACTGGCATCCACTGTCCAAACTCGTCTGGTCATTGTCAGTACTGTGATGTTGTGGACTATTCAGAAGGGATGAACAGACATTCGTTGTGGGCATAGAAACAGCACGCATCGAAGACAAGAGGCTGGTCTGTGTCGACGTCAATCCCAGAATTGGCGTACCAAAGGTCCCCGTGGACGAGGGATGGTTTCACCGAGCGTCCTTCAGTCTCGAGTGGCCGGAGTAGCCGTGGTATCACCTTGTCAAAAATGGCTGGAACCAACTCGTCAAACTCAGGATCGTGGCCCTTGGCTTCTATTTCGAGGTCAAGCGCGAATCTCAAGTTTTTAGAAAAGAAGGCTTCCCAGCTCGCCTCCCAATCCGTCATCTGTGGTTGATTGCCGCTGTAGGTAGTCATGTGGAAGCCGAACTTGCCGTTTGGTGACTTGCTGGTCTGATGCAATCCTGCGAGGCGGGAGGCAAAGGCAACAGGGTCGGGCATGTCTTCGATCATCTCCCGGTATTCGCATAGAAAGAAATATGTATTTGGTGCTGAGGCATATGATCCCCAGGCGACAGGCTTTGGCGCAAATTCGGGTGTCAAGTTGTAAATGGCTTTCATGGACTCGAACTCGCTGTGGACCATCCGTTTGCCTGTATCGCCAGACAAAGCCTTGATAAAAAAGCTGGCGGAATCTCCATTGCGTAACTCGACCTCAATCTTGCCGGTGTGTGCCCAGAAGCTGACTCCATGAGGCTCAACTGAAACCACTCTGCACCCTGTGGGAAGCTCTAAAGGGCCAGTGTTAGCCGTCTTTGGGGCTATGAGAAGTGTTTTTTTAAAATGATACTCACCAGCAGTCACGTTAGGGTCGACAGCAGCAGTCCCTGTTCCAAAGTCTAATTCGTCAGTGCTGTCGTAATTCATGGTTTACGGCTTGGGAAGTTTCCGCAGCACGGCACTGGACCAGGGAAACGCGCTAAGAGCTGGAAGGTTCGGTGATTGATGTGTTGTAAATGAGACTGGGGAGGTCGCGGTTTTAGCGAGGCTGCACTGCGGAAGCGCTGTGCTCTAGCCTGCTCTTGCCGCGGGGCAGCCCCTTTAGACCAGTGAAACGGGCCGGGGCCGAAGGATCCAGACCGGCGGTTGGGCGAAGGCTTTGGTAGAAGACCTGAGGGCCCATTTTTTGTTATTTGTGTTGCAGGAACACCAATATGACGATTACCGGATTACACTACAGGGTATTGGCTATTTTTGATCGTGGCCTGCCATAGTGATTGGCATGATCTGGTCCTTTAGGCCTTCAAGAATGACCATCTTCACCCCCGCGGCCTCAAGCCTGTCCCTGCCCGAATTCCCCACGATGAAAGTGTCTGGCTCTTGGATGCCAACATACACTGTCTGAATTGCGTCCTTGAGCTCGATGATACGATCAACACAGCACTTGTTACCACTTAGCCTGCTGTTGCAGGGCTCCATGGTCGTGTAAAGGACCGTGTTCTTGGGTAGGACCTCCCCGATGCGTGCCTCGGGTATGCCGTGCTGGTCCGAGATCTTGATAAAGCAGCAATGTTCGGCATGGGTGCTGCCAGGATCGCCAGGCCGGTCCCCCGGAAGTTCTTGGGAGTAGCCCGTGGAGAGAACCTCGCCCGTATCAGCGTCGACAAGACATGCTCCCACGCAGAATTTGGTAGGTGCCGGAGGTGAGAGCGCCGCTTTCTCAAGCGCATGGAGCATGAAGCGGTCGTGCTCGCCTGGAGCGATGACCGGAGCACGGTCGTGCGCCATCTTGGAAGGCCGGAAGGAATACCTGATGAGGTTGGCGGTGCTTGGTCGTCAAAAGAATAATGGCGGTTGGCTAAGTGATCTTAGATACCCATGGGGTATACCATTCGGGTGCTTGTTCTCGGACGATTCCTTCTGTGTCTTGTTTCAGTCAAAGATTTGGCAAAGGCCATTCGTGTGTGTCACCCTCCGATGTGATGCAGCGGGTGTTGTTGGTGCATGGGTGTATTTTTGGCAACAGGCTCATTCGCCAGCCCCCGACCGGGTGGACCTTTTGGTCGCCCTGGTGGCGCTGACTTCAGCTGTGCTGTATGCAGGCTGAGAACCATTGCTTCCGAGGGGTTGGCCAAATGCCAGAGCTTAGAACCTGGATCATTTGCCAGCTCATTTAGATCCTTCTTCCCAACGCGCGAGCACAAGCACCGGATGGATGATTGAAAAGATGCCGCGATAAACATGGTGAGCAAGTACCTTCCCTTCAAGGCCCCGAGGCACCATCGGTAGCCGCACAAAGCTTACATAAGCTGCTTGACGACAAGTCATTCAGAGCACTCCGGCGTGGCAAGGACACCGAACTCGACATCGATGCGGCGACAATTCGTCCTCTTCAGCCCAGTAGCACCTCTGCGTCCGAAAGCTCTCGCTTGAGCAGGGCCACAACTGTAGTGGATGATGGCACCGATGACACTAAGGGGTACCTGGGACTGAACTTGCTCCACAGCCCTTCCGATCCTCGAATCGATTTTGTCTTTGTCCACGGACTCGGTGGTGGATCGCGCAAGACATGGAGCAAAACACCATCCATCAGCCATTACTGGCCACAAGAATGGCTGCCGAGAGATCCAGCGTTCCAGTACGTCAGGGTCCAGAGTTACGGGTACAACTCAGACTGGGCCAAAGGAAAAGATAATTGTCTGAACGTCCACCATTTCGGTAAATCCCTCCTCGGCGAGTTGGTTACTTCCCCCCACCTGGCCAATGCAAGGACTCCGATTGTCCTAATTGGTCACAGTATGGGGGGCTTGGTGATCAAGAAGATGTATCTTTTATCGCGCCAGGATGATTCTATGTCGTCGTTAGCCAAGCGGCTTCATAGTATATACTTCCTTGCCACACCACACCGGGGTTCTGACTCGGCCAAGCTTCTCAAGAACATCCTGCAGATGGCCAGCTCAAACCGGGCCTACATAGATGACCTGGATAGGAACTCGGGGGCGATCCAAAGTATCAACGATGCGTTTCGCAACTTTTCCGGCGAGGTCAAACTATGGTCTTTCTATGAGACCCAAAAGCTCAACATTGGCATGATAAGCCGCCTGATCGTTGATCCGGACTCGGCAATTCTTGGTTACAAGGAAGAAATGCAGATACCGATGAATGCAGACCATCGCTCGATCTGCAAATTCGAATCACCAACGGATCCAAACTACGTTATCATCCGCAACGCTCTGGCTAGCACAGTGAATGATATCCTCAAAGAGCAGGCAGCGCTGAGGCCGGATTCGCTGGAGAAGATTATGGAGTTGAAGAAGTATCTCGGCGTGTCTTCAACGTATGAGGATGATCTCATGACCGTGCAAGACGCGCGGGTGCGCGGAACGTGCGAGTGGTTTGCCGCGAAGAAGTCTTATAGGGATTGGAGAGATTCGAAATTCGGCCACGGAAACCTCCTGTGGATCAGTGGCAGACCTGCGGCTGGGAAGTCCGTTCTCTCGGGTTTCATAATTGACGACTTGCAACGACGGAGCCTCTCCTGCAGTTACTTTTTCTTCCGACACGGAGACAGATCAAAATCTCGACTTGGAACGGCCCTTCGCCATCTGGCATTTCAAATGGCTCAGAACGATCCCATCGTGCTGGAAAAGGTTTCGGCAATGCAAGCACAAGATGAGCATCTCAAAGATGCCAACGACGCAAGTCTTTGGCGCAAATTGTTTGTGAATTGCATTCTCCAAGTCCAGTTCACCTCACAATTCTGGGTCATCGATGCAATGGACGAGTGCGTTGATTTCGCGCCATTTCTGGAATCGATGCTTTCGAAACTGGATCGGAAGGTATCTCTGAAGATTATGGCCACCAGCCGAGATACGCCAGATCTTTCTAAGTCTTTTTTGAGTCTTGATGAACACTATCTGGTCATCGAAAGGATATCCTCTACTGATACACTTCGTGATATCAACAGCCTGGTCGAAGAAAAGTCCAGATGCTTCAATGTCGATGGCGATGACCACAGAAAAGCCCTTGTGCAAAAGGTCATTGACAAGGCACAGGGATCATTCTTGTGGACAATCCTCGTTTTGGACGAAATATCGAATGCATATAGTAAAGAAGAAATCGAGTCCATATTGCAGGAACTTCCCCCGAAGATGGAAGATCTATATTACAGGACTCTGCAGTCGATGTCTCGGCTTCACCGAGGGAAGCAGCTCGCCAAAGCGATTCTCACCTGGACAGTATGCTCGACTCGGCCTCTGCTCCTGATGGAGCTAGATGGAGCCATCAGAGTACAGCTTAGGGAAGATATCACCAGGCTGGATGAGACAATTACGACCCTGTGCGGACAACTCGTTATAGTTGACAAGTCGGGCAGAGTCCAGATGGTCCATGCAACTGCCAGAGACTTCTTGTTGCGCGGAGAGGTTGAGTCCGAATTTTGTGTTCGGGAAACCGATGCTCATACCCAGCTTGCAAAAGCATGCCTTACTTACTTGACCAGCGACGAAATGAAGCCTCCCCGGACAGCGCGACGACGCTCTAACATACAAGCCACTGGTACGAAATCAGAGTTTTCCTCTTATGCTTGTACATCATTTTCGTATCATCTGGTACGAGCGAATCTTAGGGCCGATGATATTCTACCACTTGTCGACAAATTCCTGCGAGGCAATGTGCTCTCCTGGATCGAATATGTGTCTCGCACGGGTGAGCTTGCCCCCATGATTCGAGTCGCGAAGCATTTCGAGAAATACGCAAGGGCTTTGGCTGCAGAGCGATCGCCGCTTGGAAAGGAGATACAAAGAATACGGGGCTGGGCCACAGATTTCGTCCGTTTGTCAGCTAAGTTCGCGACTACACTTATTGACTTTCCGCCGGCGATATTTACTCTCATTCCACCGCTTTGCCCATCAGGGTCTGAGATCTACAAGGCATCCAATGCCAATCGGAACCTTTCTGTTGTTGGTCTGACTTCGAGCCAGTGGGGTGATCGACTGTCTTGCATAGCCTTTCCTGAGGGCCAATCCAGTGCTCTTTGCCACGGGCACGATTTCTTTGCCGTTGGTCTTACTACCGGAATGGTCGCCATATACCACGCCAATACCTCGCAGACATACATGACCCTGGACCACGGGGAACCTGTGAAATTTATCGGAATCAAGCATCGCCCGAGGCTACTGGCGTCCTGCGGGATGAAGATGGTAAAAGTCTGGGACATTGAGACTGGGCAGCCTCTGCACGTTCTTGCTGCTCCCCAGAGGCCTATCGCTTTAGAATTCGACGATGATGTCCTTCTTGTGGCGACATCCAAAGGACAGTTGCGGGCCTGGGATCTTGGCAAACAAGCTCTTGAGTTGGATGACCGACCGTGGAATGACGAAGATGACTCAACTCCACTTAGGGGCCAACCGTCTGCAATCTCAATTTCGATACCGCATAAAATACTTGCAGTGGCTTATAACGGCAAGCCAATCATCCTCTGGGATCTCGAAACCGACAGCTACTACGGAAACACCGGCAAGAAGTTGCCCAGTGGCGAGAGCAGCACACACCTAGTTACCGCGTTGGTCTTCAATCCAAATCAGGCTGTCGAGATGCTCGCCGCGTCGTACCTCGACGGCGAGCTGGTCATATTGGACCCTTTCAATGACCAGGAAGTTGTTAGCTGCCGCGCCCAATGCCCTACGATCGCTGCCAGTCCCAACGGAAGATTCTTAGCAGGCGCCCCGGGAGGCGGCGTGCTCCACATCTACGAGTTTGACACCTTGAAGCTGTTGTATCGGGTTCAGGCCGACAATACCTATATCAGACATATCAGCTTCAGCCACGACAGTCTGCGCTTGGCCGACATACGCGGGTCGCAGTGCCATGTCTGGGAACCAACTGCGCTTTGGAGTGGCACGCTTGGTGATGGCAGTAGCGAGGATAGTTCGAGCTCAGTTGTCAGTGTCGTCGTAGCTGACACCCGAGCCAAAGTCACTTCCATTGCCGTACCGCCCACTGGCGTCGTTGCCTTTGTCGGCAAACATGACGGCTCTGTATCACTCTATGATCTGAGGACCGGATACAGCAGCCGAGAGCTTTACAGTCACAAGTCTCCGGTCCGAATTGTAGAATGGTCCGCCGCGGGTTCCGTTCTTCTCAGCGTCGATATATCCAACACCATCATTTCGTGGAAGCTCCAGAAGTCCCCACGAGAAGGTTGGGTGCCTGAAAAGGAGCTGTTCCGATCTCGGCTGGATTGCGGCGATTCCATTCATCAAGCCCTACTTTGCGAGAGCGAAGAACGACTGGTCCTTTCCACGCGTGGGTCAGACCACCTTTGGGGCTCAGACGGGACGTACATATGTACTCAGCAAAAGGAAGGCTTCCCGGACACTCGAAAGTGGTTCCAACATCCACGGAACTCCGCTCTCGTCGTATGCTTTGATGGGAAAGAGGTCAAAATCTGTCTCTGGGACAATCTCACTGCCATCCGTTCCTTTACCACCACATCACAAGAACAATTACTGTGGCAGTGGGAAAGTATGATGCATTACACACGATACTTTTTGTGTCAGATACTCGGGGACCTCGACTTCAACCGCCCAGTGGACAGGTCACATGTCGATGTGACTGGGAACCATCCGCAAGGAGACTCTCTCGAAAAGGCCGGAGATCCTGCAATAAGTGGGGAGCCACCTAGAGTGGTCTTGACTGGGGCAGAGCGCCCTTTCACGACGCCCAAGTATCAATTATCGGATTTTGCGAAGCTCGCGGCACATGTGTTGGCCGTTACATCCAGCAAGAGACTCATCTTTATCGACAAGAAGTCATGGGTGTGTTCGGTGGAACTCGAAAGTGCTGGTGTCGAGGGACCTACCAAATACTCTCGGCACTTCTTCGTACCACATGAGTGGATTGCAGGGTCCAGACATGTGATATGTTCCGTAAGTGCCAATGGAAAGGAGATCGTCTTTGGTAGGAATGAAGACGTCGTCGTGGTCAAAAATGGGCTCGAATTTGCCGACCAGGTTGAGGTGGGCTGTGTTGGTTTTAATGGCGTGTCTAAAGAAGCGAATCGCCTCACTGTTCCAAGTCGAGAACGACATTGACGGCCGGGATAAATTTGGACAGCGTTGTGTCTTTTGTGCTATTCTTGTCCTCACGGTGGCGTTCTTTCGTCCAGACGAACCAAGACTTGACTTCGGAAGGAAACAAGTACGATTGAACACAAGATTGAGGAGTTCCCTCTACTTGTTAGGGCCCTAAGGGGACCATTAGAAGAAGCGTACATGTGACTTCCATACCCTTGCAATTCCTGGGCAGCATGCCGAATTCCATGCTCCGTTTACGTGCTCAATATCGCTTGGTTGACATGACGACAACGGGCTCTGTCAAATCGTACTTGTGATATCTTCGGCGAGTCGCTCTCGCCCTGACTAGCCAGTGAGATGTTCTGCTACTCTGGCACACATGTATTTGAGACTCGCTACTATAAACAGCAGCCTGTTGTACAATAATTGTCACCTGACTGAGAAGATAGTGAATGGGACATGGCGTAATGCCAGCTGCTCATCCTCCATTCACTCGAGACACCCCCCTCCCCCCGCGTCCCCCCCCTCCAAACATCAGATGGGAGCCCAGCGAGCCCCTTATAAACCAATCGATCGCACCACCACACGCCTCAAGAAGTGTCAGGACCAGGTTGAGTGGCGCAGCGGTATGATCCCCCCGTATGTTAGACGGGGCCGTCGAAGGTTCGAATCACGCACCGAGCGTTGTTTCTTCCCGACTGCCTTCTGGCGGAGACGGTCTTACCGGCCCGGCGCCGCTCACCCTGGACACCGATGCGAGTAGGCTCGGTAGACCTTGTAATCGACACCTGATGACTGAAGGCTGCGGTCCGTGAACATGCCTAATTGGTGGGCCACCCACAAAGGGGTTCAGTATCACAGGTCATCATGCAAGGCACCTACCGAGACGAACGGACCGTTCGTGACACCCCCAGCTTCAGAACCAGTAGCCCTAACATGCTGGTTGCCTGGCTGGGGATCGCGTTCGTTAGATGGACCAAATTCTTCTACTTTTTGACACACGTCCACCAATCAGCCAACAACGTTTCTATTGTGCTCACAAGGAGGTGTTGACCACTTCAAATCTCCTGATATGTCCTGGCTCGCGAGATATTTACAAGCAAGGCATCATCATGCAAGTGCTCCGGATGATAATTCCCTTAAGTTTGATGGAGCAGCTGAGATTGACAGGTCAACAACAAGGCTGCGGACGGTACACACGGAAATTCATGGCTTGCACAAACACGAGGTCTGCACACCACTCCATGCTCCAATGTAATACAGCCGCATGAAGAGCTTGAGCCTGAAGGTACAGTAGTATGAGCCGGCCACATTGGTGGCCACTACACACTCCATTCGAGAAGGATGTTGAACTGCACACACAATGCTCGCACATTTTACTGTTGGCGCTGCGCCGTGCGGCCCCCTACATTCAAAGTGCTCACCTGGCGACCGCACTGAGCGGCCCAGCCCACACACACTTGCAACCCGAGGCGGGACGCTGACGCGCCACTCCCCGGCAATTTTCGGCAGCAGCAAGGACGCCACATAGAGGCAGAGAGGACTCTGGATGGTCGGGTGCTAAATTGGGTCACGAGGAGGTCGCGTCGGTCCACGTTCTGCGTGAGGGGGAAGTACATGTTCTAGAAGAGCCCCCAAACGGCTGCATAATGGCCATCATACCGCTCACTGTGCCAAGAAACCGCGGTCGAACTGAAAGGTTGTCCAGGCGCATTCGAAGTGTTGCCTTTCATAAAACAAGTATGCTGTTGGATGGTTGACATGGCACACTGCCCAGCTGTATCTAATAAGAGGCACCATCGATAGACCCAGTTTGGGCGCTTGGTGATCCCTTGGCCTTGCTCTTCACAAATGCGAGGTCATTTTGACTAGCTTCGAATCCTGCCTGGTGTTGGCTGTTGGAGGTGCTGACTGTCAGTGACTGATCAGCAGCACATGGGCGCCAAGAGTCCATTAACAAGGCCGTTATAGGTCCTTCGCATCGCAGCCGAGGCAGGCCCGCAACCGCGGTTCAATTGAGAACCCTGATTCGCTTTGTTGGTTGGGTTGTGGACTGCAGTATGGGTGTGAATCCATGCAGCACAACGCTGCGGGTTGGCCAATGGAACTTTTCAAAAGCTCCAGCTAGGTCTCGTGATATTTCCGTTCTACTGCTGTGTGACCTGGTCCCCCCCAACTAGCCAAGGATGGTGAATAGCGACCATTGACTAGAGCCATGACCTAAGGTTTAAGATACTGTATGATATGCTCTCAGGACGCAAGAGAAGAATGTGTAGGCTTGATACTGACTGAGGCAAATCATATATAAACTCTGTAGCCCCGGATCTGTACAGGTACCGGATCAACAGTATCACAAAAGGCTTTTGCTTCAACCTCCATGAACGGCCTCGGCATACATCTCAGGAACATGGACAATAATTGATAATATTTCATGGTGTTCGCAAAACACCTGTTGGAATGGTGCATCTGAGGGGTAGCTAGAGTGGCTTGTGGTGATTATGTCTACACTAGAACTATCTGAGTACTATCAAGCTCCCATCGTGTCTGATATTTCGCCTTTACCCCCGTAGCGATGTTTTGCAGTCCTTTTTGAAATACGGCATCGTGTCCAAAGTTAAATTTCAATTAAAGTATACGAGTCAGCGCAAGTGTTACGCCTCAGCCACTAACACACTGACTACAGGATCATGGGCTGGGCGGTCTTGCTCAAGTATGCCAGGAATCTCGATCCAGATTTCCACGGAACGCAACACAGGGTTTTCTCTTTCTCCTTAATCAATCTCGGCATCACTAGAGTCGTAAATAACCTCGGTCGACTAGAAATATGAATTGAACGTTACAGTCAGATCCGACTAGACATAAAAGCTTTTTGAAGCCGAGGCTCTCTTGCCAAGAGTTGTTTAGGTGATTCTGCTGCTCTCGCCATGCCGTAGCTCTCCGAAATGACGGGAAGATCTGGCAAATGATGTTGTAGAAGAGAGTGTGATGCTGTCGCGTAATCCTTTGCATGACCTCGCGACCAGCCATGGCGGTCAAGACTGAGACATTGGCACTTGAGCAGGCCGAGTGGCATTCCTCGTCGTCCAATAAGGCTGTGAACCATTCTGGGGTATAGGCATCACTGTTATGGGCTCCAGGACGACCTATTGGCCGACAACCGAGTCAAAATAGCCCACCGGCATCATTCTAGTTCTCGTGCCGCATATTCCCCTCATCCTGTAATTCGTTGTTGTGTCCTGCTTTGTTGTCGAGGGTCTTGTCCCGAGGCTCTTGAGTTGGCTGCAACCAGAAGCGTCAGCGGAGGCGCCTCCGACTATTCCCCAATTCGATGTCGTGTCGCGAAACGGCGGCCCTAGTGTGACATCCCCTTTCCTTGGAACATCCAACACACCAAGACTGGGCCACTGGGCGATGAAGAGGTTTTGTAGATGCGACTGGACCGATGAATCTCACGAGAATGTCGATAATTTGATGGATGGCAGCTAACACTGGGCTTCTGGTCATCAGAATGCGTTGACTGGCGGGGCTGGCGGACTACTTAGTCACGCAAAGAATTTGATGGCAATTTCAAGTAGACAAATTATTACAGCTGTGGACAGGAGAGAAGGTATGAAATAAGATAAATAGCATCAAAATATCCCTCTCTGAATACAACGGATCTCTTGCTCGTTAGACTCAAGCCCTCGCTCAGTCCTGAAGCCTCCGTTCCCTCGCTCTAAGCCCAGAAATTCACACAATTGTCATTCATCTCTGAGGAAACCACCCTCTTAAGACTATAAGCACCCTGAAAAAGGTCTCAAAATGAAGTTCCTCGCTATCATCTCTCTCTGCACTGCCCTCGTCGCCGCGGTTCCTATCGAGAGCCCCGTCGAAATCGCCGTCGACGCCAGTGTCGCTGACCTCGAGGTCCGCCAAACTGGCTTGACCCGTGACGAGCTCCAGTCTGGCAGCAGCTCCGCATGCCCCAGGGTGATCTTCATTTTTGCTCGTGCCTCTACTGAGCTTGGTAACATGGTAAGACCTTCGCTCTCGAGATTCGTGGGCTCGTCTAACGTCTGAAATCAAAATAGGGGGGAAGTGCGGGCCCGACTGTCGCGGATGCCCTCGAGAGCCGGTACGGGGCTTCTCAGGTCTGGGTACAGGGAGTAGGCGGGCCATACACGGCGGACCTGCCGTCCAACGCCCTGCCCGAGGGGACCAGCCGGGCGGCCATCAACGAAGCCAAGAGGCTGTTCACGCTGGCCAACACCAAGTGCCCCAATGCGGCCGTCGTTGCCGGCGGATACAGGTAAAATGAGGCCAATCTTTTGCCAAGAACTTTACAGGCGGTTCAATTGCATGCTGACGTGGAACGACGATGAATAGCCAGGGCACCGCCGTCATGGCGTCGTCAATCTCGGAGCTGGGCTCGACGATCCAGAATCAGATCAAGGGCGTTGTGCTGTTCGGCTACACCAAGAACCTGCAAAATGCCGGCCGCATCCCCAACTTCCCGACGTCCAAGACTGAGGTCTACTGCGCTGCCACCGATGCTGTGTGCTTCGGTACGCTCGTCATCCTGCCCGGACACTTCTCTTACCAGACCGAGGCGGCAGTCAATGCCCCGCGCTTCCTGGCCGCTCAGATTGGCTGAGAGGCGCCAGGCTGCTTCAAAAAGTGTGGACTCAGTGTTGGTTGAGCACGGTTGAGGTGAAAATTATGTGCGCTTAAGCTACCCTGTTTATGTGGCACATATACTCTGATAAGCTTATGCCTATGCGGTGTGTTGAGCTCTACACTCTGAGTAGGGTGGGTCAATTTTGAAACTAGGTGTTCCTTTCCCCTTCCTGTCACTCTTTGTCCCTCTCTATTTACCTGTCGCTCGTTCAGCTTTGAGAGCAATCCCGAGTTCTGTACCAAATTCGTTATCAATAAAAACTTTGACTGCTCGAGGACTATCGCCGAATAATGACCGTTATGCTGCCGTGCTGTGTTGAGGCTGGTGATATGTCATGCAGTGAATACCTGGGTACGTTGCCGAGAAATCTAGTTAGGCACCTCTAACGGTCTTCTTGGCCGCAAATGAGGAGGGCAACGGCATCCACGGTACGGATCCCAATGCACTAGATATATCCGGTTATCAATAAAGAGCTCATTGTAAACTAAGTCCCTTGGTACTTGCAATTTTTCAAGCCAGCATCAAGCAGGGTCAGAGAAATGCTATTACGGAGCTGTGGTCAAGTACATGGGTAGAGACTATGATGTTCCTGGCTATCCTCGGACTCAGTCGGGGATTCTCAAGCGAGGAGGCTCGCATAGTACCTGCTGTGATTAGATTGGCGACGTATATTTCTTCAGCGTGCTCATACCTAGGCACTGAGCCACTCCCGAAAAACCTGTCTTCAGGACTTAAGATGATGCACACATATCATGATTATTGTCCAGCTCGCACAAAGCAGATATCACTACACGTCCCAACCTTCTTCCGCCCCCGAACCCTGCTTCTGAAGCTGGCGGAAGCGCTGTCTATGTCCCTGGTAGGCTATGAGTTGTAAAAACTGACCAGTCCACAGCACAAAACCACCAATCAATTCCATTCACGGAACTGATCCAATGCGACCGATTCAAAACACGCGGGAAAAGACGCAGGCAACTTGGCATTTTTCATTGTCTTTGTGAGACGGCTGCGATCATCGATACCTCTCACTTTTCTCTGCGTCAAGAAGGGCAAAGGCTACTAGCATCCATTTGATAAAACAAAAAAGAGGGGCCACTGTAGCCTGCCATTTTTGGCGGAAGCTGTGCGAGTCCGGGAAACCGGTTCGCGGGTGGCGGCCAGCATGGGGGTATGCAACGCAGCCTCGTGGGCATCAGGTTGTGCCATGTGCCATGTGCAGTGCAACGGAGCGGAGAAGGAGCCGGATAATTTAGCGGAAAGCAGTTGCTGCTGCACGACACTGAGAGCGGGAATGTAAGGGTGAGCTGCTGATGAGATGAGATGCCAGTATGTGGTCTACTGTGAAGGGTTCAGGCAGGGTTGATATTTTTAGACGTGCATGTACAGATGTGGGTGGGTGTGGGTTCTGACTGTTCCTTACAAGCGCGGTCTGCAGCCACCCGTCATCAACGAACCTCACCTTACATACGTTACCTTCACTAACTACGCACACGGTCAGCACGATGTTGCCGAGATAGCCTGCAGTTAGTCTCCAAGTGTTCTTGGTTAGTCCATGCATCTATTGTAGAAATGCACAATCAATTGTGAAGAGGGCAACGCCTTTGAATGCAGGAAGAGGAAGGCTGGCTGACCCTCCTTCTGGTCCCTTGGTTGCTGACCAGATGCCCAGCAAGGAAGGAGCCGGGCCCCTGTCCACAGTGCTGGGAACCCGCCCTGAAAGTGGAGCTTGAGTCGCCCAAAGGGTCTGGATTGGGCCAGACTGGACTGAGGGACGGAGCTGCACCCGCGCGCGCGCTTCGTACGACCTCATCTCTCCAGCCGACCTGCCAGCTTAGCTTCACCTTTACCATGCTATGTCTATTGACCTCATCACTTCGGGTCATCTGTGCCACATTCATTCTTGGAACCCATCCCACGGCACGTCTGGCCTTCCTCCGCCGTCATTTCCGTGCCCTTGGCTTGAGATCCCCGGGCAATCGCGCCCGGGCGTGGCCCTCATTTTCCTGCAACGGCACAGCAGACGAGGTGGATCGACGCGACAGCGAAGGAGCTGCTGTGC
The DNA here is from genome assembly GCA_037177825.1 of Diaporthe sp. P3_1W. Lineage (NCBI taxonomy): Eukaryota > Fungi > Ascomycota > Sordariomycetes > Diaporthales > Diaporthaceae > Diaporthe > Diaporthe sp. P3_1W. The sequence continues at coordinate 1,079,107 of JBAFXB010000008.1, forward strand.
CGCAACGAGCTAGCAACATGACTCCATCGTCGACTGATCCGCCATTATGCAGCAACTCTAGCACCAACAGAGCACCAACATCACTGTTGGCTCCCATTTTAGGTACGCGATGAGCGGTCTGCTGTCACGCCTGTCACGCTGGCGCTTGGAGCACCGCCGCCCAGCCCAGCGGCGACGGACCCCATCAAATTGATCAACAACACAGAGGAACATCCGTGATCCGCGATCCGCGGTCCCTACACGTGTATTGTTCCTCCACTTTGAACCCAAGGCTCTGGTACCTCCTCCTTGGTCGGGATTGTTTCCACTGTGAGATCCGAGCCCCCGGACCGACACTGCTCTCTGCCCAAGGCTCTCGGTCTCGCTGCTGCTCCCATGTCGTGGGCAACTTGTCGTAATCCTCAGGTCACAAGTCCGTATCCTTCGCGCGATGCATATGTGAGTCGGGATGACACCACTCGAATCCAGAGGATATTTCTGCACTGGGCGTACCCGTCGATGTCACCCACCCTTCCTACGATAATAGCCCTACGCCGCTGGCCCCCAACCCCGACCCAACATTCGCGCCTCGCGCAAGCATGGAGGTACACCCACACGGCCCGCTTCACGGAGGGCACTCAAGTCTGCATCTCGACGTCTCCGGAACTCATGCTCCACTTCGTGGGCAACAGCAAAACTCTGTCTGCTAATTCTGGTCCAACCAACTGGCATTTGTTTGTTGCTGTTGGTTGTTTGACCGCTCCGTAGAGAGCTTGGCCAGTCCCACCCCCCACCCTCAGCCGCATATCATTTATCCCAACTTCTCAGGCTCGCAATTTCACCAAGCCATGCAGCAATGAGGCAAGCAACACGCCGTGCCGCAGGTCTGTCCGATCTAAAACGCTGCAATCTCGTGTTTGGGAGAACACCACCCGCCCTCAGCAACCAGCGTTTCTCACGTGTGCGCGTCTATCGGCTAGATCTGACATCCTCCCGGGCACCACATCGCTGAAACAGGTGCCGCAACGCGCACATGGGTGGACTTGCGGCTGTGCAGAGTTGCATTCTACGTTGGTCTGGCGTGGCAACGCGGCAGCTTCCTTCCTTTATCCTCGCTGGGCTCCATGCCCGATGCCACGTTGGGCCTGGCACCAGCGGAGGATCCTGCAGTCAGCGAACTGCGGCTTGAGGAATAAATGCATGCCCACATGCTGCCGGGAATGATGTGAGACCATTGGTCCATTTAGGCGCTAGCTCCGATCTTGGTCACCAACCTCTACCTTGGGGTGTGTTTGCCCATGCCTCGAAACGTGCGGCCCGCTGCCGATCGGCTCTTCGTTGCCTAAGACGCTCTCGATCTAGTAGGGCACAGCTCCCATGCTGATGTCACGCCTGCTCGCCTTAGTTCGAGTCAAGGGTTGCTGCTTGCAAGGCTCTGTTCTTCGCCCATGTGGGCTGCTAATGCTCCGAACACCTGGTGATGTTTCTTTTTTGGGGGGCCAAGAGCCTGTACGTTGCGTTGCGGTCGGCTCCTTCTCACTGGACCCACCCATTTGTCCCCATCCCCATCAGTGTTGGTGCTGTTGTCGAGGACGAGAGCCAATGCTTTGCTCACTCCCAACGTGTGCTGCTCCAAGGCTCCATAGGAGCCGTGAGATCCACCAGAAATGATTCCCATCGACTCTGATATAAGAACAGGCCGGGCCTCTGCCCGTCCCGACCTGCCCTTCATCGAAATCCGTCACACAACCTGCTTATCTTTTCAGCCTTCCCATCCACACAATAATCTGTACTGTCTAGGGCATATCATTATCTGATTTCGCTTCCTCGTGCCTTTTCCAGCCCGCCGTTTCAGGATCAAGCCTCCCTAGTACCCATCTGTACACAAGGGCTGTCGACTACGATACCAGAACTTACATTTCATCCCTGCAAGAAGTGATCCAAAACACGCCTCAATGATCTCCACCGCCGACAGCGCCCTCCTCCAGCTCCACTTCACCACTGGATCAGAATGGGCTTCTTCCAACGCGGCAGCAAGCAGCCCGAAGACAAGCTTGAGGTGGTTGATGAATCTCTTCGACAAGAAGAATGGAAGCCAACGACTCACCAACTAATGATCATGGTCGCCCTGAGTGTCATCAGCTTCATGGTTTCACTCGACGCATGTATCATTGTCACCTCACTTAGTGTAAGAGACACCCCCGTCCCCCATATTCACATCTATTCGTACAAGCTCCCGTTGTCCCCATCGTTCAACAGAAGCCCGCTTGGTGTAGCTGTGCTGACCATGATAATCTGCAGGCCATTGTAGAAGACCTCGGGGGAACCGCCACTCAGAGCTTCTGGGTCGGCACAGCATATCTGCTATCGACGTCAGTCGCCATGCCATTCCTGGCCTCAATATCCGACATATTCGGCCGACCAATCCTCTTAATCTTTTCCATCATAATGTTCACAATCGGCTCCATCATTTGTGCCGTTGCGCCGGATATCGCCACCCTTCTGGGCGGCCGCTCGGTTCAGGGCATCGGTGGTGGAGGCATTATTGTCCTTAGTCTGGTCATCTTCACGGATATCGTCCCTCTCCGGCAACGACCAAAGTGGTACGGAACGGTACAGGGAGCATGGGCCTTGGGCAACTGCGTCGGGCCCGTGCTGGGTGGAGCCATCGCCGACGGCACCACCTGGCGATGGGTGTTCTACGTCATGTTCCCCTTCTGCGCCTTTGGCCTTGTGTCCATCCCCTTTCTTCTCACCCTGAAGCCCAAGGTTGAGACGCTGGGACAGAAGCTGGCACGTGTCGACTGGGTCGGCTCTGCTATCTTCATGGCCTCTGCGACGCTGTTCCTCATCGCCATCTCATGGGGCGGCACCCAGTTCGAGTGGTCCAGCGCGGCCACCATCGCACCCTTGATTATCGGTGCGATTGGCCTCGCAGGCACCGCAGCCTGGGAAAAGTACATGGCGAAAGAGCCTTTCCTCAGGCATTCACTGTTCTACAACGTCAGCGCCATCTCCACTTTCATCTGCAGCGCGGTGCAAGGCCTGATACTCTTCGGCCAGCTCTACTACATCCCTTTCTATTTCATGTCGGTGCTGGAATATTCGCCAATCCACACCGGTCTGGCCCTCCTTCCGGTCATGCTGACCCTAGTCCCGGGCTCCATTATCACCGGCGTGTTGATCACTCGCTGGAACGGATACCGCTGGCCCATCTGGTCAGGCTGGGTAGTCCTCACGATCGCCTGTGGCCTGACCACGATGTGGGACGCTGAAACATCCATTGGGGTCTGGGTGGTGACGCTGATCCTCCTGGGTTTCGGCCACGGCGCGATCCTCAACGCGCAAAATTTCGCCGCGCAGGCCATCTGCTTGGACGGCGAGGAGTCCGCCGCGGCAGCCATGTACGGCTTCTTGCGGCACTTCGGCACCGCCCTCGGCGTGGGAATCGGCGGCTCGGCCTTCCAGAACATCATGGCGCTCAAGCTGTCGTGGACGGACCTGCCTGACGGCGCGGAGATTGCCAAGAACGCCGAGGCCTTCATCGTGCAGCTCCTCGAGATGCCGGCGTCGCCGCAAAAGACCACCATCGTCGACGGGTACGTCTTCGGCTTCCAGGGGGTGTACAGGGTCTACCTGGGCATCAGCGCGGTCGCCTTCCTCATCAGCCTGACCATCAAGCACTACGACATGAACAAGGAGCTGGCCACGGACCACCAGCTAGAGGACAACAACATCGCCCGCATCGTGGATAAGAGGCTGTCGTCGTACCGCAACTCGCGCATGGACACCGCCGTCGCCGCGGCGGGGCTCAAGCTCGACGCCGTCCAGGAGAGCCCCCAGGAGACGCTCAACGGCTCCCGGAGGCCGAGCGATGCCGAGACAAAGGTCGGCAGCGGGACGGCGACGCCGCGCGTAAAGGAAGAGCCTGAATTGGAGATTGAGGTGCAGGCGTTGCCGCAGGTGCCTAAGCCTGTGGCTACTGAGCTGAGAAGTGAGGCCGCGAAGAGCGAAGTCGACAAGATCGAGGCCGCGAAGCCTGAAGCTGCGAAGCCTGAAGGCACGAAGCCCGAGCCGGCTCCTGCTACATAATGTGTGATATGACTGGGAGTTGGGTGTCTTTATTGTTTTGCTCCAATGTCTCTTTTGTCTTGGGATGGGCCTGGATCTGGATACCAAAGAGCGATATTGCCAAATTACTAGCACGTTTTGAAATCAGCTTGGAAATACCAATAGTCTTGAGAATGAACACCCCTCTGGCTTACAACTGCTCTGTGGCACTGCGTGAAGACAGAAACCCCCAACCCAGTCCTCCTGACTCGGCCCCGGGCAGCGGATCCGTTTGCCTGTTCCGTCCGCTCCCGGCAAACAGGGGACCGTCCTCTTATCATCGACTTCCTGGGCCCGGCACCGATAATCTGTGTAATTGCGATCCTACAAAGACGATAGATGGGACTCGCAAGCACACTGCATGCAATCGGTCTGAGCCCCGCCCCAGAACAAAACCCGGATGACGAATCGTCAGGGTCGCATCCGGGAGCTGTCACCGGCCGTGGTGGCGACGCGTCCCTTTGCTGCCGATCGTGTCTGTTCGCTGTTGGCCCAACTCGCCAACGCGTGTGCGCCTGAGACGAACGCGTTGCCTTGCAGAGTGAGGTTGTGGGGATGGCGGGGAACGGACGTTGGGCTGTCTGTGTTTTGTGTCTGTGAACATGTCTGTGGGTGGTTGCACACCGGAACTACAATTCCTGACTACTGCAGTGTGTGTTGTCGATGTCAACTCGCGACACTGGCGATGGGACACGGATGCTGGGGCCAGTCCTATCTGAGATGTGGTGGAGGAGCCCCCGCAGTATCGCCTTTGTAGGAATGTTGTACACCAAGATATACCTATCTCGTGAGCGAGAATAAACAAAATCTAAGGTTCGGCACCTCAGAAGGCTGCCCGTGCCAAGGAGGACGATCGGTGCGGCCCGTGGCTCTAATTCTTTGCTTGTGCCTGGGATCTTTGGGATGAACAAGTGGCTCAGCCGCGAAAGACTGGGGAACCTCGGAGATTCGCCCTCCACACTGATAAAGCGACGCCTGCATGTCTCGGCATCTGAGGTGGGTACAGAAAATCAAGCTTACGTGCCTATATATCAGTCTAATCTGGGTATAGCAGGGATGCAAGTCGATCCGATCGTGCACAGCCCAGTCCTAATCAAAATGTTTCTAAGCGACTTGACGAGCCACCAAGATAGGAACTCATGAACGACAAGCTTAATTGTACCTATTGTTCATAAACTGTCCACGTTTTCCAGAAGTTCTGAACGGACAGGGCGCAGACGACTTAAACCCAAGACTCGATGCAATTCTCAGTCTTTGGGCCAGCGCCACGAGGTGTCCAGTCCATCGAGTCTCGACAACTGAATTATGTTGCCAGCTCGAACTCACAAGGCAGAACCCAGTTGCTGGACCTTAACAATATGAATAGGGAAGGAGACGTGCTGATCCTATCGTGGCAGTCGTAATGGGACGAGTCAAGGTGGAACCCCGCCCGTTCTCTTCCCTACGACAACCGGAGCACTTGCATGTTCCCAAGGGTCTGAGAACACATGGAACATTTTGGAAGTGCCACCTTCAGGGATATTCGAGTAGGATTTCATGTCGAGCCGCAGCGCGCTTACGAATCTCTACACACAGCACGGTTGAGGGCTGCTTCTAGATGCCCACTGGCAGTGCCATTCAGCCTTGACCGTATGCCTTGCTTCTGGATACCAACGCGTGGCTTGTATTTTGAAACACGGCGGAGATATTGCTGAAGCATTTTCTTGGGGAGAGATGTCAGTTGTTGAAAACAATGTAACGGCATGGCTGTCTCAGTGAATTCTATATAAGCCTTGGCTGACTGCAGTTAGTGTTGTCTTTCTGTTCTGGGTAGACTCACATCACATCACACTCTTCATCTAATTAGCCTTCAATTTGGCTATCCAGTCTTTTTTTTTTGTCCGTGCCAAAGTTTCAAGATGCAATTCAAGCAGTCCCAGTCTTTCGTTCACACTGCCGTCCTCCTCGGACTGGCCACCCTCGCTGATGCCAGCCCTCTTCAGAAAACACAGCCAAGAGCAACAACATTCGATCCTAGCAGTGCAACGCAGGCTGATTTTGCATCCCACGCTCTCGAAGTGGCACAGTCACGAATTGCAAACTCGTCGACCTGCAGCCCTGAGAATACTTATGTGCGAAAGCCATGGGAGAACTTGACCAGTGACGAGCGCATCGCCTACACAGACGCTCTTAATTGCTTAATGGAAAAGCCAGCCAAGACGCCATCGGACATGGCGGCCGGGGCAAAGACGAGATATGACGACTTCATCGTCACCCACATCAACCAGACTCTGTCCATACATTCCACCGTAGGTTTCTCAGCCCGTGCCTGGCCACAGGTGGAAAGCTGACAGTTCACCCAGGCCAACTTCCTCGGATGGCACCGTTGGTTTATTTGGGAGATGGAGCAGACCCTCCGGAATGAGTGCAACTATACGGGTTCCATCCCATATTGGGACTGGACGAAGACCGCAGAGGAGGGATTCGCCAACTCGGAAATGTTTGACGGCTCCGCCACATCGCTCTCTGGAAACGGCCTGCCTGTGAACTACACGGACTCGGATGTCATTATATCAAACAACGGTACTTCTGCGGAAGTCGGTAAGTCCAACACTGATTCCTTATTCAGCAGTGCGCCCTTCAAGAAACTGACATGTTTCCCTAGTCTTGCCCCACGGCACCGGCGGCGGGTGTGTGACCAGCGGGCCGTTCGCCAACATGACCGTCAACCTCGGGCCCGATGGGCTCCTGGTCATCAACGGCACCGACAGCTCGGCATGGGAGTTCAACTACAACCCCCGCTGCTTCAAGCGCGACCTGACGGACTACTCCCTACAGCGCTACGCCAACACCTCGAGCGTGCTGTCGCTGCTACGAGATTCGGAAGATATATGGACCTTCGAGACGGTCATGCAGGGCCCAGAGGGTGAGAGCTCCCTTTCCTAATCTCCTCCCCTGAAAGTAGGACACCAAAGCTGACCTGGCCATCTCTAATTCAGGCGTTCCCGAGCTAGGCGTCCACGGCGGCGGGCACTACGCGCTGGGCGGCGACCCGGGCCGCGACGTCTACACCAGCCCCGGCGACCCGGCCTTCTGGTCGCACCACGCCAACATCGACCGCGTCTGGTGGATGTGGCAGATGCAGGACCCCGACGTCCGCGCCGGCAACGTGTCCACGGCCATCCGCGGCCCGCTGACGACGAACAACCTCTACGAGCCGTACGGGAACGGCACCCTCCTGTCGGAGCAGGACCTTGGCTATGTGGCCGATTGGGAGACCGTGCCGTTGGGCGAGCTCTTGTCTACCACATCCGGAAAGTTCTGCTACGTGTACGAGTGAGCAGGGGAGTAATTGCTGGCGGGGGAAGTCCTAGAATGGCCTGAGGAGTTGGTGCTTCAGATGTGGAGATTCAAATGGATAGGCGTTATGAGCGGGGTTATCTCCTTTATTTCTAATGGTAATCTATAGTCATAAATCAAAGTCTTCTTCCACGTACTATAATGAATGCTTGGCATAGACTTATGCATCGCTTCTTGCAACCCAAAGCTTCAACCGTTGTGTGGGATTCGATGCCTATTGTTCTCACGTTAGCTTTTCGTGGCAGTGTGAAGACATGGCCTTTTCTTAATTCCGGAGGATTCGAAGTACAAAAAAAACTCAAGAATGAAAGCTTTGTCAGCTTGTACGGTATACAGCAACTCGTCTGACCTATGCCTCTAGGATGACCACCTAGAGGCCGCGGGAGTCGGTGGCACCCAAGACAGACAAGAAAGAACGGAACATATAGTAAGCCTACTTGCGGACACAAAGCATATATTCTTATAACGAGGAACTGAGACGGGGGAGCAGGAGAAATCACGATGGGTCACAGCGTCCATACATGTCCCACTGATGGATGTACTACGAGCCCAACTCCTTGAAACGACGAGGGCTCGTACCGCTCAAGGACTGCTGACAAACTGAGGTCAATAATGGAGATTTATCTCAAGGAGCTTAGTTTCTTGCGCCATTCATGATTGTAACAGTCACACCAATGACCCCGTCCGGGGCCACAAGCACAGACGAGACAAAGAGTACATGATAAGACGCAGTGTCGTAAGATGTGGAATTCGTGGAGCCCGTTCCCGAGCGTCCACCACACTGTTGAGTCGCGATGCTCCTAGCCTCTCGTGAGTGGTAAATATAGACGCGTACACACATACACAGCATCAACGCGTCTGCCTTTTGCTTTCATCCCGCTGTAAATAGATGCTTTTTCCCCCTCTCATGCTGGGTATGGAGAAACCTCCCCATCCCGTTTGGCCTATTTTATACAAGGAGGATATGGGAACCTAGACGGGCGAGATACTCTCAACTCGTTCCTTAGACGAACCCATTTCCGATGAATGACTTGTGTTCCGCCTCGACGGCATCCTTCACACTCTGCGAATGAGTCTTGAGAGCGTCGTTGATGGTCTTCTCCACTCGTTTCGAGCGCGCTTGGAGGTCATCCTATCTCCGCGCAGCCTTGTCGAAGTCGGCGACGATGCTGTCCTTGTCAGAGACGGGGGCTGCAGAAGCATCGAACTCTGCCTCAATGACTTGGTTTTGCTCCAGCGCCTTTTTCGCCGTGGCTTTGGCCTGCACATCTCCGACCTTGCCGTACACACTGAGCGCCGTGGCGATCATCCCGCCGATATCTCCGACATTACCAGGCACCACAACGGCAGTACCCTCCTTGGCCAGCTTGCCAAACGCATCGACGTACTTCTCGGCGACCGACAGGCTGACCGCACCCTGTGCCGAATCCTGGCCCTGGGCGATGCTCTTGGCCACCGCATCGATCCCCGCGGCCGTGGCCTTCGCCTTGAGCAGGATCGCCTCGCTCTCACCGTTGGCGCGGTTGATCTGCTCGGCACGGAGAGCCTCGGAGGCCAGGATGACGCTCTGCTTCTTACCCTCGGCGATGTTGATGGCGCTCTGGCGCTGACCCTCGGACTCCAGGATCTCGGCGCGCTTGCTGCGTTCGGCGGTGACCTGCCTGTGCATGGCCTCGACAACGCCGGCCGGGGCGTGAATGTCACGGATCTCGTACCGCAGACATGTGACGCCCCAGGCCTGGGCGGCCTCATTGATGGCGGCGGTAATGTTCGTGTTGAGGGCGGCGCGCTCTTTCAGGACGTGGTCGAGGGTCAGCTGGCCGATCTCGCTGCGCATGGTGGTCTGGGCGAGCTGGGAGATGGCGTACTCGGCGTCTTCGACTCCGTAGCTGCGGAAAAAATCATGTCAGCACGACCATCTTGGAAAAGGAAGGGCCCGCGAGAAAGGATCCTCGACATACCTCGCCTTGTAAGCATCAAAAACCCTGGTGTAGAGGACACCGTCCAGGTCAAGGGTGACATTATCGGCGGTGATGGCGCTCTGGCTGGGGATCTCAATGGCGATCTCCTTGAGCGACTTGACGTAGGCGATGCGGTCTATAAAGGGCACCAGGATGGCAAGACCAGGCTCGAGGATGCGGTTGAACTTGCCCATGCGCTCGACGATCCAGGCCGTCTGCTGGGGCACGAAGCGGATGATGGTGTTGGCGGGGAGGGACGGTTTCTGGAAGTACGAGGTGGTCAGGCCAGGGCCTCCCGGGCCCGAGATGCCTAATATCGAGGGGTTGGGGGCGCCATGTGTCGCGGACTGGGAGAAGCTTCGTGGTGTCGAAGGCGAGCTTGGGAGCTTGTGGTGGGCGGCGAGGCTGCGCGCGGCCGAGGATGCAAGCACGCGGGCCGAGTGTGCGGGTGCAGTCTGGGCCGCGAGACCTTGCCGTATGGCGGGCACGAGGGCCCTTTGCGCGGATAGCATCGACATTGTCACCGGTGCTTCATCTGCTGCGGAGCTTGTTCTGTGGTGGCCGTGTCGATGCGACGCGGGTCGGATGTTGCTGTGCTGATGCTGATCGTCCAGAAGAGCTTACCTAGGTACGGAGTCTGGGTACGTCAACTGGAGCTCTGCCTGCCGCGCCGTCTGTGTGAGCCGACGTCGGGCAAACGCTGGGAGACGCTCTCCGTCAAGCCCAATCAAACGGAACGGATTGCAACGGCCGACAGAGCCGCAGCCCCCCTGCACCGGTACCAGGTGCACTAAGCCCTGGTGTTACCCTGCTGAGGCATGGCGCCTTTGCCCGATGTTCAGGCCCCAGACGCTACCTCCTTCTAGGTGCTTGGTAGGCCGCGGTCCGTCTTCACATGGCATTACATGATGCCCACTATCCCGTTGTGAGGTCATTGACTCTGCTCCCAACGACCAGAATGAAGCAGCGGACTGAACAATGAGGTTAGAGTGGAACACAGGAATTCGAATAAGTACTCAAGTCAGGCCATTGCATTCATAGACTTGAGCGTCCCAGTAAGTTTGAAGCCCAGTTCATGCGCACAGCCCCGGGTATACACACCGTCTTATACACCGTCCATCATATCCACATTTCACAACCATGGCATCCAAGAGAAACCCGCTCCGTGATCTCACACCTACAGAGTCAGACCTAGACAATAAAAATACCAACAGCTCCTCACCTAACAAGGGCCAGGGGGAAACGCTCCGTGAGAAGGCCACCAAGTCCCTCCACGGCCCCAACGCAAACCCATCCCAACTGGGCGACCCGATAAGCCTCAAAGCCGAGGCCAGTGACCACATCCCCAAGCCTGACGAAGCCGGGTCAGGGTCACAGTCGTCACCAACATCGCCATCACAGTCCGGCGGCGGCAGTTCTGGCCGCGAGACGCTCCGCGAAAAGGCAACCAAGAAGCTCCACGGCGAGGGCGCTAACCCGTCCCAGCTCGGCGATCCCATCAGTCTCAAGGCTGAGCAGAGCAGCAATGTCCCCACGCCGGGCGAAGAGGGGGCTCACCCTAGCGGGCGGCAGCAGCAGGGGGCCAAAGGAAGACCGTCGAAGCTATGAGGACCTGGAGGGCGCGGGGCGAGCGGTGGATAACAGCGGCAGGGCCGGGTGGTCTTCTTTCTTCGCTGGTGTCGTGCTCGGTTTCATCTCGCGCGGCCACGCCTCGCCTGCTAATTCTCAGTATAGACCTGGGAAACCGTACCCTTAACGTTTATCATTATTATACTACTAAGTCTATTCGTCCGCGTGAAGGGAACTCCTCCCTCCCCGCCGACAAAGCAGGGTCTCTGCGCGTTGCTGTCCGGTTCTGTTCTGTCCGGTTCTGTTATGACATGTCGTTCTCCCTTCACACTCAAGGCTCGTGTCAAATGTAAAGAAGACACAGCAACTGTGCACTCACACGCCTAAGCCCAACTCACGGCCCACTGCATCCAACGAAGCCGTGACCAGCCCAATGACTTTGTCATCCCCCGGGTTCACCATGGCCGCCTTCACCAACAAGGGGTACAGGCTGTACAAGTGTCTGCCCCGCTCACTGGTCACTTGTGAGAAGCCAGGGATGGCCTCAGGCTCGCTCTGCAGCTCTATAAGGCATCGCAGAATCCGCACCAGCTCCTGCCTCTGCGAGAGCGGCTGTGGCATACGCCCGCGCAGGGGCTGGTCGGCCACGTATGCTCGCAAGGTCAAGGCACAGCGGAGAATCAGGTATGGCGCTGCTGTACGTGCCAAGCGGACATGGAGATCATGGGAAGGTTCGTTCACGGCAACTGCCTTGCGACTTCCCGTAGCGCCGCCGGTGCCGGTCGTGTCAGGCACAGGCGATTTCAACGGATCAAGTGGCCCGGCAGCTGAGGCGCCAGGAGGGGGGAAGCGAGGCGTTGGTGGCTGTAAGGTAATCTCCGGGCCTGCAGCGCTCGGATCGTGTAATGAGACAATATCAAAGAGCTCATCCAGACAGACGTAGCTCATCTCCCTCCGCAGTGTAGGCCGTGGGTCGATTGTGCGTCCATTGCGGGGCTTATAGAGGGCGGCCAATGCCTGATTCATGCCCTCGGTTCTTTCCTGGTTGCCTCCGAAGATGATCTCTGCCTCTGATGGTGCCGGTGCGTGTATAATTGATGTCCGGAATAGGCCCTCGGCGTATGTTCGACGCGTCTTGTCGGATATTGAATCAGAACCGAGCGATGGGATGATCAGCTCCTTGAGAGCCCGGAAGGACGCAATGTCGAATTCCTGATCCGCTGCAATGTCTGCGTTTGCAGAGGCATTGTTGTAGTTGGCTTTTATGAATCCGTTCGAAATATCAACTATAACATCCCAGATCTCCTGTACCGTGGCTTGTGAGATCTTGGCTGCCTTCACCTGCGGCAGGGTAGATTCAAGTAATGCCAAGACAGTGGTGGTCGCCATCTTCCACGGCTGTTCTGACTTGGTCACGATCCGGTAATCATACTTGAGGGTGATCGGCTTTGAAAGAGCCGTCAAAGCGTCCGAAAAGGCGCCGCTCACGTAGATGTCTGCATCTGTTGCGTTTGAAACGACGTGATGGTGGAGAATATCCATGCTCTCCTTCGCCATGGCGATGTAGGTGCGCTTTGATGTTGCAGGCTGATGTGCTCTCTCTTCATCAAAAGCGAGCGCAACGAAGTCTGCAACCTGGGTGATAATAGCTGACGGGACACCAGATATATCTGTCCGCACGAGTTTGAAGACCTCTAGGATTCGGCCTTGCAGCGGGGTCAGATATTCGATATCACTTGCGTAGGAACCAGGCCGGGCCTGTTGCATAGCGTCTCGCAAGAGGCTGAGCATCCGTTTGACCCTTTCCAAGGTTAGATCAGCTTGGATCAGACGGTAAAGCTCCAATAAAGCTTCGACCCAAGACATCAAGCATTTCTGCCTGTCGTCGAAGTTACCATCGCTCGTCTGTTCACCTGCTGGGATGCCTCGAGACCAAAGGTCCCAGACTAGGTCGATGGTCCTCTTATCGAAGCTCGACTTCGGGGATTCTTCGCATTTGGAGAGAATGTCTCCTAAGCTGGAGAATGTTGCGCTATTGATGTCAAGCGCTCTGAAGTCAATCAATGCGCCATAGTGGCTGATTAGATCTTGCCACAGAGCCGTAAAAGCAGGGTACGACGTCAACACGTCCAAGTAGTTGGCGAGCAGATTTGAGACGCCTTGCACGATGACAACAGCAGTCTCGTTCCACTCCGATTGAATGTCGTCTTTGACGCCCTCTTCTTTCACCGCTTGCAACCTCTCTTCAATCGAAGAAAGTAGTTTGAAGATAACGTACTTGGTACATATCGACCAAGCCTGCGGTCCCAGAGTGCTTCCGTAGGCGTGTATGATACGAAGGAGTGTTTGAATGGCACTGTTTCGGAGTTCCAATCGTTGATCAGCCGTCACTGCGGTCAAACGCAGAAGTAGCAGCATCCAAAGAGCTGCGCTAGAACCATCTTTCTCGGGATGCGAGGCTAGTGCAATCAGCGCTTCGTCTTTTCCACCACCTATCATGTCCTCGGTGATGGACATGGAATTGCTCTTTTCGGACAGAAAGTCCGAGATTGCCCAGAAAAACGTGACCGTAGTGAGTGCAACATTGAGGTCATCGTCTTGCGAGCAGAACTTATATAGCGTGTCGACAAGTTGCAGAAAACACGTATTCGGCAACGAAGACAAGAAGTCAGAGCAGATGAGCTGGAGCGAGCCAAATGATGCCTTGATCAGCTTGGTCGACCTCGTCGAAAGTGTGGTGCCAGTCTGCTTCTTTTCGGAGCCAGAGACGCTATCCGGGAAGATGCTGTCGATGATCTCGAAAGTTAGGTGCCAGCCATTAGTTAGGCTCTCGCCACAGTTTTCGAGGATGGTCTTAAGACCTTCGAGGACCACCCTATGAATCTCGATATCTGTAGAGTGGTTCGTAACCGACACGTCTCGCTCTCCCGACTGCAATGGGAGGAGGGCGTCTCTGAATGCCTCGAGGAGACGCCGTTGGATCGTGCCACGAACGTCTTCCGGCTGCGTCGCCGTTGCATTGGCAGCTTCCAAAATCAGTCTCACCAGTATTTCCGCGGCTCGTGTTCTGATAGGGGCTGATACGGAGGTGGCACTCAGCGCAGAGTTTAGTTCCGATACCAAAGGTTTCCAGCCAGATACGTCGGGTGGGTGTACGAGGAGCCTCTCGAGGTTGATGCTGGCAAGGTCGCCTAGCTTGGCCAGTGCGAACTGGTCCGGCTGAACTGGGCCAGACGCCATATTTATGCCTGACACTTTTCTATGTTGCGAAGTCGGCGATGGAAGGCTGGAAGGGATGTCATCTTCAGGTATTGTTTCTGGCCGAGTTTCTCTCCCGTTGAAGGGGAACTCTGATGCTGGCCGTTTCTCGAGAAGAGAGCACACCGCGTTGACAACCTCTAAAAATGCGTTGTTGGGGAAATCAATGGTGCTTTCGAATAGCCTTGACGCTGCGGTCTCAACAGCCTTGACTTCGACGCCGAAATTTGCGAGCAGAGCGTTGGCCTCTTTATCCGCATTAGGATCTGGCCCTTTGGCAGCTGTAGGTGTCCTTCCAGCAGTCTTGCCGGTCGTGAATAGAACAAAATCAGCTTGTTGCAGTGTCTCAAGGACGATCTGCCATGATGCCGACAATGTGGGTCCCAGAGCGATGCCCAGGTTCAACAGCGCCCTAAGGCACAGCAGATTTCGAGTATTCCTGCATCAACTGTCAGCACACTCCGTGCGCTTCCGACCCTCGAGTCGCTTTAGATAACAGCAATGGTTCCTGCGGGCTCACGCAGAGGCTCAGGAGGCAATGGAAGCATTAGGGACTCACAGTGCTGACGAGCTGGCGTCGAAAGATTGTGATCTCGGTTTCTCTGATGTACCTTGGCTGACTAGGCTTTCTACACTTAGCAGACCCCGGGCATTTCCCAGGATACTGTTCCCCGTTGCCTCAGGCGCGGGAGGGGGCGCGGGTTGTCGAGACTGCCCAGAATTTATGCACGCAGTGAAGACATTCGGAGGAACGGCAGCCTTCCCGAGTGTGGTCAGGAAAGCGTCTCTTGGAGTCGCTAGCTGCAGCAGCCCAGCCACGTGAGCAAATCTTTGGAAAGCCCTGACCAGACCGTGGTAGTATTCAGAGTCGAGGGCGGCGTATAAGAAGGTCGAACATGTTGCCAGGATTGCTGGCCAACATTCCTCGATGATAGCTGCACAACTTTCCACGTCTGCATACAACGGGTGCTCCTTGAGAGTCAGCGGGTTGACAGAGATCGGGTTCTTCCTAAAGGAAGCGGACCTCTCCGGAAGGCCCGGACGGGGCGCAGGGCTTTCAGACCGATCATCGCTGCCTCCTTCGCCCGGCAAGCCGCCTTTGCCACGCCTCCAGCTTCTATCGCTTGGCGCAGTCAGGGGCAGGATGAACTTGGCCAGACCCTCAGACAGTGATGTGATGCAAGCAAGCGTCAAGCTGTACACGTAAGACTCAGGTATGGCAGGAGGGTCAGTCTTATCGAGTTGGTCAATGCAGGGCACACGCATGGAGCTCCATTGCGTACTGATGCCTGTGTCATGAACACTGCCCCCAACGCCCGCTATCACAGAGACACTAACGCCACTGGCATCAAGCACGGCTTGATCGGCAGAGGTAGAGTATGGGTTGGCCACGGGAATTGTTGACTGGTGACCAAGCCCAATCACAACCGGTTTCTCCGTGCTGACTCGAACAAAAGTTGCAGTCAAAGTCTTAAGGATATCCTTTTCACCTTCGTTAGCGTCATACATCCTGAAGATGCGTCGAACCAGTGCTGGCTCGGCGAAGATACCCCTGAAGACTTCCATGCATAACGATCTTTTCCACACCGTCGTGTCTTGGTCCAGTATCTTGGTCAGGATGTCCAAAGCCTCGCCACTCTCTTTCGGTATCAATGCAACATGACGCCTGAGAAGTGTATATAAGATGCGAAACAGCCTGACCGAGGCAGCAAAGTGTGGCTTCCCGGAAAGAGTTTGGATAATGAAAGGCACAACCTTGGTGCGTAGAATGTGAACCTGCTCGGGATGGGTTGCAAATGTGGCACCGTGGTTGGTCAGGGCCGATTCTATCAGCTCGAGACCAAAGGTCTGCGGCAGTCCATAGAACCTGAGGTACTCGGGACGTTGAGATTGCGTAAGGAGACAGAGATCATTGAACACGCGGAAGGCGTCCAGCGCCGCTGCCCTGAGCTGCACGTCCCCATCCTCTGCAGGGGCTTCTCCGACAAAAGGTGCGTCAGGGAGTTTATCCTCTGTAACAACTTTGTCGAAGACGGTGACGATCAGCTGCTGCAGTGTTGCGGCAGATGTGTTGTTGACGATGGCATTTTTGCTGGACTGTAGGATGAAGCATATGTTCAATGCAGTTACCAGAAGATCATCCTTTATGTCTGTGGAATAATTCTGCAGAAGGGAAGGCAGGGCTTGGAGGATCTTGAGCTGAACATCGAGACCAGCAGAAGTAGCCTCCCGGAGCGCCTCGAGGACGGGGCTAAGCTTGGACCGTGGGAGGGCTTTAGAAACGATGAGCCGCTGTAGACAGACGATAGCTATGCCCGTGAACTTTGCGTTCTTGGTGCCGCATGCTATTATGAAAGGATTGACAAAGTTGACCTTTTGTGAGAGCTCTGCACCGTTTGTCTGGTCAGTCTACTGGTCATGCTGCGACACAAGCGCCGGAAATGGCGATGCCTGGTGCTAATGTTCCTCACCACGTCCGAACTGAGCCTCGCTCACGCGAATGCTCTTGAGCTCCTCGAGGGATTTCTCGGCAGCCTGTGCAGGACCAGTCAGCCGGATCGTGATGCAGGTGAGGGCATGAGATGGACGCGAGGCACATACCTGTCTCAGGTCCTGGTGTTTTCGCTTGCTCTCAGTTATGAGGTTGTGGAGCTCCGTCGCGAGGAGCTGAGCGGACATGATGGTCTCTTAGAGGCGGAGGGATCAAGATTCATGTCGCTCCGGCTGTAGGAAAACTTCCGGTGGGAAAACAACGAGTGTTACGATGTCATCTGAGAATGGAACCATCTAGGAGATCACAAGTCAAGCAAGCATGGCTCTGCTGGTCCGGAGGTAGAGCCCGAGGCGTTACGTATGCCCAATATGTTACGTATGGCAGTACAGGCTGAGCGGTAGATTACACGCCCGGTTCTCTGAAGCCAGATCGATGCGCGCGGCCAGGGGATTCCGGAAACCGACCCGCCTGCCTGGAGCTCACCCACCCTTGCTCATGCCTGGGGTCCGCCTGCTGAGTCATTCAGTCGCACCTGCAGTAATGCTCCCGCCAGCGGTTTGAGACAAGAGGAAGCACCCCACCTCCGTCACTCAGTGACAGGGGTCAGGGGCCACCCCGCCGGAGCTGGACTGCAATTGCGGATTGGACTGGCGGCAAGCGTCACTTTGAAGCCGGAGCCTACCTACATAGAAACACCTCTTTCCACTTCTCACCGCACAGCCAGCCGTCGCACCGCCTTTCGTCGCGCACCCTCCCTCGTCTTCGCACACAGACAAGAATCATGGCTGCTCAAGTCCCACGCAACTTCAAGCTCCTCGCCGAGCTCGAGAAGGGCGAGAAGGGCATGGGTGCAGGCAAGTCCTACCACCGAGACCCCTCCCACCGCTCTGACCGCAGCGGACATGGAGCCTGACGATGCATTTCTGCTGCAGGTGCCTGCTCATATGGCCTGGAAGATCCCGAGGATATCCTCATGACCAACTGGCGAGGAACCATCTGGGGACCTCCCCATGTGAGTCACCCTGCCCGGCACTCGAGATGGTTCCCTTGGAACAGTCGCAAATGCATCACTGTCTGCTGACCACGGTCGTTACCCGCAGGGCCAACACGAGAACCGAATCTACGAGCTCAAGATGGAGTGCGGTCCAAACTACCCCAAGGAGCCCCCGGTCTTCCACTTCGTCAGCCAGATCAACCTTCCGGGCGTAAACCAGCACGATGGCCGCGTCGACCAGAACGCCGTCGCCATCCTCCGCGACTGGGAGCGCATCGCGACCGAGCTGTCCAAGAACCCCCGGCCTAAGGAGGACCCACTGAGCCTCGAGGCTGCTCTGATTGCGATAAGGAAGTCAGTGAATTCCAGGAGCACTTGAACTAAGCAGAGGGAAACACACCAGTACTGACTTAGCACTATCTGCAGGTACATGGACGAGCACAAGAAGCTGCCCCAGCCCCCCGAGGGCTCCAAGTATGCCATGTACAAGTAGATCGAGGTGGCACTATCGTCGGAACGTATCACAGTACAAATTCGAGGGGCAAAGGATTGCACTGAAGTGTCTCGAGGGGCCTGTCATACCTGGGTATCTAGCTATTGGAGAGGCTACCCATAGCTCAAGGGCTCGTCAAGCAGATATCCAATGAGGTATGCGCTTAGGTGACAGGGACTGTCGGTTTGACTCCGGACTTGGATCGTTCCTACGGCCGTTCCGTTGGGAGCGAGAGGTGCTACTGGTGTCTGGCGAGCGGACGACGTGATGAGGGAATGTCTTGGTTTCTTTTTATGACTGCATCTCCTGGGGGTTAGGATGGCACTTGGCGTAGACATGGGCTTCTATTAATGCAATCTGACCTACGGACCGTCCCCGTTTGATGCTAAGACTAAAAATTCAAGCGACCAACATGCCAACGCGCTGATGTCGCGGGACCCACGTGATCCGACCCCAGAAACTTCAATTCTGGGATTCGGCCAAAATACTTCCTCAGGCCGACAACACCACGCCAACTCCACAGTCCAGAGTAGAGAGCCACAGACCCCATGGACTGAGCATATCAACCGGGGCGAGTCTGCGCCAGATCCAATGAATGCCGTCATTCTTCATCCCAGCCCGCGACTCGCGGCATAGAGTAGCATGTGAGACAATCCCAATCCGCGTCGTCTTTTCTTCTCCCTGGCCCAGACCCTCGGAAACTGATCCCACCCAATTGCTACAGGCTTCGCTCTTTACAGGGCTCTTCTCCGCCAGGTGCCTCACATATCCCTCCCGGCTGACCTGACCTCCCGCCCAGGATGGATCAACCCCATCCGATTCCTCATCCGCGCGGGCTTCCGCCGTAACAAGAACGACACCTCCCCACGCCTCGTCACGTCTGCCCTGCAGAACGGCTACCGCTTCCTCACCCTGCTCACGCGCGCACACGACGCATCGGCACCGCAGCACAGCGAGATCGTGGCCTTCCTGCGCGAGCGGCAGAGCAAGTTCCCGCCTCCGCCGCCGCCGGGCACCCTCGAGGAGGAGCAGAACAAGAAGAAGGCCGCGGCGGAGAGGCGCGCAGCGACGGTGCCCCTGCTGACGCTGGTCAGCGCGCCGGGCGAGAAGCCGGTCTACAAGTCGACGGTGCGGCCCCGGCCGCTGAGCGAGCTGTCGGGCGGGGTGCGCAAGGTGCCCGTGCTGGACATGGCGACGGCGGGCCACACGTTCCTGCGGATCGGGAAGCCCGAGTCGCACTTCCTGGGCAGCTTCCTGCACCGGAAAGGGGACGCGCGGCAGCGGCGGATCACGCTCATCCAGGAGCTGCAGGACGAGTACATGACGCAGGCGCGCGACGAGGACAGATGGGAGGCGGAGCTCGTGCGGCTCGCGAGCCGAGAGGGCTGCCAGCTGCCAGTGGGTTACGGCGCCGAGGGCGGGCAGCGGAACTTGTACGTACAGGCTGTGCACGAGGGGATCAAGCACGCCGGCGAGGGGCTTACCAGGGAGACGGATCATATGTTTGCGCGGGCGAGGGCGATGCTGGATATTGTTGAGGCGGAGAAGAAGCTCGCTGAGGCGGAGGCCAAGGACAGGAAGAGGTTGAAGAAGAGAGAGCGCGCGACTAGAAAGCGGGAGAAGAAGGAAGAGGCTGAGCGAGCGGAGCGCAGGCGTCTGTGGAAGGGGGCGCGAGAGCAGGAGACGCGAGAGCAGGAGGAACGAGAGCATGATACGTGAGATGCTCGAACTGGGCGACCAGAGGCTTATGTTAGGAGCTGGTGGTGATCTTTATACAGATACAAGAAGCGCATCTGCGCGGCTCTATCACAGCTAGCTCGTCCATCGCCGATTATGAACAGGCTTTGTCGAGCGACATGAACATAAACTAAACAACATGACACCGAGCCCGACTACCTCGCTCGCTTGTCCCAAGCCCAGCCAGGTCTTCGGGCGTTTTAAATGCAATACCGAGTCCGGACACCTTTGCAAATGACTTTTAAAATCCAAACGCTGCATCAGTTTTCGTCGCTATCCAAAATGCTGCGTCGACATCTTTGGGTCGGAAACCAGGCGATCGTCCGAGACAGGTGCCGCGTGTGGCGAGTTCTACAATACATAAAACGCGTCAGCTATCACTCGTGCCAGCAGGGGAAACATGAAGGGCTTGTACAAGGACGTAAGTGGCAGTGACAGAACTCGTACCTCTGATGAAGACGTTGACGTCCAAAGTAATGAGCCTCTTCCTGCCCTCGGGAGCCGTCCCGCTGCTGCTGCCGCCGAGCCTTGACATGTCTTGCCCAGATGCAGCGCGGCCGAACAGCTCGTTGAAGTCGTCGATCGGCCACGCGCTGGGATCCGTCCGGACGTCTGACAAGGTCGACGAGGTCGAGGCCGAGGCCATCGCCGAGCTGCCACCCGTGGAGGGGCCGGCAGGTGCAGGAGGGTGAAAAGCCTCGTCCAGCGTCTGAGACCAATCCCCAAACCCAGGCGTCGCCTGATTCTGCCGCTGGCCCTGGCTGCCCTGCTCCATTGTCACGCCGTTCTTGAACGCCGCCACGTCGACCTCGGTGGTCAGGTAGTCCTGCCCGGGCTGGATGGCCACCCCTCGTACCTGGAGGTACATCTCGACCTCCTCCGGGTCGTAGAAGTCACCCTCGAAGCCCGGCAGCCGGATCCTCATGCGCGGGTCGATTCTCCTGTCACGCGTCTCGCTAACCTTCGCGTCGAATGGTCCCAGTCCGAACTGTCCGCCAGGAAACGAGTACTTCATCTGGTCGACCGTGCCCTGATTGCCCACGCGCGGCCCGCCACTGCCGCTGTTGTTCTGCTGAAGCTGGTGCTGGCCGGAGCCGCCGGCTGCCCAGAAGGGGGCCTGCCACCAGTTCAGTGACTCGGAGGCCGTCCGCTCGAGGGAGAGGGAGATGCGTTCGCGGATCTTGTCGATGGGCTCGAAGAGCATGCAGAAGCCGAATACCTCAGCGTATTTATGCTTGGGTGGGTCTGGCATAGTGATGAGCCGGTATGCGAGTTCCAAAGCATTCCTCTGGAGACGCCGGCCGAAGGTGGGCTCGCTGAAGGCCATCGACTGTGGAAGTGGGAGCGAAGAGTAAGGAGAAAGAGGGTAGGCAGGCGTGGACGTCGAGGCCTGATCGAAAATGTTCGGGTATGGCGACTCTGGGTTTAGGTCGAAGGGAAAGCTGGCGTTCTCGAAGGTGGGCATAGTCACGATCTCGTAGCCCAGCGGCGCCTGTGTCACGGACATCATGGCGCCGGAGGGCAGGGGCATGGATACATCTGGTATCGTCGTCCCTGCCTCGTTGGCGACCATGTAGCCTTCCCAAACCGGGACAGTTGAGTTGCGTGCAGGCTGGGCTTCGGCTGCGTCTGGAGACCTGGAGTTCTCTGTGTTGGTTTGGCGAGAAGGCAGTTCCGGTGCGGAGCTCTCGGCTTGTTCGTCCTGCCCGCTATCTTCACTGGACCTTTTTGCAAGCGAAAGGATCTTCTCAGTGGCCGCGCGAAGTTCAAGGGCAAAGCCAGGGGCCTGCTCTAGCACTCCAAGGTTCACGGCCGAGTCGTGGAGTTTCAGGAAGACATTGCTCAGCTCCTCGTTGTTGTCCTGGAGCTCCTGGACACGCCTCTCGAGGGTCTGGATGGCATTCTCCTTTCGACTTCTGTAGGCTCGCTGTGCTAAGCGTATTTGTGTTCGCCGGCGCTACACTCGGGGAGTTAGTCGTTCTCGTGGAGTCTTTACGGATGAGCTGCAAGGCTGAGTGTTTATCGTCAAAACAATTTGTGATGGATGACGGCAGGGGACGGCGGGGGAAGGGTACTGTATGAGTGTGCGGAGTGTGGATTCAAGGGTCTCGGTAGACGCGAGCGAAAACGCGACGAGGAAAGAAGGACGGAACGGAACGATCTATCGGGGACAGGATCGGGATGACACAACAGAACAGCTTCGACCCACCTCAGCAGCAGTCTGATCCTTTGTATCCAGCCTGGGCCTCCCCCTGGCCCTCTTTGCACCGTCATCATCTTCACCCTCAGCTGATTCTGGTTCGGCGGCCGGGGGAGATATCTTGGCCCTCTTCCGGGGGCTGGTCTCTGGCTTTGACGTGGACGGCTTCTTCGCTTTCCCAGCCTTGCCAGCAAAGGAACCGTCGAGATACTGCTCTGCACTAAGAATGGCCAGATCCGAAGGCATGGCCTCGTGACGCATTGTGCACCAAGATTGGTCACAAGGCTGTTGTCGGGCTTGTGGAATCAAATATGGGTGAGGGTGCCTGGTCTGAGACACCCAAGCACTGGCTGGCTGGAAGGAGGAAGAGGGGCTGGTCCGTCGCTCTCGAGTGGCTGCTCTACGGAAAAATACTGTGGAATCTCGAGGTTACACAGACCCTTTCTGGGCAAAGAGTGATGAGTCTGAATCCAAGCCGTGGTAGCAGTCGACGCCGGTGTGTACTAGGGGTCTGGGGTCTGGTGGAAGAAGTATCTACGAGGTGGACCAAGTGTTGAATCGCCACGAGGTATGAGGTTGCTCTCCTCCCCAGTATGGCTGGGAATTCCCTGAAGGTAATAATGGAGCTGACTTGAAACTTTCTGGGCACTCAAGTCATGTTGTGTCGGTCTCACGGCCTGTTGGAGGGTCGGGATCTGAGGGGGGGAAACGTAGTCACCGTCTGCCAGCGCGCCCTTTCAACAAGAGAATCCCGAGAATGATGGTGCTGATTAATTGAAGAGGCCACATGTGTCGTCTCAACATCCAGGAAGAATGCCACAATATACCTGGCTCGTCTTCTCGGCAGAAAAGCACAGTCGGTCCCTGACTTGGTGCCATACAGAAGGTCGTCGTGGAGTTCTCTGGGCTGAGATGGGCGTGATTACTCAACATCGACCAGCGGGCCGACTAACAGCCCATATCATCCGAGCGACTTGGAGCAGCGCACGGGAGATAGTGCATGATACGCATGAACTCAAACCGTCACAGGCTTGGACATGACGGCGCGCCGGTCCCCTTCCAACAACACTGACCTTTCTCTGCTGACAATTCATCAGCACGAACCGTTGTCACCTTTCTTGGGCCCAAGTTGAAGCACAAGAGCCCCATTCCATGGAAACCACCAATGGTCGCGTCTCGCTCAGCGGACAGGCGCCGCGGAGATGCTGTCCAATGGCTGCGAGGTCAAGTAACACAAGCTAATGCGGAGCAGACCGGGGGGGGGGGGAAGAACCTCATTGGGAAGCCTCCCAGTAACGTTCAGGGTTTTAAATAGTAGAGATATGGTGGCTTGAGATGAAAAGCCAACCTGAAGACTTGGAATTCAAGGGTTTCCATTCTTGAGACGAAGCAGACGCGGACTGATCGTGTTTTCCATTTGAGAACGGATATTCGCACCCCCAAAAACGGAGGGTGCACCCGTACATCGGCAGCACTAAACCAATTCACACACCCAATTCACACCCTCAATCCACATACCCAATTTATATGCCTAATACCCATACGCCTTCTTTATACTTGATTTATATGCTTAAGAATATTCATTGGGTATGTAAATTAGGTATATGGGTGTATGGGTGTTGGGTGTTCAGGTGTGTGATGTACGGGTGCTCTCCGTTTTTGCGGGTGCGAATATCCGTTCTCTTCCATTTTGGGCGGGGGACGGACGTGCTCCACAGCTTTTACTCCGCACCTTTTCTCTGTGCCGGACTCCGGTCCCTTGTTACTCTAGTAAGGCTGATCATCTCTTCGTCAAACATCTGGACCGTCTGACGGCTGACGGAGACGTTACACAGACCACTCGTTCAGCCCACCTTGACCGTCCCGAATCCGGTGTTCTAACCGCGCGGGCCGCGCGTAGATGTCTCTGAACGAACACCAATATTTACTGTGCATGTCGCCGCCGCCACCAAACTCAACCCGCCAGCCCGCCAGATCATGATCTGGGACATATCGTACCTACGTCCCATCGTAGGCGTGACCTCTTGTCACCGTCACGGGTCGAACAGCACGAGCTCCAGTCACTGCAAGACTGGTCAAGTTCGACCGAGAATTGGTCATGATTGTAAGGAGATCTACCGTACTCGAGTCAAGCAAAAATTCCAGCACCACGCGGCCCTCCCCTCCAGGTCAAGTGCTTGTGGATGCCGGGGTCCACTTGAAAGCAACGGCCTGCTGATCACCATTTTGTCCGTTCATGGGCACGATGGTGGAGCATGTTGCCGTTCTGGTCATCCAGAAGCAACGTCGGAAGTACATACAGTACAGGCCCAGGTCAAAATCACTGAGGTTCCCGGCGCAACCCGTGTAGCGGCAGTGGGGAGAGCACAACATTCGCTTCGCAGCAGCAAATTTTAGTATGCCCAGCACGAAAGAAGACAACACGGAGGCGCGACAAGATTTTTTTGAAGACATTGGGGATGAAAGCTGAGGTCAAGGAGCGGCTGGACCACAAGTATACCGTCAAAGTGGCGGTCATCTACTCTTTCAATGTATACCCACCGACCCGACCTGCTGCAATATGCCACATCCCCGGTATTTGTATCTCGAGCCGCACAGCTCCCTTCTGGCCCTCCAGCGAGTGGCTTTGGCGTGTCGACGTCGGCGGACCCTCCTGAGGATGCGGCGGAAGGAGCAAGTGACTGGGCGCCTCCAGTCTCAGTGATCAAGACAGTGTGGGAAGCAGCGGCCTACCCTCAGGAATCCGTCCACTTCTGAGTGATTCAACGCTGCCACTCATGAGCCCTCAACCTTCAAATGAGGAAACTGCATCTGCCCACTGCCAACCCTTGGCCCGATGTCGCCAGGGGGCAACAGTAATGTTGTTCGAGCTTAAGTGAGCGCCGCTTGCACTCAAACACACATAAACCCTTCATCAACGGTATTTACGGTTCTTCATTGTTTTCTTTTTGAAGAGACCCAAATTCGGCGATATCTTCATTTTCCTTTAGCAGTCCAGTATTGATCAATTGGCCTTTCCCACCCGACTGCCGCTGCTCAAAGCCACCATGTGTTTGGAGTTGTTGCTGCTGTGTCCCAGGTGTGAGCAACCGATCCAGGGTATCGACTGTCTGATTTCGTGTCTCCTGAAGCTTCGAGACCCTTCCTCTATCTGCGACACCAAGAAGGCATGGAGATTCATGACTTCGACTGAGATGACCTTAACCGCAATCTCTTGTACCAACCTCCGTTGTGCCATGAACGTGGCGCAACAGCTCATCTATCAATTGGGGATCTGGCATGCAGTCAATATCATGGATGAGAAGCAGATGGAGGAATCCCAGGCGCAAGCCCCAACTGAATGGGCAAAGCGAGCAGTGATCCGAAAATTCGACAAAGGCACTGTAACAGCAGCACCAGTCCCTCTAGTAGCCGGCTTAACGAACTCGTCAGAACAGTCCGGCGCCAGGGCGCCAATGATTCGTACGCCGGCAAATATGTTGTTGCACCAGGCCTTATCTTACCGTCGACGGAGGACACAGGAGTTTCGAGTTCTCCGAAAAGATGTAGCTCCAGACAGAAGGGCATCGATCTGGGACGAGGAAATCAGTAATGCTCTCGGTTCTGAAAGGGGCATGTTCGTGCCATCCGACGAAATCGGAGATACGGAACACGACAGTAGACGACGAGCCGCGCACGCAGATGAGTACATGGTGTTCATTGCCTCAACCCCTGCACAAGTTCTTCGGCCATTATCTTGGTCTCATGCCAAAGATGCGTTTTAGTCTAGCTCTCCACCGGCTTCAGGCCCAGAACCTCAGTCTGCACCTGGTCCTGTGGTGGTAGACAAACCTGTGCGCAAGCGAAACGTGAGCAGTCAATCTCCTGTCGCATCTACGTCTACATCGGCTAGAAGCCAATTGGACACTGGCCATGCTTCCATTCGTCCTCTTCAGTCCGGCCCGACTCCGGTCGATTCTTCTTCAGCGGTCAGTAGCTCTGTGGTCTCGCCTCCCTCAGATACCTCGAATGTAGCGGTCCTCAATACTTATGGATCGGCCTCCCAGCCAGTGCAACACGTTGGATATCTATCTCAGTCCAAATCAGCACCAGCTGACAATCGTCACGATTCCGCGGGAATCGATCAGGGGAGACAGCCACCCTTGCCTGAGCCAGGTTCGTTGCCTGAACCATCTTTGGGGGCTGGCCACCCGCAACACCAAGCTACAGGTCACCCATCCTCAAGCGCAAGTTCTATATCTTGGAATCAGCATAGTGTCAACCACAGTTCGTCACCCAATTATGTGCAACAGCACCTCCAGTCTGGACAAATGCATACCACGCACCATGGCTTCCAGGGCCAGGTCCCTGCATCCTACCAATCTTCCTCTGCTGCAGATGTTCCACTAGCTGATCAATCTGGTCTTCAAGCTGCACCAGTAGCCCCTATGGGTGGACCACCTCCTGTACCAGTCACCCCTGTGGGTGGACCACCTCCTGAACCTGGAACTCTACCCCAGTACCCTTTTGACTCTGGCGTCTCTGAAGGTCCTGACGATTTGTCAACTCAGAGTCATGACAATGCGAATAACCCGCCGTTGAGCAACTTCGGGTATCCCATCAACGACGACACTGACCCGTTCATGGGTTATCAATCCCCTTAGCGGCCCGGTGGGTCAGCCAGGGTCTAGGATGGAGGTGAAGAGCTTATATTGCAGCATATGAGATAGATTCTGACTGGCCAGGGATCATCACAAGAAGAAAAAGGCACCTTGGCCGCTGGAGGAACCGTAGATGGGGGATGTGTTTAGTTGAAGAGGCTTCACGGTTTCACGGTTGATCGTCATTTTTCGACACGCTCTTGTATGCATGATTGCTAGGACTGGTAAAGATGGTGCTTATGATGATGGCGGTGGATTAATGCTCGTTGCGGTGGCATATATAGGTCTACTGCAGTACACATAGATGTGCTCCCATACCCTCTTTGTGGGGAGTTGCGTAGCATAGCAAAATGACATAGCTCCGGCACGAGCATCCCAAACAGAATCCTCGATGAATGCATCCAAACCTGTACCAGGTTGAGCCTCGATACTGCAAGGATACTTGTAGCCGATCCCTTGACTTCCAGTCCTTGATTGTCTGCATCAAAGTGACCAAGTCCTGCCGACGGAGGGGTAGGGCCGACTGTACATGTGCCATCTTTGATGTCCCTGGCTCCATGATTTCTGTGTCCACTACCATTACCACCTCGCCTCGGTGGTACGTGCTGAGGAACCATAGCACCATCTGCGCGATCTGGGGTGATTTCTATTGGGGTTGGTGACACTTGTCACCTAGGGACGATTTTAGGTCTTTCTGTTGTGGCTGGATTCCAATCGGCGGAGGTCATGCGTCTGTCGTACTCGTGGGCCTGCGACCCCGCCGGGCAGAGGCTGGCAGTGAGTTCGTGCTGCGGTGGGATTTCTGCCTCGTTGACGATATTCGAGAGCCCCGAGACACCGCTGGTGGTTCCTCACTCCGGGGCAGGCCTTGTGTACTCGGACTTCCAGTCGGCCACGCTCTTTGCTCTCTCGTGTAAGCCTAACTCCTCTAGCCAGCCCTCGAGCTCGGTTATGTAAGTCAATATCACTACGGTATGCATAGTCAGCAAACCATGGTTCTTTATCAAGTGCAGGGCAAGCCGATGCAACGTGAGCAAGGCCCGCTCAAAAACGGTGCAGGACCGTGGAATACTCACTCGGCTCATCTTCCCCCCGCTCGGTGCGCAAGACATGGATTGCCTCGCGCAAATACCCCTCCATCGCCTCGCCATCGCCATTGCCCTTGCTGACCTCTGCAAGCATCCTGAGCGAGTTCACCCGGGGCACCAGGGTCGGCCCGGACCGCAGGATCTGCTTGTAGATTGCAACGATCTCCTCGTTCTTGTTGGGGTCCAGTCCGGCGTCCTTGTCCTTTGTGAACCGATAATGGGCAGAGTACCAGAGGATCTGCGCGTATGAAGGGCCGTACTTGGGCTCTGATCTCCTCAGCGTGTCTTCTATGAACTCTCCGAAGTTCTTGGGTAGCTCGTTGGACTCGCCGGCGTACTGGAAAGACAGCCAGTCATTGATAAGGGTCTTGCTACCGCCCCGGCCGCCGAGAAGGGATTCCCACGTCTTGCAGTTTAGTTTCCATGCTTGAACGGCGAGCCTGTTCAACAAATACTCGTCCTCGATACTCGCTATGTTTCGGAGCAGCTGGCGTAGAGGCACGGGCAACGCGATGTCCTCGGCGGAGAAGGCCACCGCCATGTACCTCATGAGAGCCTTCACGACGGCTGAGAACTGTTTCGCCATGGGTTCATCCGGGAAAATGTTCCGCCGGGTGCTGATCATCAGGAAGAAGAATATGTAACCGGTGACGTTGGCCGGCTGGTGCCGAATCAGGGTGCCAAGCTCCTGTGGCGCCCGGCGCATCAGCACCAGCGCGTCGTTGAACATCTGCTTCTCCGAGGCGGCGGACCTCTTCAGCAGCGGCCGCTCCAGTGTGGCAGACCTGATGGCCGAGCTGTAGCTCACCCAGCGGGTCACCAGCTGGTCACCCTGGCGCACCCTGTCGAGCGCCTCGGGCGTGGTGACGACCCCCTGAAAGCGGCCCAGGATGTACGACTGGGCAGAGGCGAAGACGGCCTCGAAGATGCAGTACGAGTCCGGGGGGCGGACCGTCGTGATGTTCGGCGGAGAGTTGCCGCCTTTCGACCGGTATCGCTTGCGGCGCACATGCTCGGCCAGGCGGTCGGCGTCGACGATGAGGCCGTTCGACAGCCGGACGGTGCGGCTCCTCACTGGGGCGTAGTGGGATGCCGCCTGTGTGTCGTCGGTGGGCGACGCGAGCTTCTGGACGACGTCATCGTCCCGGCCTGCCCTCAGCCTGATGTTCTTGCGCAGGCCCCAGCTGATGAGCCGCGTCTTGAACATCTTCTCTCTTGAGTCACCGGATAGTCAGGAACCGAGGCTGCGGGAGAGAGAGACAGGAGGAAATGGAATTCCATACGACGCAATGAAGCCATGCTCCACCCTCATGATCCTCACGACCTCCTTGAGCGTCCTGTCCTCGTCCATGTAGAGCCGCCTGATGGTCGGCATCTGGGTGTTCCACTCAAAGGTCGAGGGCCCCTGCCTTTGCCTGCCGTGCAGAATGACCGGCAGGCCATTCACGCTGTGGTGCGGCGCCATCATTGCGGTACTGTGGTTTGTAGCCGGCGGTCAGGACCTGAGGCCTTCCCGACTGCGGCCCGTGGAGCAGGCAGTCTCGGTCCGAGTGGGCGCGGCCGCCTGGAGAGGTCACCCAGAGTAGGAAGCGGAAAGGTAACGTAGAGGTACCAGATGGGCCGTTGGAACGGGTCGCGCTCGAGCGTGTTGGTCTCCTGCGCAGATGCCAGTTTTGTGCAGGCCAAGAGCGATGCAAGATGGAACTGGCATGTGAAGGAGATCTGATCTGGGTTCCAGCCTGGCCGCGCGGGACCTTCTTTGGGTGGGCGTTCGGCATCGGCCGCACCAGAGGGTTCTATGATTAGAGTTGACAGGCGGAAGGATTCCAGGCGCGCTTTGCGCCCTGCTGTACTGTACTTTAGAAGCGAGTGCAACGCCACCGCAGCTCACTTGGCCACATTCGGCCGCACTTTGATATGGGCCCCGGTCGCTGATATCTTGGCGCCGAGCGCCTGAATCCTGCCTGCAATAGTGACACAATTATGCTTTTCTCCTGTAACCTTGCCCTCACCGAAGCAACACAAAGGCCCGAAGTAGAAAATAGGCCGGCAAACATGTTATTTATTGCTGGCTCGTAAACCAAGCAATGAGAAGCACGCGTTTGCGTGATACCGACGTTGCCTCTGCCTTGTTAGGCCAGGCGCAATAATCACGGAAAGCATGCGAGCCACCCCTGAGGTCGGTCCAAAGTCGGGAATGTTTATCAGGAGGAAATTAGGGAGACGTCCCGTATTTATTAAGGAAGGTTGCCTTTGGAACCATGGCTCCTTCACCCGTCATCCGGCCGACTGGCACCATTCACCGAATCCCCCATCTGCCAAAAAAGGAAATCCCCAATTCTACCCACCACCACCTCCACAGATCTGGCTAGGACCACTCACGAGCCAATTGGTGTCGATGGCTTTGCTCTTGTATTTGCAGGACGTATCCCCTGTGGCGGCCACCGACTGGTCATCACCACACTTTCCCTGAGTGGTCAGAGCTAGATTGACTTTAACAGTATCAGTAAGCTGACTACAGTTCATGAGATATTAAAAAACAAGATCGGACTGCAACGTCGTGCCTTGAGTTCCTTGACCCCTGCAGGGGTAAGACACATTTGGGGAAAACAATCCGAAATACATAGGCAACTTACTGAGGTCAATCACGTCCTGGGTCCCAATGTTGAACAAGTCCTTGTCGTCATGGACCGTGACACTGAAAGTGCAGGTGTTGTGGCTGGCGATGACGATAGTAGACTCGTTCGAGTATCCCCAAAACCCGCCACCGTCCTGGCCATCAAGATCTTGGATGAGTGCGTTGCAGTCGTCCACGAGACTCGCGGTTCCTTGCCCGCAATGAGGGAACATTGCGTTCGAGACTGAGCTCTCACCACACATGTCCTTCTTTGCATCCTCGTGGTAGAAGCTCGCGATGCATTGGTTGTCAGCAACGAGAATCCCAGGCATTTCCGACGGGGCTCCGAGGTCGACATCATTGATGGTGGCACTCGTGACATGATCTGCGCTGCGGGGCGCTGCGACAGCAGCAAGGACGAACAACAGGAGGTTCAGTAGAAGCTGCATGATGTTTGAGGGAAGAGTGCAAAAGAAGTCCGCTTTGTGGTGGGTTTTCTGTTCTTCTCAGACTACTTCTGGAGTCAGTACATGCGACGTAGATCTCAACAGGCTGCAGCAAATATTTGGCAGATATCTCATGGTTAAATCCATCGCTGTACTTCGGCCCAAGGATGGGAACCGTCGATATGCCACCGTCGGATATTGAAACACAAGAAAATCTTTCAAACTTACCGGTCGAGAGTTGAGACTTCATGGAAGAGAGTTTCTCAGGTCGTGGGATAGGAATATGATCCTCGCTTCTATGGTCTGACCAGAATTCCCAAGCTCGGTATTTGATAGTGATATTGGGATAGGTAATAGAAGCGTAGCGAAACTAATTTCTGTTGAAGGAGAACCAAGGTTGCGCTGGAGTGTCCCAGGGAAAAGTTCCAAAGAAAGGGACGACTTTTATATCCTTGCCAGCAGAGAAAATTGACGAAGATGAGCCCCGTGAGTCACTCTCTCATGGCAAACCAACAATCGTCAGAACTTAGGACCACTCGGATGCCCGTCACTCCTAACAAAACAAGAGATTGGCAGAAAGCTCTATCAACCCAGGCACCAGTCAGAGCAAGGGAAAGAGGCAGTGTAAGAGTGAGGCTTGAGACATTCAAGCTCAAGAGTTTCTGTTACTGCTGGATTGAAGCTTGGAACGGAGACAGATAGACAGCACGTGAAACATTACTTCTGCCTTGCAGCCTCTGCACGTATTCCGTGTTCTCGTTGACCTCAAATAGCCTTCCACTTTGGCCTTACTGAGGTGCAGCTAGAGAAACAATTTTGCCCCAAAAGTCTGTAGTCCTTGGACGTATGCGAGCCTCCTAACGGTGATAAACCCGAGGAAGCTCTCCTGGCAGCCTTGAAAACCGATAGGAAAACATCGAATTTCAACACAGACGGAATCAAATGTCTGGGGACATAGGCCCCAAGGCTTTACCATGGCAACCTCATTCACTTGTCCACAGAGTCACCATTGACAACCGCGCATACCAATAAAATTAAATCCCAAGGCTTGTTTTCAGCGGGGTGGTAGATCCGATGGCTGGTGCCCACCATGTCTTGCCAAAAGCGTTTCCCGTGTCAACGCGTCCCTCAACATCACAAAGCTAGACTGTGATAGCAGCACTTCGGTACGACACCATGGACGACTCCGATGAGTATGTTGAAAATTACTACAACGTCTGTAAAGTGACAATAATGCTAACATTCCATCACCTTCAGATCGCCATATCAACCCGATGACAGCGACAATGCGACGCCAAGGTGGGTTTTCGATCTCATGGAAGCCCTGGAGAGGGCATCACAAACAACCACTTTCGGTCGTCACTTGCGTGCTGCAGCCACGTTTTCAGTGATTGGGCCTCACTCCTAGTCACGTTCTGCGGCGATCCGATTCACTGACTGAACCTTGCTCCTCTAGCTGCAGCCAACAAGACCCTCGACCTCGACTTGGGACGCCCGAATGCAAGAATGCCTCCGAGAGGTAAGATTCAACTTCCCACGTACCACAACATTCGATCACCAAGATCTAACCGCCTGTGAAGCGTGGCATCTGATCCCCCTAGTACACTACGTCGTTCGACACGTCAACCCATGCCCGTAAGAAGACTCGATCCAGCGGCGGTTGCGAAGCCGGCATCCTCGCAACTCCCACGAGGCGGCCCCAGGCCCGGCTCTCACGACCACACGGTCCAGGCGCTCCTGAAACTACCTGGCTTCTGCTTCACCAGAATCAACAACGTCTTCAACTCCAGGGACTCTGCGCACCTCGCGACTGTTCTCGGCGCCCAGTTCGAGCCGGCCGGCAACCACAGGAGGGCCTTCCCAGCCAGTAACCAGCAGCTCGTCTGCGTCCGCGTCGCCAACGTCATCGAGGCATGCTGCGACGAGTGGCTCGAGCACTGGCAGGGCGAGGCGCTGACCAGTTTTTTCTGGGCCGAAGCCGCTGAGCGCCTACGCTGCTATAACAAGCACTGGGCCGCATTCAACCTCACCCCTGTCCAGGTGAACACGATCTGCATGGCTTACACGGGTCACTGGGATCCGAACGGACGCGGTGGTGCCCCGGACGACGACGAGGCCAGCTGGGGATTCGAGCTGGCCGAACTCACCTGGGGCAAGGCCAAGGCCGAGATTGATCCCGACTTGTTTGCAAAGCCGTGGGAGTACGAGCGTGCCTGTAAGTCATCGGCTCCATCTCTCCTTTGCTGTGACTACCAAATGCTGACGAATCGACCTCCACAGAGAATGCCGCCCGTGACTTCTTCGAGTACATCAACGAGACCGAGACCAATGTTGGCCCCATCCAGAATGCCGTTGGAGCGAAGAACAACGACAGAAACGGTACCACCAACCGTCGTCGCCGCGGCGGGCGTTCCTTGGTTGCACCTAGCGAGGCTCCCGAGGGCTTCAAGCCGAGGGCTGTCGCCATGAACCAGCCCCATCAGTTCGTTCTCGGTGGTGAAGGTGATCCAGTCATTGTCCACGGCCCCCGTCGCACCAACATCGAGAAGGTCGAGGGAGATGTCGTCGGCAGGGTCAAAGCCACTGTTGATAGGAGCGATCCCAAGCGGCTGCTTGTGACGTTTTCCGGCTTAGTCTTCAAGGGAAAGGAGGGCGGCGAGGAGAAACAGGAGTCTCAGCAGGGTGATGAGGGCAAAGACGTTCATTCCATGTTTGGAAGCCGGCAAGCCAGTGAGGATGTGACAGTCCGTAGTGAAGCGGAGGAGATGGAGGTTTGTTCTCTCTACGAAGAGACTGTATGAGGTGGACATCGGATTCCATTCTGGACAAAGCTCGGTTATCTCAGAATCACAGAGCAGGTAGATTGGCATACGCCCAACAGAAACATCTCCTTTATCAACCTTCAGACAACCAGCTACGTCTGCATCATGCCTACCGAAGGAGCCTGACATTCTCCACAGATGAACAAATCCCTGCCTGCTGAAGTGAAATACTGCTGATTACTTCGATCAGTTTGGGGTCGGGACTGCAACCAAGAAAGATGAGTACCGCAGAGCTGCTCTTAATTAACAGTGCAGTTCCCACTCAGTGTGCTTGAGCTCCCAGTAAGGACTTTTGGTTTGTAGGTTGCCCCAGCGCACCATACGGAAGGTACAAAGCTCTGTGAGCAGATGCCCAGTTTTCGAAAGTGCCAGGCTCTTCCCTTCAAACGCTGCAGCCTCCTCTCCTTCTCAGACCAGTCAACTTTCCCTCTTTCCAACACAGCCGTCACCAACGAAACATTCGAAACACTGCAGCTTTCGTGAATCAACTTCTCAATTTCTTTGAGCTGTTCATTTGACTCCAGCTACTGTACAGATACAACTTCTCCAGGACCTCTCTTTCGAATCGAGGTAAGTGTCTCAATTGGGCCTAGAACTCAGCATGCAATTTTGTCACCTGCTGCCTCTGCCCCTCCCTCTACTTCTACCTCTGCTTCTGCCTCTCTCCCCCTGCCTCTCCCTCTTTACCCCTGCCAGACTTTTGACACGGTCGACAAGTCGCACAGCACTCATTTTCAATCCATCACATTTTGGTCCTCACCATACGAGTGCCCCACAGTGCTTGCGGCCCTGTGCTGTGTTCCCACCAATCCCAATGACCAGGACTTTCACCCACTGCATACTCATGCGGAGTGGTTGTTTTTGGCCCTTTTCCCATCTCTGAAGGTGCTGACGAGTCAAAACCAGCAGCTACAAAATGTGTCCACCAGCCGACCAGGCTCCAGCTGTGCTCGGCCAGGCCGATGCTGCAACAATGCCTCTGCCTGACAGCAACTCTGACTCCCCTGACATCGTTTCGAACAATAATGATGACAGCAAGAGCGATTCGACCATCAAGTCGGACGAGGCCCACGACGTTCTGGCACCCCTACCCAGCGAGACTGAGACCGCTGTCACGGCCAGCGGAACAGGCGGCTTGGCCACGATCAAGGAGCAAATCGACCCAACTTGTCCCAATGACGAGCTGGCCACGGTGGAAACCACAATGAGCGAGTCTACCGTCACAGAAAACATCGACCGTGAGACTTCTGACCACCATGCGCCCACTGGAACTACTACACCCACTGGGACTACTACACCCACTGATCCCGACACATCCACTGCTGTCCCTCCACCTCCAAAGTCTGAGTCGGTGGCGGATGAAAGCTGCGCAAATGAACCCGCCAGACTCACTTTGCGACAGAAAGACCGTAAAGGAAGTGCGGTTCCCAGCACAGCTCCAGAGACAACAGTTACCACCAATCCCACCATAACAGTATCTGGGGACGGCGGTGACCAACTGAACAATGGTAGTTCCGAGGAGCTCGCAAGTGCATCCACTGACAACGCCTCCGACGATCCCGCCAAGTCTGAGGATCACAAGTTTGTTGATCCCAATGACAAGGACAACATCGGAAACGATGTCATCAAGTTCTTCTACACTTCCAGCACTCGCAAGAGGCCCTCCAGCCCAGTCACGGCTGCTCCTGGCTGCTGCAACCCCCGTCTTCATAAAGACAGCGATCTGTACATCAAGGCGAAAGGCGAGGACGGCAAAGCCTATGTATTTGAAGTTGTCTCTGCAACTCTTGAGAAGGCCTCGCCCAAGTTCGAGGCCATGATCTACGGTAGCCACACCCGTGGCAACAAGGAAGAGTGGGTATGGGAGCTGGATGACAACCCGTAAGTACTAACTCTCCATGCCTTCAACAATCTCCTTCTGGATTGTCAGCCGTGTTGAATCCTTCCAACTCCTCCTAAGTCTATTCCTAACCGAACTTCTCATGCGCACACATCACTTGATTCCCGACCCTAAGTATGCTCTTTTGTGCTCATCCAGCCACTGGCACATTGTCATCTATCTATATTGTGTCTGGCTGTCATGTCTTGTTTCCTTGTTTTTCATCCAGTGCGAAATACGTCTCTGTGGTCACAGCTAATCGTGTTTACCCCAGTCTCGGTCTCAAAATTATGTTCTGTCTGCTCCATAACAAATTTCCCAGAGCACTAGTGGCCTCCAAGCCCAATCCCAACCAGCTGTACAAAGTGTTACAGGTGGTCGAAAAGTACGAGGTCAACCTGGATGACACAAACTACCATCTCTTCGCTCCTTCTTGGATTGACGGGTTCAAGAACGGACTGGGCACTTCCAAACTGAGCACCGTTGAGGCTCTCCAAGTGGCTTACAAGATTGGCGATTTCAAGACTACGAAGATCCTACTTCGAGAAGCTGCCCATGAGATCAGTGACGAGGACGGGAAACGCCTGCAGGACTTTCCAGTGCAGCAGCGGGACATTTTGGACAGCATTGAAAACATCCGAAACGAAAGCATCAATACCTTGCTGAATGCACTGAAGGTCCCGCTGGGGTACCTCATGGATGCATCGAATTTTCATGGCAATGAGTTCTGCAAATCCACCGAAGGCCACTATGAGTGTAACCAAAAGCTCTTGGGCTCTTTGATGGCCAATCTGGTACAGCAGTCTCTGTTTCCAATTCCGGAGCCTGCCAACTACAAAGGAAGTGTGACCGCACTGATCGCCAAGATCGAGAAAATGGAGATCAGAGGCTTATTCTACCCCGGTGTCGTGATGACAGAACAAAAGCATACTCTGTGCAAGTTAGGTCAGGCCGCTGCCGTTGAAGAGGTCAAGGGAAAGGATGGGAAGGAAGTACTTCCGCTTTCGGAGAACCTGCTGGAGTACATGTACTTTGCGTGCAAACGCAATGGTCTACTGCGGAAGGAATTGAAGGAATTCGAGCCTTACAAGGATCGCGTTCGCGATTTCGAACTCCTCTACCGGGACGAGTTCAAGAAAGACATCTGGGGATGGTACGACCATGAGGATTCCGAGGGCGATCCTGCATGCGATGGCTCCGATGATTCGGGAATTTTTGATGTTGTGGACTGTCGCGTTTGAATCGAACGCAGGTTTCGGGCTAAGTGAGAAGAGAGTGGGTTTCAAAAGTGTTTTTGGTGGCCTCTGGCTCTCGAATTGTTCCGGCTTGGGGTGATGAGGATGCGGACAGATCCAGATCCATAACGATCACGGCATTTGTTCTACCTTGCAGACGAGCGTCAGTTGGTCTCCTCGCACGCATCATCCTGCGGTTGAGTGTGGGTGGAGTCTGGAGTCATTTCCGTCCGCCATCTAGGTGGTGTTTGTGCTCAAGGCGAGCCTCAATAAAAGCATGCATGGTCTCTTGATGGCCTAGTTAGATGGAATTTGATTTTTTTGTCACGAATTCTCATGATGAGAATTGTGATTGCAAGTCATGCTGAGCCAAGAGCCTTGTCCTGACCGGGGTTCTCAGCCTCGTTGCACCGTCAGCGTCTGCGCAGGCGAGACGCTTGGATGTGGAGGATCTGCCACCAAGGAATTGTGGTCGCTCTGTCAACCGGTTCTGGAACAAGCCCATAGTCTAGCTTCTGCATAGATAGACTGGCATGGAATCTTCATGTTGGTGTGAGAAATGGCATTTGAACAAGGCGAAGACGCAACGGCGTCATTCAGGCTCCCACTCCTGTGCCCGTGGGATTGGGACCATTCACAGACACCACCCTAATCGAAACTGCAAGGAATATTTCAGCTCTCATCTTAAATACACAGGGTGGGTTGCAGCAACCGAGAAATGGTGTAACGGAAGCGAGTGAGCCAACCATCTGTATTCGTGGTGCCTGACATGTGGAGGAACTGTTGTGTTGGTCCTGCTTCATTTTGTTTGTTCCAGCGCTGCCGGCTCAGGAGATAGCCTAAATCTGGGGTCGAAGAGAGCACACTCTCCGGGCTTACTGTGGAAGGGTGAGACGGCCGCCCCGATGTCATCCCTTCTTCTCTTCTGATGTCCTGTAACGGAGAGGTCTGCTCGCACAATAATCCAGTCTCACATTTAGCCCCTGTCAGCTTCGACATGGCTGATATGACCCGGTCAGAGCAGAAGCGAGCTGTGCTGGACTTTACTAGAATCACGACACCGTCAGGAATGTGACGTTATGACGAGCTGCGCTGCAAATGACAGAGGGGAGCAGAATCTGATGCTAAGTCTGTCCAGTCCAGTGACACGAGCGTCCTCAACTCGTATTCCGGTTCAAACTCCAAATAGACACTCGACTCGTCCTTGCGTTTGCTCTTTGATCAAAACTCTGCAAGAAGTACTGTCGGTTTTCTTTCTTCTTTTCACTATCCTGCTACGTAGAGTGTATTACCCCGAAAAATCGGTTGAGCTTCCTGCCAGTAGATTCTCCTATGGCACGAGCTGTCAGCTCCGAGCTGGCAGGTCACCACGTTGATACAGCGCCAAAGCAGTGTCCGGCTTCGCCCAACTGCTTCTGCCCGCTCCGGCGTATCTACTAAGCAACGAGACATGCTGCGGAAGGTCCTTGGTCATCTTCACAAGCCACGGCCAAAGCTCAAGAAGCAGGATTTCAAATCTCTCGGATGTTACGGCGTCAATGGCCGCCCGATAGACCGTATTCACGGATGATGTTGTTTCCCGAAAGCCACCCGGTCAGCCAGACTGACCTATCGATCTTGACGATCCGCCGGCCCTGATCCCAAAGGCCTGTGGGGGCAGCCCAGGAATAATTGGTGTACAGTCAGTCCGTCGGCTCCACGTTGGCGGATGATGAAGTTCTTATCTCGGTGTCTGGAGGAAAGTTTCTTGGGCGATCCTACGAAGCCTATATTGACTCACTGTCTTGACTGACCGTCTAGGTCTCGTTCTGGGTCTGTTCTTACCAAGGTAACCCCCATGAAACAAATCCAATGAACTGCGAGATAATTTACCTAAACTAGATGCTCCGATAATTCAGTGGAGCCCGTGTTAAGTCCGCAAATCACCGGCCGTTCTAGTCCACCCCGTTGACGAAGCAACAAAAACCCCGGCCGCGCGCTGATAAGAGTGATAGGTGGGTGCGACGGAGACATGTCTTGTCCCGGCGGCCCGACTGCACGAGCGTGGGTACTTCTTCGCAGCTCGCATTCACCGAGCCCCGGACGACGGGCAGTCGGGGCCGGCGGCTGCGGGAGACACAGACTTGGACGATCGGACTGCTCCACGATGGAATGATACCTCGTTCACCTGCCGTTGCCTGGCGCGGCTCTCCCGTTTGGGCTCTTGGGCCGTTCGGTAGAGGCCGCGACAAGCACATCGATCGCCGGGTAGAGCCTCGTAACGACGTGACCAGAGGTATCGCTGCCGAGAGATGGATCATGGGGGAAACAATAACACCAAGGGGTGGCCTTCGGTAATGATGACGATCACGTCCCCCCAACACCTCTGTCAGACACGCGGCTGACTTTCTGTTCCTGGTGCGTCCAGCCGTTCGCTGGCGGACGAGGTAGCATATTGCATCAGGCAGTGTCCCCAACCGGATCTTCCCACCGTCGAGCCATCTACTTCATAAGGAAAGCGAGAGTTCCGACTGGTCCGGACGCATGTGAAAAGGAAGATGCTTTTGTGCCCCGGCGGCTGATCGCCCGCCTACGTGTGTGCCTGGGCTGGGACCGGGAGCCCACCCTCACGCGGGCGCTGGTCGACGAGTCTGGCCGGGCTCTACTCTCACCCCGAAAAGCCACGTCGCTCGGGGCGTACGTAGACCCCGTAAGCAGTACCGAGACGACAGCCTTGGCGGGTCGAAGGACTTGTGCTCCGTCAGTCTCGCCTTGTAGCTGAAGGGCGTGTGGGAGGAGTTGAGATAGTGGGGACCTTATTTGCGAGCGAGCCCAGGACGCCTGGCGCGGCCCATGGCTGCAGCGAAGACGATGCCGAGTTGAGGCGGCTCGTACTGTGCCTAGCTGACGTTCGTCCACCTACACACCAATATGGCCAAGCAGGCTATAAGACGGCCAATTTTGTCGGTTCCTGCAAGATTGTTGTGTGCTAATTGGCCCGCCTACCATGCAAGTAGATGCAGTACCCAGCTTGTTGGGTCGTCCCTGCCCGTCGGCCCTACGCCACATTGGGGATCCCAGCCTGGGCGGACGCATTTGGCGAGAAGGACAAGATGTGATGACGAGTGGGTGTTGGGTAAGGCTCATCACGACCACACCACATGCTCCCGCGTCGCCGTCATTCGTTCATGCACCATGTCATCCGATATCCCTGCGGCCATGAGCTGGCAACGAGCTCGCCGGGTCGAAGGTGGGCCTCGAGGAACGGGCCTTGATCCCCTCTTGCCCCGGATTTCTCAACAAGCTCCCGAGCCGTTTTGCCTGTCAGTCAGGTGTTTGGACCGCGACTGTGGGGGATAGTGATGTCACCAGCTTCAATGCCCACGAGATCACAAGCATGGAATGACTAAGTAGGAGCCCTTGCGTGGATGAGAACACACCCGGGGCTCTCGGGGTCTTGTCGGGCCCGGTCTGTTGTTTTGAAAGAGCAGCACGGTCAACACGGGCGCCCCGGTTGGCCGGGCGGGTCCAGGCGTGCGGATCGGGAGCGCGATCGCTGTCGTGGTGCGGCTGCGGCGCAGGGAGATCCTGATATTGTGAATGCCACGTGGGCAAGGTTGTTCTGCCAGTCTTTTCCAACAACATTGCTCGGAAGGATAATGAACCGGCAGGATCTTTGTGTACGAAAAGTGGCCGAGATTAGGTGAGTGGATTTCGAAATTGAAGCGGACGCTAAGCTGCCAATACCCGTACTCGAAGACTAGACTACAAGGTACGTCGTAGGCTATCGTGGTGGATGTTAGATTAGGCCTTTGAATACAAACAACCTTGGAAGTCTAGGCGGTCTATGTGGAGACATAGGGATGGGTAGGGGTTGCAAGGCTCCAAGGGTACTGCGCAGGATGGCTTGGGTCGTTGATTTGCGTTTCAGGAATGTTGAGGCAGCTACAGCGAGACGGTCGCACGTCGCTGAAGTGGTACGCTGTGATAATCCTGATACTGCTCCCGGTCGTTTGGCGGATAATAGCCACTTGCCGTGGGCCCGTCGAAGGCGCGGCCTTCTTCTAGAAGCATGCAGGGTGCCAGGGTGCCAGGCCAGGCCAGCCAGGTGAGCGGCCCAGGGGGTTTCGGTACTATCTCCGGAGGTACAGTACTGGTGTATACGTTGTATTCTAAAAGGTGAACAGCGACGTTGTACCTGGATAGTACGTGCAAGGTTTTACGCAAGGTTTTTATTTTTTTATTTTTATAACTCAATCAAGCGTCCTGGTCTGCCGAATTCCATTTGAGTTGCGAAACGCGGGGACCTCAAGATAAACTCTGGTGCTCTGGTCGGCTGAATCAGGAGCAATGATACGTCGTCAACAGCACATGTCAGACGGACATCTGGACATGCTGTGCTGTGCTGTAGAAGTGCTGCGGGACGAATTGGGCTGGCAACGGATGAATCATTTGGCACTGCGGGCGGGCGGGCTGTCGGGTTGATCGAGGACCCCGACAGACAACGGGGTGGAGGGTTGCGGGGAGAGAAGACGGCCAATCTTACACTAGGTACTAGGTGCTCCGGCCCGAGTGCTGCTGCTAGCTTGCGGACCTTGCTGACAGGAGACATGCTTCTTCCTCACATCAGCCCGCCGCCGCCGTGCTGGCTTCCCTTGATAACGGACCCCCGTGTGGACGTCCTATGTGGACATCCTATTTGCCGCAGGCCCAGCGACGGTGGATTTGATTGCGAGGCATCAACCACGAGTTGCCATGAGTGATCCCCTTCCCCATCCTCCCGTGAGACTGACAACAGTCAGTGATGACCGGCGGATTGCGGAGCGCTAGACAAGAGGCACATGGAATCGAGAGTGCATGTGGGACCTCGGGCGAAAAGGGTCATTCGGGAAGACGCTAGGCCTGTCAAGTCCGAATTCGAACTCGAA
Source organism: Diaporthe sp. P3_1W (assembly GCA_037177825.1). Taxonomy (NCBI): domain Eukaryota; kingdom Fungi; phylum Ascomycota; class Sordariomycetes; order Diaporthales; family Diaporthaceae; genus Diaporthe; species Diaporthe sp. P3_1W. The sequence goes on from JBAFXB010000008.1 coordinate 1,120,875, forward strand.
AAAGAAAGAGAAGGAGAAGAATGCCATCCTGGCCACACAGGAGATGGACCCTTGGGACCGCCCCACTGGACGATTGGATCAATCCTCTGCAGATCCCCGCCCAGGTGCGATCTCTGGCCTGTGTCGCCCCGTTTTACGGGCACAAACCACGCTACTGTGGCCCGTGTGTGGTACCCAGGCCAGGCACCTGTTGTTTATCAGTGATTGTGGAATCCCTCCCTGATCGGACGGACCGAACTCATTAACGACCACATGTCGATGTCTCTCCTGCACCAATCCGGATAGCGTCCGCCCGTTGAATGGCTCAGCCACAGTAACGCCAACGACGCCAATGACAACAACACAGACCGAACGATGTGAGGATGTTACTCTGTTGCTGACAGCGACAACACCTGGGCGCGGCCTGCGTGGACGCAACAAGCATGTCCAACTGACAGTTTATTGTGTGCACTGTATCAAAGTGGACTCTAGACGGACAGCCGAGTCTGTGCGGCTGGAGACGTACGGTATCGCGCAATTAATCAACGTGTATCACGCAGATCATTCTGGCCATTGCATCGTGCATTGGTACGTGTGTGGGTGCTCGGCATCAGCATCAGCTTCAGCTCTAGTAGCCATATCGGCCCTTGATGTTTCGTCGCTGGCTGTTCACAAGCCAGCTCGCGCGATTCTTGAAAATGCATGTAAGCAGGCTCACGGATTGATGATGAGAAGTAATAGTGGATGGGACATGTCGTGCGGTCTGGCCACACACGTGGTGGATAACCGACTATTAAACTTTGGCGCATGCTTTTTTGCCCTGCTGCGCCGCATCGCTTGTGATCGTCCAGCAAGCGAGACAGTAGCAGCAGATCGGCTCAGATTGACGAGGGTTCCGGAATGGGCCGAATGCGAGCCAACAGGCACGAGCGACCGCTTGTTAGCAACTTGGGTCGCCAGTAGCGGTGTTAACTGCGACTAGGATCTCAAGGACTGAGGTTGTCGTGAAATGGGGCAGACCGTGGAGGCTCAAAAGAAGTAGCCGCAGTATCAGGAATATGACTGCAGATCGGGGCTGCCTGATCAAGACCTGCCGAACAGATCACTGGTGACAATCGATGATGGGGGTCGCAGCTGCGGGCCTACAAGTGAAAACTTGGGAAGAGATGTACCCAGCATGCCAAGACTGGCAGGTACGTACCCAAGTATCCGGGAACTCTTACACGCACTTGGCTAGCCTCGGGGTCTTGATCTGGACCGTCGCCCGCAACTCGCAACATGGTACCACCGTACCACCTTTGCCCCGGTGGTAAGACGGCCCTGGGGCATTGAACCTGCCGCCTCGTACAGTACCTAGGTACACACGCGAATACGCCTGTACGGAGTACGGTAGAGGGTAGGTCCCCACAGCTCGGTAAGCCTAGGCCCTGCTTTGTGTGCGGAAATCAGAGATGTGCCTGATCCCTGCGTGTCTCCATCGCCCTTTTCGCCCCTGCACCCCTGCCCCTGCCCCCGGTCCAGCGCCCTATGTGCTGCTCACCCTCACACTGCCATGGCTGCTCAAACGAATTCGCCGAGCCCGTGCAAAGCTCGTGCTGGGCCGTCATAACCTCCCCAGTGCCCACCCGGTGTCTCGTCCAAACAATGGTCCTGGTCTTCATTAATAGATAGGTCCCCTGGTGCGGCTCTTCCTTCTTTGCCCCTCCTGGACTTCTCGACGTCTGGACCCTGGGTCTTCTTCTGTCCTTCTCCATACGTCGACTGACTGTATATCGACGGGAGGCGAAGACAGGCTCGCATTGGGACTGGACTGAACTGGCTGTCATTATTTTCGTCCCACCCGACAACACACAAGTGCTCAGTACGTTTTTGCCTGGCTCTCGTCAGTACAGAACCTTTCATCTCACCATACGATCCAGTTCTCCGCTGACAGGCGCCAGCAGAGCCTGATAAGTAGGCCTGCCTATTGATCAGATCGCAAGAGTGCACGCGTGGCGCGCTCGTTTGCGACTAAGAGGTGAAGTCCCGCCAACACCATGTCCTTCACAGTGGGCACTGGTGCCTTCGGCAACTACGACCTCTCCGCGCAGACTGGCGGTATGCCTCTCAACAGGACAACGTCTCATGACCAGGTCGGCGACGATACCTCGGCGGCCCCTGCACCTCGCTCGCGCCGCCCGTCCACCAAGACCACTAACCCGAACAATGATACCACCACCACCCTGACCGAGAACGAAAAGAACACCTCGAACAACGGCACAGAAACACCAGCCGCCAAGACCGACGCCGGCAACGAGAAGACCGCCAGCTCATCAAGCGAGACCGACGATGACGAAGTAGCCGAGGCTCGCCGGTCCAGCATGGTCCAAAACCTGGCGAGACAGTACACCAACAAGTCCCACGCCTCGGGCATCACTGGCGCAAACCCCTTCGCCGAGCACTCGAACGACCCGGAGAGCCCTCTAAACCCTAATGGCGACAAATTCAACGCCCGCGCCTGGGCCAGGAACGTCGTGGAGCTAGTCTCTAGCGAGGGACACGGCTTCCGCACCAGCGGCATTGCTTTCCAGAACCTTAACGTCTTCGGTTACGGAGCTGGTACCGACTACCAAAAGGATGTTGCTAACATCTTGCTGGACGTCGGCGGTATGGTGCGTGGCGTATTGGGCGGTGCCAGGAAGAAGAGGATCGACATCCTGCAGAAATTCGACGGTGTTGTGCACAAGGGAGAGATGCTCGTGGTACTGGGCCCCCCTGGATCTGGATGCAGTACCTTCCTGAAGACTATCTCGGGCGAGATGAACGGCATTTACGTTGAGGACTCTTCCTACTTCAATTACCAGGGTGAGTGCGAATCTCGGCTACTTACCAAGCAACCTGCGAGCCGAAGTCGTGCACTGTGGCAGAGACATAACACTAACAATGTTCAATAGGTGTGTCCGCAAAGGAAATGCACAAGCATCACCGTGGCGAGGCGATTTACACCGCCGAAGTCGACGTTCATTTTCCCATGTTGACTGTCGGTGACACCCTGACTTTCGCATCAAGAGCGCGTGCGCCCCGCGAGCTGCCAGGCGGCATACCCAAGCATCTCTTCACCAACCACGTCCGGGATGTTGTCATGGCCATGTTCGGTATTTCTCATACCATCAATACTCGTGTCGGGAACGAGTACGTCCGCGGTGTGTCGGGAGGCGAGAGGAAGCGTGTGACCATTTCTGAAGCAGCGCTTTCAGGGGCGCCTTTGCAATGCTGGGATAACTCGACTCGAGGTCTTGACTCCGCAAACGCAATCGAGTTCTGCAAGACTCTCAGGCTCCAATCCGAGCTCTTCGGCAGCACCGCGTGCGTCTCCATCTACCAGGCTCCGCAGACTGCCTACGATCTGTTTGACAAGGCAGCCGTTCTTTACGAAGGCCGTCAGATCTTCTTTGGTCCCGCCGGCGAAGCACGACAGTACTTCATTAACTTGGGTTTCGACTGTCCCGCACGGCAGACAACCCCTGACTTCTTGACTTCCATGACTAGTCCTCTGGAGCGTATTGTGCGCCCTGGATTCGAGGACAAGGCGCCCAGGACGCCCGACGAGTTCGCCGCCCGCTGGAGGGAGAGCGTCGAGTACAAGAGACTGCAGGCCGAGATCGAGGAATACAAGGTTTCGCATCCCCTTGACGGCCCCGATGCTCAACAGTTCCGCGCCCATAAGCGTGCACAGCAGTCCAAGAGACAACGTCCCAAGTCACCATACACCCTGGACTACTGGCAGCAGGTGGAGCTGTGTCTGTGGCGTGGCTGGAAACGACTGAGTGGTGACCCCGGTCTGACCATAGGCATGTTGATCGGCAACTTCATCATGGCTTTGATCATTGCCAGCGTCTTCTACAACCTCCAAATGACGACTTCCAGCTTCTTCCAACGTGGTGCTCTCCTGTTCTTCGCATGTCTCATGAACGCTTTCGCTTCCGCTCTTGAGGTAAGAAATCACTCAAAGCCGTCTTTCGGTGACGTCTCTACTTGACTCGCAACAGAAATACTAATGAGACTTGCCAGATCTTGACATTGTACGCACAACGACCAATTGTCGAGAAACACGCCCGATATGCCATGTACCACCCATCGGCTGAAGCCATCTCGTCGATGTTGTGCGATCTACCTTACAAGGTCTTGAACTCCATCGTATTCAACCTCGCGCTGTATTTCATGACCAATCTACGACGGGAACCAGGACCATTCTTCTTCTTCCTGTTGATTTGTTTCGTCACAACGCTGGCCATGTCTATGATCTTCCGTACTATTGCGTCCTCGTCACGAACCCTCTCACAGGCAATGGTGCCAGCGGCCCTCATTATCCTGGACTTGGTCATCTTCAGCGGTTTCGTCATTCCAATCGACTACATGTTGGATTGGTGTCGTTGGTTGAACTACCTGGACCCATTGGCCTACGCTTTCGAAGCTTTGATGGTGAACGAGTTCCACAACCGCGACTACACCTGCACGCAATACGTACCGAGCCCCGAGATTCCCGTATACGCGAACGTGGGAGAATCGAATCGTGTCTGCTCCGCCATCGGTTCCAAGCTGAACCAGACTTTCGTGAACGGCGACGATTACATCAACACTGGATTCAGGTACTACGCATCCAACAAGTGGCGCAACTTCGGGATCGTGCTTGCTTTCACCGCCTTCTTCCTCCTCACCTACATGATCGCTGCCGAACTCGTCTCCGAGAAGAAATCCAAGGGCGAAGTGCTTGTCTTCCGCCGCGGCCACAAGCCTGCTGCCTTCAAGGAGCAGAATGGTGATGCCGAAGGAGGCAAAGCTATCGGGTCTGCTCCCATTGTCGCCCGCCATGACCCCAGCGACTCTGATAAGGAGGCCGGTTTCATCGAACGACAAACCAGCGTGTTTCACTGGAAGGATGTATGCTATGAGGTCAAGATCAAGAGCGAAACCAGGCAGATTTTGGATCATGTGGACGGTTGGGTCAAGCCCGGCACACTGACGGCTCTGATGGGAGTTTCGGGTGCGGGTAAGACAACACTTCTCGACTGCTTGGCCGATCGAACCTCGATGGGTGTCATTACCGGCGAGATGCTTGTCGATGGGCACCCCCGCGATAATTCTTTCCAGCGTAAAACTGGCTATGTCCAGCAACAGGATCTTCATCTCCAGACGACCACCGTTCGCGAAGCCCTCAACTTTAGCGCTCTGCTTCGTCAACCCGCTCATGTGTCCCGCGAAGAGAAGCTCGCCTATGTCGACGAGGTCATCAAGCTCCTGGATATGCACGAGTACGCTGATGCCGTTGTCGGTGTACCTGGTGAAGGTCTCAACGTTGAACAGCGAAAGCGGTTGACCATCGGCGTAGAGCTTGCGGCAAAGCCCCCACTGCTACTTTTCGTTGACGAACCTACCTCTGGTCTTGACTCTCAAACCTCCTGGGCCATCTTGGATCTGCTGGAGAAGCTTACGAAGAGCGGTCAAGCTATTCTCTGCACAATCCACCAGCCGTCTGCTATGCTCTTCCAGCGCTTTGATCGACTCCTGTTCCTTCAGAAGGGTGGCAAGACTGTCTATTTCGGCGAGATCGGCGAGAACTCCAAGACGATGACTTCGTACTTCGAGCGTAACGGCGCACATGCCTGTCCACCGGAAGCTAACCCGGCCGAATGGATGTTGGAGGCTATTGGTGCTGCCCCGGGATCGCACACTGATGTTGACTGGTTCAAGACATGGAAGGAAAGCCCCGAATGTGGCGACGTGCACAAGGAATTGCAGAGACTAGTGGATGAGGGCGACAAAACCGACGCAGCATCCAGCCCGGTTCACGACAAGACCAGCTACCGCGAGTTCGCCGCGCCCTTCGGCAAGCAACTTCAAGAGGTTGTCCTTCGTGTTTTCCAGCAGTACTGGCGCACTCCGTCCTATATCTACTCCAAGGCGGCGCTGTGTACTGGTATCTCTCTCTTCATCGGTCTCGTCTTCCTCAACGCCCCGAACACTGTTCAGGGTCTGCAGAACCAGATGTTCGCCATCTTCAACATCCTCACAATTTTTGGCCAGCTTACTCAACAGCAAATGCCTCACTTTGTTGTTCAACGTTCTCTCTACGAAGTTCGCGAGCGGCCTTCCAAGGTCTACAGTTGGAAAGTTTTCATGCTCTCACAGATTATAGTGGAGCTGCCATGGAACTCTTTGATGGCTGTTATCATGTTCGTCTGTTGGTACTATCCCGTCGGTCTCTACCGCAACGCCGAGGCCGCAGACCAGGTTCACGAGCGCGGCGCCCTCGTTTTCCTGTTCCTACTGGCCTTCATGTTGTTCACTTCGACCTTCACAGACCTGGTGATCGCAGGCTTCGAGACTGCTGAGGCAGGCGGCAACATCGCCAACTTGCTGTTCATGCTGTGCCTGATCTTCTGCGGTGTCCTCGCCAACCCGAAATCGTTCCCCAAATTCTGGATTTTCATGTACCGCGTGTCGCCGTTCACGTACTTAGTAGGCGGGATGTTGTCGGCGTCGGTGGCCAACACATTCGTCGAGTGTGCGTCCAACGAGCTTCTCTCTCTGCAGCCCATCGACGGCCAGACCTGCTACCAATACATGGAACCTTACATGAGCGTCGCCGGAGGCTATCTTGTTCAGCCCAACGCCACCGCTGACTGCAGCTTCTGCCCCACCTCCGACACCAACACCTTCCTCGCTGGCGTGGGTACCTACTACTCAGAGCGCTGGAGGAACTTTGGCATCCTCTGGGCGTACATCATCTTCAACATCTTTGCCGCCCTCGGCGTGTACTATCTCGCTCGTGTGCCAAAGGGGAAGAAGGTCGAGAAGGCCAAGAAGGAGTAGAAGAAGAATGATCAGTGGAAGAGAATGAGCGAATGTAATGTTGTCGATGATGTTTTAATTTTGTATAAAAGCATGTGGAGATGATCCCTTCCTCTGAGATGGATATACAGGGGAATACTTGTCACAGAGATATGATATCACATTTGGGCATATGTGCCACAGCCGCGAACACCACAACCCGGATTACTGTTGTGGCCGGGGAGAGGGAATTTCTTTTCATTATTTACATACCACAACCCCCCCCCCCTCCTCACCTTTCTTATTTGTTTATATGTAATGCTTGGATTTGCATCCAAGTCTGGGTCAATCGCGGCACTAGAGGATGGGACTGCATTGTCACGAGTCTGGTTTACCCTCTCCCTCATACACACACGTCACTCGAGGTCATTTAGAGAATGGTTAAGACGGGTGGACTGCAAAGCTACGTAACTGATAGACGATGGGATGGGGCGGAAGATATTCGGATGAGGAGAATGCGAATGAGAATGACATACACTGCCGACCGACCAACTTGGATCTATGCCCTCGTGTTTTGCCTCATTGTGCTTGTGATTATCACGTACGTAGGGCTAGGGTTGAAGGGGCTCACGGGGTTCTTGCTATTAATGACCTACAGTGCAGGTCAGCATTGGCTCTCATGCCAATTCTGCCTTTGTGTGAGTGGAGGGAGAGTGGGAGCGAGGCTGTCAGCTGCATGTGGGTGACGAGATACAACACAGATTCGCCTCTGCACACGGGCTGCCGCGGGGCTTCAGAGAGAGCCGTCAGTAGAACAGTGCTACGATTACGGCGGCAGAAACACACGCTGGCGCCAATGAGTATCTGAGGTACCTAAACGTAGGATTCGGTCTTGGATCTGAGGCGCCTGAGACAAGATGCGTACGTATACTTGCGCGGTCTCCTGCACGGCTGGCGGGGTTTTGGCAGGAACCTGGAGGTGGTGGTGCCATGTACATACCTACGTGTCTCTGGCATAATATCACCGATTTACTTAGGTACAGGCCTATGGTACGGCAAAAAGTAAAAGGAAGAAACTTGCTCCGCGTGAGTCCAGTAGATTAGCATCGATATGGCGTGGCAGTGACCATGTCTCCTGAACCTTTTTGGAAGAGGGCTCGGCCCATCCCAGTCCGCAGAGCGATCAGTACACGTATCGAAAGTTCGGGTTCCGCCTGTCCGTCATGTCACTAAAAGCAGTCTCATCCAGATCCGGCTGCTCCTGACTATCCGAGGCCCTATTCCGTCTCCTGTTCTCCATGCTGAGCATGGCCCTGAAACAGAAGATCAGGACTACTGATGCAAGATGACAAAAGATCATGCTGGCCATTCCCAGTGGATAGGTCGGTTGCTGTTCAGTCTTGAAAAAGAAGGGCCCCGCAATGTTTCCTGGGAGTATTTGTGTCAGGATGGTGTTCTAATCTGATATTTGTTCTGGTTGAGGGAGTTTACTTACCAACGCAATAGCCGAGGAACATGATGGCGTTCGTCAGCACCTTTTTAGTATGCCCGCCTGTGTTTGCCGTGACAAGGCTCAAGATCAGCACGAACGAGGCGTTGTACGGTCCTGTCAGGTAGTAGCACCAGAGCCTGGCAATGTGCTGATCCGTGGGCACGAACCGCAGGCCAAAAGCTCCAGCGATGTTGGGCAGCGTGTAGAGTATGATGAACCAGCACCTCGTATTCTTTTGGAGCCTTGTGCAGAAATAGTCGTTGAGGTAGACGCAGCTTAGGATAGAGAGGCCGATCAGCGCCCCGTACGGCATCTGCAGCAGGGTGGTGCCCAGGGTGCTGAATCCGAAGCCCTTGATGATAAGAGTGCCGAAGTTTGAGATGCCGCCGTTGGGCAGGTTTTGAACCGTAGCGAGCAGGAAAAAGAAGTATGTCTTCGGGTCCTTAAGGGTCTCGATGACCTGGTCCATCTTGAAGGTCTTGTTCTCGACGCCCGTCTGGTTCTCCCTGAGACGTTCGATGGCGATCCGCCGCTCCCTCTTGGATAGCATGTGGGCCGTGACGGGCGAGTCCGGGAGGAAGATCATCAGCACGATGCCCCATCCGCTGCACAGGGCGCCGATGATGATGAACTCGTACTTCCAGCTCGGAAGAGCGCCGCGGATGTGTCCTATCGCATAGCCGAGAAGGCCGCCCAGGGCTATGCCCAGGCCATTTGCTGTATACCATAGTCCGATGCGCACCGGCTGCTGCCGTCGAGTGTACCACATTGCCGTTATCAACATGAAGCTGGGGTCCGCGCAGGCCTCCGCTGCTCCAGACAGAGCGCGGAGCACAGCCAGCGTCGCGAAGTTGTGTGCCCCGGCCTGTGCCATTAACAACGCACCCCATAGGAAGATATTGGCTCCCAGGTACTTGGCCAGCGGGAGCCGCTGCATGAGGAAGTTTGTAGGAAGGGCCCACGCCAGGAAGCCGAAATAAAAGACGGACGACAGCCAGTTGTAGTCGGTGCCCTTGAGGTTCAGGTCCTCGCGAATGCCGAAGATGGCCGCGTATGAGAGGGTCGTCTTGTCGATGTAGAAGAAGGCGTAGCACACGGCCAGGTACGGGATGATCATGAAGTCGATCTTGCGGACCAGCCGCTTCTCGTCGCTCTTGGTGTAGGGCTCGGCGGACCCGTCGTCAAACAGCGTCGCGGCCGTGTCCGCGGCGGCGGACGAGCTGAGCCACTTCCATTTCTTCGATGCCGCGGGGGCGACGCCGGCATTCTCCTGATGTATCGCGTCTATGCCGGTATCTTTGATGTCGGGGTCAGGTGCGGGCGAGGAGTCTGGAGGGGTTTGTGGAGTTTCTTCTTGGGCAGAGCTGTCGCCCCGACTTTTAATGGCATCTAAGAAACCCATCGTGACGACCTGGCAGATAATTACGAGGAGTAAACTCGGTCGAGACTTTTCTCGAGGCAAAGAGAGTAAAAGCAGACGAAAATGACGAGTGGTGATATAGCCTCAATTTTCCGTCTTCGGCAATTGTCCGATCTTCCCCACGCTTCCCCGTGGGGTTTGGGTGTTACCCATATTTCGGGCTAGCTTTGAGGCGAACTTCAGGACTGACCCACCTCACTGGGCTGTCGCATTGCAGATCTGGCCGGCAAGACATTCCCAGTTGGCCAAAAGGCGTAGTTTTCAGGCTTCTTCTGTTCGACGACTGACTTGGTCTAAGGAGAAATTGATTCCGTATCTACCTGTGATAGAGATTTATGTAATCTCTGCGACCGAGCGCACGTCGAGATCCAGGATGTCGTCATTTTGATGACTTTTTCTTCCTTCACAGAAGTGGCATCAAGCTTGAATAGTGACTGTGCCTCGATCCCAGTCCTGGACTCCGCCACTCCGACACGGAACGCCAAGCATGCGGGAGAAGGCGGGAAAGTTGGAAGCTGCGGGACATTCTGCTTCCCGTCTCAGTTTTCGAGTCTTTGCATCCGCACACGTCTCTTTCAAGAGACAAACTCGAGAGAAGAGACTGTGGTAAACCCAAATATCAAGGAACAAAGGCTCCCAAAAGCATACACCTGAGCTGGTTGGAAACTGCTTGTTGGCTACGAATTGTATGGCCTGTAAGAGGGAAGGCGTCCGGCTGCCAGCGGAGTGATGTCGTCCTTCTTTGTTTGCAAAATCATCCAAAGTGATGCCGTTTCGCACCGGCCATAGTTGTTCCTCAAAGCCACCGACTTTCAAGAACATTTAAAAGAAAAGCCTGAGAGAGAAGACCCCTCACTTTAAGTCACGGAGAGGTTGCCTTTCACATTGCTTGAAATTTGCCTCATTTTCTATCAGTCCTACACACCAGATATCTACTCTGCTGGAACTGATTCGAATGTCCGTGAGAGGGAACCAAGTCACACAGTCCAGCTCAAACCAGCGCCTCCCTTGTTAAGCCGTCCGTCATGACGCTTGGAAGACTAGTCCCTGGCTTGCTGTTGAGCCTTGTTCTCCCCCAGACAGTCAGTTCCGGGAAGAACTGCGACCATCCTAATTCCCGCGTAAATATCGGCCCTGACGGGGCCAGGGATGGCTTTGTCACGTATGAAGCAGTCATAACTTCTGACACGAAGCCACCCTACGCCACATCTACGATCGAGATCAAGAGTGTGACCGAGTTCTTTCTCGACGCTGGATGCGTCGTCTCGAGTGGCTCTTCCATCTACACTTTGACAGCCTCAGCAACTGTTACTCAAGACACCGCCAATCCGGTTTCTTTTTGGGTCAGTTCTCTGTGCTTAGAGTCCTTGACCCAACAATTCTGTGGGAGTTTACTGACTCTCGAATTCTTGACAGGACCCATTAAAGAAACCGCTTGGAACAAGGTCGATACAACAGTTTGCCCCGGAAAAGACTGGTACTCATTCCACTGTCGACCCGCACAAGTTCAGAGACTACGATGATCGTCCGATACCAAAACATCCCTGAATGAACGGAATAGACAACTCAAACGTTGAGTTCCGATGAGATGGTGGAAATTATTCCCGTAGTTGTGCAGAATAAAAGGACATACAAATCTTGGGAAATCACAGCGGCTTATTAAGCTGTCCAGATAGAGATTAAAGACGCATTGTAGACGTGACCGATAGTCCAACCAGAAGCACACAGATGTTTTACAGAAGACTTTTGACAAGGCACCAATTCGAAACTTGGACATTGGGGCAATTGCAGCCGTACTGCTCTCCAAGGGACCGATGCAGTAATCAATGAAACCAATGCATAACTGGGAGTATGCTCGCACGACAAGATTATTCATCTCGAAGGACTTGGTTGAATCCTCGACAGATCCGAACCTACGTCACAGGATGGGAGAAAGTAAAAGTAAATGAAATCAACCAGAAACAGAAACCTGCCAAGCAGCCACGATTGGCTATTGAGGGGGCCAAACCAGTAAACCTTTAATGATCTTGAGTCCCTTCAAGATTGCCAAGTGGAAACGATAGCTTCACACAATCCCCGCTTGTGAAGACACGCAGAGAGTTGTGAGTTGAGTGGCAACAGAGGCGTGCCTTGTTGAAAAGACTTGGGTGATCAACATAAAGGCAGTCCTGGAAATACGAGGGAAGCCAAATTGAGACTAGGGCACCTGATTTATCTGTGTACAACGATGATGATATGGTAATAGAAAAGGCCGACTTTCGCGTCTGTGCAGTTGGAAATTTCAAAAGAGATGTCGCTTCTCTGCACGGCGTTGCGGCGTCAAAAGGGGATTCGCTGGCATACAGCAACATGAGCATACCTCACTACTCACCAAGTAACAGCTGCATATGGACGAGAATGGCAAATGCTGAGGGGACCTGTAACTGGTGCTGGCTTGTATCATGCACCGCCAGAGGGCGGACCGGAGTCCAGATGTCTCATCGTAGGTTGTCGATTCATAGTATAGACATCAATGTTTTATGTTCATGCAAGTAACGAATTGGGCAGGTAGGATCGGCCTTTTTTGTAAGGACAAAAGACACGCGTCAAAATGGTGGAACGCGGAAATACGACAAGGCACTCGGAGATCTGTCCGCCTGGCAGCCCTACCTTCAAACGATGTCCGGTCGAGCGGCAAATTGCGGGGTTGGGGTCTAGGAGACAGTGAAGTCATTGGAGAAGTCAAGCATTGTGCAGATCACCCGCTAACGTTTGTGATGTCTTTCCACGACGTGTTTTCGACGTCGCTTCCACACACACCTAAGCAAATTCGTTGAACCTGCGTCCAAAATTTGCGGACCGCGCATATGGTTGTGATAAATAAATGCCTCGTCGCGAACGTTGTTGCATTATCTCTTCATTTCTCGGGAAATCCGTTTGCAGTCTGTCAGGTCAGTCCAGCACCGGGAAATCCGCCTGTTGATATGTCATCGGTGTCATTTCAGGTTCTCCCTCGTACTGAGTGGGGACAATGGACCGGGTTTAAGCTTCAGGGATCTACCCACTTCCCGCAGTATCATGGTGGGTTTACTGCATACGGTGCCGTTGGGGGGACCCAGAGTTCCACACATGTTCCCGAAAAGGCCTCCCCCGGAAGTTTGCTGATCCAGAATGCTTGCCTCTGAGATCTCTGGGGCGTGGTGAACCTAATCTGTGCGCCCAGAGTCTAGATTAGTTACGCCGAGTCGTGAGGCTCCCAACCCGCTCATCTAGCGTCTTGGTTTTGAAGCGAAAGCTTATGTCTCCGTTGCCAAGGTGAACTAGCTCAGACAAAGCCTTGCGGTGCTAGAAGCCGTTGTCTTCGATGCAGCAGGATTGACAGACACACATGCCCTTTGGAAAGCTGCGAGACGGCAGTGAAGCAATTAGACTGGGCCTTGTTCTATGGGTCCTGTCGCTAGCGGCCAAGATGATGCGGGTTTAGCTGGCTTTCACCCTCCTCGTTGCGACACTCCAGTCCACTTACAGGCAAGATACTTGAAGATCCGTAGCAATACACAACCCTAGGACCGGACCCATCTCTTCCCCACAGAATCTCGTCACCCTAGCGATGGGTCTGCCTCAGTGGCTTACGGGATTGGACTAAGTCCTTAGACACTGTGGTTGCGTGGATCTCGTCCCCCATGTTCCGTGTACGCGTCGGTCCTTCCCCGGCGGTTGGGTATCCCGGATACAACCCTTTAGACTTTGGTTGAGCATGATGTTTGCCGTTGTCTGTGATTAGTGATAGCTTGATGGGCATGCCTTGACCCCTGACTTGCATCACTGAGGCTCTCTGGCATATGCCGCTGCGCCGAGACGTGATGTGGCTCATACTTGCAGACATCGCCTCGGAGATTCGAAATGAGGTCCGAGTAGTTGTTTAACTGACCTTCTCGCTCACTCCTTCTATTTTGAAAGGCCTTCGCCACTACTTCTCTGACTATTGCACACTCTTGGTGGCTTTCTTTTCACCTGGACCCGACCACACCAACGCCGATATTCACGATGAGCAACACAGAGAAGGCGTCACCGCCGTCATCGGCAAAGCTGGAAGAGGCCCAGGAGCCTCGAAGCTATCGGACAGAGAATAGTGTAAGTTCTCGCTGGCGGTCTCAGCCGCTCACGCATCGGCTCAATCTAGGAATCACAACTAAAAATCGACCAGGAAGGAATCAACGATCTCTCCGATGAGCACCGCGAATACCTCCTCCAGAAGCACGGCACTCTGGACCTGGACCCCATCCCAGATATGAGCGATGCGGACCCCTATAATTGGTCGCAGAAGAAGAAGGTCACGAATTTGTTCTTGGTCGCTTTTCATGCCATGATGGCGACGTTCACGGCAGCAGCAATCATGGCTGCCTTTGTGAATATCGCCAAAGACCTCGACATCGAGGTCCAGTCCGCCAGCTATCTCACTTCTTTGGTTATTGCGATCCTTGGTGGTGCGCCTCTCTTCTGGAGGCCCTTGTCTCAGCGCTACGGCCGGCGACCGAGTTAGTTCTTCTCAGTGCCCGCGAAACGGCCTCAATGTCTTGCTTTTGTCTAACCAAGTCTGGCAGTCTTCATGATCTCGCTCATCTGCAGCCTAGTCGGGAACATCGGCTGCGCCAATGCGCACTCATACGCGACCATGTGTCTGTGCCGTGCCATCGTGGGCTTCTTTATCTGCCCTGCTGCTGCCATCGGGTCCGGTGTTGTCGTTGAGACATTCTTCAAGGACGAGAGAGCTCGGTACATGGGTATATGGACCATCTTTGTGACGCTGGGTGTTCCGGTCGCTCCCTTCATCTTTGGCTTCGTTGCTCTGAGGGTTGGCTACCGGTGGATTTACTACATCCTCGCTATCGTAAGTGGCATTCATGAAATCTGATCCCGCTCGCGAAATATCTAACCATCCGTCTTACACAGACCAACGCCGTCCAACTCATCCTCTACTTCTTCTTTGGCCCAGAGTCTCGTTATATCCGCGGTAGCCAGGCACCCGAAGACGAGAAGAACAAGTCCGATTTCAAGAAACAATACATGAGCTTCCGCCGAATCGACAAGACCCCGATGACCTGGTACGACTTCGTCGAGCCCCTGGCATACGCAGCCCGGCCGTGCGTCATGCTGCCCGCCGTCGCCTACGCAATGGAGTTCCTTTGGACAAGCATCATGACCACCGTCGAGATCCCGCAGCTGTTCCCCGAGCTTTTCGGCTTCAACACCCAGCAGAACGGCCTGCAGATGATATCCGTCATCGTCGGCACCATCGTCGGCGAGCAGATTGGTGGCCGCATGTCTGACCTCTGGATGTCCGCGCGGCGGCGCAAGTTAAACGGCAGAAGCCCCGAGCCCGAGTACCGGCTGTGGCTGAGCTACTTTGGCTTCGTGCTGTGTGTCATCGGTGTTGTTGTTTTCTTGGTTCAGCTTTACAACGCCGGCCACACGTGGAATGTTACGCCGCTGATCGGAGTGGGTATTGCGGCTGCGGGTAACCAAGTCGTTACTACCGTACTCGTGACCTACTCTGTGGATTGTTATCGACAGGACGCCGCGAGTGTCGGTGTCTTCATAACGTTTGTGCGTCAGATCTGGGGCTTCATCGGACCCTTCTGGTATGTATTATTGAATCTTGAGCCTCTCCGCTTTCAGACCACAATGCTGACGAATCAAAAAGGTTCCCTCAGAGTATCGAGGAGGTTGGATACAGAGAAACAGCAGGCATTGCAGTTGCCAGTAAGTTCATCTCACTTCACTTGTCACCCAAGTTGGGCTGTCTCTTCCCGACCGAATTGTTTGAAGCAAAGAACGCCAAAAGTTGTTTTGAAACCCCGGAATTCCAGAGACAGCCTCGGCGGACAGACCAATATGATCATATATTCCCCCGAGCTAGTGATTATATCTGACACATTCTTACAGTGATGGTTGCGTTCTGTGTCATTCCGATCCTTCTTATCCAGTGGAGGGGACGGACGTGGAGGTAACGTGTGGTTTGTCCACCCACCCGGGCACTTCGCACATGGGAAGAAATCTGTAATAGATGCTGCCTGTCTTTGGGCCTTGAGCGATTCAAAAGCAATGCAGCTGCATACAAAGATGGAAAAGTATCCTGAATATCCTCCTGTTCCACGGGCTCGCTTCTTTTGCAACTGTCGATGGCCATCGGAAATAAGACAGGGACACTCGAATTCCTATCAATAACATATGGACTGTTTGCTTAGCCGCAAGCTACAATTGTGTTCGAAACCTACTGTTATCGGCATTGTGTTTTTTTTTCAACGCTAGGTGTTTAAGCGTTTATCACTGTATGAAGGGACTGATGCATACTGCTTAAGAGGCATATGTATACAGATTAAAAACGAGACCACATAACATATGGTTCCGTCTGAGTATTAACGTCTCCGGCCCACATTTGCCGCACCCCCTGGTCTGCCGCGGCACCCATTTTGGTGCAAACACACCTCAAAACTCACACTTTTAAAACACATATAATTAATTCTATTAAAATTCTAAAAGTATATACTCTTTAATTCTAGGTATATAAATGCTTATATTATATAGATTTAGATAGTTCTGCTATAATATATCTTTATATAAGTAAATATTAATAATTTTCCCCTCTCTTATAGAAAATGTTTATTAATAAAAATTAAAATTTTAAAATTTAACATTTAAATAAGCTTTAATATATAAAATATTTTTTTATATAATATAAAAATATATAAATAATATTAATTTTAAAAAATAAAAATTATATCTAATTTCCTTAATTAAATAATAATTAAAAAGAAAATCTAGAATCTGTTAGTATTACTATAGGAATCTCTAGTATTCCTTAACATTTCCAAGAATAGAAGTTTAATATTTATTTTCTATATAATAATGAGTAAAATAATTTTATATAATATTTTATTTATATATTGCTTATAAATATCTAGATATATTCCGAATTTGGCGTTTATAAATATTAATCTGGATTTATTAGAGTAGGTTGAAAAGTAGGAGTTTGTGTGGGAAAGGCGCGGCAAATCAGGGGGTGCGGCAGATCTAGGTCGGGGACGTTACTTCCTGCACGGGCACTGGCTTCACAGATATATTTAGCACATTCAGACTACCAAATCTGTTTGAGAACCCAACATATTGCTGAACTTTTGAATGCCATACTCTCAGTTTCCTGCACATTGAATAATCGAAGAACGAGTTTGAGCGAGCATTTGATAGCGATCCAAGGAGGAAAGCTGGTTGGTGAGATGATTGGATTTCTTTTGATGAAGAGACGTGAGGTCACCACAGATATCCACTATCATAGTTATGAGATCCATTGCCTAGACCGTATATCATTTTAGATACTTGCTTGACCTTAGCCTTGGAGGTCATGATAACTCAAGAGGATTCTCGGAATACATAGTGACTGCGTCTGAAATACTTGTTACATTTATCGTAAGGTCTTTCACAGAAGGATGGGTGGGTCTTGGCTACCCTGGATCTGTTTCTCTTGTCTATGAGATATCCGTGCTTGGAAGAACAGCCCGAGATTTAATCTCAAATCCACACCTCAGAACAGCGACGGGTGTTGTATCTTCTGTGATCACCTCTTCGGCTTCTAAACCCATGATTGCGAATAAATCCTGTCACAGTTTGAATTCGACGAAGAGCAAAAGAACAAAGAATGGCAAGGCCGTGGAGGGTGGACCTCAACCTTATACATAAGAACGTAGCATGCCCTCGACGCCGGGTTTTCGCATCGTCCAACCCCTTGTGGTGTGATCGTATGGGGGTGACTGCATGGTGGATGATGTTTAGTTGCAGTCCAGTGAACCTGTACAAGTTCGACGCCGCCACTTTTATAGGCCTTGTCGATAAGTTTGACATCTTTTACGCTGAGAAACTGACCCTCGGTGCCTCCATCCTCGTCCTCGAGCTATTCCCTAACACCATCACCAAAACGGTGCCGGATGAGGCTACAGCCTATCCGTACCGCAATGCGCTGGGATACGTCTAAGATTCTCGGTCCTTGCTCATCATCATCCACAGGGCTGAGTCAGCACCAAACATGACTCACATTATCTTTAACATAGTTTCATATCCTTTGTCCTCCCTGATGCAACTTCAATGGCTGTGGCAGAGCAGTTTGGGCAGGCGACGCGGGATGAGCTGGTGGCCATGGGCGGCAACAACGGCTCGCTGGAGGTGGACGTCAACTATGCCCACGGTGATGAGGGCCAAGTGGCCTGGTATTCAGAGCGAAGACTTCCCAGGCTGCGGGCCTTGAAGTCCAGGTGGGACCCAAAGGAACTCTTCAGTTGGTCAAATGGTATCACCCAGAAGGGATCCTAAGTGGTCTCGTTTTTAATCTGTATACATATGCCTCTTAAGTAGTAGAAGGGATCCTAAGGACGGATACTGTAGCGAACTTCTATACACGGCTTTGTAGGAGCTGTACTCATGATGGATGTCCCTTTGTTCTACAAGCCCTGTTACAAATACACTAGTTTCTCGTATCCCTGTGGGTCGTGCTGCCATGCCGAAGTGTCATTCCAGCTATTGCCTCAACAGTGACTATAAGGCACAGCGCCCTGTTAAATTGTCAGCTGTATTCGCTACTCTAGAATGTTAGCTGGGCTCATCAGTTCCATACTTGGACGACTAATTAGTGAAGGAATAAACCCAAGAATCGACTAAATTCCAACAGTGCAGTTTCTTGGGTTGCGACAAAAGACGGCAACAAACACTTATATTACTAAACGCACTCGATGTCAAAATAGAGAGAACACATGGTTCCTAGTGCGGACACCCCCGTGTGCATCATCGGGCCAAGTGCCGCTATAGTATATCAGGGCCGCCGCCTTATTCAGTACAGAATACAACCCTACTGTGGATCACCGGGGCTTTCCTGCACTTACTGGCCTCAACGGGAAAAGCACAGCGGCCACAACTGCCAGGGCAGACCCTACACACAAAACATCACCTGCCCTATCAGCCTCTATGCCCAGCGCCGCGGCCTGCAGAAAATCGCATGCAAATCCTGATCGTTAATGATGACATCCCAACGGCAGTTCGACTTACCGTGACACACAAGGTCCGAAATTTGGGATTGAATTAAGGACTCGTGCGGTTAGCCGATTCTTGGAATACCCTCCACCTTTACTGCCTGACTCGGCACAATGCCGTGCAGAGCCACGGGATTCTCCTTCTTTTCTTACCCATAATTACCACTCTCCAATCTATTGGCAGGAGAGCATCAATCATGGGCCGTGTTTCGCTCGCACGAGCAGTCCCGTCAGCCCAGGATGATCTGCACCTTCCCCATCGAGGATGATTTAACCTCCTTTTAAGGATCCCGGCTACATGGGTCCTGGGCCGCACGTCATCCACACCAGCAGTACACGGTGGATAGATCAAAATCACAGGTCATATCTTCTCTTTCCAGCGGGGGGCGCGCGCCTCTCTAGCCCTTCCCAAATCTAGTATGCGAACAGAGAAGGCCAGCACCAACGACGCAATGGCGCCACGGTTGGAGTTGATGCTGCTCTCGTTGAAAAGGAAGCAGTCGCAGTCGTGTGACATCGTGTGATGAGTGATTCTGTCTTCAATTCTCAGTCGTTTGGATTCTTAGAATTTAGCCAACTCAGTCATTCTTTCAGCTCTATTCAATAGCAGATCCCAGTTTGCAACAAGCCATGGCTCGTTCACTCCTCGCCCTCGCCCTATTGGGGAGCCAAGCCCTGGTCAACGCCGCAGCCCAGACCGAGAACCGCACCCTCGACGAGATTCATCAGGCCGCTCTCGCCGAGGGCGGCGTCGTCACACTCTGGCATGGAGGTGACGAACGCAACTCCCAGGATACGTTGAAGACCAACTTCGAGAAGCGGTTTCCCGGCATGACCCTCAACGTCACCGTCGACCTCTCCAAGTACCACGACACGCGTGTGAACGAGCAGATTGCTGCCAACAATGTCTACGTCGACAGTGTAATCATCCAGACTCTCCACAACTTCCCCCGCTGGGCATCCGAAGGCTCCCTCCTGGAATATGCCCCTCTCGGTTTCGATAAGATCCAGCCCGAGTTCAAGCCCAACGATACCACCGCTTACTATGGCATGTTCATCATTGCCTGGGCTGGCATGTGGAACTCGGCCAAGCTTCCGGGTATCGAGGCCCCTGTCGAGTGGGAGGACTGGCTTCGCCCAGAGTTCAAGGACAAGCTCGTCCTGACATACCCTAATGACGACGACGCTGTCCTCTTCGCCTTCACTCTGGTGTAAGTAATATCTGTTAACCTGCATACTCCAAACCAAGATATCTACAGGTTCTAACTGTCCCTTACACAATAGTGAAGAGCAATATGGCAGCGCCTGGCTGGACAAGCTCATCGCTCAGAACCCTCGCTGGGTACGCGGTACCCGCACGCCACGCACCGTCTTCTCGCAGAACGACACGCAGTGGGCCGCGAGCTTCACCGCGTCCGGCGTCTTCAACCCGGCGGCGCCCCTGAACGTGTCCCACCCCGTCGAGGGCAAGTTTGTCTCGTGGCCCCAGACGGGCGCCATTCTCAAGGACGCGCCTCACCCGGAGGGAGCCAAGCTCCTGCACAGCTACATCCTCAGCAACGAGTACCAGGCCATCCGCGGCGGCTGGGGGGTTCGCAGCGATGCCCCGAAGCCTGCCGAGTACCCCCAGATCCTTGAGATGCCTGGGACGGACCCCACTGCCTTCGGCAAGTGGATGGCTGACCGTGATGAGGTTGAGAGGCAGAGAATTTACTACGAGATGCGCCTTGGTACTCCTCAGGGTCTTAGCCCCCTTGACGATGACATCTAGGCGGATTTCTGAAAATATATCACTTCAATGTACTTTAAATAATATCGGAAAAAGTTTACTTGAACAGTATTGAAGCCTCTGATCAACCACAAAAGCCCTCAGCTGCCGGGAAAACTAAGGGTGCACAAACTTGTGCCGACAGTCAATGGCGACAGCTTTGGTAGCGTCATGAGCATTGAGAACGGCGACCATTCGTCAAGTTCCAGCTGCGTGACACAGCACAATTTAAGGCGTCTCGACCAATCCTTGCGCTCTGCCACTGTAGATGTGGCGGTGTTGTGCTGACGAAGCCAGGCTATGGCTGTCCGTCCCTGCGTGAACGTTGTGTGACCTGCCCCTTTTTTTTCCTTGTGTGCCAGCTCATCAACCCATGCAAGGTTGCAGGCAGCAGGCAGCAGAAAAGAGGCAGCCCAACGAACTGATGTCTATGGCACTCTGCGGCCCTTGGGCCGCAGAGAGTCTCAGAGGGGCTCTGGGGGGGCTATATCATGGGGCCTCGCCACCACCTCAGCCAGAGACACTGCCAGCTTTTCAGCTAAAATTGCCTACAGCGCCCCGTCCAAAGGTAACCAGAAACAATGGCGGATCAGGGTCGAGATCATTCAGACCAGCCCCCAGAAAAGAAGGGCACTCCTAGACGGCACACAGCGAATTCACAGAGAACAACCAAAAGCAACAGGAGTTTTCTACGACGCAGTCATACCGAGGCCGAGCCAAAGCCAAATGGGAGCCCTGTCCAAGACCATGTGCCCTGTTATGCTGACTTACATTGGGATGATGTTCGTGGGTACCTTGTGCATAAGTTCGACCTAGAAGGCTGGAACTTCCGTGAGTCTAAGGTAAATTGAGACCCCTCTTGTCAGCGGCAATCGAACCGTGTTCGCTGATTTCCCAATAGGTTGATGATCGGTGGACCTTTGTGGTACCAAGGAAATTGACACGAGTAAGATCTTGTCACACTTAATTGAAGCATGTCCACTATCTCACTGTCCTACTGAAGGAAGAAAAGAACAGCATCAAGGACTTGAGAGACCTTGTCCGAAATGCCGGTCAGAGCTCAACTGGACGC
Source organism: Diaporthe sp. P3_1W (assembly GCA_037177825.1). Classification (NCBI taxonomy): domain Eukaryota; kingdom Fungi; phylum Ascomycota; class Sordariomycetes; order Diaporthales; family Diaporthaceae; genus Diaporthe; species Diaporthe sp. P3_1W. The sequence continues at coordinate 1,142,472 of JBAFXB010000008.1, forward strand.
CGACCGTCAGTCTCGGATTCGGAGTAAGGTTTAGGCGTTATCTCCTGGTTGTGAAACAGGGTGGTGGACGTCGGCAGGTCTCGAGTATGGGTGTGTCGGACAATGGTCTTGGGATTGGCCGTAAATCCGAGGGGCGTTTGTTGCATAGCCTTGTGCTACACAGTTTTTCCCATACGGTCGAGAGGTGGGCTTGCGCTGAGAGGCGTCCAATGAAACTTGCACAGAGCCGTCACCGGTCAGTGGCCATGTAATGTGGCTTGCATCTCACGAATATTGTACAATGCTGTGTAAACACCCGGCCGTGGAACATGTAATGAAACTCGAGGCACACCTCGCAAGTGGACAAATCATGGGGGCCTGCTCCGACATCGCTCATGTAGTGTTTATACCTCGCTTCGCCACGGTTGCCTCAGAAATGTAAGATCAAGTCGGTGGTATTTGAGATGGACTCTCCCTTCCTCGATAGCTGGTCAAGAACAGAAAATCTCAAGAATATTATTTAACTAGCACAAAGCAGTACCTTTGCATCCATGGCTTCAGCCAGCTCTTTGCCCGCGAACTTTCAAGTTTCGTATCTGGACAGGGAATCTTATCCCCTGAATGTCATTGAGAGAACCATCAGTACTTATCCCAGCGCTCTTGCGGAGTACAAAAGAAGTCTGGACGATGCAGCAGATGATCTCTGTGAGCCAGACATTGACAAAGTAGACGTATCATTCCGAGACCTTCACGTTCAACTTCATGATGGAGAATGGAAAGGTGAGCTCAAAACATCGAAATTGATATGAGTTACAGGGATTGACGATCTATAGAACTCGAAAAGCGCAACATACACTCCCCAGAGGGGCTTCATAATTGGCTTGGCATCAAGGCTGACCACGAGGACGAGGACGAGGAGACATCAGTCTCTGTCACAAAACGAGACCCTAAATGCCGCTTCATGTTCGTATGATTTCCGTTACTACATAACAGAAGACTCGACTGACCACCTTCACAAAGATACATATGGGGCAAAACTGCGCGCTCCCGTCTGCAAATCACGCGATCGATGCTTGTGGAAATCCTCTCCTTCCACCAAGTCATGCCTGACTACTTAGACCATTTACTCATATTTGGGCAACAACTTGATCAAAGGGACATTGGCTTCAGTAGTTTCCGCGAGCAGATGAGCCTTCGAGGTAGCAGGACATCTCACCGCAATGATCCACTGGGGCGGTCCGGAAAACAGTATCAGCTATGCTTCAACCTCAAAGGCGTCACATGCACTGACGCTGACCCCCTGAATCCGATTGACAAACACTTCTCAATCAGGCAGGCCGCTATCTACCATCGTTTTGATGTAGTCAGCGGCAACACTGTTTGGATTGTTACCAAAGGCCGCACAGACCTCTATGAAAGATTCAAAGAATTGACTGGAAAAACTGCCCGACCTGAAGATCGTGCATTTCAGACGCCGGAGGAATGCTTCCGATCCAGTTTGTCTGCGCACCTTTTGTTCTGTCACTGGGCAACGGAAGACTGGCGAGCATACATCAAATGGCTGGAAGAGGTCATCCAGCAGGAGGTAAGACGCTCTCCCATTTGCCCGTTTGCACGTGTCTGCACGAAGTCTTCCGACTTTGATTGCATTTCTAGTAATTATACTGTGAAGAGAGCCACGGATATCTAATTATTCATTTTCAGACCAAACTCGCTGTCATCGGCCCTACAGGCAAGGGCTCTCACCACCAATTGTACACAGCTCAGGACATTCAAGATCTCTTGCTATGGGAAGAACGATTAAGCGAGGCCGTGACGGTACTCTCCTCCAACATCGACATCATGAACTCCCTCTCTGATTTCTACCTACGTCTGAGCCGAATCACCGATTCCGGACCAGCTTCTAAGTGCCAAGATGACATCGAAATCTTTAGAAATGACCTAGGCAACATCATCGGCAATTTCAGGCTTCAGGTTAATCGTAGCAAAGCTCTTGTCAAGACCCTGACAGATAGAACAGAGCTGGTGAAGCAACATCGCTTAGAGCGGCTCAACCAGCACATGGAGAGTGAGGCGATCGTTGTTCGGATTGTGACCATCGTCACCCTGGTCTACCTTCCCGCCACGTTCACATCGGTGAGTCAACTGGATTGGCAGCTGCGCCTATTCATAGAACGTGCTAATGGTGTGAAATCCAGACGTTCTTCAGCACGGATATAATCAAGTATCAGGGACAAGATTCTCCCGGCGGAAACTTTTCACAAGTTGCGATGAACAGGTGGCTGGAGGTCACAATTCCACTCACACTACTGACACTGATTCTGGCCTACGCAGGGAAGAGATACGCAGAGAAAGTATCTCAGTCTGAGGATTTAACCAGTGAGTACAAGCGACGTTGGGCAAAAGTGTCTTGGAAGATACCCTGGAGTCGGAATTTCCAACTCAGATCACAATCGACGGAAAAGTTGTACGTATAGCTATAGAGGATTTGGGACTGCCTGAACTGATTGATGTCTCTCCGAGCTCCGTCTGGAGCTGGTCAGAGATTTGAAACCAATCAGGAAGTTTCCCCTTGCAAGATATGAAAGTACCGAGATATTGCAGAATATCTTACAGCAGTCTGGAGAGTGACAGCACTATGAAAAGGTCTTTGAAGAGGATTCAAATGATCGAGAAGAACTTGGGACAGAGAAAAGTGGCGCAGAAAAAGGGAGAGGAAAAAGACCTTTCCGGTTGAGCGGCGGGATGCTCTCCCAGATATCCGTGGTCTCTCTCTAAACTTGAAGTCGGGATTTTCAGAGAATCTCGGTCCTAAACAAATTTTTGTTCATAGACTACGAGAGGTGATTACATATCATTCCTACGTAAGTACTCAATCATATTGCTCATTGCAAATTAGGACTCTGGCAAACCACAAGGCGATAATTTGACGAAAATCTATCAATGTTGCCATCAATGATTATTTCCGAAACAGTCAAATGCCGTATCGAATTCCAAGTTCCATGTTTGACACGTAGTCTGTCGAGGTATGCAAGCTCACCCCTCCCTGTCTCCTTCTAATAGTAGTGAAGTCATGTACCGGAGCCGATCTGCGAGCTTGTTAATTTTTCTTGGTACTTTGTATGCAAAACATAATTGAGCACCACAACGGCTTGCAGTGGTCAGCATCAACTAAGCGAATCATTTGAGAGATTGCTTGCCGAGTGTTTCCGCAGAGCCTCAATGTAGGAATCACTCGTCGGGCACAGTTCTGGCGGTGAGCTGCGGTGTCACAAGAGCGGGTGGTTAGCTTTGCTTACTACATACATTGCACCGAAGCTGGACACAGTGTTGAATTAGTGCACACACTCTCTGCAGCCGACGAGCACCATGTTACACCATTTCCAATTTCGGCGCGCGCACCACTTCGGCAAGGATCCAAAGCTAGATCCAGAGCAAGGGGGTCCAGAGCATGTGCTCGGTACGCAACTCGATTTTCAAGATCTCACAGATCAAGCAAACATCTTCCTATACAACTCCCCCTCCTTGCTCGGGCCTTTCGGTCAGGATTCTGCAAAGGCTACAAACCTAATTCACCTCCCTGATTCTGAGCGTTTGCCTTCTCGTGGTGGCCCAGACGCAGAAAGCCCGTGGTCATCGTTGTGGCCTAGACCATCGAAATCAGCGGGGCCAATTATATACAGGTGGTTTCCCCACCATGTGCGACTCTCCAGCTATGTTTAATCCGGGCCTTGATGCTCGCAACGAATATCATGACCTCTTGCGAAGAATCCAGCGGCACAATTTTGAGGGCAAAATCTTTTACCACCAACCCCATGTCACATCTTGGATGCTAGAGAAAGCACCCAACACAGATTCCTCTAACGCCGAAAGGCTCGTTAAGGAAGTGTACCACCATAACCAGAACACATTCCCTCCTCGACTGGGAGAGAACTTGAACTTGCTCGTGTTCTCAGTCCTGCTCCACGAGGAAATACAGTGCGGGCACATGGTGCACATCTTCCAGAGACAACTAGAGAGTTTCCATCTCCAACTTGAGGATCTGTCAAAAGCTTACGAAAGAATCTTGCATGATCTTGAAACCTCAGGTTTGCAGCTGCCTTCCAAGTGGGGACTTTCAAACTACAGTAAAGTTACCAAGTCCTTCGATATGCTTCGCTGGAGTTTCGTCCCGTATCAACTTCTCCTGAATATGAATCCCACGATTTCACACCCCTCCGCTATCCTGCCTTTCTGCTACAGAGAAATCATCAACGACAAGGGTGGTCAAGCAAGCGTCTGTCGTCATGGTATACAGGAAGACCTCGTGGAGGACGCTGCTCTGCGGAAAGCTCTCGAGCCCTCGAGGAACGAAGACAAGGGGCATGGACCTGTAAGTCAGCCTCGCCCGCTTGTATCATCATCATCAATTATTACCAACACTAACACGCCTGCTTTGGTGATGATCCAGTGCTACGAACTTGCAGTAAAGTCTTACATTGATAAGCACACTTACGAAATCGAAAGCCAGGCTTTCCAGGGTATTCGAGATCAGCAGGGTGTGGTCCAATATCTCGGAGAGTATCGGCTGGAGCACAAGACGCTGCACTTCTCCGACTTTCCAAGCCATCATATAATGCTCGAGTATGGAGAGATGGACCTTGATGAGTATCTGGCCGAGACTTATCCGCCTGTCCTCAACGAAGAGATTAGAGGGTTCTGGGAAGAGTTCTTCAGCGTCGCGAGGACAATCCAGAGAATACATCACTTGAAATATGACAGCAGAGATGGGAACCAGCAGGGTTATAGAGGGCAAGTGAAAGTCACAGGAGGCCTTCGACTGCAATTTACTGATGCGAACCTTTCAGGTGGCACGGAGACATCAAGCCCGATAACATTCTGCGAGTCCAGGGCAAGTACAAGCTCGCCGACTTTGGATTCGCGAAATTCGAGCGAGAGCGAAAAGGGAATACGAAAATTTATCTTGACGGAGGTACTCGCACATACGGTATGGACCTGACTGCTTCTTTGTCATTCCCCAATCTATCTTTCACGGACCAGAATCAGAACACCTATACTAAAAGCTTAGGCGCCCCTGAATGCGCTAGAGATGCCACACGTACTCCTTTGCTGCAAACCATTGACACATGGTCTTTCGGCTGTGTCTTGTCATCTGTGGCAACGTGGGTGGTGCTTGGTTCACAAGCCTACGAGAACTTCAATGAGCGTCGAAAGATCGCGATCAAGGCCTTGAAGACTAAGCAGGCCAGAGATAGGCGGACAAGCGTTCAATACTGTGAAGATGCGTTCCATGATGGTAAAAACGTGCTGTCCGCGGTAACCGAATGGCATGTGTATCTGCGGAACTCGGCTCGGAGAGCGGACACCACGACACATCGCGTTCTTGACCTGGTTGACAAGCACATGTTGCTATCCAATCCAGAGGAGAGGCTGATGATGGGGAAGCTTTGTGAAGCACTGGATGGTATTTTATTGCTTTCGGATCATGAACACCAGCAGAATCTTGAAAAGGGCAACTTGAAAGAAATCGGGCCAGAGACGCTGAACGCTCTGCAAGAGCTTGACAACCAAGCTCCTTTGAGAGCCGCAATTTCCCAGGGGCCGGGGGCCGGGGTCGATATGAGAAATAGTGGTGGGTATGGAGGCCTTTTGCGTTTTGACGACAAACCTGCACGGCCAAGCAAGACCAGGAAATCAGAGCGTTTTGACAAGATAGTATTGGCCAAGACGGCAAACAGGGTTCAGAACTCTCAACCGATGCCGGGAATCTCGGAGAGCCCAGTCTTATTACCAGAGGGGGCTGACTTTGGATCAGCCAATCCTATTCCAGGAGATGGACAGCAGCAAGAGAAGATCCCAGATATCCGTCTGGACAGCAGCGACTCTCCATCGGTCGAGAAACCCCCACCAATGCGGCCACCACAAGAGCCTCTGGATGCGCAGCCTTACAAGACAACCAGCCCAGAGAGTATTCCGCCAGGCTACTCAGGTACAGGGAGTTTTCGTCAGCTTCAGAGCCTGGAACCAGACCCCACACCACTAGAGCATCGCGAAAAGATTGTGCAAAGCCCGCCCACAGCTTCCCATGAGTTACTCAACGCCACAAAGCCTGGCACCCTCGAGAATCCTAAGTCGGCCGCCACTGAGGTGGGCGCAAGCCCATCTGGGCGATCCGATGTGCGCTGCCCCACCCACGACCGTCCTGAAGAAGAAGCGTCTGGTCCCAGCCAAATCTTGGGTCACGGGAAAAGTGGCCAACCTCCGCTTTTCGCATTGGAAAGAAATGACCCCGAGCTGAGCACGACGGCGATTTTCCGCGAGCTTGCTGCCCAGAACAGAAACTGGGAGGACAAAAAGAATTCGTGGAGAATAATCAAAGGAGCACCGCAGGACCAGCGGCTCAAGAGGTTTATATCCGATCGGGACGTTGTGAGATCAGCCTCCAAACCCCCCTCCCCCTCCCCCGGCAATATTTATCACAGGGGAGAAAACACTAATCCAGATCCAGGTCTTTGTGGTCGATAATGCATACAGTATGCTGCTCCATTGGAATAACCTGAAAACAACGCTGTTGGCGCTTGCAATGAAAATTGGGTCGCTGGATAAAGATGGCCTGGACCTGGTTTACACTTGCGGCAATACCCACAACGTACAAGGTGTCAAAGGCTGGGATATTCCAAAAGCATTTGGGCAGTCCATCGATCGCGCCAGATCGATCATGGACCAGGAGGACAAGACTAACATCGAGGAAACTCTCAGCAAGTGCTTCGACGCCCACTGGGCAACGAACATGAGCCAAAGACAGACGCTGATCGTATTGACCAACGGATTGTGGGAAGGATCAAAAGATTGGGACTCCGCAGAGAAGGAGATCGCCCGTTACGTTGACGCCTTGAGGGAGAATCTCAAGAAGCGAGAGAAGCGCTGGTTCACCATCCAATTCATTTCTTTTGGACAAGACCAGAAGGCCTTGAAGCGTCTAGAAGAGTTAGACGACAATTTGCACGGCCCTGAGTATGTTGTGATCTTTTTCTCCGCCTGAGCCCACTCCGTTGCTGTTGCTGACCATGTTTGCCAGTGGGAGAATTGTCGAGGATATCGTGGACACTAAGCCGTGGTACTTTCAGGACGTGGAAAGCCTTGTCTTGGGAAGTGTACATGGGGCTGCGGACCTCAAAAAGGCTGCTGGCGACGACGAGACAGGCAAAAACCTACCGCCCACCGCCACTGCTCGCAATCCATCGCCTGCGGCTTCGTTGACTGCCGGAAAGAACCTTGGTCGCAAGGCCAGCAATCGAGTTTCGAGATTTTTTGGGAGGGATTCATAGAACTTTTGATCCAGGCCCACGCTTCTCCAGACTTTGAACGAGATTCGGGTATCTGAACGAGTGCTACATTGTGTGTGAGCACTACATGCCGATGTCAGTGTATGATCTCAGGTCGATGGGGTATAACGATGCTTGTGAAGAAGTGGGGATCCATTTGGGTGGGATTACTCGAGGAAAACACAGCGCCTCCCGAAGGAATGATGTGGCTATTCGTACTAGCACCTTATCTGTACGACCAGGGAACCCCACTATCATTCTGATGTATGATATATAAAGACCAAAGGTCTCCTGTCCAGGAGCTCATCTAAATCCCATTCTAGTGGATTCAGTCATCTATTTCAGCCCAAGTGGTCAGATTAATACCTGCTTAAGAGCGTTAGTGTGGCCTGCATGCCGTGATACACATCACATTTCACGTGGCAAAGGGCCAGGGAATCAAACCCATAGCTCTGTATATGTTTCTGATGAACGGCATTCAATGGTTTGGGCCTCAACAATGTGGTCAAGTCTCCAAAGAGAGTTCCTTCCCATTCAGGTCTGGAAGACAGCCATGACAGAACCGACAGCTGATATCAGTGGCGCTCCTCACATCGGTAAGACCCGAACGCATGTGCTCACTGCATGATATATTGCCTTGCTATCTCGGGTCAAGAATTTTAATACCGTTCTGATTCGCTTGTGACGGCGCTTAGCCAATGATCATCAGCATTTGCGAGCCCTGCATGCAGGAATTATCCGGCCCAAGATTACCACAGGCCCAAAGTGGCATGTGTTTCTTGGTATACCTCCTTTGCATAGATAAGTGCGTGTCCCATGACGAAACTTTCTGTAATAGCTCGTTCATCGTGCTCGCCTCACTGTTTATATAGATCCGAGCCATTTCCAGTTGCTCTGGTTCCAGACTTTTGTATAACTAATCCCCATCACACTTTGTCTGTGGACGTTTCCTCGTATCACAAAATGGTGGAGTTGCTCTTTTGGCTGTCGAGGCTTTCAGCCGCCATTGCTAGCTTCCTCCTACTACTTTTGCCTCTCGTACAATGGGTTCTATCGACCTTGAGACCACAGAACTTCCCGCCCGGCCCTCCTGTAATCCCAGGGCTCGGTAACCTCCACCAGATACCTCCATCAAAGCCATTCCTGAAGTTTCATGAGTGGTCAAAACAGTACGGCGACTTAGTCTCTCTCAAAACGGCGGCCGGCAATCTTGTCATTATTAACAATCCCAAAATTGTCCGTATGTCAGCTTGCACCAACTTGTGCTGTTCTAAAACATTATACCCCAGCGGGCCAGGCCATGACCTTCTACATGGTTTGGTGCTTTTCAGGAACTTCTATACAGCAAGTCCACCTTTCACTAATTTGACCTTGTTCAGACGAGTTATTCGACAAACGTGGTGCTATTTACTCCAACCGGCCAATAAACCATGTCCTTACAAAACACATATGGCCGGGGCCACACGATAAAGCAGTACCTATCTTGCAGTACGACGAATACTACCCACGATGGCGGAGGACATTCAGCTACATCCTCAGCAATGCCGGAATCAAGAGGCTACTTCCGTTGCTGGAAGCCGAAGCCAGTACGCTATGCCAAAACCTTCGCCGCGACAAGTCTAGCTTCAAGAGTCATGTCCAATCCTGGTCTCTGGCAGTCCCCCTCGTTGCCACGAGCGGCCAGCGCATGGAAGCCCTGCCGCATGGTTTTGCAGAGGAGTTCATGCACGCGCAAGAAGGAGTGCTCCAGTTCCTCATCCCAGGCTCAGCACCGTTGGTTGATTATTTCCCCGTCCTAAAATATGTCCCCAAAGCATTCGCTTCGTGGAAGAGAGAGGCACCGCGCGTGAGGAAACTCATCGTCAAAGATGCGATGGCGTTCTTCCTGGCCGGCAGAGAGCAATACGAACAGATGAGAGAAGACCAAGCGTCGGTCCGGGTTGAGGGTCTCATCGCCAAGCTGCTGCGAGAGCAGAACACGCCGGGATTAGTCAAACCAGAGCGTAGGTTTGCTGATTTGGAACTGGGATACCTCGGTCAGGCTGCCATTGGTGCTGCAGCAGACACAACTGCTTCATCCTTTTTGAGCCTGATGTGCTGCTTCGCTGCCTTTCCTGATGTCCTCAAGAAGGCCCAGGAGGAGGTTGACCAAGTCGCGGGCAGCACGCCGCCGACTGGTGATATGCTCGGGAAGCTTGTCTACCTTAAAGCCTGCATCTCAGAGGTAAGAAGGACCACAGAGCTCTCCTAGTCATCTCTATGCTCACGAGAACAGGTCCTACGCTGGCGTCCCGTGTTGGCGAGTGCACTTCCACACACGCTGTCTCAGGACGATCAGTACGGAGAGTATTTCTTCCCAAAGGGGACCACATTCATCGCGAATGCATGGACCATTCACCGTGACGAAAAAGACTACGAGCGACCAGACGAGTTCATGCCCGAGCGTTTTGTGAAGCACCCATACGGCCTCCGCCGGAGCAATGACGCCGCTGCGACAGAGGAAGACCTAGAGAAGAGCGGCCGCCGGGTCCTCTACGTATTTGGTTCAGGGCGGCGCCAGTGTCCTGGCGAGCAGTTCGCCTTCACGACGATCATGCTGGCTGCTTCCAAGGTCGTCTGGGCCTTCGACGTGCTGCCGCCGCCAGGAGGCGTTGACGTTAGCATCGAAACGGGATACAAGGATAATATTGTAGCTGAGCCTGCGGATCCTAGCGTGATCTTCAAGGTCAGAGATGCCGATCGCGAAGCTGCCCTGGTGGAGGACGGATCTAGGACTGATGGTATTGCCAGAGAAATGTTGGGGTAATTTGAGGCTGCCGGCACGTGGAAGAGCCTCCCTCCATAGGGGAGGAGCAGCCGTGGAGATGGCAGCATCGTGACTAGGACCAGATGAGTATTGACCTCTGCTCCGTGGCAGGGTCTAGTGGAAGCAGTGAGCTGCATTTTCACTAAGTAGCAAAAGCATGCCATAGTAGACGTATCAACTCCTCTTCTCGGAGGCAAGTGTGGGTGACGACGGCGATTATGCAATATATAGAATGCATTGAAAGCAAAAGCTGTCATCTGAGTGACTAGGGTATCATGAACCGCAAACACCCAAACGCCAGCGCCAAGAAAGAGAAAGAAAAAAGTGAAAAAATGCCAAAGAAATCATGTTAGTCGTCCAGGTCAAACCAATATCAGACCGCGTCTAGAGCGTTTGCTGAGTCTGGGGAGGTGACCCATCCGAGACGGGCACAGCAGCCGGCACAGTCCCAAAATTCTGCAGAGCCGCTTTATTCACGAGCGCGGCCTTCTGCGCCTCCTTATACTGCTCCTTCTGCGCCTTCCGCTCGTCCAAGATGCGGAGGGACAGCCAGTTGAGCTTCCTCTTGCCGCGCTGCGTGTCCAGCGCCCTGACTGCGCTCTGCTCGTCGATCCCGTCAGCCATGTACTGCTTGATCTTGTCGGCGATGGCCTTGCGCCGCTTGTAGAACTCCCTGAGCTTGAAGTCCTGACGCCACCTGGGGCCCCAGATCGCGTCGAGGGTCTCGAGCGACGGGTTGCCGTTGCGGCCATACCTGAACTCCTCCCACGCCTCCCAAGCCGTGTCGAGGTAGCTTGCCTCGACGGTGGGCGGTTGGTTTGGGATGTCGGACTGCGTGATCTTGAGGTCTTTCTTGTCTTGTGGCTCGACAGAGGCGCTGGTGGGGGTCTGGGAAGGAGTGAAGGCGGTGACAGACGGGGTCTCAAAGCGCGTGCTTCGGGGGGTCGGCGTGGCTTTCAAGGCGTTTGTGATGGGTGTAGATGGCGAGGCGGGCACCATTGAGCGCACGGGCGTTTGTCGTGAAGCCGGGAAGGATGGGCTCGGTGGTATCAGCACAGGATTCCCGTTCGTGGCATTCGGGACTGCGGAAACGGTGGAAGCGAAAGGTCTGGCTTGTTCGAACGTCGAGATGGAGGCAACCCTCTGCGTCGCGCTTTGTTAGCTTGGCCCAGGTCTCCCAATATTGGACAGACCTACCTGCTGGACAGACTGAAGGGCTGATATCTGAGAGGCAAAATGGCCGTTCAGGGTCTGGGTAAGCTGGTCCAATTGACGGCTGACGGCTGAATATCGATTCTGGAGTTCGGCAAGCTGTTGTTCATGGGAGGAGCGCATCGTCAGGATGATTGTGATCAGCTCGCCTGGCGTCTTGCCAACTAATTGATGGTCTGTGGCCGAAGAGGAGGGGGAAATGAGCGGAGCGCTCTGTCCATTGGCGACCGGGTTCTCCATTGTCTGTCGCTTTGGAGGAGCCCTGCTTGGATCGAATGGCTCTTCGTCCTCTGGTGGTCTCTTGATAGGGACGTCAGCGACGACAATTGGAGACCGACTTGGTTCCATGATGTAGTCAGTACTGCGGTGGGGAATGGATCTAGTATAGAGAAATTGGCTGTCGAAGCATTTCTTAGATGTTCGTCGCCATTGTCTGTCGTTGGCGCAAGGTTTGTTCCAAGTTGACGAGGTGGGATTCATTAAGATCAGTTGGCTCCCGGCCCGTCGAGTCTGGGTTGCGAAATCGCCGACGTCGGTCCCGAAGCTCCACCTTCCAAGACCCTTTTAAGTCCGGCTCTCGAACGTGTCACACTGGACAAGCAATGCACTGCCATTATCACCTCGGCCATCTTGATCTAGCCTTGTGACCTTGTAGTCTGCCAGGGTTGACCAAAATCTGCTTGCATTTTGATGTCTATCCTCCCTCATGCGTCGGGTATAAAGAACCGCCCCTGGGATAGGCATCACAAACCCAGTACCACTTTGTCCATGTCACCATGTGGATTCTGATTCACATCATAAAACCAATTATGTATTGTTAATTCTTATAATACGAATCGCTAGATATTGCCCCCTGAGGTGTACTTGACTCAAGAATTGAATTGAACGCTTGAAGTAAGGACTGTCCAAAGAAAACCGTGCTCTTATAAATATTCAGTTTCCTTCACCGGTACTATGTGACCCAGGAACACATCAAGTAAATCAACCCCAAAATCCCACTGCTTGCTTGCCGAGCGATTGCATCCCACCCATGTTGGCATGGCAGCTGTCTGCCACTTCGCCGGGGTGCAGCGCAAACGCACCTGGATAGGTCACGTTCTGGGAGGCGTCCGCGCCGGCCTGTTTAGCCAGGCTATCTGTCAGCTGTGGCCCATCGGACCCAGCCAGACTGCAAGTATGCCCGGCGTCGTACAGTGGCTGTCCGGTAATATAGATCTTGGCGTCCGGCGCTGCGTGCTGGCGGGAGTTGGCGATGAGCTGTTTGACCTCGTCGTAGGTGGCTCCCGGGTTCGCAAAAATGCAGATCTGCACCCAGACCGCGGCAGGCTTGCCGTATTTGGCGACTTGCTGGTCAAACATCTGCCAGGCCTGCGAGTTGCTGTTGGTCCACGACTGAACGACCAGGCCGCCAGTACCATAAGGGCCCCACATGCGTTGCCCGCCGACGGCGACGTATCCTTCAGCGACGTTCTCGCCCATGGAGCAGCCAATGAAGCCCATTGACTGCGCCGGTTCCGCCGCCCATGTCGCGGTGGCGGTGGCAAGGAGGTGGAAGAAGTTGAAATGCATGGTGAGCAAGGCTTGATGCGTGTGGCAGGACTGAGGGGTCTGGAGGTGAGTCTCGTAAGAAAGATGCTGCTGTTGCAGGACTCAACGCGCCTAGATATAGCTGTGGGCAAGGCCCAGTAAGAATCAGCGGCTCAACGATTCGAACGACGGAGTTATCAGTCAACGGAGCGACCCCGCGACTTGCGGCTTTTTGCCAAATCATCGTGGTGACATTCTCATAAGAAAATGCAATAGCGGTGGATCGGAAGCAACACACGGTAGTTTACCGTAGTCCCAGATGCCACCTCTTGATGACTTTCTCGTCAGGTAAGGCAGTGATGGTGAATCGGGAACAGGGCTCGGTAGTTTGTCGTCAGCCTCGAAGGCTTCCTCTTCAGGAATTCCTCGTGAGAAAGGACGATGAAAATGACTCGGGAAGAGCACTCGGTAATTTTGACTTGAGGTTTGAACGTCTCCTCAAGGGCTCTGGTAGCAGACGATGGTGTACAGTCCAGAAGGTTACGGCACACTAATCACCGTTGTTACGAGAAAGGTGACCTTGTTGATCTGCCATGTCGGCTAAATCTTCTCGCGGCAAGCATCATGTATACGTGTCATTCGTCCCCTCAATGTCCTGCCAAGGCTGATGTCTATTCAAGCAGTGAACTCTTTATTGCGGAGGGAGACACAGGACGGAACAAGTTAGATTCCACCTCTCGCTTCTATCTTAGGCCAATTCAAATACCGAATTACATACCGAGGGCCACCAGTGAAGGTAGTGCAACCGCTCACGCCAAAAGTCATCTCTCCGCAACGTCTATTGAAAGACTACATGACTCTTTTTCCTTCCGCATATCCTGATAGAGCAGTTCCGCTATGAGACACGAAATAATAACAGAGAATGGTAATGCAAGGTGGCACCCCCTGTTCACCTGTTCCATTTGATGTTTCCCCCGGGCTCTAGGTCTCATAGCATGAGGTTAAAATATTTTGGATCATATAAGTCCTACAGGAAGTTGTTTGGCTTGCCCGGATGATAATTTGATCCGCTTTTTTACACTGATCTCATAGCGCAGGCCGAAGGTGACAGGGGCCCATATCAGACGTGCTCACTTCGAAGCGGATATTTCCCGCCCGACGGATGATATTGCCTCTTCCGATACATCAAGATTGTTTTGCTGAATGAGGTAACAAATACGCCTTGTGAAGCTAGACAGGACACATTAGGAAGATGTGCTGCGGATTCTGTATAGCGAGGTCTCTTGTAACGTCATCAGTGCGTCCGATGCATTCGTAATAATGTTTGACTAGCTTCGCCAGTGGGTATGTGGAGCTTGGTTTCTGCGACTGTGGTATGCGCTCGCATTGGTTTGTTCAATTACCGCCCAATTCTTGTGTAGGACTCAAGGACAGTGAAGCTGCAGTGAATGCCGATTTGAGTTGACCAGTGGCGGTATTTACCGTCAACCTACTGCCCGCACAGGTTAGATTGCTGACATTTCTCACTGAAATACGGAAAAGCAATAATATTTTGCGTGTGGGAAGAACCCATCGGGCTGCTTACTACCCCACTTTGTGGCCTGAAAACAGGCATTCTCAGAAAAGGTTTTCTATCTACGCTTTTCACCCGACATTCACATCCATCCCCCGAGCCATACATCTGCATTTAACAGCTTCAAGTGCTTCACATTTAGAGGCACAGTTGCACCGACACTATGTGGCTTATTGAAACTGAAACCTTCAGACTTAAAAGCTTCCTAGGAGAAATTCCTCAGTACGCCATTCTTTCCCATACTTGGGGCACTGAGGAGGCCACGTTCGCGGATTTTCACGACCAGGATGTTATAACTAGAGAAAGAAAGTCGGGATTTTCCAAGATCAAGCTCACCTGCGAACAAGCTAGGAAAGACGGAATCAAATACGCGTGGATAGACACGTGCTGCATCAACAAGGAAAGCAGCGCCGAACTGAGCGAGGCTATCAACTCCATGTTCAAATGGTACAGGCTCGCCACAGTCTGCTATGCTTACCTCGAGGATTTCCCCCGAAATGAGAAAAGTATCGATTTGTCGCTGTTGCCAGGCTGCAAGTGGTTTTCCCGGGGATGGACGCTGCAGGAATTGCTCGCGCCGAGAGACCTCATATTCTTCGTGCCTCATGAGGAGTCCTGGAGGGATATTGGACACAAAGACGCTCTGAGTCAAGTATTAGAGCAGATCACGAACATCCCCGGCGAAATACTGCTCAAACAGACGGCTCTCGAGACGGTCAGTGTTGCTGCGCGTATGAGCTGGGCAGCCCGAAGGCAAACCACCCGGGAAGAGGACCTAGCGTACTGTCTGATGGGCATATTTAACGTCAATATGCCTCTGATGTACGGCGAAGGGTCAAAGGCATTCATACGACTGCAGGAGGAAATCATGCGCGAAATACGGGATGATTCCCTATTTGCCTGGTGTGCAACCAAGGAAGCGGCAGCTGAGGCGCCATACCGCGGCCTATTTGCACGCTCGCCTGAGGAATTCCTCCACGGCGCCGATATCGAACACTTCGACGCAGACGAGGCTGGTGCCGGAAGTACGACTTCGATGCTGGGCCAGGGACGGGTCTCGTTGAGCTGCTGTGTACAACCGAGAGACAACGACAGGGTGGTCCTCAGCCTCAAATGCCACCGGGGATATTCCTCCAACATACAAGGCATTGAGTGTATCCGGATCGGTGACAATTACTACCTGAGGTCCAGCCCATCGCAATTGTTCCTATGCGAGCTCGGGTCACTCAAAAGTGTCACCATTGACAAATACGCGCTCAAGACAGAAGCAAACAAGAGTGACCACGTTTACCGTCGCGATAGTATATATCTTGGAAATCTTCCTGACGGACTGCACCTCAGTGCCCTGCATGTGGAAAGGGCTGGCAACTATTCTAGACAGAAAGCTCCTGACCACTGGCTGGTGCCGGTGCAGTGGGCGATCGGCTGCAAGATGGCTTTCGAGATCGAAATCGAACACTATGTATCGGGTGACCGCACTCAATTTGGTTGGCCAGTACAGGATAGACGACTGCTCATCCTGTTTTGGGTCGACACACTTCAAGGGTCCGGATCATACAGGCACCACTCAAGCTTCAGTTTGGAAAAGAGCTCCACCCAGGACTCAGCGACCAGATTCAAAAACGCGATAAAACCACCACAGTCATACAGTATGCGCGAACTTACCATCGGGCAGGTCGTCATTTGTGTCAGGCAAAGTCACAGGAAAGTGGAAGGAAAAGAGGTGATTTACTTTTATGTGAGCACCAAGACCACCAAGAAGGGAAAAGGGATGACCAGAGCGGAGTCCAGCTATACTATGAGCGAGGCAGGGATAGAGAGGCAGCAGCAGATTGGAGTTGCATCATCAAGCGAGCGAGTTCAGATCGTTATACCAAGGCAAAACGAACAGCACTCAAGGAGCCAAACACAGGAAGAGGCCGGAAGCGAGCATCTCAACAGGCTCAACAACCTCGCGAGGTATAGACTCATGCTTTCTCTCAAAACCGGCCTATGTATCATTAGTTCACTGGTTTTCTTCACTTTACTTTCAGGGGATCTCAAGCTTGCATTTCTCATTACCTCCTTTCTGGCAGTAATGCTGGTCGTACCGGTTTTGGCTGGTGCCGGCGCAGAAAGTCCGGAGCGCTCACCTGACGAGGAGTCACCGCTTCTATAGAAATAAATTTTGTTCGAATGTCAATTAATTAACAGAGCAGAAATCTTTAAACTTCAATTCTCAAGCCTCCTTGCTTGTCGGGATTTCGACTTTATTCTTTTACATAATGTTGCTCGTGTCAATATAAACGAGGTTTATTGCATCTGTTTCAGCAATAAGCTGTTATGATTCCCGCCGATATTCTCATCAATAGGTCTAGGAACACAATAGGTGCTCCGCTGTCTATAATCAGTCGATGGCTTCGAGATCAACACCCCTGAATGCCTCTAGGTTCAGGATTGAACGTCTCCTTTGCTGTTCTCAACGGGGGCGATCGAGATCACCACGCTCCCGCTGTTTTATGCCAATGCGACACCCTCAGATTCCAAGCACTCGAGGTGACGTTCTATGAGCGCTACAACTAAAGAAATCATGAGTTCAACATTAAAATCATGAAAGTGCTAAAATATGCCTTGCGTGACAATGCGAAGATTTCGGGCACTCCCGTAACCGGCTGCGCAGACGCTGTTTGTCCCACAGACATATCAAAGATTCTCGCCTTAACGCGGGCACCGGAGCACTTGTCTCGTAAATCACTGCCTGTCCAGTCCCGTCAGAGGCGGCTTAGGGATGGTAGCTCCAAAGATTGAGGCCGATCGCGCTGATAGAGGATTTCACCGCATACAACGCAGCTGAGTCTTCTAACAAATTTTTCTACTCCTGAACTGCTACGCAGCTCGACTTTGCTCAAAGATTACTGACGACTATCCCCAGAATGTCTTCACGAAATGAGACGATGCTGTCGACGCTTCAATCTTGTTTCTGTCGGGCTTGGCTAATGCACAGATCCTTGTCGGAGCAAAATTTGCTGACATCAAGTGATTGGCGAGGCTTTGACCGATGATTCCAATGATGGAAAAGCAACCACCCAGTTTCACAGGGCCGAGTCCGGATGATGCCGGGCGTCCTATGATAGGCCTGCATGGTGGGGAACTTCTCCGGATACCCTCTTACTTTCACCGGTCTGCTAGGTGTTGGACCGCTGTGCCGCTATGCGGAAGAGAATTCAGAGGATCCAGCCAAGTTCGCATAATTCTTGATGATCTAATCATCTACGAGATAGTTCATTGGTCTCCGTCCACCTACCTGGAGATAGAACCCGTGAGATCGACGGTCATGATTATGCCCTGGCTTGGGCTATGCATGTGTAGAGAACATCCGGGCAACTCGCCAATATAATGATTCTAAGTCATGGAAGAATACTTATGGTGACGTCTCGGGTATCGTTTCCGTGGTCAACTCCATGACGTTTTAGGGACGAATTAAGGCTTGGGAAGAAGTGGAGCTTTCGAAGGCTTCCGATATTGGTATGTTCTGCCAGAATCAATCAATCGAACGCATCAATGCATTGCAGAAGCAAAGCTCCAGGGCAGTTTCAGTGACCAGGTGTCGTGTAACTCATCAAATTATGCTCCTAGTGTCGGTGAATGAATCCTTGAGTGCATGATTATTTTTCAATCATAATTGACTAGCATTTCTCTATAAGTTGAGTGATCCTTCTTTCCGAGGAATTTTCACAAAATGCCCTCATACATACCATCTCTGCCGTCTGGCCGGCGGAGTGAATAACATTTTGCCAGATTCACCCCCCTCTAGCAACAAGTGAAATCCAGGCACTATACTTTCTCTGCAACACGTTCCGTGCGCCGTCCTGCATGAAGTATATGTATAACTGGAGAGCAAATCTGGTTCATGTCCTTCCCGGGGCGAATTCCTCATATCGAACCCATCACATCAAATGCAAGTACCAGCCTCCACCATGTCGAGTAACAGGCACCTTTACTACTTCATCGACACTACCTGCGATAGCAACGCGCGAAATGCTACACGAGGAAACAGGTCCTTTGACTTCTTTGTCCGGGCCGCTCAGAGTTGGGCCAGGCGCGCAGTGGAGAGACTGCGAGACAACAGCGATACCGACTTTGCTCGTGTCTTCAACGTAATTTTCAAGACCCGCAAGAACGACCGGACCCCATTGCCACGCTCGCACAGATGGCAGAGCCGCTTCGGCTACCAAGATGACCGCGACTGGGTTCCGACCATCGACCACGTTATCAGAGTCTTGTCCGACTTCGGAGACAACTGGAGGAGGACTGAAAACAGGCAGGAAGCTAGCCTGAGGTTCTTCTCGGACAACCGTAGGAGGTGGCTGGAGGGAGGCCGCGATCCTGTGAGTCAGCAGGATAGACGCTACGATCCTGTAAATCATGTGTGGTACGCGGGCAACGTTGCTGCGCTGGACCGCGGACAAGCGGTTGGATTCGATGGTATTCCAGGGTCAGAGCAGTTCCCACATTTTCATCCCGACATGCGGCAGCATGAACGAAGGGAGAACTCGAGGAGATACGTGATCGATATCAGCAACAATGCTTGGAACGAATTCCGTGATTGGTCAAATGTTCTTGGATCTCGGGGAGCCAATTTCAACAATGTCACGATCAACGACATCATTTCGAGCTCCATGACAAGGTTGTATGTCCAATAACTTCTTGCGTCCCTCAAGGAATGTCCACTGACCTGAGCACTGTAGGATCCTTCACGAAGTCATGCATTGCCTCCCATACTATCTGGACGACATCCCAACTCGGTTTCCTGATGGCACTACTGAAACCTCGAGCTGGCAAGCCGTCATGAACTGCAAGAAGGGCGATGCGCATCGCAACGCCGAATCCATCGCCCTGCTCGGCCTATGGGCAGCCCTTGCTGACACGATACCTCAGGGGAGGAACGCTGGAGGTTTCACGCTAGATCGTCAATGGGATGTAATTCCTGGAGCGTGGGAGGACGTCAAGAATGACTTTGAAGAGGATGAGCTCGACGAGGAGGAGCGGAGAGTAAGCCCTTGGACAGAAAAGTGGACACTCCAACTGCCGTACGTTGGCAACCGGGTCAATCGGGCTGTGAGAGGAGACATTCGAGGATACTTGGACATCACGGGAAGGAGACGATGATGAGTAAGCCTGATTGTCCCGGGGGCTTTTCATCTAGATATTGCTGGCAAACAAAATTCTTTGCTGAACTCAATGATGGACTTGATCGTCGGATTTGACTCCCAGCATCGAAGCATCAGAATTTGTGTATGTATCTTTAGCAAATTATTACAGTTGTGCCACTATCTGAGATATTGTTGCTGGCTAAGGGAGAGAACTTGAGAGTGTAGTCACAACTCGATACAGCCTCGCTTTCAAGCTAATGACCGTGTCACTCAACAGGCAACACCTCGATTATTCGTGGATCCGAGTTGACCGTGAGACTGGGACATGATCTTTGACGCTGATCTGGGAAACGATAATCGACGGTCCACTTTATTTGCGGATTTGATGTCCGGAAGCAAATGGAGGCCAGAGTCGATCAATTCGATCACTCTAAATGCCTTCGACGGCTCGCTAGCCACGCAACAGATAAATGTAGAGTAGGTGCAACTGCCGAAACCTTGGTTTGGTCGTCGGATCGTGTCTCCAACGATTACCCGCGACCCGGCCCGTCCTCGAGGATATCTGCACCTAATGCTCGGCAGGAGGACCGGTTCCCGTGTGGTTGTACGTGGGGTTGCAAGCCGCCTGGAATGCCAATACACTCATTTGCATTCCACACCGCCAAAACCACGCTAGTGATACCGCCATATTGACACATACCTAACTTATATGCACACCATCATACCCTCTATACATTCAACATTATCGTTCATTCCTCAACCAATATATACCATATTAACCTGCTGCTATTCATCCTATATATTTCGATTATCATGAATCGATTGACGGTATTTTCATTATATTAAAAGCTAAATTGATCGCATTAAATTACCACATCCTTTAAGGTATATTTAAGGCCGGCATTACCTCCAATGCTATGATCTTAAGGGTTATAAAGTGCTTAGAACGATAAGTACATGAGTTAAGGAGAGATTATTATATAATTAGTTCTATAAGTAAGAAGCATTATATATATAGCCAGCTGAAGCTGATTGACTTTCATATAAGTGTATATGCCAGCTCTCAGGCTCCTAGAAATTAATATTAATATTAACGCGTTTTTTAACTGCCTAGGCCCTTCTTAACCTCTTCATATAAAAGAATAACCTATATCTTAATGAAATATAATAGTAGTTAGTTAAGATATATAAGCTTGAAGTCTTATTGTTTATAATTAGTTAGGTATTAACCTAGGCTAATTAAGGGAAAAAGAAGTAAGCCCTTATAGCTATCCAACATGATTAACATACCAAAGCTAAATAAATATTTAAGATTTAATGCTAGCATTATAACCAATTCGTTTATATTAATAAGTCTAATATTAATAAAAGAGATAGTATTCACTATATAAGTTGGTTGCTAAAAGGCATTAAATTAAAGAGATTACTACCTAAAGGTAGTAAAGATCATAGTACATAGTTTTAAATTATGCTAGTATTAATAATTAATAGTATTATCAGCTTGTTAATATATAAGGGTAATAGTAATCTAATTAGCTTTATTAAATATATATAATACAAGGTTCTGCCTTATATAATACCATTTCCAGGGCTTAATTTAGTGCTAATTATAGATAACGCAAGTTTTTATTCCCATGTTAAATTAAGCAAGTTATATAAATAATATAACGTTTTATTTAAATACCTATCTACCTATTTACCTAACTTAAACCCTATTAAATTATATTTTAAGGACTTTAAATCATTTATTCATTAATATACTAAGTACTATAAGGATAATTGATATATAAAGAATAACTTCAAGTAATTTCTTATTAATAATATTTATTAAGTTGCTTTAAATAAAAAGATAATTTAAGGTTACTTTAAGAAGATAAAGATCCTTAAGCTTAATAACATTCTAAAATAGATATATTACTTAGTTATTTATATATTAATAAATATATAATTAAATATTTATAAGCTTTAAAGTACTATAATATAATGTAAGTAATTGCAATTAGCAATTACAATTGTTATATCTCTCTCTTCACAATACTTATAATTATATAACTTTATTAAAGTATATCTTTATAAAAAGAGCTCTAATATATAAGTTCTTAATATAGTAAAAGAGTCCTGCTTTAGGGCTATCAAATAATATATATATTATATTTAAAAAGCATCATAAAGGTAGTTACCCTAAGTAATATTAAAAGGAGTATATATGAAAAAAAAAAGGGTTACTGTGAATTAATCTATGAGTTAATTAAATAGGGTATTAACATTAATCTGCTATAACTCAATTTAGAAAGCTTATATCTAAGAAAAGAATATATTAATAAATTACTAAAGATTAGGGCTATTTAATAGTTATAGTTATATTTTATAAAAACACCCTATTAAGTATTATTAATATAAAAAGATAATAAGTAAATATCACTAAATGGTAAAAAAAAAGGCGATAATAATAATTTATTAATCATTTTATTATAATAATAATCAAACCCATAACCTTCTAATCATACATTTATTCGATTATTATTATATTAAAATGATAGGAAGATTATTATTATCATTAGAAAGTAATTAAAAGGGTAGTTTATATAAATAAGGAAGGTATAAGTTGGTTGCTTGGGTGAGAATTATAAAGTAACCTTTATAGCACCAACTTTAAACTACTGCAACACTACCAAAAAAAATCATAGATATAATATAACTTTTACTCCTAGATCTTAAAAAGCTTATAATTCTATTAATATACTTATTTTTATAATTAATAATTATTTCATTAAGATATAATGGAGTATTTATAAGGTACAATAAGGGTCCCTTATATATTATAATTAGATAGCTTTTATTACTAACCTTACAAATAAGAAAATATCACCCTAACACACTACTATCAACCCTTTACTTTGCAACTCATATATCCTTAAAAAGCATTCAAATCTAATGGAAACTTGAAGTAATTAATTATCCATAGTTATATCACCCTCTCTAATGTTCTTACTTGCTTTAAGAGGCTAGCGCTATATTAGCGCTGGCGCTGGTGGCAGTGATTAGCTAGGAATGCTTAGTGAGGCCCTTTCTTATAAAAAATCCTTTATATATTGATGTATAAAGCTACTTAAACCCTTATTAAATACCCTTATAGTATACCACTTATTTAGCTACTCAGCCAAGTCCTTAAATAATAGCAAGCTAGTATCCCTAACCTTATAAAAAAGCTATTAGAATGCTACCTTCTCTATATAATTACATGCCTTATAATATATCAAATATACAAGGAAGTCCTCTAGAAGTATAAAACCCTTATTTTCATTAGGTACCATTGGTAAGAAAGATAATACTATAGGTTAGTAAGTTAAAGGCGGTGGTATAACCCTTAATAGCCTACTAACTATTAATAGGCTTATAGGAAGAGTATATACCTAACTAGGTATGTATAAGGGCATATATAGTTATTATAGCATTATTTACTGCTTAAGTTAACTTATAAAGGCTTGAAAAAGTAATAAGTATACCTTAACGCCACCACTACTGCCATTAATAATAATATTCCCATTAACCATACCATTACTTAGTTTATTAACATTAGCTTTCCTAGGGTGGCTAAGAATTACAGCAAGAAGGTCTTCTTCTAACCTGAGTGTTGATAATGCATTAATAATACTCTCAGGACTACCAACCTTCTATCTCAATAACCAAATTATTACCTTATTATATATATTTTAAGAAATATACTCTAAGGATACCCTTTCCTGCTGCTTCTCAATCTTATTAGCTTAAGCCATCACCTCTTTATTATTAAAATATAAATAAATATTATTCTCTTTAATGAAGTAATATAATACCCCATGGGTCCTTCTTTTATTATTAGGGCATTAATTGGGGTCTTAGCATTAAAGCAACCTTACAAGTTAGGTATAAGCCATTAAATATTCTTCACTCTAAGCTAACATAAATTCTTGCATCTCTCTACTTCTCTTTTTTACCAAGTTACTTAAAGATAAGCTAAGGCTATTAATAAGCTAAGAGATACCTATCATATCCTTAGATAATAATCTCCAGTTAAATAAGTTATTCTCTTTAACCTTAACAGCAACAGCCACTATAAAATCCTAAGTAGTATAAGATAATAATAAACAACCACTTAATAATAGCATTATAAAGGTCTAATACCACCTAAGGATAACTTAAGTTAAGATATTATAAAGATAAAAGCAGTGGATGATAAGGAAGGTATATTAACCCTTATTATATTTTATTCCTCTTATCAAGTTAGTCACCAGTTGATGATTATTAAAAGCACTAGATTCATCATTTAATTCACCTAAGTATAAGGCTATTGCTCAAATAAAGTTTTTCTTGCACTAAATAGTTATTATACTAAATATACCCTTAATACCATATCCCTTAAAGTAGTTTTAAACCCGCTTCTTCGATTTAACAAGCTAATATTTAAGATTAATTTAAAGATAATACTTCATAAAGGAAAGCAACTTTATAATAAACTTCATTAAGCTGCCCAGCATACTAATACCCTTAAATTTATTAGCTTTGAGTAATAAGTTATGCTATAAGATCTTAATATTTATTTAAAGAGTTACTTCCTTAAATGAGTCCTTATCTACAGGGGCATCTTTAAGGGTGAAGCTTCCTATAGCATTTACTACTGGGACCTCCTGAACCTCCGGGACCTCCTCCGGGACCTCCTCTTCAATACGAGCTGAATCCTCGTCTTATAATTAATGATGATTACTAGCCTTATCTTCTTCAGCCTTAAGGCTTGTAGGGTTATTACAAGGACTATTAATAGCAGGGCTGCTTAGGGCTACTATATTCCTCGCCCTTAGCTTAGGCGCAGCCCTTAGCTTAGGCATAATAGCACGCCCACGACCAGCTGCCACTTAATATCTCTTTATAATAATAATATATAACCTATTAAGAATGATCCTCAATCTTTTTAACGGCATTATTACCTCCTTCATAAGGCTATTATCGAAGATAATACAGCACTTTAAATAGGCTTAAATACAGCAAGGGCTAAGGGTTAATAGCTCGTAATTAGCATAAAGAATCAACTTAGGACCAGCAGTATGGGTTTATTGATTTATAAGGATGTTATTCTTATTAGCCCAGGTTAATATACAAGGAGTATTCAGCTTTAAACATACCGGCAAGAAAAGCCAGCAGGGCGTTAACGGCAGCTTTATCATTAGATGGCGGCTCAAGGGATGAGAAATCACATTTAAGGGTAATCCCCATATATGGCAATTATTTTATTTACTTTCAAGTACAAATAGCTATAAACAGGTACATCAACGGCGAGGTTGATAATTAAATATACTAACGGCATAATAGTATACACACAAGTTAGGTATGTATCAACATAGCGGTGTCACTAGCGTGGTTTTGGCGGTGTGGAATGCAAATGAGTGTACTTCCAAACCCCGCATGACGATGATCACTGATGGACGCGCTACCCGAAGCACTGCTCCTCGGCGCTGACCAGGTGCCATGTTTCAAAATGCGACTTAAAAGCGGCGGAGGTTCTCAGGAATTCCTGTGCATCTCCTGCTTGGTTTTAACTTCGTTGTCGATTTGAAAAGCATAGAAAATATTGAAACAAGCACAAGTGTACCAACATGTCCCTTACAAATATTGAAACCGAGGCTTTCGTGGTGACGGAGCCAAAGGCGCCCTTCAAGCTTACGCCTATCAGTCTCGACGAGGTGCGCGGAAAAGAGATACTCGTTGAGATGAAATATTCTGGGATTTGCCATACGGTAAGATCTTCTCTTTTTCCGGCCGAACAGAGGTGAGCCTATCGCCATCGTTATTGACGTTACCAAACACAGGACATCGTCGTCCAACAGGGACTCCTACAGCACCTCACAGAATACCCAGTCATTCTAGGCCACGAGGGCGCAGGAATTATCAAGGCCATCGGCACAGACGTCAGGGACAAGTCCCTCCGCGTGGGCGACCAGGTCCTCCTATCATACACGACCTGCCAGAACTGCGGCCCCTGCCACGAGGACCGCCCGACGTTCTGCAAGACGCACACCGAGGTCAACTTCAACGCCGTGCGAGTCAGCGACAAGAGCACTCCGGCGAGGCTGGCCGATGGCAACACGAGCGTCAGGAGCCAGTTCTTTGGGCAGTCCTCGTTCGCGAGGCTGTCCGTCGTCCAGGACTTCAGCGTCGTCAAGTGCCCCGTCCCGGATATCCTTCCGTGCTACGCCCCGCTGGGCTGCGGGTTTCAGACCGGGGCTGGGACGGTGCTGAAGGCTGTCAATCCCGCGAAGAGTGCACGTGTCGTTGTCTTCGGCCTGGGAAGTGTCGGTATCGCGGCTCTCATGGCGGCTGTCCACCTGGAGGTCAAGCAGGTCATCGGTGTCGATATCGTGGACAGCAGACTGGAGCTGGTGAAGGAGCTGGGTGCGACGGACGTGGTCAACTCCGCCAAGGAGGGCGGCAATCTTGCCAACCGCTTGAGAGAGCTCACAGAAGGCGGTGTTGATGTGGCCATCGACTGCAGCGGGGCTCCATCTGCCCTGCAAGCCGCGATTGACTGCCTGGGTCACGGTGGGCAGGCCATTTCAGTTGGTGTGCCTCCCCCAGGGGTGAAGATCGACATCGAGACGCAATCGTTTTTCATGTCGCATAAGAGTTACAGGTCTGTGATTGAAGGCGAGGTGAATCCAACCGAGGTGCGTTTATCTACTGGGGATCAGGAATCCTTGAGATATATTCCAGCTCTAACTGCGGTCAGTTCATCCCTGAGCTCATTGAGCTCCACCGGAAGGGCAGGTTCCCAGTGGACAAGCTCTGCAAGGTGTACTCCATCAAGGACTTCGATCAGGCTCTCAAAGACATGCATGACGGTAAAGTAAGTATTGATTAAGCATGCTTGCCCAATATTCATGGCTCCAAAAAAGATTGCTGACTGAATGCTGATTCCAAAGGTCGTCAAACCAATTATCAAATGGGATTAAAACGGAGAGCAGGTGGATCCTTCCAATCTTCGTGACGCATCCACGAACCGGCTCGCCGAAAAGGACATAGATTCCGATATTACTAGCAAATAAATCGATTTGATTACTGTCACTAGGCATTAGGCAGTAAGATGCGTGTATTCGACGGAGCAATCCTAGCATATGACGTGACTGAACCCCCATTCTTACCGGTCTCAACTGATGTCCAGAGTAAAGTTTGCTTGGGAGACCGTCGGAGATGTGCAATGTTGCATGCCCACAAATTGCTTGTTCGATAGCATGGATATCTGAGGTCGTTTCGAGGCCCTTCTCAGGCTCTCCCGAATTTTTGCATCTAGTAACATCGAAATACCGGCAGTACTTAGTCACAGCTGGATGGCAGCATTATTACTCGCTTACACATGTCACGATGAAAAGTAAATAGACCAGCGAAAATGATATGACACTCTTGATTGTCAATGAAGTTACATAGAAGTATTGTATATACAAAATTCTCTCTTAGTGCCTTTCTCCATTGCCAGAATCTCTCGAGACTGGCTCCTTATAATATGTACAAGGTTGAATTAGTCCTGTTTGCACCGATGCCCTTCAGCCAAGTGGCGAAGCTCAAACAAATCAGAACAGCGTAGCCTTCCAGGCTGCCGGTATCCGTTGTACGGTCAAGGTCAGACAGCTTAGAAGCTGAGGGTCTGGCCAGCGGTGGAGGTGACCGAGGCCTTGACGTTGGCGGAGCCGAGCAGCTCGTACTCGTAAGGGACGGTCTTGAGGGTGCCGGCCTCGACGGTGTTGGTGCCCTCACCGAGGTCGACGTCGTTGACAACGGCGTAGCCGACGGTCTCGGAGTCAGCGGACTCGATGGCCTTCTCGATGCCAGAGAAGACGGCGGACTCGATCAGCAGCTGGGCGCCGATGCGGGTGTTGACACCGGTGGAGGAGTTCTCGGCGTAGTGGTTGTAGATGTGGCCGGTACCGAAGCGGAAAGAGGGGCCACGGGAGTTGATGTTGGAGAAGTAGTTGTTGGCGTAGGTGACGATCAGGTGGCCGGTGTCCTCATCGGCGTTGGAGTCGCTGTGGCCGACGAGCGAGGCCTTCCAGTGGTCGTGCAGGTACGAGTTGCTGATGGTGATGTAGTCAGAGCCGTGGGTGACGTCGAGGAGACCATCGTAGTAGTCCTTGTCGTGGTCACGGTCCGAAGACAGGTCGAGGTGGTCCAGCCAGACGTTGTTGGAGGCCTGGACGGTGATGGCATCACCGGCATCAGCGAGGACCTTGCTGATCTTGACGTTGCGGATGATGACATTGGAGGCCTTCTTGACGCGGAGGCCGACACCCTCCAGGGAGGAGCCAGCAGCTCCGATGACAGTCTTGTCAGAGGTGATGTCGACCTTGTCAGAGCCAGTGATGGCACCATCGATGATGATGATGGCAGCACCGTCGGCCTCAGCAGCGGCCTTGAGCTCCTCCAGAGAGGTGACAGTGGTCTGCTGGCCAGCGGCACCACCGGTGGTACCGCCGTTCTGCGTAGCGTAACCGATGTTGCAAGCCTCGGTCAGGGAGCCGGACGTGGAGCCACCGGCGGAGGAGTTGCCGGAACCGCTGCCAGTCGCAGCAGGCACGGTGGCCGAGCTAGACTTGGTGGCGTGCGTCTTGCGAGGGTGGACGACGTTGAAGGCTGGGGCAGCCGAGACGGCCGCGGCCATGAGAGTGGCGACAAGAGTGAACTTCATTTTGAGAGTGTATAAAGAGCGAAGCTTCCAGAGCCTACAGTTGAATAAAGCAATCAATTGCGTAGGGGAAAAAAGAATGTGTATGTAGGGACTTCTGGAGTCTGTGTAGAAAGTCTGAAGAACAAAGACTGATCAACATCCCAAAGCCGAGCCCATGGCTTCTTATATATCAACCAAGACGTCCTCCATCCTGCGCGTGTACGACGGTTGAGCCACCGTACCGTCAGCACCCCTGAGTGGAGCTGGTCCGGATCTCATCCAGATCACCCCATCTCCCTGCTCGTTTGCGCCGGCGAGGAAACGAAAAAAACGGGCCAAGATGATTGACGGAATCCCGTGTTGGTGGTCAGGCCTGACGAGGCTTGACAAAGATCCTGGCAAGGGGATCGACAATTGGAAAGATTCTCCGTTGTTGGTTTCCTCGTCTAGATCTTGGCGAAGACAAACAAACTCCACCATGTTTCGAGGTGCTGCATACGATCCTGACCGCCAAGATCTCGCGAAGGCGGCCGCGAGGCCACGACCCCTGGGATCCCCTGACTTGTACTCCGTACCTGCAGCCGCCTCGACGAAGATCTCATCAATCTCCGACCCAGACGGAGTCTAGCAATATGGGAGACAAATCGGGTCGATCCTGCCGACGGGCGAACAAGATTGTGGTAGTGTTGCAACCTCGAGACCGGTCTGCTTTTGCATGTCGACATCAAGTGGCAGTCGGTTGACGGCTCAGTCGAGATGACGCAACAGAGATCAATCTGATAATGGCGAGGTGACGGAGAATAATAGGCGTCCTCCACAGCCATCTGTCCGTCGGCAGTTCTAGCGCTACGCGCTTCTCATCGTGACCCGCTCGAATGATGGAGACGGCGGCTCAAGTTCTGGACTGCGAGCTCTGCATCTAGATCCGGCTGGCTGGAGCGCTTGCTGGGCGAAGAATGAGGAAAGGTGTGTGTGGACGCAAAACCCCTTGAATATCGTCCAATGTCTCGATTCGGTCTTGGCATCTCCACAGCTTGTCCAATTTAGGCCTCGGGCTGGCCCCTTCACTTTATTGCCAGGGAGGGATCCCTCCCGCGTATTGACTTACATAGCACGACTTCTGCAGTCTGCTGTGTAAAGGGGGGGTTGCAACGGACCCAGGAACCAGGGACGCTGGGCTGTCAGCTCCACGTCATCCCATCGAGTACCAAACTTCGTTTCAACACAACGAGCAAAATTAGGTACAACAGACACGACAAACAGCCCCCAACTTTCCACCGACCCACGGTTCCTGCAAGGAACAACGTGATGCGCGTGCTACCTTGCATCATTTTAGGAATGCTAGCCCATTTTTGTTCCCACAAGTTTCATCTCGCGCCGAACAGCATTGGGCTCGGAGTTACAACCCTATTCACACCGAGTCGCCACTGTAGTCTACTTCTTTCCGTTGCCGTTGCGAAGTCGCCAATAGATTACGCGGTAAAGCCATGAAGCGCCATGGTGTATGGATGATCGGCCTTTCCGTCAACGAGCCCATTCTTGTGTACTCAGATGTACAACAGGCACCCAGTTTTGGTTTTCTGGCTGCACTAGTTCTGTCAAGCTGTAGCGTACCAGTTGATCACAAACCTTGTCTCGGGAGGTGAACCGAGGTCCTCATATTGCAAAGCTTGGTTGTCTTGGCCTACATCTCAGTGCCAATAAAAATTAATGAACCTCCCGCCCCAAGCCTTGAGGCACCGTGAGGCTCTGTGTCCACATGTGCAACCTGCGTGCTAATTTGGGGGTTTGACATACGTAGCAAGTCGGCCAGCCAAGCCTAAGAGGTCGGCTAAATATTGAACCCCAAGCGCCCCTATCTCCGGAATATTATACGAAGACCTGGGGCGGGGGCCCAAACTCGCCAAATCCAGGCCTACTTTGATGAAGATGCGGATACTATGTGCACACACAATGACACGTCTCTGAGCAAATTTACCCAAGTCCCTGTACCTACGCAGAAGTCTCCTCCAACAGTGACAGAGTTCCCACATATTTCCTTCCAGGAGGTCTCATGCTGAGCTGTCATTTTTGTGTCATAGACGTATCGCCAGCATACAGTTGCGCTCCAGATGTCGTCAGATAGGTAGGAATCGCGTTTTGTCCGAGAGGAATAACCTCTCCGGATAGTGCAGTTCCGTGATACCGCGATGGGAAATTGATGAACGCAATCCCAGCACTCGGTCATTGCTATGGCCAAGGGCCTCCGCGTCGCCACTAGGTACCTGGGTCGGTAGGCAGGTCAAATCCGCTTTGTCATTTCATAGTCAGGGGCAAGACCAGCATCTTGCAGAACACATTCCTGTGGCTGCTCGTGCTGAATATTGATTATTAATGCGTCAAAAACCCATTCTACTGATGAATAACTATATCCTGAATCAACTCCTCATCCTGGCCAGTCCAGTACCTGATCCAGTTGAAGATGCTCTTGTGCCACACCAGGCTGTTCTCGCGGTCCAGTACCCAGTGACCCTCGTCAGGGAAGTGCAGGAACCGTGACGGCACGCCCAGGGTCTGTAGGATGTTGAAGAGCATCACGCCCTCGGAGATGGGCAGCCGGAAGTCGAGATCATTGTGCACGACGAACTGCGGTGTGCTGAAGTTCTTGGCATGTGAGAGCGGGTCCCACCGCTCGTAGTTGTCACGGTTGTCCCAGATCGTCCCATTCTGGTCCTGCTGGATGAACCACAGCTCTTCGGTCCCATACGAACCGATCTGGTCCAGCTTGCCGTCGTGCGTGACGATGGCCTTGAACTTGCGGCCCAGATCATGACCCTGAATCCAGTTTGTCCTGAGAATATCCAGTCAGTACGTGAATGAATAAAATGTAGAAAGAACAATACTTACATGTAACCTCCATAGGAGGCACCAGCGGCGATCGCATTGTCGGTGTCAATATACGAAACATTAGCTTCGAGGTACTCAAAGAGCTTCACGAGATCGCGGTACGGTGTCCCGCCCCAATTGTTTTGAATCTTGTCCGTGAACGCCTGTCCATAGCTAGGCGTTCCGGTGAACTGGGGGCTGGTTACGACGAAGCCCT
This sequence comes from Diaporthe sp. P3_1W, assembly GCA_037177825.1. Classification (NCBI taxonomy): domain Eukaryota; kingdom Fungi; phylum Ascomycota; class Sordariomycetes; order Diaporthales; family Diaporthaceae; genus Diaporthe; species Diaporthe sp. P3_1W. The sequence continues at coordinate 1,173,797 of JBAFXB010000008.1, forward strand.
GGTCAGCCCAAAGCCGCAGGTTCCACCTCGTGCTCCAGTTATCGGCCTGGGACGACTGGGGACCACCGTGCACGATGAAAGCCAGCGGGTATTTCTTGGTCGGGTCGAAATCCGTCGGGTAAAAGACGAAGGTCTGGATCTGGTCGCCATCTCCACCCTCGTACCAGAAGTTCGACACAGAGTCGGGCTTCAGGCCTTCGAGCTCCGGGTCGACTTCGTTGGCGGTGAAAATGACGGTCTTGTCCTCGCCGGGTGCCTGCGTGTAGAAGACCCGGCTCGTCCAGCTCGCCGCCGCGGAGACGAGTGCGGAGCCGTCAGGCAGGACAGCAAAGTCAGCGAGCGACGTGTCTGGCCCTGTGATATTGACGGGCTCGAAAGACGCCTCCGCATCGTGAGGAATTATGAAGATGCGGTTCGAAGCATAGAGCTCGGAAGCAACCCAAAGGTCTGCACCATCGTCGCTCCACTGAACGCTGGCCGCGCTGGAGTCCCAGTCCTCGGCAACAGGAGTGACCTCAGCCTCAAGACCGTTGACGCTGGCAACGTAGATCTGGGAGCGGTCTGACTCGTATGAGATACCATTTTGCTGCACGTATGCAAGCTTGGTGCCATCAGGAGACCACTTTGGGGCGCCAGAAGCACCCTTAGCAGCCTCGGGCGCAGTGGTGCCGGGACCATTCACAGCTACCGGAGCCTCAGAGCCGTCATGAGGTACAAGGTAGATGTAGCTTGCGGTATAGTTTGCCTTTGGCAGTTCCGGTGCCTTAGTCAGGAAGGCCACGGTGCTACCGTCGGGGCTGATATCGTAGTCTCCCTGGTCCCCAAACGGCTGCACCGGGGTCTCGGGACGAGTCACGGTGGCATTGAGGCCCGACAGCAGGTTTTTCACCTCACCGTTGGAAGTGAGATTGCCGGCGCCACCAGACAGCACGCCGCTAAAGATTGCATATCGCTCAGCGGTGATATATGTGTCCCAGTGGCGGATAAAATTCGCATCGTAAAGCTGACCGCTGCTCAACGGGGTGCTCGCGAGCTCTGGATTATATGCTGACCCGTTGTTCCAGTAAGCAAGGGAGTTGACAACAAAATTGATAGAACCAGCTTCGGTCTGCGCGGCCTTGAGGCCTTGGAAAGGAGCATCCAGAGACGCAACAAGAGTTCTGTACAAATTTAGTGAATGGCGCGTCAAGGGACCCCTCCTAGAGACTCAAGATACGTACGGTGAGAACACGTCCGCTGCAATGTCGGCAGTGTAGAGCGTGACGCCTCCGGGAACATCGTCATTTGTACCATTGATGTACAAAATGCTGGTGTTTGTCGAGCCTATCCACACAACCTCAGACACACTGGAGTCGAATGGTGCTTCCGTAATGGCACCGCTGGCAACGTCCAATAGCTGCCAAGTAGTCGACGACTCATGTGTTGTCCAGTTGTAGGTCGTGGACGAGAAAAGCGCCACTGTCTGCTTTTCATTAGAATTCGTGCCAGCTCTGAGATGTGATTTTGCAGCTTTTACGTACTCCGCTGGGGTTGACATTTGCGGTGCTTCGTCGCGGAGCAGCAATAATTCCCCTATGTGGCCCGTCAGCCTCACCGAAGTTGTTTTTTGAATTCAGGGCTCTTACTCAGTGGTGATGGCCTGAGCCGAGCCAAGGATTAGGCCCGAAACCCAAAGTGCCGTCCTCATTGCCATGGTTGCAGTCACTTGCTCGTAACAGACCTGAAGGTTGCTGCTCGTAGCCAAAAGAGAGACAGGTGGTTATCCAAATTCCGCGCCGGGCATGGCATTATATCAGGGGAGACAAGCTTTCGGTACGAATTGGTGGCCGACGGCGGCTCCACCTCAAGAGGTGATAGCACATTGAGATTGCAGAATCTGCTATATCACCTACCCATTTGGCTCGGATGCCAAGACGTGTTGGAATCGCGTCACAGCCCGTATTACGTTTTTTGGCCTGTCTTCTCCTCACCAACACCAAATTGTCAGCACTTGAACTGCAACGCTATCAATCACACCACAAACAATGACGCGTTTTGGTTGGTGGCCTGAAGACAATCTCCGCTTATCCCGTCCTACCCTCGTCTGCGATCGCCAAACTCACCGGTCCCCACCGGCTTAGAGACACACCCACGAGGAGATGATGCAATCCAAGCGTGTCACTTTCTTACCACGCGTGCCTGGAGAGAAGGCCCTGATCGGGTAAACCAGTACACCGTCGGGTAAGATTGTCGCCGGGATGATGACCAGCATCAAATAGTGAACAGTCTATTCAGTGTCGAGGAATCGCGACTCCTCTGATGTCGTTCTAAAGTTCGTCTATGATAAACGGACTGCCCGGCATTTCGATCAGCAGCCTCAGACTACTTCGCCGGCACAAGCACGGATACATCGTATGTCCTTCCAGACTCTACGCCCGTGATGTGCGCCTCCGGAAGGGCTTTGCCATCGAGAACCACCTGCACCTGCTTGACATCCCCACGGCGGATGTCCACATTGAACTCGGCCCCGCGGAACGACCGCTTCACCGCTATGCCGTCCCAGTCCGAGGGCAGCTGCGGCTTGACCCTCAGCCCATCAGCGTCACCCCGGAGCCCACACAAGCCCTCGATGAAGCAGCGGTACGCCCACGACACAGTCCCGGTGTTGAACAGCTGGCTCGACCGGCCCGCACGGTCGGGGTACTCCTTCCACCCACCCCGGTAGTAGTTGGGGATGTACACGGGCAGCTGGCCCCTCCGCACATAGTCATCCTCGCCGGGGCCGGGGAGCATCTGCCGCAGCAGCCTGTAGGCGCGATCCGCCTCGCCGATGCTGTAGAGCGCGTGGATGTAGAAGACGGCCGCGTGGTTGTACACAGACCCGTTCTCGCCCTGACCGGGGAACTTCTGCGTCACGCGCCCGATGTCCTCAACCATCCCGCTGAAGGGCGGCCAGAACATGAGGACCCCGTACGGGGTCCCCAGCAGCTCGTCGACGTGTGGCAGCATCTTGGCGATCTTTGCCGCGTCCGCGGCGCCGCCGAGGATGGACCATGCCTGCGGGTTCAGCCAGATCTTGCCCTCCTTGTCGTCCTTGACGCCGAACACCCTGTTGTCGTCGGTGATGCCGCGCAGGAACCAGTCGCCCTCCCAGAGGTGCTTGGCCGCCGCGTCGTTGACCTCCTTTGCGCCGGCGCGGTATTTCTCCGCCGCGTCTGGCCGCTTGGCCTCGGCGCACGTCTCTGCCCACAGCTTCAGGGCGTACCCAGTAGCTACGGTCAGCCAGCCAGACACACCTCTGCCCTTCCATCCTACCATGTTCATTGGATCGCACCAGTCCCCCTGGGCGATGTAGCTAAGCCCATATTCGTCTCTGGCGTTTGGTGAGAGAAGCCAGTCCATCGCGCGGCACAGACGATCGAACACGGTGAGCGTCTCTCCGCGAGCTCCTGAGACGCTTTCTTGGAGCAGCTCATAGTCGCCAGTCTCGGAGAGGTACACCTCCAGCGCGATGGGGAGCCAAACGCAGTGATCAGTGTGCGGGATTTGGTTGATGTACTTGAGCTCCGCGTCAGGCGACAACAGGATGCCGTCCGGCATGGCGCCCGTCTCCTCCTGCTGCGACAGGGCCGTCACGATGGCCTTGCGTGCCACGGCGGGGTTGATGTAGCTCATCCCCATATTGTCCTGAAGGTAATTCCGCGTCTGAGGGTCGGTGCTCAAGCGATTCACGTCACCATGGTAGAAGACCTGTCGGGGCAGCCAGTTGTTGACGAAGTTGTCCAGAGCTGGGTCTGGTGTCTGGATTTGTAGGCGCCCGCTCCCAGATTGAATGTAGGCCGCGTAGTCATTTGCCGCTTGGGCAAACGCGTCCGCGCTGAGGTACTTCTCCCTCATGGATTTGATCTCGGCATCGTCTAGAGCTGGGCCAAATATGAATCGGTAGGTCCTTTCCTCGCCTGGTGCGAGGTGGATGCGGTATTGCACAGCTGCGGCTGGCGTTTCGTAACGTGCATCTCCATTTTTCAGCTTCTGGCTTTCCAGCACCGCTGATGGAGCATGAAGTCCACCTTCTCCTTCGAACGAATTCTGGTTGGCCTCCCAGGCGTTCGGTGGCTCCTCACAGAGGAAGTAGGTCTTATCTTTAAGGGATTTGTTTTTGGCATAGTCCTCTGCTTTTTGATACGGAGTGATGCTGCTTCCGACAATGCCTCCAAGGTCAGATCGGTACTCTGCCCCTTGATTCATCCATGACATGTAACCGAGCGTGAAGTAGGGATACACGCTGATGCCCCGCCCTCGGGTGGATGTATTTGTGACCTTGATCGTCCATAACTCCGCGACATCGTTCGTGGGCAAAGCCAAGGTCATCCCCACCTGGATGCCGTCAAGCCCCTGCGTCGTCCAAGACGCATCACTCTTGCCTGCAGAGAACACGAACCGCTCCGGCTCAGCTCGGACAGGCTCATGAGGCGTCGAGAAGATCTTGCCAGTCTCCTCATCTTTGACGTACACGAAGCGGCCAGGGTGGTGCGTGTAGTAATTCTGCTCGGGCTGCATAAAAGTCCTCGCCTCAATGTTTGGCGCATGCGAGTATTTGGCAGGCTCGGGCTGCATGAATTGGGCGGTAGCATATCCCCTACAGGTGAAGTGTATCATCATCTTCTGGTTCCAGAGGAAGCCGCCGGCCTTGGGCAATGCTGTTGGGCTGGTGAGCTCATAGCGGTCGCCATCCGGCGTCGGGCCCAAGAGGGCGGTGTCTCTCGATGCCATTGTTGTGGGTGAACCGGAGACATCCTCGGAAAAGTCAGAGCGGGAAAATGTTCGGACGGGTACTTCGTGTTTTATTATGTGCCCATGTTTTCAACCGCCAAGATGAATGAGTTGCATTCCCGCCAACAGGATCGTGCAGAATAAGCCGCCCTAACGGCAATCCCTCCCGGACAGGAGTCAAGAGTAAGGACCGCCAGCTCCTTTCGGGTTAGCACATCCAGACGTGAATTTAGGCTTAATTGGCCTACCCCAGATCAGCAGAACGTGTGGGAAAACTTCGGGACTCACTAGATCTCGTTAGACGACTGTTCGTGACCCACCCGGCAGACGACTCCAACCTCAGAATATCTCGACCGCATCAGTGAGAAGATGTCGGCGTTATAATGAAATCTCAGTGCCCCAAGAGGAGATGAGATAGAGCAGAGTCGGATCCGACCAATCCTACACTGGCCGTGCATGCGTCTAGGTGAACCAAAGCCAAGCCAGAGTAAGGAGACCTGATTCGCTCGCCTCAGGGAGCAGCTCACGTTGGTTCCTTGCGATCCCGCGCAATTGCGACACGTCAAGTAGCGGGAATTGGCCCGTTCAACAGAAGCAGCAACATTCTCGCAAACCGTGGTCGTGTGATGTCTAATGGATGTCCCTTCGGAAAGGACTGGACATCCACACCGCTGTGCGATCACCACTGAAATGCGAGATGTGACCTGTGATAGTCCGCTCCACACGCCGAATCGATGTTCCGAGCTCGGCCACCTGTCATCGCGTACCCAAGCACTGTCCTCTCCTTGTCACAATTAGTCAGGAAATGTTTCGAAGCAAGCCATGAACCAACGTTCTCACTGGTGCAAAGACCTTTAGCTTTTCGCTCAACTAAGCAGTCGCATGTGGTCACCAGAGTGTGAGATGGCTCGCGGCTACCCAAGGTCGCTCTTTTCAACAACTCGATTACTTTAGGCAGACGGAAACGACTGGGTCCGAGTCTCTGCTTTTTCGACGTAGCCAACAGACACTTTTCTGCTTGGTGACCGGAAGCCTGCTGCTGCTCGTTCCTGGGTGTGCCGCGATTGGATGGGGCCGCCTTTCCCACCAGCTTTGTCACGGACAGCTGCAGGCATGATGCGTACGTCTAGACTAGATCGGTCAGGCGGGTGTGGGAAATATCGCATGACATTCGACGGGCGCAGCTTCCTGTAATCATAGCAGATGCATCAAGAGGGCTGGTGTTTTGGTTGCCTGGTTGCCTGGTTGCCTTGATCGCTTCTCCGCCTGTGAGTTGGGCCCTGGGTGCTCTGAATGCTAGGCATGCAATATTCTGGCCAGCAAGAACTTAACGCCCTGACTTGGAGGCTTGTTGCAGGAGATCAACTAGAAAAAAGAAGAGGAAAATATAGAAGAAGAAAAACTTGCTATTTTAATCGCCTGCATCTATATGCCCGATGACCTGTGTAATAGGTATTAAGGTACCTAAGTATGCGAGTACCTACCTGCCCAGTTGGTCAACAACTGATCACCTCTCGCGGAGTCTGGGGTTGTGGAAAGGGCGGTCTTGCTTGTAACTGCTGCATCTGGCCGTTGGTCGGCTACCAGTTGACGCTTCTCAGCTGTCGCCCAAGGGAAAAACAATCTCACTTTTACTCCGTCAGTATCTCCCTAGGTACCTAGGTACCCACCTAGGTCTGCAAATGGGGATAAGTCACAGCACGTTTGCTCGACTGGAAGCCGCAAACCTCGAACTTTCCCCAGGTTTGAAGGCCTTTCTACCATCTCATCCCCTCTCTCTTGTCTCTTGCGACAGTTAATTCCTGGTCTGACTGACCCCTTCCCATCCTCCGTCTTCTCACATCGCATCCTCTGGTTCTCAACCAGTCCTAACCCTGCCTCAACGCGTCCGTCATGAACCAGGACGTGTCATCCAAGATGGAAGACCTTGTGGCAGGCTATCGTCTTCTTAACGAAAAATGCCGTCGCCTCGAGGCTGAGCAAGAAGAACACCTGCAACAGGCAATCAGCACCTACGAAACTGATCAAGCAGCTGGTCAGGATGACATCAAGAAGAAGGAGCTCGCGCTTCACGAGCTGGAAGCTAGGTACAACGAAGAGCTGCGCGTCAAGAGAGAAGCCTTGCAGACCGCCATGCAGCGTGAAGCCACTCGCAAGCGCAAGCATGATGCTGAGGTTCAGTATCTCAACCACCAACTCTCGGACCTCAAGCGCTTGAAGCAAGGCAGTTTAGAACTTTCGGTGCGTCCTATCTCCTCTGGGTTGGCGAGGGGCCGACTATTGCTTCTGCCCAAAGTCTGACTTCCCAGCACCCCGAGGTCCCTCCATCATCTCTCCCAACCTCACATTCTGGCCCCAAATTCAGGAAGTTGTCGTGATGGGAAGCATTCAAAGCTTCGTCCAACAAACGCTCTCACACTGTGAATCTGCACGGCGATCGTGCGGCGGAAAGTTGCACTCTTTTCCTCCAGTCTGCCCCGACGTGATTCTACTGCTCACCAGACCTGCACTTGCTCAACAATCTTCTCCGCAATCCCTGCTAAGTACTCTCTGAAGAAAGCACGGACTAACTAGACGAGATCACAGCCCGATACGCCACAAAGTTCGGCTCCTTCCACATCGACGCACAATTCTGAACAGCGCTCCCTCGAGGAACCCGTGCTACAGTTTGGCGGTACCCCTGAGAGGCGAACAGGTGCATCTCTCGTAACGGATTCACCAACCATCTTTGAGGAAGATCTCAGAGCACCAGTTCTCCCCACTTCACAAAGCTGCCCAGACAGTGGTCTTCCCAATGATCGTGCAATTTCTCGATCAGAGCCACCATACCAAAGCAAAACAAAGGGTTCTGAGGTCATCGGTCGACAAATAAGTGCAGGCGGAAAGCCACTGGTCGAAGATATTTGTACAGATCATTACAGAAGGGGATCTTTCGAGCGAAGCTTACTGCCATCTCCAGCCCAGAATACCGGTCAGTATCTCACCGTATCAGCTACACAGATTCTTCAGCCACTGACCTGCATTTAAATAGCGCTTTCCACTCAAACAGCCTGGACTTACCTTTGTGGTATTTACCCAAGCCTCACAGTAGACTTCCCGGACCGGCCGACCCAACCAGAACACCTTGCGTTACTTGATCTTCCCATCATACGCGAGTCTGTGTCGAATCCTTCCAGACAAGACGCAACATGGTCCTTGATGATGAGTTCACGAGATATGACGGCCATCCTCTGTCATGTTACTGGCGCTGAGCCGCCAAACAGCTGCAAGAGATGTCAAACTGAGGGTGGGATGTTCGACAGGTGTGTTGTGGCTCCTTCCGGGGATTCTCAGGCTGTGATGGCAGGTCAATGCTCCAATTGTTTTATCGACCAGTGTGATCAATGCCTCTGGAATGATGAACAGCGCACAACCGCTGAGAGCGTCTCAGCGGAGTGCAGACTCTTGACGGCGAGTAGATGCCTTCCACTATCTTTACAGGGCCGTGACAACCTTTCCGCAGAAAACAACGGTTCAAGTGACCTGCAACCAGATGACGACCCACACCAGAATGAGGTCTCCGATTTGTCCGATGTTGAAGGGCCATCAGATGAGTCGTTAACAGCAGAAGACGAAGAATTCATGGACAACAAGGACGCGTCCACACACCTAAGCCAGTCACGACCTCTGACGGAGAAGACCATTCCATACGAAGAGGTCTACCAGATGGTCCGAGATCCTCAAGCAAAATACAAGCACTGTAAGCAATTACTTTTTAAATAAATCTCCCAGCCATAATCTCTGCATTGAACATAATTTTCAAGGAAATCTCGAAAGATGAGTCTGCAATAACCAACTGACAATTATGAAAGGGATTGTCGAGTATCCTAAGGGGTGTGGCAACTGGTACATTGTTCGTTGCATGGAACATAATCTCAACTGGAGCCGGAATCCGCTCCTAGCCGGAGGAAAACATCTCATGGGAAGTGAACACATGTTCACATCTAGGCAACCCTCCTTGGCTATCAAGGAGCTTGGCGCGCTTGTTGAAAGCTGTGATCAACAGAAGGCCGAAGCAAGTAACACCGAATACGACAAGGCCCTCAAACAGGGATACAAGCCACGGAATACCATGCGGAAGAAGAAGCGGGCCCGGCCGAACAGACCAAAATCAGTAACAAAGAAGGCAGATGTCAAGTGTGATCAGGAACTGGGTGGTTCGTTCGAAGGCGTCATCGATCCAGTCGTAGGCGAAGTCTACCACGCATGGTGGGAGAATGAGCCGCGGTCTTGGTACCTGGTGGTAATTTTACCATACTTGGGTGATGGTGATTGGAAAGAGGTTGGAATAACAGGCAACCTATTCACCTCTGGATTGAAGAAGGAGATCCCTAACTGCTTCAAAGTGGTCAAGGTCACAACAGATTCCGGCAAAGAGGCCTTGAGGCTGACCTGGGCTGAAGGGTACCAGGACGGTGGACCGAAAGTTCGTGCACGGAAATTCCCTTGTCTGTTTCTACATGATCCCTTGACGATTCCCAGTGCAGACAAGGAATTCGTATTGGGACAAAAAGCTGAGGTGCTTGCTTTCCGAACGGCACAGCAGTTGCGTCAACGGTCAACAATGCTAGCTCCAGGGCTGTCCAAGATAGGAGTGGATGCCTACAAGAGTCTTGCGCAGGACTTCGAGGCAAGATTAGGAACGATTCGAGCAAAGCGAAATGCAACACCAGAGCAAGACGTCGAAGACAATGCCAGCTTGCGGGCCTTCTCAGTGCGGGAGCAGCGAAATTCGAAAGTCACAACCTCTTTTGAGAACCAGGAATCTCCCTGCATTTCCCCTGCTTCTAATGCCCAAGATCGCGATCACCACAGCACTGAAAGCGATTTGTCAATGCCAGGAGATGGACACGGAGACATTTCAGATGGCCATGGCCTTGCTGCTCGGAACCCAAGAGTGAGCCTTCCAAGCCGCCTCGGCAGCAACTCGATTGGCAGGTGCGGAAGCAGCCAGGGCGTCGGTTTGGGTCAAACCGCAGACACGAGGGCCTTCCCCTCGTTGACATCGACCACAAGCACCGCACACAGTCCGAGCCCAAACAGCGAGGAGTGTGGTCGATCGAGGGCAGAGTCCTGGACATCTCAAGCCGCAAGCATACAAGCGCAGCCAATGACAACGAGACCACAGAAAGAGGATTCGCTACTTTCCTTGCAGAAACCGTCTAGTACGGCCCAGACAGCTGTAGGTCCGACCCCTCGCCCTCGGGAAGCGGCATCGTCAGATCAAGATTATGGTCCTCCGACAATGGGAGGACATAATTCTTCCCAGGACATGACTGACATGTCAAATGAAAGCTGCGGAAGAATCGAAGAGACTGAATCCGCCTCTAAGCCGTTGAACCGGGCACGGGAAAGCACGGGCACCACCATCAATTCTGGCCATTTGCAAGGACTGAAAGCTTCGAAAGTAGGCAATGCCCGCCCTTTTGTCCCTCAGCGTACGGCCAATGTCTTGCAGTCCTCCGCACTTGCAGGCGAACCCCGTGGGCCAACAGCATTACAGCCACACATTCGGTTTCGGAAAGAGGATATGAGGCGCAGTGACGGACTTTCCCAGGAAAATAGGGCGCCCGGCCTGAGAAACACTGTGAGCACAGTGGAGAGAGATGTTGTGGCCGGTAGCGCAGGGCAGACTTCTTGGACACCTGCCTACTCAGCGATGCTCCGACAGCCCTGGCGCGGTCCTAAAGAGGGTGGCAGGCGCCCGGAGAATGCGTGATCACGAGTCAAAGCAAGGCGCGCTCGGGTTGAGACAAGCAGAACTGGGCTGTGATTGGAGCATGGGGCATCGAATCATCTGTGGGTATGCTCTTTGTCAAAGACCGTGTGGGAGGGATTGGGACTGTAATTTTTCGGGGCACAAGATCAATCCCCTTGCTCAATAGAACCAGCTGTAGCTAGTAGGACGGCTAAAATGCCAGATTGCCCAGATATGGACGTACCCAGTTAGTCTGCATAGTGGCAAAGAATCACAGCATCAAGCTGTTCCGGTTACGACTGTAGTGCGCGTGCAGGCTTGGTTGGCAGGTTGGCTGGGCGGCTAAGAGATGAATGATCTTGGAGAAGAATGCCGTACTAGATTTCGGATTGTCCCGGAACCAAGCAGCCCACTCCACCTTTGCCCCGGAAACCGAGTGGCCAAAGGGGCGTTGAGTGCTTAACAGATAGACACCTGTTCTCATGCATGTTTCTGATACGGTGGTACCGCTCCCACAGTCAGCCCATCCGGGGCCCCCCGATCATACGACTTCCCCGTCAAAGGGGCCTGGTCCGCGCCTGATGCCAATGTCATTGTGGGCTTGAATCCGGGGGAGACTTGGGGTCAAGAGAAATGACTGAGACACCACATGCCTCTAGATCCCATCGATCAGCCCATCGCGGCATCTCAGCCTGCGAGATGCATTTCCCGGTTGGATTGGTCGGCTGGACCAGATTCTGTTTAAATATCTTGAATCTCAGCCAGCCTTCCACACCCTCGTTTCCCGTAGAAGTCATCAACCAGCTCACCATAACCTGAAGCAACAACATCCAACTATTGAATCTTGACTACAAGTCACACAATTGCACCGCACCACCTTAGCCCAACACACCAACCAACAAATACTGTCATGGCTCAGATGCAAGCACGCCCCATCAACACCCAAGCTGCATTCCCAAAGACGAATCCTCTCTACATTGGCTCCTTCGACGACAACATGCTGTGCCATGGTCCCCAGTTCGTAAAGCCAATCGACACATCCTTCATCACAACACGAATCACTTCCATCTCGAAGCGATCGTCCCTGACCGCATCGCCGCTGTCCGAATCCGACGAGGACAGCGCCGTGTTGGGCGACGACGACGAGTACAGCGAGGACGAGCTTCCCCCGTCCCCAATCAGACGCCACAGCGGCGCCATGTCCGTCAGCCAGGAGGAGCTCCCCTTCTGCCTGAACAGGCAAGCCCTGCGGAGGGAGACGGCCGCCCACCGTGCACAGCAGCACCTCGCCCACGAGCACAAGAGGGAGCGGGCCGGAACCTTCACGGCGCACGAGCAGTGGGACTCTGAAATCGACGGCCCTTCCATGTCGCTCTGGATCCCGCAGCCATCAACAACAACCTCGACTACGGAGCACAAGCGGAGGCGGACCGAGACGGCTGCACCGGCCAAGAAGGAGGTCCCCGTTCAGCACCATGTCCAGCACATCGAGGGCCCCATGATGTCTCTATGGGAAGCCTAAAGGTCCAAAAACTACGAAAACACACTAAAAGATAATTGGGAAGACATCTCGAGTGTCTCACGAGTGACGATAAAATCGGCGGTTTCAAATTTTCAAAAAGGCGTTCCGGGCAACATACCAGCATCAACGGGACTCAGGGGTTTCTGGCGGGAAACTTGATTTTGTCATGCATTGGGTTTTGAGCGCGGCCATGGCGTTTTGTGAAGGAAAGGGGAAATGTTGTATTCTTGCTATCGCGCATGGCTGCTGCATGCTGTACCATTAGAACTCTGCATGAGAATCAGGAAGGGGGCTTTCTGCTAAACTGAGCAAGCCCCGGAAGACGGCACAGAGAGAGAGAGAAACTCCCGCCTGTGTTATACATACATGCATACAATATGCGGACCAAGAATACAGAACGCATTCTAGACCATCCACAAAAACGCAAACCTTGGTACTACTCCGTGCTGGCCCATCCAATCCGAGACGTGACATGCTGGACACTGCAAATGCAGTGCTACCCTCTCTATCTCCACTGGTATGCATTCCAAGCGCTTGCCCTGGTTGATACAAGCCCTGGTGCGTCGAAAACTGCTGATGAGTGTCGCATGTGAATCCCGGTTTGGGAGCAGCCGGTGCGTTGTGCATTGTGCACTGGCACGGACGGCACCTGTGTCATGCCACTTTTTTTTTTCTTTTTCCTGTGGCGGACGGCTCCGGTGCTTGTGCGAGGACCAATGGCGTTCCTTGGTTTCAGCCTGACTGGCTGCATTGAGAAGCCGATGCGTCTATGCTGTGTCGTAACTAGTGGCGGGTGGGCAGGCCGAGGGCAGATACCACTTCTCCTTAGCAGGCGAGACGGGGCCGTCACGCCAGCCTCTTGAGAATGAGGAATGGCATGGGAGTCACCACGGAAATATGGAATGTGCGAGCAGGCAAGCTGGGCAAGATGGATTTATCTGGATTCACCTGTATCTGTCCAGTTCCAAGATTTGTGTTTAGCTTGGATACTAGAACAGTCGGTCTCGTTTGAACGTGGAAAGCTACCTAGGTACGATCTCATCGGCCGTTGAAGGAGCTCTTTGTGATGGACAATGGCACACCTATTCAGGGATTTCGGGTAGCGAACGTCACAATTGCTCTGAGAAACCCGGCAGATCTTCCAATAACGATGCCTTACGTTGAGCAATGGATGGAAGGAGCCGTTCTGAAATTTTGCCGGTTCTTCGATGCTTTCTTTTTTTGAATCTGTAACACTGCCCACGGCTGAGCCAACGCATGCCTCAATCGGCCCACCTGAGTCGAAAACGATATATCACGCGATTTTCATGCCCCAGTCCTAGCCAAGTTGGCTTAGACGCCTCTATGTGCCGTGGTCCCTTGTGCGGAAGGACGAAGACAGGGCGATGAGTAATCATAGGGACCTCGGGAGTTCTGTGAACACACAATCACAGAGAAGCCCCGAATATGCCAATTTCACAGGCCGTTTCGTAGGTCAAAACGTTACAATGACCATTCTCACGGGAAAGCGGCCTGAGGTAACTTAATCGGAGATACATGGAAGGGTAGAGGCCAGTCTTAACTCCTTGATCCGCCACTATCACCTGAGGACAGAAGCTTGAATAGAGATTTCCGGGGCCCCGGTAAGTGAGGGTGCTAAAGGTGCCGAAGCTGCAAATTTGAGGGAGCCTTGGGTCTGACTGGCATTCGACGTTCACTTAGCTAGTTATGTTGCCCACTCAAGGATTCTCCTTTCCGCACTCGGCATTCAGACTGGTCCACGTCCGGCTCCATTCTGTTTCTCCATGGTGAACTCTGTCCATAGCAAGCTCTCTTCATGTTGCAAAAAGAAACGCGAGACTAGGTTTCAATGGCTGTTGTAGCTCATCCTCCTGCTCACCCGGACAGAAGACCCATCCCCTCGCCCTGTTCTTCTAAAGTGTCTATGGGCTCCTTTCCACCATTTGGAAGTGGGATTCTCTTATCTCAGCAGAATAATAACATACAGGTCGATAGCTCTATCGATGGGCTTTAATAATGACAATGAAGGTCATGGCCAGACGGTTCACAGGCCATCATCAGGTGGCCCAACCATTTACGTTTCACACACGTAGGGGCATCAAAGAAGATCATGTAATCGAAGTACATAGTAGCAGATTTTACAATTTCTGACAGAATCATCTGATTTCAAGTAAAATTGGGGTGTGAATCAGTTTTATGGCTTCTTCTTTACCTCTCTCTGGAACTCATTCGCGTCTTTTCACGTGTGTTTTCAGCAGAGTCCCTTGAAATGGAATTGCGCCATATTCTTGACTTTCCCTGCTGTGGCTCTTTTCACCTTATATCGTCTGACATGGACTGAGAAGATACAATGGGAATTCTCTCTTGGGCTTGAGATTTCCATCTGTCTCTCTGAAAGCTGTTTAAATTTGAACTTTCAGTCACACATTAGGGTTGCGTGGTCTCGTCACTCATTCCTCTGACTTCCAGTGCAGCGAGACTTATTAAGTCATTTATGTCAACTCTCAGTGATTCCTCCTAGTCTGTGATATACAGATGCTCAAGAAAAATGTATATAAAGCCGCAACAAAGTTGCCCTTGAGTGTTGCAGAAATCTCTAGACATGAGATAACGCCTTGGTCGCAACAAAAGCAGAGTCCCACAAGGAAATCATCTAACCAAAAGCTCTGTCTCTTCCAACACAAGATACAACGCTTTGGGTTGTTACCATGGGCTCAGGTCAAAGTCGTCATAAAAGCAATCGGAAGAAAACTGCCCACCGAAGTGGCCATGATGGCCATGATGGCCGTCCTGGCCATTGTGAGGATTTAAATATCCCAGGTTCGTCGCATCAGCCCGACCGTAACGATGATGTGGAATATGGAGGCATTTGTCCTTACTGCGGGATTTCATTTGATGATCTTGCGAGACACTGCCAAGTTTGTCGTTCGAGACCCGCTGAAGCGGATCTTGATTCCTTCATGCATGTGGACAGAGAAGAGCATGAGAGGCCGCGATATGGCAGAGACATGCATCCCAGCAACCAAAGCTTCTCAGCACAAAACACCATGACATCTTCCAGTTTTGACCAACGACAAATACCGCTTGAGAGAGCGCAAGATGAGAGGAGAGTGCCACCAAGTGCGTCAGAGTCTGTCACATCTTCATATGCGTCGCAAGCTCCAGAATCTCCACCCTTTGCTGTGTCGAATGCTCGAACCTGGGACCAAACTCGGCGCTTACAGCCACAGCGGGAACACGTGCGGCCCGAAGCTCCTTTCTCGGAAGCCTCAGGTTCTTCATCGGGGTTGCCTGTACCGCAATACTCCGAACGGTTTTTCCAACGACTTGATGGTCGTGGCACACCGTATCCAGTCGAAGACCGATATGAGGGCCTTGGCGCTAGCCAAACAGCGCGAAATCAGCCAACTCAAGATCCCAGGGAACACCCGCCATCCCCATCCTCTTATGGGTATGCCAGTACAGCTGGCTCCATGGGTTATTCGTACATCAGCCCTGGCTCTCTTTCGCCCAGGTCACCCGAGTATATGTCCTCACCATCTCCAGCGCCACCTAGTCCCCAAGATAGTCGAGGACGGGAACATAGGAGATCAGCGTATTACCCACCTGCCCGAAGCTCATCAACACAATCAGGTTATCGCAGACACCGTGGCGGGGAGTCCAGAGAAAGCGGGTACTCCGCACAACACCCTCCTCTGAGCTCTGAGACCAGGCCACAACGGCAAGGAAATCAACATGAGCGATCAAGGAGCCGCGAGTCCCGTCACACTGAAACAAGACCGACCAGGGGTGAACGGTACGATGACACCATGGCGAGGGAGGACTATGAGACAAAATATGGCTACGCCGGCCCTTCAAGAACACCAAATGCCCCACCTAGGCGAGGTCACTCCCACCAGACCAGAAGAGTGGTGTCACCTGATGACATTCACCAGTTTTCTCGATCCCACTTGCAGGAGATGGGAGATATCAGGTTCGGTAGGACTGGCTCATATGACAATCGCTATGACGAGGGCCAGTATGCCGAGGAGGAGTATGACTCGGATGATCACCAGTTCACTACGGAGTATCTTCATGATATGGCAAGAACCAGAAATTGGAGAAGCGGTCAATAAATCAAGGGTATGCAGCAGAGGCTTATGGTGACTATGGCCGATCGACCAGGAGAGTTCGCTACTTGATTTTCCACGCGCTGGAGTGGACTTCACTGGGAGATATTGTGCATGGATTTATTGAATTTCGGAAAATACGGTTTGGTTTCCTGGCCGGCGGAAACATTAAGGGCATTCTGTACAGGGACTTGCAAAGCTATTCGTTGTTTTCACCTTCTCAGGTTACCTTTGTGACAGCTGCCGGGAACAAATTTGCAAGTCATTTGAACTCTGCTCCTACTCAGTTACCTACGCATGTGCATCTGTACATATGAATCAGTGGGTGATGCCACCCATGGTGTTTATAAATTTCCACGCTCCATCATTTCGCCCCTGGAACCACTTCAGCCGTCAAGGAGCAACAAATGATTCAGCATTGAGCAGATGAGTTGCTAGGTAAGTCTCATTCTCAACAAGGTCCCTTTTCAATACAAGCAACATAGCGATACAACCCAAGTGAGCTGGTTAGCCAGCCAAACTTTCAGTCTCATAGTCCAGGCTCAGCTCATGCTCCCCCTTTCAACGCCTAATGAACACCGTTCGAGCCGTTCGTGCCGTTCGACCCAGCACAGCAGCTCTCACCAAACGCCATCTTGCTCACCTTATCCGAAGCATCGACCACCGCCTCCTTCTTGGCCGCTATCTGGCTCGGGATAGAGACGTAGCTCGGCGGGACGTTCATGACGGGGTTGTTGGTGAAGAAGTTGCGCGGTCGGAGGAGAAGCGTCATCGGCTCGGCGGGCATGACGGGGAAGTCCTCTGGTGCCGGGATATGCGTCACGCCAAAGGTGTGCCAGAGCACAACGTCCGTGTTCTCGATGGACTCGTTGCCGTCGCCGATCCACTCCGGCAGGCCGCGCGAGGGCTCTCCAGAGGTCTGAGGGACGTGACGGCCTGCGGGCCAGAGCTGGTCGTCCGAGTCTGTGGGGCGGTAGTTTCATGTCAGCTTCGCATTCAGACTTGGAGACTTGAAGGGCGTTTGAAGACTCACACTTTGTCACATGCACAGCGTGCCTCGCGAACCCGGCCCTCTTCCACACCAGCGATCCCTCCTTGGGTAGCAGGCCCGGCACCTCCCTACTGACAAGCTTATACGACGCGGGCTTCTTGCTGTACGGGTGCAGCTTGCTCTCGTTGCAGATGTCCCACGTCCGCGACGTGGCGCCGTTGTAGTCCGTCCGCGCCTGGCCCGCGGTCGCGAGCTTGGTCCTCTTGGCGTAGAAGGCGTTGCCATAGTAGTTCTCGGGGCTGCCGACGGCGGCGTCCGAGGGCACCGTATCGGTCATGAATACGGTATTGTTGGGCCCGTCGACGTTGGGGTCGATGCGCAGGCAGAAGAGGTGCTGGTGGTTGTGGGCATTGACGCCTGGGTAGACCTGTGTCCCCCATGGGGAGGGGTCCTCGTCGGCATTCAGGGCGTACGTGTTGAGGATTCCAGTAAGCTTGATCTCGGGTTGGATTGTGCCATCCTGGTGGAAGACCCATTGGATTGCGTATTCATAGTTCGCCGCGGTGAAGATCTGCTGGATGATGAGTTTGCGGGCCCGAGTCACGATGACAGAATCATCTCTGAAGTCAGAATGTTTGAACAGGATCCCGTCATCCTCCTCGTGGATGCAAATGGCGTTCTTGATGGTTCGGACGCCGCCTGCGCGCGTAGGGAAGTGCGCGTCAAGGTAATGGATGCTCCCCTTGCAATCGCAGCCAAGCGCGAGACTGTTGGTCATGTATCCGCCTCCGTACTCGCCCAGGTCAAAGGCATGCTTCCTCTGGTGCGGGTGCTCGGGGTTTCCGTAGGGCACCACCATCTCCGCCAGTGATAATCTGTAGAAGATTGGGCGGACTGTTCCCTTGTCGTCATATGTGATGTTGTTCAGGACAATGCCTTCCCGATAGTTGAAGCCAATGTGCATCTTCCAGCTCTGCCACTCGATCTCCCTTCCAGTCATTTTGAATGACACACCCTCGGGCTGTGTTATGTTGATGGGCTTCAGGTCATTTCTGTAGCCGCCCTCCTTTTCATTGACGTGTGAAGGTGTGTAGTTGATGGCTGCAGCCGTGCTGAGCGGTCGTCGCACCTTTGGGATATCTATAGAGATGATGGCCTGCTTATCAGAATCATAAATAGGGCAGAAGTCCAGGGGATATTGGTATTGGCAGTCATCGACATTGGGCCGGTAATACATGAGTGCCTGCTGTAAGCGGACCTTTGAGCCGTGACGATCATCGAAGCCAATTGTCCACGGATCGCAGTAGACCTTGTGCATGTCCTCCTCGGGGATCCCGCTGATCTTGCACTGTTCGATGACACCGGGATCTTTCCGGCAGACATACTCAACTGCCTGAAGCTCCTCCATGGTGATCTGTTCTAATTATCAGACAATGTCCGTGTTTCTTCCAACGCAAGACGTATGTTGTGGACTCACAATAGGCTGCAGGCCGTCCAGCTGCTCCCAGTGCTTGATGCTCGCGGTCTTGACGTCCACCAGGCCATCGAAGACCTTCCCGCCAGGGGCAATCACTACAACATCCGCAACTCTAGCTGGACGGGCTGACTTCTCCGGGTCCGCAAGCCATGCACTCATCTCCGCCTTGCGCGGCTCGTGCAGTGAGACGACATTGAAGAAGACATCTCCGTGGGCTTTTTTGACGGATGTGATGACTGTTTCGATCTCTTCAAGTGACAGAGGATCAAAGGGATGGGGGGTTCCAGTTGCTAAAGAGCCCATCGTGAAGATGAGGTTGTTTTGTTAACTATTGCGGGGATGGAATGTTTTGATGCAAGTCAGACGGGGTCTAAAGGCAATGTCATAGATGATATGTGGGGTTCGTGGTTCTCCTCAATAATAAGCGACGAACTTGGAGGATGGTTGGAGTCAATTAAACCCGGTCCCAAGCATGGCATTTCTGTGAGCTGAAATATCGCGATGCGTGTCCAGCGACGTCCGTTAACGGCATCAACAGGCTATGGGATGAAGTGGTTGACAGACGATAAAGACCACCCGTGACAGCTATCGCGTGGAACAGATGTACTTCAAATTAGCAACAACATCTCACAACGGTAATCGGGCCAAGGCCCCCATGCGGGTCGATAAGATCGGAATAGAACCACGATCAAAGCTGCAAGTCCAGGCATGATAGGCACGCCCCTGCGCCTTGAGAGACCCTGGAGATAAGCACCCGTAAGCTCGCGCCGATGTCGTCGGGCCAATAACCGACCTTATTCAGTCACCCTCTCCGTCTGTCCGGATCGCCCTTGTGGGCGATCGGCCAGCCCCGCATTGTCGTCCCGCAGGTGCTTTGATATCGGCTTCGTCTTGGGACCCGGTCTGATTGGCGGCCGACTATCTAGCTCCATGGTCTTGGGGATCTTTTGCCAGCTTGGGTTAATGAAACGAGAAGGCAGCGCGCATGGACTTGCCAGTATCAGCCAGGATGCCTAGATCTGCTGACTATGCCATCACTAGTTTGGAACGTTATTCAAGGCATGCACTTTGACGCTTCTCCGCCATATAACAATGCCCTAGCGACGAATCTGGGACACAAGGCCTAGGCAGAGACAGCCAAAAGATACTGAGACGGATGCGGAGGATTCATGGTGAGAATTATCTAGAAGCTTCAGAAGAGGCTTGGTATGTCTTCTAAGAGGCAGCTCTTTCTGAATACTCGTCCAGCTGTCTGTCTGGTATCTTGGGACATGATCTATTATGTGTCCCGTCTTGAAATGTATCAATGCTGTTGTACGGAAGAAAACTCCAAACGCCGCCGTCTTTGCCCTTCTCTCGGTCTACACCGCCAATGCAGGTGCCGCGCCGTCTAAACGTTGGGTGAGAGGAGATCATACTTTACACATCGTTCGACCTGTTTCATGAACGCTATAGTCAGCTGACGTTTCGCTCTTTGTGTGCAGTGCAATGGAGAGTGTGGGAAATTGGGTCACATACATCATCAATACTTATCTGAAGGAACCTCCTGGTCTCCAGACCCATCCATAGAATCAGCATACTAAAGTCGCCTCCCTTGGCCATGTCCTTGCCCTGTTGGGCGCTCAATTGACGCAGAATAGGCAGGCTGCTGCTAAGAAGGTCTGTGTTGGGATCCAAGGTCCGCCCGATGCCCTCGAGAAGGAAGATGCTGATGACGACATTGACAAAGTCGCCTTCGAGACGAACGTGATGGCCCCGCACCATGTCAAGGACCTTCTCTAATATGTCGCCGATCTTGAGATTGCCCAGTGCCAGAGTCTGGCTCTTGACTCCGAGAACCAAGTGTTGCATTTTCAAGGCAAAAACTTCCTTGTTGATGACAGCGTCAGGCTGACGGCACCTCTCACACATGAGATGACCGGCTTTGTAGCCATCGAACTCTGCAACGGCACGGAAAAGATCCAGGAAGTTCTTGCGGTTTGTTTCGTTCAGCTCAGTGACCAGGCCCGTGTCAATGAAAATCAGCTGCGGGCGGTAGCCCTCTCGGTCGATCTTTGCTAGTTCGGCATTCCAAGCCTCGGGATCCTTTTGGTGGCGAAAAGGGCGGAGCCGGGCGAGTACCTTTTCTGTCACGTCGTTTTGCTCTGTTGGTAGAGCCTGGCCTTCACCATCCTGGTGGCGGAGACGTAGCTTTAAGGGCAGCTCCGGTTGTTCGGCCTCGTAGAAGCGAACCATAATATTGCCGGGATGCAGGTCGGCATGAATGAAATTGTCGAGCAGCAACATGCGAAGAAAGGCGTCCAGTCCCTCGGAGGCAATATCTCGTTGGAACACACCACCCCCATTCTCCAGGAAGTCAGCAAGAGGCATGCCGTGGGCGAACTCCTCGATCAAGACACTCCTTGTCGTGAATTCCGTGTACGGGAAGGGAAACCAAGCTGTGGTGCGGTTCTTGAAGTTCTTGCGGAAGATGGTGAGGTTTGCGGCTTCAATGCGCATGTCGAGCTGCAGCTTCATCATCTCACCAAACTGATCAACCTCGTCTGGAAGAGAGAGCCATTCTATCGTGGGGATGAAGTTGAGCACCGATGCAACAGCTCTCATAATGCGCAGGTCCCGGCGTACCGTGCGCTCGACCCCAGGGTGCAGAACTTTGACGGCCACATACGAGGAGGGCACCCGTTTCGGTGTACTCTTCAGGACATTGCCAACGTTCTTCGTAACATTCTTCCGTATTGTTGCACGAGGTTCATCATCCAGCAAGTCGGCATCTCCCGGCCCAGCCAAGTCGGGCTTGAGCTTAGCCTTGTATACTTGCGCAATGGCTCCCACTCCGAGAGGCTTCTCATCGAACTCATCAAATATATCCTTGAATGCACGGCCGCCAAACGCAGCTTGCACTATGCGCCTGGTCGCGTGCATGGAGTGAGCTGGAGCATCTGAATGTAGTTTCGACATGATCTCGCATAACTCAGTCGGGAAGATGTCGGATCGAGACGCGGCCCACTGACCCAGCTGTTGCAACAAAAGTCAGTGACTGAATAGACATCTTCCGAAATGAGTCTATGTCTCGCTCCCGGGATTCTCTCAAAACTTGACCTCCATCAACGTCTGGCCAGCGGCACTTGCCTGTCCCATCGTCCTGTCCAATGATGCATAAGAGCAATGTAGAGCTTCGCCACGATGATTCCAAACCTCCAAAATGTGGATGAGTGGATTACCACTTATCCGAGTTGGCGAAATTCTGGTCAAAGCCGGACCTGCCACTTCAATGTTGATGTCGTATCGATGTCGGTATCGAGTGCCTGGTTGATGCCACTTTGGCTTTTTCTTCCCTTTCATCCGGCTCCCTTTCTTCTCGCTCGGCTCATTGGGTTCTTTTCAAGTCCACTTGGCTTCCCTTCAAATCTCTTGGTTCCTAGCGACTCGGCTCTCTTTGCACCTCTCAGTTCCCTTCCAACCACTCTGACTTCTCCCCATTCCCTCGGCTCCCTTCGAGCCACTTGACTCTCTTCCGACTCACTCACGCCTCCTTCAAACCACTTGGATCTTCCTTTTCACCCACTTCTAGACACGTGCAGGCCAACCTCGACGACAAATACACATCTCTCAGTGTTCCTTAGTGTGGCCAATCATGCGTTGTCATCCGGCTCGAAATTTCCAACATCTCGCTGGCTGACATGGACACACCATGGGAGGACCCCGACAATCACCCCGGGTGGGTCACCCAACGTGTCCTCACTTCTCAGAGCACTTGCCCCCCTAGAGTGAATCACCACAGACCAGACACTTCACACTGGAATCTCACTCCGGTACCCGGTCTCATCGCTCTGAACTCTGACATCCACTTTGTACGTACCTTGATGAAAGCCGGACCAGCCCATTCCATCCCCTTCACAAGGAAGCCATACCACCACAGCGTCCCGGCTCGCTCGTTGTTGCGGTCTTTTTGTCTTCTGCCGATCCACATCGCGGGAACAGCAAGTATGACAGGGACGAAAATGAGGGCGAGGTGAAAGAATCGGAACCCGGTACACAACGGCTCCCAGACATACACATCGAGGAAGTAGACGACCTTGTGCCGCAGTCGTGAGAGTCCTCGATCGTCATCGTCAACCTTCTTCGATATCTCCTTGCGGGATGCCTGCAGCATCCGCCTCTCGCCGGTGTCCCCGGATGCCTCCTCATTCTCTGAGAGCTTGACGAAGGCCGCCGTTCCTAGGGCGGCGGTGGCCTGAGCGGCGGCAAGCAGGGGTGCTTGGCCTCGGTGAGGAGGCACGGTCCACTGCCAACCCTGCTGCCTCTGGGAACCCTGCTGGCCCTGCCCTGACTTCTGTCCTGACTTCGGCCCCGACTTCTGCTCCGACTGCTGCCCTTGCTTCTCCCATGGCTTCTGCCACTTCTTCTGCGATGCCTTCTGGCATTGTCCGCCCGTGTGGCTTCTTTGTTGGCTTGTCCGACCGATCCGACAGGAGAAGAGAGCGGAAGTTGGGCTTGCACTCGACCCGCTCGTCGTCGCACCCGAGGTGGTTGGCCACTGGAGGATCGATCCTCGAATCCGCAGATACGAGAGTCGGCCTTGCGCCGGACAGAAGGGCCTCATCTCGAAGAACGCAGTGCTCGGTGTTGCGACATATTAGTCGTGTTGTCTTACCGGGTTGTCATGATCGGACAGAATGACGAGAGAGAGTGTGCTCAGGTACGTCGTTCAGCACATGTCGAACCAGAGCTCTTTAATTAACAGCCAATGACGTAGTGTCCTGCACGGTGGTCCGAGCGCCCGGATCCTGGCTAAACTTCGGCGGATCCTGGATGAGGCCCTCAAAGCGACCGTGAGAACTTCCCTTCTAAAAGAATTCATTTATATGACTTCAGAGCACAACAAAGTATTAAATTTATAATACTAAGCTCCATGGCTAATATTCTGACTGATAGAACTATACAAAATCTGGCCAAAGGTGGTTGGCTATGTAAATAAGACGGTTTAATCACTTGCTGTTCTCCCTCCTCCTTCACAGCCCACATGTCTGGCCTGGGCCATAGATGGAGGGGGGAGGGCGCTATTGTCTTGAAAGCTTTCCCACAGCTCCCAGTCAAACGAGCCTGCCGCCAAACCCACCAGTTGCAATCCTTTCAGCTTCAACAACTTTGTTGGTATCCTTCGTCGACCTCATCTCGCAATCGGTTGCGACTCCTGCCAGCTTCATTTCTGTTCAGAAACAATACACTCTTGATGATCAAAGTCTTGCATGCACCCTTCTTGACCTCTTCAGCCTCGCGCAGCACGATCGCGTGTTTTAGCACGATCGCGTGTGTTGCTCGTCTCGACAACCTCAAAACCACAACACGTTAGGTAAGTCCCTACAAGCCTACCTAGGTATGGGTTGTACATTCATGCCTACAAACCAATTCACCTGTCTTTTCATTCACTTGAATCATTTTCACTCTCTCATTTTAACTTCTACTCACATGACTGTGCAGGTCCTGCTCACGCGCGCCTGTGGACACCTGCATACCTGAAGTCTTGCATCTCTAGCTCGCAGCGACCTTCCCTTCGGCCTACCTGCCTATCCAGTCACAATTTGCGACGTAGCTGAGTGGCATCTGACTACACACTCAACCGACAACGGTTTCAAGCAGAATCGTGGGCGATTCACGTCAAGAAGGTAGCTCGACAAATAGTGAAGGCAACACCTGCGCAACAGGTATGTAAGCAATTTCTTCATTCCAACCTCTGTATAATGCCCCGCCATCGAAATTGCACAATCATACTGGTACTGACGATTTGTATAGACAGAAATACTCCAAGGATGGCAAATCTTGCTACCCCTGCCAACGACTGTGAAAGAGGAGTCCGCTCCTCTTTTGAGATCATGGGTTGTCTGGCCCCAAGCAACGTGCAGCAACCGATTCGCGGTGTTGGCCCAAACCTCAGCCGACCACCATCTAGTATGCCAGATTTTGGTTTTGTGGGACAAAATGATGCGTCCTCAGTACCAGCGGCTCAAGTTGCTGGAGATCAGCCAGATGAACATTGCACAAGTCCCCTCATCCAGTTCATTGTTGCTCTCTTCCTCTTCTGCGCCACTGGTTTCTCAACTACTGCAGCTGGTGTGTTGAAGACGGTTTACGAACAAACTGACAAAACTGTCACAACTGGACAAAAGGCATGGCTGGGCCTCAGCATAATTCTCTTCGCGTTCAGCTCAGCTGGACTAGGCTTGGTTCTCCTCAGATCACCCCAAGTCCTCGCTGAGATCCCCAGAAGAGCTCGTGCTTTTCCCTGGGGTGTCCACTGGCCACGTCTTTGCCCACAGCGCATTCGTTGGCCGCAGTCTCACTGGCCTGTCCTCAGAATGCGTCGGCTCTTCCAGTCTGGTTCCCAGTCCGCTCGAAACCTGCCTCAACCTAAGGAGTTTGAGCTGGGTAACCTAGAGAACCAGGCACCACGACCACCCACACCATATCCAGGAACAAGCATGCCCGTGCCGACACACTCGACGCAAACCTTCCCACAGGGTCATCCACAGACGTTACCTCTTGGTTTCCCTATTCCGCCAACTGCTTCGGTCGGTCGAAATAATAGCAGAGTTAGCCGGATGAGCAACACCTCCTTCCGGTCTGCCCCCCGCTCGGTGAGCCCTTTGTCGGATGTGCCTCCCGCGCCCCCGCCCAAGGACCCAGGTTTCTCCCGCTTCCAGTCTCAGGAACCTCTTCTGCCACCCACAGTCTCCGGCGACACTGTTGCGCAGTCTGATACCAGAGCTAGCATCCTGACCACACTTTGCGATGCCGTCCAGCTGTCCAACCCGGACAACGAAACAGGCCGTGAGGCTCAGAACTACAGCCCGCTTGCTATGGCCAGCAGTCCTGTTACTGGCACTACCAGTCGGAACTCTGGACCTATCCAGTCGCCCAAGTCATCTTATCCAATCGAGTTGGCCTCGCCTTCCCAAGGCAAAGAGCGGGAGGACTAGAATCAAGGAGTTGTGAATTTCAAGCAGACTTGCACCACCATGGTCTTTGCACCACGCTTTGCTGGTCTGCCATCCCGCGTCGTTTTTGCACTTCTGTCATTGTGCCATCTTCGTCTTTGCGATTTGCCAGTCTTTGGGCTACACTTCTTGAGGCCGCTTGTCTTTGACTCGCTCATCACTCGCATTGTTTGCGTTTGATTCCCCTCGATTGTTGCAGATCCTATCACCTCTTGGCAACTGGACTTGAGGGAATCTGCCTTGAGGTTCTCACCTGCCTTGGGGTTTTCATTTGCGCCAAGGAGTTCATCTGCCTTGGAATTTTTGCATGCCTCGAGGTTTCCATCTGCCCTGAGGAGTTCATCTGCCTTGAGCTTTTCACCTGTCCTGAGGAGTTCATTCGCCTTGAGTTCATACTTGCCTTGAGGAGTTCATACCTGCCTTGAGGACTTCATAACTGCCTTGGGGAGTTCATAACTGCCTTGAGGCTTTCACCTGTCCTGAGGAGCTCATCCGCGTTGAGTTTTCATCTGCCTTGAGGAGTCCACCTGACTTGAGTTCTTCACCCATTTTCGAGATTCCACCTGTCTCGAGGATTCCACCTATTTCGAGGATTCCACCTGTTTCGAGGAGTCCTGCTTTGAGGAGTCCTGCTTTGAGGAGTCTCTCTACCATGAGGAACATGCCTTGAGATACACTCTGCCTGAGGCAAATTTCTTTGCTGCGAGGGCATTCGTGTGCGTTGAGACCACAACTTGAGGGACCATGGCCACGCCTCGGGGGACCACGTCTCAAGGGACCACGCTCTGAGGGACATGATTTGGATTGTCACATGAGTTGGATCTGTACGATAACAACATATTTATGGTGAAGGGTGGATTGACAAACATATTTAGGGGAGCAGGCAACATCATCTGCATGCATCAAAGCACATCAAGCATGTCTGCAGGTTGCTTCAACGAAACATGGCAGTAGCATACAGCCGTACTTGATATTCCAATTGAAAAGGATTGAAACCACCATGATGGGCAAATGCATGAGAACACAGTGATTACATAGCATTAAGGAACTACCCAGGTATGTGACTGAATGGGTGGCCCCGTCAGGTGGCTCTGTCAGGTGGCCCGGGCCTTGTTCTCCCGGTACCTCTTCTGCTTGGCTGCCACCTTTCTCCTCCTCTGCCAGGACCGATTCAGGTCACCTCGATTCTCATAGAACCACTTCTGGAAGTCGGTGTTGGGGTTGGTGGGTTCCCCCTCCCCTGAGTTCTCCAGTCCCGCCCCTCCAGAGCTGCCCACTTCATCATCGGGCTCCTCACCCTCTGCAATGCCCGGGCTGTCCTCCCTGTCATCCCTGAGCGGCCATATTCTTGAATACCGACTCGGGTGTGCAGTATCTGGGGTTGGAGCTGCACTGCGCATGCCTCTCCACTCGAAATCCTGCTTGGAAAAAGGAGTCATGGGCGGCTGATTGCCCTGAGAAAGGCCCGCCTGGCTGTTACTTTCGTCATTGTCCATTCCCGGACCATCCACGGATTCACCTTGGCCAAGACCATCATCGTCCTCTTCCTCAACATCTTGCCCGCCAAAGAATGCAAAGGACTGGTCGCCTCCGGTGTCAGTTGTAGCAGCTGCTTCACCTTGCTGCTGTCGTTTGTATAATGCTTCGAGAGGGTGGACCTTGTTGGAGGAAGGGGTTGCCGGGGGTATCTTGATAGTTAGGCTCCTGGCTGAGCTTGAGGACTTTGGTCGGGCTGAATCCGTGGGGCTCTCTAAGCCGGCACTAGTCACAGTGTCCAAAGCCAGAGCCTTGAGGCCCGGATGCGCAACCCTGGTCTTCTGCTTGGAAGCATCAGCATCTTCCTCGGCCTCGGAATCTTCCTCCTCCTCTTCTGATGAGGTTCCACTGCTGCTAGTAGTGTCGTCCCCCTCGTCGGCAGTCTTCTTCTCAACCTGAGTCTTTGGAAGACCCTTTGGCCTGGTGCTTTTGATCTTCTCGACCACATTTCCATTGCTGTCCACCCAGCCCTTGCCCTCCACAAAGTCGGATTCAGTTCCGGACGCATTGGCACCCTTGGAAGCCTTGAAGTACGTGGGGAACTTGGTCGTGTTCTCGAATTCATGGACAACAACCTCGTGCTTCTTGTGCTTCTTTGACTTTTTCGTTTCAACTCCTTGTGAGTCCCCAGCTAGCACATCGCGCTTGTTTGGAGGAAGCTGTGTCTTGATCAGGCACTCGGGTCCATCGGTGTACTCGGATTCGGCATCTCTCCGCCTCTTCTTCTTTTCCTTCTTCTCTTTTCTCTCCTTCTTCTCCTTTTTGGCATCTCCTGACTTGGACTGTGCCCTTTCTCTCTCTTTTTCCTTCTTCTTCTTGGACTTCACCTCGTCTGGCGTGACAGTCCAGCCGCGCTTGACTTTGCGGCCCTCCTCTAACTCAATGCCCGCAATCTCTTGAGGGTCGCGTTTCCTCTTCTTCTCCCGTTTGTCTGCCTTGGACTTCTTTGACTTGCGCTCCGAGTCAACGCCGGCCGCAGCTTCGACAATCGCGTCAGGGTCGGGTTTTGGCATGTTGTCCGGTCGCGCTGGCTCAACCCGAATCTTGACGCCTTTCAGGACTGCCCCGTTGAGTTTGTTCTTGATCTTTTGGGCGTCGGTAGATGGGAGTTCGACAAAACCGTAAGGGCGCTCAGGGAAGGCCTGGAGGGTATGGTAGGAGATTGCGCGGGCTTTAGAGAGGGCAGCCTGCGGTACGATGACCTTCAGGAGCTCAGGATTCAGAGGCGCAATGTGGAGACGGGTGTAGTGTTCCTCAGCCTTGTGAGAGGTTTTTGCAATAGGCACATCGGTCATGGCGTCCTGTGATGTCCGTGGGTTTGTCCAGCCATGAAGAGTAAAAACAAAGGCTTTGGTTGTGGACTACGGCTGGCTCGACAAACGCAGCCAGTCCTATTTTTGATATTCACAGCTGAACTTGGCTGCAGAAACTAGCGCCCAGAAAATAACTTGGAGGACCCTGAGCCGATAACGATAAGCTTAGCAGGGGGGAGCTGCTATCAGCATCCCGCCAGGCTTACACCTTGCCCTGTTAGTCCGCTATTAGCCATCAGCTTACAGCATTAGAAGATTGTATTTAAAAGTCACTGTCGACTGAGGAACCAAGTTCAACTACCTGCTAATCCACCGCCCCAGCGCTATACGCCTGCCTGGTGGCCAGGCAACCCCAAATGGACCATCACCAAGCGTCCTCCTGTTACAAGATCTCCTGGATACAGGCTTACTCCCTGTGTTCATGAAATTGAGCCTTAGTTCTTTCGGACTCTCTAAGTCTCGACCACTACCATTGGGACTTGCAGCACGGCTTGGGGGACACACCCCGACAGGACATTGGACCATCTTCAGCATACCATGGTAGAGGACTCGCCAGAATACACCAAATCCAGGCTCTGATCAGTTTTTACTATGAATTCGGCCCCAGACGGTTGTCAAGTGCCACGGCTGCAAGAACTTGGAGGTCGTGCTCTATGCAGGTCGTGGAACAGGAACAGCACCTTGGGCGGCGGGCTCCTCCTAGACAAGACACATCTGGGCTGATGGCCCACTGAGAAGGAGAGAAGGAAGCCTTTCTCTAGCCCCTACACGCTCTGCACCAGGTGCGCTGGGCTGGCATGCCATAGCCATGACTGGGAGCCTCTCCTTTGCGCCTGCTCCTTACATCTCTTCTTGTCTCTCCTCTAGATGTTCAGCCTCTTCCTTCCCTACCCTACCAATGTCCTCCCTACTCTGGCTTCCAAGTTTGGCATCTTTCTATTCACTATTCTCTTTCCACCATGCATGACCTTCTGCCCTTCCTTGTTGGTGGTGAGACAAAAGGAGGGGTGACGGGCCCAAGGCTTGTTGCTGCGGTCCTCGTCTCTTCCCACTTCCTGCCTCTTGTCTTCCTCCTTTCCTCTCTGGCTCTACCCAGGTATGCGAAATATTGAGGGCAAGGTGTATTATGGACGAATCCTCGCGCCTTCCACTTCTTCTGCCAGAATGGGCTCTGGGATCACAACATTACCCTCATGGTCTCCTGCTCCCTTTCCATCCATCCTCTTCTGTGCTACTTGTCCATCCTTTTCTCTGTCCATCCCATCCAGTCTTTTTCAACATTCACTCCAAATCCTGATGAATAATCACCTAATAACCACTTCATCATTGCCCCTAAAGCATAATTCATAACAGAGCTTACTACTACATGGCGCTTTCTGCGTTAGACAAAAAGTACCCCCGCGAATCCCAGCAGAATCCAGCCTTCGTCCCTCGAGACGAGGTGGAGTATGTCTTCGATGAGATCGCGGAATTCATTGTCTCAGCAACCAGGAAGAACTGCCCAAAAACCGGTGACCGGGTCATTGCAAAGGGGGAGTACCGTCTCACCCTAGGTGACATGCGAGGACTATCATACTATGTCCGTGACCTAACCGACGAGCTCTTCAAGCCCAAAAAGCACCGTGCAATGCACATGAAACAACGAAGGCCCACGCCCGCTGTGTTCAACCCTCCAAGAGCCATGCAACCGACAGGTCCAACGCCTGCAGATCCTATCACATCCCTAAATACCAGCCCAGCCGACGGGCCCATCAGGTTCCCAGGCTTCCCTCGCAGACAGCGGAGACTGCCAGGACCAAGAACGGCTACATTAGTGTCAGCGGACAACGTGACCGAGATCACCTGGTTTGGTCCCATATCAGGGTACCCAAGCACTGATGAGTCGGAAGCCGAGGCAAACTCATCGCCCTCGCCAGAGACACGCGAGATCCCATCCATAGTAATCACACAGCCGTCGGACGAAGATATCCGCAGCTCAGAGAGCAGCATTCAAGGACCAATCGCCACTGACATCCCAAGAAGAAAACAGCAGAGTTTGATGCACGTCCTGCCGGGCGTGGATGAGGAGGGCGAGGGGTCACAGCCGCAGACACAGGCCGAGGCAGAGCAACCCAAAACGGTGATTGGTAAGATGCACAGGAAGAGCGTCGAACTTGGCCAGGCGGTTGGCTGCTTCGTGAACGGCGCGTACAGAAACCCGGACTACAAGCCGCGACGGGAGTCAAGCGCCATGAGAATGCGAGCCATTCTCGACAGGCTCTCGCCACCACTGCCGTCGCCAGGAGAGAATGCGGATGTATTCTCGGCAATGACAGGTGCCCGGCCCGTCACGCCCGATGATGTCTTGGAGGCAAAGGGTCGGAAGGAGTCGACGGCGGCTTGATAAACCTTGACGGGGGGTTAGCAGCGCCGGAGAACGCCTTGGAGAAGCAGGCTCGGAAGGTAATGTACGGCGGTCGGCTTGTGGGAGCGGTCCGAAAGCAGGGGAGGCCCGGCCAACCAAATTGCCAACCGTCGGCCTCTCGTCCAAGCTCCCGGTTCTCTGACAGCGGGGGGATCTGGAGCGGTCCCGTCTTGGCTACCATTCCTATTGCAGCATCCGATGAGGGTGCGCAAGGCGTTTTTCGAGATTGCTTACGTTGTCGCTGGTAAGGCTTCTTCCAAGGGCGGAGTCTAATCTGTGTTGTTGGGCGGGGGATTCGCAAGAACAGTACGGAATAGCATGTGAAACCTGGATGCCAAGCTCGCTCAGCCTGTTTTGTTCATGTTGACCACCCACCAGATGCCGTCTCCATCCAACCTCGGCTTGAAACAGAAGAGTGCTGTGTCAGGGAATCCTAGCATGCTCTGGTTGCATAGCCAGCGTGGCCAGCCTCGATAGTGGTACTCTGGCAAGTGTGCTGAACGAACATGAGGCCAAAGTGGCTGACGTTGTTTTGCTGTCGATGCTGTGCAGTGGTTTGTTTCAGCTAGTCCGACCTTCCCGAGTGTGATAGGCTCAGCCTGACAGCGTCACAAAATCAGACTAAAGAAAGAGGTGGCAATGCAGTGTGATGTTCTGCTTAAGAACGCTCTTTCCCTTGGGACTGAAAACGTGCGTTCACATGTCTGCCTGTCAAGACGTTGTGTTAACGTCACTCTTCCATGACAACTTCCATCCCACCACCCCTTCCCAGCTTGCTGGGCTCATGTACCCGACCGTGTAGGGAGTTTTCCTATCCTTCTTGTCTCCCACAAAGCTCGCACAGAATATGCTGTGATCGTCATGGTCAACACAGGGAAGCCGTCCGGAGCATGTATCAACTGCCGAGAGAGGAGGATAAAATGCGATGAGGCGAAGCCGGGCTGCGTCAAGTGCCTCAAGTCGGGCAGAACATGTGCGGGATATTCACAAGGCTTTAAGCTGCGGGACCAGACGCAAAAGACAATAATCAAGGCCAAATTTGGGAAGGGTAGTAAGGGCAAGCGGCTGGCTGCCCTCAAGGAGCAGAAGACGACAACCTCGAGCCCCAAGTCGGCCCCTTCGTCCGAAAGCTCTCCCGCGCTCGATCTGCAGGACACACAGCCGCGAAGGTCCTCGGTGCCTGCGCAGAACGGAGTGACACATGGTGGCCAAGGTGCCACCGTAGGTCACAGGAGGAATCTGTCGGACCCGGCTGTCAAGGCAAGGCGCGGGTCGACATGGCCCCTAACGGCGTCCGACGGGGACGGCGACCTGTCCGGGGTGATGGGCCTCGACCTGCAGTCGATCCATACGCCGCTGGTGGACCGCGCGCGCTGCTACTTCCTTTCCAGCTACGTGGTGTACTGCCCCAACAAGTCGGACACGGGCATGCTGACGTTCATCCCGTCGCTGCTCGCGTCGGCCGAAGGGTCGACCCGGTACTTTCAGGACATGTTCAGCGCCGTCTCCATCGCTGCATTCTCCATGCGTCCCAACTGCAGAGAGGCCGCAGGTGCAACGCATCTGTACTATGGCGCTGGCGTCCGGGGGCTGAGGGAAGCCCTTCAGGTCAAGGATTCGGCCAAGTCTGACACTGTCTTGGCTACTACGATATTGCTGGGAGTATATGAGGTATGTGGCAGGCCGCAGAACTAGCACGAACCACTCCTTAGACAGACCAGTATGCTGATGGGGAGCGAACTCCAGGGACTCGCATATGGCGACGCCGACAAAATCGCATACACACAGCACTTCCGAGCTGCCCTTGAACTCCTGCGCCTCAGGGGCCCGGAGCAGTTCTCTTCCAAGCATGGCACAGAGATGTTTGATCTGGTCATGGAGAGCCTGGTACGTATATATAATATCCAACTCCCTTGGAAAGAGCGGGTGAGTCTGTGCCATCATCGCATCGTTTCCAACTCGACTCCAGCCTATCCCACCCACTTATGCTGACAGTCCTTTTTGTGCGTCAAGTTGCGCCAGTACGACTTGTCTACCGTCATAGGAGACGATGACATCCTTCGGTGGACCACGCAAGCCTCGAGTATTCCCCGCGCGAACCGGCCACATCTGACCTCGATGAGAATGCTGGACCTGCGGTCCAAACTGGCCAGCCTGCTTGGGTCACCACGGAGAGACTCCGACGCCACCCGAAAAGCCGTCAAAATACTCATGACGGCGCAAGAATTTGAGAGGCGTGTAAGCCATTACTACGAGTCGGAAGACCTGATGGCCAAGAAGAATTTGTGGCTCGCCAAAGCGGACGAGAATGCAGACCTCATATATCCTGACTGGTGGACGGCAACTCGTTGGCTGAACAAGTACGCCTTCCGCTTGCTCATCTGCCACATCATCGCGGATGTGTCCAGCTGGCTGGCAGAATCGACGGATCCGTGGCCGCAGAATCTGGGGACGAGTGCGTCCAAGACTGCGAAGGAGGACATCCATAATATCATCGCCAGCATCCCATACCTGTGCTCCTGGAAAGGAATAGGGGAGGACCCTCCAAAAGGGGCCCTGTCACCATGTGGAAGTGACGATGCTAACTCGGTCGAGGGTATTACCAATTTGATGGTCATCTGGCCCCTGGTCCTGACAGCCGAGAGCCAGTTCGTCACCCCGGAGCAGAAGGAATACGTGCAGGGCAGGCTGGGTTGGATCGGCCAGAATATGGGGGTGAAACATGCGGCCGTCGTGAGTGAGGTACGTTCTTGGCCACCACCGCTCAGCAGTCCGAACCTGGCGATGAAGTCGACACTTGGCAGGACCATTAAAGAAATCGACTAACCAGTCTCACGTGCAGCAAATGAAAGCCGGCAGAGTATCGGAAAGCTCAACACATGGCGGTCTGCGCGCAAAAAAGACCATACCTGGGCGGTGCCAAACACGCCGGCCAGACGACATTGCGTACTTGATCTCTGATGTGGACTTGTTCTGATTATACGGAGTCGGGCGATATGTAAGCGCTGTACAAACCGTGGGTATCCAGAAGGGCGGCTCTATTGAGAGGACAGGCCGATCCCGAGGGTACCGTCGAACATATTCAATTCTTGCGATACACACGAGGAACACAGGACTCGATAGCCAGTGGATAGACCAGGAACAGGACCTCGGCACAGGAGTCGAACACGGGGAGGCTCGCGAAACAGGCCATGCCATGGGCCAAGGAATTTCTTGGAGGCGACGGGGGATTGGCGCTCTTTAAATTACCATCACAGGCAGCCGTTGACGGTCGCTTGCCAGATTTTGCAACAAAGGAGAGAAGGACGAAGTCTCCGTACCCAGAATTATTTGACCCCATCTCCACGATGCGGCTCCTGCCAAGCTTTACCTGCGGCGGCTCGCTCCGCCCCCTTGTCCTCAAGAGCGCCTGGCTTGATGCGGCGTGCTGAAACCCTGCGGCTCAGGGGGGCGCGCGCAGGTCAACCACCATTAAGCATAAACTGCTACTCCAGGGAATCAAAGTTTCTGACAGGCCAGGGTCTAATTTGTATCAGATGACCGTGTTCGAAAACAACACCCCTCGAGAGGCTAGACATGGGCAACTCTGCAACTGTGTGCTGTGCTGTGTTGATCGTGGTATTGAATTGACCCACTCATATCCTGTGAAACCCAATGTGTGTCACACGATGTGCATCGGCGCTCTCTACCACGATGATGTGCGTCCAGGTATAGAGAGGCCTGTTGGGGGGAAAGGAGGGCGTCTACGACGGTTTTATAAATGCCATCCCTTCTCGTTGATCCTGCATGGTTTGTAGATCATCTTCATCCGATCCACTGATCTCCCGGCTTGTCATTCTTTCAGCCAACAGCCAATATCATTCATAATCCTTTCTTTTGCAGCCGGTCCTGCTTCTTTCGATCACGCCTCCATTGCGTCCTTGCCGGCTCACCTGTCGCTTCTGAACAATTCTCCCGCCGCGATTTACCCTTGCCAGTCGACTCGTCCGGCCTCTTTCACACCACACGTCGCCATGCGTTACGCCGCCTCCTTCGCCCTGGCTCTCGCCAGCATTTCTCTCAGCAGCGCAGGTCAGTGAATTTTGTCCCTCCCAATGGTATCACCATACCTGCATCGGTTCAAAGCAGACTAACTAACACCCCACGCCACAGCGCCCCTCGAGGCCCGCCAAAACGCCTGCTTCGTGGTCGGCAACGAGGCCCTCCCAGCCGAGGTCCAGGACTCGGTCACGGCGATCCAGTCGTCCGTGACCTGCGGGTCCGGCACGACCATCGACAACGTCCCCGACGTGACGTCCGGGTCCACGACGTTCAGCGACGTCGACTTCTCCAAGTCGAGCTCGAGCCCGCTCCAGTTCGCCCTCGACACCTTCGCCACGCCCGCGGACCCGGCCACCGCCGACCTGGCGACCCTGCAGGACCAGCTCAACGTGTACCTTGCCACCGAGGCCGGCTTGCGCAGTGTTGGTGGCAGCCTGGCTATTAAGGTTCCGAAGTTCTTCCTGGCCATGCAGGTTAGCAGGGTCCAGACGGCTCAGGTATGTTGCATGGTTTTCCTCCTTTCGTGTTTCCCTAGGTCATAGCAAGGGCTTTGTTTGCGTGGGAGCTTTTACTAACCAGAAATAGGGCAACCCGCCTGCTGCTGCGGGTCAGCAAGTCGACCACCTCAGGGACAAGGTCCTGAAGAACGGGGCCGGTGAGGATCAGGCGCTGCTGGACCAGGTCACCCAGCTCGCAGCTACGACCTAGGATGAGCCAAGCAGGAGTAATTGGAGGCAAAGGGCACGATCAGTTGGAGATGCTCGGCTGTAATTCTCTCCGAATAATAATGGACATGTTGTACATTACGTGCTGCTGTCATTCCAATCGTAATTCTATACAAGAAGAGAGGAGGGGGTGTAACTCGTGGCAGGGCCAGGCATGAATGGCCCCAATAAAGACACGCACCGTTCCGGTATTCCCATTCCCAAACGCCAGCTTTCAAGTCAGAGTCCAGCCCACAATATGCAACAATCCGCCGATTAAAGGAAATGGTTTTACCACCGGGTGTATCTGCTCCACTGTCGGACTGGTCGGGACATCACTGTTGAGACCTCTGGTTGGCCTCGCGAACCACCCCTCCCGAGGCCTTCCACCAGACGTCGCCGCCCCATCTCATCATCCGCTCAACGGCACCTGTAGGAGTGAGGGCGGGCCGAACGTCGAGGAAGAAGACGGGCTCGCCGGTCGGCTCTGGAGGACCGCTGTAATAGTCGATAACGTAGCGCACCTGCTTCTCCTTTCCGTCGACGTTTCGGGCGACATACCAGTCGTGGCGGTCGAACGGGGGCTCGGTGCTGTCATCCTTGTTAGCACTGCACTCATTGCCCGCAAAACAAGTACAAACTAATCTTGGATTGGACTCACGCGAACTTGGCTGGGTACAACCAGCCCATGACCTGGAACATGGCGGCCTTGGGGGTCATCTCCTTGGGGCGGCCCTGGAAACGGATCAAGGTGGGGTTTATGGGCTCGGCGTTGGCCTTCCAGTCAAGGACGCGGCGCGTCTCCTCGGCGTTCTCCTCGCCGCGCCGGCAGATCTCCCAGGCCCGCGAGAAGCCGCCGCCGAAGCGCTTCTCCCACTCGACGACTTCTGCCCAGGCGCCCTCGTTCAGGAAGTTGTGGACGGCCACCATGCTCTCCACGGCCGTGATGTCAGTGTCCGTGTAGCCCTTGCGCAGCAAGGCGTTGTACATCTGCTGGGGGGACGGGTACTCCCAGTTGCCGTCGCCGGTGCCCTTGGGGATGGAGCTCGGGTCTCGTTCGAGTGGGAGCGCCTGTGTCTGGTTCGGTGCGGGGGCTTGGGATAGTTCGCGGAACATGTAGTTGAGAGGGTTGATCTTGGAGAGGAACGAAGCCTCATCGGACTTGCCGGTCGGGGCTTGGTTGTGTGGGACGGGGCATGATGATGGCGGAGGAGTTGGAGGAGACGGTGCTGCGGAGCCTAGGACGTCGACCGTCTTGTTGTGCATGGGACAGCTCGGCTGGTCTACTGTTAGTCACAGATGTCTAGATCAGGAAATTAGACGGCAATGTAGGAGACTCACAGGTGGTGCTGCGTCTCCTCGCTGTTGATGTGGCACTGGGCACGAGGACGGCTTTTGCGCCGAGGGGATGGCGGACGGAGTGTGGACGGTCGTAACATCAGCCCAGAACCAACCCATGGTGCTCGAGTGTTCTGTGATTCTGCTGGGGCAACTGAAGAGAGCAACCAAAGAAAAGAAGAGTAGCAGATTATGGAGTTGAAAATCACTGGACTTTGGCTGGCGGTGGATGGGATTCTGGTCGAGATTGGTAAAAGATTGACCCAGACTGGAGGGAGATGGAAATCGTCATTGCAAGGGTACGGCTTCTAGAAATTTTAGTGGAGTCGCCTCCTCGGGTGAATGCGGCTTGGCCGCTCGGGCTGTCCCCTACAACCCCCTTCTTCTGTCCTTACAGCTGAACAACTGCCATAACCCGCCTATGAGAAAGATGATTCCCATGTTGGAATCCTAGAGATTGATTTTTATCAGTCATTTGCAATCTGTACAGAATCATTGCCCAACGGCACGCATCGATAGTGGTCAACCAGACAGCACACCCTCTCCATCTTGTCCTGGAGCTGGTCACGTAATTCTTGTGGCATTTCTTTGGCATCAACCAAACGGTTTTCCAATTTATCCAATTTATCTTAGGAGCTAGGTTTCAGACCCTTGAAACTCTTGGTGATGTTGGTGATGGCCTCCTCAACTGGCAATCTTTCCATGGAAGACGCTCCGTAGAATCCATGTATTCCCTTCACCCTCTCCAGCACGTACTTGGCATCGTCGGGAGCAGCGATCGGCCCACCGTGGCACAGGACTATCACGTCGGGCTTGATCTTCACAGCAGCTTCTTGGATCTCCTGGATCAGCTTGACACACTCGTCTAGGGTCTTCCCGCTGCTCGCCCCTATGCTTCCGGATGAAGTGAGTCCCATGTGCGCCACGAGAATGTCTGCCCCTGCTTGCGCCATCTTCTTGCTTTCCTCGACGTTGAAGACGTACGGCGTGGTCAACATATCCATTTCGCGGGCCAAGCGGATCACGTCAACCTCCTGATCATATGACATGCCCGTCTCTTCGAGGTTGGCCCGGAACTGGCCATCTATCAACCCCACGGTCGGGAAGTTCTGCACGCCGGCGAAGCCCAGGTCCTTGAGCTGCTTGAGGAACGCAGGCATGTTCCGGAATGGATCAGTACCACAGACACCAGCGATGACCGGCGTATGCTTCACCACCGGTAGAACCTCATTCGCCTAGAAAACACATCGTTAGCCTGGATACCACACTGCAAAGCCTCCGGCTGGGGGTGTGTTCTCTGCTTGCCATGTCTAGGACCACATCATTTGCGTTGCCATACGGCATCAGGCCAGCCAACGACCCCCGGCCTGCCATTCGAAACCGGCCGCTGTTGTATATGATGATCAGATCGCCTCCCCCTTCCTCGACGAACTTGGCTGAAAGCCCGATCCCTGCCCCAGCTCCAACAATCGCATGACCCTTGGCGACCTGGCTGTGGAGCTGGTCCAAGATCTCCTGGCGGTTTGTCGGAGGAGCCATATCTGATTTTCTTTTTTGTCCACGACTTCGCAAGATGTGTTTCAATTCGGGCTGAAATAATCAAATGGAAAACCGTGAAGCCATGCCTCTCACGAGTTGAACATATTTGCTGACCGGGTTGCTCCTGACGTCACTAGAACATGCTCACGAAGCCCCGCATTGTGCTTCCCCCTTCGCAACCTTTCCATCCTCGAGTGGAGCTTGTCAACTTATATGAATACCACCTGGCAAACCTGTCAATATTGACAAATACTGACTTCACTCCTCGTCACGTTCTGACTGTTCATCTTGCCCCGTTGTTCCTTGCACTTGCACTTTCTTCTGTGTCAATCCTCCCAGGGAGCACCTTCCTAGTTTCTGAGCTTTTGAGTTGAACACGAGACAGCATATGTGGACGAGGATACTCCCGTTTTGACTTATTGTCCCAAGAAGTTTCCGAAGAGTATTATTTTTGCTTGTTTAGTTGCACAGGGCAACCTACCTCCACAATTGACATCTCTGCAACGGGAGCTTGTGGTCTATCTAATACCTGCCACCTACACTGACACTTCTCGTCACTCCGATCTTGCCGGTAACAGGCAGATACTGGAGGCTTTTTCTAGCCTCAGCTATTGGGACTGCACGACCCCGTCGGCGATTTGTTCGCTTTCTCCTACATCATGTCTCACGCTGGGGCTTCGGCTACAGTCCTACTCTTGGGCACATGCGATACCAAGCTGCAGGAACTGCTTTTTCTCAGAGATCAGATCCGACGGCAAGATTCCGTTGAGGTCATTTTGCTCGATGTTGGCCGGGACAACGTTGAACACGATGCTATCGATATCACCCAAGCAACGCTTACCACGAAGCATGGCGGGGGCAAAATGCCAGCCGACCTGCCCCGAGGCGAGCTGATCAAGTTCATGGCGGCGTCTGCGTCCCGTGCCGTCAAGCAGCTCTTCGACGAGAGCAAGATTCATGGCATCATCAGCGCGGGTGGGTCAGGAGGGACCAGTCTTGCAGGTAACACGCTTCCACTGTTGTATCCTTCAGAAACGAGTCACATACATCCATCTCATTTGATTCAAAGTGCGGCGCTTTCGCAAGGAGCTTCCCGCTAACAAACAGCCAGCGGAGGTAATGAGGGAGGTCCTACCAATAGGATTTCCCAAGATGATTGTTTCCACTGTTGCCAGCGGTGACACGGGGCCGATAGTGGGCGAGACTGATATCGCGATGCTGTACTCGGTAGTCGACGTGGCTGGATTGAACCAGGTGCTGAAAGACATTCTCAGCAACGCAGGGGCTGCAATTGGAGCCGCTGCAAAGGCGTACGCATCTAGACAACGCAACTCCCACGATACGGCAGACAGATCCAAGAGGCGCATTGGCATCACAATGTTTGGCGTGACAACGCCGGGCGTCGACGCAATTCGGAGACACCTAGAATCCAAGCACGACGTCGAGATATATGTCTTTCACGCAACGGGGCACGGAGGGAAAGCCATGGAAAGATTGGTGCGACAGGGACAGCTGGATGCAGTACTCGACCTAACGACGACTGAGATATGCGACCTACATACCGGTGGGGTCATGTCCGCTGGTGAGGACCGCCTTGATGCAGCAGCCGAGGCAGGGATACCGAACATTATCAGCCTCGGGGCCACCGACATGACGAATTTTGGCCCCAGGAGCACGGTGCCCGAGAAATACAAGGACAGGAAGCTCTACGAGCACAACCCGACGGTGACGCTGATGAGGTCGTCGGCGGAGGAGTGCCGGCAAGTTGGCGAATTTATCGCCAAAAAGCTGAGGTCTCACTCAAAAAGACCGGAAATGGTCCAGCTCTGGATTCCCCTCGGGGGAGTAAGCATGATCGCCACTCCCGGCGGGCCTTTCGCCGATGATGAGGCGGATCGTGTGCTGTTTTCATCTGTGCGGGACTGCCTGGCGGGATCCGGTATCAAGATGGTGGAGGACAAGAGGGATATCAATGATGAAGGGTTTGCTCATGATATCGCTGATGCCTTGGCTCGGCTGTTAGGCTTGTAGTGAGTATTATGAAAGGGAACCGAAGAAGTCAGGCTGAGAAAGCGGACTGTTGCATGTGGAATTCTGATGACTGAGTAAGAATGCGTTGTGTAGGCAGACCGAACTAACTGACTCTGATCACGCGGTCTTCAAAAGATATCCGTCAGGCTTGTTCACAAGCAACCCCCCGCGGACAGGGGCTGCGGACATGAGTCCAGCGGTGTCATTTCCCCAAGAACATCGGCTGCCCAATTGAAAATGGTGGATGATACCTCGACCCCGGGATCTCGGAGACGAGTGAAGGGGAAAATATCCACATTATCCGCCGCGCTGCAGAACGGGTAACGTTGCAGATCTATTGGCATCCATGTAACATATCCGGAAGTGCAGTCCTAGATCTTGCCCAGGCGGCCACTACTCCACCTTCTAGACTAGTCCAACCAAATACATTCACTACTATGGAATCAATTTCCTGCGGCTGCTCCCGAAATTGACTTGCCGCAACTACCGATCGATGGGACCGGTGTGGCCTATCTGTAGCGCGTGTCAAGCCAGTCAGCTTTAGAAATCCGGGTGTGTTCCAGCTGACACTCTCCCATCCGGTAACCAGAAGCGACCTGTCACTTCGAGCCGAGACAAAGACGGAATGCATCCCGTCGATTAGGAGGTGCTTTATCAAGACGATGATGAAGTCCGGAGGACACCTCGGGCCACGTTGTTTAGATAAGGTCCGGCTTGGAGGTTGGCTCGACCCGGCCGTGATTCGTTGACAAGACACCCACACTATCACAGCCGAACCAGACAGCACGCGGGATCGTGCGGCGCGTGTCTAGATTAGTATGGGCCGCGATGTTACACCCCCCAAGCGGTTCTCGGCCTTTTTCTGTGTCGGCGACAACTTGACAACTTCCAAAAGGAGCAAGTGACCACACGAACCCCGGCTCGCCCACCTTCTGGCCTTGTTCACATGCAACCACCGACCAGGAACGTCTAAGCACCCAACCGGCAGGCTTAAATCCTCCGGGACCCTTTGCAAAGCGTATGGCTCTTTCGATTGGCCGGCCTCGTCGGGAGGGAAATTCGGTTAATGATCGAAACATATCCGATTCGAGAAGAAAGACTTCACAAGACTATCTGGTTGGTACCTGCGTCTGTAGCCCCATCTGGGCCAGATGACAGGGTCAGCCATCTAACGCACGATTAACATGATGCAACCTCTTGTGCAGACTACAGAATGCACTTTACTATTTCAGCCATTTTGCCCTGCGGGAGGGAGATTACACGGCCGTCCTGTTGGCTCTGAGGGCCGGTCACCTGGTCGCGCGCTTGGTGGACGGAGGCAAGTGGACACTTCTTGCCAACACCAGCAGACGCCAGGTGAGACGAGATACTGACGAGGCGAGGCAACGAGCGTGCTCCTGTGATGGCACCTTGATCATACGTCCCTCCTATCCCTTGTCCGAAGAAAAGGGGCAAGTATACTTTCTGCGCGCCTCGAGCTCGCAAATCAGGCATGGGCAACGTTGCTGCTGCTTGAGATATCAATGTCTGCCTGGAGAGCTTCCAGGCTTGGAAATGAACCTTCCACATGTGAAGTCGACGAGAGACATCTCTTTGGTCATGTGTCCCTTGTTTGCCTGATAAAACCTATGCTACCTTGACACGCGATGCTCTTGATTAAAAAGATAGACATATATAGACACTATGGCACCCTCAGTCCAAGTGCCCGATAATGTTTCTTCTTGTCCACAGTATTCCACCTATACCCCTTTGCTTTTAGCTTCAGACTTTGTACAACATGCGTTTCAATCTTTTCGCTTCAGTCCTGGCCCTGGGGCCTTGGCTTGTGTCTTCCAGTCCCGTGGCGCAAGTCGACAAGCGAGCGACTGGCTACCAGAATACTGTGTACTTTACCAACTGGTTAGTGACTTGTCGATATATTCAACAGTTTGTAAGCTTACACAAAAGTGTCCAGGGGAATCTACGGCCGGAATTACCAGCCCCAGCAATTGCCAGCCAACGAGCTTAGTGTCGTCCTTTACGCATTTGCAAATCTGCGGGACACTGGTGAAGTGTACGCCAAGCTTGCGTAACATCACCTGACAGACCAAAGCCTGACCTTGAACTAGGTATTCTTCAGACGTCTATGCCGACCTGCAGAAACACTACGCTACCGACTGTAAGTCTTCACCACTTTTCGTGCCCATGACGTACTACCGGATACTGATAATTCACACTACAGCATGGAACGACGTCGGGAACAATGCTTATGGTTGCGTGAAGCAGCTATACCTCCAGAAAAAAGCCAACCGACAGATGAAAGTGCTCCTCAGTATCGGTGGCTGGACTTACTCAACCAACTTTCCCGCAGCGGCCAGCACCGACGCCAGTCGTCAACTGTTCGCGTCAACTGCGGTGACTCTGATGAAAGACTGGGGTTTTGGTATGTATTTCTACTTTCGCGTGGCGTCTGATCGTATCCTTCTGTCAGAAGCCTATAATTCTGACTCGTAAACCTTTAGACGGCCTTGACATCGACTGGGAATACCCAGCAGACGCGACGCAAGCAGCCAACTTCGTCGCCCTGCTCCAGACCGTCCGCCAGGCGCTGGACAACTACGCCGCGCAGTACGCGCCGGGCTACCACTTCCTGCTGACCATCGCCTCGCCGGCCGGCCCGCAGAACTACAACACGATGCAGCTGTCCGCCATGTCCCAGTACCTCGACTTCTTCAACCTGATGGCGTACGACTACGCCGGCAGCTGGGACAGCACGAGCGGGCACCAGGCCAACCTGCACCCCGCCAGCGACTCGGGCAACGCCCAGGCCACCAAGTACTCGACCGACCGCGCCGTGGGAGACTACATCGCCGCGGGCGTCCCCGCGGCCAAGATCGTCCTCGGCATGCCCATCTACGGCCGCTCGTTCGAGGCGACGGCGGGCATCGGCCAGACCTACACGGGCGTCGGCTCCGGGTCGTGGGAGAACGGCGTCTGGGACTACAAGGCGCTGCCCAAGGCCGGGGCGACCGTCATCACGGACGTCGCGGCGGGCGCAACGTACAGCTACGACTCGTCGTCCCAGGAGCTGATCTCGTACGACACGCCCGCTATGGTGCAGACCAAGGTTGCCTACCTCAAGGGCAAGGGCCTCGGCGGGAGTATGTTCTGGGAGGCCTCGGCTGACAGGAACGACATCGGCAGTCTCCTGACCACCAGCTACAACGCGCTTGGGTCGCTGAGCTCGGCGCAGAATTTGCTTAGTTACCCGAACAGCCAGTATGACAATATTGTTGCTGGCGTGCCGAGTTGATGGAAGATGAGCCAGATATCGGATGAGGCCAGGCGTTGGCAATTTCATTTTGTATATTTACTATTTCATTATAATCTAACCTTCTTCAAGTACTGTACTTATCCCCATATTGATGTTGGCTCAATATTCGCTGCTGCATCGAGATTCTCCCATGCACGCGAGATCACTGAGATTGTAAACACTGATGTTACACAGAACTCGCTGTAACTCTTACTTGATTTATCAGTATTATGAGGGAGTTTGTTGCTGCGCGAGATATTCCTCGGCCGTGGTCCACTTCAACTCAGGGTACC
This sequence comes from Diaporthe sp. P3_1W, assembly GCA_037177825.1. Lineage (NCBI taxonomy): Eukaryota > Fungi > Ascomycota > Sordariomycetes > Diaporthales > Diaporthaceae > Diaporthe > Diaporthe sp. P3_1W. The sequence continues at coordinate 1,217,871 of JBAFXB010000008.1, forward strand.
TGGCATTATCCAAAGGGTCAAGTTTTCCTTCTCCTGAAAACATGTTCACCATGTATTGCACTGTAATGTCACGGATCAGCTAAAGTAAACCAAGGACATCACCAACTGATTTCAAGAATCCACTTACTGCCTTGCCACGCCGGGAAAATGTCTTGCTCACCCCCGCCGATAGAAAAGCGCCTCATAAAGCCCGACGAGCCCTCCAAGAACCCGGTGCTCCCCACCCACAGCGTCGAGTATGTCGTGCCGCGGACGCGGCTCACTGTCTCAGCGAGCTCCTTCGCGCTGAAGGTGTCCCCAGCGATGCGCAGGAAGCGGGGTGTTGGGTTCGGGTCAGCAGCGACGGCAGCCGTGTAGGCGGCCGTGTCGGCGATGGTGGTGAAGTTCAGCTTCTGCGCGTCACTGCCCCAGTACAACACCCTCTTTAGGCCGTGGTTGATGAGCGGCGCGCCGCCGCCCAGCAGGTCCATGAACCCTCCGTTGAGCACCGACGTCCACGCGATGCCGGAGTCGTCCAGCCGCGCGTGGAACTCACGGCGCAGGTCGAGGTTGCGATTAGAGCCGGGGCGCGTCTTGGTGAAGTCCAGCGAGTAGTCCGAGGGGATGAAGCGCGGCACGCGCGCGGCGACCGCGGCGTCGAGGAGCGCGCCTTGCGTGTCGTGCATGGTGTCCCGGAGGCCGTTCAGGGCTGATACTACACACGTCGCGCCCTGCATGTTCTCAGTGAGCGCGGCCACGTCGCCGAGGTCTGCTTCCGCCACGGTGACGCCCGCGGCGCGGAGGGCCTCGGTGCGTGAGGGCGCTGTGCCGCGGCGGATGATGGCTTTGACCGGGACGTTGCGCTGCCGTAGGTTTGTCGCAATGACCCGGCCCAGCTGGCCTGTGGCTCCGGCCACGGCAACGAAGGGCTTGGACATGTCGAAGGCTTGAGCGTGCTTTGGTGTTGAGGTTGGGCGGATAGTGATAGTGTCCTCGCTGGGTAGGTATTTCTCAAGTATTGGCCAGTGTTGTTCCAGCAGATCGTTTCTCTACCTGTAAAAGCGAGGGAAAGACTTCTCATATAGTCGATCGTTGTGTCGTCTTGAGTTCTATCTCATCAAGACACTGCTTGAGAGTCGATACTTTTAAGCTGGTGTGTGCTTGCGATCATCGTCTTTCTCCAATAACTAACGTGGGACTTGGTTATATGGGTATTGAAATACCAGTCTTGTCCTTGAGCTCGCATGGTGATCCTGCTCATCGTGATGATCAAGCGGCGCGCACTCGCTATTCATCCGATCCAGCATCGGACGCAATGTATCATCTCGGGCCCGAAATGGGGGAATCCCAGTGGTGATGTCACAACTGTAGTTGCCCGCCAAATAACAAGCAGAATTGGCCTAATCTTGCGCAAAAAGCATTAGCAATAGACTAGCACGAGACTGGAAATCGGTCCATATCCATTGCGCCGCTGCTGAGTTGACGGCCTGCTTGTTGTCCATCCCTCGGTGTCCAAGAGGCTCATCGTGGTCGCATGCGCGAAAGCTGCCAGGGGCGCTGCGGATCGGTCCGGAGGCCGAGCTTATCAATCACGCACTGCAGCAGGTCTGACCCCTGAGCTCTATTTTGTGCCTGCTGCATAGGCCATCGTTCCCGCCCATTTTGTCTCATACGCTGTGCTGCTTTCTAATCCTTCGCTGCTTCGCTTTTCGTCCCCAGGGCTGTGGGTCCCTAATAATGTTGAGGGACCAGGATATGAGTGTTGATGATTCCAGATACGTGAATACCAAAGCAACAGACTTCACCTGTCGACCACACCTGGATTGGATCCTTCTCTTTCAGAAGAGCTCGGCCGAGTGATATTTCCTCATCCTCATTAGTCACCAATTATAGATGAACGAGAGCGGTGACAGGGGAATCTCCTTGCTCTGGAGTCTTTACCACCCAAGTACAAGAAATACACTGTGTTCAAGAGGTTTGCTCACAACACATGTGATATTGCAGCATCGCGAAGAGCATATTGGCAACTGATTAGGCCGCTGTCTACCCCTCTATAGTGATCCCATGCCGTCATTCCATGTCCTTCAACTCTTTTTGATCTCGACCTTGAATTTGGCAACCCAGTCCGTAAACTCATCCTTCTGGCCAGCCCATGGCTTGGCTAAAAGCTCCGAGACCGCAAAGGCATCGAAGAAGCACTGGTCCATGAGCCGGGTGATCTCTGTTGAATCGAGATCGTAGAATGCGACAGCCAGACTATTGAAACGATCTGCCATCTTTCTAAGAAGAGGGAGTACTTCGTCCAGCCGGGAAACGACCGTGGAGTCATCCTGAGACGCCAAGGGCAGTTTTGGCAGTGTCTTGAGCCTTCGCTTTATAAGGGCCTGGAAGAGCAGGACAGTAAGCCGCAGCCTACGCAATGTTGAGTCTAGTCGGTCTCTGATCTTGTCGGGATCATCGCGTGGGATGACAGTATTCGAGTTCATGAGGTCGTCGATCATAGCCTGAGTGCTGATATGGGTGTTGTTCACCCCGTCGGCAAGATCCTGGACATCTTGGTCCTGACCTTCGTCCGCATCTTCAGAATCATCGGCGTCGTCGTCCTCTTCATCCTGCTCTTCGGACCACTCCTTGAGTTCCTCCATGACGTCCTTGAGCGTGTCCCTGAAATGCTCAGCCCTGTGGACGAGATGGCCCACCACGCCCAGGTTGGCAAAGTTAATGACCTCATCACAGACGTTCCATAGCACGCTGGTCGCCATGATGCTGCCCTTGCCCCCCTTCCCACTAGACGGACCATCCCGCTTGTCCTGTGGCAGAACCTTGCCGTCCTTGGGTATCTTCTGGATGAGTTCTCGCGTCTCTTTCAGAACCCGCCCACACCTCCACGCCAGATCCCGGCGGATAAGCTTCGTGTACGAGTCGGCATGGCATAGTTGTACGGCCGAGGCAATGGCGGGTATGGGCTCCTGGATGAGCTGCCTGAGCACCGTTGAGATAGCAGTCGGCGTGAAGGGTTCGGAGATGATGAAGAGAGAGAGTTTGGTGGCATGAGCCTTGACTAGGGTTGCAGAGTCTCTCGCGAGGGCTAGGCAGTCCAGTGGCTTTGAATCGTCCTCTGGTGACCTCGAGGCGGCCCATTTGTCTGCGGACGGGCCTGAGTCACTGTTGGAGTCGACGACGTCTTTAAGAGACGCCTCGAGGCTCTGGATGAGCGTGACAGCGCTGTCGGCCAGAGAGCTAAGCTCCTCAAGCCCTTTTGGAGTTGTCGAGGCCATCTTATGCGGATAGCCAAGTCGTCCTCTGCAAGTGTGCACTCGCTCAACGGCGGCAGTCTCGCCAGTGACCGTTGAACTCGAACTGAACTTTTGAAATAGATTGGCGGGGCAGTTTTCACAGTGGGGCAACTTCAGTGAGCATAGAGCAACAGGCAGCCCCTGTGAGCACGGTCAAGGGCAGGCACAGAGCTATCAGCGCCATGGGGTTGCCGGCCGGTCTCAAAACCTGGGGTCGTGCTACGTGATTGGCCGGTAACAGGGGGTTGTGTCTGGAGTTGCCAGCAATGCTCTCATGCTAAAGGTCAAGGCCACAATTCAACCACATCTCCCAAACTTCACAATCCCGGGCTGCTGCACGACGACGACACGAGGAGTAGCTGTGTGTTTTCTTGTACATCCAGGAGAACAGGGCAGTCGAGTTCGGAAATGCATCAAAAAGGCCTGGTGGTGCTTCTGAGCACCCTTGCCAGTTCTCGGGTGGCAGCTGCTCAGAGCTTGCCTCGAGGCGTCGGCCCTGAGTGTAAGTCAACGTGCAGGACAACTCCTCGAGGACACCTTCGCTTCCGATTGACCTTCAACGGGCCAATTCCCGCCACCACCATGCTACCATGACGTCTTACTATCCTGAAATGGTTATGGACTGACAAGAGACACACAGTCGCCAAGTTCTTCTCGACGAAAGAGACCTTCAAATGCATCGGGCATCCCTCCATCGTCCTCAAACCTTCTCAGGTCAATGACAACAGCTGCGACTGCCCCGATGGCTCTGACGAGCCAGGCACTGCTGCTTGCGCACATCTCGACCCCTTGTCACCGGAACAGCCCCTGCCTGCCTCGATAAGCGGAACCACCAACGTCACGAACGCCCTGCCTGGCTTCTGGTGCGAGAACGCCGGCCATATCGGCTCATATGTGCCCTTCGTATTTGTGAACGATGGAGTATGCGACTACGATATCTGCTGCGATGGAAGCGAGGAATATTCCCATGCCGGCGGTGTCAAGTGCCAGAACCGCTGCGACTCCATCGGCAAGGAGTACCGAAAGCTCGAAGACGCTCGAAAGCAGGCTAAGGAGAAGGCTGCCAAGCGCCGGAGGACCATGTCGAAGGAGGCCAGAGAACTCCGACGCAGGGTAGAGGCTAAGATCACATCCCTGGAGGAGGAAATCAAGGGCTTGCAAGCCAAGAAGGACGAGCTGGAGCAGAAATACCAAGAGGTCGAGCGGTCCGAGCGCGGAAAAGTCGTCAAGACAGATGGAGAGGGTGGCAAGCTGGGAGTCCTACTGGGTCTGGCCAAGGGCAGGGTTAGCGAACTCCGTGACACCCTGGACAAGGTCCTAGACCAGCGCGATTCACTCCAGGAGCGCGTCAACGAGCTGGAGGAGATCCTTAAGAAGTTCAAGGAGGAGTACAACCCCAACTTCAACGACGAGGGTGTAAAAGCTGCCGTCAAGGGCTGGGAGGACTATGCTGCCAAGACGGCAGACGCTAAGGAATCCGAGCTCAAGGAGTCCGAGATAGACGAGATCCTGAAGGTGGACGGCGAGAGCTCTGGAATCAACTGGGCTGAGTTCGAGGGTGAGGAGGCTGTCGATACTGACATCCGTAAGTCCCGCAAAACTCTTGCAACATGAACGCACTCGCTAACATATAGCAGTCTACAGCATTGAGGCCTACCTGCCCGAGTCTCTGCGGGCCTACCTTCACGGGAAGTTCAACGCCCTGAGGGTATGGCTGATCGAGAACGGCATCGTCGCGGACAACCCTTCGTCTGGCCACGAGTCGAAACTGGTGACTGCTGCCCGTGAGGCCTTCCAGGCGGTCTCTGATGATCTGTCCAAGAAGGAGCGAACCCTCGGCGAGCAGCAAGAAGACCTCAAGAAGGACTACGGCCCTGATGACATCTTCCGAGTCCTGAAGGACAAGTGTGTTGATGTCGACAGCGGCGAATACACCTACGAGATTTGCTGGCTTGATAAGACCAGCCAGAAATCCAAGAAGGGCCACGGCAACACCAACATGGGCAAGTTCACCCGTTTTGACATCGAGGAGGCCGATGACGAGGAGCGCCTAGACGGCAAGAGCCTGGGCAAGGGACCGCGCAAGGTGATGCGGTACGAGAACGGCCAGAGCTGCTGGAACGGACCCCAGCGACGGACGGACGTCTGGCTCGGCTGCGCTGAGACGGAGGAGATCTGGAGGGTTAGCGAGTCCGAGAAGTGTGTGTACAAGATGGAGGTGGGCACACCGGCTGCCTGCGAGGACGTCCACGAGCCAGGCGTCAGGTCCAAGGACGAGCTTTGAATGGAACAGGTGACAGCAAACAGGTGAGGCGTTCTGTAGTGGAAGTTCTAGCGATCTTTGACACCCACATCATTGTAAAACCATAGGCTAGAGATGGGATCCAGATATAGAAGGGAGCGAGGGTATCACAATGTCATATTTGCTATGAATTTGGAGTTTGCATCACTTTTTCAGACGCTCACCTGCCCCTGGTTTGCTAATTAGCCACGGACCGAGGCTAGTCTTCGCCTCTTATCCCTCTCCGCCTGCTCAGCCATGACCCGTTTTGTTAAAGTTGCAGCCATAGGATTGTTGATCGAGGGGGCGTCGTTCTTGGTCGCCTTTTGGGCCTTTGCAGGACGGCCGTTTTCCGCATCGCCGTTCTTCGCGCCGTCCGACCCATCGTCCTCCTTCTCACCAGCCTTTCTCTTCTTCTTCTTCTCGCTCTTGTCCTTCTTCTTGTTATGTGTCAGGCCCCTCGCGCGCAGGTCCTCCATCCTCTTGGTCACCTTCTCCAGGTCGGCCTCCTCGGTCGGCAGTATCGGCACGACGTCCTGCGCCTCGAACGGTTCGCTGCACTCGGGGCAGTTGTGCTCCTGGTCCGTGATCTCCTTGATCGCCACCTCGGCGAAGACGTGGCCGCACGGCACGATGTAGACGGCCCTGGTCGCGGGACCCAGCTCCTTGAGGCTGACGGGGCACGCCCAGATCTCCTTCTCCTTGGACCCGGCCGGCTTGTACCGCTTGAACCGCAGCCTCACGATGTCCCGTAGGCTCCTGATACCCGTCGACGCGAACGTCATGTCGTTGCCGTTGGCCTGCTCCTCGTCTGCCTCGCCGCCGTCTGCGCTCGGCACCAGCCCCTTTAGTATGGACTCGTAGTTGTAGAGCCTGCCTCTCCAATCTGACGCGACATTCTCCATGTCGAGTGGCTCTGAGGACAAGGGGTCCTGTGTCCATGCGTGGCTGAGGGATTCGAGGGCTGTGGCCTTCAGTTCGCTGACGGTCTGGGCGCGGGCGGCTTCCTTGACGAGCTCGCGGCGCTTTGGGATGGAGCCGCCATCATTTCCCATGATGGGCAAGAATCGCTGGGTGTGATCGTGGTGGAGTGAGCGACGAATTCGGACCGCAATTTGGAGTTCTGTCAGTGTCTTGGCTTTTGAGGTTTTGCGAGTCGGCGCAGAAGGAAGAAGGTGGAATTGGCAGAGTGGAATGAAAGCAGTGGCGTTCCACCAGTGTGGTACCCAGTCGGTGATGCTGTTGCGCAAGAGTGCAACGGTTATTTATCGATAAGCGTAAGCTGGGGTCCGTGATTCGTTCAGGGGGGTTGATGCCCGCCCAAGCCGATTGCAAGCGGTAGGTAGCCAGAGCCCAGAGCCGCGGGAGGAGAGAGCTACACCAGGTGCCTCTTGGTGAGTTGGCAGTATACTGTAATAACTCTTGTCTTGTTGTTCTCGCCCCTCCTTTGCCCTTTTCCATTTCTACCGAGTCAACTGTGTCTGCTTGCTGCCCCTCTCCGGGTAGCTTTCATTCACCCTGTCGCCCAGCTGCATTGTCTTGCGGCACTGCAGCACCACCCAAAACACTTCGTACACGTCGAGACAAGCTTGGGTGACCTCACCCTGGCGCAACAACCCAAATCATACCATAAGGCGTGGGCGGAGCCTCTGAACTGCCTCAAATCCCCCAGCCTGTGCTCCTCAGAATGAAATAGGCCCTCGAAGCTTGCCCAGTGTAGGGACAGCAGCCATCAGAGACAAGATGGCCAACCAAGCGTCCCGGCCCCTCGAGATCGCCCTCGAGAACCTGGACACCCTGCTTAGGGAGATCAAGTCCAGGACCATCTCTGAGGACCAGCGCAAACGTTTTGCTAGGCAACTGCGAGATGCGATTGTTGAGAGGTGCCACCGCGGTATGTCCTACTCTCCCTGCCTGTGTGTAACTGCTCGCGCGACCTTGACACTGACCGGCTGCCAGAGCTCGCTCCCGAAAACTTCGCGATCCTGTCCGCCCAGTTGCAGAAGGCAATCAGCAACCTCATCATCCATGGCAACGACACGGCCGAGCGCCTCGGAGGCGTCTACATCGTCGACACGCTGGTCGATTTCGAGGGGATCGATATGGCAACGAAATATACCCGATTTACGCAGAATCTCCGCCAGATCCTGCGAGGAAAGGACATAAACCCAATGCGCCCTGCTGCTGAGGTCCTGGGAAAGCTGTGTAGGCCCGGCGGGTCCATCATCTCAGAGCTGGTCGAGGCCGAGACCAAGAACGCCCTGGAATGGCTGCAGTCCGATCGCATCGAAGAGAGAAGATACAGCGCCGTGCTTGTTCTGCGGGAGCTCGCTAGAAATGCGCCCACGCTCATGTACGCGTACGTTGGCATGGTCTTCGACATGCTGTGGGCGGGACTGAGGGACCAACGACACCTGATCCGGGCAACGTCTGCCGAGTGCGTCAGCGCGTGCTTCAGGATCATCAGGGAGCGAGACCAAGAGCTCAAACAAATCTGGATGGATAAGATGTACAATGAGGCGTTACAGGGCTTGAAGGCTGGCTCCGTCGAGTCGATCCATGCTTCTCTTCTGGTGTTGAAGGAGCTGCTGGAGCAGGGCGGCATGTATATGCAGGACCACTACCAAGAGGCGTGCGACATCGTGTCTCGATTTAAGGACCACCGAGACCCGACCATTCGCAAGACTGTCGTGCTGCTCATTCCAGACCTCGCTAATTACGCGCCATCCGAGTTTGCGTCAACTCGGCTACACGGATTCATGCTTCACCTCTCCAGCATGCTCAAGAAGGAGAAGGAGAGAAATGACGCGTTCCTCGCGATCGGCAATATCGCCAACTCCGTCAAGAGTGCGATAGCGCCGTACCTTGACGGCGTGCTGATATATGTACGCGAGGGCTTGAGCGTGACATCCCGTAAGCGCGGCTCTGTCGACCCTGTCTTCGACTGCATCAGTCGGCTCGCCGTTGCTGTCGGTCAGACACTTAGTAAATATATGGAGGCACTCCTGGCACCCATTTTTGCATGCGAGCTCACGCCAAAGCTGACGCAAGCTCTTGTCGATATGGCTTTTTACATACCACCAGTCAAAGCCACGATCCAGGAGAGGCTTCTTGATATGCTCAGCAAAGTGCTCTGCGGGCAGCCTTTCAAGCCGCTCGGCGCTCCGCAGCCAAACACCCTCCCATCTGTGCCCGTCATTCAGAAAGATCCGAAGGACCCATTAGCGTATGAGCACAGGAAAGCCGAGATCAAGCTGGCGCTTAACACTCTGGGCAGCTTCGATTTCTCAGGTACGTTATGTCAACATGGCTACATCAGCCTAATTGCACCTTATTTCCCTGTTCGAAGTTGGCCATGTGGCTATTTTGGCATCAACTAATAATCCTGGCTGTAGGCCATGTCCTTAATGAGTTCGTGCGCGACGTCGCAATCAAATACGTCGAGGATGACGACCCAGAGATACGGGAGGCAGCGGCGTTGACGTGCTGTCAGCTCTACGTTCGTGACCCAATCGTCAACCAGACGAGTTACCACGCCCTGGCCGTTGTGGGCGAGGTCATAGAGAAGCTGTTGACCGTGGGAGTCTCGGACCTGGATCCCACTATCCGTCGCACAGTCCTCGCAGCGCTCGACGAGCGCTTCGACCGGCATCTCTCAAAGGCTGAGAATATCCGAACCTTGTTTTTCGCCCTCAACGACGAGTACTTCCCTATCAGAGAGGTGGCAATCTCCATCATTGGCAGACTTGCAAGATACAATCCAGCATACGTAGCCCCTTCCCTCCGCAAGACTCTGATCCAAATGCTTACCGAGCTTGAATTTTCGAACGTGGCAAGGAACAAGGAAGAAAGTGCCAAGCTTCTATCGCTGTTGGTCCAGAATGCTCAGGAAATTATCAACCCCTATGTGGACTCTATGGTCAAGGTCCTCCTCCCCAAGGCTAGCGATAAATCCCCTTCCGTCGCCGCCACCATCCTCAAGGCGCTCGGCGAGTTATGTGCGGTTGGCGGAGAGAGCATGCTGCCTTACAAGGATGAGCTTATGCCCATGATTATCGAGGCTCTGCAGGACCAAAGCTCTGCTCAGAAGCGCGAGGCTGCTCTCCATACGCTTGGCCAGTTGGCTAGCAATTCTGGCTATGTCATTGAACCGTACCTGGATCACCCGCAGCTCCTCGAGCTGCTACAGAACATCATTCGCAGCGAGCCCCAGCATGGACCACTTCGGCAGGAGACAATCAAGCTTCTCGGCATACTGGGTGCCCTGGATCCTTACCGGTATCAGCAGGTGGAAGAGCGCACCCCCGAAATATCAAGGCGTGTTGAATCTACAGCAATGACTGACGTCTCGCTGATGATGACTGGTCTGACGCCGTCCAACAAGGAGTACTATCCCACTGTTGTCATTAACGCACTTCTCAACATCCTGAAGGATCATTCCTTGGTGTCCTACCATGCTCAAGTCATTGATGCGATCATGAACATCTTTCGCACTCTCGGTCTGGAATGCGTGTCTTTTCTGGATCGCATTATACCTGCCTTTCTGATGGTCATCCGCAGCACTAATGGTCCGCGGCGCGAGTCGTATTTCAACCAGCTCGCTATGTTGGTCAGCATCGTGCGTCAACATATTCGCAATTTCCTGCCCGAGATCGTGGATCTCCTGCAGGAATTCTTCCCCGACAAGCCGCCAACTTTGCAGTCGACAATTCTGTCGCTAGTCGAAGCGATTTCCCGATCCCTCGAGGGCGAGTTCAAGGTCTATCTGGCCGGGCTCTTGCCCATGATGCTCCACGTTCTCGAGCACGAGACAGTTCCTAAGCGCACCGCTTCCGAGAAGGTTCTTCATGCATTCCTTGTCTTTGGCTCGAGTGCAGAAGAGTATATGCATCTCATCATTCCGGTCATCGTTCGGACGTTTGAGAAGCCCAGCAATCCAACGGTCTTGCGCCGCTCTGCGATTGAGACGATTGGCAAAATCTCTCGGCAGGTAAATCTCAACGACTTTGCTGCCAAGATTATCCATCCTCTCACGAGAGTCTTACAAACGAATGATGTGACCCTGCGGATGGCCGCAATGGACACACTTTGTGCTCTCATCCAGCAGCTGGGTCGTGACTACCTTCACTTCTCTCACACTGTTGGCAAAATCCTCCGGGACAACGGTATACAGCACTCTAATTACGACCTGCTTGTCAATCGTCTCAAGGAGGGAGGCGTCCTGCCACAGGACCTGAGCTCCGAGACTCGCTTTGTTGACCAGGTTGACGAGACGCCTTTCGCAGATCTCGGAACTAAGAAGTTGGAGATGAACGCCATACACCTGAAATCCGCCTGGGACACCAGAGGCAAGTCAACCAAGGAGGACTGGCAAGAATGGTTACGTCGGTTCAGCACGACGCTCTTGACAGAGTCACCAAATCACGCTCTGAGAGCCTGCGCCTCGTTGGCAAGTGTCTATCTGCCGCTTGCTCGAGAACTCTTCAATTCGGCATTCGTAAGCTGTTGGAGTGAACTCTATGAGCAGTTCCAGGAAGAGCTTATTCTCAACCTTGAGAATGCGATAAAGTCGGAGAACGTGACTCCAGATCTGCTCAACCTCCTCCTGCACCTGGCCGAGTTCATGGAGCATGATGACAAGGCCCTGCCTATCGACATCCGCGTTCTCGGCAGAGAAGCGGCTCGATGCCACGCCTACGCAAAGGCTCTTCACTACAAGGAACTGGAATTCCTTCAGGACCAGAGCAGTGGCGCGGTTGAAGCGCTGATTGTCATCAACAACCAGCTTCAGCAGTCCGATGCGGCTATCGGTATCCTCCGCAAAGCCCAGCTTTACAAGGACGGCATTCAATTGCGCGAGACTTGGTTTGAGAAGCTAGAGAGGTGGGAGGAGGCTCTCGCGTTTTATAATAAGCGTGAAGCTGAGATCCCTGACGACCAAGCAGTGCCAGTGGAGATTGTTATGGGCAAGATGCGCTGTCTGCACGCTTTGGGCGAATGGGATGCTTTGGGTCAGTTGACTGGGACTACATGGGCTAATTCCTCACCGGAAGTCCAACGACTCATCGCTCCCTTGGCCACTACGGCTGCCTGGGGCCTTGGAAAGTGGGATTCCATGGACAACTACCTCCAGTCCCTGAAACGGTTCTCGCCAGATAGAGCTTTCTTCGGTGCTATTCTCGCCCTTCATCGCAACCAGTTCAGGGAAGCTGCACAGAACATCGAGGCTGCTCGGGAAGGACTTGACACAGAGCTTAGCGCGCTTGTCAGCGAGTCTTATAACCGGGCTTACCAAGTCATTGTCCGCGTGCAGATGCTAGCAGAGCTCGAGGAGATCATCGTCTACAAGCAGACTGATGCAAAGAAGCAGGCAACAATGCGCCGAACCTGGGAGCAGCGTCTCAAGGGCTGTCAACGCAACGTTGATGTCTGGCAGAGGATGCTACGTCTGCGAGCCCTGGTCATCACCCCAACGGAAAACATGCACATGTGGATCAAATTCGCCAACCTTTGCCGCAAATCAGGACGAATGAGCCTTGCCGAGAAGTCCTTGAAGCAGCTCATTGGCAGCGACGCGCCTTTGGAGTCTATGATTCCCTTCTGGAACGATCGCAACGTGCGCCCCAATATACCTAACCAGGTGGTCTATGCTGTTCTGAAGTATCAGTGGGAGCTTGGGCAACAAGCTACACACAAAGACACCGATGTTTCGGAGAAAGCGCTCAGGTGCCTCCGGCTGTTCACCGCAGAGTCAGCGAAAGCTTTCGAGCTCATTAGAGCCGGGCCTATGCAGTCGCATCAAGCTAACGGCGATAACTTCCACCTGACACATGGTCTTGGTTACCCGGACAGCCATGGCTCCCATGATGCGTACCTTTCGCAGCAGAGAGCCACTGTCGACGAGGCGGTACTTCTCGCAAAGTGCTACCTCCGCCAGGGAGAGTGGATGATTGCCTTGGACACCGACAACTGGCAACACACGCATGTGAGGGAGATCTTGACCTGCTACTCACAAGCCACAAAGTACAACTCGAGATGGTACAAGGCCTGGCATGCCTGGGCTTTGGCAAACTTTGAGGTGGTTCAAGCACTCTCGTCCAATGGCGAGGGCGTTCCATCGCGGGTTGACCACGCCGTCGTCGCCAACCATGTTGTTCCGGCAGTTCACGGATTCTTTGAGTCCATCTCTCTGTCCCAGGGAAGCTCACTGCAAGATACTCTGCGGTTGTTGACGCTCTGGCTCACACATGGCGGCTACTCCGAGGTCACCTCTGCTGTCACTGAAGGATTCACACACGTCAGTGTCGATACGTGGCTCGAAGTGATACCACAACTGATTGCACGCATCAACCAGCCGAACAAGCGAGTCCAGCAGTCTGTTCATCATCTACTGGCCGACGTGGGCAGGGCGCATCCCCAAGCCTTGGTTTATCCTCTCACAGTGGCGATGAAGTCATGGCAAGGCAGCCGTCGGTCGCGATCTGCTGCACAGATCATGGACAGCATGCGACAGCACAGCTCCAAACTCGTCGAGCAGGCTGACACGGTCAGCCACGAACTCATCCGGGTCGCCGTGTTGTGGCATGAGCTGTGGCATGAAGGCCTCGAGGAGGCAAGTCGCTTGTATTTTGTTGTGCACAACATCGAGGGCATGTTCGCCGCACTCGAGCCCCTCCATCAGCTACTGGACCGCGGCCCAGAAACGCTCAGGGAGATCTCCTTTGTTCAGACCTTTGGCAGGGATCTTACGGAAGCCAGGGAATGGTGCAGGCAGTACGAGGTCAGCCACGATGTGAATGACCTGAACCAAGCCTGGGACCTTTACTACCAAGTCTATCGGCGCATCTATCGGCAGCTGCCGCAAATGACATCCCTCGAGCTGACGTACTGCTCACCAAAGTTGATGGAGGCCAAAGATCTCGATCTTGCAGTGCCGGGCACCTACAAGAGTGGCCAGCCTGTCGTGCGCATCACTTCTTTCGACACGACGTTCAGCGTTATTAGCAGCAAGCAACGTCCGCGGAAGCTGAACATCAACGGTAGCGATGGACAGTCTTATACCTTCCTGCTCAAGGGCCACGAGGATATCAGACAGGACGAACGTGTCATGCAACTCTTTGGTCTTTGCAACACATTGCTGGCAAACGACTCGGAGTGCTACAAGCGTCACTTGAACATTCAGAGATACCCGGCGATTCCGCTGAGCCATAGTTCTGGCTTGTTGGGCTGGGTTCCGAACAGTGACACGGTGCACATGCTCATAAGAGAGTACCGAGAGAGCCGAAAGATCCTCCTTAATATTGAGCATCGAATTATGTTGCAGATGGCCCCTGATTATGACAACTTGACCTTGATGCAGAAGGTCGAAGTCTTCGGCTATGCTCTCGACAACACCACAGGCCAGGACTTGTACCGCGTGCTGTGGCTGAAGAGCAAGAGCTCGGAGGCCTGGCTGGAGCGGCGCACCAACTACACGCGCAGTCTTGGTGTGATGAGCATGGTCGGCTACATCCTGGGTCTGGGCGATCGTCATCCATCGAATCTTATGCTGGACCGGATCACCGGCAAGATCATCCACATTGATTTCGGCGACTGCTTCGAAGTGGCAATGAAGCGGGAGAAGTACCCTGAGAGGGTGCCCTTCCGTCTGACCCGTATGCTCACGTATGCTATGGAAGTCTCCAATATCGAGGGAAGCTTCCGCATTACGTGTGAGCACGTGATGAGAGTCCTCCGGGACAACAAGGAGAGTGTTATGGCGGTCTTGGAAGCGGTAAGTTGTTGCTTCGCCTCACTCTTGTTCGAACTGTCACTGACCAGCCACGTAGTTTATTCATGATCCACTCCTTACTTGGCGGTTGACCAGCGCCGCCAGCCCAGCAGGCCCCAACTTCACCTCCGAGAGAGAGCAAGCTCTTGTCGGTGCTCAGGCGCCCCGCGGTCGCCGCGCGTCCATCCTTGACGCAGACCCGGCCGCGCTGCGCGCTGCCCAAGCAGCAGTCAGCATGACCAACGACAATGCGATGGCGGGTGGGCCTCCTCGAGCCCGTGCCCGCACAAACTCCTCTGCTGCGCCCGTCATCGGCAGCCTGGGCATGAACGGTGCTAACGGCGTTAACGGCCAACAGAACCAGGACCCGACCGAGATACAGAATGCACGGGCCGTCGAGGTTCTGGACCGGGTGTCGCAGAAGCTAACGGGCAGGGACTTCAAGGCCGGCGAGGAGCTGGACGTGCTCACGCAGGTCGACAAGCTCATTGTCGAGGCGACAAAGCTGGAGAATCTCTGCCAGCACTACATTGGTTGGTGCAGTTTCTGGTAATCGAGGTGGATGAGGAAAGAGAATACGTATGCAATCCTCACGGTGGACATAGTGCGATGGGAGTAGTCATTTGTTTCGCTGCGTTTCCTGTTTCTGGGCATATGCAGAGGCGGGCGATGGGTTCGCAAGAAAGGCAAATCAAAATTGAGACCGCGCTGGAAAGGCTGTTATCAGATCAGGGTGGTGTTTCCGCGAGGAGTTCGAGGTTGGGTTTTACAAGGCCGAGTCCATACCAGAAGCAAATAGGCATAGAGAGGTTTAGGCGGATTGAGTATTCATCGGTTTTGTTTTTTGTCTTTATCCAAGAACCCCTATTCTTCTAGAAGCTTTGACAGCAGACCTGGTTCTTTCATCTCTCTCCCTGATCCAGTTCACTTGGCTCTCATGCACAGCCCCAATGCGCTCAGGTGCTGATTGGCTGTACTAGAGGATTCTGCCCCATACGTAAAAGCTCACCTGTCTGTCTCTTCTCATGTTGACGTACGTCAGCCGGCCAGCTCACCGCCCATCAATTGTGCTTCTGACGGCGACTGTACTGCCTGTGGGTGACGACAATCTCGCAACTTCTAGGTTGCATCTGTTTTTATTTAGAAAAGACATACAAGCATAACTCATTCTGTCCAGAGTTTTAAGTCCCCCGATCCCTGCCGATTCGCAGGATGTTGTCTTTTTTGACTGGGTGTCTGCAAAGACACTTTGGTGATGATGAAGACGACAATAGTCATACTTACAATCCACCCAGCCAGGGCATTGGTTCGTGTCATTCTCACTTCCTTTACTCGCCCAGCACCTGAATGGGGACAACAGCCGCCGGGCAGAACATGAAGGTTACAGCCTCAGCTCCCGTGTAGTTATAAGATACTATGCTGCTCCACTTCGTGGCATACCCATGGCCGCGCTTTGTTTGCAGCATAGGTGTTCTCCCATCCCATCCCTTGTCTGCAAGTAAGACATGGTCTCATCGGCCGATGCTGGATATGAGTATGTGCTGACACGTCCTGCTTCAAGACCGAAAAGTATTCGCTCACTATGTGGTAAGTTGAGCCCGTCAAGTCAAAGCAAGATTGAGTGGGCAGGACGTAACAAGAAGGAAACCCCCAGTTCGGCCTCACCGACGGCCACACATACGAGGACTGGAACCAGGAGATCCTCGCGGCGCAGGCGGCGGGCATCGACGGCTTCGCGCTCAACATAGGGCCCAACGACCACTACACGATGCCGCAGCTGCGCCAGGCCTACTCAGCGGCGTCGTCCCTGTTCGGGGGCCGCTTCGTCATGTTCCTTTCCTTTGACATGGCCGCGGGCGAGTGGCCGGTCGACCAGGTCGTCGCGTGCATCAACGAGTTCAAGGACTCGCCCGCACAGTGCAGGGTCAACGGCCTGCCCTTCGTCTCGACCTTTGAGGGCCCGCAGTGGGCGGAGAACTGGCCGGCTGTCAGGCAGGCCACGGGCGGCATATATTTTGTGCCGGACTGGAGCTCTCTCGGGCCGCACGGCGTTGGGGAGAAGCTTGGTCTGGTTGATGGGGCCTGTGAGTTTCGACTGCGGGGTGATTGTGTTACTTGAGGATGCTTTGTGTGTGTTGAAAGCTGACGATATGTCCGCTCCGGACTCTTAGTCTCATGGGGTGCTTGGCCACGAGCAGACCAGCACCATATGACGACCGACGAGGATGTGCAGTACCAGAGGCAGCTCCGTGGCAAGTCCTTCATGGCAGGCGTTTCGCCGTGGTTTTACACGAGTATGTTGCCACCCTCCCGTGTCCCTTGCCGGGGTCGAGACTGACTGATATTCAGGGTTGCCCCAATGGGAAAAGAACTGGCTCTCCGCGAGTGAGAAGCTCTGGTACGACCGGTGGATGCACATGCTCGAGCTCCGGCCGGAGTTTGTCCAGATCATCACGTGTAAGTGCCTCTAGCCGAAGCATTTGCCACACGTCGTGGCTGACTGGTCGCCGTACACACCCACAGGGAACGACTACGGTGAATCTAGCTACATCTACGACCCCGTCCGCCCGGGGCAAATTGTCCCTGGTGCCGAGCACTATGTCCACGACCTGTGCCCACATACCGCATTCAGGACCATTCTTCCCCATTTCATAGCCGCTTACAAAGCTGGGAGCACGCAAATCGGCATGCCGCAAGAGGATTGCGCCATCGCATGGTACCGGACCACTCCCGCTGCGTGTGGCCACGATGGAGGTGAGACCCGATTTTCTCTCAAGTCTGGCGGAAGCGCCTTATTTCGTATACTGACGATGTACCATTTCCCCTGGTTTAGACACCGCATGGGGCCAGGGCGGCGGTCAGTCAGCAAGTCAGGGAGCCAGGGACGTCGTCTCTGTGCTGGCAGTCACTAGAGAACCGACAGTCCTTCATGTTAGCATCGGTGGCTTGTCGCAGGAATATATAACGCACCACCAGCATGGACACTTGACATTCTTCGAGGTGCCGTTCGACGGTAGGCTTGGTCCGGTCCAATTGTTTTTGAATGGCAAGTCAGTGACGGGCCCGGAGATCCGGAACGAGATCCCTCAGTGTGGACACAACACATTCAATTGTACAGCAATACACTCCGCCAGCATTAATATTGTTAGCTCGACATGAAGTGGATAGGTGTGGAGAAGTAGAGAACATCAACTTACACTCAAATTCTGTGGAAGCAGAAGTTCTGCTACCTTTTCTCCATATATATCCGAGGAAAAGAGGGTATTTTAGAGGGTTTGGCAGGCAGGCGATCCAATCCAACCTGATAGCGAGGGCAAGTGGATGCTTCTGCTGAACTAACAAAATTAATGCTGGTCGAGTGTACATATATAGACTGCATGGGTAGATAAAAATTGGTAGACTAATAAGTTGTCAGTTCGTTTGAATTAGCTGGTAGGCTTCTGACAAGGTTGCATTGAATTCGGTACCGACTCCCCCGACTAAATATTTCACCCCTCAGGACCACGCGTACGGGTCACCGGCTCGCGGGCTATTTAAGAGCGACTGGTTGTGCAAGCGATCTTCGGTGCCAAAGCTGTCAACAATGATGACTCGCATCTTGGCCATTTCTGTCAACGGAGCTGTGTGGCCGGCCTTAACAGTGCGCCATGCGACGCTGTGTAATCCCGTGGCCATTGGGTGCCGGACCCACCCCCATGTCAATCCGAAGCGAGGGTCGGATTTGTGGGGAGCATAACGCGAACTAGGCCCGAGGCAGGAGAGGAACAAGCTTTTGTACCTAATGAGAGGGTGCCATGCGGGTGGGCTCTTGCCATGTTTTGTTTCACAGGCACACGTCGACGTCCTTCATCTCGGCACTGGGCCACACCAAGGTTCGGTCACGGTACCGAATGCGGACTAATACGGATCCGGAGATAACATATTGGCCTTGGCATCGCGAAGGAGGCTCCTGGGGGTACTTTTATTCCGCCAATTGCACCAGAATGGCAACATGCCAACCGCTCCTCAGGCTGCGGACAGCGGCCACCTCGCAAGCCAACGGATTAGGGGGTGAGATCCAGACGCTGCCATCGAAAGGTCGGTTTGTAGCCGAGTACATGCCAAGGCTCAAGATATCCCCCTGAGCAATCGAAGTTTATTAACTCGACCGTAGTCTATTGTATATGTATAAAACTAGTAGATTCGCCCGTTCTCTGTCTTTTGAGTCTGTATCGTGCTATTGGTATCTCCAGGCCTTCTGCTGCGAGGCTTTGATATCATCATGGGCTTCAAGATGCTCCTCCACTCTTTGCTTCTGGCCGCCTGCGGCTTCACTTCAGTCTTTGCTGCCTTCGGATACACGAAATCAGGGGACAACTATGTCATCGATGCCGGCTCATCCAACGCACTCGTGTTCCAGGTCTCGGCCACGAGCTGTGATATCAACTCGATCCTGTACCGAGGAACACAGCTGCAGTATTCCGGAAAGGGGTCGCACATCAGCTCCGGCCTGGGAACCGCGACCGTCTCCGTCAGCCAGGTTACGGCCTCTGGTACCAGCTACATCAAGGTCACCTGTGTCACCTCCACGCTCACCCAGTACATGGTCGTGAAGCAGGCAGAGAGCAACATTTACATGGCCACATACATCACCGCCGAGCCAGATATTGGAGAGCTCCGATTTATTGCGCGTCTGCTGCCGTCCGTCCTGCCTAACGAGTATCCCTATGGCTCCGTCTCCACCACCGATGGCGGCACTGCCATCGAGGGTTCCGATGTGTAAGTCTTTCTTTGTATATACCAATGCGGGCTGTGGACTCCAAAGACGCTGACAACTGTTGATGTAATTAGCTACCTCGTGAGCGGCCAGACCCGTTCAAAGTTCTACTCGTCCACCCGCTTCATCGACGAGAATGTGCACTGTGTCAACAGCGACACCATCCACGCCTGCATCCTGACTCCTCAGCAAGAGTCCAGCTCCGGAGGCCCCTTCTTCCGGGATATTGACTCCAACAACGCCGGCGACTCGACGAACCTCTACAACTACATGAACTCGGGCCACGTCCAGACCGAGTCCTTCCGCACGGGGCTCCACGGCCCGTACGTCATGACCTTCTCGCGAGACGGCATCCCGACCCTCAAGAGCATCGACACCTCCTTCTTCAGCGAGCTCAGCATCCAGGGCTACGTCGCCGCATCCGGCCGCGGGACCGTCACCGGCACCGCCTCGGGCGTCGGCTCGTCCTTCACGCCCGTCGTGCACTGGTACAACTCGGCCGCGCAGTACTGGACCACGGCCAGCTCGAGCGGGTCCTTCACGTCGCCGGCGATGAAGCCCGGCACGTACACGATGGTGCTGTACCAGACCGAGTTCAAGGTGGCGTCCCAGTCGGTGACGGTCAGCGCGGGCAAGGCCACGACGTCCAACATCAAGAGCACGCTCGCGAGCCACACGTCGCTCTTCAAGATCGGCGAGTACGACGGCCAGCCCACGGGCTTCCGCAACGCCGACAAGTTCCTGCGCATGCACCCCTCGGACTCGCGCATGTCCTCGTGGGGCCCGCTGACCTACACCGTCGGCTCCTCGTCCCTGACCGACTTCCCCATGGCCCTCTTCAAGGGCGTCAACGACCCCGTCACCATCAAGTTCACCCTGTCCAGCGCCCCGAGCGGCACCGCCACCCTTCGTATCGCTACCACCCTCTCCTTCGCCGGCGCCAGGCCCCAGGCCAAGATCAACAGCTACACCGCCGCCGCCCCCGCCGCCCCTACCAAGATCGACTCGAGGGGCGTGACACGTGGTGCCTACAGGGGCTTCGGCGAGGTCTACGATGTGTCTATCCCTGCTGGAACCCTCGTCAGCGGCAGCAACACCATCACCATCTCGGCCATCTCGGGCAGCAGCGGGGACACCTACCTGGAACCCAACATCATCTTCGACGCTGTTGAGCTGTTCACCGGTTAGGGTCCCAATTCCGGTGTGAGCAAGTAAAAGAAAAGCAGCAGCATTTCATTATGTGTTATCAGGCCGTGGCACGATGAGGCCAAGTCGTCGGAAAAAGTCGATCAACAGACTTGGGTATCTGCGATGTCTATTTGTGGCCTTCTTGTACATACTTATATGGCCTTTTCCTGTATATATTCTCTCTTCCCAATGCATATATATATGCCAACGAACAAATATCTCTCTGGTACCAATCCAAGCAGATCCTCACGCACTCCTTGCAGCCTGTTCCTGACCCTCCTTCCGCCCTCGCCTCTGCCTCTCCCTCCACTCATCCTCCAGCATCGCGAACCCGAGCAGGTCGCTCCACCCGCCCCGGAACCACAGCGCCTCGCGCTTCCGCTGCTCGGGCACGAACCCGACCCTCTCGTACAGCCGGCCGGCTCCCTCGTTGTGCGAGAAGCTCTCGATGCCGATCCGGTGCAAGCCGTACGCCTCGAACCCCCACCCGACCACCCAGCGTATCGCCTCGCTGCCGTAGCCCCTGCGCTGGTAGGCCGGGAGGATGTCGATGCCGACGTTGGCGTTGCGGTGCTGCGCCGTCCTCATGCTCGTCGACCCGGAAAGGCTGATGAGCCCGATCGGGGTCGGGCGCGCTGCTTTCCTGCCCGGCTGCGCCTTGGCGTCGGTGTCGGCGGCTGGCTCTGGGTCACTGGGTGAGGGGAGGCACACGATGACGGCGATGATGGCCGTCTCCAAGCGTTGCTTCCACCTCTTTGTGGCCTCCCTGTTCTGCGGCACCAGGGCCAGGTCCATGCCGTTGGCGAAGCCCTCTGCGTCGAGCGAGATGGAGTGTATGAAGTCCAGGTCCTCGTCGCTGTCTTCAATGGCTCTGTATATGAGCCGCTCCGACTTGAATAGGTTGCTACCGACCATCTTGGAGTGATTTTTG
Organism: Diaporthe sp. P3_1W; assembly: GCA_037177825.1. Classification (NCBI taxonomy): domain Eukaryota; kingdom Fungi; phylum Ascomycota; class Sordariomycetes; order Diaporthales; family Diaporthaceae; genus Diaporthe; species Diaporthe sp. P3_1W. The sequence continues at coordinate 1,239,072 of JBAFXB010000008.1, forward strand.
CTTCGGGTCGCGGATCGGGCTGCGATAGACCCGAGTGGACGGATGTGTGTGTTGGCTTAGATGATGCAGTGCTCGTCTAGAGTGGGTCATTTAAATTGTCTGTGGCCGGCATGATTTCCGCGTTGTGGCACCTTGGATGGGAGGTGGGAGCCAGTCAGCTCTATGGTTCGTAATTGTGACTTTGAATCCTGCTGCACCTCTCCCAAACAGCATACTGACAAGCAATGAAGCATGGGGGACTTAGGGCGGGATGAACTCACTCACGCCGATTGACTCACACCGTTTCGGTCACCGTGGCTCGCCGATTCGTTTTAGGAAGGAGAGTGGATCCAATGCCTAGTGTACTTGTCTGGAATCTCTTCTGCTAACTAATTGCTTGCAGCATAGTAAGCAGACACGCCAACAAAGTATTCTTCTATGGTATTCGGATCCCAGGTTTGCATAAAAAGAAAATATGATCCAGTTTTTGCCGAGTATGATGGTTCTACAGGAGACACAGGATCGTGCCAGAATGTAGTTTAACTATTGACTCCAGTACCTTACAAACTGAACAAAGTGTTGTCTCCTTGTAGTGCCAAACTGAACGCAACACATGCTATGTTCTCCTCTATGCCTTCACGGAATTTCCTCAAGTTAGCTACTATGTCCATGCCCAGAGTCGAGGGAAAATAACAGTGACCTGACTCAAGCAAGATTATGTTGACACTCAAGGGTCATGCCCTCACATGTTCCCCGTGACCAGCTCTTCCAGACTATCAACAAATCCAATGAAGAAGATGTTGCATCTCCTAATAGTAAACCTAAAAATCACTGATAAGTGCGAGCGGACGCAGGGTTTGTCTCTTGTTTAGTATAGTTGGGCTTCAGCCACACTATTTTTTAAATCAACTATTTATTAATCTAGCTGCTATCTACTCAACTTTCTAACTATCCTTCCCTTAACTTATTTATAAAGGCACAGATAGCTTTAAATATCTTATCGCCCTTCTTTAAAGGAGGAATATTAAAATTCTTTTTTCTCCCTTTATTTTTTAATTACCTTTTATAAATTTTAAAGGAATATTTTATTATTAATAATAAAATAATAAATTTAATAAAATATAATATTATTATATTTTTTTATATTATTAATTTTATTATAAATAGTATTTTTATTTTTATTTAAGAGTTTTATAATATATTTATAAAAATAATTTAAATAAGAAAATTAAATTATTATTTTAACTTTTATTAAAATTAATAGCTTTAAAGTTAAATATTAATTATAATATTGATTTAATTAAGGGTTTTTTAAGAGTTTATTTTTATAATTTTTTTTAAAAATCTTTTAAGAAAATATATATTAATATAAATAGAAAGAGATTAAATTTTTAATTAGGATTATATTTATAAGATTTATTTTATAAAGAGATTATTTTAGTTTTTACTATATAATTATTTGCTTAACTTTTTAATTTATAACGTTATTAAAAGTAATTCTTATTAGCCTTATCTATATAGCTATTACTATTTACTTAGCTATAAGCTATAGATAATTATATTTAAAACTTATTATTATTAGTATTATGTTTTTTTTTAATACTAAGTATTTAAGCGTTTATTATTATATAAAGGGATTGATATATATTGCTTAAAGAGGTATATGTATATAGATTAAAAACGAGACTACTTAGTATAGTTGGTCCCTAACGAGTGGAGGGTAGTGTAGTTTAGTGGCGGCATCCAAGCGAAAAGTCCACCATGCAAGAGTCCCATTCCTGCCAGACCTCTACAGTATATGTAATCCATCTCCAATGCTACTTGTTAGATCGAACTAAAAAGAGAAACCAAATAAGGTGACATTTCACCTAGGTAGCAAAATTCGTAGACTTAGAAACACGTTGATGAGATCCATGGGAAACAAATAACAACCAGTCTGTTCTTGAGGGCTGATCTCAAAATCTTGATCGCGCCCTCGTGGAGTGCTGTTTTTCGTGCCCAGCTCCTTATTCATCTCTAAGCATGAGAGAACTACAATCATTCAGAAATGCTGGGGAGATCAGCAGCCATTTCCAGTGCCACCCATATGCTAATTGTGCGCGTGAATTGAATAAGCTCAAAGCAGCTGCAAGTACGTGATCAAATATCTGTCCCATTTGATTACTGAGTCAATACTGTCCGGCACGGTCCCAGTAGTGGAACCAAAGGACGAGATGAAACATCAAGCAACTGAAAGTGATGGAACTATCCGGCTCGTCTCATACAAGACACTGGTGTCTCATTTGAATATCGCGTGCAGTAACTGAAAGGCAAGAATACCGTTCGTTATGCTGCTCCAAGGATCCCCTCGAACCTTTTGTCAACGCAACCACATGTGAGCTAGTTGGCACATCAAGAGTTGAATACTCAGACCCTACTGCTCGTACCCCTTACAACTCGCTTGCCACATCCTCCGCTAACGGACCTGGGCCCAGGAACCAAAAGCTGGAATCGCATTGACAGGCATCAGATGCCCAGTGACTGTAGGTCCGTATTACGCTGAGGTATCCGGCACACGCGTCTTGTGAGGCCACAGATCAGATTCACTGAAAAGTAAGATCAATATACAATTACCAAGTGAGGCAGCGCACAAGCGCTGGCTCCGCCAACATACTATATGGATGCCCGTCTATGTGTTCCTTTCTTTTTTTGGTTACCCATCCTGCACATGCAGCGAGCGTGGTATCACACGAAATCAATATGCTTCCTTCCCAAGACCAATTGCCTACCATCAAGAGTGCACCATCTTCAATATTCGTCAAGCCCTCACAGCAAGCTGCAAGTCTTCCAAACCTCGAGCGTCCCCCCCCCCCCCCAAGTCTTTCACTGTTGTCAGGATGAGCTCCCGCTCAATACCCCCCCGCTGGCCGTCTCGGAATCGTCCTTCTTCGTCTTGCTCCTGAACGCGAGAAGCACCTCCTTCAGGGTGCGCCGTGGCTTCCTTGGTTCGTAGAGCGGCTTGTGCTCCTGGTCGATGTCATGCTCGTGCTCGTAGTCGACGTGGACGAAGGCCCGCTCGACGTCTTGCAGCCCTTCTAACTTGCGCTGGAGATCCTGATTGACATCGTGGGAGACCTTGAGCGGCGTCTTCTCGTCCATGACCACATCAACTTCGACGTAGTACTTTTGGCCAGCGTGGTAGGCGCGGCACTGGATAGCGGGCATTAGTCACACGGCCATGATCCTTGCTGCTTAGGTAGAATACTCACAGTATCAACCTTGAGAATCCTTTCGTCATGAGTGATGGTCATGTACACGAGCTTGGAGATGAATTCCTTAGGCGCTCCCTTGCCGACCAGGAGCCACACCTGCTCGAAGGCGTTGGACACCCACGAGAACAGGATCAATAATGCAATGCAGATGGCACCGATGGGATCGAGATACCAGACAAATCGATCACCAACGATGGACATGACCAGGCCGAAGATGTTGACAACGATATCGTTACGGTGGTCGATGAAAAAGACGTGGACTGAAGGATACTTCCGCAGGAAGAAGCAGTAGACCATCAAGGTTGATTTGGCGCCAACTGTGTGATGGCACGAGCGATTAGCACTTGTCACATCAGATTGTGTACGGCAGCTGGGTGAGCTGTGGCTTACTTGCACAGGCAACACAGACTAGAGGAATGATCTGAAGCTGCTTGGAACTTTGTTCCCCTTCACCAAGAGATCTTCCCGACTCCACCATGAGTTGGATGGCAACAGTGGTCATCAAGGCGCAGAACAAGATGATGCCTATTGTTTCGATTCTGGTTCGTCCCTGTGAGGGCTGTCAGCACCAAGGAAGCAGGCAATTGGGGCGCTACGGTCTGTCTTACCACAGGGTACTTGTATATGCTGGGACGGGCGGCCATCCTTGACGTGGTGAACATCACGAAGGAGGACACCAGGTCCATCTGGGCAGTTGCCGGTCAGAGGCGACGTCCTCAAGGTGAGTGGGGTGGGCCATGTACTTACGAAGGCATCTGCTGCAGTAGCGAATAGCTACGGGACCAAAGCGTGTCAGTGAATGACGTCTCTTGATGGACATGTTCATGATGTGTCATACCGATAGTGATCCCGTGGAGACAGCGGCATACAGCTGGATGCAGAAGAGACAAAAGTTGACACCGAAAGAAGCGTTGACGGCAAACCGGATCCTGGGTCCCATCTTGACCTCTTCGGCTACACCGGCTCGTTCCTCATCGCCGGCGCCAAGAAATTGGTCGATGAGATCATTCTGCCGTGTATAGTACTTCCTGAGCTTCCTCTTGTTCCCAGTGGGGTGCTCCTTTTTCATCTGGGCCTTGGAGACATCATCCTTCCGCATGCGAGCATAGTTCAAGGGGTCGGCAGGGTCGAAGGCGGTTGACCCGGTCCTGTTGGACGAAGAGGCCGGGCCATCAAAGTCTGAGCCGACCACGATGGGCCGATCGCCAGAAACATCCTTTTCGTGGCTGACGACAGTCTTCTCGGAGGCGAATGCGGTCTTCTCATCACCGACGTCCAGCATGGACCTGTTCCCATTGGAAGCTCCCGAGGCAACGGGGGTCTGTGGATTGGACGGTGCTTGTACCCCCGCGTCTTTGTTATCTTTACCAAGAGCGTACCAAGGAGGTCAAGAGTTAGTCAAGAGGACTATGAGGAATACTGAGGTGACCTTGGGGATAATTGGGCCCCGGATTGGTCGAACGGTGGCTGTTCGAAACAGAGCCGAGTCCGGGACGACGATGAGACTTGGGGATCGTAAAGCGGATCCCAAGAATCGGGGAAACGTTGCGCTGAATGGCATTACGTCTGGACAAGACAACGAATAAATTCCACGTACCTTGAGCAGGACCTGGAGAGCCCGTGGCGCCTCTTGAACCTTCCCCTTGCGGCTGACTTGTTGATTTGTCGGAGGTAGACATTGTGGGAGGAGACAGCCACGCGACCGCGACTCTGGGTTGTTCTGAGCGACGATGGGGAATGTTTCGACTCGGCTTAAAACGAAGAAAGGTCTAGTCTTTCGAGAAGCGACAACCCAACGGTGAATTCCAGCGAGGTCAAGCAATATATTGATTCTGGATTACTCTTGAACGAAGAAAAGCTTGTCACCCCTGCTTCGGTGTAATAAAGAATTCCGTTGAGGGAAACCGGAATTGTGCAGCAGAATGGGAGAGGAGGCGACGATTCGAGGCCAATTAGCCCCCCTCATAGTGCTCGGTCTCGCTCAGCGCATAGTGCACAGGAGCCATAGCAGCGGAAAATAGCGCTGGAGGCAGCGAGGGCGGGCAAGGCCACGGAGGACGGTGGCGTCAAAGCTCGGCATGTGGAACACACATGGTGCTGTCTCCTCTAACAGAAAGGGGCAAAGGGGCAGCGGCAGATAGCAATGTCGAGGGGCTGGGACTGGTAGCAACCATAATCCCCAGGCAGGGCACGAGCAGGACATGGGCATGCAGAGACGTGTAGTTGAAGATCTGTGTTGACGGCCAAGCAGATTTGGAACCGACCCCGATTCGGTGGTGCGGCCCGGGTAGCTGGAGCCGGGGAGCGAGGCGTCCCATGCCTGCAGCAAGGAAGCTTTTGCCGAGACCCAGAACTGACACATAACTGACTGGACTGGACTGGCCTGGACCGGACTGCAGAACTGATAGACGGCATAGTCCAGATGGACCTGCCTTTGCGTCTAGCAGGACCTGGTTGGCAGACTTGTCCAAGGCAAACTTGTCCTGTCCATCAACGCATTCCACGTTGAACGATGGGCGTTGGCGTGCTTGGAACAGGACGGACTGGCTTGGGTTGTCTGCATGCCATGGCAGGTAGAAACGAGAGAGAAGATTTTCATGATGGCCATGATTCTGGGGTTGCTGAAGCTTGGCCTGGTCCAGGAACACCGGCTTGGGACCTTCTGGCAGCTGGGCAGCTGGGCACCGAAGCTTAGCCAGACAGCCAAGTCATGGTGGATGCGGGCTGGCTGCAAGCTGGCCAGCCAGCCCCATCTGCCAAGGAGAGTAAAAGGTCTGGGACGGGGCCGATTATCACCATCCCGAAGTCAGATCGTAATGGTGATGCTCATAATGATGTTTATGATGACTGAAAGTACCCACAGTCACTGTGGACATGAAGGAGCCGACCTTGGCTTGCACCTGATAGATAGCAGGGAGTAGGCAGCAGGTAGGTGCAGCCAAGAGACGGCGAGTGGCAGGAACAAGAAAGATATACGTATTACACGGCCGTCAGTCAGTCAGTCAGTCAGTCAGTCAACCAGCCAGCCAGCCAGGCCAGCCAAGCCAGTGGAGTGTGATTGCTCTGTGATATATCTGAGAGATGACAGCTCCTGCCTGTTCCATTGACACTGTTGATCCCAGGGCTGCTGGTGAGATAAGATGAGGGAGGTACGAGTATTATGTACTGTACAAAGTGACTCGTGTGTGATCCGATGTCCAGGTGTGACGGGGATGAGGTGGGGATACTGGCTGGCAGGTGGGTGCGGGTGCGGTGAGGCTCTTGAGGTCTTGCCATGAGGAAGGAGCAGCCGAAGTTTCTGCTGACATAATGAGGATCGCCCCACCTTGCTGCGAACAAGCTCGTCAAGCTCGTTCGCATCATCTCGTTTGGATTGAAACAGCCTGAGTTGGAATTTGTTGGATCGAGAGTCGAGGTGCAGGGACGAAGGCAGGTGCAACCAGGTGGTCGGTCGGACAGTCGGCCGGCTCTCAGTAATAACAGAGAGGGAAAGCGTGCATGAGTGCTGGTGGTCCCTTGCATCCCAAGTCTGGGGTTTGTCAGACGTGCTGTCGCCGCCAAGGGTCGGTGTTGCAGCTTCGTCAGCCTGACCCTGAACTCTCGAGCTGCACTCGACTCTCGACACTCGACACTCGACTTCTGAGACTCGAGGCTGGCGATCCGCCCCACTCGCACCGCTCTGCTGCCCTCGCTGCCCTGGTGCCGCCACGGCTAGGCTGTTACGAATCGGTGCATCCTCACAGGCCCGCGCCCCGACTTGCTTTAAGAAGGCTGCGCTCCCAGATCGTCACGCCAAGTCTGCCAAGTCTGCCGAGCAACAACTTCTGTTTTACCTGTCGTGCTCTTCACCCTTCTCACGCTCTTGGCAGCCTCTTTCTGCGCTGCCTTACCTAATTTCTGTGGTACTGTGGCACCTCTGCACCACATCACTCGCCTCCGCTGCTGCTCCTACTGTTGCATGGACGACCCTCACCGCGCTGCGGCCTGCCCTGCCGAAACCAGATCATCGCCTCGCAGTCTGCGGCCTACCGCCTGCAGTCTGTCAGTCTGTCCGTCTGTTACGGTATTGCGTGGACCATGGTCGCCACAGCGTCACGAGACCAGGTTCAGAATGGCCGTCTCCACGAGCGGTCCCCATGGACGTCATACGGCCTCAGTGCAGCGCAGCACCGCACACATTGTTGCGCAGGCAACTCATCTCCCCCGCCATCGGGCTAAGTGAACCCTCGTGCGCCTAGAGTTGGCGGGCACTGGACACGGGGTCCTATTATACTTGGCCTGTCTCGTCAACCCTCAAGAAATCTTGGTAACGCCGTGCCACTTGGCCCGGCCAAGGTGGTTCGTCGTGACTCTTGGGGCCTTGGGCACAAGACCCAAGACGACTTTAGGCGCTCACGAGTCGTCTTGGTCAGCCTTGGGTGGTCAGTCACTTCTCCCAGATGTGGACCTTTTGAGCACCCCGCGGTTCTGCTAAATGCCACTGGGCCTGGAGAAATCCATCACAGCTGCAAACTACAGTGTGGAGCCCTCACAGCCAATATCGACAGCAGCAGCGCTCAATGCTTGTTGTCATGGTCGTGTGTGCTTGTTTCAATGGCAATTTGAAATACGCCGGCGGGAACAAGGGCCCAAGTTTGACGCTACGGGCGCGGGAGCTAAACATGCATGGAGCCGCAGCGTGCCTATTTTCCGCTGGGGAAAAATGCCCCGGTTCCACACCGGCGACACGGCTCTCGACTTTGCACATGCTTCAACGCCTTGGCGGGCCGTCGATCATCGTCCCAGCATGGAGCCGACCCAATATTCTCGCCCTTGCGGTCCACAATTGGCCGTCGCCGCCGCCCTCTCCGGCTCTTTCAACCTCAGTCACGGCTGACAAGCCCTGGCCTTCAGCCCAGCCAGCCCAGCCAGCCCGATGGCGATCAAGGATGCTGGACAGAGGTAAAACCTACCCGTCTCCTGCCGCTCCGCCCACACCCCACGAATACCTCTGCGTGACCTTGCCGCTATACCTGCCGTTCCTGTCCAGGCCGTGCGTCGAAACATGTACCAACGGGTACCAACCTGGTAACCACCCCTGGCCACAACCGGGAATATCGTTGGAAACACTCTGGGGCTCAACACTGAGCATTGCACTTGCAGCTTCATCGCCATGCTTATCTGGGACCAAGTGCTTCAAGATGGCCGTGGCATCTCAACATTGAACCATAGTTCATGTTTCTATTCTCATCTTCCATGGCAGGTTGAGCCTTGACCTGCAGGATCGCCGGCTTCAACCATCGGCTCCTCTTACCATACCAAGTCGTCCATATTACCGGACACGCAATGCTTGGGTTACAAGAGTATTAAAACACTCGAGCACCCGGCTGATTGATTGTGCCAAGGTCGATGATACTCTTCTGCACTACGGACTTGATCTCGTCTGTTCTGATGTTGGGAAATTCGTGATATTTCATTCCTTTCTTTCGTCTTTTATATTTATTTCTTTCGACGTCGGGATTGAATCCCTCGTCTGTTTCCTCATTCCACCCTTTTTTCCTTCTCAGTCGCCGGACGGCTTTTCTTTCCTAAATACACAATTCTGAACCTGCTGTATCAGCTGTCCAGGTGACCAAACACAACGAAAATGGCTGAGGAAATGGCAAACATGAAGCCCGCTTGCGGCAGTGGCGAGGAGGTGGGAGAGTATGATCTGCCATTGCACGTCGTGGCCCTCTGTATGTATAAACTCGAGCACCAATATGGGTCAAATTGCTGGGCTAACACAATGGAACAGTCTTGGTCATGGGCTTCTCATGCCTTGGTACGAATTCATGGAGACCCTGGGGAGCGATGAACTTGGTATACTGACGCAGACATGCAGGAGCGGGCTTTCCCGTCGTGGCGAAGAAGGTCAAGTGGATGAAGATTCCACCCAAGGTGTTTTTTGCATGCAAGCATTTCGGAACAGGTGTCTTGATCGCAACAGCATTCGTTCACGTATGTAGTAGCTGGTCACGGTATCTAAGCATTTCGTCAACACGCCCGCTGACTGTCCCCTTAGCTGTTGCCCACGGCTTTCGCCAGCTTGATGGACCCATGCCTTCCCGATTTCTTCACAGACATTTACCCGCCAATCACCGGTGTCATCATGATGGCTGCGTTGTTTGCTCTCTTCGTCATTGAGATGACTTTGAACCACAAGATGGGTGGACAGGCTCACTCTCATGGTGGAAACTTCGGTACCAGTGCGCCGCCGCCGCCGAACATGACTCCCGAGCGCCCTCCCCGATACAACCACGAGAGCTATGAGACCGATGTGGCCTTCGAGAAGAGGGTCCAGCAGCAAGTCTTTGCCGACCAGGAGAGATTCGAGCGCCTGCAGCCCAACCCCTTCGGTGACGATGCCCAGGAGCTGGCTGCGCGATCCGAGATGCCCCCGTGGTTTGTTGTCTTCTACGAGCAGTACGTCCGCCAGCGCATGGAGATGGTCAACATCCTCAAGGGCCAGCAGCCTCAGGTTTCCGTCCAGCCCGCGTACAACGTCTCCGAGGCCCCCAAGCCCGCTGTTGGCCTTATCGACTCGCCTTATATCGACGTCGAGACTGGCCTGCCCGTCGATGAGATGACGTACAAGAAGATGTCCATGAACATCACCCTGCTCGAGGGTGGTATCTTGTTCCACTCCGTCTTCGTCGGCATGACTGTTTCGATCACCATTGAGGGCTTCATCATCCTCCTGATTGCCATCCTGTTCCATCAAATGTTCGAGGGTCTCGGTCTTGGTACCCGTATCGCGGCTGTTCCTTATGCCAAGGGTAGCATCCGCCCCTGGGTGTTGGTCTTTGCTTTCGGAACCACCGCGCCCATCGGACAGGCTATCGGCCTCATCACTCGCAACAGCTACGATCCCAACAGCGCTTTCGGTTTGATCATTGTTGGTATCTTCAACGCTATGTACGTTTCCTTCCCCTAGGTTCATTTCCAAGTGAAGGCTCCATATCTAATAGAGTCTCACAGTTCCTCTGGTCTTTTGCTGTACGCAGCCACTGTCGATCTTTTGGCTGAGGACTTCCTTTCTGAGGAAGCTCAACACACGCTCACTAAGAAGGACAAGATCACTGCCTTCAGTTATGTTCTTTTGGGAGGTATGTGTTTCTCGACATCAAATCTCTCGGGAATGAAATAGCTAACATGTGTTTTCAGCTGCTGGCATGTCTATCGTTGGTGCTTTTGCCTAGACGCACATCCTGCTAGTACCGAATCGAGCGAAGTCATTCGAAGCATTGCAGACCGGAAGACCGAAGAGCCGGCTTCGCTCAAGCGTCAAGCCCCGACATCCGCCAAACTGAGATCCATCGCCTAAAATCGTTGGGCGCCTCCCTTCCACGGCCATGAGAAGTTGGGGGGACGCGCCTCCGAATGGTACCATGGCGGATCAAGCGGGGAACAAACCAGTCCCTCGTTTTACACCAGAATCTGTACGAGCGCATCACACGGCTTTGGCTTTTTCTCTGCTTTTTCAAGCAATCAAACGGAATGATGTTTTAACCTCTCTTTCCGTTTCCAGATCAGAGCAGAGAGCGGGGCAGGCGCAGACAGAAACACAGACAAAGAAAATCCCACACACTCGTTTACCAATCTCCTTGCGGACCCTGCCTCCACTCGCCGCGAGGGACGGTGTGTGGTGCGTGTGTCACTTCACTGGTGAAGACGGGAGGAGACCATCACTGTCAGTCTCGAAAAAAACTGGGCGCGGTGCGCACCTGGGAACTGGCATGAGACGAAGACCGATCTATTTTTCCTTTTTTCTTTAGTACTTGCTAGTTCACGGTTTACGGCCCGGGCGTCAGAGCGGACAGAGAACGACTTCTAACTTCTCCTCTCCTGGAGGATGAGAAATTAGTGTATTATAATAGGAAAGTAGATAGACACTACTTCGAAGATCAGATTAAAACAAAATGCCACAAAATCGTCAAAAAAACCAACCAATCAGTAACTGTTGTTCGCCTAGTATTCATGACAATCATCTACACGCTAAAATAGTGCAAGTCCACATATGGTGACTATTGAGGCAGCAAGCAGTTCTTGGTCCAAACATGACGTTTCCCGGGCAGTCTGCCAAATCCCCTCTTATCCCGTTTGCGGACTCCGGAATACCCTCCAGGTGATGCCCACCGAGCGAGAGCGAGAATAGCGCGGCCTCGGTGACTACTGAGGAACGAGGTTGAGATGGGACGGGATCGTCATGGGCAACCAGAATATCACCGCATTTGACAGCTGATGCGAAAATGGGAGGAAAAAGAACGAGCGGACAATGTTCAGCCAAACCTACTGTAGGGGGGCCAGGGAGGGCAAGAACTGGCCAGCTCCCCTGCTCAAGGGACTAGTACCTTTTCGGGAGACATGTACATAGTTTACCTATTTCGGGCGACCCCACGGGCAGTGCGTGGTATCGTCTGAACGACTTGGGCCTCGTCCCCTCCCTCCTTTCTATCCCTCCTTGTGCCTACAAAGTCGCTGGGAGGGAGGGACCATGCGCAGGGTGATTGGCGAACACCCCAAGACAGCAGGCCGGGGTGACTGGGAGCAGAGAGAGATGGGACCGGACTGCTCCGCCAGTTACGGTGAGAGGAAGGGGGGAGGGCGGGAGGCGGCTCTGCGCTGAAACCCGAGGGGTGTCAGGGATCTACACGGGATGATGGGAGACCGGACGAGGTGGTGGTGGCGGCTTGGAGGGTCGCGGGCGGGAAGGGCTGGAAACTAGCGTGGGTAGGGTTGCGTGGACCAATGTGAATATTTTGACTTTTTGGGCTGACGCCCGCGATGGTCACCTCCCTGGAGAAGAAGGCTGATATCGTGCGGGAACTAAAAGGGGTCGCGGCGGTAACGTGTAAGGCATGACGGCGGCGGCTTAGGCTGATGCCGGCGCGATGGGCGGGTAGGGTGCGGACCGTCGGTGGGTGCTTTAGAAATTCTCCGAAATGTATACACAGTTTACTAGATATTATGAAGGGACGCCAGTATAGACACATGCGAATTATTTCATGGGTCGGTCAAGCATTGATTGTGAGGCCAAGCCATTGTGCCGGCTTGCTGCGGAAACAAACAACATATGGTAGATGTATCATCGTAGATGAGACAACATGGGAGAGAATGCGCCTCGCCGAATAGAAAGTGAGAGAAGCACATGTACGGAGTGACAGTCCTACAACACTCGCACGAGAACCCACAGCGTCTCGGATCGAGCCGAGTCAAGTATCTAGTATAAGCCACTAGAAGGATCCACACGGCAGTTGGCAAGAACAAAAAAAGATGTAAAGGGGGTAAAATGCTTGAAAATGATGCACGTGACAGATCAGATAAGATGAAAGAGAGATGACGACGAGGGAAGGGGCTGGTAGAGTCTCTCTCTCGCAAGGTACAAGCAACGGTTGACGATCCGGGGTGGCGCCCCTGTCAAGTTCCAACATCAGACAGAAACACCCAAGAAGAGAGAGAGCGAGCTTGTTTTAGCCCTGTGTTATCGAGAGCGAGAGCGAGCGAGCGAGGGGGCCCCACAGCTCGCTCTCGCAGGAGCAAGGCGAGCCGATGTTTGGCGTGTGTGATTTAGCCCCGGCGGCCAACGAACCAGTAGATCAGGTTCGCAGGCGCTCACTCGCTCGCTGGATCGACCATGGTTCAAACCAAACATGAGCGGTGGAGTGGCTTTGGAAACCTCGAGGCAGTTTCGCAAGGCGCACGCAGGGCGACACGCGGTAGCAGCTTGAGCTGGTTTTGTCGTCACCCTTCTGGAAACAGGAAGAGAAAATTGGGTATGTGCAGGATGATACACTGAGCCACAGCAGCGCGCAGCAGTGGGTAAAGCTTAGCTCTAGAAGTATGTCATCTCTGCGCCATCATATGCAGGAGGCAAAGAGAAGAGGCACATGCATGCACGCAGCTGCAGTACGTGCGCTGGGTACCTGCGCCAGGTCACAATCCGTATGCGTGTCTCGCGTATCTTGCATACGTGTCTTGGGCCCTCCAAAAAGATTTCCTCTGGACATTGTGCGTCATTCATCGAATGCCGTTGCATCGCCGTCAAAGGTTAATGGCCTGCTGCCGATGGGCAACTCAAGTCGCTGCGGCCAACTCTCGATGGCACTGCCTACGGCCTGGCCGTCCACCAAGACCGTGCCTGGGCAGCTTTGGTATTAAAGCAATTGATGCGGATTCAAATTGACGACAACCGCGCATTATCGTGTAAATTTGCATGATGCAAATCTTCGTTTATGCCCATGACCGCCGACGGGTGTTGTGGCAAGGACGAAGCACGGCGACGTGTCGCTCTTGGCGCGATGCTGCCCAGCCCTGCGAAGACTGCGATTGATTGCAATGAGATCAACGACGCCAGGTCTGAGGGATCCTGAGTGACACCGAGAAGGGCGTCATTGTGTTGCCGGATTCAGCGTCTCCCCTTGTGGCAGATTCGTGGCGACGGTGCGGATGATTTTGTGCCTTTGGCAGCCAGTTGCAGCGTCTGACCGATGGACTGGGAAAGAGGCCGACTGGAGGCCGACTCCGGATCCGGGTTTGTGGCTGTCGTTTGGCCGAATGAATGTGGGCGAACGCAGACGGAACAGGGCTGTAGTTGGCGGGACAAAGGGTGGGCGCCGGATATTGAGGCAAGGCAAAGGAGCATTCCAGGCGGGAACAATGAAGGGACCAGCTTGACCTCGCGAGTCCACGCAGTCAACAGAATACGGCCCCTCGCTTTTGCTTTGATTGCCCCCGGAAAGTCGCAATTGACGTTTATGCCACGACGCTGACACTGACAAGCGCCTCAGCACCTTACTACACCAACCAGCAAACATGGCACCCATCACACAGGAGAGGCATGGCTACAGAGTCGAAAAAAAGCTCGACGACAACATCTACATCGTCAGGCGCGAGTCCGACAATGAGAAGTTCCTCGGCACCAAGTGGGATGCCAGCACGGTGGACCCGGCCTTCAATGACCTGCTGGAGCGTGGCACCAAGGGGGCGCTCGGCAGCCTGCTGAACCACCCCAACCTGATCAACTACGCCGACACGGTGGCGGACAACGTGGTGTGCGGACGAGGGACGACAACGACGGCGGTTTCGGCGCAGCGGATGATACTGTGGGACTTTTGCGACGCGGGCACGCTACAGAACCTCTTCAAACAGCACCCGGTGGTGCCCAAGACGGCGGCGCCCGACAGCCAGGTGGTGACGCAGTTCCTGCCCGAGGGCCTGTGCTGGCACGTGCTGCTGAGCGTCCTGAGGGCGCTGACGTGGCTGCACGAGGGCCACCGCGACGACACGCGGATCGAGGCGCCGAGCGGGCGGCGGCGGCAGCACGACTGGTTCTCGGACCCGGACTGGCTGCCGATCCTGCACAGGGACATCCGGCCCGACAACATCTTCTTCCAGCACCCCAAGGGCACCGAGACGTACGGGCTCTGCAAGCTGGGCAACTACGGCCAGTGCGCCGTGTCGGGCCACGTCAACAGCAACTTTGTCGGGCAGGTGGTCAGCGCCACCAGGGGCGACGAGAGCCTGAACACGTTGCGCGCACACCTGTACCCCCAAGACCTGTCCACCGTTAACGAGGTAAGTCAAGCCTGCCAGGTCGGGCAAGTGTTAGGCTGACCAAGCCGCCGCCGGCGGCGGCGAGCAGAACCAGCGGCCGTACACCAAGGCCACGGAGCTCTTCCAGCTGGGGCGGATTGTGTACCAGATGATGTCGACAAGGCCTGTGCCGGACCCGGAAGACACCGACGAGCGAGCGTTCGACCCGCAAGGCGACATCAACCCACTGCTGTACTCGGATGGCCTGAAGAACACGGTGCGCCGGCTGCTGTCGAGCTACCGCGGGATGTGCAACAGCGCGGACGACCTCACGTCGGCGGTGTACTCCGGGGCGAGGGGGGCGTACCTGGGCTGGAAGGCCGGCACGGACGACGGGAAGCTGCACCGCGACCTCGTGGACGACGGCTGGCGCCGCCAGGTCAACGCCGACGAGAGGATCCGGCGGGACGAGGAGCTGCTGGCGGCCCAGCGCCAGCTGAGCTCCCACCGCTGGACCATGGAGCACCTGGAGCCGCAGCCCAGGGAGGCGGTGCCTGCTGTTCACCCGCCGCCGTTCCCTGCGGTGCCTTACGGACAGAAATGAGTATTTATGGGCTGGTGAAACCTCTGGTGGTGATGCTTGAGGATGGATGGAAGCGGGCGACATATGCGAGAGCATGGCTGAAGGAGTAAGGTAGCGCATCGTCTCCACACCCGGGTACCCAGGTACTCGGGTAGGTACTTAGGTACAATTTCCTTAGATACCTAGGTACTTAGATAGGGCACTAGTCTAGTACCCTGCAAGCAGTTGAGCTTAATCCGACGTGTGGTCTCATGGAAGAGCAGATGATTGTCACCCAACGGCCATCTCCTTCTCAGTCCACTCCCAAATCCTCGCTCCGCCCCGTCTCACCACCCTCACTTGAAAGGATTATATTGTCCTGTCCTAGTTGTCGCACTGCCCTTCTGCTGCCCAAAGTTTTCATCCCAACCGAAAGTGTCCGGCCGTCCCAAACCACCAACCATCCACAGCAGCTTAGCTGTAGCTCCGAGCTCGATAGATCCGCGTCATCGCGTCATCCCGCCGTCCCTCCCACTTCTGTCCAGCCTCCATCGACGCCGAAAGAACATCAACCTCGCTCTTGGCCCCCAAGGCGACCAGACATGGCGCACCTCCGCCCACCACCGCTCCTTCTGACGAAGCGCCTGACCTCCTTCCTCCAGCTCAACCTCTCCTCGCAAATAACGACCCTCCTGCTCCTCAGCCCGGACGGCAAGCTGTTGGCCTATGCCTCCCAGCCGCCCATCCCCGTCGCCACCCTGCGCACCCACGGCACCGTCGCAGCGAGCCTGTACACAATCCACAGCAACGGCGCCGACCAAGATACCATAGACGCCGCTCTGCCACCCGGCAGCAGGGCCAGGAGGACGAGCCGCGGTAGTAGCAGCAGCAAGAGTGAAGGCCCGCTGGCCGTGACGATCCAGCTCGAGAGCGGGACGGTGCTGGTGATACGGCGCCTGAAGTGCGGCATGCTCTTCGTGTGCATGGGCCCGCCGGCGGGCCACGACGCGCAGGGGAGCAGGCCAGGGACGCAACACCAGCAGCAGCAGGGCGGCCTCCACGCCCAGGCGCAGGGAGGCCAAGCAGCACAACAGCCATCAACATCACAACAAAATCTGCAGCCCCACGATGACACCACAGCCGGCGGCGCAAACGGCCACACGCCCACTTCGAGCCCTCCGCCGCCGCCGGCGACAACGACAACACCGGCGACAGCACACCCGCCGTCGTCGTCCGCGCAGCCTCTCGGCTCACCGCCGGAGACGGCCAGCATCCGCAGCGCCGGCACGGGCGCGTCCGCTGCCAGCACGAGCTCGGCAGTTTTCGGCGCCGGGACCGCCGGCGTTGTGGCCACGCGGCGGCACGCCGAGGAGCTGGCGCGGTGGCTGGACGACAAGCTCGGTGCGCTGGACGTGCCGGACGACGGGCTGACGGGGGTTGTGGGGTGAGACGAGGCGAGGCGAGGTGAGGTGTACTTGGGGTCTGCCACGATTCTGGGATTGCTCGGTTCTTTGCAGGGCATAAGCCATCCTGGGACGAGGGCGAAGCAAGGGCTTTTTGTCAGGCAGGAAATGAGGTCAGTCCATGCCCTCTGGCAACAAAGCAGGAAGGCCGGCGTCGAGCACAGCTGGCTGGCTGTCTGCGTCTTTGGCACCGTGTTTGCCCGTCGCGAGAGACGAGCTAGTTCGGAGGGTGCTGTTCGCGGAGGTTAACCCGTCGAGGATGGAGAAATAGGGAAACGTCGTGGCGAGGAACCCTCAGGGACTTTTCGTGCCGAAGCAGACGGCTCAACCACGATAGCGTGAGCGTCACGAAACGCTACGGCTCTAGTGGAGCGCGTCGTGGCATGGAAAGGAAACATACACATGGGCACGTATGCCACCAAAACGATCAATGCAGGGTCGTCCCCGCCACATTTGTATGAATAGGACGTCTGAATACATAGTCCATGGACAATGCGCCTCCCCTGGGGGGCTGGCGATGAAGGGACGAGCCGCCCCCTTGGGGGCGCACTAGATTAACACCCCTTTATAATGCTAATTACACAAGTAAAGCGTCATTGATCTCGCCTCTTGCGCCTCCGTCGCGCCGAGTCAGTTCCGACTGACCCCAAAGTGCGGACATCTCCTTTCCCTGCGAACGCCGCTTGAATGCTGTGTGGATTCATGACCTCTCCCCAAGAAATGGGGAGGGTGAGAGGAACCAAAAATGAAATCGTGGTCGTGCGTGTCCCTTTCCCTGATCGTGACAAGCCGTAGTCAAAAGAGTCAGCAGTCTGGCACCATGTCTTGCCAGCTCTGCCTGTGTGCCTGCTGCTTGGCCAGGCCAATTTTCTGCCTCACTCGATACTCAACCTCGTGATGCCATCGTTCGTGTCCACCATGCCCTGGAAACCTATCCTGCCCTTGGCCCGCGCCTTATCGCCATTGCCACCGTTGCCGCTTCCGCTGGTCTCGCTGTTGGGCGTGTCATTCCTCCCGCCGCGGTCACCTCCGCCGCCGTTGCTGCCAGGCCTCGAACCCCACGGTGCGTGCTGCATAGGGCTCTGCATTATGGGCGAGCCCTGGACGCTCATGCCGGGCGACACGGCGCGGCGCTTGAAGCTCACCGGGTCAAGGTCGTCGTCACGGCGGCGCTTCGTCAGCCGGCGCGTGACGTCTGCCACTGAGGGCGGCAACGGCTGCTCGGTCGTCGGCATGGAGGAGGACCCGCTGGGCTGGGGCGTGTCGTTGCCGGAGCTGGGCGTCGTGGTCATGGGGAACATGAAGCCGCCGTTGCCGCCCCCCTGTCCCGAGTTCGCAAACGGAGAATCCATGTTCATGTCGTCGAGGCTCATCCCGGAAGAGGACCCGCGAGGTGGGCCTGGGGGTGGTGGAGTCGTCCTCGAGCCGCCCACGCTGCTCGTCTCTGAGAAGTTCTCCCAGAACACCTTCCCTTTGGAGTTCCTATGGGCTTGGTGCTTGAAGCTACTCGAGAGGCCCAGCGCATTCGAGTCCACCATCATCGCATCCTCGACTGCGTCCTCGAGCGAGTCCTGGATGGGCATGTTGGGGCTTGACTGCGTCGTCGCAGCCACTGACGCGGGCTGTGGGGTCTGGCGAGGAGGGTCGAAGTCGATGTCCTCGCGCACCTGACGGATGACCTCTGATTCGCGTCGGAACTCGGACTCGACGGGTGCGCCTTCTTCGGCGAGTGCAGCCTTTATACGGGCGAAGTTCTTGGACTTTGGCTGTTCACAGGTAAGTCAATTGGCAAGAGGGAAATGGCAGGCAAGCAAGCAATGAAGAGGGGGATGCATACCAGGAGATTGCTCCGCCGGGTCACGGCGCGCCTCACGACCCTGTTCTGAGGATCGGCGCCGGGGCCCAGCACACCATCCACATTCACACCCGTTTTGGGACTGTCTTCACTGTCACTCCCTGCAATGTTCAATTGGTTGGCCGCCCAACTGATGCTCTCGCGACGGGCGTGGGATGAGCTCATTTCCTTGGCCATGTTGCCGTAAGGTACTGGGTTTGTGGGAGGGGACTTTGACAGGACGGTGGCTGCTGAAGGGGTCGGGGGGCACCCCATGCTGAAAGGACCGCGCTCTTTCTTCTTTGCTTGTTTGCGAGGCCGTTGTCGCTGTTGGAAGGACAAGAGGCTGTTGACAGCTGGCGACCCCGCCCCCGCTGGCCAACCAGAGGCTGCTTGTGACGCGTGTGGGTTGCTCTTAATGACCTGGGGCGTCATCAAGTAGGGCTCGTCCATGTCCTCGTCCATGATGTCGTCCTCGTCGGAGCTTGTAGAAGAGTCGGAGACTATGTTGGCGGCGCTGCCCAGGGAACTGGAGATATGGAAGCGCTCGTGGTTGCCCATCATGGACCACAGTGAGTTGGAGGTCTGCTCTGGTGCGCCGAAATCGCCCGGTCTCCTGCTCGGTATGTTCATGGCCCTCCCGCCAACCGTGGGCGAGGAATCGGGCGAGGACTGCTCTGCGATGGTGGTATGGTGGAGGCTGGTGGCGGCACGGGAGAAGTCGAGGCCTCTGGAGCGTCGGGGCAGGATGTTGGTAGGCGACGAGTAGATCTGGGAGTGGTCGAGCTTAGGAGACAATGGGGCGGGCTTTGAGCTGGACGGATTGAACTGCTGGTTGTGCTGTTGCTGCTGCTGATTGCTGTGGTGCTGTGGTTGTTGCTGGGAGGGAGGGGTCGACGCTTGTGGTGGCATCTGCAAGGAGAGGCCGCGCATGGGGAAGTCTGACCGGTGAGGAGTGACGGGAGGGGCCAGGGGCGCGGAGGGCGAGGTCGAGCTGGAAAAGGAGTCGCGCAGAGGCAGCGAGATGGTGCTGTCGTCCTTTGAGGTCCGCCGGGCTGCGTCGGCGAGCTGGGCCGGGGTGAACTTCTGAGGAGTGCGGCCGCCGTCGGACAGCGAGCGCATGTGGTGCCTCCCACCCGGGGTCCTGCCGACTGCGACTTCTTCGGGGCCGACATGACTGTCAAGATCGACGTCGCCGTCGGCTTCGCCGTCGTCTCCCACATCCATCACGGCGACCTCGTCGTACTCCACAACGGGCGTGTGTGGCAGGTGCGGCCTGTGGGCCATGCCGGAACGGAGCTGGGGACACGCTCGCTGCGTGTCAGAGCCCCTCTTTGCAATGAGGATCAGGGACTGTATATCCGGATGCTGCTGGCGCCGCCTGTGACGGGTGGTCTGGTGGGAAAATTGAAAGACTGGGTGCTACAGATACGTCGACATCGTTTCTAGGGGAGAATGAGTCCTACATGGCTGGTTTGAGCTTCTGTGCAGATGTGAAGGGCTGGGTCATTGGGCAGATGTCCCGGTTCACGAGAGAAACATGGCAGGGAAACCAGACTACAGTGCCGCCATGCAGTAGACCACATGGACTAGCCTACCAGGGGCCCCTGCAGACAGACGAACAATTGGTCCCAATTGAAATGGAGATGGAGAGGGTGATGAGGAGAAGGCACAGTCCAAGTCCCGGTGCCGAGATGGGCCTGGCCAATGGCTCGGCCGTGTGCAATCTCCGCAAGCCCGTCCCCTGGTCCTTGTCCTAGCTGTCACCAAGTCACCCCGGCCTGCAGCAGCCATCGGGGAATTCCCGAGTTTGCTCAAGATCAAACTGCATTTTGCCATCTTGTCCTCCTCTGTCTTCCTCGATATCAAACCAGCCTGTCTTTTATATCTGACCGGCTCGCCCCCAAAAGAGCCTGGTTGTGTGCAGAGTCGTAGTGTGGGTATCCCAGCACCACCGGGTACTGAAAGCCATTTGACAGGCCAGTCCAGTCTCGAAACACCATTGTAATCGACCATGACAAGCATGCTCAAGTCTCCAATGTCTCGACTCAACATATTGTCTCACACACAATAGCAGCCGGAATAGCCTATGTCGCAAAGGGCGAGGCCAGGGGCCGTGCGAGCCTGGTCTCAGATCATGGTGCCGCTTGAGAGAGTAGCCTAGTCATGGCGTGGCTCTCAAGTGGTGGCTACCGGAACACGAGCAACCGCTTGAGCATCATTTCTTTTCAACTGCATATACTTGTTGCAAGCCAGCTTGGTCACCGTCCAACTCAGAGCATCCTGCATGTATTGTCTCGGAGACGGCACAATACGCAACAATACACATCATGATGAGAAGGACAGTCAGTGCTCCAGCTTGGGTCAGAGTAAGCCCCACAACCAGTTGCTACTCATACCCCCAGATCAGATCGTATCAGGATCCAGCACGCATCAGGCAGGGCCCGCTGGTTGTCACAAATCCCGATCCGGGCTCCGAGGCGGAAAAGGTCCGAGATGAGGCACTCCGAGGGCTGGAGACAGGAGGTGGCCCGAATAATAGAGAACAGCCATGACAACCCCGAAAAAAGATCGGGGGCTGTTCCTCGAGGATGCTAGAGTGCAGAACTGGCCACAAACGTTGGAACGTCGGTGGATACTACACGTATACACCTCTAGACAGCTGCGAGGCTGCCATGGTTCGGACGGCAGAGACTGGGTTGAAGGACTCTCCCCACGGCCCCAATGGAGCCAATTCGGACGAGGAGACAGCTGGTGGCTGCAGGTAAGTGTTATTCTGGAAGATCAGCTCGTGTTTTGCTGTTTTGTGGTTGCTCTGCCACTCACCAATTCCAATAGCAAACCTGCGTACTGCACGAGTGGAATGCTCCGTCTCTTATTCCCGGCGTCTTCCCCAAATATCACAAGCTTGGCCACCTACGGCGTATCTAATCTTCATGGCTATCGATAAGCCCCACTGCGGCTGCCCCACTAAGCAGAGAGCCCCCTGTACCCCGCCATTCAATGCGTCGAACTTCTCATCAAAGTTGTTGGAGAATAATCTGCGGTTGACAAACTTGCTGCTCCTGCAGACTAAACGTACATCTCGCCAGCAGCCCCGTCTCCACGCCGTCAACTGAGACTGCAATCGGCAACATGTCTTTCGACACGTACCAGACCCCATTGGGCTCCCGATATGCCTCCAAGGAGATGCTCCAGCTGTTCTCAGCCCGCTCCAGGCACAGCACCTGGCGCCAGCTCTGGCTCTGGCTGGCCGAGGCTGAGCAGGAGCTGGGCATCAACCAGATCACCCCCGAGGCGATCGAACAGATGCGTGCTAAGCTCATCCTCAGCGATGAGGCCTTTGAGGTCGCCAAGGAGGAGGAGAAGCGTCGCCGTCACGATGTCATGTACTAAACCCCTCCCATCTCTCTGCTTTACCCTTTTGGTTTTTGGGTGGCTTTCCCCCCCAGCATTTGCGGATGATGATCTAGAGGCCTTTTACCCCTGTGGAAGATCCAGGAAGAAGCTCTGTCTGCAAAGAAAACAGTTCACAGACGGGAATCTCTGCTGACACCAGAGACAGGGCTCACGTCCATGCTTATGGGCAGGATGCGCCAGCAGCCGCCGGAATCATCCATCTCGGCGCGACAAGTTGTTTCGTGACGGACAACGCTGAGCTCATCTTCATACAGAAGGGACTGAAGCTGCTTCTCCCCCGTCTAGCCAAGGTCATTTCCAACCTCAGCCAGTTCGCCCTGAAGTACAAGGACATGCCCACCCTCGCCTACACCCACTATCAGGCTGCCCAGCCCCACACCGTCGGCAAGAGGGCCGCCCAGTGGACTCAGGACCTGTTATTGGATCTTCGCAACCTCACCCGTGCCCTCGAGGATCTCGAGTTCCGAGGTACGCCCTAGGACGGCCCAGGCGGCATCCTGCATATCTTGCGTGCACGTCCAGCAACTAACACCACGAATAGGCGCCATGGGCACGACTGGAACCCAGGCTTCCTTCATGGAGATCTTCCACGGGGACGGCGACAAGATTGACCGCCTTAATGAGATCCTCTGCGAGAAGGCCGGCTTCCCTTCCACCTACTCCGTCTCCACCCAGACGTATACGCGCAAGGTCGACCTGAATGTCGCCCAGGCCCTTGCAGGAGTTGGTGCAACTGCTCAGCGCATTTGCACCGATATCCGCCACTTGGCCAACCTGAAGGAGATCGAAGAGTATGTCTATCTCGTCTTGCTTCTCCGTCAATCGTAATACTTGGATTGAGAATTTCGATACACCTCCAGGAAAATTGGATATAGATTTGCTGACAGGAATTCAATAGGCCCTTTGAGAAGGACCAAATTGGTAAGCCATTATCAACCTGCATGGGCAATCACGACACCCAGCCCGGGACTGTCTGGCCAGTTGCGTCTTATTGGCTATATCGAACCACAATTCATTAGCCAGGCTAGAGACAGAAATCATCCCACTTCTCCCATTTTCTTTTGTCAAATTCTGTTTTCTTGGTATTGACCCCAGATTCTAAAGGATCCTCCGCAATGGCGTACAAGAGAAACCCAATGAGATCAGAGCGCATCTGCTCTCTTGGTCGCAAGCTCGGCAGCATTACAACTCCTTTCGTGGAGACATACACAACACAATGGTTCGAGCGGACTCTTGATGACTCTGCCGTAAGTGACCTCGCCAATATCTTTCTACTTACCAGAAGACTGCGAGTGCAGCCTCAGTTGCAACAGAGCAAGACCGCTGATAGACGTTGCTTGCACACACCTGCTTGTCGTGTGCAATCGAAATCATGTGCTGACAGTGTCAGATCCGCCGAATCGATATTCCAGAGGCGTTCCTTCTGGCCGATGCCATCCTGCTCAGCATGGACAATGTCACCAACGGCCTCGTTGTATACCCCGCGGTCGTCCGCGCCAACCTGATGAAGGAGCTCCCATTCATGGCAACCGAAAACATCATCATGAAGATGGTCGCCAAGGGTGCCTCCCGCCAGGAGTGCCACGAGGAGATCCGCGTCCTCAGCCACCAGGCCTCCCAGGTCGTCAAGGGCGAGGGCAAGCCCAACGATCTCATCGAACGGATTCGCAACACTGCGTACTTTGCCCCTGTCCACGACATCCTCGACGAGACCCTCGACCCTGCCTTGTACGTCGGCCGCTCCGCCGTCATCGTCGAGCGCTTCGTCGCCAAGGCGCAACAGGCTCTTGCCCCCTATGCCGACTACCTTGGCAACGCCGAGACTGCCCAGCTGTCTGTCTAAGGCAGGACAAAGGGCACCAGGATTTGTATATGGGGAAATGAGTATCCTTGGGAGACTTCGTCTCCGGCGTTCAGGATGGAAAAATTATCGTATAGGATATAGATGTTTTCACCAAATGCATCCATTTACGGTCATGTCAAAACAGACGAGAAGGCTGAGAGTTTTTGCCCAGTCGAATAGTATGGCTTTCCAGCCATCGGGGCCAAGAGAATTCATGTCCTTAGTTCTGATACATCCCACTGGACCGACAACGCCCGATTTGCTGATGAGTAAGTATCATTGCTTTCGATTTAGTCTAGACTCACAAAATCTATTGGACCCTAGTTCTAGGTACCAAAGGCCTTGTCAAATCCAACCAGGGAAAAGCGGTAATGCACCTTGTTCTCCTTGACCCGCTCCACGGCTTCCTTGCACCCCTCCTCAGAGATATCGATTGTTTCGACCCACGGCCGAATGTTCTTGTCGGCCGCCAGCCGCAGCATCGCCTCCATCTCCTGGTGATTGCCGAGGTGACTACCGGTGAGCTTCGCAGCGTTGCCAGCGAAGTTGAAGGCCAGCAGTTCAGGTAACGGCTCGTCAGGCAGGCCGACCATATGAAACTCACCACCGACGCGCAGCGTCGACAGGTACGACTTCAGGTCGAACGTGTGAGTCATGTCGCTGCAGTTGAGGATGAAGTCAAATGCGAACGCCCACGGCTCCGCCCAGTTCTTGCCCGTCGTCACGATCGCCTCCTTGGCGCCCAGCTTGCGGATGTCGTCGACCTTGCTCTCCGAGTGCGTCAGGGCGTACGTTTCCGCGCCCAACGCCACGCTCCACTGGATCCCTAGATGGCCCAGCCCGCCTATCCCGCAGACGGCTACCTTCTTGCCCGGGCCGATGCCCGCGCGCACCAGAGGCGAGTAGGTCGTGATCCCGGCGCAGAGAAGAGGCGCCGCGTCTGCGGAGGGCAGGGCGTCTGGGATTTTGAAGGTGTAGTACTCGTGGGCGCGGATGTGAGAGGCGTACCCGCCATGGGCTTGGCCACCGCCTGCTTCCTCTGGGTACTGAGAGTTGTATGTGTCCTTTGAAAATAGGAGGGGGTGTCAGTATGGACTTGGTCTCACGGAAACAAATGTGTGCCCAGTCAGTGGTTGTAACTCACAACCAGGTGCGGGCAGTAATTCTCATTCGCGGTCTTGCACTGGGGGCACTTGAGGCACGACCAGACCTGGGCGCCGACGCCCACACGGTCACCCTCCTTGATGCCGGATCTGACGGCCTTGCCGACCTTGACGGCCTTGCCAACTACCTCGTGGCCGACGCACAGAGGGCCTTCGTAGTCGCCCCAGCCTCCCGTGATGGTGTGAACATCCGAGCCGCACACACCACACGCCTCGATCTGGACGTCCACGTCGTTGTCACCGAACGGCTTGGGCGTCAGCTCCTGCTTCTCGAACTTGTTCCATGTCTTTGGACCTGCGACGCAGAAGCCCTCGAAGGTCTCAGGGTATCCCATTTTGAATGTGATAGGCCGACTTTATGCTTTTTCAGCGCTTGAAGTTGTAAATGAGTCTGGAGGATGAAAGCTCGTGGATGCTTTTACATCAAGACTGGCATGGATTCAGAGCTGAAATATCCAGGATCTACGCGCACAAACCTGCCGTACCACTCACTACTTATTATACTTGACCGTTGAATTGCCCCTGTGTGCCGCGGCAACGGCTACGTGATGACGTCGAGAACCTCATGAGAAAACGGCGGCCGTTATCTCCCAACGGCACCTACTTGAGCTGGTGCCGCTTCTAGGCCAATTCACCTTTCCACTTACAGAAGGCAGCGTTGAGACGGATTGAGCAGAGTCTGATAGTCTATGACGCTGGGTCTGGTTCCAGAAGAGAGCCATAGCCAAAAAAGCAATAGACTATGTTCGGGATCCAAAATGCAGTCATGACGGCTGGATGATTCCGCCCAGTTCTGCGCCGTTTAGCATGAGCCGGAACATATTGTCCGGCGCCGTTGGGCCTGGCTGTGCTCTAGTTCTTGGCGGGTAGGCTATGGATGGAATTCAAATAGAAATGTCGATTAACTGCACATGGCTTTTGTAATGAAGGGATCGGGATGTACCGAGCGTTGATATTCGCTACCCCTGTCCATGTCCCTCAATTGACGTCACCGCCGTTTTGGCGGGGTTCGGCGATTAGATAGAAGCTCTAGGAAACGGAGGAGTGTGCTTGAGGTACCTGACCGAGCTTTTTGAGGGGCTACTTTCTTCCTGCAGCATCTCTCACTTGACCCAATTACTGCCGACATAATTGTCAACTTCTCTAGATGAACTCTGTCCGAGCACTGCAAAGACTAAGACTGCAAGCTTCTCTCTTTGCAAAATCAGCCGCAAAGCCAGGTAAATTTGGCCCTCACCCGTTCAGAGCAATTTGACAAGCCGGCACTTGATCTGACCCCTCTCCTCACTGCAAAGCTATATTGGAAACGAAAGCAGCCCCGAGGCTATTCGCAACAATGGCAGCAGCTACCGAGACTAAGAACTACAAGTTCAACCACTCCATGTTAGTATGAGAACTCTGTGCGAATAAGCCATGAGATATGGTACTAACGAGAACACCAACCTAGGATTCGGGTCAAGGACCCGAAGGAGTCTGGTAAGTTGACGGCTGCAGAACCCGTGGAGGGTTGTCAGCTGACAGCGTGCTCCCGTTTCAGTCAAATTCTACGAGTTCCTGGGCATGAAGGTCATTAAGAAGGCGGAATTCCCCGAGGCAAAGTTTGATCTGTACTTCCTGGGCTATGACGGCCCCGGCGCGGTATCTCACGGGAAACATGTCACCGACAGAGAGGGGCTCATCGAGCTCACACATAACTACGGCACGGAGAACGACCCCGAGTACAAGGTCAATACTGGCAACGCAGAGCCTCATCGTGGTTTTGGACATACCTGCATCAGTGTTGTATGTGGTCATGCTGTCTCCATTCTATTAAAACAGGGCTTTCATGGCTAATTCTCGTGCCAGGACAACATCCAAGCCGCCTGTCAACGACTGGAGGATGCCGGGTATAAGTTCCAAAAGAAGCTTACGGATGGTCGCATGAAGCACATTGCTTTTGCACTTGATGCTGATGGGTACTGGGTCGAAATCATTGGGCGCAAGCCCATCGAAGACACCGAGAATGTCAAGGAGACGGACGTTGCAAGCTACAGAATGAACCACACCATGATCCGAGTCAAGGACGCGGAGAAGTCGCTCAAGTTCTACCAAGAAGTGCTGGGCATGTCTCTTCTGCGCGAAGCAGGCAACCCCTCGGCCGGCTTCACCTTGTACTTCCTCGGATATCCGGGCGAGCAGGGCCTGCCAAAGGACGGCAAGACGGCCGATCGTGAGGGTCTGCTGGAGCTTACCTGGAACCACGGGACGGAGAAGGACGAGGGCTTCAGCTACCACAACGGCAACGACCAGCCCCAAGGCTTCGGCCACATTTGCGTCACAGTTGACGACGTCAACAAGGCGTGCGAGCGGTTCGAGAGCCTGAACGTCAACTGGAAGAAGCGGCTCACAGACGGACGGATGAAGAACGTGGCTTTCATCCTCGACCCGGACAACTACTGGGTCGAGATCGTTGCGAATGGGGATCTGTAGGGGGCCATCACGTTCATCTGATGCATGGGATAATCTCGCATGGTCAAGAGAAGGCAATATCTTGCGATGAGCTGTCGTTCCTGTACATAACAAGTTGCGGTTCTGGTCACACATACTGAGATGACAGCCTGCTAAGGTAACAATTACCTGTTTGAATGACGACCTCATTGCAGAGTATTCTTTTCTCAAGATCTTGGAATCAAGCGTCTTCTAGTCGTACCCCGGAATTGATCTACATATTTGTTTACCCAGGCACCTACCAGCCCTACCCGATTACCGGCCGCCCCCGCTCCCATTCCCGCTGACAGCACGTCCCTGCCTTGGACAACTACTTGCAGCAACCTCCCACGGTCCCAATTCGAGGTGACTGGAACCGAACAAACTACCGATGTGTGCTTCTATTGTACTCCAATCCGGCATACTTCGACTGCAGCCAGAAAGCTGTCCTGGCATCTACCACATTTCTCGTAGCCCGGGCTCAACCAACATGCAACCCCGTCGTGGCCATGACACAACCAACCCCCGTTGAGCCTCCCGTCCTGATAATCGGGGCCGGCGTCGCCGGGCTAACGCTCGCACAAGGACTGCGCCTTCGTTCAGTTCCCTTCCGCATCTTCGAGCGCCATGCACGATCACACGTCAAGCAAGGCCACCGCTTCCGCATCTCGAGAGACGGCCAGGCTGCCCTCGACAGCGTCCTGTCGCCGCAGCTCCGGGACCTGCTCGGGCGTACCGCGGCTGAGAGACACCGCTTCGCGCCACGGTACGTAGACGCCCGGAGGCTCGACTTTGCCGTGCCTGAGCCGGCGGACCCCATGGACTCGATGCCCGTGGACAGGACCTGGCTCCGTATGCTCGCGTCTCTCGAGCTCCATGATGACATTTGCTACGGGAAGGAGTTCTGCTCCTACGAGATCGCGAATGGGCTAGTTCAGGTCAGGTTCACGGACGGCTCGGTCGAGCGTGGGCGGCTCCTTGTTGGGGCAGATGGGATCAAGAGCCGCGTGCGGAAACAGCTCCAGCCAGATCGCAAGCTGCTTGATTTGGAGCGCTGGGTCATGTGGGGCCGAACGCCAATGACGGCAGACTTGAGAAGGGCACTTGGACCGCCGGATTTGTTGAGCTGGTGCATGTGTTTGGATCCTGAGTCTAATGTGCAGACGGTTGTCGAATCGGTGACTTGGTCGAGGAGCGTGCGCGTCGAGTCGGAAGGCAAGCTGCCAGACTTCGCTGACTATGTGTACTGGGTTGTCTGCACGGCGTCGTCGCAATATGCAGAGGCTTTGCCGAAGACGATACAGGAGAGGAAACTGTACCTGGCGCGAGTGTCTGAGACCTGGCATCCTGCTCTGAAGCACCTGCTTGATTCCGCTGCGCACGAACTCTCCGCCTGTGTTCCCATCCTGTCAAGCAA
Source organism: Diaporthe sp. P3_1W (assembly GCA_037177825.1). Taxonomy (NCBI): domain Eukaryota; kingdom Fungi; phylum Ascomycota; class Sordariomycetes; order Diaporthales; family Diaporthaceae; genus Diaporthe; species Diaporthe sp. P3_1W. Next base: position 1,268,023 of record JBAFXB010000008.1, read on the forward strand.
GCCAGACATCCAAATCTCCTCTGCCAGTCAGACGGGGAGGAGAGTCACGCTGATCGGCGATGCAGCACACCCGATGAGCCCCATGGGTGGCTCCGGTGGGGATACGGCCATTCGAAACGCTGCGGACTTGGCACACACACTTGCTGAAGACGGTGTCACGGAGAGCAGTATCATGGGTTTCGAAAGTAGGATGGAAGGGAGGGCAAAGGAGAAGATCGAGCATTCGTTCAGAGGTGGCCAAAAGTTCTGGCGCGGGAAAGAATGGACCGAGTACAACGAAATCAGTGATTGAAGGGGCTCTGCGTTCAGAGGAAAGAGTTTTTCGGAATTCATATGCGGGCGCTCACTTCCGTACCGTACTTCATTGCACTAAAGAATGGAAGAGTCCCACAGCCCCTGAGACTCTTGCTAATTCACAGAATAGCACTATGGACTCTAACTAGCATTTTGGGGGCGTCCACGTAAAGTCCCCAGTGCTTCTTTATTAGGTTGCTTTCAAGTCCCGCAGCTCGATCCCTGGGCACTTGTTGCGGAACTCTGCTCCAGCAGAGATGCCCTTCCCCTTGCCCTCTTGATGTCGAATTGCCGGCTCTGGGTGCAGACTCTGACTCTGGAGCTTACTCTAGATTAAAGATGGATTCGCCCAACGAAAGAAAATATGACAAACTTTCCGGCTTGTCCCCCATCAGAGCAGAAGGGTTCACAGAGCAGGGGAAGAGAGAGAGCTGAGCTGACCGGGAAAAAGTGAAGGGGAGAAAGACCTGGTCAGAGTTACCTTGTACGCAGCTGCTGGTCGACGATCTGGGGGATGGGAGGCCCCTCCTTGCTTATACTTGTTATTCTGAGTCGTATTTAGACGTTGCGGGTGCGTCCATAATCGTCTGCAGTTCACCTTCGCTTCGAGACTACGTCCAAATCGGAGAGTGTGTCCCCGGCAAACCTTGGAAAATTTCAAGCCTACTCAAGGCATTCTTGTCCGGCGCTTTCATGAAACCGTAGTGGTGAGGTTTCCCAAGCTCATGATTTCTTTGCCCACTCTTGTGATCCTGGGGGCCATTCTTGAAGTTGATCCGCAACAATGCAACGGATTTGGAATACTCACAATTTTTTCCACATCCAGGCCATTCTTGCCAGGGGGCCAATGGACCCAACAACCTTTTAAATGCATAAACGACTTTGGAGAACCAATAAACGGAACAATCACCGCCAAATGAGTAGAAACGATCTCAAAGTCGATGGTAAAGTTTCGAAGGTCCCAGGCGTCTAATAGTATTTCATTGCTACTGCTATACACGACAACTCGACTTGCTGATGACGAGAGATATGCTGCCTACCATTATCAGTCCAGCCCAGCATTTGATATTTGCTCGGATTCAATCCCAGCAACACCACAGCTAGAAACGTGGACCACACGGGATCATGCAGCTATTACTTTCCCTTCCCCTTCCCCGGCTTCTGGATGAGGGCGTCGCCTTTAGCCTTTACCATCTTCTCAATAAGATCATCCACGAAATCGTGTTCCTGAAACGCCCAAAATTTACCCTCTCCTTCATAGTGAACGACCACCTTGTCCGAAGGATCTTCTTTGCTGCTGGCGCTCGAGCGGGTGGAAGGGGCCTGGCTAGGAGTCCGGCGACAAGTCTTTGAGGCCGAACTACTTGGGCTGCTGTTTGGCGCAGGAGAACTTGTTCTGTCGCTAAGGGAAGCTTGTCGTTGATGCTGCTGTGTCGGCTGCTGCGGCGTTCGCCCATGCGGTGAAGGACCTCCAGCTGAGGGTCGGCCACGCTGACCTGCTGGGACAATTGGCTTCTTTCTGGACATCTCGACCATTCTGGAAGCGCGGTGGCTAATTCGTACTACTGTAGATCTATCTTTGAGGACAGAAGAACTCGGGGGCTGAAGTTGTAAGTTGCAAACAAGTTTGGTTTGAGTGAAAATGAGCGGGTGTGCACAAGAAAATCGCCAATGGGGGAATTGGAAGCTGCGGAATACTTTACTCGGAAGAAGATTGTAGTTATTATACAGGGAATTGAGACGGTCCTCACGTTGAATGGCAACGAGGACACAAGATGGCAGTGAAGAATGGTTAATTTACAACTAGGGTTGCCTAAGAAAAAGAAAGGAAAAGCAAGAATCGCTCAAAGGTTGAATTGCAATTGCTTTTAAGGCCAGTTGGGCTGATGAGATAAGCCAACCAGACAGGCCCCGTAGAGGGCCCTGCGCACGATCAGCCCCACGGCCCTGACAATGAAAATATATAAGAATATATGTAATTCGTAATTATGTTTTTTTTAATTATATATAGTGAGAGTATAATGTAAATTCATGTTGGCGCACTAGGGATATATGTTGCCCTGTACCTTCCGTTTTTTGCCCTGCGAATTTCCAGTCTTTATGAAAACCACATATTCTAGGAAACATTCGGGCATACGTGCCAAGAAGCAATTCGCCTTTGGCACTGCAGTAATGAGTTGTAACAATATAGTCTACCACATTGTGATTCAAGGCGAGGTTAATATGTAACGAGGCGAGAAGGACCCTGGTACGAGAAATTCTGGACTAATTCAATCGCTTCCTATTCCTGAGAGCTTGGCTTCCATCTTTGAGATCATGACCGAGACTCCATTTGCTAGCCATCCCACCTCAGCTAATATCCCACCGAGGTGACAATATGACGTGGACAGCGTGGTATTCCAGGAATTGTTTCACCGCCCCGGGGAAACGATACTTGACAGTCCGAGCAATGCCCAGGTGGATCATCGCCCGATGAAAAGGGAGGATGTCGGCAGAGGGTATTCCTGACAAGCAGAGATCAGACGAATAGCGTCCTTGTACTCCCTCAGTGCATCTTTGCAGAGGAAAGCTCTCTTGGCCAGGGACGCTCAAGGATCTGCATGACCTGCTTTATCTCCTCCATCTGTAGCTCGATCTGCACTGCTTGACGCGAGCCTGGCAAACCGAGCGGGATATCTGGTCTGGAATCTTTTCTGAAGTCGCAATGGAGATATGTGACGTACATCGCAGAGCTGAACCACAGGTATTCGCTGCCCCCGCGCCCTCCCCACGACAGCCAGCAGCAGCACATCAGCCTGAAAGGGTCCGGCCGCGTTTCAAAGGGCCCTGTCTTGCATAGACTAGTGCCCCGTGGGGAAAGCGGCCTAGGGAGCCTAAAGAGCTGGGGAAGTGATCTGACAAGGAGGGGGGTGGATCCCCCGCAGTCGCCCTCCCCCAAAAAGGTTGCTCCCGCGGGCATGGGGCATGGGGGACCACGCCCGAGCTGTCTCGGCCGCCGATTAGGTTGCGGGTGGAAATGCACGTTCACGCATCCCCAATGCTTCCTATAGGCTCCCCTCACTTGGACGCGGGCGGTCTGCCTCGTCGTTTGGGGGAAGTGTTAGATGATGTTATTGCTCATCCGTGCACGCCGTTGCATGTGGCGCTCAGTAAGTCAAGGCAAGGTCACGGTAGCCTCCTTCGACAAGACGGATGGTTTTTCTCTTCTCACTCCTCCCTTATTCTTCTCCTCCTCCCCAGGTTGTTCTTCTATGCCATTGGGCACTCAATCGACCTGCCGACAAGCTGTCTGCTGTCTACCGTGTATACAACAAATCTGTGTGAAGCTCTCTGTCGCTCCGACCTCAGCATAAAACATACCCCACACATCGTCCCAACACCATATCTGACGGCAGCAACGCAGCCCCACTGTCACCATGGCACCATCCGCAACAGGCCACGCGAACGGCGCAGTGCCCCGCATCCTCGTCCCGGAGAAGGTCTCGCCCGACGGGCTCTCGCTGCTGCAGGACGCGCACTTCGAAGTCGACGTGCGACCGGGCCTGGCGCCCGCGGACCTCCTGTCGCTGATCCCCTCGTACCAGGCCCTCATTGTCCGCTCCGAGACCAAGGTCACGGCGGAGGTGCTCGCCACGGCGGGAAAGCTCCGGGTCGTGGCGCGGGCTGGTGTGGGCGTCGACAACATCGATGTAGAGGCTGCGACAGCGCACGGCATCATTGTGGTTAACTCCCCAGCGGGCAATATCGTCGCGGCTGCGGAGCACACCATCGCGCTGCTTCTGGCCACAGCACGCAACGTGGGCAGGGCGGACGCAGGCGTCAAGAATGGGAAGTGGGAGCGGGGCGGGCTGGTGGGCGTCGAGGTGGCGCGCAAGGTGCTGGGGATCGTGGGGCTGGGCAAGGTGGGCATGAAGGTCGCCCGCATGGCGATCGGGCTGGGAATGAAGGTCGTTGGCGTCGACCCGTACATGAGCGCGGACGTCGCGCGGCAGAACGGGGTGGAGACGGTGGGCTCGCTCGAGGAGATACTGCCGCAAGTTGACTTCCTGACCATTCACACGCCTCTGATTGCCAGCACGCTGAACCTGCTGGGGGAGAAGGAGTTCCAGTTGATGAAGAAGACGGCGAGGGTGCTCAACGTCGCGAGGGGCGGCATCTACAACGAGGAGGCGCTCGTCAGGGCGCTGGACGAGGGGTGGATCGCCGGGGCCGGCATCGACGTCTTCACGAGCGAGCCCCCGAAGCCCGGCTCGACGGCGGAGAAGCTCTCGCAGCACCCCAAGTGCGTCGCGACGCCGCACCTGGGCGCATCAACGGTCGAGGCGCAGGAGAACGTCTCGCTGGACGTGTGCACTCAGGTGGTCGAGGTACTGCGCGGCGGGCTCCCGACGGCGGCGGTCAACGCGCCGCTCATCCTGCCGGAGGAGTACCGCAAGCTGCAGCCGTACGTGAGGCTGGTGGAGCGGATGGGCGGGCTGTACACGCAGCACTTTGTCGGCCGGCGCGGCGGCATGATCGGCGGGCGGCGGTTCGAGCTGCGCTACCAGGGCGAGCTGGCGGGCGTGTCCAACACGCGGCCGCTGTACGCTGCGCTCGTCAAGGGCCTGACCAGCAGTATCAGCGACAGCGGCGGCCGCGACGTCAACATCGTCAACGCCGGGCTGATCGCCAAGGACAAGGGCATCGCCATCAACGAGACGCACGCGCGCGAGGGCGGCAGAGAGGAGCTGGTGTATGCCTCTCTGGTGACGCTGCGGTCGTCGCAGAACGGAGGCGGTCCCGGGCAAGACGGCGACGCGGAGCAGGTGATCGAGGGCTACGTGAGCGGGACCGAGGTGCAGATCAGCCGGCTGGACCGGTTCACCTGCAGCTTCGCGCCCGAGGGCACGCTGCTGGTGCTGCACAACTACGACGAGCCGGGCAAGGTTGGAAACGTGGGCATGATCCTGGGGCGGTTCGGGATCAACGTCACGTTCATGCAGGTGGCGGCGTTGGACAAGAAGGCAGCGGTGCCGACGGCGGCCGGGGACGGCACTGCGGGGGTCAAGAAGAGGAAGGGGGGCAATGAGGCGTTGATGATCCTCGGGGTGGACGGGGAGGTCACCAAGGAGGTGCTCGAGGACCTGGGACGGGCCGAGGGAATCCTGGATGTCAACCTCGTGAGGCTCTAGGGGTGCTGCATCTTTAGATCTGGTCTTGTGTGTCCAAGACGATCATAGATAGAGGAGACTTTGTCATGTTACGGTTGATTTCAGAGTATGCTTGAGAAGCGGAACAATTTTCTAGGCCACGTCAGTCTTCTCTTCCTCTGCATGGTCTCGTCTCATTCTCTCTCTGTTACGCCTGCCTTACCAACTCACCGACTTCAGAAGTAAAAGCAATGAAGACTGAACCCATCCAAGGGCAGCCCTGCCATGCTGGAGGCAGGAGGAGAGGTGGTGTAGCTGCAGTCGAGTCGTCGAGTCGCGACGGTGGACCAATACGAGTAGATACAGCACATAGTGGACCCCAGGCCAAGGCGCGGCATGGGCACGGTGTGGGTGGCACAGCAGGACACAGCTGACGATGGCGTCGAGCCACGAATATGAATGCTATCTATACACACGGTCATTCTGCATGGGTGGTAGTCAGCAATTCCAATCTCGGGCAAGCAGCATCCCGTCGAGTCTTGGGCCTGGTCGACTTGAGCCTCATTTCGGGGGCGAACTTGTCCAACGCAAACAGAGCAAGTGCAGCGATATCGCACACCACAGACGTTGCACGGGGAAAAGAAGAAGAAAAAAAACTAATATGGAGAAAGGAAGCGCTGAAGACCCGTTGTTGTGCCGTCCCGCGTGTCTCGGCTTGCTGCCAGTCAGACCATGTTGTGGTCTACATACCCACACCACACAAAGATAGATAGCACAATATGTACCACAGTATGGCAGCGACAGGGAAGTGAGGCAAAGAGCAGCCAGACCGAAAGTTGAGAAAGTCAATTCCGCTGAAGCCGCTAAATAAAACCCAAGCCTATCAGGTATTGTGACCGGCCGATTGATTGGCGTCATCGTTCGTCGGCAGGGGCCCCTCCCCTGTCACTGCCTGCGGGTGTAGCGCGTCAATGGCTGTTGCTAGCAACCGAGCACCTGCACAGCTCGAGCTCCGCGGCGTTGCGAAGAAACAAAGACACACAGTACCTGCTCCGCTGCTGTAGATACGGTAGTGTAGATAGACGGTGGAGCTCCCCACCAAGCCGCAACTGACGGCACAGCAGCACTGACCGTCCCCAACCCACAGGTGAACCTGTGAGACCCACCGAACCGCCATCCTTCCCCACACAGACAGTTCACCACATCGGCCCAGGCTCGCCAGGCTGCCAGGGTGCACAGCACATGTAGGGTTCAAGCTGCGAAGTTTTGGACCGGGGACTGCTCTGCTTATCACGCTACCACCACGAACTGCTGCGGTCCACGAGCCCGCCTGCACACACGCGAGATATTTTCTCGAGCTTCACCTTTCCCGTCCTCACCATAACCACCAACGCCACCATCCCCCCCTTCCTGCTTGGTTTTCTGGTTTGCTTTGGTGCGGACCGGTTTGTCAAACTGTACTGTCTGGTAATTGCCCGTTTTTGGAGGCATCATTCGAGGGGTGAGTTATCGGCAGTCCATCCATCCACCTTGCCTCAGTTCCGCCTGCAGCTCCAATCCCAACCAACACCACCAGCCAGCCAGTCACTCTACTCTGTCTGAAGCTACTGGTGCTGCCAGTGCGAGCTGGGCTATGATACCGATGATACTTATATCAGCGCCGACACCGACACTGACATACTCAATCCGCAGGACGGACTGAAGCAGTTGACACACCCACATCTACCACAGCGCGTCATCGGACGACGCTCCCACCACCCGCAACCATGCGGCAACAAGCCCGCTCCCACCCGCTGATGGCCTTCCGCCCAGCCATCCTCGGGATCTCCAGGGCCGTCTTCACGCTCGGCGTCGCCTCTGCCGCTCCCATTCGTGTCCTGGACGAGCTGCACGACGGCAATGAGGAGGAGGGCTCCGAGTTCTGGCTCCTCTTCGGCATTTCTATCTTCCTCGTCCTGCTCGGTGGCGCCTTCGCCGGCCTCACCATCGCCCTCATGGGCCAGGACAGCGTCTACCTCCAGGTTATCTCCCAGGATCCCACAGAGCCCCAGCAGAAAAATGCCGGCCGCGTCTTGCGTCTACTCGAGAAGGGCAAGCATTGGGTCCTGGTCACCCTGCTACTCAGCAATGTCATCGTAAACGAGGTACGCTCCTCCTGCCCTCCTATCCAGCTCTTGCCCTTCAGCTTTGGGCTGGGCGAGTATGAAAAGACGCCTTTGCTGACAGTATCCCACAGACTCTGCCTGTTGTTCTGGACCGGTGTCTTGGTGGGGGAGTGGCTGCTGTCGTCGGTTCTACTGTCTTGATCGGTAAGTTGTCTTGGCCGCGTTCGATAAAACGGCACATGTTCACCAACAGGGCATGCTAACAACTGCTCTCTTTCTCTGTAGTCATCTTCGGAGAGGTCGTTCCTCAGTCCATCTGTGTCCGCTACGGCCTTGCCATCGGTGGCTACATGTCCAAGCCTGTCCTCCTCATGATGTATCTGATGGCACCGGTTGCCTGGCCCACCGCGAAGCTCCTCGACTGGGTCCTGGGAGAAGACCACGGAACCGTCTACAAGAAGAGCGGACTCAAGACACTGGTCACCCTCCACCACACCATGGGCCCAGCAGCGCAGCGCCTCAACGAAGACGAGATCACAATCATTGGCGCTGTCCTCGAGCTCAAGGAGAAGCCCGTCCATGACGTGATGACACCAATGGAAGACGTCTTTGTCATGTCCGAGGATACCGTGCTGGACGAGGAGAAGATTGACATGATCCTGTCTGCTGGCTACTCGCGCATTCCCATCCACGAGGCCGCGAACGAGACCAACTTCATAGGAATGCTTCTGGTCAAGATTCTCATCACCTACGACCCTGAGGACTGCAAGAAGGTCAGGGACTTCCCCCTGGCCACCCTGCCCGAGACACGCCCTGAGACGAGCTGCCTCGACATCATCAACTTCTTCCAGGAGGGCAAGTCACACATGGTTCTGGTTTCCTATGCCCCAGGTGACGACCACGGTGCCCTCGGCGTGGTCACCTTGGAGGACGTTATTGAGGAGTTGATCGGAGAGTAAGCTTTGCCTTTCCCACCAACTTCCCTCTTCGTGGGGGAATAGAGCGAGTGGGCTCGATTTCGCTGACAATTCCATCTACAGGGAGATCATTGACGAATCCGATGTGTACATTGATGTCCACAAAGCCATCCGACGCATGGCGCCGGCACCCAAGGCCCGCTACCAACGACGACTGTCTCACGGCCACCCTGGAGCCGATGAAAACAACAGTAAATCTAGTGAGGACACAAAGGTCGGCGAGGAGGACTCCACAGACAACTACGAGACCCGGAAGAAGAGATACAACTCGGCAACTGAACCGGGTGAGGTACCCGACCGGTCCCACAGTGGCAGTCCCATGCCGGGAACGTTCCTGTTGCGGCGCGCCTCTGCCGGTCTTGATGGCAGGATGGAGAATGTTCCGGTGAGGGCAAGCTACAATGACATAAGACAGCATCTGAAGCACCTCGGCCCGTCCAACCCAGCCTCGAACCCCAAAGCCACAAAATCCACCACCGTCAAGATCAAGCCCGGAGTTGTCGTTCATGACCAGCCAAGATCGAGCCAGGTGGCCGAGCAAGTCATACAGGAAGAGCCGCGGGTCGAGAACGACGAGGAGGACAACGACGAAACGACGTCTCTGCTGCGGCCGGTACTCACACCTAAGGATGGTGCACAAGCCCTGGCCCAAAAGTACGGTGCGACCGGACAATCGCCTCTAGCCCGAAGTGTTGAGAACAACTCGCCCGCCAAGGCAAACGTGGATGACACAGCTACCAAGGGTGTCCAGACCACTGAGACCGCACCGCAGCACAGCTATGCGGCAGTAACGGCACAGCCCCCGCAGCAGGAGCTGCATTCAAAGAGCTCCGGCTCGGGCAGCGAATTAGCCCCTGCCGAACAGACAAGCCCATACTCACACAGGAAGGATCTCTTTGCCCGAAGCGGTAGTATCACCGAGAACATTGTGGAGTCCAGAGGCATCCGCAAGGTGGTGTTGGAGACGACCAGCAGCAACGAGGATGAGGAGGAGCAGGGAGGGTCCGAGCGGAATGGTAAGAGCGCCAGCCGGTCCAACCTCAAACTTGAGTCGCAGGCGTCCCCGTCAACAGATGGCGACGAGAACGCGAGCGGTGCCAACAGCCCGGCAGTGCCAGGTGCTACTGAGGCGGAATCTTCGAACACAACTGCCCAGGCCGGTGGTAACGGTAACGGCGGCAGCAGCAATAGCAAGAAGAAGAACAACCGCAGGAAGAAGAGAAAGGGCGGCAAGTAGGGCAGCTGGCTCTGGAGCTCGCCTCGGTATACGGAGAGCATAGGGGAAGACTTATAGGAAGTCTTTGATGGTTTGACTTTTTTTTATGGAGGAAAAGGGGGAAGGAAACCAGACCACCAACCAACCACATACGCTTTCTCTTGGGATTGATGGCGCAACAAACGCAAAACGATTTCCAGCATTGGCAAAAACGGATTACTGCCGACTTGTAGGTGTTTAGCAAAGATATCGTGTATCATTATCAGGGTGGTCTTTTTGGAGCATCGGAATTGACATTTACGCTGTCTGATTCAAGTCGTCTATTCATTCATTTGACTTGCCAAACTGCTTGAATGTGTGACGTTGCTCGTTGCTCACTCGTCATCGTCTCGTTGGCCAGCGGAAAGCCCGACGGACGGCTGCCCAACTGCACCATAGCCAGTCAACCGAGCCGGACACAATGGCACAATCTATTTGACTTGACTTTCTTTTTTTGTCTACCTCCAGAGTACATACACATAGACACCCTATTCAAATCCCATCTCGCGTCCACCACTGATCTAATCATACCAAATAGCATTCATCCCAAACCCGGGCTCCTGGATGCGCGTCCTGGCGACGCGCACGAGGAACTCGTCCTTCCACCGGTAAATCTCAACCCAGCCCTCCTGGTCGTCGGTGAGGGCGAGCCACTCGTCGCTCCAGTCGCAGGGGGCGACGGCGTTGGAGTGGCCCCCGGACGTGGGCGTGGGGTTGAGGCAGATCTGCGTCTCGACGCTGCCGCAGTCGCGCAGCCGGAAGGCGGCGATGTACCCCGTGAGGTCGAACTTGTTGGCGCGGGCCGTGGCGAACAGGTACCTGCCCGAGGAGCTGAGCGCGCACACGTCGGAGCGGTACAGGCCCTTGCCCGTGGCCGGGTCCTTGGTGGGCTCCGTCCCGCTGGGGATCAGCGGCCACGAGTGGTGCGTGTAGACGGGCATGCGCGTGGCCGGGTCGATGAGGTACTCGCAGAGGCGGTTGCCGGCCTCCATCAGGGCGTAGAGGTAGTTGCCCGTGGGGTGCATGGCGACCCAGCGCGGGTGGTCGCCCGGGTCCGGGGCGTCGACGCTGCCGACGAGGGAGAGCTCGCCCGTGGCCGGGTCCTTGCGGTGGCACCACAGCTTGTTGGCCGTCAGGTCGGCCGAGTACAGGTGGGACTCGTCCGGGTCGAAGACGGTGCCGTGGATGCCCGTGTTGGGCTGGTAGGGGTAGTTTTGCGAGTTGGCGGCCAGGGCGCCCGTCGGCGAGACGGTGAAGACGTTGCCGTAGCCCGCGTGGTTGTAGAAGGGGTTCGCGTAGACGTTGTAGGGCGGCTTCTTGGCTGCTAGGAGGAAGATGGCGCGCGTGTTGGTCGTGGCGTCGTTTGCCTTGGCTGTTAGGGGAAAGTCAGTGAGGGAAAGGGCCATGGGAGATGAACAGGAGGGCGTACGGTCTCCGCCCATTGGGTGTGAGGCTTCGTGGATGATCTCAGTCGGGCTCTTGACTGCGAAGCTGGACCACTTCTTCATAGCGGACCCGTAGAGGTTCTTTTTTTGGTGCTATTTCCACGACGTCTCATTAGTCTTGTCCGAGGCACTCGGTTGAGGTCTGGCTTGGTGAGATTGCAATGCAATTGAGTGGTCAGTCAGCTCACGTCGAAGGTCATCCATGATATCGGCTCGTCCTTGGGGATCTCGGTCCTCTTGATGAGTTTCAGCTCGAGCTTCTCGTCGTCGAACTGCACGGTGAAGATGGCCCCTGGAGGAGTCCACGTCCCGATCATCAGATGGTGAAGCCCCATCCTGGCGGTCCTCGCGCTGACGCCCACGGAGCTCGTCGGCTGTGAGAGACGGGTTCGGCGACTGGGCCCGGAAAGAGGGCGGATGAGATTGAAGAGCTTCACTTTGGAGGAGTAAACACAAGCTCTCGACAAGAAGGCTCGCTAACACAGTTTACGTATGGAATACTTTTCTTATGAGAGGATCATGGCAGATTTGTGAGGGAAGAAAAGCTCCAGTCAGAAACAATATTTCAACGGGACGCGGCATCGTCAAAAGTCGCGGCGCCGGCGCCGGCGCGGTTGACATCGCATCAACGTTGCCCCTCGTTTTGCCGTCCCACGGCCCGTGGAAGCTCGAGCTACCCCTGGCGGATGGATTGTGGGGGTGGGGGGATAAACGATTTGGCTACTAATCAGTGGTTGGAGGCGCCGGTGCGATGGAGACAATTTTACCACTCGGGATCTGGTGGCGGCATTGCGCCTGCTCTCTCATACACCTACAAATATGTCCAGCTACTGCCAACTGTGAGAGCAATTTGTATGAAGCAATGTATTTCAACTCATTTTCTGAGGTGGCAAATGCTGATTGGTCACTTACTGCTGATATAATCTGCTCCCATACAGACGTCTCAGGTGTTCTCAGCTTCCCCAGATTGAGAAAAGCGATCCGAATCCGGGGCTCTGGATCATTGCTTGTCCCTCCACCGACCACTTCCGTGATGGCCGGTTAAAGGCTCACCCTGAACGACAAGATCCGCTCCATCAGTCTCAGAGTTAATTATTTGTAAAAGATCTTTAATATTCGCATGACTACATACGCCAGCTAGAGACATTTTGCCCTTGTCGGAACCGAAAGGGTTCAATATTGAATTCTATGCCACAACCTCGTAACGTGCACGATTCAAGTCCCATTGCTGCGTTGCCACTAGAAGCTTCGTCTAACATCACCGTCACGCTGACCTCGGTGCACCCGCCTTTCTACTCTGTCGCTGTCTCCCTCAACTGTCATCTTGTTCAGTGCTCCAAAGGATTCCGGTCAATGTTGTTGAACAGACAGTGTGGCCTGTATTTAGGTTGCATTTCACATTCAAGTTGCAGCTCTCGACTCGAGGCCGGACAGAACCGCATTTTCAATTTTGACCAGTTTATAGATATGTCGTTCCCAAGAGTCTTAACCAGTCTATAGGTACAGTCTCGCCATACTTTACCTCGATATAGGTATCTTGATTGGAATTGCTAGCAATGCCATCAGTGACTTCGCGGGGCTGGCTGTTTTGCCTGTGCTATGCTCATCCTTGACCACCGGTCTTCGCTTAATGCTGGATGATTGTGACTACTGTGACCTCTACTTCCTTCTCCTGCTTTTTCGGAGCCATAATTCATATCATGTCCACTAATTCCAGTAAGAAGCTTTCATGCCATCGGCAATGGCGTTATTCGCAACGGATGGTCTTCACTCCGTGACCGTGAGGTCTGGAGTGGCACAGAAATGAAAGACAATCTACCTAATTTTTCCAACGTCATCACTGGGCTAATGTAAAACTGCTCAACAGAAGCTATGGCAGGGAGACCTCTCAAAATCAAACTCGGTATCCCCACAAAGAAAATGTTGACAGATAACATTGAAGACGAGCTTCACAACTTGGACTCTATCTCTCAGAAGCCCGTTTGGTGCACTGTATGAGATTTGCACATGAGGTAAATTCTTAACTCTGTGGTTCACAAACAGCCACGCTGGGGCTGAAGATGTTGGATGCACATGATGATAGAAGTATTTAGAACTGCCCTGAAACATCTGAACGTTCCTTGCCCGAAGTTGATCAGTAGAGCGAGCAGGATGCCTGTCAGTTCATGGGAGGTCTTGGCCACTGACGCAACTCGTACACATTCCAAGAATGGAGAATGACAAAAGTAGCAGATCGAGAATCTTCTGATACCATGCCTCTCAAGGCCTAAAAATAGAGCATCTGCAAAGCTGTGAGAACCCCACTGTAGAGACAAAAGTGCCTTGACGTATCAAACAGCCAGCAGCCAGGACCATCACAGGCTCCCTGTCACTGAAGCTCCATGTCACTCTTTGGACACTTGTTTGCTGTCTGGTAAAAACCTAGGAAGGCTCGTGCACACCTTTGACATTTAAGGCTTGCTGATTCTGCAATCTCTGTTGACCCGTCTCCCACCATCTTTCCCTACAACATTGAGGATTCCAATATCGTCCTCACTCCAAGGCAAGATCACTCAATCCATCCTCTCGCCACAACACCGTTCTGCCATTGATTTACCAAAGACAATCCCCTCACGATGCAGACCATCCTGTATTCAGTTCTGGCCACAGCCATGCTGGCCGCTGGTGTTCTCACCCAGCTTGTGCCTCCCACGTTCAACAACACACCCCCGGTGGATGGCGATAAGGACGGCGCCCTGCGCCTCCACAACTACTACCGCGGTCAAGTCGGCGTCCCTGCCTTGACCTGGTGTGACAATCTCACCGAGATCGCTCAGGTCGCTGCTGATTGGGAGGCTGGAGCCGACATTCCTGAGACCCCCATCAACTTCACCCGCCGCTTCCCTCGTTCTGTCAACTTCACCCGCCGCGCCCCTCAGAACGAGAGCTACTCCTTGCAGGTGGTGTACATTTCCCCAGGTATCCCTCGCGTGTTTGGCGCCTTCTACCACGCGACCCTGGCCTTCTGGGCAGACCACATTCACTACCACGGCGAGGCCATTCCCAACGGCGATTTCTTTCACTACGCCCCCTACAGTGAGTGCCCTCTTCCCCAAACCCATACACCACCTGTCTACCAAACGCGTAGGTTTTATGGGGTCCTTAGCTGACAACAACCCAATCTCGAAGCCCAGATGGTCTGGAACGGCACCACCCGCCTCGGAATGGCCGGCGCCACGAACCGCGAGAACGGAACATTCGTCGTTGCTGCCTACTCTCTTCCAGGCAACATGTAAGTACAAGATCTCGAACAGAATGCATGGTTCTGGTGTCTTCTGTTGCTTCCATCGCCCAGGGAGATGTAACTGACATTTTGTTAAACTACAGACACGGACAGAAGCCGTTCAACAACAACACTGCCTCCAACAACACCAGCGGGTTCATTTGACCAATTCCGGATCGGGCGTGTCTTCTTGACGACCGTCCAAGAAACGTAGGCTGTTTTGGTACTTTGGGAGGTGTGGATGTGATGGGTCTACCCTAGGAGTGTTCAGTAAGGTTCTGGCTTTGAGTTTATTTCCCGTCGTGCCACCTCGAAGCCTGTCAGACTTGTGGAAAAGGGCCGAGTCGAGGCGCCTCAGTAGCTGAGACATTCACAATAAAACGCTCCCCTCTATCTTTCTACGTGCCACGTCCCTGAGTCTCTGTTTGTACATGACGATCTCCGTCCTCTGGATGAAGTCGACATGGTCAAATCTCGTTCAGGAACAGGCCTGTACTTCAAGATCCGTTTGATGTGAACTTAAGTAAGTAAACACATGATCAAGCACGACCGAGAGATCTCTGCGCTAAACCAAGACCTTAAGAGGGAAGCGGGTCAACAGTTGGCTCGGCATCCCAACAACAAACAACGGTCATTCTAACTCGGGTTTCTGGCTGTGCGGCAGCAGACAGAGAAACTAGATGGGAGTAGGCTGATTGTTATTTCATAGTATAACGTTATCCCACAGGAGGTTATCCCACAGGAGGTTATCCCACAGGAGGCTATCCCAAAGGATGCTATCCCAAAGGATGCTATCCCACAGGAAGGTATCCCACAGGAAGGTATCCCACAGGAAGGTATCCCACAGGAAGGTATCCCACAGGAGGTTGTCCCACAGGAAGGTTGTCCTATAGGAGGGTATCCTATAGGAGAGTGTCCCACTGGAAGGTGTTCCAGAGGAGGGCATACCATACCTAGGTAGTATGTTTCCATGTCAGGTTATCCCACACAAAGTTTCTAACCTACCGTCGACTATCCTGTGCCCAAAACCCAGCTTTCCTACTGCGTGGGACCCACCCACACCTTGACTTGGATCTGACCGTTTGCAAGTGAAGTTGGGATGAAATTTTTCGTTCAACCAATAGTAATTTTTCCCCTGAATGGGTGGGTGAATGGGCTTCTGACTGATTAGAGGGCGAGCTCAAAAACTATTTAAACCCTCCTTTGAATTCCCACAACCTTCCTTTCTGCAACCTGCAACCTCCACACGGTCACTCTCCTTCAGCAACGTCAACACCCATTTACATCCTCAACCCCCTCGACATTCCATCATGCCCAACAACAGGCTCAACCCTCGTCAGCGACGAGCGGCCGCAGCTGCTCAGCAGCACCAGGAGGACACTGAGGTAAGTTCGCATCCAGCCTGTACCTCGCATCTTTCCCACCAGCCTTCCCAACCACACCTCACGAATCTAAAACCTTGACGTCTGTACACCTTCGAAAATCGCTTTGCACTTCAGTCACCCAGTTTGGACCTCATTGCCATCCTGAAAGACTGGGTTTTTCGAGTGGGGTCTGGCGCATGACCTCCTGGTTCGTCTGCATCCGTTGTCCATCACGGACACAGCCCACCACGGGCGGCAGCTGCAAACAGCTGCTTCCAGGGTGTATGACGAATTGGGTTTTTCCTCTGAGGTGGTCTCAGAGCCAACTAGCCCGGTCGCAAGATGTCTTGCGGGTGCTGCGATAACTTTGCCTGCTCCTCGGAGTGGGTTCACGCATGAGATGGGGTACTATTGGCACATTACTGGCACTTTCACACACACACGCTTCACATTTCTGGCTCCCCACTCATTTATTGGCCATCTGACGGAAATCCTGGGTTCAACGAAGGAGGGAGTCGGGGTGTCCAGTTGCGAGATGGAAGGCCTGGTGGGGGCATAGCTGTCCAACACTCTATTTCTCGCGTTGCACAGGGGTTCTTACCAGTGACATCAATCACTGACTGGATGCAGATGCAGATGAACGTCGACAATTCTCCCGCACAGGAGCTTGCCATCCAGCCTGCTCAGCAGCTCACCTCGACTCTGTTCCTGGACTTTGGCGGCTCCACCGACGATGGCCAGCAGTTTGTCACCTCTCTCCTGAAGTGCGAGTCCCTCGAGGACGTCGCCGAGTGGGGCAAGGCAAACACAGGCTCAAGGGATGCCACTGATCAGGCGCTCAATGCCATCGAGGCCACCAGTGCAGGCGAGTACGCTTCCAAGACCGCCGGCAGCATCGGCACCGTCAACTTCCAGCTTCAGCGCCACGAGCATGAGATTATGGTCAACGAGCACATGGGTAATGAGAACAAGATTGCGATTGACCAGATGCGGGAGGATATCAAGATTGAGCGAGGCAACGTGCGAGCCTGTCAGAAGTTTGTGGCCGACTTCGAAAAGGACCTCAAGACCCTTCAGAATAACGTCGAGACCATGCAGGAGGAATTCAAGCTCTTCCGGAGAGCGACTGAGGTGCACTCAGAGAAAGTTCAGAAGCAGTTCGAGGTGATGAACCAAGAGAACAAGATCCAGAGTCTCGTCCTCCAGAGCCTTGCCAAGAGCGTCACTGGCAAAGACGATGAGGAGATGGAGCAGGCAAGCTTTCCCAAGTCTACTCGTTCCCAAAACGTAACTAAAAAGAAACCTCAGTGGATCAACCAGCTGCGCTTGGAGGCAGTCCAGCTCTGAGCTTCACGTGTCGCCACACTGTCCTTCTCACTTTTCTAATGCCCAGAGCATGTCAGGTCATCCCACGAAGAAGACTGCATCAGTTTGGGGGGGTAAAATCTACGGGCCAAGGACTGAGAACTGTTGAGATGTATCGTTAGGAGAGCAAGGCATGCTTTTGGACTTGTGTGCATAGTTCTACGAGTCCGTGTGACTACTTCTCGGATATCGCTGTCACTTGGAAAGGCAGTGCAGAGTAGCAGGTAACGGCTGAGAGAATGATTCTTCTGTGCCTCCATTATTGCAGATTCAGTCCAGTAACTCGCTACCACTTGCGTACCTCAAGGTCAGGTCGACTTGGAGCTTGCCAATGTGATTTTCGCTTAGTATCTGTTTGTGACCACGACAGACGAATACCACAAGAATGAATGGCCCTCCTGCTCGGGCCCATAGAAAAATACTCAGTGGCCAGAGGCCGTCCGCTTCCAAAGAGATATCCAGTAATGACCGTTCACAATTCAAAGAACTCCACTGATAGCAGGTGGAGCCTATCAAAAAAGAGAAAGCATGCGTCACTTGAAGAAGGCCTTGCCGCCTTGGGGCATGACCAACTCAGTAATTATCCTCCAGATACTCAAGCCAGTACTTGGCCCCGACCAAGTCTTCACTCAGATGGTCAGTCTCCGTACCTACGACGGCCTCCTCGATCTCGAGCTCCTTCAGCGCGTACTCTTTAGCTTTCTCGAAGTCGTCAAGCTCCAGGCACAGTCTGGCACACCTGCGGTATCTTTGAGCCAGTTAATTAGTTACAAATCATGCCCCGGGTTGTGGACAGGGAAGGTGGAGGCTAGGACTCACATCCTGCAAAGCGATATAGACTGTAAGTCGATGATGGGGTGCCTCAAGAGCGCCGCGATCTCTTCATTTACTTCCAGCGCCCGCTGCGGGCTTCTAGCCACTTCTTCCGATCCTTCCAAGCTTGTGTTTGGAAGGTCGGGGTGGTTTTCGTGCAGCAGACTCATTTCCAAGTCGATCATGTGATCTCGGAGTGCCTCCTCCTCGGGGTTGGTGCACGCCTTGCACTGGCACTCGAATCCCCAGATCTCCATCACAGCCTGCCGGTCGATTTTCCTGCGGAAGGTACCATTTGTGTACTCATTGAGAACCTCGTCACCCGCTTTGATATCACGCGCGGTGTGGACCGTGAGGCGATCGATGGTTGGATTGTACGAGCTGACAACGTTGGGGCTGCATGAGTGGTTTATACGGCTGTGGAGGGGAAAGAGCCCTTGGCCGTACATCCGATCGCGACCCATTCCCATCCTGTTGGCCAGGAAGATGGAGAATCGTGTAATCGCTCGACTGTCGGCCCGTCTCAGCTTCCTCGTGTTCAGTTTGTGACCTTTCTCATCGCCATGCTTCTTATGCCATCGGTGAATTATCTCCTGTGCCTACTCTCGCCATTACGCGCTTTAATATATTTAAGAAATAATCATAATAAACTTCACAAATAATAATAATCATCTAGCTATTCAGCAATTAACTTTATTCACAAAAAATAATCACTATAAATACCATATTAACAAAATAATTTAATATTATATATATATCTTAAAAGAATAATTAATTAACTAGCATTAAATACTTTATACCTTTTAAATTTAATATAATATTAAATATAAGCTATATTATTAGGATTATCTTTAATTTAAAATTATTTAAGCGTTAAAAGGAAAAATAAGCTAAAATTAATTTTAATTAAATAACCTTTTTTTATCATTTTAATCTCCTTAATATATAAAGATTAATTCTAAAATTTAAATATTAATATTAATAAATAGATATACTTATTATATATAGCTTTTATTAATAGTAAATTAATTAAAAAGGGAAAGCAATAAAATTCTATATTTAAATTTAATTTTAAATTTAATATAATATATTACTTTTAGGTGCTTAAAAAAATATAGCCCTTTTTACTTATAGAAAAAATCTATAATAAAACTATTAGCTATTTATTTATATTTATATAATAAAGATAAACCTTATAAATATCTAAGGATAAATATACTCCTTATAAAACACTATATTAAATATTATAATTTTACTTAAAAGAAAAACTGAATTTAAATATTAATTAAATTACAGCTATAATAGCATTAATATGCAGAAAATCTAATATATAAATAAGAAGAATAAATATAATAAGAAATTAAAAATATTAAATAATATTAATAAAGCTTTAAAAATTATAATAAATATTATAATTAATTATATAATTAAGTAATAATAAAGAGGGTATTAAGAATAAAATAAGTAGGCTTAATAAAAGCAATAATATATTACTTATATACTATATAAAACTATTTATAATTATACTCTTTATTTAAATATATAAAATTTTAAGCTTTTATTAATAAAATAGCCCCTAACTTTTCATATTAACTTTAATAATCTATAAACTTTATATTAATTCTTAACTCTAAATTTAAATTAATAAAAAATTATTAAAAGAATTATTAATAATAAAAAATAACTTTTATATTTATTAAAGATATTTTTTTTAATCAATTAATAAAGCTTATATTAATATTAAAAAGAAATAATAAATTAATAAAACTATCCTATAAATATTTAAAGTTAAGCTTAAATAAATTAATAACTTTAAAAATAATATAATAATTATTATAATATAAATCCTTATTAATAAAACCTTTAGCAAAACCTAATTTACTTTAATTTAATTTTAAAACTTTAATATAATATAAAACTAAATCCTAAATCCTAAAAAAAAATAAAATCCTAAATAATCACATATCTTAAGGTCCTCTTTAACCTAATTATACCTACTTATACTACTATATTAATATAATATTATTAATATTATAAGCTTAAGCTAATTTTAAAATTTATAAAATTCAATTAATTAAGATATTTATCTTTATTATTATCTTCCACTAAATCTTTTTTAATAAACTCTTTAATAAACTCCTTATTATTAAAGCTATTAACTTCCTTTAAATCTTTATATTTACTAATAAACTCTTTATCATTCTTAAAAGCCTTATTAAAATTATAACTTTTAAAATCTTTAAAATATTAATTATTATTATTATTATCTTTATTATTAATAAAAATTATATATTAATCTTTATTTAATTAATAGAAAAACTAAAAATTATAATTAATATTAATATTAAAGATTAATAATAGCTTTATTATTACCTTATTAAACATATAATAATGAAACTTATTATAAGTATTAAAATATTAGCCTCTTTTAATACCATTAGGCTTAGTTATCCCTATTTAATAAAAACTTATATAAGGCTTAAATAAGGGCTTAAAAGAATAACTTTAAAATGCTTAAATTATCTTAGTATCTTAATAATATATTTAAAATATTAAGAAATTTTTATTTAAATAATTAAAGATATATACTTTTATCTCCTTATATAAATCATTAATATCTTAAGGCATTAATATAACTTAATTAAATTTCACCTTCTTTTATAATTAAAACCCTATTTTACCCTCCTTAATATCCTAAGGAATTAAATACTTCTTAAATACTCCTTAAATAGAAAAATAATAACTAAAAGTTAAAAATTTAAAGTAGATATCTTAAAGAGTTTATTAAAGCTACCTATTTATAAATAAAATATCCCTTTAATTTAACTACTTAGCTTATTAAGAGCTAGAGGAAAATTCATCATTTAAATCTATATTCCCATCTAACTAAGCTAATATAAAATTATAAATTAATAACTAGGTTTAACTAAGAAATTTTATATTTATATTAAAATTTATTATTAAAAGGTTTCTTATTAATATTTATATTAATATTAAGATTTTATTACTCCTTCTTAATATTAAATTCTTTTTTATTTTTATTATCTTAGTTATTTATTAAATTAATTAATAATCTCTTTAAAGCTTTTAATTTAACTTTTCTCTTTTAAGCTATTACTTTATATCTAGCTATAATAATTAGAAAGCTATTATTATTTTTATCTACTTTATCTTTAAAATTTAATTAATTAAGTTTATTTTTTATATTTATAAATTTATTTTAATTAAGGAAAGAAATAAAAAAATAAAGATATCTACTAGATCTAGTAAGGAAATTAATTTAGCTAAAGTTTAACTTAAACTTATATAAGCTATTAAGTATTTAATAATCCTAAATAAATATCTTTTAAGAAATAATTATTTTTTTATTCTTAACTTAATTATAAAAGTAATCTTAATATTTAATTATTAAAATATTATTTATAAATACCTTATTTTAATCTTTAAAGCTATTTAATTAACTTAAGTATTAAATAAATATTAACTTTAAGTCCCTTTTATTTATAATAATCTTAAATCTTCTTTTATTTTAAATATTTATTTATATATTTACTTTAACCCTATTATTATAATTTTTTAACGCTTAATCTTATATAACCTTTTAAAAAAAATTAATATAAGTATTAATATTTAATTAATATTTATTATTTTCTTTTTTTATTAAGTTTTTAATAAATAGGGATTTCTTCTTAATAATTTTTACTATTACTTTTAACTTATAAAGCTTAACTTTAACCTTTTTCTCTACTTTTTTATTAATTTTAATCTTATAAAGAGTTATTATAAGGAGTAAATAAGCATAAAGAGCTACTAAGCTAATTAAGGGGGATAATAAGGCTATTAATAATTAAGATAGTTAATAAAGTTAAAGGTTAAAAATAAAATAAAATAAAGAAAGAAAGAAGTTAAAGTTAAATAAGAAAAAGAAATTAAGGTTAAATAAAATAAAGAAAATAAAAAAAAATAAAATTTATAAATAAAAGTTAAGAGATTAATAATATAGAAATTTAAATAAGGACCTTAAGATAGTAAGACCTAAGGCCTTAGTATAAAAAAAATAAGTCTTATTTAAAACCCTAGTTAATAAATTAAATGCCTCTTCTTTTTAAATTAATTATATAAAAACTAATATAAGTAATATATTTTAAGCTATAAAATATTATTTTATTAAATTTAATTAATTAATTACTTTTAATTTAAAAATTAAATCTTAGAAGAGAAGTAATAAAGCTAAAAAAAGAAACTAACCTTTTTTTAAATAAATTTAATAAAGCTTATAAATAAATATTTTATAATAAGCAATAATCTTATTAAGTAATATTAAATACTTAAGTATAAAAATATATTATTAAAATAATTAATAATATATAAGATTTCTAAGCTTTTATATTTAATAAAATATAGAGCTTTATTTATAAGAAACCTTTATTAAAGCTTATAAGCTTTAAATTTAAAATAATATTAAGTTACTAATATAAGATATATTTTATTAAAATAAACCTACCCTAAATACTTTAAAGTACTTAATATTATTAAATTCATTTTTTTATAATAATAATCTATATATATATTAAAATATATTTAAATTAGCTAGCTATTATAATATATAAAAGGGAGAATTTCATAGTTAAGATATATTAATAAGCATGATTTTCATATATATATATTTATAATTTCCTTATTATTGCTTTTAAAGCTTAATTAATAAAGTAATTTTATATTTAAGTGACCTCCTTAGGTAATATTTTTATACAAGCTAATATATTTATAGCTTTAAAAAATATATATTTTAAAGTCTTAAAATATTATAATTAACTTCATCTTATAAACCTTAGCTATAATAATTTTAATAAATTAAATAATTTACTTAATTATATAATTTCTATTTATTAAAAAAGCTATTTTATATAGTAGCTATATATAATAATTAAAGCCTAAGAAATTTCATACTTAAGTAAACCCATATTTATACTTCCTTTATATTATTAATATTACACTTATTAACTTATTATAATATTATTAAACTTACTTCTTATTAAGGTTAAAAGATAAGGTATATATAATATTATTATTATTTAAAGCTATATATTAATTAGCCTTCTACCTTATATTTATCTACTTAATATTAATTTCCTTATATACTACCTTTTTTTAATCTATCTTAAACTTTTTAAACTTCTTTATTAAATATAGCTATTTAAAGGCATAACTTAAAGACTTTTAATTATAATTATAAACTTAAAAGCACTTTTATAAATTAAGGTACTTATTAAAAAAATAATAATATATTTTAATATATTAATATAACTTAATATATATAATTAAGTTATATTAATACTTAAATTTTAATTTTATATTAAGCCTTAAAATTCTTACTTTTATATTAATTCTTAACTCTTAATATAAACTTTATTAAGCTTATAAATAAAGCTAAGAATAAAAGAATTTTAAAGAACTTCTTTAAATTAAAGAAATTCTTAAAATATTCAGCTAGCCTCTTCTAACCCTTCTCACCTATAAAGTAATAATTTTACTTATTATTTATTAAGCCTTAAATATATACCTATTTATATATTAATAGTTAATAATATTTTATTAAAATATAACTTATAATTAACTTTTTAATTACTTAATATTATTAATTAATAGTATTCTTTATTATTTTCTTTTTAAAATAATTAATAATAATATTTATAAATATATTCTTAATATCTTTAAAGATTATATTAATTATCTTAATAACCTTATTATAATTAAGCATTATAAAATAATAGTATTTAATATAATGTAGTTATTCTTAGTATTAAATAATAATAACCTCTATCACTTCTTATAAGAAGGCCTTTTAATAATCATACTTAGCCTTTTAAATTTTAGCCTTTATAGCTATAGTAGACTTAATATTATAAGGTTTATCCTTAATTAACTTAACCTTTACTTTAGCTATATTAACTATATTAAGAGCTCCTTATATAAAAATATAAAAAAATAATTAAGCCTTAATCTTTTATATTATATTTTAATAATTAAAATATATTTTACTTAAATATATTAAATTACTTATTCTTATATTATACTTAAGATATTAAACTATATATCCCTTAGAATTAAAGTTATTATAAATTATTATCTTATTCTTAAATCCTTTAATAAAGGCTATAAGCTAAGGAATTAAGAATCCTTAATAATAAAGCTATTCTTTATAATATAAGATAATAAAGTTATTTTTAAAATACTTTAAAGGTTTATATAAAATTTAATTAAAAGCTATATTATAAATAGGGCTATAATATTAATTCTTAACTATAGCTAATATTAATTTATAAAGAATAGAAATTATTAAGGAGAATAAAGAATATAAAAATACTTTATATTTTAAATAATCTTATAATTAATAATTTAAATAAAAAGATTTAATATATACTTAAAGCTTTATAATTAGAAAATTTAAGGAAGGGAAGAAACATTATTTTATATTATAAAAAACCTTAAGAGTATAGGCTTATATATCTTAGCAACCTTAAATTAATTATTAATTACTATATAAGCTATAATGCTATCTACTTATAAGGCTATTACTTTATATTTACTTAAGAAGCTCCAGCTAACTTAAGCCTTAAACTAACTAATTATTAATTATTTCTTCTTTTATTAATAACCTTTAATATATAGCCTTAAAAGTTAAAATAAATAATTTTTATAAGATATTAAGCTTTAATAGATTATAAAATTTATAAATACTTAAGATATTATAAAAAAAGCTTTATAACTATATAGCTAGATATAAAAAATAAAAAATATACTATATTTTAAAAAACTATAACTTAATATTTAATAATAATAATAAGTTTATTATTAATAATATAAGCTTAAGCTTAATGCCTTTATTATTAAAACCTGCCTTAAATTTAGCTCCTTAGTTTATCTTAGGTAATAACCTTAATATAAAAGCAAGCCCTCCAGCCCTTAAATAGCCCCTTAATATAATATCTATGCCTAGCATAATATCCTTAAAATAAATATGAAAAAATATAAAGCTCCTTAATTAATAAGACTTTATTTTATAATAATATATAAACTTTAAGCTATTTAAAACTTTAATTAATAATATATCTTTAATTTATAATTTAAAATTAAATTAAGTAAATAATTAAGATATATAAATATTAATACTTAAATGTTATGTTTTAAGCTTAACTAAGTATAAAGATTAAGGTTTAAATTTATTTATTATAATTTAAATTACTCCTTTTTAAGTAAGCTATTTAATATTAATAATAATATTAATAGCTAAATCCTTAAAATTATTAAAATTAATAAAGAAGATAATAATAATAATTTTTATATATTTAAGGATGAAAATAATTTAGAGTAAGTATATAATATATCTCCCTTTAAACTTATTATAGCCTTTTTTATATAAAAGAATAATATCTCTTATAAAATATATAAATAATTACTTAAGGTCTTAAAAATAGCTAACTTAATTATATAAATTAATATATTATTATAATAAAAAGATACTTTTTTTTAATATCTTTATATTTAAATACCCTTTATTAAAATATATAAGGAGACTTTAAAACTAAACCCTTTTAAAATAATATTATAAATTAAAAGTAAGGTTAAGATAATAATTTATAATATTTTAAAAATATTATAAATATTATTATTATTAAAAAAGATTTAAAAATATATATATATTAGCTAAGCTTATTTTATTAATAAAGAAGCTAATAAGCCTTAAAAGGCATAATAATATAATAAATTAATTTAAATAAAGTACGAGAAATATAATATTAATTAATATAAGAATACTATCTTGTTAGCTAATATTATAAAATAAGTATATATTAATGAAACTTATATATATTAAGATAATAAATATAAAAAACTATATCTTAACTAAGTTATTTAATTAAAAAATAATTAATATTAAGGCAAATTTAAGATATTATTATTAATTATTAAGAAAATTAAAAAGCAATATAGCTTTAATATTAATATCTTTAAATATATAAAAAGGATATAAAATTTTATTTTATTAAAAAAAATAAAGGAATTAATTTTAATATATAAAGATAATAAAGAAATTAAGCTAACTTAAATTATTAAAAGGCTTAAGGATATTTTTATTAATTATAACTTTAATAAAAATTATAAGCCTCATTATATTAAAAGCTAATACTTTATTTAATATACTTATTATATTTAATAAAAATTCTTCTTTTTTATTAATAAAAAGTTATTATTTTAAATTAAGCTAAAAATTATATAATATAGCTATTAATATTTTATTAAAAATTTTACTAAGCTAAATATTTTCTCCTTACTATTTAATTTTTATTATAATAAATTTAACTTCTTTTAATATATATACTAATTAAAATTAAAAATTTATCTCTATCTTTTTTTTCTTTTATAATATCTTTAATATTATAAAAATATAGCACTTATTTTAATATTTAAATTATTTATATTAATATTCTTAGATATTCTTAATAACTTTTTATACCTTATAAAAGCTAAAAAAGGAATTAAGATAATTATTAAAAATATTATATATATAATCTACCTTTTTATTATATATATTATTAAAGATATATTATCTTAAGATAAAATATTTATTATTAAGGCTTATAATGCCTTATATTTATATAAATATTACTTTATTTATATTAATAAATATAATAATTTATATTATAATACTTTTATAAACTTTAAAATATATTTAATTCTTATAAATTAATTTTATAAATTTAATAAATAAATAATTAAGAAAGTTAAGAATAATATTATTAAGAAATATAATATCTTAAATAACATTAAGCATTATTAAGTAATCTTTAACTTATTTTTATATTTTAATATAATTAAAGCTTAGCTAATTAATATATTATATTTAAAATATTAAAAACTTATAATTAATATTTATAAAATAATCTTCTTAATAAGCTTTTTAATAAAAATTAATATTAACTCCTTTTATATTTAATATAAAACTTTTATAATACCTTTAAATTAACTATAATTTTAAAGCTTAAAAAATAATATTAAATTATAATAAATATAGGAATATTAATATAATATAATAGTCCTCTTAATTATCTTATTCTATTAGCTTTAAAATAAATATCTTTATTTAAATCTCCATTAAATTATTTATAATAATATACTTAAGTTTCTTAATTAAGAAAGAATTTTTAAATATTATAACTTAAATTTAATAAAATAAATTATTATTACTTTTTAATAATTTATATACTTAATTATATATTTTAATAATTATTAAAACTTTATTTAAAATCTTATTATACTTAAAGATATTATTATTAAAAAATATAAAGATATTTAATTCCTAATAACTATTTTAATTAAAAATCAATTAATTAAAATTAATATATTTAAATTAAATAAAAATATTATTAAGATATAAAAAGCTACTAAGATCTTAATAATAAAAATAGCTTTAAGAATTATATAATATTAAATTCAATTAAATTATATACACTCTAGATTTCCACTTCCTTCATTATTTTAAAGTAATAATATAATATCCAATCTAGCTATTTAAATCCTATTATTAAGTTTACTTACTAATCCTTAAACCCTAAATATTATAATATTATTAAATTTTATTTTAAGCTTTTTAAATTTTATTAATTATTTATTAATACCTATCTTTTTTTTAATTAATAGCTTTATTATAATAGCTTCCTAACTTTCTTAAAAATCTTATAAACCTCCACTACTTAATTTAGAAAAAAAAATTATAAACTATTTATATAAAATAACTTTATTAAATATTCATTAAGAAATATATTTATTTTAAAATTATTAAGAATTTAAAATAAATTATTTAATATCCATTTAATATATTAAATAAAAATATATATAAGTTTTAATATTCCTCTTAAAAAAATATTTATTTAAGCTAACTTAAGGGTTTTATAAAAACTTTAAATTTATAATAAAATTAATAAATATATTTAATTTATTATTAATCTTAATAAAGAATCTTAATAGCTTTAAAAGAATACTTAATAATAACTTTAATATTAAATTATTTACTATTAATATTAAAATTAATAAAAAATACCTAAAGCTATAAGCTATATATTATATCTTAATAAAAAATATTATTATAAAAAATAATACCCTCCTTAAAATCTAAAACTTAAAAAAGAAAAATTAAAAGTTATATTTTATAAGGTTATTTTTTAATATATTTAAAAAAGATTATAAAAAAAAATCAATTATATTTAATAATAAAAAGCTTTAATAAATAAAAAAAATATCTTAAAAGCCATTATAAATCTTAACTTTAAGCATTAATATACTACTAATATCTATTAAAATACTTAAGCTAATATATAAATATTAATAAATATTATTATTATTATCTTTTTAAGGTTAATAAATTCTTATAAATCTTAAATAATAATAATATATAAGTAACTATTAATTTTATAAATAATATTTTTATTTTTCATAATAAGGCTTTAAATATCTTATAACTCTTTATAATATTTATACTCCTTAGGCTAAAGATTAATAATAATAAAAAGCAAAAAATAAAGCCTTTATTATTAAATAACTTATTATATAAATTAAATAATAATAAATTAATTATAAGCTTATCTTTTATAAATAATAAACCTTTATAAATAATTAACTATATTAAAGATAAAGACTTTATATATATAAGGAATAATCTTAACTTTATATAATTAATTAAAGCTATTTAAATAAAAAATTTATTAACTAAAGCTATAACTTTATAATAAAATTACTTATTATAATTTAATAAACTCCCTTAATAAATATATATTTATATTTAAAATATAATAAGCTAAAAGTTTAAATATAAAATAAATCTAACCTTATATATATATTTTTTATAAGTAAAAATATAGCTATATTTAGCCTATATTAATTTATTATATTATGCTTTAAAATTATTTATTATTTTAAGCTAGCTAATAAATAGCTTTATCTTAAATTAATTACTTTTAAGCTTTAATTAAATATAAAATTTTATATTAAAATAAAACATTAAATATAAAATCACTAAATAATATTTAATTTTTTTAAATAAAAACCTATTAACCTCCTTCACTAAATACTTAAATATAAATTTTTAGCTAATAATTAAGCCTTAAGTATAAAAAAGTATCTTAATTAATTAAATATAGCCTACCTTTTATTATATATTAAGTATACTTACTTAAGCCCTAAGCTTTAACTCTAGGGCTTTAGTATTAAATAGCCTTTATATTTTTATTTATACTTAAAATAAGCTTTAAATAGCATTAGTTAGGAAGAGATAAGTAGGTTTAAAATTCTAATATCTCCTTATTATAATTATACCTATTTTATAAATTAATTTTTTATATTTAATTAATTATAATATATAAAATTTTTATATTTTCTTAAAAGCTTTAAAGGCTTATATTTAATAACTTAATAATATTAATATTATTTAATAAGGTAGCTAAAATATATAATATTATAGCTAGTAAAATTACGAACTTTAATTATATAATATACTTAATATAATGATATTATAAGCTTATAAGTTAAATATAAAAAACTTCTTTCTCTTATACTTTTTATAACTTTCTAAAACTTCTTTAAAATTCTAGCTAAGCTATAATATAGCCTTAATTATTTAATTATAATAAAAGGTATATAATTTTATTAAGTTCCCTCTTAATTCCTTTAAAGTTCTCCTAAGCCTTATTACTTATAATTTTCTACCTCTTTATTTATTAAACTAAATATATAAAATCCCTCTTTAAAATCAAGGTTTAAATATAAAATTATTAAAATTAATATATTACTTCTTAACTCCCCCCTTTAATACCTATTTAAGATTTTTTATAAATATAAAAAGCATTATATTAAACGCTTATTAAATATAAAAATACTAAAACCTATCCAGCATATACTTCAAATCACCACTTTATATTAAATTAAAACTAAAATTACTAAATAAATTATATTTCCCTACTTCCTCCTATTAAATTTATTTATAATTCTTCTTAACTACTTAAATAATAAATATTATGCTTAACTTAAAAATAAATTTCTTTACTTAAATAATAATCCTTATCTCCATAATTATATTTTTTATATTAACTTAGCTATATTAAAAATAATAACTATTCTTCATTTCTTATATTATTAATTAAATATAAAATATCTAACCTTTTAAAGCCTTTAAATATAAAACCCTAATTTCTATAAACTTAAATTATAGCTAATTCCCTTTACTAACCCTTTATTAAATTAACTAAATATAAAAATCATAAGCTATTTATCTTATTAAATATAAAATCTTGCCTTTAAAACTTAATAATTAGCTTTATATCTTATATTTATAATTAAGGCTTATTTAGCTTTATTAATCTTACTTAATAAATATTTTATATTTCTTTTCAAAATATTATTATAAGCCTCTTTAACTATACCTACTAAGATTTTTCATACTTAACCTTAAGTATATTAAATAAATAATTTTAATTATAATTTTCCCTTATTACCTTTTAATATAGCTAACTTTTATTAATATATATTACTTAAATAGCTATCTTTAACCTATCTTCTTATATATTTATAAGTTAAATTTAACTAAATTAATAATACCTTAAGCTATAAAGCCTAGCAGGGTATCTAAATACTTAATACTTATAAACTTAATATCTATCTTAATATTACCTTTATTACTTTAAAAGTATTCTTATATATTTAAAGCTAATAATATTTTATAGCTTAATAATTAAATTATAAGCTTATATTTATAATATAAATATATTAAGCTTAGCTTAATTAAATTAATAATAAAGAAATAAATAATTCCTTATTAACTTAATTCTTTAATATCTAAGATTCTTATTATAACTTTTAATAAATACCTCCTTACTTTACTTTATATCAGCTTAACAACTTATAATACCTATCTTTCTTACCTTTTATACCTTAATACTTACCTCCCTTAAAGTCTTATTATACTTTTAGCTATATTATACCTCTTCCCTTCCTAAATATCTATAAATTAACTATAATAAGATATATTTATAAAGCTAGATTATTTAATTTATTAAGAGAAGCTATAAAAGATTAAGAATATATTTAATAAATAAAATAAGGAATTTAAGGATTTAAAATAAATACCTTTACTTAAAATATAATAAATAACCCTTATTATAAGAAGAGAACTTATATTTAATAATTAATATTATTTATATTATATTTAAAATAAAATAAGAATCTTAGGCTAAAAAGAATATTATAATAATATAATTTTACCTAAATATATAAGCTATTCTAAACTTAAAAAGCTATCCTTTATAATAATAATATTCTTGTTATATTAGTTAACTTTAATAGAAAGGCTATTATAACCTTTTAAGTGTTTTTATAAAAAAGTTTAAATTATTTAAATAAAGAAATTCTGGGAATTAATATAAGCTAGGATATAAAAAATCTTTTTATTTATTTAATCTATCTTTATTTAATATAATAATTAATAAATTATTAAAAAACTTATCTTAATTAATAGCTAAATTATATATAATTTATTAATATATTAAGATTAATTTATAATTAATAAATAGTATTTAATTACTTAAATTTTTTTTTAAGAATAAATTTAAATTAATATAAATATATATATTTAAGGTAATAATTAATCTTTATAAAAGAATTAATATTTAATAAGGCTAGCTAAAATGCATAATTATTAAATTAAATTAAGATAATCTATAAATAGCAATCACTTTTATACTTTATAATTACTTTTTTATATAAAATATTTATTATATTTATAAAAAATTTTATAATTTTTAATTTCTTTCATTAAATTAATATTTATATACTTATATAATTAATTCTTATTAGAAATATATATTAAATTCAAATCACCGCTAGATAGACTCGTAGATCTAGTGATTTCTGCCTACGCAGGTATTCACCAGGACCATTTCTTAAACATACCAACGCGCATAATGGCGAGACTCGTCGGGCAGGGTTTCGTCGCAATATAATTCATCCAGGGTCTCGAGGCCCTCCACGGACAGGGCCCGAACTGCTGTGCAAAATGCCTCGACATGCTCCTCGAAGACTCCGGGCGCGGATGCCGGCTGGACAAAAAAGAGAGGAGCCTCGCTGATGATTCGTGTGCCGCGAGCGATATCCTGGACGGCGAAGACCCCTTTCCCACGGTCCCCAGCAGAGCGGACCTCAACGAAGCTTGAACCTGGGGCTTGGGTAGCTGGTTTGATTAGCTTCTAAGAACCATTTGATAAATACCGGACAAAAACGAATCACTGACCTTTGGGGCCCGATCCGTTGGTGGCGTTGTGTGTAGAAGATCCCTCAGACTCCGGAGCTCCCAGTGAGATCTCCTTCACCAGATTTGTGATATCTTCCACCGACTGGCTGGTCTGATCGTGATTACCCATATTAATAAGGGCTGAATTTGGCAAGCGGATACTTGAGTCCTTGGTGACAGATGCTTAGGCCAAGCGGAGGCCGAACGATGCAAGTTGGAAGCCAGGATAGATGCATGCAAATTTGAAAAGACATCTGCCGGGAATCAAAGGTTATTTTCAAATTCTGAGCTCTCAGGAAAAGCTTCTTAGTACCTTTCGAATAGCTTGTTTCCAGCTGGTCCTTTCCTGTAATTCCAGGAAGCACTGCGATCTGACGTGTGGGGAGGGAAGCCAGCTACAAAACCTTTCAGGCCCACCAAATCTCTAGCTATGGCTCCATATGGGCAGCTCTTTACCAGATTTCACAGATGCTGCTGTTTCTTGAGCAAGAGGTGCAAGATACTGTGCAGTAATTAAGAGAAGTACCTGCTTATCATCTTGGCAGACCCAGAGAGTCAGGGAAAGAACGGCCCATGTGGCGTGCAGCAGCTGGAAAGAACAATCTCCAACCATACTGGGCCCGTTGTCGAAACTGAAGTCTGACCCGGATGAAATAAGCCTGCAGGAGCAGAAAGCGCCCGAATCCAACGACAGACCCCGATGTTGCAAAAACTGGCCAGTCTCAAAAGTCTTCCCATCAGTGCCTCATGAGCCTCTCAGCTCCCATCCACCTCCCAAGAAGCACCAACCAAACCTCCTAGAGACCACCAGCCTCCATTTGGGAGAGCTCAGTTTCAATCATATGCAGCCATGGCGCTGCATCGTTTTCGAAAAGGAAGTTCTCAGCTTCAAATCCCCAAATGCGAACCTGCAGAGCCAGTTCCTGCCTCGCATACATGGCGGCGGCTTTGACGTCTCCAAGCCTTCGGTTGACCAGGGAGCAGACGTGGAGGGTCACCTTGAGGTCAGCACCCTCCAAGTCAACGGAAGGGTGCTGGAAGAGACCCACGAGCTCTTCTGCAATGGCAAGAGCCTCCGTGTTGCCGGTGGGCGTGGGGAAGAACGAGTTGATGTCGCCGGGCAGCACGCCTTCCTTGACAAGGAAGTTAGAAAGGCTCATGTACGAGATAAAGACCCTTTGCATGATGGCCTCGGCTTCCTCACTTGTGCACAGGGTGCAGTCGCAGACGAAATGGTGCCCTTTCATGCGATGTTCAGCTTGCCGCTCTGCTCGAGGGAGTGCCTGGAAACGGTTGTATGAGACAAAGATCTGATCATCGGCCTTGACGTCCCTGGTCAAGTGGACCTGATGGCGTTCCTTCGTGTGGTCGTAGAACGCGTGAGCATTCGGCGAGCAGGAATGATTGATGAGACTGTATTGATCGAAGATGCCACCTGCATCTTCCTGGCGCAGCCTAACTGCGTATCTCTGGTAGACGGAAAAGAGTCTCGAGTACTTGGGAACGTAGTAGTCCAACACAAAGTCAGTGGCCTTGGGGTAGTTTTCTTTGAACCAGTTCTGGACAATCTCGGTCGTTCGCTGGTCGAGGTCGACGCTCTCGTCGCTCGAAAGGGTGTCCAGAAGCGAGAAGATATTGGGATCAGTTTGCCGAGCTACCTCGCAGAAAGCGGCGATGTTCCCAGCCAATGTCCCTCGCCATGGATTTCCTGGTACCATGATGAGTGGTATTTCGGAGAGGATTTGTGTACCGGCGGGGATGTCTTTTGCAGCAAAGATGCCGCGGCCCATGTGGCCCGTGGAGCGTGCTTCGACCAAGCAATTATCTAGGCGGTCTTGAGCAGCTACACACAATATCAGTACCTGAAGAGGCGGCATCCACGCATGCCAGGGCTCGGCGAACCTTGTTCAGCCACCGAGGCTGGATGCTGCTGCCCGTCGGAGCTCATCTTGGTTGTTGGTTTGCTGTGCGTGATGCTTTGGGAGAGGATCTAAAGTCGGAATTGAGAGTGGGAAATGAGAGATGGGGTAGAAAACATCGCCCAATATCAGGCGGAAGCTTTCCAAGTCGGTGTGAGATGCTGTCAGACGTTAATTGCTGCAAGGGAACCAGGCTCGACGAAAGCAATTGACGTGTTTTTTCTGGCCCAAAGAGATAGCAAATGTTGGAAGTTAAGCTAACTGAATTCGATTCACTCAGTTTAAGTGAGACCAGATGACATTTGACTGTTCATCGGGCAACCATTGTCCCGCCTAAGTGGCGGTGCAAGGCAAATGAACCACCTGGGACAATATTAAGCACGCGCTTGTCATTTCTAAGCTGAGGCATTCAGTCAGTTCGGTTTCAATCGTCAGCTTCCGCACCAAGTACTGTATAAGCCTTTGTGAAGGAGAGCGGATATTCGCACCGGTCAATACGGATAGTACACCGGGATCACAGCATGAAACCAACGCCCACGCCCAATTTGCATAATCACTCAATTCGCACGCTCAATTTACATGCCCAATACCCATACACCAAACACCCAATGCTTACACATCCAAATTACATACCCAATACCTATACACCCAATTTATATACCTGATATTTATGTACCTAATGCAAATTAGGCGTGTGAATTAGAAATGGGTGTAGGTGTAGTGAGGGTGGGCTGTAAGTACCGGTGTACCATCCGTTTTGACCGGTGCAAATGTACGCTCTCTTGTGAAGACGGCAAGAACGTTGGACGAATAGGCACGACGAACGAGTGTATGTCTTCCAACGATTGCAAGATCCACGGGGGGAGCTCCGTTGTTCGTCGTTCTTCCTTCAAAGGTGGAAGCATCCGGCCATCTTGTTCGGAATGGAAGGAGCAGCACATGAACAGCAACACGTTGTTCAACTGCTCAGGCTTTCAGGGAGTTCTGCCTTTGCACCCCAACAGACCCATTCACAGCAACAAGTATCCCACGAGAGAAGAACCACATACACTGTTCCAGCATTGTCATCTCATATTGCTTACCTCTTACGACTAGCAGACGTCCAAAAAAGAGAAGACAGAAGACTGGCTTAACATTCACCGCTACGGCACACATCCGCTCGTCAAGATGGAGACCGAACCACCTGATGTCTCGCATTTGTTCTTCCAATATCTTCGTGAAGCGAATTGGCACAACCTGCTGCTCAACCCAGAAAGTCCTGAACAAGCACTTTTCGAATTCCTCGTACAAGACCACCTGCCGATCTACCTCGGAATTCTGGAGCCCGAGCATGGCACGAAGCAAATCGGCCTCTTAACGCACCCTTTCCCGATGAATGCTACGGTGTTCCCACAAGATGAGCCACAGATGAGGGAGGCGTTTGGGGTCCGAAGTCTTGGACTGGCTCCACCACACTTCCTCGGGGCGATCATCAACAGCCGGGGGAGAGACTGCCCGGGAAACAAAAGGATATATACGCAGTTGGGGACGGTGATGGTGCGCTCCGACAGCCTCAGGACCTGGTCCAGTACCAACTTCGTGTTCGCAGCGGAGCTCGACGAGCACGGGCGGGCCGCACTGCTCTGGATGATGGAAAAGTCTGGTAACCCAACCATCCATACCCATTCCCACGACACGGCGCTTCAACAATATCCCTTTTTTGACCTTCGCACCATGGCAAATTTACCGGAACCCCGACCTCATTCTCAAGTTCTCTTGGAACTACGCTGCGGCCAAGCGGGTTGGCGCGAGCAGAGCGAAGCAAAAGGCTATGTAGGGGTGGGGCTCACCGAGCTCATGTACCACGCCAGCCCACAGCAAGTTCACTTTGTCACGGTGGTGCAGCTCTGGACAGGACACCTCCGGCATGCGACACTTTTTCACAGGAATCCGGCCGGGACGGCGGGCCCGTCGTCGGCAGACTTGTCGTCGACACCTAGCTGGGTCTGCGCGTGGTGTCCACACCCTCAAACAGATTTCTGCCCGCATCTCAATGGTACCATCGTATGACTATTGCCAATGTTGAAACATCATGCGAGAGGTCAATGCGGAGTGTTGACGATGGACTTGTCACGATCACGCCGTGGGTGCTGCGTGCCTTGTGGGAGTTTGTTGGGCTCCTTGATGTTGGATAGAGCTGGTCGTGTGTATGTATCTTGTTTTGATACTTCATAAATACACTTCAGGTAGTGATAGCGAGCAATGAAATGAGAAATCCAGCGACAATTTCAGACTGAGTCTTCAGCAGCAGTCTCTCTCCATGTCAGAACGGGAATCTGCACGATACTATTTGCATGGGGACCTGTCTTTGGTGGCAAACCCAGTCTGCTGGGGCCGGGGCCGGGGCCGTACAGGGTGGCCGGGACGGACCGAGAAACCATCCTTTGTATTGACCTTTCTGCAGGTTGGTGGTTCGGTCGTGCGTAGCTGTCGGGGGACGGCGGCGCATTGCTCGATTGCCACGTCCGAGTGACGCTTTTGTACGGGGTACATTTACCCAGGTTCTCACCACTATTCTAGACTGACTACCTTGTAACGACAGAAACCTTGGGAGGAACAGGAACAGGAACAGAGAACAGGGAAGAGAACAGGGAATAGAGTGCACCAACCGGGTTGCGCCGAATGACAAACGAGCCTGGCAGTCCCGGTCGATGGGAGAAATCTGACGAGTACAGAAGTAGATCTAGAACCATGTACACTACAAAGTCTCTCGATTGGGCACCTCTAAGGCAGGGCCGGCCAATACTAGCCTCTAGATGGGCGATGGACGAGGTGAATGGTCCAACTTGGGCGCCAATGGTTCCCAGATGTCCGGCACTGCACGTCTAGCCCCCGACGTCATCACACATGACACTCGCATTCACTCGCACTTTGGGGTGAGGCGACAGAGAGCGGTCAAGCGGTCGAGACTACACACAGTCGACTGGTGTGCTGGGCCACGGGCACTGAGCACACAACATTTGAGATAACAAGCACATGGTGTGCCGTCGACCGTTCCCTGTGGCCCTGGAGGCTAGGACTTTGACGGGAACGACAAGGCCAGGAGAAGTGGGGAGCGAACTGTCTGGACTGATCTGAAGCCACAGATGCCTGCAGATGCTGCCCGACTGGCGAGCCCGAGAGAAAGGGGCCAGGAAGGCTGGGAAAAACAAGACAAAATAAAGTGGGCAGCGGAAGTGGGAGGCGAAGTGATATTGGGCCATGTGAAATGTGAGCCTGACCATGCTGACCATGGTCAGGAGAATGAAAAGAATGCCGTACGAGGACAGGAGATGCCTGCTTGGAGGGGGGCAGGTCGAGACGGCATCGCGACGGTGGGAGAGATGGGATCTGCTAATGTTTGCACA
Source organism: Diaporthe sp. P3_1W (assembly GCA_037177825.1). Lineage (NCBI taxonomy): Eukaryota > Fungi > Ascomycota > Sordariomycetes > Diaporthales > Diaporthaceae > Diaporthe > Diaporthe sp. P3_1W. Next base: position 1,305,672 of record JBAFXB010000008.1, read on the forward strand.
GTTGTGAAGGGCCGACCGCTAACACATCCCATCACCTCGCACGCAAGGACAACCAAGCTCGCCGGATGGGCCCTTTGCCGGTCTGCCTGGGCCTCCCCTGCGGCAGCTGGACACGTCCTGCGTGCGCCCGAGGTGGCAGCGGCGGTGGGCGCCCACCTTCTGCCACTCCCAATCGACCCAAGGGACCCACGGCAGTTGCGCTGGCCAGGCAGTCCAGGGTTGCTTTCGGTCTGGCTTGCTGGACTACTGCCCCTCCCATCCGCCTTGTGCCCCTCCGTCTGCACTCCACCCCAGGCGAGGCAGTGATGCCAAATGGGAAACTGACAGACTGACATGCCCAGGATCAGGATGGATCCATCGAGATCCAGCCCCCGGATTTTGAGTTTGAAAATACAATTTGCATGCACGGCATCACTGTTTGATGTGTTGACTTTTGGCTTGACTGGAGAAGGGGAAGAAACTGTCGTCCATCATCCACTGATGGAGGTCATTCTCATTAGTATAGTACCCGGGCAGTCGACTGACCATCTGCATCTATCTGCACCTGCATCTGCATGTGCATTCGCATCCGCATCGCCCATATTCCTCGGATAATAGACATTACACACAGTGAACATTACACATTACCCATGGTGAGGTCAACTGCCAAAACCTGACCATCACCATCCATCCTGTCCCATATCATCCGGCGAACCGGCAGGGTTCCTTGGTTGAGAGAGTAAAGACAGAAAACAGGGAGCAAGGGCGAGGTTGAGAAAGAGGAGGGCTTTTTCGTCTGCTGTGCTTGTGACAAGTTGGGAGACACACAATCCCTCCCTCCTTCTCTTCCCCCTCCCCCCTGACCCATCATCACCGCCCTGCTTCTCCTCCTCTGGCCGTAGACACTACCGCCGTCTCATTTGATCACTTCTCGACGAGACACAGTGGTTCCTGTCGCACCGGCACACAACCTCGCTGCCACGGCACCTTGTACGATAACCACCACGAGGAGAACCCGTCAGACACCTGGCGCCTCGGGCCCGCTCGTACGCCTGCATCGCTGCTGCAAGCACTCCCACAAGGCTCGCGACGTTGCCTGTCCTCCGCCTGCTTGCCCTCGTCCAACCACACTCGCCGAGTCATTTCTGCATAGCTGCATTTCGGCGGCCCTCTCAGCTGGCCTGCCACCGGTTTCGAGCGAGCATTAAGGCCCCTCGTATAAATATATCCATCCACAGCATCTTCAGGAATAGCCCCAGCTGCGCTTCGTCTTTTCGACCGTGCATCAATCCTACAGGCCTCTGCTGCGCGGACTTCCTGTCTGTCTCATTCTTCTTTCGCTGCAGGCGACAGAACCAGAGCAGCGACAGAACGGGCCAACTCAGATACAAACCGGACCGGACCAGACCAGACCAGATCAGATCAGACTCGAAATAACCTAGAAGGCGACCCAGAAGGCAGCCGGTATAAGCGGGTACCATCATCCATCCCGAGGACAGAACCCCCCCCCCCCGTTGCGAATCCGACCAGGCTACCAACGGGTAGTACTGTTAGGCACAGCCCAGCCCAGCCCAGGCCGAACCCACCTGCTGCTGCAGCTAGCTTGCTGCGGCCCTCCGCTTCTGTTGTCCCCCAGCCGGGCAGGGAGAGAAAAACAGAGAGCAAGTGATAACGGTCCCGAGGCCCAGTCACAGAGGGCGAGACCATCAGCCCCTCCATTTTCTGTCGTCATCTGCGCCAACTTTTGAGACACACTCTCCTGTCCCGTCCTTTGACTCGACAAGACTCGATTCCCAATACTGTCTCTACGCACAACAAAATCAATCCGAATTCCTGTAGTCTCCAAGACCAGTCGACGGCATCCCTCTTGTTCCTGGCCCAGGCGACTTAATCTGCATCGGGTTTTGGACCCGTTTGAAGTCCAAACTTAATATTCCGGCCACAACGTGCTCCAGGGCGCTTCTGTGGTACCATTCCGACCTGCTGGTTCCACCGTTGATCCCGTCCGTCGCCTTGCTGCACCCGCTTGCCTGCAGCCATGTCCCGCAACACCTGGGACCGCGAACGGTTCATGTACGAGCGGGATCGCGACCGAGACCGTTATGAAGACGATGACCGCTACTACAAGGGCGGCTCGAAATACCGAGAACACTCGGCTGACGAGCGCTATGAGCGCCGCCCGGAGAGACGGCCCTTTGAGGACGAGGTCGTCATCCGCGATTCCCGCAAGGTCTACTACGACGAACCCGAGCCGAGGTTCTCACGCCACCGATCACCTCCGCCCGATCTCGAGCGCGACCGCCGTGTTGTGATTGAGCGGGAGAGGCAGAGAGTATCCAGCCCTTCGCCGCCAAGCAGGCCTGCGTTCCTCCGGAGGCAGTCCAGCCTCGACACATTTGATAGGCGGCCTAGAGGCTACCACTACGAGGAAGAAGAAAGGGAGAGGTACGGCCCGCCTGCAAGGCGCGAAGACTTCCGCCCCCGGCCTTATGAGCCTATCCCGCTGCCTCGCACTCGCGCCTTGCCTCCTCCGAGGAGGTTCGCCGAGCGTGAATCCTTTGACGAGATCCGTGTGAGCGACCCGGACTACTATGGCGACGAGGAGTACCGGTCCTACCCGGAGCGCGTGCGCGAGCGGGAGATCATCCGCACCAAGAGGCGAGACCACAGCCCGTCCCACACCCACCGGTCCAGTCGCACCCGCAGTCACCGCGGCAGCACAGTGCGCAGCAGCTCCCGCTCATCCACCACCACCAGCAGCTCCGGCAGCAGCAGTGGCGGCACCACTGTCACTGTCAAGAGCGAATATCCCAAGAAGGGCAAGACTCGTATTCCAGCTCGCCTGGCTTCCAAGCGGGCGTTGATCGATCTGGGATACCCATTCGTTGAGGAGGTAAGGGTTATCTGCGCGTCTCCCGCCACTGAATGAGTGCTAATATACTGCAGGGTAACACAATTGTGGTGCTGAAGGCCCTTGGCCAGGAAAACATCGACGACCTGCTCAAGCTCAGCGAGGACTACAAGAAGAGTGAGTATTCCCAGCCCGCCCGCAGAGAGCCGGCGACTGACCCATATCACAGGCGAGCTTGAACTTACCGGCGGACGATCCGAGGCGGGCAACATCATCGAAGAAAGGCGAGAAGAGACCATCGTCCATGCGCCAGCGCCGCCGCCGTCGCATCACCCATCCATGCACGCACCACCACCTCCTCCGATGATGCATGGGCCCCCTCCCACCATGCATGGGCCTCCACCACCCGTCATGATGCCCCCTCCGCCTATGGCTCACCCACCTCCGATGTTCCACGCGCCGCCGCCACCACCGCCGCCTGCAGAGGTGGTGGAGAAGACCACCGTCATCCGTGACGTTTCGCCCGCCCGGTCGTACACCACTACCACATCCGGAACGACGCACACGTCTCGCACGCCTTACATTGTCGATGTCAGACGTGAGGAGGTCTCCGAGGATGTCCCCGTCGGGGCGATGGCACTGGTCAAGTCAGACCGCCACCGCTCGCGCTCCCGGTCTGACCGGGACATACGGCACGAGATCCGCGATCTCGAGCGACAGCTTGACCGGAAGCGCCACGGCGAGCGCGAGCTGGTCAAGGCAGAACGGCTCAGCAGCGGAGAGCTGGTGCTGTACGAGGAACAGGTGGAGAGGATCGAGGAGCCGCGGCGCGGGGTGCGCATCGAGAAGGACAAGAAAGGTAGGATGTCCATCAGCGTGCCAAAGTATCGTTAAAGGTGCGGTGCGCGATGTTCTTTCCACCGTCCTGATCCGAACAGCGGCTGACTCTTTCTTGTGTATATTAGGCCCTCCGCCTGGCATCGTCAAGGCCATGCTGGCAACCCTGACTTGAGCGGGGGAGCTGTCAAAAATAGGTGCCTGGCGTTGGAATAAGGGCGATTCCGGCGTCTCATACGTTAGTGAGAGAGCCATGTTTCATGATATCTATTTGCCATTTAGGAACGACCAATTTGCATCTTCACATCACCTCCCAGGCGTGGCCGGGAAGTCATCGTGTTGGGGACCTGGACGGTTTCTTTACGACGATATGATCTTTTTGCCTATTTCTTGAATATCACAGAATTATATAGATTGGGGTTCTTGAGAAGCTTGTATAATGATTTCTGACGAGGGGGACGCACCAAGAAATGAAAACACAAAAATGCCCAACAATTATCGTCTCCTTGTGTGCTGCCGCAAGTGTGGTTTCCAGCGGAGACTGTTACCATGCGATGATGCATGGCAAGCTGTGTTATTACTGCTGTCTAGCGGAAAAGACGCCGTAGAAGAAAAGTCAGTCCGTCTAGTGCATGAATCTCATTAACCCCCAATGAGGAGCTAGCTCGTTACAACGCGGACTCGTCTGTTCCGCCCACGTGACGCCCCTTGACAACAACACGCCTTCACCCCCGGATTTTCCCCCACGCGGATGCCACGCCCCAGTCCGGGCTAATTTCCACCGATGCTGCTTGCGTAACCGCGCGCTGAGCTTGCTCTCCGGCCCCGTGGCCTCCACGAGGTCAATGGACTGGAGCGTAAACTTCCGGTCGACCGCGAGCCAGGAAAAGACAAAAATGCACTCATCATTAACCTTGACCAGCGCGTCATGGCGTGATGGGGCAGCCTGTCTTTTGCGTGACGGCAGCCACCCGTCCGAGTCGGTCGGTTCCTCTTTGCGGGGCCGTCTTGTTGCCCACTTCAGCATGGGCCCTTTGGCCGGAGTGTCTCCATCCTAGCGAGATTTCCGGATCGCCAATTTGGCCCACCTTCTTGACCGTGTGGCCCATGTGGCCCATGTCACATTGGGCCGGCGGGAGGGGAATCGCGCGTGTTTTGTTTCTATCTGACGGACGTGGGTATCCATCCCGTTCCTGAATATATATTGCTCTCGTTCCTTGGCGTTCGGGTAGCTACATTGCAGGCCTCGCTTGCGGCTGGGTAGGTTGTTTGGAAAATAGTGCTTGAGTGGTGTGAGAGTCAGCCTTATAAGGAACCTCCTCGACCTTCTCTTATAATACTATTGTCCCTTGACGTCTGAGTAGTCCTCTACGTTGACCTTCACCTTTGCTGTCAAGCTCACCATGAAGCCTGTCACGCACGTCCTCCCCCTCGCCATCGGGGCAGCAGCCTCCCCCATCGTGTCCCGCCAGTCCGCACCCAACGCTTCCACGTGTGCGGCAACGACCGAATGGGCGGGCTTCTCGGGCCTGAAGCACGCCTTCGCCTTCGGCAACTCGTACACATCCACCTCGTTCAACTTCACCCAGGAGCCGTACCCGCAGGAGGGCAACCCGCTGGGCAACCCTCCCTACCCGGGCTACACCTCGGCCAACGGGCCCAACTGGATTGATTACTTGACCATCAAGTACAACCAGTCGCTCCTGCTCACGTACAACTTGGCCTATGGCGGCGCAACTGTCGACTCGGATCTCGTCAAGCCCTACGAGGACACCGTACTGAGTGTGAAGCAGCAGGTGCTGGATGAGTTCGTTCCGGGCTACACGGGCGCCTCGCCGAGCGCCCCCGGGGCGCCGGAGTGGTCCGGCGAGGACACGCTCTTCGCGGTGTGGATCGGCATCAACGACGTGGGCAACTCGTACTACAACGGCGAGGATGCGACCAATGCACTGTACGCCAAGATCTTTGACGTCTACACCGGGCTCGTCGACACCCTTTACGAGGCCGGCGGCCGCAACTTCCTCTTCCTCAACGTCCCGCCCGTCGACAGGTCGCCGCTCATCACCGAGTCGGGCGTCGAGGGCGCCGCGGCGCAGGAGAAGGCCGCCATCGGGGTCTGGAACGGCAAGGTCGGGGACCTGGCTGCGTCGCTGAACACCAACCACTCCGAGGTCAACGTGTGGACTTTTGACGCGAACTCGGTGTTTGAGGAGGTCCTTGATGACCCGTCCAGCTACCCGCAGACGAGTGGGTACACGAATACTACTGGGTACTGTGACGCTTATGAGAAGTGAGTCACCTCTGAACAGTCCCGCCTGAGATTTGTCTTGGTATACGTGGATAACTAACATTTTCATTCCTGCAGCGGAACATCTGAGCCGGACAGCTTCGTTGAGAGCTGTGGCGTGCCGGTCAACCAGTACTTCTGGCTGAACACGCTGCACCCGACGTACCCGGTCCATGATGTCGTGGCTGAGCAGGTAGCGAAGGCGTTGGAGGCTGGGCCGAATGTTTGCGCCCAGAGCCGCCGCAGATAGAGCAAATAGACTTGCATGGGAATGAATTCGACACTGTTTATATACGAAATAAAGTCACTTTGACTAAGATCTCGAATCTCCTGGTCATAATGGGATGGACAGAGATATTGCTGTGACGTTGCACTGAACACAAGAGGTGAAACGAGACTGTCTTTCATCGGGTGGAATTGGATACACTAGTAGACTGAGGGAATACCCACACAAGCAGGTAAATACTTCCCGAGTGAAGTCTATTGCCTTACCAATTAACAACCTCTGATTTGTATTACTACTAATCTTTAGAGACTTGACATGTTATAATATTCTATTTGGAAAGCCCAGGTCACCATTGGTCGCATCTTGCATCTACTATCAGATCACAATCACAAGCTATATGTTGCTTGACCACTTACGCCTGCTCGGTCTTGGCCTCACATGGTGTACAACAAGGCACAGACCAGGATATCCGGAGCCAGCTCCCAGGCTTGAGTTGAGTCATCATCAAAGGCGTACAGTGTCATACTATCAACCAGCTATCCTTACTGACGGCTTCCCTAGGCAAGATCCCTGGTGGAGGACGCAAAAGAAAATCTTTCAGCTATACGGGTTTGATGCGCCGTACAACACGGTGTAATTACTCCTGGAACGCACCCCTGTGGCTCGTTTTGAATGAGTAGAAATACATCCAACGGAAGCAAGGCCAATGTGTTGCTTTTGCCAAGCACATGGCCTATATTGTGTGAAAAGGGGCCGCCCAGCCTCGCCCGAACCCGACTGTGGCGGTGCCGAGTCATATCAAGCATTTAAGGTTCACACCGGGAATAGCATCACCGGACAGCCCGGCTCTAGTATGGAATAGGAGGTAATCACAAACTTGGGATCTCCTACTTGCCTTGGATATATCAAGCACAAATCCCACCTATTGCACCCTCATAATGAAGGCCGAATCGATTCGCATCTAGAATCTGAGTGTTCCACAGCCCACGCCGTAAATAAGACGAAAACCTCGAGAATGAAGCCAACCACCGTCTTCGGCCTCCTCATCGCCGACCTGGTCAGCGCGGTCGACATGAGCCCCTACAAAGCTGGTGCCGGCGTCGAAGATGGGTTTGCCACATTTGTCGAGGGGTAAGTAAAAAAAAAGAAGAAAAAAAGAAACCTTGCGTTATTAGCGATAATTCTGGCTAACAACTCCAACCAAGGTACTACCGCATCTCCGAGGACAAGACTGCGACAACTACCTTCACAGATTTCTGGACCACGGACGGAGAGCTTATTATCGCTGGGAATGTCTATCAGGGGTACAATGCCATGCTGGCCGTCAAGCAGGCGCTGCTTCCGGTTGATGGCAACAAGTCATGGTGGCACCTGATCCGTGGCTCCGAACTTGTGGGCGAAGCGGCAGACTCCAAGACATACGTGGCAGATATCGTGATCCAGACGACATATACTCCCGGAAACTGCTCACAGGCATAGTGAGTGACGCAGATCGTGTTGGTACTCATGAGGAAAAGCTAGCTAACGAACGTCGCAGTGGCAACGCATCCTTCACGCTGTTGAAGGGTGATGATGGCTTGCCTATCCTGACACCACATAGCCAAGCACTGACTGTCTACAATCTGAGTGTCTCGACGACGGCGTCGCCAACGGACATTGCTTGCACAACTTCCTGACAGCCACGAAGCTCGCTTGGCGAACGGTGTTGGATCATGTCGGAGAATCTCTAGAAGAACATAGAAAATGCTGCTCAGACTCTGTTTGAATCAATCAAATTTTACTTACTACAAATAGAGAGACGGAAAAAAAAAATCTCTTTTGCCGCATACAAAATTGAGCCTTCAACGTCCTCAACGCATGTTGGAACCTCAAAGTGCTGGGTGCATTGCTTTGCTGACTTTGTGTCTAAGACCTGATATTTCAGAGACCAGGAGGATGACCTTTTGAGTAGTGAGTATTGAGGCTTTGCCTAGAAATTGAATGATGCGTTTGGAATGTGATCCAATTCCCGGACAGATCTTCTCCGCGGGCCAGATTAGATGCTCTTCAGATGCGTAGCCACGGTTGTGAATTCTCTCATAATATTTGGCCATCAATTCAAATCCATGTGACTCAGTCCAATGTGACTCAAGAGGTAGCCTATCAGCCAAGACAGGCTCGGCTGAGATTTGATGGTCCCAGAGTTGCTGTGCTGACGTTGTTGTACTGCCATGTTAGAAGGCGCATTGGACCCTTGAGGGACCATTTGAGGGGTGGGTTGATCTGCCTCGCCATCGCTGCGCCGATAAGATAAGCCCCGCGGTTGTGGCCCCCTGTTCAATCGAGTCACCATGGACAAAATTTCCTGAGTCACCCCGCGTTCGTACAAAACGCAAAAGGCATCTCCATCTCTTCTTCGAACCGGCCAGCAAACAATTGAGATCCCACACTGCAAATAGCACGACATCATGGCCGGAGAACCTAGCGAAAATGCTCCCGCTCCTCCTACTGAGCAGCTGGAAAACCTCCAGCTCGACGAGGTCACCGGAGAGAAGGTATGTTTGCTAAACAATGCCGTGCCTCTGCTATCTTGACCTCCCCTCTTTTGGGTTGGAAGCTCACCTCGTGACTGTGTACAGGTGTCCAAGTCGGAGCTGAAGAGGCGACAGAAGCAGCGCCAAAGGGAGGAAGAGAAGGCCAAGAAGGCTGCTGCGGCCCCTCCCAAGGCTGCGTCCAAGAAGAAGGAGGATGAGGAGGAGCTGGACCCTCGAATGTACTACGAAAACCGAAGCAAGGCCATCAAGGCTCTTCTCGAGTCCAACAGCCCCAATCCTTACCCCCACAAGTTCCACGTCACCTACGACGACAAGCAGTTCGTACACGACTATGAGCACATCAAGGTGAGAATTGACAGGTCCTGTTTGTCACGAGGCGAGAGCTGACATAGGCTACCGCACAGTCAGGAGATGTAGACCGCACCAAGGTGCTCCAAATCGCCGGCAGGATCTACAACCGAAGATCCCTGGGCAAGCTCATCTTCTACGATATCAAGACCGCCGCCGATACCATCTCTATCGGCACGAGCATCCAGATCATGTGCCAGGCCGAGAACGTCCCCGAGGGCACTACTCCATTCGAGAAGCAACACGAGAACCTGCAAAGAGGCGATGTGATTGGAGTCATCGGATACCCAGGCCGTACTGCGCCCAAGAAGCTCATCGAGCAGGGCAAGCAGGGCGAGCTTTCCATCTTTGCATCAGAGGTAATCCTGCTCGCTCCCTCCCTGCACATGCTGCCCACGCAACACTACGGCTTCAAGGACCACGAACAACGCTTCCGTCAGCGATACCTGGATCTGCTCTTCAACGACGCTTCGCGACAGACTATGTGGACGCGCTCCAGGATTGTTCGCTACATTCGAGACTTCTTCAACGACCGCCGCTTCTTGGAGGTCGAGACCCCGATGATGACAGCCATCCCGGGTGGCGCCACTGCCCTGCCCTTCGTCACGCACCACAACGATCTCGACTTGGACATGTACATGCGAATCGCACCCGAGCTGTTCCTCAAGATGTTGATCGTCGGACAATTTGGCAAGGTGTTTGAGCTCGGAAAGAACTTCCGAAACGAAGGAATTGACCTGACCCACAACCCCGAATTCACATCTGTCGAGTTCTACTGGGCATATGCCGATGTCTATGATGTCTTGCAGATCACAGAAGAGCTCGTCTCAGGCCTTGTCAAGCACCTTACCGGCGGTTACAAGACCAAGTTCACCAACCAGCACGGCGAGACCTACGATGTGAACTGGGAGGCACCATGGCGACGTGTGGAAATGCTTCCAGAGCTGGAGCGCGTCACCGGCGAGAAGTTCCCGCCCTACGAGCAGATGCACACAGCTGAGACGGGCGAGTTCCTCAAGAAGGTCCTCAAGAAGATGAATGTCGAATGCCCACCGCCACTGACCAACGCACGCATGCTCGACAAGCTGGTTGGAGAGTTCATCGAGGAGACGTGTATCAACCCAACGTTCATCCTGGAACATCCTGAGCTGATGTCCCCACTTGCCAAGTACCACCGAGAGAAGAAGGGCTTGTGTGAGCGTTTCGAGGCATTCGTGTGCAAGAAGGAGATTGCCAATGCTTACACGGAGTTGAACAACCCCTTCGACCAGAGGTCGCGTTTTGAGGAGCAGGCGAACCAGAAGGCACAAGGTGACGATGAGGCACAGCCGGTCGACGAGAACTTCTTGACAGCACTGGAGTACGGTCTCCCACCCACTGGTGGCTGGGGTCTGGGTATCGATCGCCTGGTCATGTTCTTGACGGATAACTATGCCATCAGGGAGGTGCAGGCATTCCCCTTCATGAAGGATGAGCAGGGAGGAAAGAAGGACTAGATGAAAGAAATAGATGACAGCCGGGAAGGAACTTATACGGTCAATACAAAAAGAATCGAAGCTTGCTTTAACCTGAAGGCGTCCTGTAATAAGGCAGGACATTATTGCCTGGCCACTACAGATAGAGTAGGTTAGTCCTAATGTGCATCTTGGTCTAGGATAACCTCCTGTGGAATACAACCTGTGGAATAGACCCCTGAGTGATGCTCTTGTGTGAGAGATCGCCATTGGGATGAGCTCTGGACAGTTCCCCTCCTGAATAACTTCTGAAGCGCCGTGGGTGCTGCTTGCTTCATACTGCACATTCCGTAATGCAAGGCAAGCTTGTGAGTTGCACATGGATATATGAGCACTTTGTTCCCTGGTTCTTACAATAGTACGGCCGGGTATTTCATACGCTGCGTCTTTAGCCCTTGAAGGCGGAGTAGAGATGCGATTCATTCTTCATACAACACATCTTGCTTGTTCGGACAGAACAGCACCGATGTCTGTCAGCGGGCGACCGTCCCACCCATCTACATATCTATATTGGAGTCATGAATCTTAAAATTCAACGCTATGCGTAGCCACAAATCATGTCTAGAAGCCTACCGTCCGTATCATTTCTTCTGCTGCATCGTCTTGAGCTGCCTCTCGACCAGCCTCATTGTGCCCCTCGGGATCCTCAGCCTGCTTCCCAATACCAGGGCGCCGGTGAGCAGGGCCAGGGCGCCGGCCTGGTGGGTGGCGGCCAGGTGGGTGGGCACGATGTAGATGAGAGTGCTGATGCCGAGGGTGACCTGTATCAGCATGAGGTGCAGCAGGCCCATGGCGCCCTTGCGGGCGTCGGCGGGCAGGACGGCCTTGACCCTCCGGGTGCGGCTGTAGGCGAACAGGGCCAGCACCGAGGCGCAGACGGTCATGGCCAGCATGCGGTGGTCGAGCTGGACCAGGCTGGGGTTCTCGAGGATGTTGCGCCACCACAGGTCGGAGCCGTCCTCCTTGCGCGAGTAGAACTTGTCCCACAGCTCGGAGCTCGGGGGAGTGATGCCGGTGCCCATCATGGGGAACTCGTTGTAGATCAGGCCGGCGTCCAGGCCGGCGACAAGGCCGCCGGACATTGCGGTCACGAAGACGAGGGCGGTCAGGGCGGCGGCGTAGCGCTTGAATGGGGCGAGGGCCGGGCTGGAGAGGGCCTTTGCGAGCTTGGAGGCGGCGGCGGGGTCGGCGAGCAGCTTGTGGGTGCGCAGGACGGAGAGGCCGGCGAGGAGCATCCAGGAGTAGCAGACGAAGGCGGTGGACAGGTGGGTGGTCAGGCGGTACTGGGAGACGCGGGGGTGGGCGCCGGGGGCGAACAGGTCGTCCTTGAGGCCCGAGGCGACCATCCACCAGCCGATGAAGCCCTGGAAGCCGATCAGGCCCGAGATGCCGACGAGGTTCCAGGCCATGCGCTTGGTGACCCTCCTGCGCGCGATGAAGTAGATTGTGGGCAGCACGAAGGTCATTCCGATGACGCGACCCCAGATGCGATGCGTCCACTCCATGAAGTAAATCTTCTTGAACTCGTCAAGATCCATGTGCGGGTTCAGCTTGATATATTCGGGGGAGGCACGGTACTTTGCGAATTCGGACTCCCAGTCCTCGGGGGACATGGGAGGGAGGGAGCCGGTGACGGGGCGCCATTCGGTTATACTCAGACTGTGGGAGAGGCGTTAGAATGGTCATGATGGTGCTGTTTATATGATGGTAGGAGAAGAGAGGGCATACCCAGACTCTGTCAAACGGGTCAGGCCACCAAAGACGACAATGCCAAAGACGCTGGCGGCACTACCCAGCAGCCAGTAGGCGACGGACTTGGAGCTGGTGTCGGGGAAAGAACTGCTCCTTGACTTGGACTTGTCATTGGATTCGGCGGCTGGCTCGGCAGCATATTCGATACTCGCAGCTGGGGAGCCGGCGCTCTTCTTGCTGGTGGAGTTGCTGAGATGTCGTACCGAGGAAGGGGCCGGTGTCTGGAGCTGTCGCACGGTCCGAGACCGAGCCAGAGAGGAAAGCAGAGAGGGTGGTGCAGAGGCCCTCTGCCCAGTCGTCTTGAGACACTGGCGGCAGACAAAGGGCGTGGGAGAGGCCGAGGTCGAGAAGGAGGACGGCGAGGACAGTCGCGATAGTTGGTTGGCCAGCCCACGCAGGCCGGTACGGCGGATCGGCGCTGGCTGGAGGTATGCCATGATGCCGCCGGCTCAGAGATCCGAGTTCAGAGGCGATGTATTTGCTGAAGACAGACCCATTGGGTGGGTTGAGGAGGTTCTGGAGGGCTTCCGGGCGGAAGTGCTTCAAGCAGACATTTGTGTAAGTGCCAGGCGAGGTCGAGAAAGACCCAATCAATCAGGTCATCAACGACTTTTTGCCAGTGGGCTGATTGGCGCGGCGCCACGGTCCTCGGCACGGCGGGCAGGGATCATCGCACGAGCATCCAGGGTCCAGACAGGGCACCCGCAGCTCAAGCTCATCAACACCTTGAGCCGCTCAGCAACCTCCACCGCACAGCCTAAAGCACAGCTTCAACAGCATTCGCTGTCTCGCAGGGGCACTAACAGAGCATGGCATGGTACAGCTAAGGGTGGGCTCCAAATATCCCTCCTCATTCCGGACATGAACGCTGACTTTCTCCCTGCAGAACCAGGCGGGCTTGAAGCTCCAGCTGAGCATGAACGTGAAAATGAGCCACCACAGGAGGGCCATGCACATTGCCAACTGCTCCATCCGTCCCCACCTGAGAGCTGCTCTGACTGCCAGTCGTCCTCCCCTGACTTGGCGCTGTATATCTTCTCTGCCAAACCCTTCCTCGCCTCAGAAGCTCCGACACAAGGCTCTACGCAGGCCGTCGAGTCCTCGCCTGGCACCCATTCTTCCGGCCTTCCGTAACAACAGCACATCACACCAGGAGCTTCCACTACCGACAATCCAAACACAGGACACCGATAATTCCCTGCACTCCATTGCGTCTTTTGACCAATTTGCCGTGCAGGCCCTCCGGGAGTCGACCAAAACCCCCCAGGCTGAGCTCACTGGCGAAGATGCCTCGCAGCAAGGCTCGTCTGTAGGCCCGCCCACTACGAACCCCGGCCTCCTTTTGCTGAGCCTCTTCAAACGCCTTGTACCGCACGGTCTCCTGCCCCAGGTTACCACCGAGCCGCCTTCTCCTGTCGGTCATGAACCAGCCTGGACTGTAACCATATCTCTGTGTGAACTGGGCATCGACGTAAAAGGTCGTGGCTCAAACATCCTCTTCGCCGAGATTGCTGCTGCTATCGAACTTGACCTCGCGCTGAGCAGTCCTGAGATTGTTGCTAAGCTGCCGTCTCGTTCACAGATCCGGAGCTCGTCCACCGACGCAAAGGACATAGTACAGAGCTATTGGCAATTCGTTCATGCCTCCAGTGGCGCACTTAGAAGAACTACCACAGAGCTAGACTCGGGTGCTTTTGAGGTTCGCACCTTTGCAGGGAGCACCCAGATCGGACATCCTGTGACGTCGGCTGTCAAGGACTCCGCCAGAGGCATCCAGAGCTTGACCCTGGCCCATGCAATCATCAATGGTCATCCGGATTTGTGGCCCGCAGGCCTTGAGAACCCCTTTCAGGCCAGGATTGTGCTCGATCACGCACGCTTGGAGAAGCTGCGACATCTGATCACGGCAGCTACCGACTACCTCCGCACGGTGCCCGGACATGTGGTCGGCGGGAAACAGCGTGGCGCCTTTTATAAGGTCACCCAAGGAGGTCCTGAAGAAGATACCGTTAATGCCCAAGAAGGAGGGTCTGAGAGTGCGCCCCTCCGTGAAATCCCAGATCTTCAATCATGGCTTGCGGCCTTGCCATTCCCGCCCTTGACAGCCAAGATGCTGGTCGCAGGTGCAAGTATCAAGTGCCTGGAGCATACTATCCTCCTTGCTGCCATCGAGAAGCATGCTATCTATCGGGAAACGGCCAGTCGTGGTAAAGAGGATGACGGCTACCAAAACACTGCCATCATGAACGTAATGGAAGGCGATCATCCTGGTTTGCTCTTGTTATTCCAGCGGCTCCGTGATGAAAAATGGGCCACAAAGAAGCAAATGCGCCTTCCCAAGACCGAGGACGGTGAAGAGAAGTCTTCTCAGATTCACGACGATGCACAAACTCAAGGCATGAAAGACGTGACGCCTGACACGATTGATCCAATAGTTGATCACGAGAGCTTTCAAGCTGTATTTGAAGCTTCACCTTACGGCTCCCTCGAGCCCTTGGAAACATCCTCTACAAAAAAGGCCAAGGTTGCTAGGCGCTTTGATCATTTTGATCCTGAGGGGATAGCCTCAGTCAGTGCTGCGGCCAGAGAAATCGAGCGCTCTATGATCACAGCTGGTCTTGCAAGCTATCAGAAGGAGACGTCCTACATCAAAATCCGCGGCAGTGAGCTTAAGATACGAGCAGAACCATACGGCGGCGGTTTGAGCGGGACCACGCACAAAAGGAGCATGCTCCGCCATCTCCTAGTGTTGGGCTTCCCCGAAAACATCGCTCAAATCGGGTACGGCACTCTAGCTCCTGGAAAACCACCGCAGCTACGCATCAATTCACAGGAAGTGTATATAGACTCGCCACTCAAAGCTCACATGCCTCAAAAGCAACTCTACAAGAATCTGAGGGCTGGCGGCATGATGGTTGTCACTGGGGTGACTAACAATACGGAGGGTGGCGGCCTCAGCGCTCGATACTGCACCCCTATCTCCACCTGGGAAGCTGTTCTCTTGGGGAAAGACTTGACCCTTCCCGATGGCAAGGAAAATTCTGTGGCGGGCGCTGTCCAAGTGCTGATCAACAACTGGCTTCCGGTTCTAGTCAAGTCAGAGGTTGAGGGGCTCTCGAATGAGCAAGCCCGGGACACGCTCTTCGAGGCGCGCGAGGCGCTCCACCGCGCGATCGACAAGGCGATGTACGAATACGTCAAGTTCTCGTGGCACTCTGTTGGCTTCTACGACTTGCTGAAGGACCTGCCGAATGAGGACAGTTTTCAGGCCAAGGCGATGCCTCAGGAGATGCGAGATGCAATGAAAAACGAGCCTCGGAGACCACGGCCTAAAAAGTATCAGCCTACTCGCCAAGATGGAACGGTCAAGGACGTCAAGAAGTGAGCTCGAGAGATATCGCGCACTGCCGGTGCCGTGTCGCAGTTCCTGAGCTAGGTCTGGACGACTGATCGATACCCAACTTGGATGTGTGCAGGACTAGAAAAGGCTGCACTCTGGCCTTTCGCAGGCCCAAAGACGTCGAGAAAAAAGCTCTCTGTGCGGTGGTGCTGCATAGTCCAAGCACAGGGCCTAGAAGAGTAGAAATTGTGCCATCCATCAGACGCCGCAGCCACGTCTGCATCGTTGTTGAGAGGCCTCGAACACGATAAGCATATCAACGACCAGTCATGCGTTTCCTTCAGTGGTCATGTAAACGGCCCTTCGGTGCTCCCAGCAAGGTCGGATTCAATTAGTAATTGACTAAGAATATTCAGCACATGCAGAAATTACCTCCCCAGTGGCTGGCGCACGACTCCGCTTGCTTGTGCATGTGGCCATCTCAGGCAGGTCAAAGGTGAGTTGACATGCCATATCTGTCTCTGCTGCTTTTATTGAGGACGTGTGGTCCAGGCACTCACACCTCGTGAGCAAGGAGATTGCTCGTCAATGGGTTATCTGCTTCCTGCATGCAGGCTGCTGCAGTATGCAGCTACAGTTCCTGCGCGAGCGCATTAGAATCCCTTCGGTTCCCACCTCCGAGCCCACCGAAGCTTGTCCCCCTAGCGTTTACAGGGCAGCCTGCGGCTGCGCTACATCCGGACTGCCCGGACGATCTCTCGGGGGCGATTTGCCTACCAGAACGGTGTCGAATGCCGGCAGCGCTTGTGGATTGGACCCACAGCGGCTTATTCCAAACGGAAGTCACACCGAGGCTGGGACAGCGAGACGTACTGTTCTTTCCATGTTGGGTGCACGATGTCCCGCAGAAATGTCGTAGGGCTCTAGGCACCAGATTGACGAAATCGATGATCAATGCGCTAGACCAGAGAGACACTGCGCCTTGGAGAGGGATCGAAAATTGTCGAAATGAGTGTGGGGACCGAGGCATCCTAAAGATCTGGAATATGGAGACTAGAAGGAAACCCACCCCCCCTTCTTCTGACGTATATATTAGGGTAGTGATCTATCTGGTAGACAATGTATCTACTACGATCCCCCCTCTTCAGAGCTTTCAAAGGCCTCGTCCTTGGTCTTCAGTCACTTTGAAGCTTCCTCTTAATTCTCCCCTAGGTCGTCATGTTGGTCAGCTCGTTCACTCTGGCCGCCCTTGCTGGGGCGGCTATGGGATCGCCTCTCAGGAGGAACAACCTGACCGAGGCTGCATCGGTGGACTTGGGATATGAGATCCATACAGCTACCACGAATGTGCGCAGAATATCTGTCCCTGCCAGCTGCATTAACGATCTCGGCTGACCTGTCTTGCAGTCGTCTGGAGGCTACTACATCTTCTCCAACATCCCCTACGCGGAGCAGCCTACCGGTGACCTGCGGTTCCACACCGTTGGCCTCCCTCAGGGGAACAGCTCTGTCGTCAACAACGGCTTGGAGGACGTGATTTGCATGCAGTCGTATCCCAAGTGGATTATTGAGCTTACCGCTCAGTCGAATGGCGTGTCGACCGAGGTGATGGAGCAGATTATGCTCTCCCAGGCAGGACAGACCGAGGCCTGTTTGGTGCTCGATGTTTACGTGCCTGCCAACGTCTTTAAGAGGAATACGACTGAACAAGGTGTGTAGTGGTCTGTCTTGGTGCTCTCTGCCAGACTTCTTTCGTCGCACAAACTGACCTTGAGTAGCGCCTGTCCTGGTATGGATTCACGGTGGCGGCTTCACATCCGGATCCAAGACCTCGGCAGGAAGCCCGGCTGGCATCATCGCACGCTCAAAGCTCAACGGCGAAGAGGGTGTCATTGTTGTATCGATCAACTATCGTCTTGGCCTGTTCGGCTGGCTTGGCGCTGGCGGTATTACCCCTAACCTCGGTCTCTACGACCAACGCGTCGCCCTGGAATGGGTGCAGAAGTATATCGGTCGCTTCGGAGGAGATGCAGCTCGTGTCACTACTATTGGTGAGAGTGCGGGTGCGACCAGCATCCTTCACCACATCACAGCCTACGGCGGGGAAGGCTCGCTCCCCTTTGCTCAGGGCATCATCCAGTCTCCGGCCTTCCAGTTCAACCTCAATCTGACAGACGCCTACGAGGCTACACTGACTGAAGCGACAAATACTACTGGACAAGCCGTCACGAACGCATCCGAGCTCGCTTCCCTGGACTCCGAGACGCTGAAAACCATCAACTTTGGCGCCGTAAAGGCAGCACCCCAAGGGCAATTTACGTACGGCCCAGCCCCTGACGGAACCTACGTGCCCGCCCTTCCGCAAGTCCTCCTCGCGCAAGGCAAGTTCCACTCAAGTATCAACGTCATGGCGGCACACAACTCGTTCGAGGCCGCCCCCTTCGTGCCCTCCACCATCGCCAGCGAGGAAGACCTGATCGAGGCTCTCACGGCCAGCTTCCCCGAGGTCGCGAACCTGACAAACGTCCTCGACACGCTGTACCCGGCGTCAGACTACCAGAACGACTTCCTCCGCGGCGTACAGCTCGTCAGCGACGTCGACTTCAGCTGCACGACGCGGTACCTCGCCCTCGCGCTCGGCAACCAGACGCACAACTACATCTTCGCGGTTCCTCCCGGCTACCATGCCCAGGACACTGCGTATACCTTCTTCAACGGCGACACCAGCACTCTCAACGACGGCGTCGCCGTCGATGCGAACCTGGCGGCCGCGCTGCAGGACTACATCGTCGGCTTCGCGGCCACGGGTGTGCCGGACGACAACCCGGCCGGCACAGCGCCCGCGTTCCCCGTCTATGGGAAGGACGCGGCTGTGGCCCGGATCACAGCCGAGGGCGTTGTTGCTGGGACGGATGATATGGCTAATGAGAGGTGTGCATGGTGGCAGCAGGCTATGGTTGAGGGAATTGTATAGATAGAGTGTAGAAATGGGTTCGTCACCTTGGATCAGCTCCAGCGTGGCCACATAATCATAATGTGCTAATATTCTCTCAAGGTTAATGTCAAGCTGCCATGGCATTGTGCAAATACTGCTATCTCCTTGTGTATATACTCTGCGAGACAATAGCTCGTGTTGCTCATGACTCTTCCTAGCAACGCGCCCTCTGAGGGTAGAGATGTGGATTATTCATTCATACAAGTTTCTCCGCACCTCGTTGAAATCTCCAATACTAATCTGCGTAGGAGTCCTGAGCTTCGAACCCATTGAGATACTATTACAACACATGTTCTGCACATGGATCCAATGCTCAGTAGCAGAAGGGCTTCAGGCCTATCCAAGCGTCAGGCTTCCGAATTGCTCTATCACCGTCAGATGTGATCGCCAGCACTTGAGTTACACCACAGGAGTTACACCACCGGCTCTCTTTCGAACCGGATAAGGTACCGCTGTCCATACATAGGCGGAATGATCACCTGCATGCCACGTACTTACGCTTTCTCTAGAATGTTCCTAGTTAGACTCTTGTGAGTGCTCTTCACACCGGAGGCGTAGATCCGCGGCCCGCGGTGTTGCACACAATACCGTCACGAGGGGTCCGATAGGCGACAAGCCTCATCTAGCAAGTACTCCACATGTTCTATTGGTGCCTTACTCTGCTTGACATACAGCCTGCCGGGTACTACTCCCTATGGTCAACACTTGCACTGTTGGAGCCGAGTGGCTGCTGTAGCGCTGTAGATGAAGGTGGTCTGACATTGAGATAGACGAATCGGTGCACTTTTAGAAGTTACACAACGCAGGATTACCAGATTCTTCGGAACCATGCAGCTTGGGAAACAATGCATATGCATGCTACGAGATCGGTTGATTGGGTGTCGGCCAAGGCTTTGTACTTCTCGCATGCGCTTGGGACTGCGCGCCGAGCCAGGAGATTGAGGATCAAAAGTACACACACACACACACGATATCTTTCTCCTTTCCGCGTCTATGCATAGAGCACGGAATCTCACCACATTTCAGGTCAAGTACGGACGCCACACACGGGTGGGGATGTGCACATTCACCATTCACCGGTGTGAGGGCGGCAATGGACTAGCAAGAAGTCGCATGTATATACCCAGGGCCGGGATCTTGATAATCTTCTCACACCAACTCGTGTCCTATTCGATGTATTTGTGTCATATTTCTTCCAATTTGGCAAGGCTCCACTTCCGCGCATGTATATACAAGACGACCGCCTGTCATATCTCACAACGTTGCCAGCTTGGGGTGCCGACCTCGCCATGGAGAAAAAGCAAATGCATCTCGGTCAGCTGCTGAGGCGATGGGCCATTTGTGGAAGCGGATCATCTCTGACCTGTGGCTCTCTCTGACCGGTCACGAAATCAAGTTATCACAGCCGCGGAAAAAGGAATAGGTTGTTGGTGTCGCGAGGATAATGGAGGTCGAGCCCGGAAACCTTGCACTTCGCGGGCTAGCATAAGGGGGACGGACTGTTGGTGCAAATCTGAATGATATACCCTTGCTCATATCACGCCTTGCTTTATTCGAGTCTTTCTTATATTAATGCACCTTCTCCGTAACATTGAAGACTTGAAAATGGTGTGCTCCATCTTTCCATCTTGTTATCCATTCAGTCACAAGGATCCAAAATGAGTTCCAACTTGGACAATCTCGCCAGCATCTCGCTGGCTTCACCACGTGTCTTAGCTTGGTCAATCTTTTCCAAAGGCTTCGGCTTCGCGTCCGGCCTTTTGGTCTGGCTATGTGTTGCCACGCTCTTCACAGGGTTCATCGTGGCCAAGACTCAGCGGCAAAAGTCTTTCAAAGAACTATGTGATGCCGCAGGAAACATGATCCCTAATGGGCCCAGGCCGTTGCCAATACTTGGTAAGGTTTTATCCTGATGATCATAAAACAGAGATATGAGAGTCAGAAAGCTGAGAAAACTATCAGGATCCTTTCCGTTTCTGACACAGTACCCTGAACTTATCCTCGACAAATGGGCAAAGAAATTCGGAAGCCTGTATTCCGTATGGCTCGGCAACCAGTTGTTCGTCATCGTTTCCAGCCCGCAGATTGCTAAAGACCTCATGGTGACAAACGGCGCGGTGTTCTCCTCCCGGAAGGAGATGTTCATCAAGAGCCAGACCGTCTTTGCGGGGCGCGGGATCACAGCCTCGCCATACAACGACCGCTGGCGAAAACACCGGCGCATCGCCTCCGGCTGGCTGAGCCAAAAGGCTGTCGATCAGTATACCCCTGTCCTCGACCGCGAAGCCACCGCTATGATGGTCGCTCTTTACGAGGCAAGCGGTGGAGGGAAGAACCTGGTCAACCCGCAGCCATACGCAGGACGATGCTCCTTGAACAACATGTTGACTATCGTCTTTGGAACGAGAACAGGCTCTGTCAACCATCCTATGGTTGGCACCGCTCTCCGGCTTAGCCGAGAATTCATGTAAGTCGTTCGTTGAACATCCTGTCTGAAGAGCTTTCCGAGCCGAGGCTGATATTGTCTAAAACCGAAGGAACTGCACTGGTCCTATGTCCAACCTGGTTGACTTCATCCCGATTCTTCAACACTTGCCCTCCCCACTACGGACACGTGGTCGCAAATTACACAAGGACTTGGTGGATACTTACGGTGGCCTGATCAACGACATCGACAGGCGTATGCAGCGCGGCGAAGACGTCCCTGAATCCTTGGCGAAGACCATGCTCCAGGTCCGCGAGACAGAGCAGCTTGACCATCTCGACATGGCCATCACTGCGTCAGCCTTCATGATCGGCGGTGTTGAGACAGTTAGTCACTACACTTGAACTCACCCTTGTGTACGAGAGTGTACGCGCTGACCGAAAGGGAATACAGACGGCTTCCATCATGCAGTGGTTCTCTGCCCTGATCCCAGCTTACCCCGAGATTCAACGAAGGGCTCAGGAAGAGCTTGACCGAGTTGTAGGCCGCGATCGGCTCCCAAACGTGGAAGACGAGGCAGGTCTTCCATATATCCATGCCATCGTCAAGGAAGTCGAGCGCTGCCATAACCCTTTCTGGCTCGGCACCCCTCATGTTGCCTCGGAGAACTTTACCTACAATGGGAAATTTATCCCTAGAGACACAGTCGTGGTGTTGAACACTTGGACAATGCACCATGACGAGAATAGACATCACAATCCGATGGAGTTCAACGTGAGTCATATTTCTCCAGAACACATCCAACCTGGGCCCAGGGGAACACATTGCTGAAGTGATATAACCAACCGCAGCCCGATCGATACATTGGCGACTCCCTCACGTCTGCCCAGTCCTCCAACCTCAGCGATCCCTATCAGCGCGACCACTGGATGTTTGGGGCTGGAAGGAGGATATGCCCGGGCATGATAGTCGCAGAGCGCGAGATCTGGTTGGCCATCTCCCGGCTCATATGGGCCTTCACGCTGGAGCAGGTCCCGGGACACCCGATCGATCTCCGGGAATACGATGGGCTGAGTGGCAGGTCGCCTGTGCCCTTCCATATCAGGCTCATACCGCGGCACGATAATGCCAAGAGAGTGCTGGATGCTGCTCAGGCGAAGCATGGCTGTGTCTGAGTGAGCTTCAGAGAAAATTGGAGGATCTACTCATCGGCGTCGAGGGTGTGTGGAAGGCTGATGTAGGCTCTGCTTCTGTACCAAACTTTTCTTCTGTGCGGCGTAGGAGCGGATCTTATGCTTGAACAGCCAACGTTGAAGGCGTGGTGGTGGGACGTTACGCGACCAACTGTACAGTCCATTGTAGAAGCGGAGCTTGCGTGCAGTTTCTCATACCGGTTGGATTCCCGTTCTTCGGGTTGTTATTCGGGATATTCCATGGAAACTATGGAATCATTTCTAGGGTCATATCACGTTCGTGAGGTTGAGAATCCCTTGAATATGTGACGCTTGGTCTCCTGTTCCCCCGGAGCCTCGGGGCACCCGTCCCAATGCAACATCAGGGGGTCGGTCACCCGGTTGAAGCTGACCGTTGCTGACGACCCCACCAAAATCCCCGAGGAATGATGGGCCGTAGACAGGAGGCAGCTGCCATTTGATAACGACGTCGAATGAATGATCTGGCCAAGATGCATGAACAGTGAAGTCATACGATGCCAGCAAATGCCCCGACCTTGACGACGCATGGATGTCCCTCCATGCTGAAAGGTTCGGGGAGCACAAGGGAACAAAGACAGGCTTAGGCTTGTCTTATCCTGTACGACGGCAGACTAACAAAGCTACAGCAGGGACCAATCAGAGCTTCCAGGAACTTGATGACCAGGACGCCCCACATCCATCAGTCCTTTCGCCAGGGAAGCAGGCCTCTTCAAAAAGAAGGTTCCGCTGTAGAGGAGAAAAGGGCATAAGGGTATATTAATCTGACCTTCTTTAGTTTCTGTCACTTTCTGAGTTGTCTGGTAGTCTCACTTGATCTGGTCGTTGCCTGTTGTCATCACCTGAATATCCTCCTTCAAACCTCCGTCACCCAAGCCGAAGCGATTGCTAGGTTCGCTCTTCGGAGACCGAAGGAAATCCTCCTCAACGACGGTACTTGGACGAAGCTGGGCCTATCGAGCTGCATACGAGCCCGAAATCTTGCACATGAAGCACATCATGGCCAATCCCTCAGAAGTAGCCCCACTGCTTGGCAACGGCACCGCCAACGGGCGTCATCACCACCCTCGGCTTCACGGAGCCGAGCCGGCCGTCGAGCGGGCCCCACTCAATTCACCACTGCTCCGGCCCGACGCCCTCAGACGGCCTTCGCAACGCCATCTCAATCACCAGCACGACCCCCACCACCATTCCGAGGAGCACAGCAGCAATGGTGACACGATTCGGGACATCACCAGTAAGTGGCCGGCTTTTTCATGGATTTTGAATTGCACCGTTTATCATGGAATCTCCACGAAAGTGAGAACACTTTACTGACAGAGGCAACAGTCGGCTTCGCAGATGGCCTCACCGTGCCTTTCGCCCTAACAGCCGGCCTCTCCTCGCTGGGTAGCACCAAGCTCGTCGTCATCGGCGGCCTGGCCGAGCTCTTCTCGGGCATGATCAGCATGGGGCTGGGCGCCTACCTGGCTGCGGCCACGGAGCGCCAGCACTGGGAGGCCGAGTACGAGCGCGAGCGGTGGGAGGTCGACCACTGCCCGGACCGCGAGCGCGAGGAGATCTACGAGGTGTTCGACAAGTACGGCATCTCGCGCGGGGCCGCGCGGGGCGTCGTCGAGGAGCTGTGCGTCACGGGCGACCCCAAGCGCGAGGAGAGGTGGCTGCGCTTCATGATGGACTTTGAGCTGCAGCTGCCCGAGCCCGACACCAGCGCCGCGTGGGTCTCGGCCGTCACCATGGGCCTGAGCTACTTTGTGGGCGGGCTGATCCCAATGATCCCTTACTTTATCATGGACTCGGCCCAGCAGGCGCTGTTGGTCAGTATTGCCATCACGGTTGTTATTCTGCTCGTGTTCGGTTACGTCAAGACCTGGGTCACAATCCACAACAAGAGGGCCGGCGTCTGGGGCGCACTGCACACGCTGCTGATCGGGGCTCTGGCTGCGGGTACGAGTTACTTCATCGTGAGGCTCCTAGATTCCGGCGACGGGTCCACTTGAAATGCATAGAGCTGTGCGCTTTGGCTTGTGTGGTTTGTTGGTGTTCTGGGCGGGGGAAATTGTGGCGTTCGGCAGCGCAGGCGGTTTCGGTGCGGCAAGGATGTCGAGCTTGACGCCTTTCACGATCAATCATGACCAAAATTAGAGAGCAACTCATTTGCGTAGCCTCAGGCTGGTGACTGTTCTATGACATCTGCCCATGATTACAGCTGGAGTTGCCCACAGCCATCAGTAAAGCCAGCATCCCAATGGTACATAATATTCCACGTCGACAGGCCATGTACTTAAGTTCAGACAATCGCCTTCAGCTTTAGAACGCACTAAAATCAAACTAATGAGTTCTTGCTGCTATTTAAGACAAGCTGACCCAGTCCCTCGTTGGTGGTTTGTTGGAGGCGGATATCTTGGAACAGTGTACCTTGCATGCAAGCCCTACCGACATATCGCCTGCACGCCGTTGCAATTGCCGCTGAAAGTCAAAGGAAAATAGAACTGTGCATCAAATATGAACCGACCTACTGATTTGAGCCGACCGGAATTTGGTTTGTGCACCGGACTGAAGGCGTGACACATCTGTCAGTCATCGGCATGCGCTCGAGTGATCACACATCGCCACCAGTCTGAAGACCCTGCCTGCGTAATGTCTTGCCTTTGGGTTTCGGCATAGCCAAAAAGCCTGTTAGGGGCTTCCCATCATTTGAATTGCGAGGCCAATTCATCCTCGAGGTGACATGGCTGTTCGGGTGCCAGGGCTGTTGCACGCAATCCGATCGGGAGAGTGGCTGACGCTGACACCCGTCACCACAAACACTTACACGAAACGGCAGTCAGCATCACCGGTATTTCTCGCCACTGAGACACTTAAATAGAGACTTCCATGTAAAATGATTTTGGATATTCTCAATTTTAATTAATCCACGCATCATAGACAATCAGACAATTATCCGTGACCTGATACAACCTGCCACCGAAAAGCCTAGACACACACGCTGGCTCCCTTCCAATACTTCCTCTTCTCCTCCGCAGACAATCCCGAAGTCAAGATGGTCCGCGTTGCCAACGTCGTCCTCCGCAACCGCGGAGGTGCTACCACCAAGGAGACCGAAACTACACCTGTCAAGGGTGCTGACCTCAAGATCACCGCCGTCCCTGCCCCTACCCCAGCAGAGCCCGAGACAACGGACGAGGCCACCACTGAAGCCGTCGCTGAGGTCCCCGCCGACGCCGCAGCCGAGGAAACTACCGAGGAGGATGCCGCCCCTGCCGATTCGGAGACGACCCCGGCCAGGACCAAGCGTGCAGCCCGCCGCAGCTCAGCCGACAAGACCGGAAAGAAGGAGGCTCGCAAGGCCGAGCGGGTAGAGAAGAAGGAGGTCCGCCAGGAGAAGCGCGACACCAAGAAGGTTGCGAAGAAGGAGGCCCGCAAGGAGGCCAACGACGCTAAGAAGGAGGCCAGGGCTGCTGCCGCTGCCGAGAAGAAGGAGAAGGCTGCCGCCGCCGCAGCAGCAGCAGCCGAGAACCCTGAGAGCGCTGGATACTTCGCCAGGCTCCTGAGCTGGGGCAGGGGCAGCCCGAAAAAGGAGGGCGAGGAGAAGGTTGAGGATGCTGAGAGCTCCGAC
Organism: Diaporthe sp. P3_1W; assembly: GCA_037177825.1. Lineage (NCBI taxonomy): Eukaryota > Fungi > Ascomycota > Sordariomycetes > Diaporthales > Diaporthaceae > Diaporthe > Diaporthe sp. P3_1W. The sequence continues at coordinate 1,331,590 of JBAFXB010000008.1, forward strand.
GAAGAGGACGAGGAGACCCAGGTGGAAGAGACCGCCGAAGGCCAGACCCAGGAGCCATCTGTTGAGCCTGCGGATGAGCTTTATGTTGTCAACGACATCCCCATCAAGATGACCGTTGCCCAGCCCCTGCCTATTGCTGCCTGCTGAAGATGCATCAGTTGCGTCCTCGAGACGCCTTTCGTTCGTCCAGGAGCTGTCGGCGAGAGTCAGCGTCGCAGTCTTGCATTTCAGTCACTTCCCTAGGGTTAAAGGATAGACGTAATCAATGATAGTTCATTTTGTCAACGGAGATGCCCTTGGCTTTGTTTGTGAAGCCGTTTCAATAATTGTGACCATGTTGACTGGACTTTGATTCTCTAACAGTGGGCTTACTGGAGGCATACTATGGAAATGTGACAACGTGTTGAATGCACACTGACAAGAGTACTGCCGTAAGCCAACCTATGTGTACTAGATGAGCCAAAGACACCTCTGCCTGTTAGGATACCTTCCATCCTTTCAAGTGTCACCGCTGGGAAACTAGTGAAGGATTAGTTGGCCACGACTTTTTTTTTAGAAAAAAATAATTATTACAATAAAGGTTTGCTTCTCTCCTGTACTTCGAGAAGGTCCATATCACAAGACTGTCAACTCAGACCGACTCGCAACTGTTCTTTATGAACAAACGTAAATTCGCCGAAGATCTCCCGGCAACTAAGGCCCCAGTTTCCGGACTTTAGCCGTCGGGACGTCATTCCAACAAGTGTCCTCCACCAGGGCGGCTGTGAACCTGTCCCGTATAGGAATCTGTAAGTGCTTCGGACGTAAGAACTCACCGCTTCCTTTCAGCTTGGTTCTTTCCGATTTCACTGCCTACTCAACATCAAATCCAACTACCCGCCAAAATGCCTGCAAACACGGAGAAAGATGCTGCCACCATTGAATATGCAAAGACTTTGGCACACACCCCGTGGTGTGATGACTACGAGAAAATGATCTCTGGAGTCCTGTACAGTCATCACTGCCCGCAGATTCACCGTCTTGTTTTCAAAAGAATTCGCTGACGGTATGAGATCAGATACGACGCCATGGCTCCCGAACTGGTGGATGGCCGCTTCCGTGCACGAAAGTTTATGCACAAATACAACCACCATTTCCCAGATGATGCCACCGCGGATTCTCTCACCGCCGATCGGGAAAAGCTGCTCAAGGAGCACTTCGGCAAGGTCGGCAAAGGTGTCTTCATCGAGCCCCCGTTGAACGTCGACTACGGCTGCAATATCTCCCTTGGGGATAACTTCTACTCCAATTTCAAGTATGAACGCCTCAATCCCCAACATCCCCAAACTTGTGTCGATATCGTTTGTTAATCGATGCATTCCTCAGCCTCGTAGTCCTTGACTGCGGCATGGTGCGCATCGGGGATAGGGTCATGTAAGTACAAGTTTCCTCTCACAGTTCCCTGCCAATTCTTTTTGGAATCCACCGGAATACATCAATCCGGGCTCCATACCAGGTGACTGACAAACTCCAGGTTCGGTCCGTTCGTTTCCATCTTTGCGGCCACGCACGAGACGGGCGTGCAATCGCGGCGGGACGGTGTCGAGTACGCGGGTCAGGTGACCATCGGTGACGATTGCTGGATCGGCGGCAACGTGACGATAATGCCAGGTGTCACCATCGGCAAGGGTTGTACTGTTGGGTCTGGCAGTATCGTCACCAAGGACATTCCAGACTTCTCGGTCGCTATTGGAAATCCGGCCCGGGTAGTGAAGAAGGTCGACCCAGTGCCGGATATCAGGTCCACTCAGGGTGAGCCTGCGAGGACCATTCCAGAGCCGTAGATGATGGCGTCCCAGCCGTTAATTTCCAGTAGTAGATCTATACAACGAGCCTCATCTTTCCATAAGGTGGTGTGACTACAAACGGGCTGTTTAATAAATATGGCACGTAGTCTTGTGTGCTCCAGCTCGGCCCCAACGTTGAGAGCAATGACCTGCAACTCACACCGTCCGAGAATCCACATCAGTCACATGTCTGATAGTATTCACAGAATCCGCCCCCGTATTCACTTTGGAATAAGATCAAATTTACTGTTTGTGGACATCAGTCTTGGTAATTTAATGCCAGTAACAGAGAGTGCCAGTCACATATGTCAAATCTGAAGTGAAGTCTTCCATTATGACCCTGCCGAGCAAGGCCAAAACCACAGGCATTGGATCGCAACAAACTCATTCTTTCTTCCACAATGAAACTCGATCGAAACCACATCCTCAAACAAACAAAGACCTGCACCAGCAAGGCGGTGTTTGGCCATGGAGGAGGACCTCCGAAACTTTCTGTCCTTGTGCAATTGATCTTGACAGCCACCATGATGTTCATCAAGCGCACTCGTGCACCGAAGGTCAGCAAGCTCAAACGCAAGGCCGACACCGACGTTCCCACCTGCATGAATGGCCGCCCAACCAAACGACACCAGATCGTCGACGACAGCCTGATTGAAGGCTTTGCCAAGCTCCTTTCTCAACGCTACCTCGACGAACTTCCGCAAGAGATCCTCCTCAACATCTTCCAACACTTTGCCGAGCCCTGGGTCCTGACCGACGACCTTGCCGACTGGGAGGTGTATACGCTCGACCGAGAGAGCAGGATCAGGCAGCATACCCTCATCTCACTCACCAAGACGTGCCGCCGCCTCAACCTGCCTGCGACGAGCATCCTCTATCGGTGCGCTCACCTGCGGACGCACAGGTCGGTCCTCCGCTTCATCAATTCCCTTCGCAAGCAGCCGAACCTCGCCAAACTGGTCAAACAGGTCTCATGCCCCCACGAGGTTCTGATGTCTCTCACCTACGCGTTCCACCGACCCCTTGGCGACGACGGCTCGTCCAGTGCCACACTCGTCCGTCCAATGTCATGTCCAATCGGAGTGCCACGGGAAGTTGATCAGCCTATTCAGTCGTATTACGCCTACAACCGCATTAATGTCCACCGCATTGTCCTTGACTGGATTTTGGAACGCGTACCAGAAATCAGGGCTCTGTCGGTGACCTGTCACGGCCCGTGGAACAGGAGCTACCCGATCAGCCCCCTGCCGCTGGAACATCTTTCAAAGCTGAGCATCGCCATGCCAGTACAACCCGAAGTCTACATCAGAGACCCGAGTGGTGAATATCCCATAGTAGCATGGCTAACTAAATCTGGCCTCGGCCAGTATCGTGGCCTCAAGCGGCTGGAGCTCCTCCACCCTCGCGGAAAATGGATTGCAGATCTAGTGACCGTGGAGGCTACCTCCACGTCGGGCTCCAATAGCATCGAGAAGTACGTCGAATCGCTGACGACACTGAGGCGGACCGGCGGCGCATTCTCCGAGTGGGAACTCTTGAGCCTGCAGCAAGACATCTTCAGCCCAGAACACTTCCACAGTCTCGACTACGCGGGTCAGAGCCGGCGATGCTGTGGCTGCTGCTCAAATACCCAGCCGTCTGGCTGGGACATCAACCGCTTCCTCGCGACCACGGGCCGGCGGACCAGACGACTGAATCTCGACTGGGAGAACGACCACATCCAACTGGGTCAGCTGGGTCCTACGGGCACACTCACATCGCTTCCGATGCTCACCAACCTGACCCACCTCACCGTGTCGATGCAGGTCCTCTTCCAGCAACACGGGATCTTCTACAACCAGCTACAGACCATCCTCGACAACCCGGACGCCGAGCTCGCGCGCATGTTCCCGGCCTCCCTCCGCGTCCTCCGCATCAGCGAGTTCATGCTCGGCATTCTGCGGCCCAGGGACCCGGGCGCCGAGGACCGCAGCCTCGAGGCGTACAACCGCCTGCTCCTCCAGTTCGTGGAGGTCCTGCGCGCCCACTGGCTCGACCTCGGCGACGACAGGGAGCTGTGGTTCAGGTACTGCCTGAGGCTGGAGCGCCACCCGCGCAAGGCCAACGAGAGGTCGCGCTGCGTGCTGAGGTGGCTCGTCAGCCCCCAGCGGCACCAGGACGTGGGCAGGGAGTTCGCGCGCGTGTGGCGCATGCTTCCTGCGTTTGCTGCTGCCTTCCGCGACCTGAACGACTAGATTCGGAGCCACACTGCAGAGTATTGGGCCTGCATCCACTGACGGTCAAAGAACGAATTCAAACATTTCGGTAGAATGAGTAGTTCTGTCCGACGTCCTTCAGCATAAGGGGTATGGCGTTTCTTTTTTGATGGACTCTCTCCACCGCAGCTAAAGAGGGCCAGCGACTCGGTGCGTGCGTAAGAATTTCTTGAGGCGCTGGAACAACTGCGTAAATAGAATCAGCTGCCCAGAGAGTAGCGAGTGATAGTAGCATAGGATGTCATTGCAACTATACCAGCGCAACTGGGTAGCAGGGGGGAGGATGGCCAATCGGAGTGGTATTCTTAAGGGGTATTCGGAGGCCAGATGTATGATGCAGTAGCACAATATCTGCAAGCAGCATTCTTTAGATAAAAGCAGAAACCGTTTCCCGTCATTTCTCATATCAACTGGGCTGGGGCTGCCCGGACTTTGTGCTATCCAAAGTGGTGTTAACACATTGACACGGCATCTCACCGAACCAAGCAACCAAGCGTCAAAAGCGCAGTCGATTGCAAATGAATCTGGGCTCAGTAAATGGCCGGATACCACAACAAATCCGCGGTACATTAATTATGACATCGCTCGCTAGGGGTTCTCAATTAAAACACTGCATATTGTGATAGGTGCCCAGTTGACAGCAATCTCAAAATACGCAGATGATCTTCATGTCAAACCAAGCTATGAATGGCTGCGGAGAACTGCCGGTTCCAAACGAGAACAACGGAATTTCTTGATATTAGAGTTACATACAGCCCGCACTCATTTAGCCAGAAACCTCCCCCAAGCACCACGCTTGACAGTCTTGAAGGCTGAGCGTATTGGACATTGCCGAATGACTTCAGTCCGGTAGTTTGCTTGACTCTCAGTGATATAAACCCGGGAAATTCCTCATCGTTGTTATTGTGAATATTTGGCAATTCTTAAAGTGTTTACTTAACTCACATATGGTCATTATGCATACTTGGTCTTACCTTCACGTTGCGGCCCTGCTCCTCGGAGTCATTGAGCCTGCTTCAGCAGCCTGCGACCGTGCTACCCTTCAGAATGTCACCAACAGCTACATTGCAGCGCAGACATCTGGGTCTCTCAACCCAATAGCTGGTCTTATAAATGGGACCAACTACAGGGAAAACTACAAAGCCGCCACTATTTCAAGCGGAATACTCAGCCAGGCCCTGAAGATCGACCACAACCGGACCACGCTCGACACAACTCAATGCGCCTCGTACTCCGAACTAATCGTTGCCAACTCAGCGCACCCGTACGTGATCGGCACCCAGCTGTACCTATCCAACTCGACCACCGAGCCGCAGACTATTTCCAAGATCGACACTCTCATAACAGACCAGGGTGACTGGCTCTTCAACGCAACGGGCACTCTGTACTGGGCATCCCGGGAGGACTGGGGCCCCATCGCGGCCGATAAGCGAGACACAAGGAAGACAATCCAGGCAGCCGCGGACGCGTACCTCGACTACTTCCGGGACAAGAGCGTGGTCGTGCCGTGGGGCACGCCCTGTGCCAGGCTGGAGGGTGGCGCGTACACCGGCAAGGGGGCTGCCACGGACTCGTGCAATGTCGGCGTGCCAAACGATATCAACTTGACCGACAGGAGGTACATCATCGATGAGGAGGTCGGAGAGGTGGACGTCTTCTTGAGCTTCGTGAGCAACCCGGACAGTCATGAGTTCCGGGTTGAAGGGGGGAAGTTGAGATTTGTCCACACTTTGACGGTCATGCAGTGAGCTTGAGACAATGCTCCCCACTTGAGCGTTTCGGAGAAGGAACAGGAGAAACTCAACCGTGAGCAGAGAAAAGTTTGGCAGAACTCAGGCATCTGTTTTGAAAGGGGTGGTATTGAATCCATTTTGAATACTACGAGGTCAATCAAATTGCTCTTGCTGCCGGCCCAAGCGTTCCTACGTCACACATACATCTTTCGCAATGTTGTGCTCATCGTCATCGGAAAAGCCATTCGAAATACAGGAAAGCATTTATGTCCGAAGACTTACTGACACTACCTGCACTTACTCGAGGTCGTACTTGAAAGGCGAGGCCTCTGATTCACATAACGTGCTGTTGGGGATCCTTGGATTCCTGCTTGAGCGTGGACCGCGTAAAAGTTTCACGAGACATCAAGTCTTTTGATCCTTTTATGTCACTCCTATCAAGTACTATCAGGTCATATTCACATTGTCTTCGACCACAGGGCGGGTATCATGTTAATTAATTATGTGTTATACGTCTTTTAAATATATTTTCTCCCCTTCTTACAGCAACACGGCTATTTTGGCCGCCATGGCCTGCGCCAGGGCAATCGTCATATTGGAAGTTGGTGGCTGCCACCCAAGCTCGATTGGCAGTCTTTCCTTCTCAAAGAGGTACTTGATGAGCGTGGCATTTCCGTTGCCTTCGACCAGGTCCCCAAATGCAGACAGAATCAACGAGTACTCGAGCAGCGAGGTCGTCTGGGCAGAGCTAGCATCGAACTCGGGATTCGTGGCCGCGCCATATTCAAATCGTGCTGTCCTCTCAGCTGCTGCTACGGCGAACTGATTACCCAACGCTGTTAGCATCGCCCCAGAATCTCTAAATGAACAACCCGACTCACAGTGATAACCTCATTGTCTCCCCAGTTTGCCAGAGTCCTTGCCCAGGCCTGATCGTTGAACGAGAGGTTGTCGCCCCAGTACGAGTCATTTCTCGACATTGAACCATCGTGCTCGAGGACATGCGGGTTGTGCTGCTTGAGATCGTCCAGATTGAACGTCGAGGCGTTGCCAGTTGTCGACGTCTGGAAAGCTAGGCTCCCGAACACCTGCGTGGCGTCGCCGGCGACGGTGAAGCCCTTATATGCTGCGTCGGTGAGCACCTCGATGGTGATGCCCTTGCCGTCACGGGGCAGGATCCCGTGGTTCGCCAGCGCGTTGAGAGCCGGGCAGGGAGCCCGGACGTCTGTGTCTGTTGGCGGTTGAAATGGATATGTCGTCTCATCCAGGGCAGCGCTGAAGGGAATTAGCGCCGCTGCTGTGGTGAGGCATAACGACTTGAACGAAGGCATGATGAATTATCTACAGCGAGAGCTGGGAATAGAAACACAATTAACGAAAGTTGGCGAGATAGTGACGAAGATAGAAAATGCGTTCAAAGACACGCCGAGGAGCTGTCATCTTATACTCCAGGGCAAACTCGCAGCTAATTACCCATAAACCACGACATCCTTTATTCAGGCATTCGTTCGTTGGGGCCCACGATCCATGTCGCATTGATCCACAGCCGTCAGTCCGAAGATGATAGATCAGCCCCGTGGGGACAGCGCCAAGCTTTGCGTCGCCGGAAGATCACGTATGCTCAGGGTGCTCAGGGTGCCATTGTCATGGACGCCAGGACGAAAAGGGGGCATTGCTCCCGCGGCTAGCAGCAAATAGTATCCTGCCCATTTCCAACCCATGTGCCAACCCATGGGGGCTGCATCTCGGCTCCCTGAGCACTGCATGGGGGCAGAGGCGCCACTATGCGGCGACTCATGACTTGCGGCGTGGGAATCTATCTTATCGTGGCTTCCTTGTCCATAATTTTCTCGCTGGCCCCTGGGCACTGCCCTGTGTAATAATCGTCAAACCCCAACTGACAAGAATAGCTCTTGCCTCCATGTCATTCGGAGTGGGCAGAATGTCATACTCCTATTTTCATTCTCAACCACACCCTCGGTTCCTCCGTGCTTGGGGGTCATATTATAGTTCGTGAAAAACGATTAAGTGTTGACGTGCAAGTGGTAGTGACTCAAGGCTGCCAACGGAACGTTCCGAGTCTCGGCAGCTTCCGACGTTGACGTTGACTGGGAATGGCAATTCCGCATTTCATCCCACATTGGTGGGCGCGTCTCCATATAGGTAGCCTTCGTATTGGTAGGACCATTCGCAGTGAAATCTATCCGACTGTCAAGAATCCGTGGATTTTGGTAAAAAGTGAGGAAACAACCCGGTTGCAGACCCCATTGGCTTATGATATGCGTGAAATTCCGCTACGATTTGGTCTTCGGAGCTACTCGGGCTCACTAAGCATATCCGAGTCCTCCTTGTGAAATGGTCCTGCTGCGAGATAATGAAAAAAAAAGAGAAGAAAAAAAGAGAGTACGCACTACTTGCTCAAACATTCTACAGCGACTCGGTTAACTTCGAAGATATTAGTAAGCTTGTATATGCATGAGAAAAGCTGAGAGCAAAGTGGTGAGAACAGAGTTATGTACTAAAATTTCATGACATATGCAGCATGCCATTAAAACTCGCCGTCACGGTCAGTGTGTAGTGGATCCCAGCACCGAGCGCCAGTGATCTCTTTTCGGGCCGGACATGGGGAAGCAGCCGGGAAGGTCGGTCGATCAATCGGCAAGACACCACAATTGCGGAGGCCAGTCGAAGTGGCTGGAAGGCTGTGCGTTGGAAAGTGGCCCACAACTGGCATCACCACAAGTGCGCCAGGCGGATGGATGTCAGAGGCCATGAAAGCTTAATAAACTGTCACAAGTGATTGAGTCCGCGTTGCCTAGGCACCGTCACTATTCATTGATGGAGACGCCAGCTCGCTCGGGAACACTTCCGGGGCATTTGGTTCCATTGCATTTATCGTCAAATGAGGACGAATTGAGATGAGACGAACAAAGCCGGGACCAGTAGTTTATCGCCCCAGGGCTTAGTCAGCCCCCCAAACGAACCCGAACTTATTTTCGACGTCTCCCCGAAGTCCTGAACTCTGCTCATGTCCACCGTGCCGATTGTTTCAAAGCACCCGGGCCAACATGCTGCTCCAACTTTGGTCCTGCCACCTCGACCTGGGCCTTGTGCACTGCCGAGCTTTGCTTTACGGGCACCATGCATCAACACAGACTGTGATGGGATCTGACACAACGCAGGTCCAGGAAAATCCCCCCTAGTCCCTCAGAGCGTTGCCTCGAGTCGAGCGCGCGCCAGACGCGCTTTGGCACACCGCGGTTATGGTCTAGAGCCCGCGGGGAGCAACATTGTGGTTGTCCTTCTTAGCAACTGAACATCCATTGGCAACCTCAGTAACTGGCTCAAGGGCGGTGCCAGAAAGCAACCTTTGTTTGCGGCTCAGCCGGCTCAGCCGGGACGGCGAATTAGAGAAAGACGACTTGTCCCGACAATGTGTCGTGACTGCAGCTGCCACGATAAACTTTCCTGGGCGCCGGGGGGGAGAGCGGTGCGGCTGAAGATATCAAGGACGTAGGGCAGCACGTCGCGAGCCACACCCGACCAGGGCTGTTGACCTCTGGGCCCAGCACAGACGACGGTCTGGATACTGCCAAGGCGAACATCGATGTCGGGTCCTTGCGAGTACCTAAAGTTGGTCTGAAGTTGTGCATTGTTCCCATCAATTCCCACATGGAGAAGTTCTTTCTCGATCGCGCGCTGTCACCAATGCGGCAATTCGCATTTCTCGTTCAAGCCTGATCAGCCGGCCACATTGAAAGACCGCTCCGTTTGCTTCACACCACCACTCTCCCCATCTGCATGTTTCCGTCCCAACATTAGGGCGATGGTTTGTTTGATTTTCTCGATCGGGTCTGACCATAAACCTCGGTCGTGAGTGTGACAGTCCAGATGTCACCTACATATCTGTGACACGATGCTCACGTTCCCCTAGCACCTGTTGTTCGCCACCGGGCCTGTTTCACTCCTCGTACGTTCGATCGTCTTCTGCCTCATCACAATGCCTGGGGACGCACCATGTTGTTCCCATGCGTGCTCTACGCCTTCACAACCTGTCTTCGCGCTGCTTTATGCGTGACAAGCACCCCGTCAGCGTCCTCAGAAAATTTTCGCGGAAGGACATCTCACCCGAATACGATTACAGCAGGGAGAGGTGGTGGTGGACAACGCCGTACAGGCAATCAATCGACGCTTTACGACATTCCGAGGGAAAATTCGCGTCCGTTCAGAGATGTGCTCCCTGCACAAGCAGCACTCTTGCCGGCAGCGTTTTCGAACGGACTGATTTCAAGCCCTAAAGTGGCATCACTCCTCCCGTCCAGCACACTCACGGCGATTGCCACTCCCACCCCAGTTGTCCATACACTGGACCTGGTGGAAGACGGCGCAGCAGCCAGCAAAGTCACGGAAACACCATTCTCGACAACAAAATTGCGTAGAGGAGTTCCAGGCAATGCCACCGCGACTTCACGAACGACGACGACAATAAGGGAGACGACGACAGTCTACATCGAACCTGACAATTGCACTGGCACTCCAACCCCGACGAGTACCATGGCGCGGCACTCGGTTCCCATATCAGATGCTGGACAAAAAGGAGGCATCGCCGGCGGCACAGTCGGCGCAGTCCTGATAGTGGCAGTGCTGACCCTGTTCTGCTACAGGCGTGCAAGGCGGAGGATGCGGAATAGAAAAGGTTTCCTGAGCCTGTCCGACTCGAGCTCCACGTCGGATGCCGCGGAGCGTGGCATGGTCGCCCACGGAGGCCTGTTCGGCTCAGAGAACAAAACCGCCAGCGCCGCTGAGAGCTTCGCAACAGACGAACCACAAATACCAGACCCGGCAGCTGTCCTGCCCGCCACGCCAGGAGATCGCACATCCGAGCAAGTCCCGATTTGCTTCCGGCCGTCCCGGCGCCTGGTCAGCCGGTACCCGAGCCTCCCGGTGACGCCCACGGCCAGCATCCGGCTGTCGGACTACCTCAACCCCGTCATCCGCGACTCGGTCCTGCTGCCGCGGCCGCTGAGGCACGCCGGCAGGGTGGCGAGCCTGGCGCGGACCCGGTCCTGGCAGGCGGGGACCCGCAAGCAGCAGCCGCCATCCGCCGGCACGGGGAGCAGGAGCAGGAGCACAACCGTCACCAGCAGCAGCGTGTACAGCTCCGACGTCACGTTCGACTTTGCCGAGTACGTGACGATCGGGGCGCGGACGTCGCGGGGCACGACGCAGCGCGCCAGCGGGACGACGGACGCGTCGGGGCTGCGCAGCACACTGGCCCACTTTCCCCGGCCACCGCCATATACGTTTTCCAGGGGGGACGGGCAGGGCCTTGGCACGAGCTGGAGGGAGAGCTTCGTGTTTTCGACGCCCGAGGACGAGGTGCTGCTGGCGTTTCCCAAGCTAGCTCGTCAGATAGAAGATGAGCTCAACTAGGTGCGGAGCCTGATGGAGCACTGAATGGTGTGTGATTTGGTGCATAGCGATGGCGGAGTTCATGTTGCAGGATGAATAATTACATGTCGGAACTCAAAGTTCACCCAAATGTCAGCTGCAGAGAAGAGTTAGCCAGCCTTATTTAGTAATTCTCAGGTTTGATAGGTTTATTTGGTAGGCGCTTGGTCCTGTTCGAACACATGGGGTAGGAACTCAGAGGTGCAAGGCTATATATATGGTAGCTATACAAGGTTAATATCACGCAACAAATGGTCATACAGGCTTTGGCAATGAAAAGATTTGCAATCACGGGGTGGCTGAGAAAGAGATCCTCGATAGAAGCAATGTAGCATTGGTGGTACCATGCATTGAAATCGGCTGAAGATGGGACAACAACGTGCTGCTAACAAGCCTCCATCCCAATACATAGGAAATCTATGCTCAAGGTCCTTTGCACCTCTGCACTGCTGCACCGCTGCACCACTGCACCACTGATGGATTCCAAGTAGGGAACGAGGTATGTCTCCAGGCACTTTGGGCTCTGCTTGGGCTGCGCATCTGGACTGATTGCCAGGGGTACAACAGTCCAGAAGTGAGGCACTGATGATCTTCAGCTGTCGCAGCTGCAGCTTCATTCGTGCCTGCATGCATGCAGCCATGCCCATTGCCCCTTTCCTGCCCCCATGATCCCGATGCTGCAGATGCACTGCCCGCTGGCAGGCTGAGGGTGGAATGGCTGAGAGAGAGTCTGGTGACTGGCGACGTCGACATCGTCGTCAGTTTCAAGTCGGCGGGCGCGAACAGCCAGGTACCTCGGCCGGTTGATTGGTGGGCGGCTCACGCGATTGAAACAGAAACGATTGTGCCATTGGCCACAATGTGTTTGGCATGAGGCCGAGACCCCAGAGCCGCTGCAGGTGTGGGGCCGCTCTGGCGGGTGGGCCCTGGCGCACCCTTGACGACCCCCCAGTTGGCGCGTATTGTTACCCTAGGGCCAGACATCGACAGCCAATGGACCCAAATGGACCTGCGAACTGCTACAGTCCCGCGCTTTTCCGTTCCGATTGTGCTGCTTCTTTGATGTCTTTGTTCAAGAGGCCTCGGGACCCCATTGTCGGGCTTGGGGTCCCTGTGCCTACATCTTCTACAAATAATTACACCTGACCCGTTTCAGTGCTTGTTGGTGGTTCGTCTTGAAAGGGTGTTCTGCTCCTCCTCCGTATTTGAAGGCTTACACGCCTCTGCCGGCATACACTTCGCTTCATTTCCCTCGAGCATTTTCTCGATCAACTTCAGAGTTTAGACAACCAAGCAAAGACCGATTTTTTTCGTTTCGGCAAACTCATTTTTTCATTCTCGATACCCTCAGATTTTTCTTCTTCTTCTTTGATACACACATCTACTTGGATAGCCGGTCTATCAACCTTCAAAATGAACAACATGCACCAAGGACAGGGCTACCCGCCCCGTAATGGCTGGCCTTCAGAGGGCTCAACTCACGAGTCCTACACGGAGAAGACGAGACCCGATTCACAATCCTCAAACACGTCCAAAAGATTTATCTGGAGAATGTGCCGGCTCGGCGCTACGATGGCACTCACAATTACCGCCCTGGTCCTTACACTCATCATTCTCGTTGCTGGAAGGCATGGCGATGGAAGCAGTGACCTTTCTCTGATAACAGTAAGTACTGACGGTGCTGGGGGTGGATGCTCAAGCAGTGCGGAATATTCATCTAAGGCCCCTTGCTGACACCATGACAGATCGACATGAGCAACTTTGCCCGCTTCAACCCGCCAGTAATCACCCTCGTGGACAACACCACAGAGGCCACAAAGACTCGAAGGGGCCTCGGATCTTTCGTGAGCGATGTCGCAGGCAAGGCGAGCGATGCCGCCGACTCGGTCGAAACCTTCGCCTCGGGCGCTGCGTCGGCCGTCGAGTCAGCGGCCGGGGCCGTCGCAACAGCCGCCGAGGCCGAGGCTGACAAGATCATCGGTGAGATCGGCGACAAGCTCGACGACATCGAGAACGCCGTCGTGGGCCTCATGGATAAGGTCCTCGGCACCATCCAGGACGCCCTGAACAAGTGGCTCCAGGAGGCCGCCGGCGCCCTCGACGACATCGACATCCCGAGGACAATGTCGCTGCACCTGACGACGTACTGCAGCGGAAACGCCACCACGAACTCGACGTCGAGCGACTCCGACTCCAACTCCACGACGGCCACTGCTTCCGGCTCCATGTCGTGCACCCGCCTCTTCTCGAGCGGCGAGACCACCTTCAACTCGACCGCCAACAACGGCACCATCTTCGGCTTCCAGCCGGGTGCCGTGCTCGCCAAAGCGCTGGGCGTCTTCTACGTGCCCGAGGGCGCGCAACTCTCCATCCGCGAGCCCGTCGACGGCGCCGTGAACACGGTCGACCGGCTGGTGCACGAGGCCGGCGCCGAACTGTCCGCCTGGTCCGTCAACCTGCTCTTCATCCCCATCGTCGCCATGTACGCCCTGGCCGCCTTCTTCACCTGCCTGCTGCTGCTCGTCCTGCTCGCCGCCACCGCCGTGAGCTTCAGGTCGCGCAACGATAACCCGGGCGAGGGCCTGCCGGCCAAGGCGTTTGGGCTGTGCGGCGGCATCGCCGCCTGCGCCGCCTTCTTCCTCCTGCTGGGGAGCGTCATCCTGACCGTGATTGCCCTCGTCGCCTATGTCGTCGGTCTCGGCGTCGGCGTCGTCGACATCACCGTCTCGTCGAGCTCCAAGCTCAAGTGGATGTCCTGGGCGGCTTTTATTATTATGGCCGTTGTGGCTATCTCGCTCAAGCTAGAGGAGTTTGTGGCAGACTGCGTGTTCTGGTGGCGTTTCCTCAAGCAGCTTTGTGGGGCGCGGAAGACAAAGCGCGGCACAAATGAGAAATACAGCGATCCGGCACGCCGATATCATTAAGGTGGTCTGATCGATCTTGCAGATAGCAGGTCCTACTCTGGCTTGAGATAACAATAATAACATAATTTGAACTGATTCCTGATCTGATACAATATGCCTTTGCTGTAGTGTGATGAGATACTTGGATAATCATAACGGTTCTTGTTTTCGTGTTGCTTCTGAAATGTATGATTCCCAGTGGTTGTTGCATTTTCTGCAATGCATCATCAACCGTCCCTCATGTTCGGCTTTTGATCACAGGGGCGGAGCCAACAGGCACTAGCTACAAATCAACATCTCAGGCTTTGCAGCTGAATCATTCCGGGACATTGTGTAATTTTAGATGTGGTGTAACAGCTCTTGTCACCTTTAGGCAGATGGGTTGGTGTTCCATTTGGTTGTGCACTTATCATCTAGTCACCTGTACGCCTGGGTTTGAAGGTCACAGAGTGCAATCGAAGAGGAAATGATATCAAATGGTATCAGTTGACAGCCAGGTCAGCAGCGATTTGCAGAGACAAAACCCGCTGCATATTTGAATGTTCATAAAATTGAAGAGCCAGAACAGTTGACACAGCTTCACAAGTTGCTTGCTTAATTATTTTGACCCTTACTTAGCAAGGCTGCTGTTCGCTCTATTAAGCTATTACGGGTCACAGTGTCAGATGGAGTATTACCCATGCCCCCTTCCAATTCGTGAACATTGTTTACTGCGCCCTGCGATTGCATGCACAAGACAACGCGTCCTAGTGCATTCAGATGTTCAACATTTTGTGGCTTATGGTAACACACAGTGATGCGTCAGCCAATTACAAGTGGAAAATACATAGACCCCCCTGCCTTTCAGCTCACCGATGCATATCGCGGCACTGCCAAGCAGCTGTGACTGGAAACTACTTGCCGCCTGCAGGACTAGTGGACGGGCTCAGCACACATCACCTGTCTTCTTTACGACTACAGCCTCCAAGCTGTCGCTGTCCTTTCTTTTCCGATGCGCGTATCTGCCTACTACACCTGCTACTAGATGGTTGCATAAAACTTCTTAGGCAATATCTGCTGACAGCCTACTTCTAAGGGGTGCTTCCTATCGCTTCAAGTTGGGGGCGAGGGGGAGATCTGTTGCCAGGGCCTTGGTGGCCTCCTCTGGAGTCTGGTGAGAAAGAACCGGTAACCCTATCAAAAGCCAGCGCATTGCTGACACTGCTTTGAAATTCCATAACAAGACCCGAGCCTCAACATTATCTTACCCAGTCACCTTAGCAAGCAGCCTTGGGCTTGTTGCTAAAAGCATGGCCTAGTACCGTCGTCTGGGATGTGCGAACGGCCCCTGACCCCTGACAGGTTCACTTACGCCCTCTCGCATTCAACGATTCCAGCCTGTCGAAAGTCGTCCAGAAATGCTCAAGCATGGATCCAGTTTCGGCATTGAGTCTCGTGGCGAACATTTTTGCAGTCATCAGTTTTACCGGCGAGGTTCTCTCGACTGCGACGCAAATCAAGGAAAAAGGAAGCACTGAACGCCATGGTGAATTGTTCCTTCTCAGCAGGGATCTCCAAAAGACAGCTGCGCGCCTTCATGATTCAATTGAGGACTCTTCAGTCGTGAAGAAACTTCAGCACAATGAGGCCGACATGGAGATCATCGAGCTCGCATCCAAGGCGGTGACGACAGCTTCACATGTCTCAGACCTCATGGATAAATTCCGTCCCAAGGACATAGCCATCTGGAACGTCATTAAGAAAACGGGACTTACAATCTTGAAGAAACGTGAGATCGACGAGGCCGAGCAGAGACTGAAGGACCTTCGTGACCAGCTCAACTTCCGGCTCGTGGTCAGTCTAAGGGACAAGATGGACGCACAATTAACATTGAGCAGTGAGGCTTTCATGGCCCTGGATGCACAGACCAGGGACATCGCTGCAAATTTCCTCGAGAGCCAGGTCGGCCTTGATGCCATCCTCTCCGCCCAGCTGAACAGCAACAGACAAGCTGCGAAGAGGCACCAGGAGATCATGGCCAGCCTGGGCAAAGGCGAGTCCGAAGAACAAGGTCCTATCATTTCTAGTGAATCGAATTCTCGAAAGCTGCTCTGGAATATGGACCGGGCATTCCGGACCTCGTTGTGGTATCCGACCATGGAGGAGCGACAACAAGGGATTTGGTCGGCTCACAAGGGTACTCTGGACTGGGTGTTCCAAGACAGTCCGGCTGAGAAGACAGTGCCCTGGGATGATTTCAATCATTTCGTGACAAAAGGCTGCGGCACATATTGGATCACGGGCAAGGCGGGATCTGGGAAGAGCACGCTCATGAAATACATCAACACCAACCCAAAGCTGGATGTTGCCCTGTCGGAATGGGCGGCAGGACGCGAAATAATTAAAGCCTCCTTCTACTTTTACTACCTCGGCACAGAAATGCAGAAGTCGGAAATGGGGCTTCTGAGGTCTCTGGTCCTCGAACTGCTGAGCACGCACCAGAAGCCGGAACCCATGTTTTGGAGAGGCGAGGAGCAGAGGTTTTTCACTCATCTCGGATCACAGAAACTCGCCTTGAACACAGAGCGCATCAGGATTGCGTTTCCGGAGCGCTTCGAGTCGATGCAGCTATCATCGAAGCGGCCGGCCTCGTTTGAACCAAGCCGCAACGAGCTACTGATGGCGCTGAACAGGATCTTCCAGCACTCGCCCGACGCACGGTTTTTCCTTTCGATTGACGGACTTGACGAATATGACGCTGAGAGCACAGAAATGAGCGACCTGGCTGAGATCTTGAAGTCTATCTGCCAGCGAGAGAACGTGAAGGCCGTGATCTCGAGCCGGCCCTGGGCCGTATTCGAGGACGCGTTCGCCGCCAGCCCAAGGCTGCGGCTTCATCAACTTACTCACGATGACATCAGCTTCTACGTGAGCGACAAGATGGAACATGATCACCGGATGCAACGCCTTCTGAGATTCCATCCAGAGGAATCGAAAGCGCTGATGAAAGAGATCGTCGAAGCATCTGCGGGCGTCTTCCTCTGGGTCCGCCTCGTGGTTCAGAGCCTAGTGGAAGGCCTTGTGAACAGAGATGGTGTTTCCGACATGCAACTCCGTCTCCGCGACCTCCCGACCGACTTGGACGAGTTATACCGGGTAATGCTGAAACGAGTCCCGGATCCATACCGGCGGCAGACCTCGAGATTGTTGGAACTCGTCTACTACGGAACTCGAGACAAATGGAAGCTGAGCCTCTTTGGGCTTCACTACGCATTCGAACTGGGCGAGGAAGAGGTATTGAGAGCCCCGATAGAGCCATGGCCGTCGCAAGAGCTTGATTGGGTTTCCGAATCCATGGAGAGAATCATACAAAGTCGGTGTCTGGGCTTCGTGGAAGTGGTGCATTTGGACACTATATGGCTGGCACATGGTCCAGACACATTCGACACCAGAAGCAAGCAAAAGAGCGCTGTCCGGTTCATACACCGCTCAGCTGTCGATTTTCTCCGGTTCGTGGCATCCCTAGTTTGGGTTATGTATTTCCCTATTACACTCAGCTCCTCTACAAGTGCCTTGCGCGCCTTCTCTGATCTTTTCCCTCTTCTAAAGTATAAATGCTAATCTCGTCCTGGAGGAACAATAGCCAGCCGGACACTTGGTCCCAGTACATTACAAATTGGAAGGACGCATCCTTTGAGCCATCCCTTGCGTTACTCTGCTCCGCGATTCATACGCTGAAAAGACTCCACTTCGACAAGACCATGGAGTCGGTCGGAATCATCAGATCAATGGCTCTCTACGCCGGGTACCGAGCACTTGAGGCAGAGCACCTGACGAAGCAAGCCTCTCCAGCACTGCTGCTTGAGTTGGACAGGGTGATGGAAATCCAGGTCAACCAGGTCGGTGTACGATCGCGGCTGAACGACGGCAGTGGAACAAAGCATATCTGCTTGTTATGTAAAAGTACACACACTGACCAATGTCCTTCACACTGGTCGAAGCTGTGCTTTGAGTTCAGCCCGCGATCGAGGATGACCTTCTTATCCTTCGCCGCCTCCCTGCAGCTCCGATATTTCGTTCAGAACCAGGTTGCCTGCCACGGGCCCCAGATTGTCGACCAGGAACAGGACTCGCTGTTAGCTTACGTGGAAGAGGCTAGGAATTCTCAGCCGGGGACTCTTGATGAGCCTCATATATCTGTTGACCCCGAACTTGTCAAGTTTCTAAAGGGGTTGTCGAGGAGGGCGATATTCTCTAAGAAAAGAGTCCTGCAAATGTGGTCAAGCAAGAAGGCCAGAAAGAAGGACGTACTTCGGCAGCCTATCATCTCGGCAGGACCGTAGAAGAGTGCCTCTCTGTGAACACGCTCTTGACTTTGCAGGCTTTTGACGCAGTGCTTGGTACAAAATGTCTCTTGAAGCAAACAGGGGAGGTCTAATTAGAAAAGTAGTTAATACGAGGTCTCAAGAAAGCCGAGATACTTTACAAATTCGTGGGCTCAGCTGGCGATGCTCTGTTTGCCACCTTACTGGCTCATGATGACCCTGTTGAATAGAAACCTGGGGGATTGACCGAGGACTGGGTCATGATCTGACAGTCAAAATGGCTCCGCGCACACGCATAAAGGGGATGGCTATGATGCGCCACCTGATAATGCTTCAATTCCAAAGCTTCTCTCCTGTAGCCCCCGTCTCGGGGACTCGTAGTATACACAAAAATCTATGACACATGGACAGCACAACTGGCTTGTCCTGGGTGCCGACAAATCGACCCCCCTCGTACGCGCCGGAAACCCACACCGAAATGAACGCCTTGCAATGTCGAGTGAAGATGTGTGGTATATGCAGCATATACCAGCGGAGTATCCGCTGGCGCTGAAAAGTGGGAAACTTAGGTGTGCCCGGATTCGCCTCCGAAAGGTCTTTTGGAGCACCCTGTTCCAGTGGATATCGGGTCGAGGTGTGACTGGAATCGTCGCTGATGAGAGAGAGACCACGAGTCTCTCGCGGAGCGAGTATCTTAAGGCCTTGAGATGCCACTTCCTCAGAGCGGAGCATCACGGCCGCCATGCATGTTCCGCGACGCAGACCGCACTCCGGGCCCCTCCGAAGCCATCTCTGAGCCTCTCCGTCATCATTTGTCCTTGTAGATGTTCGGCTTCCACCCCTCCTTGACCTCTTGCTCGTGGGCCATGTTCTCTTGCGCGGGCTTAATCTCTGCTTCGATGCGCTCGCGCGCCCTCAGGATCTTGCTTTGCAGGTAGAAACTGCCGCCTTTTTGCGGGTCGTTGGCGTCGAACAGGCGCTTGAAGCGCTCCGTGATCTCCTCCACGTCAGCCTTGCCGCCCTGCGGCGGTTTCACGTTGAGGATCTTGACGGCCTCCTCGAGCGTCATGCCCGAGGAGATGTTGGCGCGGCCCGCGGCCGAGCCTCCCGCTTTTTGCTGTGCCCTTTGGTAGCTTGACGAGGCGGAGGCTTGCTTGTAGGCTTCGGCGAAGGCGCGCCCGACCACTCGGCTGCCGATGAATATGACCTGGGTTATGAGGCGGTAAGCCTGGCAGGGGGAGGATAGTCAGCGGCAGTGTTCTTCATGGGTACATGCGGCGACCATGGTCTGGCCCGACGATCATGCA
Source organism: Diaporthe sp. P3_1W (assembly GCA_037177825.1). Classification (NCBI taxonomy): domain Eukaryota; kingdom Fungi; phylum Ascomycota; class Sordariomycetes; order Diaporthales; family Diaporthaceae; genus Diaporthe; species Diaporthe sp. P3_1W. Next base: position 1,351,369 of record JBAFXB010000008.1, read on the forward strand.
ACAAGTTTAACCCCCGGAGATGCTCACCATCTTGAAGAACGACCTGGCTGGGCGCTGGTCTGCTCTCTAGAAACCACGATGCTGACGGACCTCCCGCTTCGTTGTGCCTCGGATATTCGCAGCGCTTTGGGCTTGATAGTGCGAGGAAGATGCGGGATTCAAAAGGCGGATCGTGGTGTCATGGACGGCGGGAACGCGCTTCAGGAAAATTCGCTGACGGGAACTAAGACGGACTCGAAGCTCTCTCGCTGGTCTGGTCCCGGAGGCGACAGGGAGTGGAAATTTTGCCGATCATCGGGCCGTCGATTGATTTTGGTCCTGCCTTGCCTGCCGCGGGGCCGCCGGGCGGGCCTGCAGCTAAGCTCTAGCGCCTTGCCTGCCTTGTTCCGGTAGTGGCCTGGTCTGGGGAACAAGGAACAGCTGTCCATGCCCACCAAAGCCAGCTGGCCCCTGACGAACAAGGGAACATTTTGGAAGCGTGCATCATCTCGCATTTGCTCCTCGAACCACGACAACACCAACATCGCAGCACCACCTCATCCGATTGTCACACTCGCGCCACCTCTACATATCTGTCTTTACTGCAATAGCTTCCTCATTGAGCCCTGCTTAGAATATCAAACCGCATTTACAACAACCAGGGAGCCTCCCGTCCCACTCGAACCGACGACGACGACAGCTCTTCGATCTCCTGCTTCCCCCGACCAGCATTCGTCGACAGGCCTTATAAAACATGTCCCAGTTCGGCTACGGGGCACAGCCCCAGGGCAACCCGGCCTACGCCCCGCAGTCCGCCCAGAACCTCCAGTTCTACCCATCACAATACGCACCCGCCGACGTCTCGGGCCACGCGACACCCTCACAGGCCTCGTACGGCGGCTATGGCGCACCCGCCGGCGCCGCTAACTACGGCTTCGGCGCGCCCGCCGCGGGGGTTTCCGGGCGCATGGGCGAGCAGGGCGGCCTGAGGACGGGCTGGATCGCCGCCTTCTCCACCGAGGGCTACGAGGGCGAGCCGCCGCTGCTGGAGGAGCTGGGCGTCAACTTCTCGCACATACAGGCCAAGGTGCGTTCGTGCGGTCTTCTGCCTTTGCGCCCCTCCGTATCTCTCGTCTTGCCGTAGCCACGAGATAGATAGAAGGTGGTAAACCTGGAAGCTGATGGCAGGTCAACTAACCCCTCTCTTCGCAGACACTCGCCGTGCTCAACCCCTTCCGCCGCATCGACCAGCACCTGATGGACGACAGCGACCTGAGCGGGCCGATCCTGTTCGCGGGCCTGTTCGGCTTCTTCCTACTCTTCTCGGGCAACCTACACTTCGGCTACATCTACGGTCTCGCCGCGCTGGGCTCGACATCGCTGCACTTCATCATCTCGCTCATGACGCCCCTCGAGGACGGCGACGGCACCTCGGGGGCCACCCCCTACGGCGCTCACCAGCCGGTCCAGCCCCCCTCGGCCCACGGCGGCATGGCCCACCCCAACGAGCTGTCCTCCACCCTCACCTATTTCCGCAGCGCCTCCGTCCTGGGCTACTGCCTGCTGCCCCTGACCGCAACCAGCCTGTTCGGGATCGTCATGCCCATGGACACTCCCCTGGGCATCGTCATGACCTCCGCCGCTATCATGTGGTGCACGTACAGCGCCTCGGGCATCTTCTGTGCCGTCGGCAGGATGCGCGGCATGAGGGGCCTCGTGGCGTATCCCCTGGCGCTCTTCTACGTCGGCTTTGGTATCATGAGCATCTTCTCCAGTCGTAAGCATCGGTCTTCTCCTATTACAATTCCCCGTCTGTTGTCTTCTGGAATCTTCCAGAATGCATGCATTACTCCATGCTTCGAAGCAGGTTTGCTAACACACAAATCAGGGGGCAGCGGGAATATGGCAAAGATCGTGGCTGGCGGTGTTTCATGAGCTGTCCCATTTTCAAGTTGTACTCTAGACAGCAGCGGCCTTGCTTGGTCTCAATGTAGACCATTTTCATCAAATGCACACCTGAACACCGTGAATCCTCTCGTCCCATTCTTTGCCTCCCGGACCATCTCCGTCGAAACCCTTCCTTGCCTTCCGTCCACTTACTATCAAATGTGGATACCAAATCCGTTCCCTTGGGATACCCTTTCCCTGCGTCAAATTTGAGACGCAAATGCTCAATCCCCACAGCCTGGGAGAATCTTTTTCTGCCGCTAAATACTCATACAGTGCGAAACCACACATTTCCTTGCTTCCATTAGACAAAAAAAGTGGTAAGAGTCGAAATGACAAGATGCCTTCGGGCAATCTTGCAGACGCACCAAGGATAGGCGCATAGTGATAATGGAAATGATACGTATGCCAATCAGGCATTCTGGTGGATGCTTGTCAGCACCGAGAACTGTCCTCCGCCCCCGGCGGATAGGATCTTCCTGTCGTGAACGGCAGAGTTGTCAATCAGCGTGGGGACCTCGACGTCGTCATCCTGCTCTCCCTGGCCGGTCTGGTAGTTGGCAGAGAAGCCCCAGGAATAGGCCTTGCCGTCCTGGGTGATGGCGAAGGAATTGTCCGTCCCGCAGGCGACAGAAACGACAGAGGGGAAGCCCTCGTGGGCCGTGGGGACAGTCAGGATGCGGGGCTGCTCATGGTCGTCGTAGATGGCATTACCGTTGTTGAACTTGTCCGCAGTCAGGCCGGTCTGCTTGCCGTCGATGCGGCCCCAGACCAGGAGCTTGCCGTCCTCTGTGCAGGCGATGGAGTGGTGCTCGCCACCAGCGACCTCGGCAATACCGTAATCAGTGAGGGACTGGATGAGGGTGGGCTCAAGGACGGCGGCCGCGTCCTCGCCGACGTTCTCATCAAGGCCAAGCTCTCCGTAGTTGTTCAGACCCCATGCGTAGAGACGTCCAAGGTCGTCAATGGCGAAGCTGTGATAGGAGCCACAGGCGATCTTGACAATCTTGATGCCACGCTTGAATGAGAGACCGCCGGGCCGCAGAGCAGAGGCCTTCATGTCGCGCTGGACCACGCGACGGCCAAGCTGGTTCATCTCAGGAGCGCCCCACGTCTCGACCTTGCCCTTGTCGTTAAGAGTCATGACGTGGTTGTTGCCGACAGCGATATCCACAATCTTCTTGGAGTCCGGAAGGAGAACAGGCTCATACTGAACCAGGGTATCCTTGGTGAACCCCAGAATACCATCGGATGACTGCATAGTGTAAGTCGATTTGTTGAAAATGAAGGCAAATGTCAAGAACTTACGCGGAAAGTACCCCATCCGTAGAGGCGCCCGTCCTCGGTCAAGGCAAATGAGGCGCTGTCACTCGCGACGACCTTCACGAACTTAGTACCGTTGACGATGTTCTTTGTGCTGACCTCAGCAGGGGTGCATTCGATAGGATTCAGCGCCTCGAAGTCATCTCCCTCGTCGTCGTCGTCCTCGGCGTCCGCATCACGAAGGCCACCGTCCCAGGCAGTATCGCGACCGAGTGCGCCTTGGTCATTGACGCCCCAGGTAAGGATCTTGTTGTCCTTAGTGAGGGCGACAGAGTGCATTCCGCCGCAGGCGATCTGAACGACACCAACAGTTTCGGCAGACAGGAAAGGATGGATTCTGGGTCGCTTCACGTTGACGGGCTTCTTCCCGTCGACCTTCTTGTTGCCTAGACCGAGCTCGCCAGACTCGCCCGAGCCGAAGATGAAGATATCGAGAGGCTGGGTTGGTGCAAAGTTGATCTGAACACCAGTCTGCAGCTTCACAGCCGGTTCCTTTCGTACCTTTCGAGCTTTTTCGACCTTCGAGGCCGCGGGCTTGCGACCAGTCGCATTAGCAGTGGCTGTGGCCCTCGAAGTTGGACTTCTCGCTCTGGTGTTGGCGGGCTTCTTGGGAGCGCGTTTGCGACTGGGGTTCGCGGAATCGATGGGATCATCCTCCTGCTCGTCTTGTTCCTCTATTTTCGCGACCTTGAGGGGTCTCTTGTTAGCATCAGCAGTAGCCTTCCGCTTAGAGCTGCTGGAGTCCGTCTTGATCTTCTTGGTGGCAGTGCGGGTGGCGACGGGTTCAACCTCCTCCTCCTCCTCCTCGATGGACGACGACCTGCGCTTTCGGGAGGTATTGGCGCGTTGCTGAGGCGTCTCGACTGGCTGCTTAGGCCTGGTCGGAGGCGTTTTTGTTGTTTTAGTGGCGGCAGTACCTGGGGCTGTCGCAACGGTTTGTTTCCTCTTAGCCTTTTGGCTGGGCGGCACCTCGCCTGGCAATGTAGGCCGGTCTAGCGGTGCAGTTGTTGCATTAGGAGCCGGGGTGCCTGTCGCCGCCGCGGTGGTTGCTTGCCTCTGGGCCCTCTTGCCGGGCGGTATCTCGCCTGGCAATGTAGGCCGGTCCAGAGGCGCAATTGGTGCTTTGGTGGCGGAAGATGCTGCGGCCTTTGCAGAAGCCTCTGCCTTTTGGGCCTTCTTGCTGGGCGTCTGCTTGGTGGTCTGCTTTGCTGGGGTGGCGTTGTCCGCAGTTGAGGCTACCGTGGTCGTCCTCCTGGCGGTCAACTTGGGGGCTGCGGCCTTGGTGGCCGACTTCTTGTCGGGGCGATCGGTGGAAGTGCTGCCCTCCTTCGCCTTTGGCGCACCCTTCTTCGGAGGGGCCATCTCAAGCAGTTCGTTAGATGCCTTTACTGGGAGAAAATGAGTGACTGATGCTATCGTTTGGCGATGTGTTATGATCGCCTGACCGCTGACAACAGTGAGGTGTGTCGTGCAGAGTGGTCGTTCAAAGAAAAAGAGGCGAGTGCAGACACTTGGGGAAGTGCTATCTGGGAGCTGGGTGAGCTTGGGGACGTTCTGGATGCGGTCGCGTAACAAAACAAAAGAGCATCGCGACCCTGGATCGGCCTGAAGCTCACCGTTTTAAGCCTAGCGATGGGCGGGAACAAGGACAGGGTCCGGAAACGTCCGCCAGTCTAGGTACCAGCTGAACCAGCCCATTGGCCAATGGCGTCTGGTGGGTCTATTCAAGCATCGTAGCATCCTAGCAAACACTGGGGATGCAGGCCATCGTGCGAACAGCACAACACATTTACAATACAGCTTCACCAAGTTCACTCACCTCGAGGCTTACAAAGACTTATTCTCATTGTCTTAATTCTCTCGCAGGACAATTCAGACCCCAGGACAATACACTTGCCCTGGAGCATCCTCGGGGGCAGCTCCTTTGTGTGGTCTTATGGCATTGTTTGTTTCCCTGGATCAAATGTCTGTGCCTGGAAAACAGGGAGTAGGCAGTCAACTTGGCCATTCATTCAAGGCAGCAAGGCAGCGGAATGTACGTTTGTAGGGAGGAATGTATTCGTATTTCCTCCTAGCCGAGCTGCGCCAAAACAGCTCGCCGCGAACTCGAGAAGCGGAATTCCTCCGGTGTACATAGCATGTCGTCTCTGCCAGCCGCTGCGGTCTGTTCATCTTGTCTCGAATCAGAATTCGCCCCATTACATTCTTGCCTGAATGCATTGTGTCTGCCCGGGTCCAGTTGATTTTGTCTGCAATCAACGAAGTCTCCTAAGTACCCAGCCAACAGCTCCCAAAACACCCCCGCATTCAGCCACTCACTGAAGGCCAAGGTGATGCTTTCATACACCCCGACCCGCTCGAAATCGATCCATTTGTGTTCCATTTTGCGCCGCACATTGAGCGTCCCGATAGACCATGAATGGGCCTCTGGCTTCCTAAGATTAGCTTCGCGGAAAGACAAGGCAGTGTGAGCATAAATCGCACCTAGGTATCGTATGGTCTTGAGGATACCCATTAGATTCAATGAATCACCTCATCCTGATCTGCAGGCTGATTCTCCTCTTCCATCTCTCCTGTCGCCTTGTAAATCGAGGACAACCTCCTTGCGCCTTTGAACGGTCCCTCGAGGTACTGGAGAACTCCAGCCTGTACAATGACGGATCGGCGCTGGTCGTCATGGTGAAGCATGAGGTTCATGGTCTTTTCCCAAACCTCTTTGACGTCTTTGATGAATGGCCCAAGACACCGGCGCTTGGCGTTGGCAGATCCTCTCAACCATGTCGTGTATGCATGGGGCCCCGCGATCCGGATACTCTGAACCTCTGAGTAAGGCACGATCCTCAGGAAAGCAGGGCGCATTGCCTGAGGAAAGTGGCCGGCGTAGTTTGGCATGTCCTCCTCGAGCGGTGGAAGGACGATCGTGATACTCTCGATCTCAGGGCAGAAAAAACGTACATGATCAAAGAAGTATGAATTGTAGGTGCTGGGGAGGCCCCTCCGCTCCAAGTAAGGCCAGCCAAGCTTTGCAACGGCCGAGGGCGACGGGCCTTGTATCTTCAACAGATCGAAGAAGAACTCAGCCGAGAGCGCGATGTGGCGGACCTGGCGCAGCGAGCTACCGTCCAGCCTCACCCAGTCACTGTAATCGTCGATGTAGACCACGTCAGTTGTGGGGATGTAGTCGCGTGAGTTGTTGAGTCGGCCGCAGCGACGCAAGACTTCCCGTGACTCGCGGCAGACATGTCCTATCGTAATGTCCTCCAAAACGACTAGCTTGAATGGAATCCTGCGGGACTCGGGCTCATCCTGGGTTGCAATTATGCGACAGACGGGTTTCTGTCCGTCGGTGACGAGGCCGTCGTGGAGGGATGATTCGCCAATGGCGCATTCCCATATTTGCAGGCGCAGCTCGGCTGGGAGCTGCTGAAATCGATGGAATACCATTTTTGTCGCTGTTCCGGGGGCTGAAGACTTGGTCAGGTTGATTGGGTAGCTCGAGACTGATGGATGTTGTAGAGATATACCTGGGTAGTTTGTTATGGCGAAGCGAGGCGCGTTTGACGGACCAGTGCTGAAATTGACCAACCTCAAATTTGTTCAGTTGAGTCTTGAGTTTGTCCAGCCTTAGATTTGCCAAGTCTGGGGAAAGCGTTGAGGGAGGGGTTTTATACAGTCAGGCTACTTTTAGTGAATTCCTGATGTACCTGCGAGGTGAATGAGATTCAGCTGCTGGAGCTCGTTTGTGGTTATGGACGCATCGCAGGTAATCGATGTTACATTTGCTGCCGAGCTCTATATCTGTCCCATAGACTGGTCCTCACTCTTAATATTAAACGGCCACTGTGAGTGATGAGACTGAGTGACGAGATGTGGTAAGGCCACTTTACTTGACCCCAGGGGGCCCATCTCCTCAGGCACCCCGTTCCCGTTCAAGTCGTCCAGGAAAAAAAAAGGAAAAAACCGGCCGACCAGCGCCTTCAAACTGATCTATCCATAGGAAGAACGGTTGGTCTAGGCTGAAATACAGGCAGTCAACAATGACATTACTTAATGAAGGTGACACGAGACAAATTCAACCCAATTACCCAGCAGTGATATCTGCCCATGCATCGCTCCAAGAAGAATTCCCTGGCTTATCCGTTCCATCCTTGAGGTATAAGGACGTTCTTGCAGTTCATGCTATGGACATCCCTTTTCATGGTATGATATCTATGATTATGCTGGTGACCTTAAGTCTCATAATGATAATTAAGCTAAACTCTATAGTGTATTCATAATGGTCTAGACGCAGCCATGACAAAGCATGATGCAAGGGGAAAAATGACATAAGGCAGGAAAGGACGAGAGACAGCAGAACATGACTTAAAGAACACATGAGACAAAGTCTAGCACGAGACAAAAAGTCACTCAAGATTAGAAACAGTCAGGTGATGGAGGTGGTCAGCTGGCAAACCTGCAGATACCAGATACCACATAAGTCACCGGGCTTTAGTGAGCAGGCACACAATGTATGCCTCCAGGTGGTGCCATCACCATGAATCCCAAAAGAAGGCACCTATGTACATACAATCACTACTTGAAACCAATGTATGCAAACTGTCTCCCCCTTAATGCTTTAAAGTCGACTCTCTTTGGAGGGGTCAGTCTGGTCTTCGTTCCACTTGGTATAGAAGCCACGGATGATCTCCTTGGATAACTAAGTGTGATTGTCCTCCTGCTACTTGCGATATGTCTTCTTCTTGTAGCCCATCTGGCCGACCGTGTTGAATGTGGGAGTGATGTCAGCTCCAAGTCGGAGCTTTTGGCCACTCGGAGCATAATTAGGTAGGTATCAAGCTTTAGCATGACCAGTGTGAGGATGGTATGCAGGTCGAGAGCGTCACGGTCAGCTGCTTCTTGGTAAGGTACTTGCTGAAGTGGATCTCCCAAGTCTTGCTGGCGAGGTTGGCAATGACAATGACATTAAGTAGCAGCTAGAACTATGTTGAGTTTTAGCCCCGACAAGTTCTGGGTGCCATTGCTCGTATCCCTAAGAATCCATAAGTGCTTTTCTGTACTTAGTCGTCACTGCAATAATCACCTTGAGATGCCCTCTCACCACATTCTGAGCATACAGTTTAGGATATCGACTTTTTCCCTGTCGATGCTATTTCTTGCAGTATTGGGGATGTGTATAAGTTGAAAGAGGAATTCAGCTCTGCTGCCTCAATGAATGCACTGCGTAGTCTACATCGACACACTTGTTGGCTGCTTGTGCAGTTTGTCCCTTGAATGCTTACTTCCTGCGCTATATACGCAACCAGCTTCTGGAAGTAGTATTTATTCTCACTGTACTACAAGTAGCTCCTCTCCCACTCATATATATTCACAACGTAATTATTCTGTATGGTGTGATATTCTTATTCTGTCATCATTATCGCGCATCACGCATCACGCATCATATGCCACTATCACATTCATAGGGCCCCCTAGACTGGCGAAGAACTCGCAGAGACCCTGCGTTGAATGTCATCAGAGCTAAAAGCTGTACTTTCCAATGGTGCCGTCTCTGCCATCTCGTTCCAGCCTCACGATGTCATTCCAGCCCTGGGTACCGCCGAGACACATCATGACCCAAGCCCGGCCCATGGCCCATGTTGTTTTCCGTGCACTCTGACCACAACCCCGAACGCAACCCCGAAGCCATCTCTGTTGCCCCGGTGCTTGCCTCCTACCCTCGGGGGTACGAAAGAGATGGTGCCAACCCAGCTGTCAAAACTCTCCTGCATTCACAGCTGAGCCAGCCAAACCTTCCAACCTTGCAACCTTCAACCATTCTTTTGCCAAGCTGGACCTGTCCACTTCCTTGACGCAGCATCCGCATCAATCAGAACTGACCATCGACATCATGCCCATCCTCAACAAGAACAAGCTTCGCACTGCCACGGCTGACGATGACCCTGGCGGTGGAGATGGTGTTGACTCCTCCCTCCGCATTGTGACGCTTCACGATAACTGTAACGGAATCGTGGACCCCATGCAAAACGAGGTCGATGGGCCCATTCTTTGCGGTAAGCTTACCACTCTATATGCTCCCATATTTTGTCCTCCATCTTGAACTTCCTTAAAAGTATCTCGGTAGGCTTCATGACAGAAAGCTGATACACAGCAGAGCCCCAGAACGAAACCGTTTCCATTGGCAGCCAGGATGACCTAACCTACGACGTACTCGACAGCGAGATCTTTCGGATGATTGGGCAGAGTGGCGATCACGGCGAGGCACAGACCGCGGCCGCCAACTTCATCATTCTCGAGTACGTTTACGACGACGAGCGTATTGACACTGAGCCCCTCGACGGCGAAGACGACCAGCAGCTCAGGAGCATCATCGCCAGAGGAAGCGGCTTCGTGTACGTGGTCTGGGAGTGGGACAACGACGACGACGACAACTGATAGCGCCCAAACGCTGGGAAGCCTTGGAAAGCTCTGATGGATAGAGCGGGTTCCAGATACCACAATACAGTCATTGGTCTCAGAGGAAACGTTTCGCATTTCCCACCTAGTGATGACCCCACCAGTAAACGAAAACTCTCCATAATCTGTGGTATAAGTCCCTTGGATACCCCTCTCCCATTAGTGTGTGATGATCTCGCGTAAAAAGAGCTCTTGTGGGAACATGCTGTTGTACTCTTCCTTGGATTGGCTGCCCACCTGGTCAGATCTTCCTATGGGATAATGTGATGTGATACATCCTTTTGATCCCCTAGGGCTAGCTGGGGGGCATCAAAGGACAAGTGCCTTTGCCTGTTGGCAGCTGCTCATTGACCCTTCTCTAATTAAATACCTGCGAGAAGCTTTGAGCCGACGTGAACGGGACCCATCACGTGATAAAATGGCCACATTGTGCTTGCCCAGCTGGACGCGCAGCTCGAGTCCATCGCGTAGAAGAGAACTCCTTTGGGATTGTATCCTGCCTTGGCTAGGCTTCCAGGTATGTAAATCCTGGAGCCGTCTGATGTCAGTGCACCAATGATGCCGAGGAGTGCTTGTCCTTCCATCGGATCTTTTGACATTGGTCGAATCATCGATGTCCTGAAGTCTTTGCAGACCAGACGGGAGTATTCACAGTGAATCAGACAAAATGCCCAACAAGACATAGGACGGAAAGCTCAATGGTGATTGGAAGTAGGGACCCCAGCCAGGCCCGATTCTTCCTAAATAGAGCCCTCTGGTCACACCCAAGTTCTAATTTTGGGAAGTGATTACCAACTTTCGAGCCGTTCGCGTCGACTATCCTGCATTTCATCATGTGCTGATCGCCAGGACTGTGATACACATAATTTTCAAAGCCCCGCAGAACGTGGTGTAAATAAGCAAGCCTCCCATCTGGGAGGGCGCCGTACTGGTCCCCAATACTGCAGATGTTCTATATAAAGAAACGCCCCAACATGCCACCGGGCGATCGGGTCCACGCTGCCGGTACGTGTTTGCAGGTGACAGACGCACGGGGCAAATGGCACCAAATGCTTAGCTGCAACGTCCGCTTTGACTGGTGCATGACGCGGCTACGTTGGCTTTTATTTAATCAAGGTTCGTGACCGCGGGCTCCATGGTTTGTATTGGACCTGATGCCGAACCGGCGATGGAGCCATCAAGCTAGCGAGGGCCAACCATGTCCTTCCTTCGGTTGTTGACCGTGAAATGCGCTGGGTAAGGTGTTTTCCGAGGTGCACCGTGTACTGTGATGTTTAATTTGCCTATTTTTGGGAATGGGCCCAAGCGACCCCGCGATGCTTGATGTGGACGGTGACCCGTTGAGGGGACCAGCCCTAGCAATCTCTGGTCCGCCGAGCTGTCAACGAGGTCAAACGTGTGGCCCGGCATGGGCCTGGGTCATGCCTGAGTTCTCGTTGGTCCCGCAAAAGAAAAGCGCAGCTGATTTGCACCCACAAATAGCATTCGGCTGTAGGGACAGTGCGTACTTGGTATTTAGGTAGTAGAGACGAGGTGCTGACCTGCACAGTAGATCTTTGGAGAGCGATGAGGTCAAGGGCTAGGGAGGCATCGTGCAGCGGGAAAGGAGTGTTCCGTAGCTATATATTACTGCATGGTAACGAGCACGTTTCCCGGGGCAGGGCAGACAATCGACAAATGCGATGCTACGGTGTCAGTTCCTGCTGGACGGGACGGGCCACGACGTTTTGTGAAGCTGCCACTCTATTAGAGACTCTTGGCTCTGGTTGATGCGTGAGACGGGTATCGTGTCGTCGTCGAGAATGCACACTGATTGGGTTTGCTGGAGTTGCACTGCAGCATGGAAGACAGAACTCCCGAGCAGAGTCGTCTCGCAGGGTAATATTTCCCTAGTGGTAGTGTGGTGTGGTGTGCATGTTCAAGCTGGTCCAGTTCCCTGAGGTGAGGCGGGCTGAAATTATTACAGCATGAGCTCCAAACTGCTGCAGCGTGGTCGACTGGGATGATAGCTCCATGGTCTGGACCCTGCTTCAAGACCCACTAAGCTTATCTGGGCTGGATATATGTAGGGTGGAGGGGAAGAGGGGGAGGGGAGGAGACGCTAGACCCCACATGGACACCAACAGGGCCAAATCACAGCGTGGTGCTGAGCAGGCCTGGCGGGACATGGACAATTTTTAAGCGCCGGCATCGTCCCCATCACACACCCACCAGCGAATAAGACGGCAATGTCTCCTGGCGATGGTGGTCTAAGAATAGACCCAACAAGCATACTGGCATGCCCTTGGCAGCCTGCACGACCAATCAACCCCCACCCAGGCCACAGGCCCCCCTTCTGCTGCCGGGCATGTCCCCTCGCTGCGAGCCTTGCCCACGCCGTTGAGCCGGACGTCGCATTGTGCGAGTCACCTCGCGAAGTAGCGGTCATGGCATCGTAGCAGCGACGAGCGAGCAAGCGGGCACTCTCCAGCAACTGTGGCACCTCCCCCAGCCGGCCTTCCGATCGCGCCGTCAACGCCGAGAAAGCAGAACTCCAGCCATCATCGTCTGTCGTCTTGGCTCCTCGGCCTGCCGCATCACTCCCCTCCCCCCTTCCGGCCCAGGAGCCGGAGCCTGCATGGCTTCCCGTCATGTACATTACACAGTACTTTAGTCTGCTCGGTGTCGTGCAACCTTCGCTACCCATCTGATTCGGGAAGTGTCTTTGTCCACCTTCTGGTCCCTCGCCGGGTTGCCTCAACCTCGTGTCCTCGAGCTGCGAGTTGCAGAGTCTACTTGACACACGCGTAGGCTGTTGCCCGGCCCTGGACAAAGCACAACTTTCGTCAGGAGGCCAAGCGAAGAGCCATCTGCAACCCTTATGCAGGCCGATATTGGGACCACTCACAAGGAGGGGGCATACAACGGTACGGAGTACTTTGCGCCTCGGTACCGCTCCCAAGAGACCACAGACAAGGCCCCCTGCACACCCTTGGACTGTCGATCGTCAACCACCGGCTTGGGCAATCGCCTGTTTTTAATCTAGTGCAGCTGCTCCTCTTGGACTTCACCACACCCTTACACAATCAGCCGCCGCCGCCTCACTCGCGGGCTGGATCTGTTGTTTCTGTCTACATTTCCATCCGCTCAGTCTGCAAATCCCAACGCAGCACTGTCTGTTGTGGACCGAGTCGCCATCAGGCGGTACAACACACGCAGCAGCTTGCCAAGGACGTGGGGCTCTCGAGGACCACTTCCCGAGGCCATCGCGCGCGCGCCTTGCGTCGGACAACCCGCACCGGGAAAGGGACTGATTCACTTCTGTTCCTGACCAGAACCTCGCTGCTTAATCCACTTTCGCTACCGGCCGCGGGCACGTCGCACTCGCCTTTGTCCCATGCGCATACGTATATAGCCAGCGACCCAACTGTCGAGGCGCGCCTTGCCGGATCAGTCGCCATGAACGACAACCGCGATCCTAGGGCCCTCCGCCCGAGGTTGAACCCTTTGTTGACCTCATCTCTCGGTCCCTACTCACACCAGGCCAACACCCCAATCTCCGCCATGTCGTACAGCTCCAACTCTCACAACGCCCCGACTCCGTTGAGCGCAATCCAGCCGTACAACCCGCAAGAGTGGCTGCCATCGCCAATGCCGGGGCCGGGGCCGGATAGGGGCCACCAGTTGAGCTCCCCGGACTCTACTGGTAATGATTGATCCTCGACATCAACCACGACCACTGCCAATGAGCTAACGTGAGAAAACAGGCTCGCCCCTCCCGCCCCCTCCGTATTCTCCCCCGCGAAGCCAGAGACCGGCAAGCATGTATCTCGATGGGGCTCCAGCTGCCAACATGTCTCTGACTCGGGCACCTCTCCCCACGGTTCATCGCCCTTCACCTGAGCCCGCAGGCCAATCATTCCCGCCCCCTCCGAATGCTAGAGGCTCATCTCGTGAGAGGCGTTTCGGGCTGCCATCTTTCGGTAGGAGAAAAGATCCAGAAACGACACCTTCCCCTGAGTCAATCGGCGGAGGCCATCGCCCCCCGTTCTCTATCACATCCTCGAGACCGAACCCTCTGAGTATTCAGATTCCACATGGACTTCCATCGCGAAATGGTAGTGATGCCTCATCTCAAGGCTTGCCTCCAGGCTCTCGAAGAGCAGCCTCCACTGGGGCTATTGATACGCCAACCTCGGCTCGGTCGAGATCAGCTTCACAGACCAGGTGGAACCAGAGTCTTCCCTTGCCTCCACCGCCTCCTGGCCCTCCGCCTGCCCAGTCTCGGTCTCAAAGCACCAGCAGGAACTTCACTAGTGGTAGCGATGCTGTCGCTTCACCGCCGACGAGGCGGCCACCCCCGAGCGGTGTTACAGCTCTGGGACCGGTGCCACCCACGCCTGCCAACTGGGTAGATGAGGAGCGGACCGCTCCTGAGCCTCAGCCCCGGCCCCAAGAACCTCCACGACAACGATCTTCGTCCATTGACCCACACCCGGTCCGTAGGGTTGATGACAGCCCGGAGCCTGAGTCCTCAAGCAGTCCGAATGCTGCCTTAAACAGGAACAACGCTGTTCGAGGCGACAAGACTCTGCGAGAAAGGCGTAACGAAAGCCGAACGAGGTCCTCACGTCTGTCGATTGATGGGTCCATTGCTAATATGGATGACATCGTTGTCCCACCGCCATCTGCCGGGCTCTCAAGGAAGATGACCATCGGCCGAGGGACCCCGAGAAGTGCTGGATTTTCTCAAACCACGCCACGCAGTGCAGGGCTGGGTGACAAAGAAGAAGAGAGCAGTGGCTCAACACCGCGAGCCCATGACTCGGCCAGGGGACAATCAAGCAAGCAAATCTCAACTCCACCATTCTCTCCCCGTCCGCTGGAGTCGCAGCAGGCACCCGCGAGTTCGTCATCGGTGGCTCCAAAAGCCTTGCCCACGCCACCTCCTCATAGCCGATCTGCGTCAGCTTCCAAAGCGAGAATGACACTTGATCATGTGTTGGCAACACCAAAGTCTTTGAAATCGATCAACAGGGACTCAGTGATCAAACAAACCCCCGAACAGTTTTCAAGCGAGACAGTTGAGAGATTTCAGATCTTCGCCCAGGAGGAAGCGGCTGCCGCAGATGACGTAGAGAGAGTCCGTCTCTTCGCCGACTTCATTGTGAATGAGTCCAGGATCAGGAGAGAACGATACTCGACAGCCATCGGCGCCATGGGCTCGGAAATATTCGATTTGACGCGAGACCTGTTCCGTCCCATGGTCAATCGGCGTGAGTCAACAACCTCGCAGGGAAGTGAATGGACTCCGCAATCATCATTGCCTAGCAGGTCGCACCGCGGCTCGATAGGGTCTGCATTCCAGGGCGAGAGCTCGAAGCAAGGAGAGTCGAGCTCGGCTCCTCCTTCGGCGAGTTCCGTCCCAATGTCGCCCACTGGTCCACCGCCGAATAATCCAAATTGGAACACTGACTACCGACCGACACTGTCCCCCATTCTGAGCATGAGCGTGAGCGACAACCACGACGGAGATTCTCGCGGCCGGCCCCCGAGCCGCTGGTGGGAGTCTGCATCTTCTGGAGAATCGACGAGATGGGAGAGAACGAAGCGGGAGTCCAAGTACATGAGCGTGCCGAAGGAAGCCCGTGAGGCTCTTCAGTGGCTAGACAGCCCTGGAGAGTCCAGCGCGCGAGAGGCCTCGAACGAATATCCACCGGAGAAGCAGGGCTGGCACGAGCAACAGCCGGATGAGACCTACCAGCAATTCACCCCTCAAGCTACGCGGACTTCGTTGCAACAGCAGGCTCTTTCCCTGCCAAATACTCCAAATCCGAACTACTCTGACATCTCGAGACTGGTCACGCTTCCACCGCCATACCCACGCCACCACCCAGCCGTGAATAACAGTCACCCAGATCTCGCCGAGATTCGAGCCTCTGTGCGCACCATTAGCGATCTCGCCGAAGTTGACGCAACCAAGGATCGCTTCAACCGCGATAGCCGGGCTCTCCGCGACGAAGCCGAGGCAGCAGCAACCAAACGCCGACAAGCCCTCCGCGCCAACCTCCAGCAGGAAGTCGGGCTTGGGCGGATGACATACAGCGAGGCCGCAGCCATCGAGGCAGACTCTGGCGAGAGCGAGAAGCAGAACTCCAAGGAACTCGAGAAGAAAGACTTCGACCGGTTCCAGACCGCCGTGGTGGTCCCGCTGAACGACCTCCTCACGTCGCGCATAACAAAAGCGACGCAGCTCTTCGACGAGCTCCGGTCGCGGCTGTTCGTGGAGACGAGGGAACCGAACCCAAACATGCCGCAGGAGGAGGGCGACGAGCACCCGGAGCTGCTGGAGAAGCTGACGCTGCTGAAGTGGATCTTCGAGGCGCGCGAGCTGCTGCACCGCGCCGTGTACGACCTGCTCTCGGACCGCAACGACCGGTACCGCGAGATGGTCATCACGCCGTACCGGCTGGCGGGCAACGAGGAGAAGATGGCGCACGCGTCTGCCTTCTTCGCCGAGGACGCGGGCAAGCGCGCGCTCGCCTTCGCCAGCGAGGTGCTCCAGCGCACGAGCGAGTTCCACGACGTGGTGGAGGAGAACGTCGTGCGCGGCGTCGAGGTGCAGCTTTCCGCGTTCTGGGACATCGCGCCGCCGCTGTGCCGGCTGCTGGACCGGGTGCCCCTCGGGCCCGGGCCGGGAGGCGAAGAGAACGACGAGGAGGGGGCCGAGTGGGACGGCCGCACGCTCGCCGACTTCCGCATCCAGATCCCACAGGCCGAGGTCGTCGAGAACCCGAGCTACGTCGACCACCCGCTGCAGTACTTCTTCAGTCTGCTCCTGCACTCAGAGAAGTCGACGTACCAATTCATCGAGTCGCAGACGAACCTATTCTGCCTGCTGCACGAGGTCAAGGAGGCCGTGGTCGCCGCGCAGGCGAGGGTGATGGAGGAGGACGGGCGCGCCAAGGAAGAGGTCGAGGGCATGAAGAGAGAGGAGGGCCGCAGGCTGACGCACGACCTGCAGGAGAAGGTCCGCATCGTGCAGGACCAGTGGAAGAGCGCCCTCGGGGATAGGGTCACGCATGTCAAGGAGCGCGTCGGCGGTTGGCTGCTCGAGACGGGCGGGTGGGACGAGAGCCTGGAGGAGAGGGGGGTTGGGTCCTTGTGAAAACAAAGAGAGCGCAGGCCCACGCGGGCGCCGGGGGAAGAGAAAGTTGAGCTGAGCTGAGCAGTAGATGGAGGATGGTGGGCGGGTTTTGAGTTGACACGATACCCCCTTACGCTTTAACGTTATGAGGCACGGACGGATGCATTTCACTTCTCGGGTATATATTTAGACCTCGCCTGCTACTTGCAGGCATTTTTCCCTATATAAGGTGCCGGACGTGGTGGGAATAGAGCAAATGATATCTCTATCAGTCACTTTGGTGTACCGTAGCATTTGTATGGAAAGACACTCGATATGAACAACTGCAACGACCCGGGTTAATACACACATTTGCTATTCCTGGAAGCCTGTGGTCTCAATGAGCTCTGGCAATTTTCGTTTCTGGCGACAATACTTGCCTGTACGACAGCCCGCATCCCTCCAGCCTTCTCCCGCAAAAAGACCCGGCACATCAAGCACCGTTCTCCCCTTCCTCCGCCGAGTCTTTGCCCGAACGCAACCCACTGCCACCGCAGGAGTAAGACCCAAGTCGCCTCCTCCTTGATTAGACCCACCTGCTTCTGTGGCAAAGCTGTAACAGCAATGCTGTTACATCATCAGTAGTGAGTTATCGTCTCACCATGATGCTAATTTGAGAGTGTGCGGCCAGTTGTCAGAAGAGTGCAGGACTGTAGGCGGCTTGCTACGAGGAACACCACTCTACCTAGGAACAGTAAAGGTTGATTTGCTTCAGCTATTGACCTAATTGACTACTAAAGTAAAGCTCGAGGGCATCTGTCAAAACAACGAGAAGCTCGTGGGTATCCGCCAGGTATCGTAAAAGCAAAATTAATGTTGAGAAAGACCCGCGTCGTCACAAAGTACAATATGCTGCCGTGCGCCTGAGAGTCCGTTCCAAGCCACGTTGCGCCTAAATTATGCAGCTGTCTCCTTCGTCTCCTTATCCATCAAGTTCATGAATGCCAACCTGTGGGGAAACCACGACTGATGCTTCGTCAGCAAGAAGCTTCTGTAGCGCTCTATCAGCGCCTTCTCACGGCTACTTGCACCAGAACCGGATGACGAAGCTCCTGATTTCTGCCTTCGGTCGTAATCCCTGACCTTCCTCAACTTTTCATCGTCGTCATCTGTCCACACCCCTGCCGCGTTCTGAGGGAGTCCTTTCCCAGTTTGGAGTGACTGAAGCGCAACAGTCATGGGACCACGCTGGAGAGAGGCCACTTCCATAGCCTGTCCGATGTGACGCGTGTCATATCCAAGGGCCGAAAAATGCTCAAATTGAGCATCGACATACTCCTCGCCGAAATCGGGGCTAAGGGTATTGTCTTTGTTGTGTCCTGGGTCTGGGGTTGGTGCAGAAGAGGTGGGAGGTATCCTTGATAAGTTGCGCGGTTGCGCCGACGACTGTACGGGCCGTGTGGGTGTTGCAGACACTGGTTGCCTGGGCCTTTGCATGACAACATCAGGGCTGTGTGCGGGAGCTACAACTGTGAGTCGGGCCACAATCGGCGACCTCGACTGCAGAGCCTGTGTGGCATTGCCGCTCCGTTTGGGTGCTGAATCAGGAGGGCGTGCAACAGCGGAAACAGCTGGCTGTGCCTGATATTGCTGTGGAAGTGACCGCTTCGTAGCCTTCAAGGTCGAGGCTCGGTTGTGCGCTGTGCCGCCTTCGGCAGACCCATTGGTAGTCCCTGGTCCGGAGGCAGAAGTGTGTTTGTCCTTGGCCGGCCTTCCAGGTGGCCTACGCTTAGGCTCCACGAAAGGCGGTCGACTTGCAGACGCAGTGCGGTTGCCTCTGCTTGGGGCGGGACGCGCGGGACTCGAAATGGCATTAAATTCGGACTGAAGCTGTTGTGAGGGGCTAATATCATCTTCGTCTGTCATGTAGCCAATGTCGTTTTCTTCGATGGACCGGCGAATGTCGTCACCGTCCACAACAACTCCGAAATCCTGAGTCTCAGGCTCGACGAATCTCTTTTTCCTTGGAGGCGAAATATCAGGGAGGTCATCGATCTCTTGGATGTCGTGCATACCATTGTTCAAAAAGTCGTCTGCATCTTCCACTGAGTACAAGCCGTCGCGTCCTGTAGCTGCCCCCCGAGACTTCAAGGGCGAGGAAAAGTCTTGTGCCGCGGCGCGACTGCTGGTTCCTCCCACCAACCCGAGCTTGTGGTCCGGTGTTTGCGGAATTGCCTTCCCCCGATCACGCCGTTGCCGTTTACCGGACCCGTCCGAAGGATAATTAAGTTCCGATTGCGGATCAGTTGACTGCTGAAAGGATCGTTTCACGCCCGCGACCGGTGAAGAAGATCGGTATGAAGGCGACAAGCGGGCTGGGGAAGGCTCCTTAGGCGCGGTCACAGCATCCGATGTTTGGGGTAGCTTTTGTCCTTCGTCGTCATGGGATATTTGTTCTTCTTCGCCCCTCGCCGTGTCATCTTGATCATCGTAGGAGCCGATGGCTTCTTCGAACTCTGCGAGATTGCGGTCGTAGCACTCTTTCAAGTCCTTTACGCATCCCGCAGAGTTCGTCCAGTCGAAGCCAAGCCGCTGCGCCACCTCCTTCCAGTTACGGTCCTCGACCGCACAGTCTTGTTGTGTTACAACCGAAAACAGGTCCCACAGCTCAACCTCGCGCCCATCGACGACAGGGTGATCCTCAATCTCGGCGCCACTCACTTCAAGGTAATCTTGGAGATCTTCATAAAACTGATCTCTGAAGCTCGAATCATTTCCGTCCACTTCTGGGTTCAAGTCCTCCCGAGCATCCTCGTACTGTTCGGCGTCTTCGTTTTGGTCATCCTCAACTGGCTCGGCATTCGCCTCCAATGTATCAAGTAGTCTCTCTGCTTTCCTCATTCGTAGCAAATAACCCCTCATGAGAGACTGTAGAGGCACAATAGAAGACTCGAGCTGGGCACGATCTCTTCTGACGATATGACCTCTCCATGTTCGTTGGAGCAACTTCGCGGCCCGGGCTCTTCTCCTGCTCTGTTCCTGTCTCTTGAGCCTCTCATCGTCCGACCTTGGTCGTGGTAGTTGCGGCGTGGACTGTGCTGGTAAAACTCCTGCTGATGACAAAGCCGTCGTGCTCTTAGCTTGGGTCCGAGGTGCTGGTACAGCTCGAGATACCCCTGATTGCTTCTTGAGCCGCTCCGCTTGTTGCTCTGGTCTTTCTTCTTCATCTTGCATTCCTAAATCGTCTTGCTCGGCCGAGGCGCCAACATTCAAGTGCCTTACCCACCGGTTACGCCAAGATCCCCATGGATGACGATTCGGATACTACATGTCGAATTAGTCGGATATCAAATATGTACAGCATTGTTGTTCCAGCTTAGTAGAGGAACTCAAAGAATACAAATAGCCTATTAAAAATGTACAGACATATACACATGTGATGTAGGGACAAAGACTTGCCTTTGCTTCCAAATCTTGAAAGATCTTGTTTCCGTCGAGGCCTTCACGTATGCCTTGAGCCGCAGCAATCTCGCGTCTCTCCCGGACCATTCTTAGCAATATTTCGTCATCTTCTTGGGTGAACTTGTTCCTGCTTTGGGGTGTCGCCTGCTTTTTAGGCGTCGAAGCTGGAGATCTGGGAGGCGTGGAATGCGCATTTGATGGACCGGCTTGCGACTGTGGCGGACCACCAACCGAGCCAGGGCGATGTCCAGGTGAGCCTCGTATTCCAGCATCCGGCTGTGGATCCTCTTGCGGCAGATTTGGACGTGGTCGACTCGACACATATTTGATCCATCGATCCCTCCAGGACTGCGCTGAGTGATGATTATACTGAAAAGGATCAGTAAGCATCAATGTTTGAGCGACTGAACGTTTCGTAGGCGGCGCTCACCTTTTTGTAGAGATCGTCAAAGATGACGTTGCCCTTGGTAGCATTACCCTGTCTCTCGTGGTTCAAGACGAACCTCGCCAAGATTTCGTCGTCTTCTTTGGTGAACTTAACACGTTGTTTGCCCTTCGCGGGCGCGGAAGCACCGGCTGCTGGGACTCTTTCGATTCGGTAGTCGTCCTTGGGCTGCAGGAAGCCGTTCTTGACCGAGTATTCAATCCATTGCCACGAGTATGAATCAGCAGGTGGAGCAGCACCGTTCCTCTTGATGTGGTCGGCAATGAGCATATCAGCCTGCTTCTCGAGCTTGACCACCTCGCCTCCGTTACCCTGCGGTTGTCAGTCAAACGGCCACCCACTACAGCATGACGCTTCTCGATCTTACCTGGACAAGGTTGACCCATCTCTCCCGTTGGGGCACACGAAGAGAAATAAAGAGTTTCAGTCCCCTGAACAGATCGCCATGACTGCTGCCTCTCGTGCCATCATACACGATGGGCATCGTGGTTGTTGCCGTCCTCGTTGTCGGGCAGGACGGGACCCTAACCCTGGGTTGGTGATGGGAGAACAGGTGAATTGCTGCTTCGCGTTGGATATTGCTTAGACTCGTGTCTTCAGAGTTAAGAAAGAAAAGCCTCAGGATGATGTTGAGATGTTGGGGGAGAGAGCACAAATGTAGCGGTCGTAGGCTGTTGGCGAAACTTAATTGTGAAAGCAGGCAGCGGGGAAAAGGCGTGCATGAGACGGTGCTTTCCCTTTGTGAAATAAAAAAGGTTGACTTGGGAACTGGTACCGATGAGAAGGTGCGTTTTGCCAGGTTCAAAGAGGGATCCCTCAAAAACCAAGACTTTCGGCTCCCATTCTATCACTTCACGGCGTGCAGCATCGCACAATAAATATGAACCCAGGCGTAGTCATCGAGATTTCGAGCGGATTTCGCACACCAGAGAGAGAGTCACACCTCGATCTCGGTTCCTGCGTGATGGCGACGCGTGACAAGGTTGCTGTGTGTCGCGCTCTCACGCGAGGCCCGTGCCCCGCTTTTACCCGACCAGATGCATATATCGGGGCGAGCTGATGCCAAAGTGCGACTAAGAGATACGGGACGACAGGCTACCAGAACAGCACATGCTGTTTTCTGACTGAGGATTCGATTCTCCCCTTCAACGGGGCCACCCTTTGCACACCTCCCACTCACCGGGCCTTGAGACCGGATGGGTGCTTTCGACAGCTGAGAGAGTGATTCAGAGCGGCACCCTCAGCCTGACAGCTCCGCCTCACTGCTCTCCCCCCTGCTGCTTGCTTCAGCTGTTAACGTCGTCCGCCTCATGTGACGGCGCTCATAGTCATCACCGTCTTCTTCCCTGGCGACGTGCCTGGGATAAATTTAGCTGATAGCAGTCCTCACACTTACGATCACACTTCCACAATGGTCCTGGTGACATCTCTTTTGGATCCGACGCAACCGAGACCATGGGGACCTTTACCACCATCGCACTTCTGGTGCTATTCATCTCCTTCATGACATTTGTAGCCTTCTTTGGCCGTCTCCCAGCACTAAGGTAGGGATAGATAAAGCATATACCTCACAGCCGTGAGACATTCTAAGCTACCGTAGCTGACCTGCTGCCACCAGACGCACCCCCATAGCATGGCTTCACCGGTTTCTGTGGATCATACTGCCAAACTCCCTCCTGACCCTGGACCGGAAGATCACCTCCGGCCGTCTGTCGTCTTCTATGCGCCGGTTTGGCAACTACATGATGTACGATAGGCATCCGACCGTGCTAATCTTCTTCCTATCACTCCTCGTCGGTGGCGAATACATGTACCTGCCGACCGTCTGGCCACAGCTGGCCTCCCTCCAGAAGGCCCTCGCCGTCCCAGCCATCGCCTGCCCATATATATTCCTGTACCTCGCCACAGCCTCAGACCCAGGCTATATTACGCCCGAGAACCACGTGAAGCAGATGGCCCACTACCCTTACGACTTCGCGCTGTTCCACCCGGGCTCGCACTGCCGCACATGCCAGATCCTAAAGCCCGCGAGGTCGAAGCACTGCGCCATCTGCAAGCATTGCATCGCGAAGGCGGACCACCACTGCATCTTCATCAACGGCTGCGTCGGCGAGGGCAACCTGCACTGGTTCATCCTGCTGCTCTTCAGCACGGCCGTCTTGACTGCTTACGGATCATACATCGGCCTGTCCCTGCTCAGCACCAAGATGAAAACCCGCCACCCGGACTTTTCCATCTGGCCGCCTTCGGCCAAGGGCTACACGTGGAGCTCGTATTTTGTCGTCTGGACCTGGGGGCTGCAGGACAACGTCGGCATGGGCAGCGTCACTATGTTGACGACACTCACGTCCCCCCTCGTGTGGGGGCTCTTCGTGTACAACTTTTACATGGTCTACGCCGGCACCACGACCAACGAGTCCATGAAGTGGTCAGATTGGCAGCTCGAGATAGATGAGGGCTACGCCTTCAAGCGGCGCATGAGCCTCACGCGCGAGAAGGACCTCCGCATCGAGCCTGCATGGACGAGGTGGCCGTCCGAGGCGGAGCAGATCCTGATCAGGACCGAGAGTGGCAACCCGCCCAGGGTGGACAGCACTAACATCCCCGGCGTCGGGGAGTGGGAGCGCCCGACGAGTCTACGAGAAGTGGACAATCTATACGATCTAGGATTCTGGGAGAATCTGCGCGAGGTGTTCTGGCCGCGATATCGCTTCTCGGGTGGTGGAATACCGGTCAGCGAGCGGGCTCGGAGGAATGGGATGAAAAGGATGAAATCGTAAGATGCGTAAAACTTGATATTCGTCAAATATGGCGTTTGCAGAGCAGCGGGTAGATTAAATGCATTTGAATTTTGTTGTTTAGATAGCGGGAGAAGAGCATGATCGTCCCGAGATCCTAGAACGAGGCCTGGCCCAGATGCCTCCTCGCCCTCGGCCGCTCCATGGCTGCCTCCATTAGACCCATCTGGTCGACGCGTTGCCTAGCCCTCCAGGGCCTCACTCTTCCTCGTCCCACTGGCGCTTGGACCTTTTCTTCGGGCTCTTCGATCTCGACAGCGGGCTGGATCTCAGGCGTCGGTATTGAGGACGGCGACTTGCTGAACACCAGCTGGTCGAAAGGCACAATCTCGGGCTGGGCCACCTCGAAATTCCTTGCAGGAGTCGAGAGGTGGCCTGCGAGCCTGCATATCGACAGCCTCGCGCCATCAATGCCCATGCCGCCAAACTTCGGGTCGCCCGCGCCCGTGATAAAAATCTCTGGGTTCCAGCCGTCACCCTCAAACCAGTCCATCTTGCCCGCCTTCTCTACGGCCCTCATTTCCTCCCATATATGCAAGCAAGCCTGCCTCAGCGGCACGCTGCTATCCCACACGAAGGCATCCCTGTCATTTACCAGCTTATCCGCCTTTGTCAGGACCACACTCGTCTTGAGCCCCGCGTCCCTCAACACCTCCAGCACCATCCTGTCGCCCTGTTTGACACCAGCCACCGCGTCGATGAGCAGGACGGCGCCGTGGAGGATCTCCCTGCGGTTGAGGTACTTCAGGATCTCCTCACCCCAGTCGGCGCGCGAGTTGAGCCCATACCCCGGCATATCCATCATTACCAAGCTGTGCCGTGGCATAGGCTCCCTCCTCTTCCCCTCGGCGGACCTGCGCTCGGCGCGCCCGCGCCCGCCCTCCTTGCGCGCCTCCTGCTCCGCCCTGGTCAGCGGCTTCGTGGAAAGCGGCGGGCCGAAGCCGTAGGCGTTCATGGTCTTGGTACAGCCGGCCTTGGCGCTCGTGATGGCGATGCCGGCGCGGTTGTTCTTGGACCCGTGGCTCGTGCCCGCCCGCTTGCCGCCCAGCCCGGCCAGCGCGTTGATCAGCGTCGATTTGCCCACGTTGGACCGCCCCAGCACGCACACCTCCGGGATCCGTGTGTTGATCGGCAGGTGCAGGAAGCGTGGCGCCGAGTAGAGGAATTTGGGGCTGCTGAACAGCGAGGCGGATCGGGTGAGGTCGAGGGGTGATGTGTCGGAGATGAGGTGGGCGACGGGCGGTTGGACGGGTGGCGGGGAGGGATGGAAGGAGAGGGCGCGTGGAGGGCCATCGTCGCGGCTGTGGATTGGAGGGGAGGGAGGAGGAGGTGGTGGGCGCGATGGTTTGGCCGATTTCGAGTAGGGTCGCCGGCTGCAGGTACAGAGGGGCACGACAGACTCGAATCGGGGCCCAGCCATGACTGCCTGCAGGAACACCGGCCGTAGGGCTGGTGGCATGGCCAGCAGACTGGCTATACCTCGTGGGGGCATGTTCGAATGTGAGATGCGACTTCACCACGTGTGCTGCTCAGGGGGGAGTGCGGCGGCTGAGATGGTGTCTGCTGATGGTTCATGTCTCTGAGGAAACGGCCCCAAGAAAATTCGCCTGTGACGACAGTGGGTGACCTCCGGCAGGCATGACAGCTCCTGCACAGAGCTTCCGGCGGGCAAAGCTAGGCCCCCTGTAAGTGCAATTCTCCGCTTGGACTTCACCTTCGGATTCGTCCGGCGCAATGCCATCGCCATAGTCAACCCCTTCCTTGAGTTTGGTTAAGTCTTACTATACTGCGACTTCACTCCACGACACTCTATCGCCATGTCCTCCTCAACAGCACCGCGGCTTCGCGCCCTCTACCGCTCATTCCTGCGCGAGTTGCCGCCCCGACCGATTCTCTCTAAAACGCCATCGGCGCTCCACCAGCGTCTCCGCGAGCACTTCCGCCCCGAAAAGGCCCCAGAACAGGCCGTCGCGCAAGCAGAGCAGTACCTCGCATACGTTCGCGCACAGAGGACTTACGTTACACTTCTGGAGAGGTACAACCCCGGAATGGGTATGGACGAGGAGGAGCGAGTGCGGTTGTCGGCGAGGAGGGTGGGCATGAACCTGCCCGTCGAGTTCGGGAAAGAGAAATGATTCTTGTCAACTTCATTAGGCAACAATCTTTATCACACATGGTGGAACATCTACGATCATGTCGCGACGTGGCTTCAACAGCTTGGCGGCCGTGCTTGACACTATCGACAGATCTCGACGGTCCGAGGCCAGCAGAAGAGGCTACTCTAGTCCCCTAGTCGAGGAACGAATCGCTCGTCGAACGTTAGACCAGAAGAGAGGAGGCAACTGAATGAGGTGTGCCGGGGCGTCACTTGCACCTATCCGGTGCCGCAAGACGTGATGGGATGGAAGACTTGCAGTGGGTGCACGGATTATGGGTCGGATCGAAGTCAAGAACGCACTGTGAGCTGGACTTTGTGATGGTGGCGACATAATACGAGAAAGACTAGCTCTTGCTCGAAGCGGAGGGCGCATAAACATTAAGTCTATACGTGGATACGGAATCATCAATGAATAGAACGGTCCCCACGGACCTCTTGGTTCGTTCTTTGGGCGTTCTCTCCCGGGTCTCGTTCGCTATGATCTAAATGACACTCTATTCGCAGTTCAGCTTCATCTCAGTTGCTTTATTTCGAAATCCATATAAGCGCCGGTAACACTGATGTCTTTCTCAGGGTCATACTTCTCTAGACCCTCTAACGGCGCGTACTTCTCGATCAGGTACAGCATGTCATTGTATGCTCTGCGCGGGAGTCTCAGTAAAGATATCAGCTATATTGGAGGGGTCAAACTGACATTTGCCGCGATCGACTTCCAGGGTGACCCGCAGAATCGTTCAGGTATGGATGGATGCTATACAGCCGGTTCCGGTCGTCCCACTCGTCGACGGGCTCGGAGGGCTTGATATAGCGCTGATACGTGCGCATGTATGCCGGCGAGTTGAAATAGAACGCCCATGTGCACCGCCACTAGAGTTTCAAGAAATCAGCATGCCTGATCCTGGTGACATGGTTAAATCAGATCGTGAGGACTGACGGTGCCGAATTCCATCTCATTATGCGCATATGTGCAACCTGGATCGAAGACAAGGATCTTTCCGGTCTCCGTATCCCTTCCCACGTTCCTCTCCCACAGGTCGCCATGTACGAGCGCCGGCTTGATGTCTCTGCCCTCGGACTGCAGGGCCCCGAGGAGGCGTGGAATCACCGCGTCGATAAGCTGCTTGCAAACGACATTGTACTCTGGCCAAGGACCGTTCGCATCGTTGTCATACCTGATGACGTCCTTGAGCTGAAGCGTGAACGACTCGGCCCAGCTGCTCGTCCACGTTGTGGTCCTTTCCATGCGGCCGCAGACGACCGGCACGGGATACCCAAACATTCCATTGGGCGACGTTCCTCGCTTGTGGAGCTCTGCTATGACAGGCATGATCTCGTCTGGCTTGGGGGGCGACGAAAAGTCCATATCGTGGAAGACGCCCAGGAAGAAGTAGGTTGTCGTCCCCTGGTCGTCATATTTGCCCCATCCGATGGCTTTGGGGCCGAAGCCCGGCACCGCCCTGTTGACGTTTGTCGCGGAGTGGTACTCGCCCTCGGCCAAGGCTCGAGCGCTTTGGCCTGTGGCGCATTTCAAGAAGTAGCTCGCCGGAATGCCCCCTGGTATTATTACGGAGACCTTTGCTGTCTTCGTCCAGGACGAGATCCCGGATGATTCTGAGGCGATGACTTTTGTCCCTGTGGGCATGGCTGGTGGCAGACGAAGTCAGTCAGTAAACTGTATTTGTTTTGTTTGTTTAAATCTGGGAGGAGCAGAAAACGAACCATCTAGTACAGCCCTGTGGATAGGGAAGTTGCCCTCAATACCGTCAAGCCACTGCGTTGCGTCTGCCATGGTCTCACACTGGCACGTTGGTTCGTAAGCGTGATCAAGAAGAAAGAAGCAGCGGCCTGTTGAGCGGTAGTTCTTAAATGGATTCGGCTTGAAGATGCAAGGAAAACGGCAACGAAGACTCCATGACACTTTATGATTGGTGAATCACAACTCCTGGACAGTCAGGCGTGGTTGACGAGTTGCTCACTGCCGGGGTCCAGTAACCACTGATTTGCAGTAAGGGGTTTGTCGTTCTCGCTCCCGACACTCACTCTAGCCGCTAAGGAGGTCATCGCAATAGCCAAGTCACTCCATCCAATGAATAACTAGAGCTGCCATTGGTTCACTGTGCAGTGTTGGTGGCTGAGAGATGCACCAACATCCAGGCCTGTCCAATCCCCGCAATCCTCCAGAATTACAAGGATCTGCTATTTGTTCCCAGGTATTCTACTGATAGGAAGACAAAAGAACTGCATATCGGCAGCGTCATTTTCTGCCTAGAGCTCTGGCACGAGATGTTTGTGAGGCCGTTTACTTATGTGCACTTGATTTTCGGAGCACAAAGCATACTAGGTAGGCAGACTCATAATAAAAGAAGTGTGCGGCCAGCAGGACCAGTATCTTGTTTGACATTTAAATACATGTCCAAATTTAAAATGAGTTCTCTTTATTTAAACGTCAAAGGAAGCCCTCGGGCTTTTGAATGTAGGTACGCATTGTGATCGGCGGCTCGTCAGATAGCACAAAAGCATGCCAGTACTCATGTAGAATTCTGGTGACCTCAACAACGAGGGCATCCACTTTAACCAATAAACAAATCCCAGAGAAACCTGAACCATCATTACCGATCGACTCTTATCGCAACTGAGCAGGACGAACCAACGTACTGTAACATCGGTGGCCTGAACGAAGCCGATAACCTACAAACTATCGTCAATGTCATGGATGTTTTCCCACGTCAAGTAACAACACAGCCCCAAAAGTGTCTGGTCACACACGCGTCTGTCGGGTAATCATTTCGGTGCCAAGACGTGGCAAAAGTCTACTTGGTCCGTAAATTTAAAGGCCGCGGCTTTTCAAGAAGGGCGAGTGTCTGGTCAACTGATGCAGTGCGCCCCAGTTTCGGCTATAATATTGTCACCAAGAGCCACCGGAGACGGCGCTAATTTGCTTTGTGTTCAATATAGAACTGTGCCTCCCGTTTCGGAAAGCTACTTTTACAAGAATGGTCAGATGAGTGCCTACTTGAATTCTCGGGGTCTCCAAACCCGCCGTTATGCGTGGAGAACAAGGTTCGTCCGGAAAACTTACAGACACCAACCAAGCAAAGTTTTGGCGAAGCGCATCTCAATCAATGTATTCAGAGCGGCCACTGGGGTTTGAGTGAAAACCTGCTACTAGAGTTCAAGATTGAATTCACAAGGGCCTTGGAACACGAAGTGCGGTTGTCCGTGAGAGAAGCAGATGGCGTTGAATGACGCTTCGATACGGTACCACGAGTCGTGATGTTTGAATACAAAGAGGGACGTCTCCCATACTAGCCAATGTGATGATCAAAATTTGATAGCTTCAACCAATCGTCCCTTCGTTTGTCCCTCTCACCCAAGTCTATCTTTGAACACAAAACCCCAATTTTCCTCTCGTACCGGAAGAATGCAGTTAAGAAGCTCTCAAGCACTCTTCGCCAGCCTGATGGGCATAGTGGCAGCCTCCAACGCGGACACAACACCCGATTCACATCTTGTCTATAAGCGAGCGAGCTGCGAGGCTCGCAATGTTTTCTTCCACTTCAACGACTCATCCATCGGTGTTACACCCTCCTGCTCGTGGAACGTGATCAATCTTGGCGCTCTGAGCATCTCGCAAGACACCCTCCCCCGCGCCTTGTCCATAAGACAGAGCACAAATTGCACCGATGGCCCGATCACAGACTACACCGTGGTGGCTGGCGATTCCCTTGAAAAGATCGCCGCAACATTCGACAGTGGCGTGTGTGACATCGCAGCTGCCAGTGGTATCGACAATCCAAACTTCATTGAGGCAGGCCAGGTCCTGACCGTCCCGACCGACCTCTGTGAGCCGGATAATGACAGTTGCATCACACCACCGGGGTCAAGACCGTGTGTGCCTGAGGAAGAAGGAGCGGACCCGACCTATGAGATCCAGGCTGGCGACACATTCTTCATAGTCGGCCAGGAGTACAATGTCACAGTCGACGCAATCCGGGCTGCGAATCCGTGTGTGGACCCGTCCACGCTGGAGGTTGGGCAGGAGATCAATATTCCTGTCTGCCCAGACTGTGACTCGTCTACGTGCAGTGACTGAACAGCAATTTAGTTGGATAGGGGGAGGGTCCATTTGAATGAACTTTTCTTGAGCGTTGGCTGCCAATACAAACTCTGGGCTACGTAATAAATATATAGCAAGCTTGTATCTTCAGCAATGCCATGACCCCCCCCCCCTGTTCAGTTCGCTCTAATTGTGGTCCCCAAAGTTTGAAAAGTAACAGAAGATCGCATCTATACAAACTCATTGCATTTATGAGCCATGAGAAATGCGGAAAGCACATACCATCCAACATCGGCGTGGCAACTCGGTTGAATTTGTTTTAGGAGAACGGATATTCGCACCCGCCAAAACGGATGATACACCCGGGGCCGTACATCACTCATGCCACAACTACAGCCCATTAGAGCGTATCACCCAGGCCTATTCGACCATCCACCCAACACCCAACACCGACACACCCACACACCTAGCACCCACACACCTAATACCCATATACCTGATACCCAACACCAATACACCCATACACCCACATATCCATATACTTAACACCGAATTTATATAATTATTAGATATATGGGTATCAGGCATAGGTGTATGGGTATTAGGTGTGATACTATGTGTAGTATGTAAAATAGGGCTGGTGATATATACGGGTGTACCCTCTGTTGGGTGCGAATATCCATTCTCTTTTTTAGTCACAGAGTAATGGCATATTTAGATGGATCGGAACTCCATCTCACCACAAATTTGTCGTGGACATGGATTCTTCTACTAGTTACATATTCAGTAAGATGCATGCATCTGATATTTCTGGAAAAGAAGAATACCACGGTGCTTCTCCATATTGAAGCGGTGAATGCTGAGTTTCTAGACCTGCGTAGAGTAGCAAACGTAGGCCATTCAGCACCATTATACTGTAACGAAAATATGAGAACGGGCCGTGTGTATCTAAGCCATGCAGAAGATCTGTGTGCTCAGCTAGTTCATTAAGCTCACACTCATGGATTCCTCAACAGGAAGACCATGCGAAACATTTCACTTTTGATAATGCTCAATTATGCAGGCTTTCAAGAGTTCCCTGGCCATTGAACACTTAATCACACTGCTTTCTGAACCCGGACGCTTTCCCATAATTAGCCAGCCATTGCTGCCCACAGAAAAATGATAATAGCATTGGGACGGAAGGAGATGAGACTGAACACCACACCACCTGACTGGGTCAGCTGAGCCGGACCGGTGATGGCCAATGCACATATTGGATCATCCCCTTAACTACCCAGACAAGAGTGTCCTCAATCGGCCTTCTTTGAACCGGCGACGAGCAAAGGGCTCTTCTCCTCTACAGTATCAGCTTTAGAGCCAGCTTGGTGAGCTCTAGACCTGACTTCGCCCAAGTGCCCCTTGATCGAATCCGCGATGCTCCTAGCACTGGCCCACGCAGTTGCCCTCTCCAATTTCGGGTATTTGCCAATTGTTTTCGGCTCCGTGGCAAGAGTTTGATCAGTGCTAGGAGGGGATCGTTTCTTTGCATACTTGCTGAGTGTGAAGCTGGTCGGACTCGAGAGATCTGCGAAGTACTTGACCTTGATGTCGCTGATTCCCTGCAAGACCTTAGTGCCGGCATCACCGCAGAAGGACTCCGGTCTTGTTGATAGCTCTTTTTGCGCCTTGAGGATGGAAAGCGTGAGTTCGCGGTCTCGAACGAGAGTATTGGCCACACTTGGCCAGTCGCACTGTTCGATGTAATCATGGATACTGGTGGGGCTTTTTGCTTCTTCAGGGGACCCCGCGGCCGCAATCAATCTATCCTCCACATGCTCTAGGTCAAGCATCAGTTCCTCCACGGGGCTGACGACAGTGTCTTGGTACAATCCTTCTTCAGAACTCTCGCTATCACTCTCGCTCCCAGGATCACGATGTTGCCTGATCAATTCAACTCGTCTGTGTTCCCATGTCGCATTCTCAGTACCGGATGAAGAAGGCGTCCTGGAATAATCATTTGCCAATTGCGAGGCCAGTGTCATCAGGAATAGGCTCATGTGAGCTGTCAGTTGGGCGTAATCCTCAAGATTGCCGTATATGTCGCCCCAGTGTTCCTTTATCAGAGTGTGAAAATTGTCCAGCTGCGACATGAGCTTTCGGCGAATGTGTGGTAGCTTGAGTGTTTCGGCGTGGAGGTTCGAACACTGCCCTATCAGGAATTTGAGCAGTGGGGTCGTAGGCGCAAGGCTCACAAGCCCATAATCCTGGATACGGGACTCGATCACTCCAGTCGCGGCATCATGGTCCACAGGCATGGTCATCAGCACGGAGGGAATATTTCATGACACGAGAACGTGATCTGTTGATCAAAGTCTAAGTAGGTGCTGCGGGTATGTTGTCGGTGAAGTGGCACGAGTGGCTGAAGGAGTTGTGGAAAGAGGACACAAGCTTTAGCAAGACGATTGTGTTTGACCGGACATGGAGGATAATAGTACCCCGCAGCTGATTGTTCTCTAATGTACATACTGTCTGTCTTTCGACCAAACGACTGGGAGTTGGCTAGGCTCCTGTTGGTTGTGGAACTACCAATGAACAAGGAATCCTGACATCATAGTACTGCCCCAAATCTGTGCGAGCTAAGTTCAGAGACTGTAAAAGATGGCTCAATGAATCAAAATGAATTGTAAGAATTCGTCCCAGGCCCCTCAGATTATTCCCGTAATCTGATCGAACTACAAGAGTTTTGAAAATGAGGAGGGACTTGGATGCGAGAACGGGGCATGACAACTCGGACGGTGGTGTAGACTGCGCCGTACTCCCTGACCAGAAATGCATGTAAAGCATAGCATCGGGTTATGCTCATTGAAATCTAAGCTGCGGCCTGGGTGACTGGCCGTCAATCATTTGTAGCATATGACAGTCCACGATGATGGACTGCTTTGAGAAAACCGAGAGCTTCGTAACTCTTAATGATCACAATATTCTTGGTGTTCAGTTCGAGAGTTGTTTAAATTCAAGATCGCCCAATTCGCTGCAAAGTCATGCGAACCACCAGTCCTATGCAGCTTTTCTTGGTCTATGAGCAGGCCCTATGTGTCATAGAGTACCAAACACCGGACCTCAATACTCTGCCGAGATTCTTTGTCCCGATACACCGGATCCTCAAACGCCGAATGCAGCGCTCGTCGAGCCACCGTCTTATTGGAGTCGAAGCATTTGATGAGGAGCACTTCGTCGGGGCTCAGAAGGTGCTTGTAATACCAGCGGTGAGCTGGATTATGTCGCACAACCCATTGCTCTCCGTGGTAGTCGTCCTCAACCATCACCGCCGCCACGAGGTCTGCATCAGGGACCGAGCGTGCATCGGCAACAGCAATGGGGTCCTTTTCAATTGTCCTGATAGGGCGCCAGACATTTATTATCTGGTATCTCTTCTGCACCAATGTGTCTGCTTCCTCCGGAAGCTCCCATCTCAGCCGCAACTCTGCTCCGTCGTAGGACTGATCCACGTGCGTTTTCGTGACAGGCCCGCGGTTCGCAAGATTTTTCAGACCCAAGTGATGCCAATGAGTTGGGCCCCGTCTGACCTTGTGATTGAAGATGTGGACCCGGCTAGCTCCTGTAACGTCTTTCAGAAGCTGCTCACACTCGGCGTAGTACTCGGTTTCGATTTTCTTGTCGTCGATGAACTCCTTTTCATTGCTTGGCCTCCGACAGTATTGGAACCCGTTGCCGTCGAGAGTGTAGTGCTCCTCATCTCCGCTGACATCCGATACCACAACGCTGTGAGGCAGATGAGGTCGCTCGTTTGTGATCCTTCCTTTGCCTATAACAATAGGCGTCGGCTTAGAGCCGTCACCAGGGTCGTCCCAGTAGTTCAAAATACTTGCAACATCGTGTTTTCTGTGTTGCGCGTTGACGCTCGAGCGCTCCCACGAAACAGGTAAGTGGCCTGGAGGATTTGCAGCCTCAGTCGCCATTATGCCGGCAGTGATATGGGGTGTTCTGGAGTCGTTGGTGTGAGATTACATTAATTGAGCTTGTTTTATTCGCGGGTGTGTACCGAAACTCGCATTCGCCCTTATTTGTCGACGGATGAAAATACTCTTCATGTGTGCTCGGACGGTGGTAATTACGTTGTCGCTTGGAATTAACATCTGCCGAGCTTGGCACGCTGATGGGTGGGTGCCGATCTTGGCAAGGTGTTGAATAGATGGTGGTTCCTGTCAAGCTGGTGTGGTAGAGCAGCATTTACGCACATCCCCTCTCTCCCCAATTTGGGAAGTTGATAGATGGAGCAACCGAAGGCCGAGCTTGCGAAGTCGAGGCAGCGGAGCGTTCTTGGATTGAGTGTTCTCCCGAAACTTATCTGGCTGAAATGCTCAGTTGCGTTGATATATACCTGGATTGGCTCCAGAGTATGTAACTCTTCCAATATTAGCCGGTAGCATGTGCAATATCGGAAACAGCGGGAGGTCGTCATGACCGCTGAGTTAGGCAGGCGAGTAGACCAGTAGGCGTCAGAGCAAGGTTGGTATCTCAACTCGCCCCGCTGGTTCGTCGAGCGCTTTGTTTTATGACGATCACAGCTATGTCGTAATTGGAGAGATTCTCCGGTACCCATATAGAGTCGCAATGTACCAGAGTGAGGGGGAATGGTCACACATCCTCATATAAGCGTTACTCGTGGGGCCGGAGCTCGTCCACGCGCGTACTGGATTGGTAATGATTGAGGGCCAAGAGATAGCAATATCGGTTCGTCCTATATGCCACCAGACCTTTGTGTTTAGCCATATCCAAATGAGCAAAAGGAGGAATATGAAAGATCATCTCAGATATTTCCTCTCTGCAACGTGAAAGAGGGGAAGCATCAGCGGCATAATCGGCATCCGTTCGGCTAGATAGCATGTAAGCTTGACATTGTTGCATCCAACATTGGTTTATAAGTGAGCAAAGCCAACCCTGATGCGACCGAGTGACAACTGAACAGCATCTTTCAAGACAGTCACTGCAGTAAACTTGCCTCGTATACACCTTGTCAAACTTTTATCAATATGGCGATCCAGGAAGCAATTCCCGAGTCGGTTGAGTGGAATGGGAAGAAGACCCCCATCTATCCGATGGAGACGGTCAGTTTCGAGCGTTTGCTCTCTCAGGAGCCAGCCGAACTTGACAAGGTCGTTCGCTGCTGCGAGACTGAAGGTTTCTTCTACCTGGACCTGCAGGGAATTGACGGTCGACGGATGTTGGAAGACCAGCAGAAGACTCTCGAGCTTATGCACCGGTTTTTCGAGTCGCCCCTGGAGGTTAAGAACCAGTATGGCCTTATATCTCCCCATCTCGGGTACGTAAGAGATGATCAAGAACACATCTTCGCCTACTTCCATACATGTGCTGATCAATTGGTGAATCTAGTTATGAGCCTGTAGGCTCACGCACCGGAGTTTTCAAGGACACCAAGGATGGATATGAAATGATCAAGGTTGGTGGATACTTTCACCTGTCACGCTGTACAAGGCACTTGTCTCATACAGAACTGATCGAATATCAACAGGTTGCTCGAGACGAAATCCAAAAGTCTAGCCCCCACGTGCCCAGCGTCATCAAGAACAGCCCGGACCTCAAGATCCTGGAGAATGCCATTGCGGGCTGCAACATCATCACAAAGACCATCTTGTCGTCGCTGTCTTCGGGGCTCGGCCTCACGGGTGCTGCCCGGTTCGAGAACACTCACCGCAACGATCGCCCGTCCACCACCACCCTCGCCATGATGCATTACATTCCTTCCGACCCTGTCGCCCAGAAGATAGGACATCAGAAGCACACCGACATCAGCTCGCTGACTCTGCTCTTCAGCGAGCAGTGGGGACTCCAGATCCGCCCGCCGGGAGCCCGCGAGTTCGGGTTCGTGAAGCCCAAGGACGGCTGCGCCATCGTCAACGTCGGCGACTCGCTGCGCTTCGCGAGCGGGCACAAGATGCAGTCGTGTATCCACCGGGTCGTCCCCTTTGACCCGACCGAGCACCGCTACTCGATCGCGTACTTCCTCCGGGCCGAGGACTCGACCATGTTCACCGACAGCGAGGGCAGGTACATCACGGCCGGCCAGTGGCACGACGAGAAGTTCTTCGCCTTCACCAACCCGCCCGAGCTCCTCGCCGACGTGCCGGCCTCGATGATCCTGGGTGGGATGAAGGAGGAGGAGGACAAGGATGTTGCTGCCCCCGCTCCGAGCGTCTCGAAGGAGATTACAGTCGAGACATAGACGGTCTGCCATTGCTTGTCTGCCAGATGCCTGAAAAAGGACATTGAATTTTGTGCTGCCAGTCGCTCCTTAAATACTTCCATAAGGGCTGTCCAGATCTGAGTGCATCCTCTCGTTTATAGTCAGTTGATGATGTCTGGCGCAAGATGCCTCATTGAAAGAAGTAAATACATCGCTTGCACTATACAACTGTATCAAGAACATCTACAGCTCGCGCCACACTATTTTGTGAATTTTATTCAACTACACTCCTAAAGACGATGCCATCATCACAAGAAATTCAGAATTGCATGTTCAAACTGCCCGTGCGTGCATGTATGCGCTTTTTGCCCATCCTACCCTACCATTCATTCCCAATTCAAGATTGCGTCACAAATCTTGTCACACCAACATTCTACCGGCATGTTAATACACCTGCATATTGATATAGCCGAGCCGGCAACCCAAAACGGCTCAAGGTGGGGGGCAGTGACCCTGCGGCACCTCTCATTCCGTCCCGCAGGGTCAATAATCGGCAGAGCGAGTAGACGTATGTGAAGTACCTGCTTTGTGAATTCTTTTGATGACAGGGGCGTCTGTCTATGCTTTTGATTGCTTGTGTCAATAGCAGAGACGATGGAGGAAGACAATTACGTGCTTGTATGCCTCCACGACGTCCGAGATGACACCATGGAATCGAGACTGAAGTACCTAGCCGATATCAACGATTTCATCGAGAATGTTTCCAACGAATTATGGGCGATCAATAGGAAGATACACGATAATCCGGAGCTCGGCTACGAGGAGCACAAGGCTCACGCACTACTGACGAGCTTCCTACAATCGAAGAAGGGATGGAAGGTCACGACTTCTGCTTACGGGATGGACACGGCGTGGGTGGCAGTCTACGACAGTGGTGAGAAGGGCCCGGTGGTATCCTTCAATGTTGAGATGGGTGCGTCTTGTTCTCCCGGACCCGTGCCCGTGCCCGTGGCCATACTCAGTGCCGTCAGCTACTGACATCAAACAGATGCCCTGCCTGGTATGGGCCACGCATGCGGGCATAACCTTATCGCGACAGCCTCGCTGGCTGGTGGCCTGGCAACAGCTGAGTTAATGCAGAGGCAGGAACTCAAAGGGAAAGTTGTTCTTTTCGGCACGCCAGCAGAAGAAGGCGGAGGCGGCAAGATCCGCCTTCTAAAAGCCGGAGCTTATAGAGACCACGGGGTTGACCTATCTCTGATTTCTCATCCAGGCATCCTGCACGACAGCGCACTCGTTCATACCACTGGTTACACCCGGTTCAAAGCCGAATATTTTGGCCGTGAGGCACATGCAGCTACTAGCCCGTGGTTAGGAATAAATGCGCTGGATGCATTGGTGATTGCATACAATGGGATATCTGTGCTTCGCCAACAGACTATGCCCGGCGATATCATCCAAGGGTACATCAGCAACGGCGGGTCGGCACCACAGATCATTCCCGGATACGCCGCTGGGATCTTTGTGGTGCGTGCAAACGCTCCCTCGGGCCTTCACACTCCTTCTCGCCTCCAGGAGCTGCGCAGAAAAGTCGAGGCCTGTTTCCAGGCCGGGGCGGAAGCGACGGGGGCCGAACTGAAGATCACGGTGGAGGAGGCTTACGCTGAACATGTCCCGAACCGAGTGCTGGCAACATCGTACGCAAAATACTGGAACGCACTGGACCCGCCGAATCCAGGCTCGGTAGACCAAGACATACACATCGGGGCGAGTACAGACCAAGGCGATGTAAGCCATGCCCTACCGAGCTTAAACGCGAGTTTCTCTATCCCGCCTGGACCGGGCGGCGGAGGTCCGCACACTCCCGGCTTCGAGAAAGCATCAGGGACGAAAGAAGCTTTCCAGAGGTGTTTGAGAACGGGGAAAGCATTGGCTGGGACGGCGGTGGATATACTGGCCACTCAGGGCTTGCTGGACAAGGTTGTGGATCAATGGAGGAAAGACATGGAGGACTCCCAGTAGCGCACTAGGCTTCCCGTTTCGTGAGAAGCCGCGTTGCAAGGATTTTGAATATGAAAGGATTTTAACCATATACATTGGAAAGTGGCCGATTTGCCAGAGTCTCATCACGTCCAGTATGCCAGAAGCCGTCGTAGGTAATTTCTGTAATAACGTGTCCTAAGAAGCAAAACTATGGGCTAACCTCGGCAAGAACCGGATTGTGATGTGAATTTGGTAGTTGTGATATGGGGACAAAGTGTATGCAAAACTCGAAGCCCGCTTGAGCTTTATTGAAATCATGAAGAATTCCAGTGGCTATGCTGTAGTCAGAATGGCGCGTCTGCATATGCCTTTTCGGTCACATCATATGCGTCGTAAGACCAAACCCATTCCTGTTCAAAAGAAGCAACCCTGTTGTGTGCTGATCAGCGCATGTGTTGATCGAGTAGATGTCTAATACGCTCCCAACTAGGTACTTACCAATCAGGCACTGTACTCGAACTGCCCGCGGGCTCCTCATGGGAGTGCTCTTGAGACTCATGTAACTTCTTAATTTGAGCGCATGTCTCGTCAAGCAGTCTCTCAGCTCTCTCTGTCCTCAACCGATCGTACAATGCAAGCGCTTTTGACAGCTGCGTTGGAGACGCTACGTGGCTCAGAAGGTGGCCGAGCATCGCAGCATCTTCCAACCCAAGGTTGAGACCCTGTGCCAGGAAAGGGGGAAGTGAATGACAGCAGTCACCGGCAAGCACGCATGTCGCCTCTGGGGAGACCATGGTGGACGGTGGAGGCACTGTGCGTGTATCGTCGATCAGTCTTGCGACCTCCATCCGAAGAGCATCCAAGTTAGGGCTGCTCACCATGCACCAACTGCCACCTATTCACTCGCTGTGCCGCATCAAAAATTGCCATTAAACTCATCAACAAGTATTAGTACATGACTACTTGTGTGACTTGTCAGCAACTCACAGGGGATCCCAGCTGTCGGCAAGCTTTTTCAGTTCCTTAATGACAGCACTCATGCTTGTACCCTCTGAAGAGATGTTTCGTTGTGTTATTAGCAAGAGGCTAAGTTGGGTACCGCCTCTAATGGGAAAGCAGAGAGCATATGAGTCTCGTCCAGCCCACCGTCGGCTTTGTGCAGAGCTCATGAAGTCCCAGAGATCACTATCCCGTACTTGTCCCCGGTCAACAGTTATGCGGCATGCCGTGTACCCAGCTGGCTGAGGTATAATATCCTGCCCCAGCACCTTTTGTCTTAGAGTCGACCAGGTTCCATCTGCAACCACCACGAGGTCTCCCTGCCGCTTCTCGCCGTTTTCGAAAGTGATGGTGGGCTTCGAGCTCTCGATGTCTGTGATGCGAGAGGAATAGTGTACTTCGACTCCCAAATCGGTAACTCTGCGAGTCAGACCACGCTGCAAATCAACGCGATGCAACGTCCATAGCGGGAAATGGTAGCGATGGAGAACCTGCTCGTCGTAATCATCTTGGCTAGCGAGAAGCTCACCATTGAGATCATGCGTCTGCAATGTCCGGGGAGCTGTTATTACCGGGTTGAGAATGTTACTCAGCCCCCATCTCGATAGTAACCTGGTTCCATTAGGTGAGATGTGAAGTCCAGAGCCAAACGGGTGGATAGTCTCGAAGGCCTCAAAGACGGTCGCCCGATGCCCTGAAAGTGTCACAGAGATAGCCACGGCCAAGCCGCAGAGTCCACCGCCGACTATGAGCACGTCAAGTGCGGTAGGTGAAGAGAGGGAACGTGGGACCGCTGATTGTGTCATCTCAAATTGCATGTGAAGAAGGATTGATGAATAGAATGATCCCGAGCTTTGCTTTCATATCTGTAGAGCTGGGTGAGAAGTGTGCATGTTCACGGCACTCAAGTGTTTTTCCTCACACGCGAGCATGCATGTGAAAAGCTATGTAACATAGAACAGATTCTGGTTGGCGGCTAATATCCCTTGTCCGTTCTCAGCAATTGATCCGCAAGGGCGTCTGGGCATAAGCCCACACCAACTGCAGGCGTAGCAATCCATACAGTTAGAGGCAACACCCCCCCAGAAGAATGTCAGATTCACACTATCAAGGCCGCAGGGTTCCCCACCTCCATCATCTGCCGAAACATCTTCGAGTCACTATTCCAATTAGTAAGATTGCGCGTGGGGCAGATGGAATATTATGGCCAGTATTTGTTTTTCGTAAAGTCCAGGCCCGAATTTGAACAAGTCAATGTAGAGGACATCCCCAGTAACACAGACGCGTTTGAATTGGTTACAAACTTTTGACGTGCCGGCAGGTGGCTCAGAAGACAACACAATCTCAGAATGACCTCCAAAACCGAATCCCAGAGTCCGAAGCTAGAGATCCGTCATGGTGAGACGGGAGAAGATGTTGGCTCCAAGACTGGTGCAAATGAACCTGAACTCCGGTTGGACAAACATGGGCTTCCGCTGTCTCCTCAACCGAGTACACGCAAAGATGATCCCCTAGTAAATCAACTTCCTCCCACTCAGAGAAGTCCAATACTCTAACCTCAGTCAGAACTGGCACCCAGCCCTGAAGTTGGCAGTCTGCCTCCAGGTCTCGATCCTGGCGTTCCTCGGGCCCATGAGCTCTGCCACGCCCAACCCGGCCTTCGTCACTCTCGGTCGAGCGTTCGGAATCACGCCCGTCCAGGCATCGTACCAGCTGGTTGTATACCTCGTGTTCTCGGGCGTCGGGCCACTGTTCGTCGTGCCCTTCGCGAGCGCCACCGGTCGCCGGCCCATTGTTGTGACGTGCTCGCTTCTCGCCGCCGTCACCAACATTATCGCAAGCTACTGCTCTACCTGGGCCGGCATCGTAGTCACGAGGGCGTTCAACGGGTTTGCCGTTGGCGCTACCGTCGCGCTGGGACCGGCTGTTATCTGCGACATGTATTTCCTTCACGAGCGTGGCCTCTATATGGGGATATTTGCCCTATTCCTCAACAATGGACCGCATATTGCGCCCCTGATTGGGGGCTATGTGACCAGGAGTTTGGGATGGAGATACTGCTTTGCCATTCCGGTAGGTGCCACTTTCCTAGCGCGTTGAGCGCGTTTCTAACTGCATTGATAGGGATATATCCAGCTCGGAGTCTTTGTTGTGGTTCTCTTCAGTTTCCCCGAGAGTTTCTTCAGACGAGACTCTGTCCTCACCACCGAATCTGTACCCGAGAGGTCGCTTCTGAGCCTTTTCTCCCTAAGGCAACCAAGCGCATTCCGGAAGGAGTTCCACCCGCGTTCATTCCTCGGCCCATTCAAAATGACTCGCTACGTGTGTGTCGTGGTTCCCAACATTTACTACATGACGTGTCTCGCGTACGGCTCTGTTCTGTTCGCTACCACAGGCTCTGTAGTGTACTCCACGTTCTACAAGTTCAACATAGCCCAAATCGGTCTGATTTTGAGCATTCCGCTGCTCATTGGAAACTTACTAGGCGAAGCCACTGCCGGGTGGTTTGTGGACTGGCTGGTGTATAGATATGCTAAGAAGCATGATGGGGTTGAGATCCCTGAGGCCCGGCTTGATGCGCTCTGGCTTGCACTCACACTGCCGATTGGGACTATCATCAATGGAGTGTGTATCACTCATTTTGCAACCACCAGTTGGGTCGGAAATGCCATCGGGATGGGAATCTCCAGTGTGGGGTTTCAAGTCGCCACAACTGTTACGTACACGTATTGTACGGATGTAAGTGCTGAGAGAAGTCATCAATGTGAATGGACCCGCTGACATGCTCTTTGCAGTGTTATAGATCTCAGAGTGCGGAGGTGTCGACCGTGATCAATTTCA
Source organism: Diaporthe sp. P3_1W (assembly GCA_037177825.1). Classification (NCBI taxonomy): domain Eukaryota; kingdom Fungi; phylum Ascomycota; class Sordariomycetes; order Diaporthales; family Diaporthaceae; genus Diaporthe; species Diaporthe sp. P3_1W. Next base: position 1,393,127 of record JBAFXB010000008.1, read on the forward strand.
CCAGGCACATATTCAGCGCACTGGTCTCTTTCTACGCGTACGTGATGTGGTTATATGGAACATGCAAATTCAAGTGCTAACTCGTATCCAGTCTTCCCCTTGCGGAAGACATAGGTTTCCAATACGCTTGGCTGGTGTTCGCATTCATCAACATCATTCTTCTCGTGCCATTCTTCCTATTGCGCATCTTCGGCCAGAGAATTCGGAAGAGCGAGGGGCAAAGGTGATTGACCAGGGATTCTTTTATCTGAAGTCGCAGTTATTAGTAACTCTAGATACTAGGAAAGGTGAAAAGAGAACGCTGCGCTGGGCGAAGATCCTTCAAGATAGGACATGAAATTCATCATACCATCTTCTTCAGTGAATTATCATACATGGAATGACATTATTGAGCTAGCCCAAAACGGAACCAAATTGTGTTTATGAGACGCGATGGCACAATGGAGAGCCCCAAGGAAACATTAGGTGCCTCTTGTAAACATTTAATTCCAAGGTTGCCCCAGAGCGAGCTCGCGAGGAATGCCAGCAAGCCACTGACAACTTACTTATTGAGCGTGATACAATGAGCGCTGTGTTGCTTTAGTGTAGAAGAGATCGAATGATGTTCTGATATAGAAGTGTTATATTACTTCTAGTGTACCTCCGGTAGGGTGTCCAAAAAAAGGGGTGACTACTCGATTTGATTCTTTGCATTCCAGTCCGCGAGTCATTGAAACATGACTGGGCGAAGACGGATGTTATTTGGCATGGTCCTGAATAGTTACAGTCTTGAAAAAGATGTTTCAAGCGGGTGGAAACGTCCGAGCTAGGCCCACACTGCAGCATCCTAGAGTAGAGCAATCTGGAGGTAAGGAAGATCCTGCAATACCTGGCATATGCTGCAAGACGAATCACTCAAAATTCCGTGTAATGATAATTGGTGCGAGTTTGTCACCACACCCCCAAAGTGTGATCTGTGCTACACCACGTAGGCACTTCGGCAAGAAGGACATGCAATGTGGAGATGGCACCGCGGAGCCATCTTTCGGCAACTCGTCAACACTGCTGATACCGCGCTTTACCCCTATATGGTATCGAAAGATTTCCACCGGTGAAGGGACAAGTTCTCATGACTGGAAGAGAGGTTCTAAGTTCACCTGTTGACGCTGTGCTCAAGTGTCAGGAAGTGTCAGGCCATTGGTGCGATGACTTTCTCCATAATTTTCCGCGAATATATTGCTACGGAGTGCCTACTCCTTAGCGAACACTCTTGGCGAACCTTGGTCTTGGCACAGTCTGCCGACTCCTGATGCTGCTACAATTCATATAAACATTTCTGAATGCTGCCAAACCCTAGTGTATATAATATCGGAAGTCGTGTCGACTGTCTTCCCCATATTTGCACATTCGTCCACTCTCAGCACAATTCAGTTTGATTGATGTCCTGCATTTGAAGGGATATATTTCTGCCAGTCATCCCAACCGCTCTTTCTATCAAAATGAGGACCGCCGCCGCCGCCGCTTTCCTGAGCTTCTCAGCCCTAGCGTCTGCCCACGGATATGTCCAGCAGATCTGGCTGGGTGAGAACCTCGTGGATGCTTGGAACCCCTACAAGGACCCCCAAAAGTCGGGAGTGAACAAGATCACACGCAAGTTCAAGGACAATGGACCCGTGACAGACGGCCTGTTTACTGTAAGCAGTGGTTGATGTACTGAGGGCACCGTGACCCCTGGCTGACCCAAGGTAAAGACCGATGCTATTACATGCAACATTGGCATCGATGGCAAGAACAATGTGCCAGCGAACAACACGGCCGAGGTCGCTGCAGGCAGCACTGTCAAATTCATGTGGACCGAGTGGAAGAGCGACCATCCTGGTCCCGGTACGTGTGCCCGATTTTGATCCGCATCAACTGATAATCGCTGATGATAAGTCCAGTCATGACATATCTGGCAAGCTGTGGTGGCTCGTGCAGCAAGTTCTCGGGAAGCACTGGCAAAGTCTGGGTCAAAATCGACCAGGCTGGCTACGATGCATCTGAGTCTATCCCATGGGCTAGTAAGAGGTTGCCGGAGCAGAACAGCACATGGACGGCGACGCTGCCATCATCAATAGCTCCTGGCGAATATCTGCTTAGGTGTGTTTTCAATCAGCAGCAACTCTCCATTTTAGCCTTCTACACATTCATGGTAAATAACAGCGATCATACGCAGACACGAGATTCTCGGACTTCAAAGAACAAACACAAACGGTTCACTGGCTCAATTCTATCCTAACTGCCACCAAATCACTGTCACTGGCAGCGGCACCACGAAATTGCCTGAGGGGATCGCTTTACCTGGTGCTTACCAGCCCGATGACACCACTTCTGTCCGTGTTCTTTCAGTCTTCTGTTCTTCCTCGTACCCATCACCCCTCACCCTAATGCTGACAACGGCTTACGCAGATCTTCCTGGAGTATCGTGACATTTCCGCCACTAATCCATACACCCCTCCTGGTGGTCCCGTCTGGAGCGATGATGGCTGGGCAAGCTGAAAGACAAGACTACTAGTTCTTGACATAGCTTTCATAGTGACGGCCATCTACTTCAAAGTACATAGTCATTGAGTGGTAGTGAGTTGGGAATGGGGGGTGAATTGGGATTGGGAGTGAGTTGCCATTTGTAAATAAATTCATTTTCGAAATCCCGTATTGTAGGGCTGCTAAATGTACAAATCCATTATCAGCGGCCCATATTTGGCAATCCCGTTCCAAGCAATCAGTCACCGAATGGACGACCGGTTGACATTATGTGTCGACCGACACGCCGGCTGTGAGCTATCACGAAGCCTCCTCTTTTTGTCCGCCCATGAAAGAGCCGTTCTTCTGTCATAGCATATACTGGTTGTCAATCTGTTTTGTGAGGCCGCTCCAAAGACGTGGCACCGTATTTCAGCGTCTTCCCCCTGAATGACTAATGTTAATTAGCACACAATTTTGCTCGAACATTGTTCGACGTTCATAAGTGCTATTCTATCCAATCCCAACGCCTACATTTTTGCTGGGGGCTTCTTCAGATCATGACTCTCGCTTCCGAGGCAGAACTTGGAGCTTCATAGCCCCGGCAGACACGACAAACTGGTCCCGGACTGACTCCCGAAAATGCCTATCATCCGCTGGGGTGACGGCAAAGTCGAATCTGACAATGAACTGTGCCAGGACTGCCCTCATCTCCATGTAGGCCAAGTTCTTCCCAATGCATGAGGTTGACCCGAAACCAAACGGCGCCCATGCCTTGGCGTTGTGTGCGGCTGTACCTGCCCCGTTCTCGACCCAACGGTCGGGAATGAAGCTATCCGCGTCGTAGAAGTTCTTTGGGTCGTGATGAATTGTCCACGTGTGTGTCGATGCGACAGTATCCGGCGGCAACACAATCTTGCCTTGACTGCCTCTGGCATCATCAGGCAAGGCTAGGATGGCAGTCGTCGTTCGTTGCAGCCCCGATGGGACTGCGGGCCAAAGGCGGAGCGTCTCATTGATGCATGCATTAAGCAGGGGGGCACTGTCACGAAGAGTGTCAAAGTCTTGCGGCTGGAGGTGTCCCGAGATCAGAGGATCAAGCTCGTCCCGCAGCCTGGCTATAACGTTGGGGTGCCGGGCTAGTTCGTAAAGGCAGAAGGTCATCGCATTTGACGTCGTGTCAGAGCCTGCGACAACCATGAGCATGCAGTCCTGCTGCAGCTCTCGCCGGTCCAACTTGCGGCGTTGTTTACCCTGTTCCCCAAGAAGGTAGGCGAAGACATCTGCGCCGACGAACTCCTTCTCGCCGTGGTGGCTCATCCGCCATTCGAGAGCCTCTGACAGCCACGCTTCGAACTTTTGAATGGGGCTTGGTAGGAAGCGCATGACGTGTGCCACGTAGGGAACGTTCCCTATTGAGTTGACTGTTGCAAGATATGTCAGCGATGCTGATGATTCGGCTCGTTTTGGCAAGTAGACGCGAGAGAAAGACACATGGATAAGATAGACTGTTGGGGCTGCTTACTACTTCGCACACCCAGCTCGACCAGATGCACTACAGCAGACGTCTTCGCAGCCTCCAAAGTGCCAAATGATCTGCCAAAGCCAAGCTCGCCCATCACGTCGAATCCAAACCACATCATACACTCTCTTATGTCGACCAGACCGTCGCGTGATAACCTAGCGACTTGATCCAAAAGCGTTTCCGCATTGCGCTCGATGTTGCTCTTGTAACCGGCCAATGCTTTGATCGAAAAGGCCGGATCCCAGTCTCTGCGTCGACAGCTGTGTTCCGGTAGCGTTGGCTCATTTTGCAAAGAATGTACATCTGGCATGGTACTCTGCGCTGTATACCATGGCCCTCGGATGAAAGTGCTGGAAGGTCCAGTCGGACCGTAAATCAATGGAATTGCGGCCGGATTGGCGCATGAGACTTCACGAGGACCAATCCTGACGACGCTGCCATACGTTTCGTGCAGTTCCCGGATAATTTGGGCTCGCCTGCCATTCCAATCGGCGTTGACCCAAGTCCACATAGAGACTTTGCAAGATAAAGGACCCGGGATGTGTCTCAATGGATGAAAGAACACCCGATAGGTGGTTATGGAGGTAGCCATCACGGCCGCGAAGACGGAGAGCATGGCCGCGACGGTCCCTGTCGCGGCCGTGTTATCCACTTGCCAGGCATGTTTGATGAATGAATGAGTTCCGAATAAGACAACGCCAAGAAAGATCACAGAATGGTGGGCGTACGGCTCTCGGATCTGGATTGCGGCGTGTAGGGCTAAGGCTGCCGTCACTGGTAAAGCAATGGTGACAAGGGGGCTATAAGGTTTGAATAGGTCTTGGAAGTCTGCTGGTGACGGTGTAGTTGGCGCCATAGTATCCCATCGATTGATCCAGAGCGGTGGGTAGACAATATGAAATTTGAATTCTGGAGAAAACACAAACGGACATTTTGGGACCACGAGGCCGGAAATTGCTTCTCTAAAGCCAAACACTACTTCGCTTTCACGGTTACATGCCTAGGTAGTACCCCTCTTCTACGGATGATACACTTTGTTCACTACCTAGCGTCGGATCGATGTTTGCCACGCAAGGGTCGCGAAGTGAGGTGAGGGGATACCCGTCGTCTCAGGTTATGGCCTCGGCAACTAAGAGCTTCCCCACGGGGAAAGAAGATAGCCTACTTAAACCTTAATTGTCCTCCGAGGCAAAAGCTGCTGTTCCATTTTATGCGCTTGCTTGAACGCGGACGGACGCACGTGTTGTTTTGCAACACACATGATAGTCCAGGAAGCACATAATCCCTGACTGTCTGCTCTTAGATGAGCGGGTCTGCGTGTTGGTTTCCGAGAATTGCTGCAGCAACATCTTCAGCACGGGCAGTCACGTCATGATCTGGGGGGAAAATTTCCAGGCTGTTTCCAGCTGTTTTATTTCTCCTACAACGTAAGGACACGGCGGCTGCTTTGACTCCTTTCCTCTTCGTTAACTTAAAATGCGAATATGTGGCTAGTTGCTTGCGCTCACTGCGAAGAATTCTAGCATGCCTTCAGGAAAAGCACCAGTTAAACGCCATATTCAAATACTCTGCCGGCTCTGGGTTGTTATCATATTGCATTATCGTAGATACATTTGCGTCACGCAGCCCGAAAGGGCAATGTGCGATCAGATGGATCCTACTTAGTTCTGAGTCGGCTTTATTCATACTCAAATATCTTTTCCCCCCTAAAAGAATCTCAGAGGCTTTGGAGGCAGGCTTCGGGCTTAGAATTTAGTAAGAATCATGTTTGTTGGGACCGCAAGGCACTCATGTGTAAAGAGCAGCGCTCGTGCCAGTGACTTCTGAACAACTCAAAATTATTTATCCTCTCGAGACCAGAAGCGTCGGCAAGCCATTTGTCCCATTTCCTCAACAAGCCCCATAAAGCTCCGTAGTTCTTTAGGCGTCTACCTGACGCATTCCCAGCGACTGCTAGCCAACTCGAAGGAACCGCATCCCTCGTCTGATTGTAAAGCTCCTCATTATCGGCCATAGAATCTTCGGCGCCACATGAGGAATTTGGACAAAACATGCAAGTGATCATGCCAACGTTCAAGACGGACTTCAGGAATTGAACTCGACCCTTCCTTGAAGCTCCCACCTCCTTCTCTGCTCCAGAGACCCATCCTTCGATCGAGCCATGATCGGCACGATCCAACCGCCTTTCTCGCCCACTCCTTTGAAACTTGGCTGGTCCTGGATCAAGGGCCGCCACTTCCCGTCGTACCATACCTTTTTTATTCCTTTAATTCGGCGAAACTGCCAGCCAACTGTGGGCCGTATCTCCACACCTCCTCGGTCGTTGCGATAGATGTGAGCAGCTGGAGTCGGAGCTTTAGTCGCATCGGGTGGTGCCTCGGAGAAAGAAGGCTGGGAAAGTTTGGGTTCAAAGTGGCCGGTTTGCTGGCTTGCGGGTTGGTTTCCGTTCTTGCTTCGGGTGAGTCGCTTGCCCTTGCGATCCATTGTGCCAATGTCCTCGGTCGCCTTCCGTTTCTGCCTATCTATGCCAAATTCAGAGGAGTTGCCAACGTGGGTTTCATCGTATTTGGAGGCGCTTCGTGGCCGCTGTTCGTCGTCTTCAACTTTGATCGTCGGGTCATCGCCGCCCTTCTTCGACGTGGCTCTGGCCTTGAAGGCAGTGTCTGTGTTGGCCTCTGCGAAGGCACTGTCCGGGTCAATTAAACCGTTCTTTCCTCCCTGGTCCATGGTTCTGCCCAAAACTACAGCACGTTCGTTTAGTACAAGACGTTATTGGGTTGTTTTTAAGGTATCTCTCACCGGATCGCAGTCTCTCTTCAAGGTCGGTTGGTGAAGCATCCATGGCAACCAAGATTCTTACGATGGAGTCGAACTCCTTCCAGTGTTTGTGGCGAGCATGATCTCGTATGTTCTGGATAGGGGAGCTGTCGCCGTTGGAAGCCATGATTCAGGTGCTCCTGACAGGCAGAAATGGTGGGTTGGAGTTGGCAAACGCTGGAAAAGGAGATCTGTCGATTGGTAACCGGGGCCCGTAGTCTAGGGCAGGTAGCACTCGTATTGATAGACCTCAAAGTTGGAGACCTGGTTGAAGTGGTCTGGCGGTTAGGGAAAGACAAGGAAAAGCTGTGGTGGGGCCTTGGAAGAGAGCAGAGGGAAAGTAGGCATGGAGTCCAAAAGTCTGATATCGGCCCATCCTTTTCAAGAGCCTTTCCATCTGAAAACTAGTATGGCATCCCGGCCTGATCATATCGAATGGCGTCTTTGGGAGATTTATCTTTGAATTCGAGCCCCGACTCTCTTCCCTTGCGTGATTGTTTCATTTGTCGCTTCAGTACTTCGACCGTTCTCAGGGTGCTAGGTAGGACTACAACTCGGAATCCTCGAGCGTCAAAGCGAGGAACAGAGCAGACTTGTAACGAAAGTCGTACAGCCTACAGGAATCTCAAGATTCGGGAGTGCTGAACTCGTACAGGCCACACTTTTATCACCCATCTGGATAACCTCCTCTGAGATAACCTCTTTTACGACATCCAGCCTATGCATATGGAGGGCGGCTCTTCCCAGGAACACGCTGAAACAGCCCAAATTGTGGCAGCCTCTCCAAGCCGCCTGATGTTTATAATCACTGCCTCTAGACCATGGCTAAGTACTACTGCGCCTTGCTGGTCCTGATAACATTCTGGAATGTCATCATTGATGGTCAAACCCTTGTCAACTTTGCGCCTAAATTGACTGGCTTCACTTGCAACGGGGGAGACCACACACTTTAAGCACAAAAGTTACATGGTGCCTGCTTCATGCTCGCTTGCTTGGTCTGCCCAACACGTGTGCTCGCCGGACTTTTGACTGCTTGTCTACGCATGCGGAGCCATGTCTTGCCCTAACTCCGACATTTACATGCCCTCCACTCATGCTCTCCCTGCATGTAGTTTTCGTGGGTCAAGATTTTTCGGGTTTCGGTAGTAAATCATTGAGACCTTCAAGGTTCGAGTGTCATGTACAACGGAACCAATGGCTGCAACGCTGTTTGAGTTCGACGTACTTGGACGCTTGTTGATGGGTGCCAAGCTGTGATGGGCTTAGCGTCCATCGGGATCTCGTCGTCATTTTGCATCCGCCGAAGTGTTCGGAAACGACGTGACTCGAATATCGGAGTGGTACCCCCGAGAACAGGGTCCGAGTGCCGAACTCTCGAAACTCGGGAATCCAAATGATGCTGACAACGCATTATTAATCAGTGATAACCCTGGGGATCACCAAGTGGGTATCATGAGTCTGCGATCGGTTCCCCAATGGCTAGCAGACTTGCTCAGCTAAGCTTTCGTTACATCTCGGGCCCATGATTCGCAGGCACTCGTTTCACCGCTTGGAGACGTGAGTGCCCGAGCGTCATGCACACTTCGGCGGTCATCTATAAGAACCTGCTTCCAGAAGCAGTGAGCAGGTGATGTGAATGAAGTATGCCAGAGTCTTCTTAGTCTACTACACTCTGCCGTTCTTGACAACCACCCGATCCTTGATCCATACCAAACAAATTCCACAACCGAGTCAACATGTCCAAGCCAATAATTGTGCACAGTGGGTTTGATCGTCATTACAGACTCGGGAACATGTTGTACTGACGAGAACTAGGCCATCCGGGCCCCAACCCCTGGAAGGTGGTGATTGTGCTTGAAGAGCTTGGGGTACCTTACGAGTGTGTGAGTGAGACCTGAAACTCGGGTAAACATTCTTACTTCACAGATAGTCTAATACACCGAGGCACAGCGTCTCATAGCCGATGTCAAGGGCGAGGCCTATACTAAGATCAACCCCAACGGTCGCGCCCCTGCCATTGAGGACCCGAACACCGGCATCACCCTGTGGGAGTCCGGTGCCATTCTGGAGTACCTGGTGGATACATACGACAAGGATAACAAGATCAGCTACGCCTCTTTCCCCGAGAAGTACCACACCAAGCAGTACCTTCATTTTCAAATGTCTGGCCAGGGGCCGTACTTTGGTCAGACTACTTGGTTCCGCCACTTCCATCCAGAGAAGGTAGAGAGCGCGAAGAAGAGATATGATGAACAGCTCGTCCGAGTTGTTAGCGTCCTCGACAAGATTCTGGCCGGGAAGCAGTACTTGGTCGGGGACAAGCCGTGAGTGTTCCTCTTGCCTTGACGTGTGCTCACGAACCGTCATACGTTGCATTCATGCCCAGGGGTTTTGATGGTGAGTGCTGGCTAACACGATTTTAGCACATATGCCGACTTTGCTTTTGTCCCTTGGGACAACGCGATAGGCTGGATCTTCGGGGAAGACCAGGCGCAAGTTCTTCCAGAGGACAAGTATCCCAACTTCTTTGCTTGGCATAAACGTCTGGTGGCTCGGCCATCAGTTCAAGCCGCCCTCGCGGAGCAGGGAAAATCCCGGGCACAGGCTCATAAATAATAGTCTTTGCGCAAACATGGAATGGGTGGAAGCGATTTGGAGGGCGGAGTAGAGATAGTTCACCCCGAAATACCAGACTTTTTATCACTGTGTTGAGCCGATGTTCCAAGTCTTACAATTCCACGAGCATATCTCCAAGGCCTGCATGGTCAATTCCAGGATTTTTGTGCCAGCGCTTCACCTCTTGTAAGGTATGGTACAAATTATGATTCGCGCCTCGCAGAGCCTGGCTAGGAGCTGGTAGGACGGTTGCACCGAGGACGTGGTCGCATCATCTAACAAGTGAGCAGTGCTCGGATTGAAAACGTCGTGAACTTCTATGTCCTAGCTAAGATAGAGATGGCCCCAACGATGACCTGCGTCGATCTTCAACCATAATAATAAAAAAAGAAGAAGGAAAAAGAAAGAAACAGGACCGAAGAAAATAATAAAAAGAAATGGCCCAGAAGCTACCTTATTCCCAGCACATTAAAGCTGAGAGATCCGACCGCTGCAGTTTCCACGTTTCGCAAGCATGCAATGTGAGTACCCGAACCTATATAAGCCTTTTTGAGTCCAGATGCCCTTGACTCTAAGTCATTCCTCACATCTTGATACTCTTGGTCGTTACTTTGAAGCAGTTGTGACTCAAATCTAATCAGCACTCTGACCCACGAAGACAACCAATATAGCCACATAACTTTTCCAGTCAGCACAATCACAGTCGCACTCACAACAGATGGGGTTGACTCACGCAGCGCAAGCACCGAAGATCTCGTGTTTCTTTGCCCGAGTGCACAGTGCGAGAACACCGCCGAACATTAGAGTGCACCCTACTTGGAAGCCCATCATTTTGGCAAGTACCTTGCCGTCGATGCCACCTTGGGACCACTCATACAACGGCACAAGAGGCGCCGAGAACAAGAATAACATAGTCAGGATCAGAAGTGACATCACCAAGAAGTGGATCCGCGCTAAGGAATACATCACCATCCGGCCATCATTCTTCGCCCTCAGCTGCTGCGGGTGAGTTAGTACTAGTAGTTGCTCACTTGTCAGGGTACTGAACACCGATATGAACTTACCTTGTTGGCGAAGAGCCACTTTTTACAGGAACCCGGCCATGTTAGCTAAATCTAGACAGCAATTCTATATGACGAGCCAGACCGAACTCACACTCAGGACACGATTATTTGTCTTCACAAGCAGCTGCAAGATTTGCCTATCGAGCCAAGCATCATCTCTTGAGGCTTTGAGAGTGATCAGATCAGGCGTGTTACCAATGTAGTTCTCCTGCGAGGCTATCGGCCGATTACTCAGGAAGAAGTTCAGTACGCTCGTCCTCTCGAACGTAGAAGGCCTCTCAAGAGCGGCCAGTTTGCTTGACAGGCACAGAAGCTCGCCTGCCGCACGTTTGGTCAGTATGGAGCTGTGGTAAGCACTCGGTGAATTGGCTACCTACCATACTGTACGAGCTTGTATTGAATCCGTTCCATCATGATCTTTCTTCTTCCATTGGATGTGTCATCAAGTTCTCGGCACTGTAAAATGTGTGGATTATTCACCCTATCTTTCTCGTCCATCCGCCACAGCTGAGTTTCGAGAGCCCGAATCTCGTCCTGCAAGTGCAGCAATGTTCGAGACTGCAAGTATCTGAATTCTCGGAAGACGTAGAACTGAGGTGCGGACGCTGTGAATCGGGCAAGCATTGGATAGCCAGGTGGACAATCTGCCACTGTGGACCTTCTTCAGCCTGATTCCGTGTTTTAAAGACGAGCGTCCTTTTTCACATGGCTCTGTAAGCCTGAGGAAAATGGAAGAAAACCCACCGTTGCATGTCGAATAGTGCAATGGATCAGATGCGGTGTCGATACATGCGAACTCTTCTAACCCGGTCCTATCCACACTCACTGTCAGTGAAACGTTTGCGTCATGAATTCCCATTTCGGAGTAAACCGACTTTTCCTCCTGATTTGTGCCAGGCTCTGGTATTGGCATTGCCATGTCGTCTGAACTTGACCCTGTACGCGGCCTCAGCCAACGATGGGAGTATGGTAGCACTAGAGCATCAACGGAAGCAGAAGGATTGTTGAGACGGTACCATGGAGTGGGATGCTAGGCTTTTATATAGAGTGGTTGGCCTTGTATCTGCCTTGATACGGAAGTGTGCATTGTGTGACACTGCACAAAACTCGGCATAGCAGAGCACGGTTGGTTGAGATTCGGCTTGGGGGATGGACGGCCGGAAACAACATGATATTTCAAGTAACGTACCACCGCCATGTATCACACACATGCTTCTCAAATGCCCCCTCAACTTCATGATATCAGCAGCCATTACAAATAGATTTCATCCATTCTACTTGTTTAAATCATAATGTATGCGCTTTTGGTCTCAGAGGGTTTTCAATATGCACAGCTGCGAAATTTTTGGATTTAGTGAAACACTGTAAGAACAACGTTTACCACGTGTTAGTAATCTATAAGGGAATACTCATAAAATAATATTCTACAATAGAATCTCGTGGGATGACCTCCTTTGGGACAACCTCCCCTAGAATAACCTTCTATGGTACAACATCCTGTATAATAGAACATGGATATTCGCATAGAAGAAAACGGATAGTACATATATACCGCCTCTTAAATAACATTCTCCAAGCTAATTACAGCATAACACCCACACCCAACTTCCAAACCCATACCTAATTGATATAGCTATGCTCAATTTATATATTAATATTAATCAGGCTTAGGTATATGAATTTGGTGTAAGTGTAGGTGTGCTGGTTGTGGGTGTGCTGAGTGTGGGTGTGTTGGGTATAAGTGTATTAGGCATGTAATGTGTCTGTGAGCTATCCGTTTCTTTTTGTGTGAATATCCGTTTTCGTATGATAATCTCCTGTGGTATATTCTCCTTGGAGATAGCCTCTTGGCATCGTGTGGGACAAGTTTGTTTGAGATAACCTCTTGTGGGATGATAGATATATTTGAGTAATTCCCAGGGCGCTAATTGCTTTACAGATCGTCTTGTGGACAAAAGAGGCCACATGTGCAGCTGCTATACATTCACAGGAGCTGGAATTTATTAAGACCCCCCAACGTAATGTCCCATTGGGCATGGAATCTGGTTTGTAGTGACATTGTTGACTAATGCTAGAATTAGTTTGCAACGGAGACTTCTATGAATCTGGTTTGAGGGCTATCGATGTGAAACGTACTTCCGCCATAAACAGTCGCCTGAATGATAAACCCTCCTGGCTGTGGCTTTCTCGTGTAATACGAGGAAGAGACTAAGCCTTGTGACATGTCGTTGGCTTGAAATTCGCTTTCAAGGGACCCTCACAGTGAATGAGTGAACTCCAATGACGAGTATGGCCCAAGACTGGCTCAGTGCCCGATGGCCTTGCTGGCTTGGAGTCATGAAAGTCATCCTTGACTCTATAGACACCACTCTAGTCAACAAAATTGCTTGACTTGGGAATGTTTGCCCGATAAGTTTACTAGAGTCACCGATAGTAATATGCTGCTGCCATATTTAAATGGGTACATCCAGACGTTGTGGATATTTTAGCTTGAAACAGGAATCAAAAATTCCGGAACACTTTACAGCAAGCATTCAACTTAAACATTCATCACAGATATTCCAACATGGTATGTCTAAGAGACTGCGTATTCAGTTAACAGCAAGAGCGCGCACATTATGTGGCTACTGACAAGAGAACCAGAGCGGCCCATGGGCTGGGTATGAAATGGATGCCAATCCCGGCATAGCAGTTAGACTTCACCACTACTGGACTTTGTTGTTGAATTTGTACGAAGAGATGTTAACTATATCCAGATTCGTCAAGTAGGCTACCGGGAAACATGGGGTGGCTACAACGTAGGGTCTGGTACTGCAACTGTGAGTTGTTTTGACTGATATAGAAGTGAATCTCTCTCCCATGATTAACATGTCTTTGTAGACTGGTGTGCCAGGAAGCCAAGCGCAAGGAGAACATGGACGGGACGATGACGGCTGTTGCTGTTGTATTATTCTCTAGTTGGCTTTAGTATCAATAAGTGATAGACTCTAAATATCACTTTGAATCATTGTCGTTGCATGGCTTTGTACAAGTAGCTAGATTGGACTTGTGCTATATCTACATCATGTATAGGGCGGATATTCAGATGCTATGTACTCAGCAAGTTAGCACTGAAATACCTAGCGTACCCTATATGGAATTATGATCGTAGTGAAGAACTCGATGTCGCCCAATCCTTTGACAGACTGGACCTCCGAAGTTCTCCGAATTTACAGCGCAGATACGATAATGTGTTGCAATTTTCACGGCAATCTCAGTGTAGGCGCAGGCGTGAAACTGCGCCGTGATGATGTTATGCAGACAGAAGATTTCCGACGCGGCGGCGCTGCTCATCAGAGTAGGTGTCTAACAGCAGGCAACTTCGCGAATGGGACCGTGTCAGGGTGATACGGATTCGCAACTACGAAATCAAAGCAACTGATACTTGACAACAGATGAATATTCTTGATTGATAACAGCACTAGCTACATGCATATGACTGAGTGAGTAATGGGAAAATTTGTGCCACCCCAATTGTCTTACACTTGTAATGTGTGACTCAGAGAACTTCACTGTTCATTCTCCACCCGAATAAACTAGATGTAGCGATGACGTGAAAAGCAGATATTCTCCATAATCCTATGTCCTCTCTAACCTAAGTATCACAAGGACTCCTCAAACAAACCCCTCAGCTGCTCCCTCTCCGTCTGCAGCTCCCTAGCCAAGTTTGGGGCCAGCATCAACACTCTCGCCTGCGGGATCGTGCCTTCCACCAGGTCATCAATATGCTCCGAGCCAAATCCCAGCTGCTTCAGTCCCGAGGGCTGATCGCCTAGGCTGTCCAGGAACTTCCTCAGCGCTTCTGCCAGAACCTCACCGGCAGACTCCCTCTTCACGTTGCTGATGTCCACGCCGAAGGCCTCTGCGGCTTGCAGATGGCGCTCTGGGTTGGACGCGGCTGTGAACTTGAACACGGCGGGCGAGGTGACCGCCACGGAGACGCCGTGCGGGATGATGGGGGTGTCGACCTCATAGCCGGCGTGTTGGTAGCCTGGGTTCTGTCCGGAGATGGGATAGGACATTCCTATAGGAATTCAAATGTTAGTTCACGACTCCTATATTTTGAGCAAAGACGAGAAGAAAGATAATGCGCGTGGGAAAAAAAAAGGTTACAATCAGAATGACTAACCGTGACACAAATGCACGCCTGCGTTTCCAAATCCGACACCTGCCAACGTTGCAGCCAGCAACATCTGGCTCTGTGCCTCCATGTCATCCGGGTCCCTGACCGAGCGAGGAAGGTATTTGACACAGTCATACAGTGCCTTCAACGAGAAGATGTCGCTGATCGGGTTGGCACCCTGGTAAGCAGGTCTCAGGATGGGGTTCTGCGGCCGCGGCGTCCTCTCATGGTAAGGGATGGCGGTCCAGCTCTCGAGCGAGTGGCACAGCACGTCGAGGCCGGAGCTCGCCTTGACGGCGGCGGGCATGGTGCGCGTGTTGAGGGGGTCGCATATGCCGAGGGTGGGCTTGAGATTACGGTGTGCGATGCCGGTCTTGGCGCGCTTGGAGACCAGGTCGAAGATGGCGGTGCCGGTGGTCTCGGACCCGGTGCCGGCGGTCGTGGGGATGGCGACGAGGGGCTTCAGAGGCTTGTCGATGGGGCGGCCGTTGCCGAGGGGCGCGTTTACGAAGTCCAGGAAGTCGGCATCAGGGTACGAGGTGTACAGGTTCATCAACTTTGCTGTGTCAATGACCGAGCCACCTCCCACGGCCAGGAACGCGTCCGGGTTGAACGGCTTGGCCCAGTCAATGGCCTCGCGGATGCTGGTTGTGCAGAGTCAGTGCTGGTGTCCGCGGAGTAACAGATGGGCCAGGGCTTACGAGCTATCCTTTGGCTCCACCCTTGTCTTGTTGAAGACTTTAAAGTTGACGCCCTCGTGGGTCAATGCCTCTCGAACTTGTTCCATAGCCGTCAATTTGTCGACAGTCTCGTCGGTAACGACACAGACCCGCTTGGAGCCCATGTTCTTGAAGTCCATGCCGACTTCGCGCGTTACGCCAGGTCCGAATCGGATGGAAGAGGCAGCCATCTCAAAGGCGTACTCCTTGAGCTGCGAGCTGTCCTGAGGGGTTGCATACCGGCGTACAGCAGCATGTGGGCCATGTCTGTGGTTATGATGGTGACCCGGGTTGGAGTGGCATGGACACGAAGGCGGATGTGTGAACTGAACGGCCCGGAGCAGGTTCACTGCCCTCGTGGCAGCCTGTCAAGGGAACTGTCAGTAGTCAAGTTCGCGAGGCAGATGTTCCGAAAATAATGTAAAGGCTCACCCCTGGAACGACTCTCACTGCAGCTGTCATGATAGGCAATATAGGGATATGAATATCATCTCCTTGGTTACTTGGATAGGTGCCAGGAGGAGTGTGCCGGATGTGGGCAGGAGCACGAAGTCAACTCCAATTACCCGAGGCACTGGGTCTTGACGACGCCAAGCTCCAGACCAGTTGCCGTTGCAGACTAGGGGCCGCTCTCCCCTCACACGAGACTCACTGGCCGATGGACCGGCTCAGGACCGTAGCGGCAATGAGGAGACCGGGGACAAAATGCCGGATCGTCGTCATACAAACCCACCCCACTGTACAGTTGCTTGTCCTCGACCTCGACTTGGAGAACATTGGGGTTTGGACTTTGTGGGGAACATCTTTGACCCCGCACTTCCTTTCTGTCTGTTACGTATTCGTGGTCAGCTAATAAATAGAGTTAGTCTGCGTTTCACCACCTTTCCCGTCTCGGTCTTCCGTGTTAGGCGACGTGAGAACGGCATCGAATCCTACGTATAATACCTCGACAGCCATGGTCAGGGCCGAGATGAGCTGATTCGCCAGGAACGAGGGACAGCGGGGCTGTCAGTACTAGCTGGAGTCGGCCGGGAGTCACACCGGGTCGGAGTTCGACTCCGTGAGAAAATCGGACATGCAGAGCAGATTGTGAACACCAGTGATCCTCTAGATACACCGATGCGGAGTTAGTGAATTCCAGACGTGATCTCTCCTTATCTTTTAACTCACCAGTGTCTCCTCTGGCTCTGGGAGAAGTTCGGCCGTCTTACTTTTCTTGGCACCCATTGGTTGACGTGAGCCGCTTAAATACGGTAGTGAGCGGTCGACTACACGTCCTCGACTATAAAGACGACTAGGCTGCCCGAGAAGTCCCCGTACAGATGAATATGTAGTTCTGCACTCCTTCACTGGACCTTGTTCTGAGCCAAGACTCACCATGGCATCGTCAAGCACCTCATCATCCCAGCCGCGTCAACGTCTGCGTGAGCTTCTCCCTGACCTCAAGATCGGCAACTGGCCCACTGGCCCTCTCAATGGCATCACGGACGTTCAGGGTGTGCTCACTCACACCAGCACGCTCCGTCCCTCGTCCAACTCCAACATCAAGACCGGCTCGACCGTGATCCTCCCTCACAAGGACTGGTTCAACCATGCCGTCTACGCTGGCATCTTCCGCTTCAACGGCAGCGGCGAGATGACCGGCTCGCACTGGATCGAGGAGACGGGCCTGTTGCACTCGCCCATCGTGCTGACCAGCTCATTCTCGGTTGGCGATGCTTACCGGGGCATTTATGAGCACGCCATCAAGCACCATAACAACGAAGGTGCCGTGGGATGGTTTCTGCTGCCCGTCGTTGCCGAGACGTTCGATGGGTACTTGCATGACATGACTACCTTCGCGGTCAAGCCCGAGCATATCGTGACAGGCATTGACGAGGCCACTGCCGACCTTACGCCTGAGGGGTGCGCTGGCGGCGGCACGGGCATGGTGTGCCAGGGATTCAAGGGCGGCACAGGGACCAGCAGTCGCGTCGTGAGTGGCCTCGGGGTTCCCGGTGCGGATGGAAACGCACAGGCAAAGGATTACACCGTTGGCGTGCTGGTCCAGTCAAACTACGGGCGCATCAGGGACTTCCGTGTGACCGGGGTCCCAGTCGGAAGACTCATCATGGAGCATCTTGAGAAGGAAGGCAAGGAGCCTACGATGATCCACATCGCCAAGGCTGAGAAGGCCAAGGACAAGAAGGACGGGAGTATCATCATTATTCTGTCCACCGACGCGCCCCTGCATCCAACACAGCTGCAAAGGCTCGCAAAGCGGGCCACCGTTGGTCTTGCAAGAGTGGGTGGTTACGGTCATAACCCCTCTGGCGATTTGTTCCTGGCGTTCTCGACCGCCAACAAGATCCCCGTGCAGCAGTTCACTGCCGACAACAAAACACTTGATCCGTTCAAGGCAAGAGCACTGGGTATTGAGGTTATAGATGACACTACTATCAACGGCTTATTCGAGGCTGCGGCAGACGCCACAGAGGAGGCCATCTACAATTCTATATGCATGGCGGAGACAACAGTTGGGCACAAGGGGAACAAGGTCGAGGCTATCGACCTAGATTTGTTGAAAAGCATTATGGAAAAGTACCAGTAGTCAATACACAGCCGCGGCGGAAATTCGAACCACAGTCATTTTAATCGTCCCTTTGCCATCTGCTTCAAGTTGATCGCCCTCAACATTGCAAACTGTCAAGCATTATTCAAGACGGTTTATGATTCATAAAGCATTGTTCTCCAAGGAAACCGCGCTTAAACTGATGTTGTCATTCTCGTGCGATTGATCTTGGTCACGTCCCTCGACCATGAAGAAACCCACGCAGACGCTAGACTTGTCGAATATTCCAAGCGACTACAAGTGACTAATGTGTTGTCTAGGTGTCAGGATATATGGCTGCTGAAGTCTCAAACTGGTTTCCACAGTGAGCTTTGAAAAGGTACTATTAACGCATCATAACTCATCGAGACTGCCTGACTCCTGAATATCGACCCAACCGTACGCTTCAACGACTTCGTCACTCCTAGCCCACCACTCGAACTCCTTTTCTTCCCCGTTCCTCAACACAGTCAATTTCATAGGAATGTCCAACTCGTCTTCGACTCCCCACACCATAAAGCCCCTCACAATGACATCCCCATTCTTCACTCCTGCCTTGTCCGCGGCTGACCCCGGAACCAAGCCTCGAACCTTGAATTCCCTCATGGACTGCGTGTCGAAGCCGAGCTCGAACTTCTTCCATCCCATCTTGACAAGTTCCAGTCCGTACCTCTCTAGGCAGTCTTCTGATGGGATGATCAAGTCGCCCTTGAACATGGCTTCGTAGCTTCTGTCAAGACTTTCCCGTCCGATCAGACCAGCCACCTTCTCTTTCAGCGTCTCCAAGCCACACGGCTTTCCTTCTTTCCTCAGCTTGTACAAGTCCACAATCACATCGTCCATCGACTTCTTGCCCTGTGACTCCTTCCATATCATCCCGTCTAGCTCCGCAAGGTACATCGCGCCCCTGTAGTAGCTGACACGAGTGATATCCACATCACCCCAATAATCTGACAGGACATCATCAAACGGCATACCTACCACAGGCGAAGTGTAGTATGACTGCGCGTAGTTATTCATACTCTTCACCATCCAATCCCTCCTGGCAGGGTCATTCAAACCAGCCAATGCGCCCACAT
The DNA here is from genome assembly GCA_037177825.1 of Diaporthe sp. P3_1W. Lineage (NCBI taxonomy): Eukaryota > Fungi > Ascomycota > Sordariomycetes > Diaporthales > Diaporthaceae > Diaporthe > Diaporthe sp. P3_1W. The sequence goes on from JBAFXB010000008.1 coordinate 1,412,180, forward strand.
ACGATGCAACGCCCTCGACATACCAAGAAGCCTCGTCTTCTTGCCACTCAGGCGGGCTCTTCCCGGGCGCTTCCTCATCGAGCAGCGCAAACTCGTGTACGGTCTCGTGCGCGAGCAGGTCCGCCAGCGCGTGCTCGTCCGTCTGATCCACCGACAGCAGCGAGTACTCGAGCATGAAGCTCAGCGTGGCGCCCGTCCCGCCGCAGTTGGCCTCGATCTGCCGGAAGAACACGCGGAAGGGGTCCTTGGAGCCGTCAAAGTACTCTGCGATGCGGGCGTAGATCGCACGCGTGGATTGGGCTAAGGCGGTCATGTCGTATGGCGAAGGGTCGAGCCAATACATGGCGAAGACGCTCTCCCCAATCCGGGGGGCGGTGATATCGACACCCCAGTCTGGGAAGCGCTGCAGGTACCCCACTGCGAAGATGGCGTGGGTGACTGTCCATTCCATCGTGCCGGTGGCGCTGGAGACCGGGTCGTCGCCGAGGGACCAAGCTCCGTGGGTGCCTTTGGGTGCATCGCCGAGGTCCCATTCCACGGCTACCTGCCATAGTTCTTTTTGCTCCTCTCCGCCTTCGTTCTCGTCGGTACTGCCTTTGGATATTGGTGGAGGCGGCACGGGGATGAAACCCTCACCCTGGCCGACCAGTCCGCCGCAGGTGACGTCCCTCCTCAGGTCGACCCTTGGTCCGGGCAATGTCTTTTCATCTGTCTTTCTGTAAGGGGCAGTGAACCGGATGGTGATAACGGACGTGTCTTTCATTGCCAACGTCCTATCCAGCTCATTCTGGTCCAGATACCACAGTCGCGGCCCTTCAACAGGATCCTCATCACGGTATTTCAGCCGCAGGAAGTCCCCATCATCTAGACTGGCAAGGAGTGGATTGTCGTCGTCGTACCTAGCCGAGGGGGTCTTGGCAATCATTAGAGGAAGCGAGAGCAGAGGTGTGTCGGGGCCGAAGCGTTGGCTCGGCACCCGGAGAGTCATGGTGATGTTGATGGCGATGGGCTCCGGTCGGCTGTTCGATCCCTGAGGGGGTTCGATAAACAGCGGCTTCATCAACAAGTCCATGGAGGGTGAGTCACCGCTGGGTGACTCGTCGTTGGCCATGATATGTTGCTGCTCATGCATGGCTTGTGATGTTTGTTCAGTCCTTGTCGCTCCAGTATGAAGGTGTGGAACCAATGATGCCATGGTCAAGAGGGCGAGGCCAGCTAGCCGCCTCATCCACGGTTCCGTATTCCGAGACATGACTGACGGACGGTGTGAACGGTGAGTTCACCTGCGATGGTGAGGGAGTTGAGAAGATGAGTCCAACGGAATCGATGTCCTGTGGTGACTCGCTCTGCTCCACTGGACCGTTGTCACTGTCGGGTTTCTGAGGGCGGTAATCAAGTAGCCCTTTTGGGCCGGTAGTGCAGTTGGCCCTCACCTCAAGTCCGCGTTAGGCTGCCCCGACGGCGCCGACCCCTGCAGTTTGTCGATTGTTATGCCCGAATCTTGGCAGGGCGGCCGTGGCGTGCTCTGCTCGCTAATTTTAAGGTTCTCAGAACCCGTCTTACTCGAGGCAGTCGGACGGAATCTGCAAGGGGTGTCTCTTCAATCTCGGGGTAGGGATAATGTCACCCGTCAGGTTGCACACCATGGCTGGTAGGATTTGGGGATGATATAATAGACCATGTAGTCTTAGCCAACAACGAGCTTCTCTCGTCTCACCCAACAACTGCCTGCTTTGGGTAGATAAGTAGATACTTGGCGTATACCAAGAACAACACATCGCGCCTCTCTCCTCTCGACCACTGCTAGAGCTGATGCCATTGTCCAAACATGCAGTCGTTTCTAATCCTTCTGCAGGCCTTCCTGGCAATAGCCTCCTTTCCATCCCCAATTCCCTTCCCCTCTCTTCCGTCGCTCTTCGCACCAGACGCCGACCTGTCACCACCGGACCCCATCGCAGAGTCCCAGATCCGCAACACGCTGGCCACCTACACATTCTCTATCGACTCCAAGAACTTCACCGCCCTCTCCTCCGTCTTTCACCCAGACGCGGTGGCCAACTACTCCGAGCCCATAAACGTCATCTCGGGCCTGCCTGAGATCACCGCCACGCTCGAAGCGTCGCTGGCACGCTTTGCGGGGACGCAGCATAGCTATGGTACGCAGGCGATACGGGTTGATGAGGCGGGGACATGTGCCCGGGCAGTTACGTACTACACTGCGGCTCATTTCGGGAAAGGGGAGGCTGAGGGCCAAGTACGTGGATTCTTTTGAACTCTGTCCCCTCTTGTCGTTTTATCCTTGTTTTGAACGCGAGGCTTTGGTATGCTGACAATAATTTCGCCACAAGGTGCTTTATGCATATGGACAGTATCAGGACTTGCTCACCCCTTCGGAACAAGGGGGATGGCTGATTAAGGAGAGGAATCTAGTTTATATGGTAAGTGCTCAAAAGGCTAAAGTGCATGTGGCAAGGGGTGTAAACTGACTTCAAAATTTAGGGACCATTCGTTGGTAACCTATCTGCGTTTGTTGGCACCAGTTGACTTAGATTCTCAGATGTCTTGGAGGACAAAACAGACGAATCCAAGTTCAATGTTAGCTGCTTCCTCTGAAGCAGGACCTGGTCGCACCAGCTGGATCTTCAAGTGCGAGCCTCATGTTTCCTGGTCGGAAGCACACGATGGCATCCATTGGACGGCTACTAATTGATACAAGAGCGTGGCATGTGAGATCATTTCTATGGGTTGTCATACTTGCAACTTCTGCCAAAAGATCGATTTCGCGATGCGTTGAATTCAGTCAGTCACAGATCAGCCCATCTCAAATTTTACCGCCTAGCATAAACGAGTGTATTCTCTATAGCATCTATAGCAGTGAAGATGAAATTCTAGACACAAGACTGGATGCCAAAGAAATGCGATTGAAACAATTCTTCATTTTCCATCCAAAGATATTTAGCCCAGGTGCACACTATCGAAGTATGCCCGGCTGTCTCGAAATCGTCCAGCGACCTCGGCAACACCATGGCCACGACTGGAGCCGCTCAATCCCCACCATCTTAGCGCTTCCTGAGAGGAGTGGCAGTCTTCCCAGCGGGTGCCCCCTTTCCAGAACCAGAGCTGGATGGCCTGGCCGGAGAGCCCTTGGCCGGAGAGCCCTTGGCCGACAGCGTGCCCTTGTTGCCAAAGGAGGACCCAGAGGAGGAGGACGAGGAGCTGGCGGGCCGGGGAGGGGCGTTGCTGGGACCGTACCGGCCGTTCTCGAGGAGGGCAAAGGTGCCCCGGAGGCCGGCCGAGACGTTCGTCCTCAGGAGGTTGAAGTCCGGGGCGACCCACCTGATCCTGGCCTTGTCGGCGGTGGTCAGGACCGGGCTGGCCAGCACGGCGGTCTTGATGGGCGTGTACCAGCTGTTGACAAACCAGTTCTGGGTGGCGTTGTCGGGCCCGGCGGCGGCGATAACGTAAATTGTGCCGGGAGTGTTGTGGATGTGGTTCGCGAGGTTCGTGATGCACGCGTTGACATCTGCACCGGTCACATGCATAAGGGTAGTAATACCCTCTGCCGTCCACGTTGCTATCACGTTGCACTCAGACAGACCCATGGTGTACAGGTCTCTGTGGTTGCCGACATACCACTGCCGCATGGGCACTTGCAAAGTGTTGGCCGACGGCGAGACTGGGTTCTGAGCTGATGGGGCCATGGTGTGAGATGTTATTGAATGGTTCGGGTCTTGTTTTAAACAAAGAGAAAGATATATTAAATCAAATTGGGTTTCCAGCTTCGAAAGGTAAGTGAATAAAGTTCTGTGAAAATGATGCCGATGGATAAGACAAATCGATAGCTATTGATGGGTGAACTGCTGGTCCTTTATACACAGGCACACGCGCGAGGAACGGTCTATTAGAGACCATCGTCCCTATCACCTCGATACACAACCTCACATCCTGCCTGTTGTCGAAACAGATCAAGCCACAGTTCCGGCCGCATGCTGTCAATCTCACTGTTTTGGTTGCTGATTCTGGTCGCCAAGGGCAGATGTAAAACCGTGAATAGCATCAAGTCTGATTCATACACTTGAACTGGCCGCTCAAGGATTTCTGCCCTCGGCCTCGGACCTATCCTCCTCAGCCTCGGACTTCGAAATACTGGGCTCAGCTACCATTTCACAGCCATTTGCTTCTCTTGCGCGGCCCACAGGTGTCGGATCGTAATGCACGATGGGTGTGAACGCTTGATTCCCGGCTCGGTCTCGAGGAAGCGAGCGTCAGCCGACGGAGTATACGATTCTATTTTGTCTGATTAGCGGGCTTTGGAAAAGGCGTCTGTGTGAGATCACTCAATCCAGGAATAGAAATGAAGCATCGGGTGGACAGAGAGTCTAATTTCTGGGGCTCAGCGCTACTGGCAAGCGCTGCCTAACTACCTAATTCCTAATGTAACACTATGTGGCCCAGCTGAGACCTGCGCACATGGATGGGGCCAATGACTGTTATTTATAAGAATATGATGACGCTTGAGCGATTCTGCTGTAAAGCGTGGTCATGTTGAAAATGAGCATGTATTTCAATGTTTAATAGTAATTCCTAACCTTCGCGCATGGTGCTGATAGTTCTCAGCGAGCCCACGCCCTACTCACTGCACATATGTCGATAGACTGGTTCATTTTCATCAAACTACGACCCGCGAAATCAGGGCTACGAAGGCAGAGAACAGATGGTTTAAATCGGCCTCGTAACGCAGTGGAATCCGAAGAGACAAGGGTATAAGTTCCGACGCGGCAACCTGGTGTGGTTTCGGTGATCATTCCCCCCCCCCCCCCCCGCTCTGGAGGGGCGAAAACAATCACCATGACTACTCGGGAAAGACTTTAGGTTTCGTTTCAAATCATGCAACATCGAGAGACTCTTTGAGTCCATGCCTGAAAAGGAGTCAAATCAAGTCTAAAAGATATATCAAAGGATTTCTCTGCAAACCATTAACATGGGCGAGAGCTCGGCTCCAGGCTCGCTCTCAGGTAGACCAACAAACTGGCCATAAAAGACAAGGCCCATAGAAATGCCGCTCAAGAATTATATACATCATCAAATGCCATCCAACCTCCCCTCACATCCCAGGCAGGCCCAGCCCATTCCCAACCTGCTGCCCTCCATCCTGCCCCTTACCAGCCTTCACTACAGGCACGTTGCCCATACCCTGCATCATCGCATCATTGCTCATCAGGCCCAGCGCGCTCTTCTGCATCACAAACATGGCCGCCTGGGGCGCGTTTCTACTGTACGTCAGGTGGTCAAGCGTGATCTTGTCGCCGCCCTTGGCACAGATATCATCCTGCGCGTTGCACAGGCTCAGCACCCTCGCCTGGTCGACTCCAGCGACGGCGGTGCCGTTGCGCGGGTCGCCGAAGAGGACCACGCTGGAGACACGGGAGGCGACGTCGACGTTGTTTGGGGCAGTGGTCGTGTTGGACATGGCCGCCACCTTCTCCATGGCGTTGTGGACGACCTGCGCGCCCTGAGAGTAGCCGGCCATGATGATCTTGGTGTTCGGACAGGCTGAGGCAGTCTTGTTCGCCAGGTCTGCCATGACGCCCGAGCCGAGAGGTGACCCTCCTTTCAGGAAGCCGCCGATCGAGGCTGGGTATGGGACGCCCTGGACGGCCATCGTCGACGTCCCGTTAATGTAGTTACGCAGCGCCGTGAAGAAGGATGGGCCGGTGTACAAGCCGACGTTTCCTGATGGTGTTAGCCCCTCGGTCACGTATTCGACCGGTAGGTGTCACCAGTGAGCGAGCACATTATAAGAGTATTGTATACGTACCAAGTTCCGCTGTACCGCGGGCAAACAAGACCGCCATGTCCGGACACGTCACGGTCCCGTTCGCAGCAACGGCGCTGACTGTGCCATTGACACCAGCGGCATTATCGTCGTCGTCGTCATCCTTATCACTGCTGGTCACGTTGACGCCCAGAAGACCGACGAGGTCATTCTCGTTCGTAGCGTTTTTGACCTCTTTGATCACCGCCACGAACTGGGACAGCAGGCTCGCCGTGTCGTTGACCAGGTCGGCAAAGTCATCGAGCAGATCCCCCACCGCGCCGGAAAGATCCCTCTTGTCGTTATACACGGGGACCGGGGCGGCGAGGCCGAAGTGGTTAAGAGATGATGCGAGAAGCAAAGTGGGTAACAAGAGCCGCGACGGGCGTGGGCGGCGCATGGCACCTGAATCTCGGCCGTTGAGCCGGCGACGTTCGTGGTGGGATGTGCGAGATGGGCTCCTTCCCAGTGTGAGGTGAGCAGCGAGCAAACTCTATTTCACAGATGCGTGCTTGGCATATGGCCCACGGAATTCACATGTTATGACCGCTCATCCGAGTCCTGAGAAATGGGTCGGTGTACATATTGCCGCTTGACAGACGGGGAGGGGGAAGCTGAGATGATCACATCCAGCACCGAGGACGAGATGCGAGCCTATTTCCAAATCATAGAGGCAGTGCAAGGCGCTTGACGTGAATGCATTGCACGATCGGGCGTCATCCGATTCGCAAGCTTGTCTGCAAGTGTTGGGCGACGAGGTGAGGGGGTTTCGCAGAGGTTAGAAGCCAAAGTGTCGGAGCGAGGCGGGAAGCGTTTCATGATCGCCTCCAGTCCCGAGGCCCATGCCAACCAGGCAGACTTCCGTCCCAAGATCGGAGACAGGGGTCATCCGACCTGGGGACCAATGGCAGAGTGATTAAATTCCTGCGAGGTTGAGCGAGATCGTCTCTCGTCGTCTTCGCGAACGACAATCTTGGCATGGGCAGCGGCGCCGATGGCGCAGCTCACCAACGTAGCACTCGCAGTGAGAAGGAGGTAGGCGCGTACCCAGTCCTAAGGCTTGATCAATTTCCATGGACCTTGGGAAAATCCTTTGTATGTATTGCTGCCTTCCGCCATGCAGATTAATCATGGTATCATCAGTAGTAGGTCGCTCGCATACAGTCTCCTCCAGCCACCACCTGCTCACTCACCCATCACCGGAACCCGCTCTTCACCTCCAGTCTCGGCCACTCAACGAGCACTTCCCCGCCATACAGCTCGGAAACGACCCTCGCAATCCTCTGCTCCACCTCATTATAGTACGATTCGCACGACTTCGTCACCTTCAGAGCCAGGCTGTTGTTCTCATCAAAGTGCTTCTCAACCCGCTTCCTCAGTGCCTCGATGCCCTTCCTCACTTCTTTGGCATCGTAATGTAGCAGTACCTTGTCAAACGTCGCCTTGCTGTTGGAAGGCTGGGCAGCGATGGCGGCGGGGGCCTTGCCTGACTTGAGCTGGCCCTCGATGTTTTCGAGTGTGTCTAGGAGCTTGCCCAGGGGCCGGCGCATGACTGCGTCGAGGTACCGCGTCATATGCTCGTTTATCTCGTCCGAGGCCGCACGTTTCCATTTCTCGAGTGTTTCGTCGTCCCGTGTCTCCACCTCTTCGATGTAATGGTTCATGTTCTCAATAAGCAAGATGTGGTAGTTAAGCGCCTCCTTGTCCTCCGGGTCAGCCCCTGCACCTGCTGCTGCAACGCCCACTGCTGGATTCTCGCGTGCGATGACCTTGAGTGACTCGAACATAGCTTTTAAGATGCGGTCGTATTCGCGGTCGACGGTCCGGCGAACATTGAGATTGGGGTCGATCCCGAGGAGCATGTTTTCCACGGCCATGCTAAAAGGCGGGAATACTTTCATGAAAGAGATGACGCCTTTTCGCTTGTTGATCTTGACCTTGGTGTCCTCGATAGCCCGTATTTGCTCCTCGACAAATCTCTTGAACTTCACAAGTAGGTTGCCGTGGACCTTCTGCAAAGCACTGTTCAGGAAGTCTTGGTTGGACTGCTGGATATCTGCAAGCTTCCGCTCCAGGTTTGCCATGACCCCAACGCCTTGCCTATCGAAAATTATTAGCAAGAAGCCTAAAACGCCCGCGGAAACCCAACAATACTTACAGTGGACTTTGTACCAGGACCCAGTCAACCATGTTGCTCAGATCTTTCTCGAGGAACGGGAAAATGACTTCCATCGATCTTGTCACTCGTCGCGCTAGATCTCGATCCGGCTCCATGAGTCTGTGTCTCTTTAGATCATTACCCCTGCGAGCCCCAGGACTGATGGAGGCAACGGCGTCTGGGAAGTCGATTTGCTCAAGGGTGGTGGCATGGAAGAAGTCGATGACAAAATTTTGCTCCATCTCTACCAATGGCAGGACATCGTCCAGCACATTTGCAAATATCTCATATGGCGAGCTTCGTGACAAGTCGACGGCGCTGCTGTTCGCGGATTTGTTGGGGCCTTCCCCAAGAGGTGAGCGAATCCTAGCGAGCGTCTGGCTTCTCTTTACTGTGAGCTTTCGGGCGGCTGTGGCAAGACCCTCTTCCTTCTTCTCCTCTTGAGAAGAAAACAAAAGCGCCTCCTCCCCAGTTGGCTTTCTGGCGTTCCTCTTCCATGAATCCAAACCGTCACGGAACTCCATCTTGTACGTTGGGTGAGCCGCGTCCTGGTAGATCTGTATCAACCGATTCCAAACTTCGAGATCTGCATCCCTGGTATAGAGCATGAGCGGGTCGTACTTCCAGAGCATGTCTCGTCCAATATCATGGTTGTGCGGGTCGATCTTTTTGTTCAATGCGCCCTTGAGAGCCCTCCGGACCTCATCGTTTGCAACGTTAAACTGTTTGGCCATGAAATCCACGAGCCGCTGCATGAACATGGCGCTTTCTTGCATGTACATCTGTCTCTTTTCCTGAACCACTCGCATCTTCGCATAGTCGCCGTTAAAGTCAATAGCTTGGTCGCTACTGCCGTCCCCGGTCTTGGTTTCGTCAGCACTGCCCATGCTCGGGTCAATTTTTATCATTGCCTTATACAGGGTGACAAGTGCCGTTTCGACTTCTTCAACACCGTTAACAGTTTCGAGAGGGGCCATTGATAAGGCTTGCAGGTCATTTGCAGTAATCGCACAAGTTTCCAAAAGCGACTCCAGCTCTTTCTTGAGTAGCTTTTGATTCGCTGCTTGGACTTGCAGACCTTGTCCTTGAGCCTCGATATATGCAATGTCATCTTGAAGGGTCTGAGGCAGAAATTAGTCAAGTAGCAAGGCAGGACCGACCAAGAAAGGCTTACAGAGAGTTCGACGGTATACAAAGTCAGGAGATTGTCCAATTCGTCGCATTCGTCGACTGCTGCGTCAATGCCGGTTTTGATGGCATCAACACGTTCGTCCTCCTCCTGGAATCGAGCCAGCCAGCCCCCAGCCTGTGCTTTGTTCAGTTCTCTTTCAATGTCGAACTTCATTTCATCAGAATTCAGTGTCCGCATCTTGTCGCCTGGTACCCAGGAGAAGAAATCGAGCCACTCCGTGAACTGAGCTGTCTTGTTATCCAATATAGATGGGTCAACTCCGAGTGTCGTGAGGTACTTCATGTCATTGCCAACCACAACGGACTTCTTGCGCTCGTCTTTGATCTCGGGCTCCGGAATTTGCGTGGGCTCGGGCTTCGGCTCGGGCTTTTGGACCTTTGCAGTCTCCAGTGGTGCGGGCTCTGCTTGAGACACCGTAACCTCGGGTACCGGGTCCGGCTTCTTCTCAATGGACTTTGGCCGGGGCGGTGCGGGAACGACCGCCGTGATGCCATCTGGGCCATTATCCTGTTCCTCCTTGGCAGCCTTCAGGAGCTTCTCACCTGCTCCTCCAGCCCGGGGTTTGAATGCATTGGACGCTGCCGCTGCCTTCCACAAAGCTCCTGCTAATTTATTTTGCGACCTCTTTGCTTTGATCATTGGGCCTAGACCAGGACGATGCTCCTCAGGTGAGACAGGAGAAATTATTGGACTCTCAGCCGGTGTAGAGGCGGATCCTGGCACTGTCGGGCTGTCATTGTTCCCCTCGTTTGTGGATACGGATAGGGGCGGAGGTGCAGTGTCAAGTGGCGGAAGAGGTTCGGTAGGTTGGGGCGGTGCCGGAGGCTCAACAGGTTCCGCGGCGATTTGGTCTATCGCCGAAGGAGGCTCTGTACGTTGTGGCCGGCCTGACGGTCTCCTGGGAGACATGCGCTCAATGCTCCTTGGTGGAGGTACCACCGGCGAGCTAGGCTCAATAACATCTCGAGATGGCACGCGGCGCAGATTCGCATTGCTTAAAGGAGCCGGCACCAATGCATCATCTGGTGGAAGACCGGTGGGCCTCAACGGGTCCATAGGCGGGCGTTTTCTCTCTGGGGGCCTGTCTCCCGCAGGCCTGTCTCCTGGGGCCCTTTCCCTCTCTCCCGATGGGCGGCCTACGATAGGGGTCCTTTCCCTCTCTCCCGATGGTCGGCCTACGATAGGGGTCCTCTCTCTTTCTCCCGAGGGCCGGCCTGCTATAGGTCTGTCTCCTGTTGGCCTCTGGTTGGGATTAGGGGAGAAGGCGGGAGCTAGGGCAGGCGGAGGGAGATCTGGTGTCTTGTTGAATGGCGGGGCGCCATTTGGCCTCCCTCGAGACCTCGGCCGTAGACTTTCATCACCGCTCCTATACGAGTTGGCAACCGAGTCCTGGCTCTTGTTGCCGGTGGCTAGCCTCTGTCTCAGGGGGGCTTCCTGGCTTCGCAGGTTTCGGTTCGAATCGACACTGGGGGCAAGACTCGAGGCCGGCGACGAGTTGCCATTAGGGGGCATGGGACTTCGTGAGGGTGTTCGCGTGTAGTCTGAGCCGGCGGTGCCATCGAGCCCATTCGACTGCGAGCTCAGCGCCTGGTTGGAGGCGGACGGAAGCAGCGGACGAGCCGGCGAGGGCGGTGGCTGCGGTCTGCCCGGAGATGCGGACGGTCGGGCTGGGGACGGACTGGGTTGATTGGGAGTCTGCTGGCTGGCTGCGCCCCGTCTGGCGGCTCCGCCGAGGACTTGATCGAGCTCGCGCTGGTCGAAGTTGGACAAGGAGGGCACCCGACCGCCGGTGTATTTGCCATAGATCTTGATCAGACTGGCAACGAAGAATTTCTTCTCCTTGTCGGTCTGTGCCTCCCAGTAGTACGGCTTGCCCAGTGTGACGAGAAAGCCGTTGTCGCCAGCCCATTGTCGGAAGTCGGGAGGGGTGTTAGGGCCGGTGTATGATTCTATCGCGGCCAGATCATCAAGATTCCAGGTCTTGCCGATTGAAAAGGAGCCGTTGACATTCTCTTTCGTCTTGTGTACTCGGACCCGGCCGGACTTTCGAACAGCGACAATGATGACACGCGGCTTTTCTGACTGGGGGGTTCTCGCCTGAGGGGGAGGAGGACTGGTTGGGTATTGCGAGAATTCTAGTATTCGCAGGTGTGTTATGTATGTCTCGAGAACTGCCGTGGGTGAGAGGCAACAGTCAGCATGTCATGCGGAGTCGTGCAGATTAGAGGGCAAGGGCCTGCTCCGGGGCGCACCTGAGCCATCGTCGTCCCTCTTGCTGAAGCAGCTCTCGATGATGCGTCGCTTCTCGTCCTCGAAACGCTCGGCGCGGCTCATGCCTGGGGCTGGGGCAGACATGGTGGCGAGCCCATCGGTTCGCAATCTCCGTCGAGCTCTATAGCCGGTGGGATGGGCTGCTGGGCGCTTCAGCAGGCGGGGGACAGCTAGTAAGTTGACTGATGGGGGATATTCGAGGACGGCAGGGCAGCAAGTTGTACAGAATGATGTCGCAGGTCCAGGGTTGAGGCTTTGCTCTCGTTACGGAATGCGTCCATGCCGGCCAAGTGAGCTGGGGACCTTGGGCACCCAAATGCCAAGTACCCTGGTAGACTACCGTATTACCCACCTGGGCATGTACGTACCTGCTAGGCCTCTGTGGGTAGCGTGAGAAGAGCTCCAACCTGGCTGCTGCACTACACCCTTTCTGGCACCAGGAGCTCAGTGGGGGGCGGGGCGGAAACAATTCCAGTGATGGCTGGCCATCGTTTCTTGCTCCAGACAACCTCATCTGCCTGCTGCACTCGCCCATCTCGACTGATAGAGAAGAGGCTCGTGTCAAATACAACTCCAACTGCCCACGAATGAGGTATTGATCGCTTGTCTCGGCTGACTCGGCCGAGTACCAAAAGATCTTGGCGAGTAGTAAGCGTCTCGCATTGATTGCCTTTGTGCAGTACAGCAAGCAGTGCAGCAGATGCTGCTAATGAGGGCAGACCAGCAGCATGCACAACACCGTGCAGGTCAGTTTCTGGCTGTTGTCACACAACGGCGACAGCTATTCCGTCGCACGGGGTTAAATTCGATTTAAAGACTGACTATTCCGGGCTGAAGTCATACATCTTTGACCGTTTTCTATCATGGCCCGCGCACCTCTTCCCCCGTCCCCCTTTTCAGCCGAGTCCCACTCTGACCATGCCGCCGCCACGTCTCTGGCACCAAAGGCGCAAAGGTCGCACACATCTTTTGAGAGCTCGATACTCAGACCATGTCCCTTGAGATATACACACATCTACGTGCGATTGTCTCGCTCAGACCAAGGTCACAGTCTTCCAGTTGTTCTCGTCTTCTCGGATCTTGGACCCTTCTTTACCATCAAGGAACATCCATCCAATTCTCTGCATCTTCCCCGTCTGTTCGTCTCCTGCACTCCTGATGACAAGCCCATAGAGTGAGCTCATTGCCTTGTCAACGTCATCGTCGGCTGAGCCTGACTCTTGACCTCGTTCCTCCTTATAACCACCAAGAATTAGCACTTCGATTGGCCATTCCTTCCACTCGCTGGTAGTAGTGACGTCGGCGTGGTCCGTCTTCATGATCGTCCCGTTCTCAGACTCCGAGTAAGGCGTACAGACCCTCGGCAGCGGCCTCATCTCAGCTCGACCGAGCCTGGCTTCGTGCTCATTCGACTCCAGTGTGCTGTGCCTGAGCTGAATGGCAGGTCCTCGGATCCGCACCCAGGCATCCTCCACCTCGCCGAAAGGGTTGGCCTCGTGCTTCAAGTCAACGTGCCAGTCCAAGATGTCAGCGATATCGACCCAGCCCGGATTTGGTCCCATAGCTCCGATCCCAGCATAACTTGCCCAGCTCCAGCTTGGCCCGATGTACTGGTCTTGGGATGCAGGTGCTCGCTCGCCCAGACCTTGCCATGCGAGGCCCTCCATCATGGCCTTGCTCCAGATCCCAGCAACGTACTGTCCCCCAAATCTCTTGTGAAACAGTCTGGCAAGACCACTAATGGCTGGCAGTCTGTCGGTCGGCTTGCTCAGCTTGCGCATTCCGTAGTCCCACACCAGCGCGTCCCAGAGTCGTAAGTCCGCTTCGTAGTCGGGCAATGAGTCCGATGACGTACCAGTAGGGATCTCCAGGGAGGGAGCAAGCCTGTCATTCAACCTGCAGTGCCGCTCTTTCTTGTGTGAGCCATCCTCGGCGAAGATGCCTTGGTCGCATTCGAAGTAAACCTGTCTGGTATTGTAATGAATAATACGCTTCGCCAGAACTCGTTCCTGCAGTGCCCAGCCTCGACGTGTGAGTGGCTCGCCGAGGAATTCGAATGCGGTGAGCGTCACCAGCTGGTCTGACTGAAACAGCAGCATTGCTTGCACATGGTCCGCCGCACCGGGGAGCTTGAAAACCGTCTCCGGGCGTGTCGTGCGGCTGTGGAAGATCCCACCGTTGCAGTCATCAGAACGGTTGGCGGCAATGACGATGTGGGCATTCGAATACACATCGACCATTCGAGACGACTCACGAGCCCAGTCATTCGCATCGTCTTGACAGATACAAAGGCTATCGATCCACAGGTACCGGAGGCCCAGGCGTCGGGCTATGGTAACTGCATCGATAAAAGTCTGAGGTGTTTCACGGATGTCGATGCCTGCACGTCGGGCTTCCATGTTCTCGAGTGAAGTGAGATAGGGTGGTGATTTTCCCCACTAGGTATTCAATGTCATTTTTTAGCCTCTAGAATATTTCACTATAGGGGGCTGATAGACCTACACAGTAAGAAAGGGAAGCGTATTTCCCTGTCTGATGGGTGCCATCGACCAACTTGATGACATGTCCATGTGATCCGATATCAAGCACCCTTGTTGGCAGGACCGTGCTTTCATCGGAGCATCTTCCAGCAGTATGTTCAGTCGTACACTTTTGCAACCTTGAAGCTACAAATTCTAGGCTGGGATCCGAAGCCGAGTCTGATGCCAGCGGGCGCACTGGGAACTGCCCAGCCAGATTACTTTCTAGAGATGGTCAGTAACTTCGTTCAGCTGACACCGTCAAGTTTCGAGTATGAATGAAGAGGTCTGGACAGACTGGACTCAGCATAGAACCTCACTGCCGCTAGTAGGTACAGGAACTTGGGCGTGGCTGGATTCTTCACCCAGAGGAAAAAGCCTTGCTCCCCGTCGTCACAGGCCGTCAGCCACAGCCGCTGGCCAGTGGGGACGGGTTGTCTCGGCAATGAAAACTCGATGAAAGATTTGTCGTTCTTCGCGGCATCTTCCCAGCGGTCGATCCAGCCCTGCACGCCCGCCTGCGCTATGTTGCAGACAGGGCATGACCTCGCCGACAATGCCAAGGCTTCAAGGTCCTCGTGGAAGGGGACTCCGATCTGATCGGGGAGCTCTGCATCCGGGCTCGTGATCTCGTCTCCTGCCTGGAACATGATCTGCATACTCTCGGCATTGCCCGCGACTGTGGTCAGCGCCCGACGCTCTTGGGATAAGCGGGGCAAGGCGGTAAATGGCACCGTCAAACATAGATCGCACAGCGGCATCGTGCTAGGTGACGGTAGGTGATGAGACTAAGTGAGATGCATAAAAGAGAAAAGGCGCCGCTTCAACCGCGAATGGCTTTGTACGATAGATAGTATAGTCTGACAGGAAGGAAGGAAGGGTCGCGTTGTCCAAATTACGTGGTCAATTGCATCGCCTGAATACGCCTCCGTAAGCAGTAGTCTACTTTGTCAAGGATCAGCCACGATCTTGCACGTGCTCCATTCAGACGTCAGCGCCGGCAGTCGCAGTGCATTTACTTCAAGAAGGGTCGAAGTCTTGTACTACACGAGACTAGTTAACCTACTGGGCAGGACATATTGCCTTCTCCCTTGAGAATCATGAGCCCATGCGTCAAACACGCATTACAATAGTCTTGAGAATTTGCTGATCGAGAGTACTCGAGTAGCATCATGTTTGCGCTGCCGATCTATCATTCTTACATACGCTTTCTAAAGTCACAAACTATTCGAGAAGGGCGAGTATCAGCGTTGTGTAGTCAATATGTTGTTGCACGGGTCAAAAAGAAAACATTAGGAGTATGCCAATGCTCATCCTGCGCTCAGATGTTCCAATTCCTGCGATTCTCCTCCCTATCAAATCCTATGTTACAAGCGAACCCTGAGGTGATGAAAATTCTGCCCTATATTATCCCAGTTCTGACTGGATCCTAAGAGTTATTGACCGCAGAAGCTTATGATTCTCAAACAGAGCACTGCCACTGGCGCACGTGAAAGAGGTGATGGTCCGAGAAAGATTGGCCAGATGGAGTGTGACCAAGAAAAGTTCACAGACACTGGAATTACCATGCGGGAAGTGTTTGATCTCTTTACAAATACGCCATTTTTAGGTACCCATCATTAGTTTTCTTGGAGACCATGACAGAAGCTAAGTACCTACCTAGGTAGGTAGATCATTAGACCCAAGAACCGTCCGCCTCTTGCCGGCGGCGTCCTTCAGGTTTAGCATGCCACTATATTTGAACGGAGGTTTGAACATGCCAGTGCCTAGTTAGTGCTCGCGGCTAGTATATATCGAGTTCCAGGCCGTGTGTGAACTACCTTGAAATATACAAAGTCAATGGCCAGACCGCCTCAGTGTGCGCCGGCAATTGCTAACGTCCCCGGCCCAGATTCCGGCCCCCCCCTGATCTCGGCCCCCTCACAAAACTACTATAAAGCACTTATTTTTCTACTTTCCTTTAATTTATATAAATAAATAAGAATAATATTAATAAAAGATTTTAAAAAAAACTTTAATAATTAAATTTATAATAATATTAAAATAAAGATTTAATATTTTAAAATCGTTATTACTTTTATTAATATCTTATTAAAGAAATTAATTATTATTATAAACTTTTTAAATATATATTATTTATAATATAATATAATAGATATTAATATTTATAAGTTTAATTTAATTTTATTTAATTTATAAATTAAAAACTTTAATTCTTTTAATAAATTTTTATATGAAAATAAGTTTAAACTTTATTTATTAATATTAAATAATTTTTTTTATATATATGATTTATATATAAGGTCCTTATATATTTATAAATTTATATTATATTTTAAAAAGAATTTTAAATATAATATTAAAAGAAATATAAATAAAAATATAGGTGTTAAGAAATGTATAGTATTTATTAGTAATCCTTAACATTTCCTTTATTCTCTATTTAAAAATTCTTATAAAATTTAATTTACTATATATAGAAAGATAATATATATATAACTTAAATATAATCATTTATATATATAAATTTAAAGTCTACTTATTTTTAAGATTTTAATAGAATTAAATATAAAGGTTGGAAAAGATAGTGTTTTTTGGTGGGAATGCACCAAAAAGCAGGGGGCCGAGATCAGGGGGGGGCCGGAATCTGGGCCGGGGACGTTAGTTTTCGTCGCTCCTCTCAGTGGACAAATGATGATCTTCGTCTGCTCGCACAACTCTCTATCAAGTGCGCTGCAGGGTAACGAAGCGTCGACTTGGGCTTAGCGAACTCGTGTGAGGATTGCTTGGATCGCCAGGCAACTAGCTTCTTGTACCACTGACTGGTCCATGTATAATGCAGAGAATCATTTAGATGCCGAGAATCTTCAGAATCCGACGTGTGTCAGCCTTCAACTTGCATTCTTTTCGAGTCCATCCAATCCAGGGTCGCTTACCACACGCCCACTCGAAATATACACTTACATCTATATTCCCTCGCGAAACGACACGTCACTGGCCCTCACAATGAAGATCTCCTCTCTCCTCTCCGCTGTCATCGTGACTCTTGCCGGTGTTGTGGGCGCGGACGACACCCCGGGCCGTGGCATTTGCGAAGTTGACCGAGGCGTTTGGAGCAGAAAGTGGATTATCACACTGACCAACGTTAACGGTGATGAAAGAGGCCCAATCTGTGACAGACTCTGGAAGGGTTTAAAGGGACGTGAGTAATTTCCAGCTACAGTTCAGCCGTCTTAAGAACAGACACCTCCCTTCTATCGCCTCTACCTCGATTACCTTGTCGGACTGCAGATCCTGGGACAAGCTGTATGCATAATGTGGCCTGGCCCTCCCCAGGTTCGAATGGAATCTTCCTTGTACTTTGGTAGCTGACTCCCAATGCTACAGATAGCCCCCGTTGTCATGTTTTTGGTGATGATTTCTGTGGACAATCGTTGGGTCACAAGGAAGGAATCGAATGGAGATTCAGAACCAGCCTCGCTTGCAATAGAGGCTCCGTTGCATCTGCGTACTGGGGGGCAACCAAGAATAAGTACGGAGCACTGGACCAGGATGGCTGTAAGGGCTGGGAATAGTGGCATTTGACGTGGGTGAGGTGGCAGTGGTCAAATGATTGCTTTAAACATGGATCGGCACAGTCTCAGGATCGTTGTACTAACTGTCGGAAATTACACCTGTGTGGCTGGAATCTGTTCCAGTCCTATGTCCTTATTCCAAGGTCTCAAAACGCGCAGGTTCGACCAACGTAATTCCCCCATTCGGACGTTGCACCTACGTCAGTTCGATACACAATAGCAGACAATGAATTGAATGCCCTCGGTACGTCACAGCACCGCTCGTAATACAAGACACTTGTTTCGAGGAATCGGTTTTAGATTTTCCCGGTTTTCTGTTAGAGGTTACCGCATACTTCCCGGGAGATAGATACCTAGGCAGTAACTACTAAGTGAATGTGCACACGTTCTTCTGCTTCATCCATGCCTCGCATACTGCCCAAGTGTCCGGCATCTCCCATCGCATCTCATCTCGCAAAGCTGAAGGTGTATTCTCTCTGTCCTTCGATAAAATACTCATCGACCTTGAACAGGCTCCTACTTTTCTTCGTATGGCTGTGCATTCAGTCTGGAGCTTACCACAAAACTTGAAACTCGAGGGTGCGTTTACAGGTGAACAACTATATGAATTGAATTCCGGTCTATGGCATAAGAGTTTGCTGGAAACATCCGCAACTCACGTTAACAACTGCTTAGAGTAGAGGCAGATTGCATCATTTTTCCTGCGCCGCAAGACTGTGATGATCGTGGGGCCGCGGCGCAGACCCACCCCATAGCACCTGACAACCAGGCCATACTGGACTGTTGGTTCTACTCCATCATATTCTATTTTTACCTCCAACGAAAACATTATACCTCAGCAGGTCATAGGATCTGACCTGTATCCACTCTATAGCGGCCTGGTCTGTCGTCCAGCTGGTCGCACCATCGGCCCAACAGTGAATTCTCGGACCTGTGAAGCAGCTTTACTTCGATTCAAGCGAACGAAGACCCTTCGACATGCTACAAGAGGTCAAGTTTCGGCTGAATTCTCGGTCGTTTCATGCCTGACATTTTAAAATGGCCGCCCGATATTAAAGCCCGCCAGGGAAGTTGGCTCTGCAGTACTGGTTTGATGAATTCAAACTGTGTTTGTTAGAGGTCATTGGAGTTATTTCTGTTCAACAACATGTTCCTTGTCGAGTACAAGTATTCGTGGCTCCAACCTTCTCGTGTCCGGGTGTTCTTATTTATATGCAGAAAGAAAGAGTCAACAACCCATGAATCAGAATTCTGAGCACAGAATCTAACGGCATATCCTAAATTAACTTGCCCCACACATGAGAAGAACATTGCCGTCCCCTCAAGCCTCCGCTCGTCCCACCATGCCTTTGACTCCGAGCCTATCACGCAAGGAAGAGGGAAAAATTAGGGAATGCTTCGAGGACGCAAGCGCATACTACTACTGGAAGTGGGCGACCTATGACAATCAAGGATCGCTCCATCCCAACTCTATGGGCCTTTCTACGATCATCAATCAGCCTCGATTTCACGACATTCGCCACATCCTTGTTCTTGGTCTTGGCGATCCAGGGCCGATTCAACATGGTAGAAGGGACGACACTCCCCAACAGCAGCGATTCTTCAAAAGGTTAGCAGTGATCCGCGACCTGCGTAGAGTTCTCATGCCAAAAGGCGGCCCAGTCGACGTGGAGAATGAGAAGGGAAAATTTTCTGCAGGGCTTATCCTGGGTCTAAATCATCTTCAGATCAACGTGGTGAACAGGCAGCATGGGGGCTTCCGGCTTGCCACACAGCACAGCTTCGTCTACGACTTGAGACATGAGCAAGGCCACCTTGTCACGCACATGGACAACAACTTCCAGCTGCTTGCCGCAGTTCTGACTGATGTGTCGAGTTTGCGGCCCTCCAGCGACGACGGTGCAGCCCAGAAAAATGTCTTTTCGTAAGTCTTCCTGGCCATTACGGGTTCTTGCAGGCTCTGATGTCTCGTTCTCCATCGTTGAAAATCCCAGGTCAGTCTAAGTCTAACACTGTAGCAGGAGAGTCCGAGAACAGTACGACCTAGTTTCGCTAATGGGTATCTGTGGCCAGAAAATTACATCGCTAGGTGTGAGGGAATTGACAAAAGAGAGGATCCCCTTTGTGTTGGTCGGCGCCGCGGCAGACATGGCGGCGAAGGAGTCGCAGCTGACAGAGAATGCGTACGCTGCCGCAAGGGCCAAATACGTTGCCGAGATAAATAACTGGGACGCTGCGAAACAAAAAAAGCCCAGAATGGCCAACACATACGTTTCCGAGCCTCAGATGATCCTCCTCTGCCGCAAAAATCTGTCCCGCTTCTCTTCGACACGTCGGGCACCTTTTTTTCATCCTGACCCTCAGGTCGCCCTTTATCACAAGCATCCTCAAGTGAAGTTGGAGCCTTCTGACTTTCACGATGAAGATTCTGCGGCCAGTTCCACACGAAAGACCTGATTTGGTCCCCAAAGTTGATATGGTCTTGGTAGCATCAGCAGTCCATGTCTTCTCCAGACCTGGCGCCAGAAGAGGGTTGTCCCGTACGCGATGGACAGATCGATGCGCGGAAAGGAACGGACATAATACAACGACTTGTCTAATATTGACCGAACGTTGATCGTTTGAATCCAAGAATTACTTTGTCGTTTGCCTCGTTGATTAGACTTTGGAGTTGAATATCGTTGAGTGCATTTATGATATCAACATGGAAGCATATGACAGCAATGTCTCGACTGAACCATCATGGAGGCCCAGGGTTTCATGAAGGCAGATGTAATTATTAGAGGTCCGAGAACCTTTTTTGAGCTTACCTACTTTTCAAACCTTCCAAAAGCCGTGTATCACAGGTGTGCTTCATCTACTCCAATTAGATTGCAACCTTACGAGACTCACTGACGACAATCACTCATCATTTCACTGACACAGACAAAAACAACCTGGCCAAAGTCGTTCTGCACGCACAAGCTCTTGACCGACTTACAGTATAGAAAAGGCCATTCTTCCGACGCTTCCATTCCGTCCACGCCTACCTAAATAGTAATCTGAGTTCTGAGGGCGTCAAGTATCTAGAAGACCGCGTGACCTATATCCAGGTACCCCACGCTCGAAGTAGGCGGACATGCTACCGTCTCGTTTCCCAGGGGCCCGGTCTAAGCATGCCGCCCTCTCTCTGCTCTGGCATATTATACTGGTCGTGATTCCGATATGCTGGGCCGACGGACGACGGATTTGGTCATCTTCCGGTGTTCATACGCGCAGGTCTTGGACGAAAATGTTCGTACTTGATCTTGCCGGCGTTACTATGTCTTTGAATAAGAAGGCCCGCCACAATGTCTGTTCATGTCTAGGCGTAAGTTAATCCGAAGGCACCATACTCTGCCGACTATAAAAGTTTCAATCATGCACCTAGGCGGGGCATCAGAGTTAAATTGTTGTACAGAATGTGACCTTGTTTCCGTACCTGTATTCAGGCCCAGGCGGTGTGCCAAGCTGCAGATAGCTGAAGGGGGTCACCTTACCCGGAGGTGCTAAAGATCCTGCGCCGTGCCGTCCGTTCCTTTTTTCCTTCCAACACCTTGTTGGCTCATGCTTGTGAATAAGCGCTAGGAGCAAAGGCTGCCTGGACCAGGATCACCATCCTTTGCATAGAGCTACCTGATAGGGATTGAGAGGCTCCTGGCGCCAACACTCGCTGGTAGTGCTCAAATCCTAGACTTTTGGGATGGTGATTAGCATGCGTTGGTTCATCCCAGTCGTCTTATCTGCTTGCTGGCGCCGTGGTCGTCCGGACGTAAGGTACATGCGGGGCGAATGCAATACATGAGGCACACTGCCAACTAAACACCCAAATTCCTCAACAACTAGCCATCGGAAAAGAACAAAAAAGACACCATACGATTCCTCTCACTCAGAAGTAGTTTTTTAGTTTTTTTCCATTGCTATTTTAATCAAAATTAATAGAATAACAACGTTTTTCTTAGAAAACTATCTCTGTTTACTCACCTCAAAGTTACCCACTAAAACGCTTCACTTAGCATAACTTGAGTCAACTAGCACTGCCCACAGATCACATACTGAACAGTTACCCCTTGTTCCTCTTTAGCAACCTCCACACCACCTATTCAAATAGGAAGAAAACTCCACTCTAGCCCTACGAAGACCCAGAATATAGATCCAGAAGAGCGCCGAGGAGCCTCTTAGAGCAGTCAATTAGGTCTGTACTGCTGCAGAGGAAGAGGTCACTCGGAGAATTATAGCCAATGGGCAGGGGCAGGACGACCACGGCGCCAGCAAGCAGTTATGAAATAACGTTTGCTTCCCTGTGGAACCTTGGCATTCGACCTATATCGGTCCGCTCGGACTGGGTTCATGGATGCCCCCCCCCCCCCAGTCGGCCCAGCTCTTAACTGGGTTTTAAGCATAGCCCATCCCCTCGTTTTCAACGACCACATTCGCCATACGAAGGCTCCTCCCACGACTTCGATATGGTAGGCTGTTGAATCTCTGCTTTCGGAACTTACGGATACGAATTCGGCAGTACTGCAGCAATCCTACAGTATGGCTCCCCGTGTTGCAGTTGTAGGGGCGGGCTCCCTCGGGCTTGTAAGTCGCTCATATGATCTCACTCCCCTCAAGAAGTGACCTCTCCCACTCTCCCATTCCCCATCTCCTATCTGTATCTTTTGCGTCAAAAATTTTGTAAATTGCAGGTTTGAGACAGGCAATGGCAATGCTGTGACCCGCTCCGCCCATCCCACTACTTCCTCAGCGCTTTGATAGCTGACTTGGAATGCTGCAGATGGCTGTGAAGAACTTGAAGGAAGATGGACTCGACGTGACGTGTTTTGAAGCGAGGTCGTGGATTGGAGGGTGAGTATGAATGAAATTCCTCTAGCTTGACATTTTATTACTTGTTTTGAGCAGACACTTACACTAAATATCCAGGATATGGAATTATTCCGAGGATGAGAGTCTCTCCGTGGCCGCAAACACAATATTCAATAGCAGCAAGTACCGAAGCGCCAGTAAGCAGCTTCCGAAGACAATTTTAACCCTCTTCAGAACAACGATTTCCTATCTGTAGCCTGTATCTCGAAGACATTGTCTGGCTGCAGGTCTTGAAACAAGCCATGGCCATCTTGTGGCCTAATCCTCCCTAAATTCCAATGAAATTTCTTCCTCCGTTCTTTGATAGCTAACTCTTTTTGCTGTAGTATCAGACTACCCTTTTCCCGGTGACACGGATGATTTTCCCACGTGGCGACAGATGGGGGAATATCTGCAGGGCTACGCGGACCATTTCCAGCTGCGGCCGCACATCCAACTCAATACACGGGTGGCGGCCCTTACACGAGACGGCGACAAATGGGCGATTAACCTCTTAGCAAAGGATGGATCTCCTCGTCGTGAGTTATTTGACAAGGTCGCCATCGCAAATGGGTCGTTCACAGCACCGAAATGGCCCAAACTCCCAGGCATCGAGCAGTTCGAGGGGAGGACTCTGCACGCGATCAATTTCCACCGGCCCGAGACTTTCAAGGATCAACGGGTATTGCTTATTGGTCTCCACGCTTCCGCACAAGACGTCGCTTCGAGTCTGTTGGGACATGCAGCGCAGTTGTATGTCAGCCACAGGAATGGTGTTACCTTGGTATGTTTCGGAAAGGCCCCCCGCGTGTTCTTTGCATCTCGCTGATGAAGCGCAGCTCCCACGGTATGACCCCAAAGGCGCCGTGTTCGACGCAGCTCTGACTGTCAACATGACGAAATTTATGTTATTTGCCACGACGTGGTTTCCCAATGTACTGAACTGGCTGCTGGACAAGTTCATGATCGCTGCATCCAAAGCAGCGTTCCCCAAAGTGACAAAGTCATGGAACTTCTTCCCAGCTCCATCCATCGCAACCACAGCCCCTTTGATCGCGGACGAGATCTACCCTCTGCTTGATTCAGGATTTTGCGAGCCGGTGACTACAGTGGCCAAGATTACCGGGCCGAAGACGGTCGAGTTGAAGGACGGCCGCGTCCTGGAAGACATAGATGCTATTATCTATACCACAGGTTACGAACCCTCAACGCCTTTCGTCGACAAGGAACACAATCCCCACCTCACACCAGGCAGCCCGCCTTACCTCTACCGTGGCACGTTCTCGCTCCACGAAGACCCCAAGGTCCGGAACTCGATTGCCTTCCTCGGCCACGCCGCGGTCTTCTTCCCTGGTTTCGTCCAGCAGGAGCTCATCATCATGGCAGTCTCGCAGATATGGTGCGGGAGGTCTAGCCTGCCTCCGCTGAGCCATATGAAAACATGGTACCGTGGCTTCATGGAGTGGCGCCAGAACCTTCTTAGTCGGCAGAAAAGTGAGGCTACATTTTACACGGTCACCCAGCCACTTACAGACCACATGCGATGGCTAGAGGATACTGCTGGTACGGACGTGTTCGACCATTTTGAATGGTTCAGCCGCAAGGCTTGGTCCTTCTGGTGGAGGGACAGGAAGTTGTACAACCTGTGTGCCAATGGTCTGTTTACCCCGACTATCTGGCGACTCTTTGAGACCGGGAAAAGACAGGCGTGGCCAAAGGCCAAAGAGCAGATTCTTCGTGATAACGAGGCAGCCCAGGCGCAGGTTCGAACTAGATCTGAGATGCTGAAGCGTGCGGGAGACAAGAAGACCCTGTGAGCGCATTTGAATTGTTATGTATATTGGATATGGTTGGTCACAAGTGGAAATTCATGGAAAGCAATACAGGTTTGTGTCTTGTGCGAAATTGTTCACTGCTTCTCTCGATTTATCTTTAGAAACTAAAGTATACTTCTTCTCGACACATCCAAAACGATTCCGAGTGACGTATATCGCTTTATAGCAGCCTGATTCCCACATGGATTGTTTTTAAGCAGCCACCCATCCTCGCTCTCTTTTCTTGCCGAATCAATCTGTCTGTTTCAAATTGCTTCGCCAAAGCTCCGTATGTGCGCCACTAGGACGCCCGTAATCAAGTTGTGCCTCCTTGACATGTCTCTTCCTCAGCCAAGAGCTCCCTCAGAGCACGCTCTCTCGGACCCAGCGTTTCCCCCATGAGAACGACCATTGTTTCATCTCCCAGCTGCCTTACATCACGGACAGGACCTCGGGAACGCCTGCAGGACAGGTATGCAGGTCGAGGTCCGGGGCGCGGGGAACGCAGTCAGGATACTGCTTCCAAACATTTCCAGCAACAATCAAACTCAAGGCGCTTGAATTCGATCTTCACAAGTTTGTTGACTTTCCAAGCATTGTAAGTCTCAGGAGTCATTCCGATAGTAGGCGTGGCATCCTTTCATATGCATGAACTTGATCAAGAGTTCCGTGTCTGTGAATGGACTTTCCCTGTATTTGCAGCCCTCCCCAATCTCCGTATTGGTAGAAGCATGAATAATTTCGGCATGAAGGGGCCACTTCGTTTCCGTGATATGTTGATGGTGGTGTAATGCTTGTCATGGAAGCATGATAAAACAAGATCCCGAGTCACTTTTATGCGCTGAATCAGCCAATATCTACATAATACGAAGCTCTCGGACTGCGGACTGTGCTCTTATATCATCTTCTTTGATACATCTTCTTACCTAGTAGTTGGCGGCGTGGATAAAGTACATTGAAACTGAATCATGCCCGATGAAACGGAGGTCAGTTAATATATTAAAAATAAGCACCATAAATATAATAGAGCATTATTCTGCTAAAAGCCTCAGCTATATACCTAAGGGCACTTTAATATAAGAAAGAATAAAAGAGGGCTATAATATTTAAAAATAAAATAAATAATTATAAAATTTATAAAATATAGCTTTAAAATAATAAAAAGGAATTAATTATATTTTAATTAAAATAAATCTAAAATAATAAAAAAAAGCTAAAGCTATTATAATAACCTTTAAGGAAAAAAATAACTAAATTATTATAATATATTCCTTATACTTAATAATATATCCTTTTTTAACCTTTTTATTTTTTATTAAAAATAAAAAACTAAATTTTAAAAATTATTATTTATTACTCTTAATTATAATCCCTTCTTTTAATTCTACTCCCTTACTTAATACTTATAAATAGCTATTTATTCCTCTTTAATAATTACTTTATTTAAATATTTAATAATAATATTTATTTAAAAGATATAATTAATTTAAAAAGTTAATATAAAAACTTAAATCTTAATTTAATTAATATTAATTTATTATTATATTTTATAATTATAAACTTTAATTTATTATATTTATAAAGCTATTTTCTTAAATATTATTTTTTAATTAAAGAGAAATATTAATTAATTTTTATTAAATTTATTAAATAACTTAATTATAAAATTATAAAACTTTATTAATTTAATTCTTATAAAAAATAAAATATTTTTTATTATAAATATTTTATTCTTTATAGCTTTTATAAATTCTTTTATTATTATTTAAAATATTTAATAATTAAAAAATTAATAAAAATTAATCTTTTTAAATTAATTCTTAAAATTAATTAATAATAAAGGAATTAATAAATAATTAATTTTATTTAATATCCTTTTTATTATTTTATAATTAAAATAATCCTTATTAATAATTTATTATTAAAATAATAATTTATATATCTTTTTAATATATTAAAAATTATTAAAAAATATTATTAAATAATTTTTAAATTTTTAAAAAGATATATTAATATTATTTAACTTTAATTAAATAATGAATATTTAAATTTATATTATTACTTCCTTTTTTATTAAGCTTAAAAGGATATTTTTAATTAAAATATTATAAATTTAATTTATAAACTTTTAATTAATTTTCTTATAATTCTTTTAAAAAGAATATATAATATAATTAATAATTTATTAATTATAATTAATTATACTTTATTATAAAATTATAAAAATTATAATTACCTTAAATTTTCCTTATCCCTTTTTTTTTAATAACTTATAAAATAAATATAAGCTAATAATATTAATTATAATATAAATATTTTTTTTCTTTATTTTTCTATTAAAATAAATATTAATAATTCCTATCCTTTTAATTATTTAATTATAAATTATTACTTTTTAATAAAAAGAATAATAAATAAAGATAATAATAAAATAATAATTAAAAATAAGCTTTTTTTATTAATAGCTTTTATATATCCTTTAGTTATATTTAATAAATTAATTATAAATATAAATAATATTATAAAAATTTAAAAATTATTATTTAATAATAATTAAAATATAATTATTATAAAATTTTTTTTTAATTATTAAAAAACCCTTAATATTAAAAAAGTTTATTATAAAATATTTATAATAAGCCTTATAAAAATTATTAAATTTTAAAAGTTATTAAAATTTAAAATATAAAAATATATTAAAAAAATAATTAAAAATTATTTTCTTAATTTTTTTATTTAAATTATAATATTAATTATTAAAATATAAAAAATAAGCCTTATATTTTATAAGCTAAGCTTAATTAATTTAAAACTTATTTATTAAAATATATATTTTAAAGAGATTTTAAAAAAAATTAATATTCTTTTTTTAATTAAAATTAATTTAATTATAAATATTATATAAATTTAAGAAATAAATATTATAATATTTATTAAAAAAGTTATTATAAAATAAAAATTTTAATAATTAAATTTTTATTTATTTTATTACTTTATTTATTTTATATTTAATAAAAGGAATTAAAATATTTAAATTAAATATAAATTTAATAAATATATTTAATATTTTAAATAATTTAAATTTAATTAAAAGTAAACCCTTTAATAAAATATTTATATTTTATATAAAAAAAATATTTATTTTATATAATTTTAATTAAAATAAAATAAAGAATAAAAATATAAAGAAAATATAAAAAAAAATAAAAAAAACTTAAATAATAAAGAAAAAAAGTATTAAAATAATACTTATATTCTTAAAATTTATTATATAAATAATTAAATAAAAAGGAAATAAATATTAAAGAAAATATAAAAAAAATAAATAAATTATTTAATTTATATAATTAAATAATAATTAATTAATATTATTTTAAATAATTAAAATTAATTTTTATTATAAAGAAATTATTATAATTATTTATTAACTTTTAATTTATAATAACCCTTTATAATTAATAATTTAAGAAAACTTAAATAATTATTAATAAAATAAATAATATATTAAATATATTTAAATTTTATTAATTAAAGATATAAAGTAATATTTAAATTATTAAAATAATAAAAAAAAAAAGTTATTAATTTTAAAAAGTTATAAAAGATTTTTATATTTTTTTATAAATTTAATTAATAAAAGTATTTATTAATAATTTATTTATAATTATTATTTATTATTTTTTTTTAAAAAATAAATAAATAATTTTTAATTAAAATATATATTATAAGCTTTTATTATTAATTTTATTTATTAAATAATTAATTATCTTTTTTAAGCTTTTTATTATTTAGCTTATAATATTTTTATTAATTAATATTTTATTTATTAATATTTTATTTTTATATATTATTTTCTTTTAATTAATATTATTAAAATTAACTTTAATATTATTTAATTAAAAATATATATTTTTTAAATACCTTTTTTCTTATTAAATTAATACCTTTTTTTATTATTATTATATTAATTATTTTTCTTAATTAATAAAAAAAAATAAAACTTAAATTAATATTTATTATTAATAAATTTATATATCTTTTTAATTAAAATATTTATATTTACTTTAATTTAATTAATATTTTATATTTTAATTAAACTTTTAAAAATAACCTTTATAATATATTTATTATTAATATTAATATTTATAATATTATTAATTATAATTAAAATTAATATATTATTTAATAATTATATAAACTTAAAAAAATTAATATTTTAATTAACCTTTTCTCTCCCTTTTTATTTAATAAATTTTATAATTTCCTTTTTTAAAATATTTAAAAGCTTATAATTTATAATATTATAAATATCTTTATTAAAAAGATTAATAAAAAGTTATATAAAAATATATATATATTTTATTTATAATTTAAAAAATATATATTATAAAATAACTTTATTTATTACTTTTTTTAAATATTAAAATTTTAATTTTTATAATTATTATCTTATATATATAATTAAATATTATATTAATAATATATTTATTATAATACCTTTCTTTAAATATTAATTTATTATTAAATTTTATAAAAATATTTATATTAAAAATATTTATTTTATTAAAAATAATAATTATTATTATAATAAACTTAATAATATTAAAAAAAGTTATTAAGAATTCAATTTTTTAAAATAATAATAAAATAATAAATTAATTAAAGCTATTTATTAATTTATATATATAAATTTTAATTAAATATAATTTTAATAAAAAATAAAAAAAGATAATAAATTAAATTATTAAATTTAAATTTTATTTTTATAAATTAAAGTTAAAAGATTATTATAAATAAAAATAAAGAATATTAAAGTATATAAAAAATATATATAAAATAAAGATATAAGAATTATAAAGTATAAATAAAATATCTTAAAATAAAATATATATAATAAATATTCTTTATTTTACTTTTTAAAATATAATAATTAATATTTTTTAATAATTATAACTTTTTTAATTAAAATAAAATAAATATTACTTCTTTATAAAAAAAGTAAATTTATAAAAAGAAAATTTAAATATAAATAAAAGAATAAATAAAATATATAAATAAAAAATATATTTAATATTAATTTTATAATAATAATAATATAATAAATTTATATAAACTTATATTAATAAAATTTAATTATTCCTTCCCTTTTCTTATTATATAATTAAAAAAATAAAATAAAATACCTTTAAGTTAAATAATAAAAATAAATATAATATATTAATTAATTAATTAATATAAAATAATTTTATTTAAAACCTTATAATAAATTTATAATAAATATTATTATTATTAAATTTTAATAATAATAATAATTTATTTTATTAAAATATAATTATAAATATAATTATTTTTAATTAATTTTAATAATAATTAAAATTAAAATCCTTTTTATTATTATTTATATAATTTAAAGAAATTAAATTAAAAAAAAGAAAGTTATTTGAATTTAATTTTTATTATAAATTAACTTTAAGCTGCTATTAAAAGATATTTAAAAAAAGTTATAAATTATAATATTAAAAATATTATTTAAACTTTAAAAGAATTTAAATATATATTTATTTTTTATAAATATATAATTATTATATAAAAGGATTAAGGTTATATTAAGCTTATAATAAGCTTTATATAGTTTTATATTATAACTTAAATATAATTTAAGCTTATTATATAGCCCTTTTATCTTTTATAATATAATATTAATATAAATTAAATTTATAACTTCTTAGTTTTAAATTAATAAAGATATATATTTTATTAATAATTAATATAAAATATTAATATATTTATTATATTACTATTTTAATTATATATATATTTTAAATTTATATAATATAATACTATTTATAAATTTATATAAATATTAAAATATTATTATTTTATATTATTATAATTATATATAAAATTTATTTATTAATATATTATAATAATATATAAGTTATATAAATTATTAATTAAGAATTATATTATAGCTATTATAATATTTAAATATTATTTATTATAATTATAATATTTATATTATAAATATTATTTTATTTAAAATAATCTTTTATAATTATAACTTTATTTTATAATTATTTTCTTATAATATTATTATATTATTATATTATATTTTTTTTATATATTATTTTATTATCTTTATATAATTTTATTATTATTATTATAATTATTATTTATCTTTTTATATTAATTACTTTTATTTTTTTTTTAATTTTACTTTATATTTATTTTTATATAATATATTTCTTACTTAATATTATATTATTATTATCTTATCTTTAGCTAAAAAGCTTTATTTTAACTTAATTAATACTTATATAATTTCTTAACCCTCTTTCTTTATAATTATTATATATCTTTTATAATTATTATAAGCCTTATTAAGAAGCCTTTATTTTAATATATTAATATTTATTTAGTTTTTTAATATTTTTTTTTTAATATTTATTTTTATTTTATTTAAATAAAAAAAAAAAAAAATAATTATTATTATAAGTTTTAATAATAAATATAATAAATATAGCTTAATTATTATTAATAAAAATAATAAATTACTTTATTACCTTAATAATATTAATTTTAAGGTTTATTTTTTTTAATATAATTTTAATATAGCTTTTTTTTAAAAATTAATTAAGTATAAAGTTATTATATTATAAGATTTTATTAAATTCTTAATAATTTTAATAATAAGAATTAATAATTTATTAAATAATTATTTTATTTTTATAAATCTTATATTTATATCTTCCTTAATATTAATATATTTTTTATTTATATTTCTTATAATAAAAGTATATTTTATAATATTTATTATTATTATAAATATAAATATATTTAATATATATATATATTTATTAATTTACTTTTATTATAAAATAAATAATATACCTTATAATATATAATTTTACTTAATAATAATTATATTATTATTTTAAAATAAATTAAAAATAAAAATATTAAAAAAAATAATAATATTATTTTTATTATTAATTTTAATTATATTATTAATAAATTCTATAATATTTTTAATTTTATTTTAACTAAGCTATCTTTTATTATTTTTATAATTTATTTAAATAATTATATTTATATTTATAATATACTTTTATTTAGCAGCTTTATTAAATTTATTATAAATATATTCTTAATCCTTATATAGCTAATTAATATATTTTCTTTCCTTATTAATAATAATATAATTATATATTAAATTAATAATAATAGCGTTAATAATTAATAATTAATTTATTTTATTTAAGGTATAGCTAATACCTTTATAATTTTTAATAAAAATTAATAAACTAAAACTTTTTATTATACTTTTAATATATATATTTTAAATATAAATATTATTTTTATTTTTATTTTATTATAATATTAACTTAAAATATAAAAATATTTTAATATAATTAAGAAGCTTTATTATATTAAATTTAATATAATATTAATTATTTTAATAACTTTAATTAATTAAATTAATAATAAAGATTAATATAATAATAATTTAAATTAATATTATATTTATAATAAATTTAAAAAAAAGAAAAATATAAATTTTAATAATTTTTTTAAAAATTTATTTTTATTAAGTTATAATCTTTATTATTATTATTAATAATTAATTTAATTCTTTATTATAATTATAATAAATTTAAATAATTAAAAGCTTTATTTTTAAATAAAAAAATTATAAATTTAATTCTTATTATTATAAAATTATTATAAATTTATTATTTTCTTAAGGTTCTTTAATTTTATATTATAATATTTTTAATATATTTATTTAAATAAATAATAATAAAGGAATTTTAAAAGGATAATATATTTAATATAATTTTATATTATAAGAAATTAATTATATAGCTTAATTTATTTTTAGCTTATTATATTATTTAATTTAAAGAGGAAAGGATTTAGCTTATTTATTAAATAAATATATAATAAATCTTAATTAATTAAAAATATTTATATATAAATAAAATTATAAATTTAAATTTTATTATTATTATATTTTATTTAAGTTTAAGATAAATTATAAGGTTTATATTATATAATTTAAGGTTTATATTATATAGCTTTATTTAAATAATTTATAAAAACTTAATAAAATTCTTTATATTCTTATCTTATTATTTTAAATACCCCTTATATTCTTATATTTTATTTATATTAAGCTTATTATAACTTTAATATATAATTATTATAAATAAATAATTTTTTATAAATAATAATATTATTTTATTATATTTTAAATAAATTAAAAACTATTAATTCTTATAAATTTTTAAAGGGCTTTTAAATTAAAATATTTTAATTTATTTATTTAATATAAATTTATTTCTTAAAAAGATTATTTAAAATTACTTTAATATATTTTTAATTATAAAAACTTTTTTTATAAAATATTTCTTATTATAATTATTATTTATTTTATTTAAAATTAATATAGCTTTTAATTAAAAGTTTATAAATATTTAAATAAATAATAACTTTTTTATAATATATTTAATTTAATTAATATTAAAGGTAATATAAATTTAGCTTTATATATTTAAAATTATTATTTAAGGTATAAGGATATTTATTATAATATATTTTTAATATAATTAATTTAATTTTTTTATTAATTAAATAATTTAAAAATAATATAAAAATAATTATATTTAATTATTAATTTAAAATTCTTTTATTATATAATAATATTAATTAATTATTTATTTTTATTATTATTAAATAAAAATAATAATAATTTAAATAATATTTATTTTAATTTAAAGATAATTTAAAAATATAATTATTTTTTTCTTAAAGCTAATTATTAATATTATTATATTTAAAGGGCTTAGGATTATTTATATATTAAATTTATTTATTAATTAATTTAAACTTTAATTAATTATTATTAAATCTTTATTATTTAATATTATTTAATAAATTAAAAGATAATTAATTTAATTATTTTATAAAAAAATAATAATATTATATAAATATTTTTAAATTTCTTAATTTATTTACTTTATATTATTATTTATTTTAAAATAATAAATTATTAATAAAAGCTATTTTATATTTATTTAAATATATAATAATATTTAAAATATATTTATTTAATTAAAGCTTTAATTATTAATAATAAATATAAAAAAGTTATAATAATATTATTATAAAAAGATAAATTATTAAATATAAGCTTTTATAATTATAAAATATATTATTTTTAAAAGAATATATTTTAAAAAATAATTAATAATAATTATTAAATAATATAAATTATCTTTATTTATTAATAAATTTATTATAAAATTAATAAATATTTAAAATTAATAATAATTTAAGAAGATTATTAAATAAAATAATTTTTATTATAATTATTAATTAAACTAAATATAATAATAAATATTATAATTTTAAATAAAATATTAAATTATTTATAATATATTATTTTAATAAAAATTATATAAAAGAATTTTAAAGATTTCTTTTTATTTTAAATACCTTATAATAAAAAAGTTATAAGCTTATTATAATATTAATATAATAAATAGCTTTTAATTTAAAAGTTATAAATAGCTTTAAAATTAAAATATATTATATATATTAAAGGTATAATTTATAATTTAAGTTATTATTTTAGCTTTTTTTAAAAATTATTATTAACTTAATTAAATTATTTTATAATAAATTTTATAATATATATTTTATTAAATATTTTTATTTTAAAGCTAAGTTAATATTAAATTATTAAAAAATTAAAACTTAATTAAGATTATAATATAAGAATTTAAAAATAATATTAAGATTAATTATAAAGCTTAAATTATATAATTTTTATTTATAATAATCTTATTTTATTTTTATTATAATAATATATTAAAGCATTATATTTATATATTAAAGTAATAATAAAGATTATAATAAAAAAAAGATAAGATTTTAATTTATTTTATTTATTTTTTAAAAAAAAGCTATAAATTTATAAAATATTTAAAGCCTTTATAATTTATAAATATTATAAATAAATAAGCTATACTTTATAATATTAATAATTATATTTTTAAAGCTTTAATTATTATAAAGAGCTTTTTATTATAAATTATATAATTTTATTATATTAATAAAAGCTTTATAAAATAATATATAATTAAATAAAAAATATTTTTTTTTATATTAATAAATATATATTTAAGATAATCTTAAAATAATTTATCTTTATTATTATATTTAAATTAAGATTTTATTTTATAAAAATTAATATTATTATAAATATTTTTTTAAGGTAATAAAAAGCTATAATTTTTATATTTTTTTAATAAAATAAAATATTTTTAATAATTAAATAAAGGAAAAGATTAATTATTTTAAAAAAATTATAAATAAAGTTATAATAAAAATTTATAAATTTTATAAAACTTTATATATTATAAATTATTTATAATATCTTTTATTTATAAATAGCTTTAATCTTTTTAAGGTTTATTTAAATATTTATTTTTATTATTATAATAAAGCTAAGGTATTTTATCTTTTTTATTATAAATTTATATTTATTTTAATTTAAGTTAAAATTAATATTTTATAAATAATATAATACTTTTTATATTTTTTTTATATAATTTTTTTTTAAACTTAAAAAAAATATTAATATATTATTTAAATAAGCTATTATATAATTATTTAAAATATTAATTAAAATAAAATTAATATATTATTAAAATATAATAAATATATTAAATAAATTAAAAAAATAAATTAATTATTTAAATAATTTAAATTAAATTTAAAATATTATTAAATATTTTTATTTCTTTATTATTTATAATTAATAAAAGGCTACTTATATATTTAGCTTTATAAATTATTAAGCTTTAAAAAAGAAGTAAAGTATTTCTTTAATAAAAAAAAAAGAATAATAATTTTATTAAGTTATTTTATTAAAAATATAATAATTAATATAAAATTACTATCCTTTATTTACTTTATAAATAAATAAAATTAATATTATAATTAATAAGGAGCTAATTTAAACTTAATCTTTATTATATAATTTTATAACTTATTTTTATAACTTAAATAATTAATCTTAAGGTATATTATATAATAATCTTTATAATAATATTAATATAAATTTATCTTTTTTTAATAATAATTAAATATAATAATTAAATTAACCTTAATATAATAAAAATATAAAAGCTTAATTTTTATTAAATAAGCTTATAAAATCTTATATTTTCTTTAATAAAAGCTAAATCTTTTATTATTTTACCTTTATAATATTATTATTTTAAAAAATAATAACTTAAAAAATTTAAATAACTTTATTTAAATTTATTCTTATTAAAATAATATTAATTACCTTATTATAAAATAATTAATTTATCTATATTTTTATTATAGCTTTTAAAATTAATTAAATTAAATTATTTATATTTTATTACCCTTTTTCCTTAATTATTAAGCCTTAAGCTATATTAATTATTATATAATTATAAATAAAATTTAAAAATATATTATTATAATATAATTATAAAAAGTTAAATAAAAAAAAATAACTTATATTTAAAACTATATAAATTATTATTAAAGATTATTATATATTAATATTTAAAAAAAACTATATTATATATATAATATATTAGCTTTAAAAGAAGCTTATTATTTCCTTTAAATCTTTTAAAATAAATAAAATAATTTACTTTAACTTTACTTTTTATACTTATTATTTATTTATAATAATATAATAATTATACTTATTATTTACCTAAATAATAATAATATACTTATAATTTATAATTATAAAAATTAAAAAAAATATTTTATTTAATTTATTTTATATTTATTAAAATTATTTTTATATAAATTAAGCTTATTATAAAAACTTTTATTTTTAAATAAAACTTTATTTA
Source organism: Diaporthe sp. P3_1W (assembly GCA_037177825.1). Taxonomy (NCBI): domain Eukaryota; kingdom Fungi; phylum Ascomycota; class Sordariomycetes; order Diaporthales; family Diaporthaceae; genus Diaporthe; species Diaporthe sp. P3_1W. The sequence goes on from JBAFXB010000008.1 coordinate 1,448,299, forward strand.
AAAGTTAATTTTTTTTTTTAAATTAATAAAATCTTTTTTATAAAATAATATAAATTTTATAATTTAAATTTAAATTAATATAATTATTAAAAAAGCCTTATAATTTATTATAAAATATTCTTATTAATTATAATAAAAATATATTTTATAGTTTTATTAAGCCTTTTTTTTTAATTTAAAAACTTAATATATTTTAATTTAATTATTAATTTATTATAAAAGAAAGATATTTTATTACTTTAATACTTTCTTTTTTTTAATATTTTAATTCTTTAAAATACTTATTATAATTATATTTATTATTATTATATTCTTAATTATTATTTATTAATTTTAAATATTAAATTTAAATAAATATAAAAATAAGCTAAAGTATTATTAATATTTTAAATTTTATATTTTTAATTTATAAGTAATTTATTAATATATATTTATTATTATATTATAATTTATATATAAAATAAAGAATTTAATAACTTTATTATAAAATTATAAAAAAAGCTAATTATAAAAATAATTTAATTTTATTTCTTTAAATTAATTTAAATCTTTAATTTAAATAAAAAACTATTTAACTTAAATATAAAACTAAATAAAATTATTATAATTTTATATTTAAAATATCTTAAATTTTATTAATATAATTATTTATTAATATAAATTTTTATAATAATATTTTAAATAATTAAAAAATTTTATTATTTTAAAATTATTTTAAAATTTACCTTATTTATAAAATATTATAATATATAATTATATTTTTATAAATAATTAACTTTATAAAAAAACTTAATATTTTTAAAAATCTTTAATAAAGTTTATATTAATAATTAACTTATATTTTATTATTATTCTTTAAATAAAAAAATTATTTTAATTATTATTAAATAAAGAATTAATTAAAAATAGCTTTTATTATATTAAAAATAAGTTATAAAAAATTATATATATTTTAAGTTTAATAAATTAATAAAGAATTATTATAAAGAATAATATTATAATATTATTATAAAGATTATTAAATATTATTATAAATAATTAAGATAATAAAAAGAATTAAGATATACTTTAAATATTCTTATAATTTAATATTAAAGTTAATTAAAGAATCTTAAATTATATTTTTTATAAAAAAAATAAATATTTTATTTATAAAGTTATATTTTATTATTATATAAGATATTCTCTTTTTATATAATTTAAAAATTATAATTTAATATTATAAATTAATCTTAAATTATTATTAAAAAATACTTAAAAGAAGTTATAAATTATAATATTAAAAATATTATTTAAGCTTTAAAAAAACTTAGATATATATTTATTTTTTATAAATATATAATTATTATATAAAAAGATTAAGGCTATATTAAGCTTATAATAAGCCTTATATAATCTTATATTATAGCTTAAGTATAGCTTAAGCTTATTATAATTTTTAAAATTTATTATTTTATTTAAAGTTATAATATATTTAAAAAAATAAAAACTTAAATTCTTAAATATTATTATATTTAATAAACTTTTTTAAATTTTTTAAAAAATAAATTTTTAATAATATAATATTATTAAATATTTAAAGCTTATAAATATTATTTTAAAATATCTTATTAATAATAAATAATTTAAATTATTAATATATTAACTTTTAAAATAAAAAATAATTTAATTAATATTATTTATTTATTAAAAAAGTAAAGTTATTTTTTTTAAAATAATATTAATTTTTAAAATCTTTAATATATATTTTAAATAATTATTTTTATTTTTTTATTAAAAATAACTTTAATAATAACTTTAATATCTTATTATAAATTAATAAAAGCTTTTAAATAATAATTTAATATATTTTATATAAATATATTTAAGCTTTATATTTATATTTTTTATATTAATATATTTAATTTAATAAAAATAAAAAGTTTAAAATTATAAAGAAAATAAAATAAACTTTTTTTATATAATTATTATAATATTATTTAATTAATAAAAAATATATATAAAAAAATAAATTTTTAATTAATAGCTTTTTTATTTATTATTTTTATTATAATTATTATAAAAATAAAATATTTATATTTAATAATATTATTTACTTTTAAATTATAAATTAAAATATAATATTTTTAATTTTAATTTATTTAAAATATTAAATAAAATATAATATATTTTTTTATTTTTTATTAATAATAATTTTTATAAAAAATCTTTATTTTAAAAAGATATATTAAATAAAAAATTATTTTATATTTTTTAAATTAATAATTTTAAATAATATAATTTTAATTTATTTAATTAAATTAAATTATATTTTAATAAATTTATTATATTTATAATTAAAAGAAAAATATTAAATATTTATATAAATTTTTATAAAAAGTTAATTAAAAATTATAAAAATAATTTTATTATTATAAATATAAATATTTTACTTTTTTATATTATAAATATATAATTAAAATATCTTTAATATTTATATATATTTTCTTTTAATAATATATAATTTTAATTTAAAAATAAATAATATTTTATTTTTTATAATTAAAAAAAGTATAAATATTATAAATAATTCTTTTTTTTAATTAAAATTATTTATAATATAATATTATTATAAATCTTTTTTAAATTAATATTATAAAGTTTTATTATATATTATAAAATAAAAAATATTTTTTTAAAATATTTATATTTTTTATTAAAATAATTTTATTAATATATTTTTAATAATAAAAAAATATATAATTTATTAAAATATATTAAATTAAAAATAAATATTAATAAGCTTTAATTTTTAATTAAATTAATTTAAAATTAATATTTAATTAAATATAATATTATATTAATTTTTAATATTTTTTTTATATTTTTTATTTTTATTATTTAAAGACTTAAAAGATTTATATAATAATAAATTAATAATAATATTATTTATTTTTTTAATATAATAAATAATAAAATTATATATTTTAATAATAATTAATTATTTAATAATTAATATATTTAAAATATTTATAATAAATCTTTTAAATTATTAAATTAAAATATTTAAATTTACTTTTTAAAATAATATATTTTATAAAAATAAAATTAAAATTATTTAATTATATAAAGAATTATTTAATATTCTTTTTTTATTATATTATATAATTTTTTAATAATTAATTAAGTTTTATTTTTATATTATATAAAATATTATATATTATTATATTTTTATATTAAATAAATATCTTATTTATTTAAATTTATATTAATTATAAAAATAATATTTTTTTAATTATAATTTCTATTAATTAAATAAAGTTTTAATATTATAATAATTTTTAAAATATTTATAACTTTTTAATAATTATTAATTTAAATAAATTAAGTTTTTTTTTAAATAAATTAAAAAAAAATTTTATTATTATATTATAAAATAATATTTAAATATAATAATAATTAATTAAATTAAAGAATAATTAAAATTATATAATATTATTATATTTATTTTATTTTTTAATTTTAATAATTTTTTTATTAATTAATATTTATTTTAAAATATTATAAATATAATTAATAATATTTATTTATTTTTTATATTATTTAAATTTTATTATATTAATTATTATTTTAATTTATTTAATATTATAAAAAATATTATTAAAATTATTAATATATTTTATAATAAATTAATAAATTTTTAATTAATTAAAAATCTTTTAATTATTATAATTTATTATAAAATCTTTAATTATTATATTATTAAAAAATAAATAATATATAAATAAAATTAAATTATAAAATATATAAATTATATATTTTATAAATTAAATAATAAAATTTATAATATTTATTAAAAAATTATATTATTAAAATAATTTAATTAATATAATAAAAATTATAATATATTTATTTTTTTTATTAAGCTTAATTTAATTATATTTTTAAAAAAAATTAAATAAAAAAAATATTTTATATATAATAAATTTTTTTATAACTTTATTTATAATAAAAAATATAAATATATTTTTAATTATTATTTTATTAATATTAAAAATATTATTAATTAATTAATATTTAATATCTTTATTTTTAATAAAAAATTATTTATTTTAATAAAATATATAAAATTCTTTAATAATTCTTTTTATTTAATATTTATAAAATATATTTATAATTATATTTTAAAATATTTAAAATAATTTAATTATTTTTAATTAATAAACTTTATATAAAATAATTTTAATAAATTAAAAAAAAATAATATCTTTATTTATATAAAAAATATATATTTAATTTTATATTAAAATAACTTTATAATTAAAAATAAAATATTTAAATATTTCTTTTTTAAATTTAAAAAGATTATTATAATTATTATTAAAAATTATTTATATTTAATTAAAAATAATTTAAAAACTCTTTTTAATTTAATTTTAAAAATTATATATATTTTTATAATCTTTTTTAATTAAATATATAATTTTAATTTTATAAATTAAATTTTAATTAATAATTTCTTTTAATATAATTTTATTAAAAAAATAATTATTAATAAAATAAATTTTATTTTTAATTTATTTATATAATATTTTAATTATAAATTAAATAATATATTAAATAAATTTTATAATTATTAATAAAATAAATATATTATTAATTTATTTTTAATAATATATTATTTTTTATTATAAATAAAATTTATAAATATATTTAAATTCTTTATTTTTAATATTATTTAATATATAAATTTATTAAACTTAAATTTAAAAGCTTTTTATAAAAGTAAAATAAATTTATTTAATTTAATTTATATTAAATAAATTTAAAATTTTATTTTTTTTATTAAAGCTTAAATTTTATTAAAATAATTTAATTAAAAATTTAATAATAATAGCTTTTTAATTAAAATTAAAATATTTTTATATTATTAATAATTTAATATAAAAAATATTTTTTTTTAATAATTAAATATCTTTTAATATAATTATATAAAAGAATTTTTAATTCCTTTATTTTAATTTATATATTATTTTTAAATTATTAAAAATAAAATAAATAAATAAATATCTTTTTAATTTTTTAAAAATTAAATTAATATTAAAATAAAAAGTATTTTTAAAAAAATTTAATAAATTATATTATAATAAATATTATTTATAATAAATTATTTATATTCTTTAAATTTCTTTATTAAGTTAAAATAATAATAATTATCTTAATAAAATAATAAATAATATAAATTATAAATAATTATAATTAAATTTAAGATATAACTTTAAATAATAATTATTTAATTTTTTATAAATTAATATTATATTAAAAGCTATTAATTTATATTAAAACTCTTAATATTAAACTATATCCTTTTATATTAATATTATTAAGCTATTATAAATAAAGCTATCTTTAATTTAATATTATTAAGTATTATATTTAAATACCTTTATTATATAATTTAAATAAATATAAATTACTTAAAATAAATAATATAAAGCTATTATTTTTTAAAAAAATTTATCTTTATTTTAAATATATAATAATTATAATTTTACTTTTTTATATAAAATTATTTAAAAATAATTATTTAATTTATTATTAAAATCTTTTAAAAATAATTATTTTATTTATTAAATTAATATAAAAATTAAAATTATTTTAAATAAAATAACTTAATTTAATATATATAATTATTATTAATTTAATAAAATAAATATATTTTATTATATAAATAAAATAAGTTAATAAAGTTAATATAAATAATTATAAAAATAAATATTAAATATAATAAATAAATCTTTTTTAAAATAAAAATAATTTTATATAATAACTTAAACTTAATATTATTTAAAATAATTAATATATTTATAATTATATTTAAAAATTATAAGATTTATTTAAAAAAAATTAAATTTTAAATAAATATTAAATTAAAAATAAAGATATTTAATAAGAAAAAAATAAAAAAGTTAAAAAAGTTCTTTAAAAAGTATAAAATAATTAAAAAGAATTAATAAAATATTAAATTTTATTTATAAATAATTAATAAAATAATTATAATTTAATAAATATAATTTAAAAAATATAATTATAAGTTTTTAATTATCTTTATATTTAAAAAAAGAATATTATTTATAATAAAGAAAATTATTTTAATTTTATTTATTTTAATATATATTTATTTTTTTATTATTTTAATTAAAATTAATAAATTTTTATTATAAATAATAATAATTATATTATTTAAAAAAATATAAAAAAATAAATTTTATTTATAATAAAATAAAAATAAAAGATTTATTTTAATTTTAATATTAAAAAAAATTAAAAAAAATTTATAATTATTAAAATTTATTTTAATTATAAAATATATTAATTTTAATATTTTTTTATTAATTATATTTATTATAATTATAAAAATTTAATAAATATTATATTATATAAAAAATAATTAATTAATTTATTTTATTATAAAATTATTAATATAAATAAATATTATATTTATATTAATTAAATTAATATTAATTTTATTATAATTATATATTAATTTAAATAAAATTTATAAAATATTTTATATTTTATTTTATATAATTTATAAATATTTAATTAAAATTATATTTATATTATTAAATATTAATAAATTTATAATATAAAACTTTATAATTTTAAATAATATAATTTAAATTATAATTATTTTTAAAATAATATTTATTTAAAATAAATTTTTTAATTTTAATTTAAATTTAATTATTTTAATAAAAAAGGTAAAATTTATAATTTTATTTTTTTTTTAATTTTTTATTATATTACTTTTATTATTTTATTAATTTAATAAGTTTACTTTTAAATTAAATATAAATTTTTAATTATAAAAAATTAAATATAATTTTAAATATTATATTATTTTAATTAATTATATTTATAATAATATATCTTTTCTTTTATATATTTATAATAATATATATATTAAAAATATAAATAAATTCTTTTTTAATTTTAATTATATAAAATAAAGAATTTAATTTAATTATTATTAAATTTACTTTAATAAATTAATTAAAGTTTTAAATAACTTTTAATTTATTAATTAATTTCTTTTTTTTAAATAATAAATTTAATTTAATAAATTTTTAATATTAAAAAATTATAAAAGAATTTATTTTATTTTTTTATAAAAATTTTTTTAAGTAATTATAAATAAGCTTATTAATTTTATATCTTTTTTAATTATAATTATTAAAAGATAATTTTATATAAAATTTTAATACTTATAAAAGGTATTTAAGGTATTCCCCTTTAAAGTACTTTTTATTTTAATATAATAATTATTATTATTATTAATTATTTACCCTAAAGTTATATTTTAAAGCTTTATATAAAATAAAATCCTTTTAATATTAATTAATAATTAATAATAATTATAAATTAATAAAAAAAAATATTAATTATTTATTAAAGAATTTAATATATTAAGCTAACTCTTTATTAATTATATATTATATATTTATTTTAAAGCTTATTAATTACCTTTATTTTTAAAAAGATATTTTAATTAAGGCTAAAATCTTTATATAATTAATTAAATAAATTTACTTAATTAAATTATTTAATTAATTATTTTAAAATAATTAAAAACTTTTAAATATTTAATAAAATTAATTTATTATTTATAAAAAGCATTAAATTATATAAATAATAATAAAGTAATTAAATTACTTAATTAAAATCCTTATTATTATTTAAAAACTTAACTTTTATTAAATATAAATATTTTCCCTTTCCTTTTATTATATTATATTAATTCCCCCTTTTTTTTTCTTTTTTCTTTTTAATTTTAATTTATATATAAAATAAAAATATATTTAAAATAAAGAATTTAGCTAAAAATTCTTTAAATCCCTTATAATATCTTTAAAATAAATTAATTAATATTATTAAATTAATTAAAATATAACTCTTAACTTTATTATAATTTAATTAATTAATTAATATTAATAAAGTAATTAATAATTTAAACTTTTTATTTAATTAATTAAATATTTTTATAATATATTGCCTTTAATAATATATTATAATAAGTTATTATAATTATAATTTTTTTATAAAATTTATTAATAATTTTAAAAAATATATAATAAATATATTTTTATTAATAAATATAATTATATTATATAAAATAAAATATATAATTTATTATAATAAAATTTATATTAAGAAATTAATATAAGATATTTTATTTATATTTATAAAAATATTAAATTAAAAAAACTTATTTAAATAATTAAATATTTAAAATATAAAACTTATTTATTTAAACCCCTTATATATAATATATAAGGAAAAATAATAATATTAAATAAAATAAATAATATAAATATTTAAGGAAAATTTATAAAAATATTAAATATTTTTAAGCTTAAAATTATAAAAATAATAATTATAAATAACTTTAAAATAATTTAAATAAAATATATTATAAAAATTAAAATTAAAATATTAATTATTATTTTAATTATTATAATTATAAATTATCTTATAATTATATTTTAAAATAAATTAATAAAGAATAAATAATTATAATAATTTTTTTTTAAAAAAATTTAATAATAATATTATTTTATTAAATAAGCTAATAAGTTTTATTAAATTATATAATAAAAAATAATATTATATAAAATAAATTTATAATATATTTAATATAAAGATTTATTTAATATTTTATATATATAAAATATATAAAATTAACCTTTTAAGATTTAAAATAAATTTTAAGAAAATTATAATAAAAATAATATTTAATTATTAAATTAAATAAATTAAAAATAAAAATATTTTTAAAAATATTTATATAAAATTTATATTTTATTTTAATATTATTATAAATTATTAATAATATTATAATAATTAAATTAATAATATATTTAATATAATTAAATTAAATAATAATAATATTAAAAAAATATTTAAAGAAATATTTTAAATCCTTTTTAATACTTTTTTTAAAGCTTAAAAAATATTTAAAATATTATAAAATATAAATAAATAGCTTTAAGTTATAATAATAAAAATATATTAAAAATTATAAAAGCTTAAAATAATATTATTAATATTTAAGTTAAATATAAAAAAGTTAATATAATAAATTATAATTATTTTTAATATAACTTTAATAAAATAATTAAAATAAAGCTTTATATATATTATAATTTTATTAAAAATAATATATATAAATTATTAATATAATAAATTATTTTAATAAACTTAATAAAGTTAAATACCTTTTTAATATAAAAGAGGCTTTTAAAAATAATTTAAAAAATTATATTAAAAAGAAAATAATTAAAATAAAAATATAATATTAAAAAAAAGATTTTTAATATATAATAAATTTATTATAAGCTTTTAAATATATATTATATATAAAAAATAAGGGTATTAATTAATAAATTATTTTATATAAAAAGATATAATAAAAAAATAATATTTTAATTTATAAAATATAAATAAAGATAATAATTAAAAATAAAATAATTAAAATAATAACTTTAAAGTATAGGTTATTAATAAAAAAGATTTAAATTTAAGTTTAAAAGAAATTAAAAATAAAAATTATAATAAAAAATTTAAAAATAATAATATAAAATAATATTTAATTTATTACTTTAAAGATTAAATATTTATTTATTATTTTATTAATATTATCACCCCTTTAAACCTTAATTAAAAATTAATAATTAATTTTATTATTAAAAATTATTTTATTATAATATTTTCAAGCATTTTTTTTAAATATAAGTATAATAAAAATTTTAATTATTAATAAATATTAATTTAAGGCCTTATAATAAAAAAATCTAATTATTAAATTTAATATTTTAATAAATAATAAAATATAAATTATTTTTAAAAAAGATAAAATAATATTAATTAATTTTATAATAATAAAAATTATTTTTAATTTAATACTCTTTTATATTATAAATTTTAATATATATTTTTTTTATTTTTTATTAAGAATATAAATTAATTAAATATTAAAATTTATAATATAATTAATAAAATTATTTATATTAAAGATAGATTATTAATTTTATTAATAATAAAGTTTAAATACTTATAGTTTTTTTTAAAATATATTTTAAGAAATTTAATATTTTATTTAATAAAAATAAAATTATAATATCTTTATTAATACTTTAATTATTTATTAATAAATAAACTTTATAAGTTTTTAAAAAAAATAAGCTATAAAAAGATAAATTAAAAAATAATAAAATCTATTAAAAGATTTTATTATTAATATTAAATATATTTATTAAATCCTTAATATTTTAAATTTATATTTTAAAATAATTATAATTTTAATTATATTATTATTATAAATATTATATATTTAATAAATAAAAAATTAATTCTTTATATTATTAATAAAGGAATTAATTTTTAAAATATAATATTTTTATAAAATATTTTTATTAAAATTATTTAAAAAATATTTTAATAAATTTAAATAAATATTTATTTAAAACTATTTAATTATATTATTTATAATATAAGGATATAATTTAATTTTAATAAATTTTAAGGTAAGGTTAAGATTATAAAAATTAAATATAAATAAATATTAATTAAAATATATTAATTAATTAAAAAAATAAAGAAATATTATTTATCTTTATAATATATATTTTAAATTTTATAATTTAAATTTAAATATTTAATATTATAAAAAATAATTTTATAAATAATTATTAAAATAATTAATAATATTATAAGATTTAATAAATTTATTTTAATATTTTTTATTTTTAATATATATTTTAAAATAATAAATTTATTTTTATTAATATTAATAATAATTTAAAAAATAAAAGCTATTTATAAAATAATAAAAGTATTAAATAAATATTAAATTTAAAAAAATATTAATTAAGCCTTAAAAATATTTTATAACTTAAATATTATAAGCCTTTTATAATTTTTAATTTAAAATAATATTTTAATTTAAAAAAAAAAAAAAGGCTAAATTAAACCTTTTAAGCTTATTATAATAAATAAATATAATATAATTATATAATTAAGAAATATTTTAAAGATATTTTAATTAATAAGTATAAAATTATATTATTATATAATATTATAAAAGAAAAATAAAGGTTTAAAATAATAGCTTAAAAATATAAATTTAAAAGATATTTATTTAAATAATAGCCTTAAAAATTAAAATTAAATAAATAATTTATTAGCTATATAATAAAAAAAAAATTATTAAAATTAAAAAATAAGTTAAATTAATATATTATATAAAAAAAAGTTAATAATTATAAATTTTTTTTAAAGCTAAAGTAAAAAGATATAATTATAATATTAAATACTTTATTTAAAGTATTTATAATAAAAAAGCTTTAAAGATTAATAAATAAAAAAATAATTATCTTTAAAAAATATAATAAAAAAATTTATTAAAATATATAAATATTTAAAATATATTTAATATATAAAATAAAAAGGTTATTTAAAAATTTATTTAAGAAAATTAAAATAATTATTTAAAAATATAATAATAAAAATAAAACCTTTATTTTAATATAATTATTAATAATTTAATATATAAATATAAAGTTAATTTTAATTTTAATATTTAAAAATATATTTTTAAAAATATAATTTTTAATCTTAAGGAATATTATTTAAGTATATATATAATTTAAAATTTAACTTTAATAAAATATTATTATTTAATTATTAAATAAATTAATTAATAAATATTTATTAAAGATTATTATTAAAATTATTAAATTATTTTATAAATTAATAAAATTAAATATATATTAATTTATAACTTATTAGCCTTATTTATTTAAATAATTATATATAAATATATTTTTATATAATCCTTATTTTTTTATTATAATTAAAAATATAATTAATTTTAATATTATTAAGATATAAATTAATAATATTTTAATATTTTATAATTTTATATTTTAAAAAAAAGAAAATATTTAATTATATATTATAAATTTAAAAAGCAAAGCTTTAATATCCTTTATATATAAAAATAATCTAAATTTTAATAAATATAAAATTAATTAAAATAAAGGTATTATTAATTTTATTTAAAAAAAATAAAGTTTATTATTAAAAATAATATATTAAAAAGATTTAAAATAAATAATAAATAAATATAAATTATAAAAAGCTTAAATAGCTTAAATTATAATAATATCTTAATTAAAAGCCTTATTTTATTTATTTATTATAATATAATTCTAATAATTCCTTATAAAAAATAATTATAAATATTTAAATATATACCTTAAATAATAAATTAATAATATTAAATATAAATTAAAATATATTTTAATTAATTTTAATATAATTAAATTATATATATTTATAAATAGCTTATTTATAAATATATTAAACTTAAATTCTTAAATTAAATTTATTATTATTTTTAAAATTAAAAAATTAAAAAAGGATAGCTTTAAATTATATATTAATTTAATTTATTAAAGCTTAATTAAATATAAAAAAATTATTTATAATATTTTAATTTTAAAGATATATAATATAATAATAAAGTTTAATATTAATATTACCTTAAAAATTATATTTAATATTATTATTTTAAAGTTATTATTATTATTAATATCTTTAATTATTTATATAAACTTTTTATTACTTTATAAATATTTAATTAAGTTTAAAATTATTATTAAAAAATATTTAATAATAAATATTATAATATTAAGGTAATTTTATAAATAATAAGAAATTAATAAAATAAAATAAATATATAAAAATAATAATTTAATTAATATAATAATAAAAGTTAAATTAAATAATATTTTTATAAAATTTATAAATTAAAATAAATATTTAATTTATATAAAAAGAAAGGTTATATATTTAAAAATAATATAATTTCCTTATTTAAATTTTTTTTTTATAATACTTAATTTATTAATTTTAAAAAATAATATTTTCCTTATAATATTTTATTTATTTATTTTAAAAAATAATTTTTTTTATTATTCTTTTTATTTATTTTAAAGAATAATAATTTATTAAATTTATTATAAATTATTTCTTTAAGGAATATTACCTTTTATAATTATTTAAAAAATTAAAATTTTAAAATATATTAATTTTATTTTATTATTTAATATAAAGAATTTAATTATTAAAATATAATTATATTAATTAATTATTTTATTTTTATTATTTAAAATATAATTAAAAAATAAAAAGCTTATTAACTTTATTTTTAAATTTTTTAACTTTATTTTTATTAAAAATAAAAAATATAAAAATAATCTCCTTTTTTTTATTATTAAAATTATTATTTTTAATTTTATTAATATCCTTATCTTCCTTAAATTCTTCCTTTATAATATATTTAACTTACTTTTATTTCTTAAATAAAGCTTTTAAAGTAATAATATTATAAAATTATTTCTTAATTAAATTATTTATAGCAATATTTTTTTTAAATATACTTCTTAATAACCTTTTAAATTAAAATTAAAATTTAAATAAGGGTTAAATTATTATTCTTATATATATAAATAAAGAAATTATTATATATTTTATTAATATAAAGCTTATATATAATCTTTTATATTTAAATTATATTATTTAAGGTATTTAAATTAAAATACTTTTAATAAGGTTTTTAAAAAGTATAAAAATAAATTATAATTAAAATTAAAATATTAAAAATATTAATATAAATATTATTATTTTAATTATAATAAATATAATATTTTTAATATTTAAAGTTAATATTAAAGTAATTTTTAATTAATTTATTAAAAATAATATTATTTATATAATTTTGTTGGAAGGGCTTTACTTCACGTGAAGCTTTGGAATGTAGCTCTGGGGTGAACAATTAATGGTGGTGATGGTTGTTGTATTAGGGCAAAGAGCGCCCCGGAGGGGAGCGCCCTGAATGCCCCTTTGTAGGCGCTGAAACCCTATATAAAACCATCTCCTGACACTGGCACTTTTTGATTTCCGAGAAACCATAGGTACCAGCACCCAGTCCACTTGGTGGACTACCGTTTTCGATGGATATGCGGAGTACCCTCTGATCCATGGATTCAGAGAGTGACTTCATAACCGTCACTCTCCGGAATCTGGTATGGGTGCGTGATCCAAAAACAAACGACACTGTTTGATCCCTCGGTTGAGCGAGTGATTTCCAAATCCGAAAACGTCACCCCCAGATCACTCGGTTGAGCGAGTGATCTAAAAATCAAATAGCGTCACTGTCTGATCACCCTGTTGAGCGAGTGATCTGGAACATCAAGGTCGACACTCTCTGATCATTCGGTTGAGCGAGTGATCTGGAAAGCGCCGTCACTCCTTGATATCCCGTTTCAGAGAGTGACGCCAACACCCCCTACTATTATATAAACCCTCGATCTTTCCCACCATAGCTCCCTTATTTCGGAGCGCTCACCTTTCGGTCACTCCCTGGTAAGTATTTTCACCGCTATCTTCCAAACAACCATTCTGATATCGCCTTTCAGGGCGTACATCATTCCGGCACTCTTTGAAGTGTCCAAACAAATCGATCATGCCTCGCAAGCGCTCTGGAAGAGCCAAACAGAAGGGCAATGGCGGTAAGTTCCAAAGTCCCGTTTTCAAGCGTGACATACTGACGCTTCTGTTTGAAAGGCGGTCCTCAGTCGCTCATCGCCCAGAACAACGCTGAGATCGCCCAGTTGAAGGCGAAGCTTCAGAACTTGCAGCGCGAGAACGCCAAAACCAAGCGTGCCGAGAAAAAGAAGAACAAGGTCTACAACACCCTTTCGGAGCGCGACACTCCCTGCATGGGCTGTGCGAACAGTGCCGCCTCCGGCAAGTCGATTGGAGACTGCTTTGACACCGACTCCGAGCGCCAGGGACGCTGTGCTCGCTATGATCGGGGCGGCAACGTTTGCGCTGACATCCCTGATGTCCTGGTTCCGGTCGCGATCCACCTTTGCGCTCTCCGAAAGGCCTGTTGGGAGCGTCCCAACTCGAACGCCTTGAACAGCGCGATCCAGGCGTGGAAGACCGTGTGCGAGCTCTACATCAGCGGAGCATACGATGACCTCTTCGTCCGCGCGCGCGAGAACGACGATCCGGCCCCCGTCCAGATTCCGGCTTCGATCCGAAAGGCCATTGAGAAGCGCGCCGAGAAGAGTGTCGCTGCGGACAGCCCGATCAAGAAGCGATCCCGTGGTATCGCCGCCTCGAAGGCCCCATCCAAGAAGCAGAAGCGGGTTGGACGCGCTGCGAAGGAGGATTCTGAGGAGGACGAGGATGTCGACGAGGTTGAGAACGGCGGTCCTGACGGTGAGGAGGAGGAGACCACTTCTGTGTCCTCCGTTTCTGACGAGGACGAGGTTGAGGAGTTTGAGGACGAGGTTGATGAGCTTTCTGCTCCCTAGTCACGCTCTGGATGGTGGAAACAGAACGATCGGTTGACATGGTCGCGTTTTGGTAGTCGAGTTCTTCGCGTCAGACAATGGAATGAAATTGGCGCGCCCCAAAACTTTGCTTCTTCGAGTGACTGCAGGAGGTGATATCCCTTGAAGAAATGATTTGTGAAGAGTTTGACAAATTGTCACTCTTTGAAGCAAGTGAAAAGAACGGTGAAAGAAAAGATCACTCTTTGGAACAAGCAAACAGAACGTTACAAGGAAAACGTCACTCTTTGAAACCAGTAAACTGAGCGTTGCAAACTTTTAAAAAAAATTCGAGCAAGGAAATTATGTTGTTTTCGGGCGTGTAACCTCCCCTTTTACGCGGATCAAAAGTTCATTCCGGTCCACGAGTTTTGTAAGGGCACTGTTTGGTTTGGCCTTTGTCATCGCGTCAGCCGGGTTGTCGTCTCCATGTATCCATCTCGTCTCGCTAATTTCTCGTCGCTCGTAGGACTGCCTTAACGCCATGATATCTATCATTAGACGCTTCTCAGCAGTAGTCCCAAGCTTGACCAGGCATTCGTATAGCGATAAAGAGTCTGTGCAGACCACTAAAGGTATTGGTGGCAGTGATAGCTCTGAAGCAATGGTATTGAGCGTGGTCCTCAAGGTGATACCAATATCAAACCCTGCTACCATACCATATATCTCTGAAGCTAGAACGCTGCGAGTGACCCTTTTGCATTTGGTTGAGCTCCAATGGATCAGGTTGGCGCGTAGTTTGAAGCTGTCCCTCTCTGGTTTCTCATTTCCAAGAGCAATGACGAATCCAATCTGGGAGCTCAGGTCCGCCGTATTCGCAAGTGAGCCATCTGTAAATACATACAACTTGGCTGTACTGAGATCGAGCGGGATATATTTCAATCCACGCCTAGCATTGTCGATTTGCCACTTGAGGCATGCATTCAAATGCTTGTAATCATCTTCCGCAGGGGACTGCTGGGATTGTGCCGCGATGGACAAGTGGAACGAGGCTTCCGGTTGGGACATTGTCGCGATCCAGGCCGCCCGGGCTCTCTGTGACCTGTATTCGTTTGCTGCCTGTTCCGGGTCTCCTTGGCGTATCGTTTTCAATAGTGCGCCTTGTCCTTTCTGTACAAGATCGATAGTACCCTCATTCCAGCTGATCTTGCATCCGTTGAAGTCCAGGTTGTTTTCGCGTGTAAGGGATGTTGGAGGTTTGCTCTTCAAGTTTGCAGCGTGTAGCTGAGTATTTTCTTCCCTTTGAAATGCGGAATCACAGAGCATTAGAGTATCATCGGTCTGCATCCCAATAATGCCGAAACCAGCCGCGTCTTTAGTCGTAATGAGGAGGCAAGGGTCATATGAAGACGCGTTCATATGTAGCTGCTCAGACAAATGGGGCTGGTAGGTTGCAAACCAGTGTACGCCTGATTCCGCTAGTCCGTAGAGTGGCTTGACGATTCTGATAATAGTCCCTGGTGGGTACTTATCAACCAGTTCACTTGGTAACTGGACAATGATGTCTCGTTGAAGCCGGGTTTTGGACTGTGTGTATGCCTGGGTAATGTCCCTCGAGGTCAGGAACCATGTTTCCAAGAGTACGTTTCCAGGCGCCAAGGCTAGAATTAGCCTTGTACTCATGCGCTGAATTGTTGGTGACTGCGTCAAAATGGAGGTCTTGTCCTTGTCACCATATCCCTGAACGACCATTCTGGTCTTCTCAAACGGGTTTTCGAGTAACCCCTTCACTTCGTGTACTAGACGTGCTTTGAACATCTGCGCGTTTTGATGGATCTTTTTGTCGTACTTCTCGAAGATGATCACTCCCCCATCCATCAGTCCTTGGAGCTCTTTCGCTGTGGATGCTTCGAACGGGGCGCCTGGTGTTGTAATCACGCCTTCCCGCCTCAGCTTCAAGGAGAGCTCATAACTGTTGACCTCCTTCTGTGTGACGTATTGGTTCGGCTTGTTCCTTGATCCTGGCGGTCTTCCCCTTTTCCGCCGCACAGCTGGTGGGTCGTCTGCCTGATTCTGATCTTCAGGGCCATTGTCTAAATGGGTACCTTCTGGGTTCATATCTTCAGGCTGTCGTTCCGGATTCTCGTTTTCCTCCTGTAGTGCTGTGTGATAGTATGGTTTCACGCTTGTTGACCGGAATATCTTCGGGGTATTTCCTAATTGCACAGTCACGTCGTGCCCGTTCATTGCGATGAGCTTGAAAGGTCCAGTCCAGCCCCCTTTTTCCCTCCAAACTAGAACATCGCTTTGAATTGGGAGTTGTAGGAGGCCTGTGACATCTGGGCCACGGGGTGTTTTCAGGGCTCGATCGACGTCTCTCTGGGCTCGGTGCTCATTCAGTGCCTTCATCGCTTTGCGGATAGCTTCTGCTCTTTGAACCGTTGTTGGTGTTGGCGGGGATGAATCTGCCATTCTGGGGTATGCGCCAAAAACGAGGAGTGTTGGGACAAGTCCGTCAGGTCCTGCAGTATCGTTGACCGCTTTGATAGCCATTTGCAAAACTGCTTCTTGTGACATTGAATGTCCAAGTTCAGACCACAAGATCTGAAATGCACGTCGTAAGGGTGAATGGTATCTCTCCACTTTCCCGATTGACCAATGTGCCTCGACTGGTACTTGTTTGCACTTGACTCCTATGATCCTGGCCTCGCCCCGAAACTCGTTGGAGTCAAACTGCGTCCCTGCGTCGTGAACGACGTAGTTGGGCGGTCCTAAATAGGTGTCTATCCAGATTCGTCGAAGTGCTTCCCAGACAGTCTTTGCAGAGATGTCTCGCAGGAACGTTGCGTTTTGAAAGTTGGTTCCTTCGTCGACGATGTGGAGGACCGGTTTCCTATCCATTAGGTACATAATATCCACAACGATGGCGTAATTGAAGTCGTGATCGTCTTGAAGCGTGAATCTGAAGCGCTGGGGACTCGATGAATGTATTTGACACTGGTGACAAAACCTCTCAATGGATTCCATCACTCTCCGATCTACCTCTTCATGGCCTGCCCTTTTCAGGAGCCTGTGGAGTCTATCCACCGATGGGTGGCCGAAGCGTCGGTGAAGGCGTCGTAGCTCTGTTTCCGTCAAATAAGACGCTAGATTTCCCAAGGTGCACTCTGGAAAGAACCATGGGTGCCCGAACTTCATTATCAACGGGACTGATAATCCGTCTTTGACCCGGACAATTTCGTTGGTCACGTTGCGGACTTCGACATTCAACCGGTTCATGTCCCCAATGGAGAGCAAAAAGGGTGTATCGGAGTCCATGACGTAAAAGAGCACTGGGCCGAAAGCGGTTTCTATTGTTGTAGAACCAATCGATGTTGCTTTGCCTTTTCCGAAAGTGATTTGCACCTTGCCGCTTGTCGAAGTGTCGAGTTTAACAGTTGGGTCTTCTTGTTGTAGGGCCTCGAACTGGCGTTTGCCAGCGGTCGAGACTCTTGCCGCGCCTGTATCCGGGAGAATGCCTTGAAATGTCGTAATGAAGCAGTTCTCAATAACGAGATCAGTTGCTAATTCCTGGTTGGGGTCTGAAGGGGCGGTAACACCAGTGAAGTGGTAGATGAACGCTTGGTCTTCGAGGTAGTGAACTAAGTGCTGTTTTATACTATTGTCCTCGGGTTCCTTGTCGTGATCTTCATCTTCGATCTCTTCTAAGCCTGGGTCCAGACCTTCTTCGTCGATGACCCACGCCTCGAAGTTGTCGTTTTGGTCGTCCCATCCTTGATCGTCGTCTTCATCCACGCCTTGTGAACTGAAGTATTGTCTTTTCATTGCATCTCTTTGTGCAGGGTGATTCGTTGACCAGCACCCCCGTTTCCCGCATACAATGCATGTTTGAGAGCTTGCAGTGAATCCATTGCGCGTCGGAAATCTTCCCCTTGGCGTTATGCCTCTGCCTCGGCTGCTTCCTCTCCAATATGGTCTTCCAGATCGTCCTCGAAAGCCTCCCCTATATCGGAAAGGCATTTGGCCCCGTTGGGCTTGCTGGAACGGTCTGTTGTACCGGCGATCCGTGTACATCGTTTCTGATGAGGTTGCGATGTATGTAAAGCTCTGTTCTGGTTGTCTTGCCAGAGCCGTATCAAGAGCGATCGTGATTTGTTGCATCAGCTCTTCTGCATTCGGCTTAGGCACTGATAGTGCCATTTCAAGCTCTTGTGATCCCCGGCACGCTTTGATTACCGCAGCCTGAAGCTGTTCATCCGTGTCCCACGGCATTCCAAGTGCCTTTTGGGCCTTGGAAAGGGTACTGAAGAGGATTTGAAGTATTTCCCTGGGCGTCTTTCCGGCGTTGTCGCTGTCTGATTTGACTGTGCTGAGTGTGCTGCTGGTCCAATCGTTATAGTATCGTTGACGGTTCACGACAGTGTCAAAGTGGAGTGTGATCTTCATATAGGCACTCCTGAAAGTATCTTCATCCTTAATCTGTCTGATCCAGTAATCAAACGCCGCTCCCGTCATGATTTTCTCAAAAACCACTTTGAATCCCGAGGGGTCAATTCCGCACGCTTTGCATGTACGGAACATCAAGCGGACCTTTGTATCAAGTACGTCGTAGGCCTGTCCCGTGTAGTGCTGTTCCTTGTTGTACAGTTTGATAAAGCCTGTCAGCTTGTCTAATGGGACGGCACCGTTGTTGAACTCCCTTGGAGGGAGCGTGTCGTAGTCGTTCACTCTCTGCTGGTCTGTTCCGAAGCGTGGTTGCGGGACAACTTGTGGTTGTGGTGGTTGAGACGGTGATTGATGCCTTGGCTCTGATTCTCGTGGTATGTTCCGTTCAGATCGTTCCGGGGTTGTTTGCAATCGTTGTTCCTGCGGTCTTGGGCTTGGGGATATCTGACGTTCTTGTGGGTTTTCCTCAGGTGTCCGTGTTGTTTGCCTCGTTTGGCGTCGTTGTCTCTCCTTGTACGCTGTGCATAGGGGGTTCAGATGGGCAAGTTCTGTATCTCGATTGTCTGGCCATTCAGGCAGGTCTTCTTGGTTCAATGTTTCTGCAAGTGCGAACGGAACACCCCATGTTGGTTTCCCGGTATAGACTCCACCGTATCGGATTGTACGCTTTATTTCGCGTAATACAACCGTGTTCATCGACGAGAACGTATTTGTTGTATAGTTCCTGAAGTCGTCGATAAATTCCACAAAAAGGTCATAGTCGTAATAGCCTGTCGTAATGTACCGTTGGAGGCAGTACGCTGCAAAAGCGTTTAACTGGCCGGGTGGAAGGCTTGGGTTGCCGATTGCCTTGTCAGTATCAACCGACCAGTCAAATCGCAGCAAGGTTGAGAGTCGTATTTTAGTCAGCTCAGCGATATTGACTAGCTCGTTTTGGAGGCGTCGTGAGGGGCTCGGAGAACCTTCGGCCGGATCCTCTGTTTCAGACATGCTTTTGTTTTATGCACGGACTGAAATCAGGGGATGAAAGGGAAAGAGAAGGGGGAATCGGTGTGGTACGATGGGAGGAGGGGGAAAATGTTTGTGCCTGGTGGAAGTCGGGTTTCCAGGCGGTGATGAGGATTTTGACCAGGTGATCTGGTTGCCTCGTTATCGTTCGCGTGATCTGACGCTCTTTGTAGGTGGTGAACCAGTCTTGCCGGGTGCTTGAAGGTTCCTGACCGCCTCAAAGCGGCTAATTAGACAGTTCAATCAGGTGAATCCACTCGGCCGATTGCGCGAAGATTCCGGCCCTGATTGAAGTGTCTTTTCAGAGGTGAGGGTGGTTGGCGAGCTCTGAAATCAGCGTATAGCACGTAACCGGTAGGGGGTTAGCTTGGTACGTTAAGTCCCCCAGTAAGCGATTGACGTCTCTTCTTCTTTTGCTAATCTGTGGCTGTTACCAACCACTGATCAGTGTTGGAAGGGCTTTACTTCACGTGAAGCTTTGGAATGTAGCTCTGGGGTGAACAATTAATGGTGGTGATGGTTGTTGTATTAGGGCAAAGAGCGCCCCGGAGGGGAGCGCCCTGAATGCCCCTTTGTAGGCGCTGAAACCCTATATAAAACCATCTCCTGACAAATTTATATAAAAAGTATTATACTTTAAAAGGGTATTATAAATCTTATTTTTTTTTAATATATTTAGTTTTAATATTTTTATATTATAAATTTTAAAGCTTTATTTTTACTTAAATAATTTTAATATTATTTTAAATAATAAGTAATTAAAGATTACCTTTTAAATAAAAGTATTAATATATTATATTTAAAAATAGAATTTTAAAATTTATTATTATTACCCTTTTATTTAGCTTTTTTAAAATACTTATAAAGTATAATTAATTTATTTAAATATTTTAAAGAATATTAAAATAATATATATTTTAAAAAGTAATATTAAAATAATTATTTAAAAGATAATAATAAAAATATTTATTAAAAAATAATTAAAAAATAAATATTTTAAAATAAAGAAATTATAATAAAAAAAATTAAGGGTTTATATAATAATAAAGGGTATTAATATTATTTTTTAAAATAAGATATTAAAAAATAATAATATTTTTTAAATTATTTATTTAATTAAATAATTAAAAAATATTAACCTTAATATTTTAAATTATTTACTTAATAAGGTAATTAAATAATAATATTATTTAATTTTTAAATTATTTATTTAATTAAATAATTTAAAGATAATATTTTTAAATTTAAAAATTATTTATTTAATTAAGGAATTAAATAATATTATTTATTTTTAAATTATATACTTATATTAAATTTTAAAAAATAATAATTATAAAGTTATTCTTTAAATTTATAAATTAAAGAATATTTTATATATCTTTTAAAAATAATAATTTATTAAATAAATTAGGTATTAATATTTATAATTTTTTAAAAATTAAAAAGTATTAATATTAAGAGATAGTTTTATATAAGGTTTTAATGCTTATAAAGGGGTATTTAAAGCGCTCCCTTTTAAAGCGCTCTTTACCTTAATATAATAACTATTACTACTATTAATTATTTACTTTAAAGCTATATTTTAAAGCTTTATATAAAATAAAGCCCTTTTAATAATAATAAATATAAAGAATTATTAATTTTAAAAAATTAAAAAAGCTTATTTTAATTTTTTTTAAAAATATTTAAATAAATTATTATTTCTTTAAGCTTTTTTATAAAATAAAATTATTTATTTTAAGCTATTTTAACTTTATATAATAATAAATATTATAATTATTTTATTTATATTTATAATAAAATTTAAGAAAATTATTTATTTTATATTAAAATATATTAATATTAAGTTATTTATTTTTATTATTAAAGGCTTAATTAAATAAATTAATTAAATTTAATTATTAAATAATATTAATAATATTAATTTTAATAAAATTAATTTCTTTTTATTATTTATTATATAATTAACTTTTTTTAATTTTATTATTAATTATTTAAATATTATTAAAAAATATTTTATTATTATTTTAAAATATTAAATAATTTAAATATCATTTTATAAGTTATTTAATAAATTTATTTATTTAATTTTATTTTAAAAAATATAAAATAATATTTTTATTTTAATTAAATATAAATATTACTTTTTAATATATTAAATAATTTTAAAATATTTAAATAATAATTTATTTTTTAATAATAATATTATAATATTAAAGATTATAAAAACTTATTTTAATTAAATTTATTAATTTTTAAATTAATAAATAATAATTTTATTATTAATATTTAAATTTTTAATTAAAGATTTTAATTAAAGAATATTTAAAAATAAATTATAATATACTTTTTATTTAATTAATTATTATTTTTTTAAAAATAAAAAGCTTTTTAAATTATAAAAATAAAATATTATAAAATAATTAAAATAAATAAAATATTTTATTTATAAGTTTATTAAATATAATATTATAATTTATAATTATTTATTTTTATTATTTAAAGTTATTTAAAAGATTTTATTAAAAATATTTTTAATTATATTATTTAAATTAAAATATAAATTAAAATTATTTAATTTATAATAAATTAATAGCTTTTTTTTTTAATTTATTTAACTTTTTTTAATAATAATTTTATTAATTATTTTAATTATCTTAAAATTTATATAATATTATATTAATAATAATAAAATTTAATTAATTAAATATATAAATTAATTAATAATATTTTTAAAATTAATTATTATTTTATTAATATTAATATTATTAAATTTAAAAATATTTAAATTATAAAATATAAATAAAGTTATTTATAATAAGATTATTATATTAATAAATATAAAGATAATATAATATAATTATATATTATTAAATTTAATAATAATAAATATAAATTATTTTTAATTAATTATTTTTTTTAATATTAAAAAAAAAGAAAACTTTTTATAAATTCTTTATTTTTAAGTTTTAAATAATATTATAATTAATTTTAATTATATTTTTTATTAAAAAATTAAAAATTAAAAAATAAATTAATTTTAAATTTAAAATTAAATTAAAATAAAATTAAAAGCTAATTAATAAAGATAATAAAATTAAGATTATTAATAATAAATATTAAAAAAATAAAATTATTTATTATATTAAAGTTTTTAATAAAATAAATAATTAAAAACTTAATTAAATTAAATATTATTATTAATATTTTTAATTAAAAAAATAAATTTATTAAAAAATTATTATAATATAAATAATTTAAAAGTAATAATAAAATATTAATAATTTAATATATTATTATTTAAAAAAAATATCCTTTAAATTTTTATAATTTAAAATATTTATATTAATATTAATATAATTTTATTTTTTTTATATTTATTTTCTTTAATTTCCTTTTAATTAAATTAATATAGCTATTATTTTAACTTTTAAGGTTTTAATTAATAATATATTTAAATATTAATTTAAAATTTAAAACCTTTTATATAATATTAAGAAATATTTTTAAAATAACCTTTATTATAATTATAAACCCTTTTTATTAAACTTTTTATTATTTATAATAATATTAAATAAAAATTTAAAATTAAAAAATACTTTAATTTTAATTATTAAGCTATTTTAAAAAGCCTTAATCTTTTTTTAAATAATTTTAATAATAAATTTTTTATTAAAATTAATTAATTAAAAAATATTTTTTAAAATAAATATAAATTTTAATTTTTAATTTAAAATATTATAAACCTTTAAATTTTTATTTTTTAATTATTATTTCTTTTTTTATATATAATAATATTTTTATTTTAAAATTTCTTTTTTTTTTAATATTAATAAAGTATTTAATATAAAAAAAAATAATTATAATATATTAAAATAATTAAAGATATATTAATTTTAAAAAGGAATTTTTAATATTTCTTTTAATATTTAAAATTTAATAAATATTTTTACTTTAATTTATACTTAAGCTAAATTATTAATAAAAATAAATATTATAAATATAATAAAATATTATTTTATTAAAAGCCTTAATTATATATTTAAGGGTATTTTAATATAAAAAGGAATAAAAAAGGGCTATAATATTTAAAAATAAAATTAATAATTATAAAATTTATAAAATATAGCTTTAAAATAATAAAAAGGAGTTAATTATATTTTAATTAAAATAAATTTAAAGCAATAAAAAGAAGCTAAAGCTATTATAATAGCTTTTAGGGAAAAGAATAGCCGAATTGCCGCAGCATATTCCCTACACCCAATAACAATGCTCTCGAAATGGATAAATTACTGAGACATCGCGCCAGTTGTGAAGCTTTGTTTAAGAGCCGTGGACATACACCCATGTCTCCAACGGAGTGAGATATTAGACCAGCGATATGGTATGATAGTGAGCTTGACATATCAACTATGGTATTTCCATTTATATAGACGATATGAGACTTAATGAAGCCATTACTGATGCAGTCTCAAGGAGGTAGTCTCTGAGGCTGTGCGCAGGGAAAGGTATTTTCACCTTCCAATGTCCAATACTCAAAGCCATACCATTGATGATCTGAGAAACACACCAAGACGATATCATGCCCTTCAAAATATGTGAATTTCTGAATATGATTCTTGTCTACCTAAGTATGCTGATTGAGAATCAGGAGAAGCTGGTGCAGGCCCTGCCCAAGTACGTCAGAGTCCAAAGAGGAGACTCTAGTAATGCTGACAGATGGAGTTCTGAGCGGACTCAACCATGACACGTAACTCGAAGACGTGTTTTCTTCCTGAAATCTGGGTCGATGGCAGTTGAGAGATTCAAGCACGTGTCAGCGGTGCCTCGAAAAGGCATGCACCTCCATGGGCAAGGTCGCCGACTTTGCCAGCAGCACCGATAAATGGGACTGTTGAAAACAATGAAATACAACAACCTTCTGGAGCTGTATGAAGAGGAATTGGCCCAGGCTGCGGGACCTGTGGCGGAAAATTTGTGCTTAAGCAGGTTCCAGGTCCGAGGCAGGTTCAGAAGCTGCTGCAACGGGTGACGGGGTGTTAGGACCAAGCAGCACCAATAGCGCTGAATTGCACTGTTATCTTTCCATGGGGTACAGATTCCAATGTCATGTCATACCTGTCCAGTATGCATGGGGCGTCCAAGCTTCCCTTCCATCCAGGCTTCCTTGGTACATTGGTACCTGCCTGCAATAACCATTTCCTTAGCAGGTACTTGCCAACCCAGTACAAAGTTCAACATTCATCTTTCCTACACTCTCACCCAGTCACGTCGCGTCTTGACACATTGGAGAGCTACAATTCATCGTGCAGATCATCGAACCCACGGTAAATTAGCATCCAACGCGTCTGAAGCTTGTCTGATTGAACTCGAGGTGCATCGATTCCATGCTGACAGTGTCGCGGACAGCAAGGACAGCTGGTTGGTGACATCGGCAACTGACTTCCAACCCATCATTGTGCGTTTCGACGGGAGCTCAAAACTCCGCCATGGCCCCTGCGATTGAGGAAGACTTGCTCAAAGTCTGCATGTCGCGCTGCGCAGGGCTCAAGAGCGATCTCAAACGCGTTCCCCAGCTCAAGAACCTTCGCTGGCAGAACAAAGCTCTTCATTCCTCCCTACGGAAGATGAACAAGGCATTGCGCCCAGACGACTCCGACTCCTTCAACATTGACGCAGCCAAGCACCCTGGCCTGAGTCTCTTGGCCGCATATCTGTTCAACTTGCGCAATACCTGTGGGTATTACGGAATCAACGACAAGACAACGTGGAGCCTGAAAGGCCAGCAGAAAGACTTGGCTTTAAATGCCATCAACAACCCCTTTGAACGTCTTGCGGAAATGCTGTCTTGTTTTGCGCAACAACTCAGGGTGATGCTTGCAGATAAAGACACGGACTGCAAGGAAAGGGCACAGAACTTTTGCGAGTGGGCCGAGTCCATGATTGAGCACTGGGATTTTTTCAAAAGAGAATTTGGAGCCGCGAGAGGAGTGGCGGCAGCAGCTTCTGCTACGAGCGAATCTCGTCATTGCAGCCTCGCCATGACAGTGCCTGAGAGCTCAGCCAACCTTTGCAACTGCAAGTTGGAAAGTTACCAGGAGTTGGAGAGAGCCCAAGTCTGGGACAGTATCCGTGACAAACTGGCCGCGGACGGGGTCGGGGACGATGCAATCGTGAAAATTGCGGATGACCTAAAGGCTTTCGTGCGAGACCTGGTCCGAGGTCAACGCCTCGAAGTCGTACCGAACAAGATCGAGTCGTCCTGCGATGCGGTAAATCTGAGCGAAATTACGGCGAGTGAGGAGCTCGGTGAAGTTCGTCATTTCTCAAAGGATCAAGCAGATCCTGAGGCCATCTCCTCAAAAGTCACGTCGGCACTCGACAGGATCGCCACAAACTTCCATCAGGTTGCAAATGAAGTCTTGACAGTTGCCTTGCAGGAAGGCGAAGACACGAAGATATTTCGCCAAGTTCTTGATGTGATTTATTTCACGGCCTGCCGCGATACTGCTCGTGCCAAAGTTTTGGCTAAACTGGCTAAGCACATCCAGGATCGTGCCACACCTCATATCCGGGAGCTGATGATGTCCAAGAAATGGGCCAAGGTGAAAGCTGAGGGTGGCGACAGCACCAACGCGCCTGGGCCCGTGACGAGCTGGTACTTGGGAAAATGTAAGAGGACATGGGAGACGGGCAAGATTGGGGGCAACAAGCTCAGCGCCGAGGACTTCGCGTTTGGCCTCCCGCGTTTCATAGGCGAGCTTGTCAAGTCCGGTGTCTTCGAACACTTTCGCGTTCACACCTATATCCGCGACAAGTGGAACCCCATGATGGAAAGGGATGAGTTCGTCGCTGTGTACCAGCTCCTCAAAACCACTGGCCGCATGTGCGAAGGGCAAAAAATGCGTGCCTGCTTCAAAAACATTGAAAGTCTCATCGAAAAGGAAGATACTCCAAGCTGCGTCAAAGCATTGGCACAAGAGCTCCACAACCTGAGGGAATCTGGCTGGAAGTCCAAGGAGTCAGAGGTGATCGACCAAGTTGAGGAGGAGATGAGGAAGAAGACGCAAGTCGCAGCTGTACCGGCCACATTGTCCGGTAAGCTTGCATGGCCGCTTGTGCTTGTGCTCATCATATTTGTGTTAATCAATTCCAGATTCAGAGACGGGTTCCCTGCCTATTACGACGCATGGATGTAAGCACTAGACGACGTGGATGTGCAACATCGCAACGACGAAATGGTTCTACGAATATGTGCGCGTCGGGGCTCAGCGCATGGTGGGGATGTGCGCCGGGCGGGCAAAGGTGAAGCAAGTTTCAGGAAGACATTTCATTGTGCGAGGCAAGCAAATGAAGGGTGTGCGTGACTGGCAGGGCTGATTCGCCATGGACAAACGATTGTTCAAATTGAGGTGGCGGTGGTTGCTGTCGTGTTGCCCGAAGTGCTAAACTTGGTTTGCATTGGACGAAGCAGACACAATCAGACCGGTCCCCGCATCGAGCTTGCGGTTGCAAAACTGGGCACCTAAGGTTTTCTAGCTTGGTCGATGTGGAAGGAAGGGCGCAAGGCACTCATGAAGTGTGGTCAGAAGCAGGCTTGGAAGACATCATTGATGTTTGTGAGTGACGGCTGCGATCCGGTCAGGCGTTTCAAGATGCCAAGAGACGCACCGGAAGTCGGGTGTGATGTTACTACTTGTAAAGGCGTTAGAACCTTCGTGCGGCAGTAGGCTCACTAAGCGGCTCCTGGCGTCGATCGACCTTTTTAGTGTCAATTCTGAATTGCTCTGACAGTCTGGGCGGGCCTTGGCGTGGTCAGGCAGGAGGGGAGACAAAAACGCCAGTATGCACCGCCAGTCAAACTTCCGGTGCTCGTCAACATAGAAGTACCAACCGACAACGTTGAACGGTGAGACGTTGGACGGCCATTCTGGCGTGTCAAGGTGTGCACATAACGGTGAAGCCTGTCTCATCAATGCCTCTTTTAGAACTCCGTGACAGTCTGACGTGTTGCGAAGGGGGCTGAGGAGCGGCCAGCAGGATTCAGGAGTTTAATATGTGTACCAGATCACAACCAACCAACCGGCCCGTCGGCCGTCGGGGCTCGGCATGTGAAGGAGCGCAAGGGCGTTACGCATCCCGTGAAACTGTGACCGTACTGCGGCTTGCGCGTCATCCCGCGAGGCGGCAGGGAGTTAGGTGCATGCACTGCCGGACCCACACCCACCCAACCAACCTCTGGGACTGCCTGCCCAGTCCACCAGTTCACCGTACCATCAGAGCCGTTACCGTATGCGTGCTGCGTGCTGCGTGCTGCGGATGCACATGCCAGCAGCCACATGCAGGTCCGGGGTGGGCCTTGAGCCCCCCCCAGCCCAGGCAGCTCAAGCCCACCTGGGCTTCGAGTGCCTAACATTGCACATTAAATCTGGGACCACCAATCTCTGCCCCGTGCAGCTGTGCAATCAGCATCGTCGTCGAATCCACATGGGGGATCCTTGGGACCAACACCGCCGCCGAAACATTACTTACGGCTTTTGCGCCCCGTCTGTCACGGCCTGCCCTCCTTTTCTGTCCATTCTCGTAGTCCGGCTCCTTCCTTGGGCCAGCTGCACCACTGCGCTACTTTTGTTTCGTCCTTGGCGTCGTAATGGTACTGGTGCTTCTTCAACATCAACCCCTTCCTTCTAATTATCCTTTCCAACCCCAACATCGAGCCACTCAATTGAGTATTGAGTCCCCATCGTGGACCGATTGCCCTTCTCGCGGCGTCAGCGCCCCATCGTCATGAGCCCCAGGCCATCGGACGAGGAGCGCATCGCTTTCCTCGAGGACACCTCCTTCGATGGCAAGTCGAGCGACGATGCCTTCGACGAGATCCTCCTAAAGACCCCTAGCCCGCCCCGGCGAGTACCCCAGCGCTTGAAGAAATGGCTGCGATCACGGCCACGCGTCTTCCGACGCCACGTCCTTCGACACCCCTTGCAGTCGCTGCTCGCGACCCTCAAGATCCTCATTATCGTCATCGTCGTGCTCTTCGTCGCAACCCCTATCCTAGCGCCCTCCTACACACGACTACCTCCGCACTACAGCGAGCTGCAGGCACGATGCCAGGACCCCGAAGCCCGACCCGGCTGTGCGAACCCGTTCCACGAGAAGATATTCATATCCGTTAGTTTATACGATAAGGGAGGGCATCTTGCAGGAGGGCGCTGGGGAGAGACGGTGCTGGAGCTTATACAGATGTTGGGACCCGAGCACACGTTCCTGAGCATCTACGAGAACGATAGCCCAGGCGGCGAGGAGGCGCTGCAGCAGTTCAAGAGCAAGGTGCCATGCGCGCACGAGATCGTGTTCGAGGCACATGTGCCGCTGACGGGCTTTGAGAACATTACCTTGCCGGACGGCACTGAGCGGATGAAGAGGCTGTCGTACCTGTCCGAGATACGGAACCGCGCGCTAAGGCCGCTAGATAGGTTCACTAGGAAGGAGTCCGGCGTGGTCGAGTTCGACAAGGTGCTGTTCCTGAACGACGTTGCGTTCCACCCAATCGATGCGATGCAGCTGCTGTTCAACACGAACCTGGGCCCCGACGGTCGATCCCAGTACCTGTCTGCGTGCGCTCTCGACTACAAAAACCCGTTCCTGTTCTATGACCTGTACGCACAGAGGGATGCGGAGGGATACTCTAATGGCGTACCAATCTTCCCGATCTTCACAACGGCAGGCAACGGGACGTCAAGGGCAGCCATGCTTGCACAGAGCGACGCTGTCCCGGTCACTTCTTGCTGGAGCGGAATGGTCGCCATGCAGGCCAAATACGTCCAGAACCTGAACGAGACTCTGCCAACCCCGGACTTCCAGGCCATCGGCGCCCACCAGATCAAACCCGACAGCCCGGAACCGGTCGAGGCGCCGGTGCGGTTCCGGTACGAACCCGAGGTCTTCTTCGACGCTTGCGAGTGCTGCCTGTTCCTGGCCGACGTCTCGACGGCGGCACGCCAGGACAACGCGGACGAGCAGGGGGTCTTCGTCAACCCGTACGTGCGCGTGGCCTACGAGGAGTCGACCCTCACATGGCTGTCGGTAATCAGGCGCTGGGAGAGGCTCTTTCCTATCCCGCACCGGATCGTCTCGTACTTCGCGGGTCTGCCCCGGAACAACCCGTACCGCGAGGTGCGCCAGGGCGAGCCGTTCGTCGAGGAGAGATGGAATGTCGGCGATAACGACTGGGAGCTGGTCAACCGCACGGGGCGGAGCGGGATGTTCTGCGCGGTGCGGGAGATGCAGGTGATCCAGGCCGAGGCGCGGACTGAGGATAGGAACTGGTATAATCTGCCCATGCCGGCCGGCCAGAGGCTCGACTTCCCCAGTTAGGAAGGGTCATGGTCGTCTATTGCCTGGGCCTGGCATCTTGTTTTCCTTACCCGTTGGCGTGGCTTCTTCGAAATTCCCAAGGGAAAAGTACGGCGTTCAGGATTGAATCATACCCCGGGGGGCTTTGAGGTGTTTCGGTCCCTTTTTGGTCCGTTTGTGCGGGAAGGCGCTGAGTTGATAGAATGCACAAAGAGAATGAGAATGCCAATGCTACCGTCTACTCCTCCTTGGCCACAACAGCTGGGACCCGCTGCCTGATATATGAGAACCCCAAGTGCGTTCCTGAGGTCTCGCCGCCCCTCCCCCGCGAATGGCGAATGGGGGGCTGGGCCTTATCCGGCGGCAAGCCGCTTTCGACAGACATCGAGGCGAGCCCCAGCCAATCGCCGGGGCCTGCCCTCCGGCCTGTTCCACCCCTTACCGCTGTTGTTAGGCAAGGGCGGCACAGAGGGCAGCCTTATCTGTCTGCACATTGCCGCGGGGTTCATAAATTAGCCCCCGTGGGCGGGAACCGTTCCGCATGCCAGCGACCGGCTCATTCTTTCTTTTCGTTAAATCTGGTTGTGGCTGCCCCGGTGGATGAAAATGACATTCCCGCCGGGCGAAGGGAATGAGAGAGTCGGCCTTTTCTGGGTGGAGAGAGGGGCATCCGCTCGCTTCACGGGGTGGGCTGGAACAGGGTCTTGCTCCGTGGCTCCTCTGCTGGGCCCTTGTAAGTTACTGCTTGGAGTGGGTTGTAGCCGGCTGTCAGCATATATTGGGAGTTCGCAGTTCAGGCAGGCAGCCTTGCCCCTCCATAACACAGCTTTCGCCAGCCCGATCTGTGGCCTTGGTGACATCGATCTTCTCATGGTTATGCAGGTTTGGCCAATGTACCTAGATCGGAATGGCCTCTGTCGTATCAACTGGCATCATGTCGATATTGGGCATTGCGTAGAAGGCCAAATGAAGTGCTGGGAATCAAGGTGGAATTAAAAAAGGTTGTCTCTGGTGATTATTTCGGGCCATATTCACGGCGTGTTGTGCTGCATTTGGGCAAAATGCCACTTAGGTGATATGTTTGGAATGGCAGATCAGACTGACATTTCCACACAAATGTGGTCACTGTCGAAACGGGACGTACAAGTCTTCAACGATGACTCGAATATGACCTTATTAGGAAGCATGACATGTTTGGATATTTGCTCTTCTGTGTCTACTAACATCTGGCCCGAGTTCAAACGGACTGTATTAGCTGTCACGCCGGCGCAGTGAGGTTGGGACGGATCGTTAATAGAACCACCGGATGATGTGAATATCAGCGGCGACATGTCAGAAGAGGCGGTGATCCTAAGGTCGACAATTTTCTCTAAGAGTTAGATCTGTTGAGTAAACAGGTTGGCTTCCAAACTGGAGAACACGCATGTTGGCCAAGCGACCGTTGAGACGTGGTGGCAGACACGTCAGAGCCACATAGCTTCCAGGATCCTACAGAATCAGCGGACAAGATGGCCAGACCTGGCGACGAGTGGCAGTCGACAGCAAAAAAAAGAGCGAGAGGGAAAAAACACGTCGCAGTGCAAGCAGGCCTGGCGTGACGCGCGCAGGGCTCGAGGAACCCGCTTTGAAGGGGCAAGGATGGGAGACTTGAACCCCGGAGGACCAGTCGACCAGCTTGCCAATTGACCTGGGACACGGTCTGCCTTGGTGGATTGCACGGCTGGGCCGCAGCCAAAAATATCCGGGATTTGATCGCAGCGGATAATCTGGTGAAAACAAAGCCGCACTTACTTACACCCACCCACACACAACTAGAACACGGTGAGGCGGGAGAAATAAACAACAGACACACAGAGATAGGGGCCGTGATGAACAGCGGCGAGAAAGCTGTTGCAATCGCGCCCGGCCAGCACATTATTGTTTTGTTCGTTTCCCGCCCGATGTTGTAGTCATTACCCACCTAGAGTAGGAGTTCCAGGGCCCAGTTACTAGACTGTTTGATTAGTCGTCAGCTGTATTAGTGTCGTCTGTAGATGGTGTGCTGCTTGTGACTCGCCGCCCGCTGGTTGCCAGGGCCGTGATAGCCCAACGAGGTGAGAGCGAGCGTGCCCAGGAGAACAGGAGAGCAAGGAGCCTGGCCACCCCCCTCCAATCGGTCACCCGCTCCTGCCCAACCCCATTTTGGCAAGCTTTGGAAGGGTCGAGTTGTTTTCCCTCGTTTCGCATCCGCACCCGCACACCCGCATCGCAACTGTCCGTCTCCTCTCCTCTCCTGTTGATCTTTTCCCTCCTCCCACAACACACCATTTAATTCTCCCATCGCAAAGCTCGAAATCATTGTCGCGAAGCATTCCCATTTCGAATCATCATATTTTCATCCCGCATTCCCTAACAAATCTCACACAGGTAAGCTCTGCAGGACAGCGTCTCCGCACGCGCGACCGCGCCTGTCGCATCTGAGTCGCATCGCGGCGCCACAGCTCTGTGCCGTCTGCCTGTCGCACCGCGCCGCCACGCTCCGTGGGCGCATTCCGCCTGCGTCTACCTTTCACCTCCTTCCTCGGCTGAACAATCCAGGAGTCGTTGCTAACGCGTCTCCGCCCCAGGTCTTCATTTCAAATCAGCTCGCAATGGCACGAGAGGGCACACGATCTGCTACTGGCAGCTCCACACCACGCGTCTTCCAGCAGGTCGACACAGCCCCTACTATCAAGAGGAAGCCTGCGACCAAGAAGGCCGGCGCGAAGCCCACGGGTGTCACGAAGAAGACCGCTGCCCCTAAGAAGGAGAGCAGTGTTGTCAAGAAGGTACGTTGCTGTTGGATGCCGCCGCGCCGGCGGATGTCCCGTCGCGTGCTGCGACCGGGTCGCGTCTCGCTAGTGTTTATTCTCTCCACATCTATCTGAGCCCGTGTTGCCTTGGAAAATTTGAATATATGCTGACAAGGTGGTGCAGGTCAAGGCTGCTGTCAAGAAGACCGAAGCCAAGGTCAAGAAGGCCACTACCAAGAAGACCGAGACCGTATGTCTGCCCAGCCGCACGCGTTTTCTCCTACTGTGTCACGCCCCCATAACTGACAGCCCACACAGAAGACAAAAGCCCCCAAGACGAAGAAGGCCGCCGTTGCCAAATAAACTGGCAACTGCGCCATGATGCATCGTACACATGCGACATATTGTTCCCCTCCGCTTTAGCAGCCGGTCTCTTTTCTCTTGGTCATGGTCAGAGCGTGGAGGCATCGTGTTTGCCGTCTGTTTTGCGCGCTCGATTTGCTCGTTGGGTTCGGTTTCGTGACTTCGCGAAAGCACATGCTAGTTGGACACGGCAGTTCTGGTTCTGGTATCTAATATTTGGTTGCAGCGCGTCCGGTCGGGGTATACTCTCTTGCTTTACCACAGCAGCACATTTGTGTATAGGATACCTTGCTCGCAGGTTTCATGGAACCGCGGTGAAGCTGCGTTGTCTATCTGATGGAAGCCATTCTCTGAGACTTCCCGCTTCACAAGCGCCGCGCAGTTAACGTAGGTTCTGTGAAAGGCCAATATGCTCGTCAAGCCGCATCTCTGCGTTTGCACCCCTGCCTGGCCGTAAGCTGCCAGCAAGGCTTGCTTCCGTGACCATTGGTGTGGTTTTATTCTATTCTGGCCTTCGGAGCAGTAATGTTTGACAATCATGTTCTGTGCCCCGAGTGCCCAAAGCAGAATATATATTTGTATAGGTCCAGTTTACACCCAGCCAGCAGCACAGGGACGATAAGCTCAGCACAAAGCTCCAGAGCGCGGGCTGCAGGCGGTCACTGCTCTGACGGCTGCAGCTGGTCCCTGCCGAGCCAATCGGGCTGGCACAGCAGGCGGGAGCTACCAAGGTTCCACTGGAGCTCCCAAAGTTCCAAGGTTCCCGGGTTTGGGCTGGCAGCTGGAGCTGGTGCGCCTCCCCCAAAGATTGCGGGCAGGCAGGAGCTTGGGGCCTGGGAACTTTCAAGGGTCGCGATCCAAGCGCGGCGCAATCGCGATTTCAGACCTGCAACATCACATCACGTCTCCGCCCGCTGCCTCTGACAATGCAAACCCATCACCGCCCAAAGTCCTAGCAACACCCCAATAATGCAACTTATCAAGCCTGCCTGGCTGAGCCATAGCGGTGAGGCCACTCAAACACAGACACGCGTGCATTCCTTCCGATACTGACGTTTTGGCGGGATGCGACAGGCGAACAGAAGGACTTCGAGGTTTACAGCTGCCATGTCTCCCCGGACGGCTCGAGGCTTGCAACGGCCGGCGGTGGTATGCGCGCGCGCCCAATTCCCCTCTCGCCCCTCCTTTCCGAGACAGAATCCTGACCCTGCGCAGATGGCCATGTCCGAGTCTGGTCCACCGAGTCGATATACCAGTCCGACGACCTCTCCTACTCCAAACCGCGCCAGCTCTGCCACATGAGCCACCACCTTGGCACGATTCACTCCGTCCGCTTCTCCCCAAACGGTCGCTACCTCGCCTCGGGCGCCGACGACAAGATCATCTGCATATACCACCTTGACACCAGTCCTCCGTCACATGCGGCTACGTTTGGTATGCGCGTCCGGGACAATTCGTTCGTTTGCTTAGCTGATCTCGTATGCGCCTGAACAGGTACCAATGAACCTCCACCGGTCGAGAACTGGAAGACCTACAAGCGCCTCGTCGGCCATGACAACGATGTTCAGGACCTCGCCTGGTCCCACGACAACTCCCTGCTGGTCTCGGTGGGATTGGACTCCAAGGTGGTGATATGGTCAGGGCACACGTTTGAGAAATTGAAGACCCTGGCCGTACACCAAAGCCACGTCAAGGGCATAACTTTCGACCCGGCCAACAAGTACTTCGCCACCGCGAGCGACGATCGAACGATCAAAATCTTCCGATTCACCTCCCCGGGGCCAAACGCGACGCACCACGACATGATCAACAACTTCGTCTTGGAGACGACGATATCGTCGCCTTTTAAGAGCTCGCCCTTGACGACGTACTTCAGGAGATGCTCTTGGTCCCCGGATGGCAACCACATCGCCGCGGCGAACGCCGTGAATGGGCCTGTTAGCTCGGTAGCGATCATCGAGCGCACGAGATGGGACAGTGAGATCAACCTGATCGGCCACGAGGGCCCGACTGAGGTCTGCATGTTCTCACCACGCTTGTTTTACACCCAAGCACCGGCCGCGGATGGCTCAACGAACGGCCAGGGAGGCGGCAACTTGGTCACGGTCATTGCTTCGGCGGGGCAGGACCGGACTCTCAGCATATGGAATACGAATACGTCTCGGCCATTGGTGATTATGCAAGACCTCGCCTCCAAGTCGATATCGGACCTTTCTTGGTCACCGGATGGCCAAAGCCTCTTCGCGTGCAGTTTGGATGGCAGCATTGTGTCTGTCAAGTTCGATACTGGCGAGCTTGGGTGGGTTGCAACGGCAGAGGAGAATGACAAGGCTCTTCAGAAGTATGGCGGTGGAAGGAAGGCAATGGGCATCGCAGAAGACGTAGATGGTCTGGCACTCGAGAATCACAGCAAAGCCGGCGAGCTGCGAGGCGCCGAATCAAGAATGGGCGCTCTGATGGGTGACTTCCAGCCAGCCAACAGAGAGCCGCCACCTGCACCTAACGGGGTGTCTACGAACGGGAATTCTGACACGGCAGACAACGCCAAGGAAAAGGAGAAGGAGAAGCCAGCAGAGGCGGACAAGACTGCGGAGAGGATCAAGGAGCTCAAATCACGCGTCACCATAACGAAGGACGGCAAGAAGCGAGTTGCGCCACTATTGATATCTTCCTCGGGCACTGGCACATCTTCATTACCACAAACACAGCTTATCGGATCCAAGACAGTTGCAGCACGGGACGACACACCACAAACGATCATGGACTTGACGAAACCGTTTGATGGTTTACCACCGGGCGGCGTCGCGGCGATGCTTTTGGGTAACAAGCGGAAAGCGGTCGCAGTCGAAGGGGAAGAAGATGAAGAACATGCACCGAAACGACTAGCAGGCCCAACGCCCATCATGGCCAACGGCATTGACGGTGTAGAGCCTGCTACGTTGCAACCACCACACCACGGCGTCGTACCGACACCCGAGTTCCTGCGGCCTGCGGTGATGAGTTCTGCTCTCTCGATTTCCCAAGTGAGACTCGCGATTCCAAAAGTACGCTCACATATACTGCGACCTTTGGAAAGGGGAGTACTGCAAGGCGAGACCAACCTGGAGGAAGCTGCCAAGGTGCCCGAGAATATAATATTTGAGGCCAAGAATCCGGTACAGGCAAGAGACCCCTCGCACGTCACTGCCTCCAAGAGAGGCGCCGTATTGTGGCAGGATTTCCTGTCCCGAGCAGTTCTGCTTGTGACTGGGACCAAGCACTTCTGGTCGGTAGCCTGCGAGGACGGAAGCCTGTACGCATGGACACCAGCGGGTCGCCGCCTGATCAATGCCATGATTCTGGAGTCACAGCCTGTCATTCTTGAGAGTCGAAATCACTGGCTTCTATGCATCACAGCTTGCGGATTGGCGTACGTCTGGAACATCAAGAACATGAGTTCCCCGCACCCGCCCGTATCGCTGGGTCCCATTCTCGAACTCGCCATCCACTCTCTACACCAACACGCTGCGACACCGGGGCCGGGAATCACATCCGCACACCTCAATTCAACAGGTCATATCGTCGTGACATTGACCAACGGCGATGGTTTCTACTATGCTCGCGAGATGTACACGTGGCAACGCCTTTCAG
Organism: Diaporthe sp. P3_1W; assembly: GCA_037177825.1. Classification (NCBI taxonomy): domain Eukaryota; kingdom Fungi; phylum Ascomycota; class Sordariomycetes; order Diaporthales; family Diaporthaceae; genus Diaporthe; species Diaporthe sp. P3_1W. The sequence goes on from JBAFXB010000008.1 coordinate 1,486,259, forward strand.
AATCCTGGTTCGCAGTGGGCTCTCAATACTGGAACAGTAACGACAGCTCCGTCAGTGCGCTGCAGTCCACGGCTGTCGGGCCCGTGTCCAAGCCAAAAGAAAAGACGGACGAGGGCGTCAACGTGTCGTCGGGAATAATACCATTCCTGGAGCGGCACACGACTACAGAGTTCCTACTCAAGGGTCGCGCGTACACGCTGCAGCGACTCATCAAGACCTTGCTGTCGAAGGAGGGCTTCGAGGGCTTCGAGAGCAGCGTCAGCATCGCGCACCTCGAAAACCGCATCGCTGGTGCCCTGCAGCTTGGCGCGAGGGAGGAGTTCAGGCTGTACCTGTTCATGTACGCTAAGCGCATCGGTGCCGAGGCGCTCAGGGGCAAGGTGGAGGAGCTACTGAACGGGCTGATGGGCGGGATCCTGAAGGACAAGGAGGAGGATAAGGAGGAGGGCTTCGGCTGGTTTGCCAAAGGGGACGAAATTTGCGGATGGGACCGCAAGGAGCTGCTGAAGGGGGTCGTCATGATTCTGGGTAAGTTTACTGTTTTCCCCTGAACTTGCTTTTCTACCGCCCGACATGTGATGTCAGCGATACATGATTTGTTCACCCTGCTAACCTTGGCGCGTGTACAGGCAAGTTCAGGGAGTTGCAGAGGCTCACCGTGCAGTACGCGCGTGTGCTCGAACTCACCGTTGAGCAAGACGGGGATGACGACGCCATGGCTGTGGAGACTACATGATGATGCGTGGTGTGTGCTCCTTCCCTCCCGTCGTATCCCCATGAGTGGCCGCTATCCCTAAGTCGTCTCCACGGGATGAGCGTTGCGCGGGTCTGTTTTCGGAGTTGCTGGTGGTGGTGATCGTCATCATTAAGGTCAAAAGTCGGGGCGTGCCCGGCCCAACATGGTGGGTATGGTGCACATGGATATTGAATCATTGTCATTGCCTGTTGAGTCTTGATGCCTGGGTGGCGGGTCGTCCGTGTTTGTATGCATTATAATGTTGTTGTTGCCGAGCAGACAAGGCTGCCCCCTGTGGAGCATGTAGGATTTAGGAATAAGTAGCTTCCAGGGGCAATACATGGTTCAAAATGCTGGTATTTATGTCACTCCATGATGCTGGGTATAATCTTCTCGATCCTAATTTTATCCATACATATCCAGTAATTATAAGGGAGTCTGCGGTACCACCCCAAGTTGGTAAAAGAAAACGGTGCAACTACGTCAGCACTCTAAATCATGGCGAGTTCTTAGGCGATTGTCAATTTCTTTTTGATTGCACGTTCGAGGAAGGTACTTGTATCCAGAGAAATACGGACTTTATTCTTAGTCCGTTCTAGAGTCCATGGCGGCTGTTGACAGCCAGCCCACTTGGTTGTGACCTGAACGGACTGCAACAGCAATCAACACATGTATCATCTAGGCATTTGTGTCACGAGGCCTTCAGTGTATACAAACGACCGAATTGTACCGTTGGCAAGCTCTCGCACCATCTGAACTAATGATACTCCATGCTGTTGATTGATGCGATGACGAGCCTACGTCAACTAGTATTATAAAGTTTTTTGACAGCGATACTCCATACCTAGGTATTGAGGAATGTATGTACGAGGGCGGAATACACTGACATATCGCACTTTGCTAAAAGGTGCCTGCCCCAAACAGAGTAAATATTCACCGGTGCTGCCTAAAATATGGTAGCTCCACCAGGTGCCTGATTTATTGTGCCAAATTCACATGGCTCCGGCTGGCGTGGAACCACAGTGAATCAGGGCCCAGAGATGATGTTTTGTACCGATTTGCCCCGAAGAAACAAAACGTCAAACAGACGAACGCAATTCAAGCCAAACTTCGTCTGTTTGTCCATTCTATATAAGGATCGTGCAGCCGCCCGGAGCTATTTGGTTTCTCAGTCTCCCGATATTCGTCATCCTCTTCCTTCGCAAGCATTCTCCCAACCAGCACGTCCCAAATCATGATGACGACAGAGGGCAAGAACAAAGACCCTTCAGAAATTACGAGCGATTCATTCCTTTCCGAAGCATCAATCGCGACCAAGACAGCGCTCGCCATTACATACCTTCAAGATCGCTCAGTCCCCTTCATCGCCGCGCAATCTCCTACCTGGGCCGCAGACACCGCAGCGTACAACCTCCGGTCACCGGCGACACCAGCTCTTCTTGTCTATGCTCGGACAGTCAAGCATGTCCAGGATGCGGTCGAGTGTGGCGTGGCAGTTGCCCTGAAGGTCAGTGCCCGCAGCGGTGGTCACTCATACACGTCTCTGGGACTCGGAGGAGAAAACGGCCACCTGGTCGTAGACCTGACCCACATGAACAGTATATCTGTCGATGAAAACACCCACGTCGCTACCATCGGGGCCGGCGCCCGCCTGGGAGATGTAGCCCGCGAGCTCTTCGACAACGGCGGGCGAGCAATCAGCCATGGCAGCTGCCCGTCCGTCGGCCTGTCCGGCCACGTACTGCACGGCGGATACGGCTGGGCGTCGCATAGCCACGGGCTGACCCTTGACTGGCTGGTCGGTGTCGACGTTGTGCTGGCGAACGGAACGCACGTCCACTGTTCCCAGAGTGAGACCTCTGACCTGTTCTGGGCGATCCGGGGTGCTGGCTCCAACTTCGGCATCGTCACTTCGTACGAGCTTGCGACTTTTGCGGCGCCCGCTGTTTCGGTTCCGTTCAGAGTGTCGCTGAATTGGGTGACTGAACGTCAGAAGATGGACGGGGTCACGGCCTTGGTCGAATTTGCTCGGGACATGCCTGCTGATCTGAACATGCGATGTAAGTGTTATCACAATACTTCCCTGCAAATTGTCTGGTAATTTCTCAACTTCTCGGTGTGCCCCTTTAGGGCTATCCTTCCTGGTAAACAATATGACTGATACAAGCTATTCAAGTGATGATACACGACGGGGGAGACTCCGCCCTGGACGGTGTGTACTACGGAAACACGAGTAATTTATCCAGAATCTTGAGCCCACTGCTCGAGAAACTCGGAGGTACATTGAAGATGCACCCCGGCACGTGGATCCAAGGCCTAGAACACTATGCCGAGAGAAATTGCTTGACTCCCAGCGCCAATGAGCACGGCAACTTCTATGCGACAAGTCTCACGCTGAAGGACCTCAGTGGCGACACACTGGCCCGTTTCGTCCGTTACTGGCACAGGGATGCCGTTGCCCTCAGCACAGGCGGCTGGTTTGTGCAGCTGGACATACACGGCGGTATCAACTCTGCAGTATCGGCTGTCCCAAACACCGCCACCGCTTATGCGCATCGCGACAAAATCTTTCTCATCCAGTTTTATCATTTCGCTGACAATGATAATCCATACTACCCAACAAGCGGCATTGATATTTTGAAGAACTGGGTCAAGGTCACCACTGCACCACTACAGGAGGATGACTATGGAATGTACATCAACTACAGCGACTCGCACCTGGACCGAGAAACAGCACAGAAATTATATTGGGCAGGCAATCTGGAACGCTTGAGGCTTTTCAAGAAGATGTATGACCCAGAAGAGCTGTTTTACTACCCTCAGTCGATCGAGCCCGCAGAGTCAAGATGAGCTCTGGGGGAGGTCGGAACGGAAGGGTCAAGCCACAACATCGCTGGGCCCAGGCCCAAGGGATGCTGGCGGCAAGGGACGGCACGTAACAAATTTTAAAAGACGTCCACTTACGAAATGCAATGTTGTCCACGTGATACGAGTGTGCCTGGAATGTGTGATCTAGGTTTTCCAGGGGCTCGATTCTTATGCCAACCGCGGAACAAGTCCGCAAAACCTGGGCGTGGTAGGTCTGTCATAAATCTCACTTTGACGACTCTTCAAATTTTGATCACTACTTTCTGCTTCATTTTGAACTAGAGACTGAATTCTCAGTGCTCTGATGGGCGTCCATATTAGTGAGGCGGGGCGTAATACCCCCAGCCACATTGGAAACTGGATTGTTGACGGAGGAGACACTTTTGTAAACTGAGAGTCGGAAATGGTGGCGTCGTGTATTTTCACAACCACACCCGGCTGCATTGAGACATGGCGAATTTGTCGCGGTGATATCAACCTTTTTTTCATTCCATTCAGACGCGCTGGTGACCTTGGTGGCAACTACATACACAACGTGCTTAAAACCATGGAGATCGCTATCCCCCGGTTTTCATCCCCTGTCGTCTGCACAATTCTATCATCTGACTGCCTTTCGTTCCACAATCGTTACTTAATTTTACAGTCACTCGTTCGAACCCAACTTCGGAGGCAGCATGGCCTTCTGGTTACTGCTATCCCTCTGGTGCCTGCTCGTCACGGGCAGGCACAGAGGCGCTGAGCTTGCTGTTAGAGACAACTCGGAGCGGGCCATCCAGGAATACTTCGTGGACTCCGCTGAACCATCTTACTGCTTTGAATTCACCTATGAGTATCTGGTGCTCGTGGGGGCACCAACAAACTACTGGCCTCTGCCTCCATATGGGTTTGTGTATTCATCCTCGGGAAGATCATTATGGAATCATAAGCTTATCATTCTGACAGGAACCCGACTGGTCTCCCAGGTCCAGAGACTACATTGGGTCCTGGACCAGGCTCCGGGACAGACCTACCACCAGGTGGTGCTTCCAACTTGCCAGGCGGCGGCGGCGGCGGTGGTGGTGGGGGAGGCATCACTACCGGGGGGCAGGGGAGTGCCACTCTTCCAGGCCAGAGCACAAGGCCAGGAGGCCCGGGCACAGGCACAGCAGGTCAAGGGACAGGTACAGCCACAGGCACAGCAGGCCAGGGCACAGGAACAGCAGACCAAGGCAACTTCACAACACTCCCCACGACTACGGGTTCTGGCTCCATCACTGGCCCCACACCAGCGCCCGCCCTCGATATCACCTCGCCGGCTGGTAGAAGCTTCACTATCAACCTGAGAATGTACCTGAGGGCTCCTACCGACACTTTCCTGTCCGCGACAACAGATCCACAGGTTTCCTGGGCAGTTCTCTCAGGCTCGGACTTGTCCATCAACGCTCCTGATGTTCTCTCAGAGTTTACCCTTGTTATCAGGATGCGTGCGGCAAATGCCCAAGGAGCACCATACGAAGTCGTACTCAATCTGAAGATAGAGCCTGTCGTCCGAGTGCCTGTATCACCCGACAACGACTTCTCGATCGACCTGACCAAATACCTGGATAATTCAGCAGACGCAGCGACCATCGTCACTGAGCCAAATGCGACGTGGGTGGGATACACCCGCCCGACTCAGCGCATTGCTGGACGCGTGCCTGCTGTGTATAACGAACCGAGGACGCTCATCACTGTCAATGTGATGGCTCAAAAGGGAGGAACCTACGTTCGATACTTCGGCCTCGTCCGTGCACCTGTGCCAGTGGTTCCATTGGTTCTGGGTGGCCAGTTATCGTTGCAATTGGTACCTTTCCTTCTTGCGTCTGAGGACGTCGTCTCATCTGTCAAGACCAATCCAAATTCTACTTGGGTCAGCTTCAACCCAGGCCCAAAGACCTTGTCTGGTACGGTACCAAGGACTCTGGACAACAGCTCGGTCATAATCACAGCTCTCGCTACCTCATTCACCCAAGGTCTCGATTATTCCTTCCAGCTCGAGCTTTATATCCAGGACAGCAGCAAGCCCGACACCGGCGTGCTGGTACCGGTCGTGGCATCGAACAACTTTACAATCATCACGTCGAAGTACTTCCCCGCGTCCGTTCGACTGTCAGCCATCACCACCGTTCCCCAGGTAAGCTGGATCAGCTTCGACCCCGCCAAAAGCACTGTCAGTGGGAAAGTGCCAGACCTAGTGGCCGGAACGGTCGTGAGACTCACGGTCAATGCTTCATCTGCCGCCACTCCAGGGAGTGAAGCTGCTACTTACTCCAAGCTCTTCAACCTGGAGGTACAGCTCAACGATGTTCCGAAATTCAACGTGACGCTGGGAGCCCAGTTCGGAATTGATATTGGGGCGATTCTGTTGAGCCCACCAGGTGACTACCTCACGTCGATCTCAACACTACCTATCTCGAACTGGGTGTCCCTCGGGACCAACGGCAAGACCATTGGCGGCGTTGTTCCGCTCACCCTTCCAGCTGGCACCAGCGTTGCTGTCGCCGGTACTGCGTTCAACCCCAGCCTGGACTCTTCCTACAACAAGGACTTCAGTCTCGAAATCGGGGCTGGTTATTCTATAACAGTGCCTGTGCTCATCGGGGGCGACTTCCAGATCAATCTTACGGATTATCTGCGAAGCAATGATGATACCGTGAAGTTCACTACCAGCCCGCCTGTCGACTGGGTGAGGCTTAGCCCTACGCCCCCGCCGTCCTTGATCGGTACAGTGCCCGCTGGGTATGATGGGAACGAAGTCAACATAACCATCCTTGCTACGTCTCGGTCGAATGGGTTCACTTACACGATCCTGGCGAACATCCAGATGTTCACCAATGAGGCAAAGGTAGAGATCTTCCAAGCAGATATATTGACAATCGATTTGAGACCCCTACTCAAGACCCCCGAGGATCTGGTCGAGTCCATTCAGAAGTTCCCAGTAGCCGACTGGCTCGAGCTCAACGCTGAAAACAGGTCTGTCTCCGGCACCGTTCCTCTGAACCAACCAGCTGGGTCATCTGTAAACATCACGGTCAATGGTCTCTCCCTCCAGGAGCCTTCAGCCAGTATCGGACGCCTGCGAGGGGGGATGAGGGCTATCAGTCCTCGGCAACTGCGCCTGTATTTCCCGTACTCGGTGCTGGTCAGCGTCAAGATTTTCGATCGTCCCGTGGTGAGCTCCTCTACCACCCGGTCAGCCACCGTGTCGTTGTCGAGCCAGCCTCCGAGATCGACACCACCCCAGTCGACCGGGCCAGATGGCGTGTCATCGGGACCAACCCAGCCAACGATGAGTGGCGGCAGCGACAGCTCTGCACCCCCAGCGACCCAGCCTTCTGCGGCCACCTTCTCCAGCGATGGAGAGAGCGGCTCGCCTAGCACGCCTGTCTTTCCTTCGAGCAGTGGAGGCGAAGGCCCGACATCCTCCAACGACGGCGGCCAGGAGCCGACGAGTACAGAGGCTACTCCAAACCCTTCCGAGTCGAATGCCTCGCCATCGGAGACTGGAGGTCCTTCGTCGGACGGCGGGCAACAGGAGCCGACAAGCACTATGTCTGGTTTTATCCCGGACCCAAGCTCCCAGCCCCCGAGCTCAAGCCCGGGCTCAGCAGGCCCTCCGCTATCGTCGACGCCCGCGTTGTCGACTTTCGTGCCCAGCCAGTCTGTCGTGGGGCCATCGTTCAGCCCATCCCTCCCACCAGGGCAGTCAGCAAGCTCGCGTAGTGTCTCGTCTCAGTCGGGCACATCCCCTGTGGTCAACCCGCCGTCATCAGGAGGGCAGAGCCCAACGTCTGCAGGACAGAGCCCATCGCCAGCAGCAACGACCCGCGCGGGCTCTTCGGTCACAGTCCCCTCAGTTTCTTCACCAATTATCCAAAGCTCCACGAACATCGTCCTGCCGACCTCAGGAGCCATGTCATCCCCTGGTGTTCAGTCCAGCCCTGGCGGCCAGTCTCTGTCGAGCGCTCCTGGGACATCCTCCCGAGGGGCCAGCACTTCGGTTGCGGGCTCTCAATCACCCACCACCCAGGGAACCTTGCCAATATCGAGTTCACCCAGCCAGTCTGTCGGCCCGTCTCAGGGAACTCCCTCAGCAAGCCCATCCCAGGGAACATCCTCAGCACCGAACCCGTCAACCCAGTCTGTCAGCCCGTCCCAGGGAACCCCGCCAGCATCGAGTCCCCCCAGCCAGTCAAGCCCAACCAGCCAGTCGAGTCTACCTAGCCAGTCAATCAGCCCATCGCAGGCATCTGCCTCGGCACCGAGCCCATCAAGCCAGTCAGCCAGCGATTCGCAAAGCCCCCAGAGCCAGCCCAGCAGCGTTAGCAACGTCCCATCAACGGGTGTGGCTACCTCCCAGTCTTCAAGCGGCGGTCCGGTGCTGCCGACTTCTGTGTCGACGAGTGCTCAACAGACCCCATCACCCATGCCTACCGTATCGACGAGTGGTCAACAGACCTCATCACTTGCGTCTACCGTATCCACGACTTCGCAGCAGACCCCATCGCTTGTGCCTACCGTATCGTCGAGTGGTCAACAGACACCGTCGCTCGTGTCTAGTGTATCAACGAGTGCTCAACAAACACCGTCACTTGCGTCTAGTGTATCGACGAGTGCTCAGCAAACCCCATCGCTCGCATCTACCATATCAACGACTTCTCAGCAGACTCAATCACTCGTGTCTACCGTGTCGACGAGTGGTCTGCTTGGATCGTCCTCTTCTGCGCCGTCCTCATCTGTGCCGACCACATCTGTGCCAACCACTTCGGTATCTGCGCTTGTATCGTCCTCGTCAGTGTCCACGTCGCTAGTGTCAACATCTTCCGGGGCTGCCACCAGCAGCAGCAGTGTCTCTCCAACAGGCTCGGCCAGCACAGGCACACCCACTAGCTCCGCCTCGTCAGCGTCAACATCGTCCCGAGCTCAGACCAGCAGCAGTAGTGTGTCCCCGACAAGCTCGGCCAGCACAGGGACACCCGCCAGCTCTACCTCGTCAGTGTCGACGTCGCCTCAAGCTTCAACAAGCAGCAGCAGCGTGTCGCCTACCAACAGCATTAGTACGTCTCCCACCAGCAGTATTAGTACATCTCCTACAAGCAGCATCAGTGTATCTTCTAGAAGCAGCAGCAGTATATCTTCAAGTAGCAGCATTAGTGTGTCGCCAACCACTAGTGTCAGTGGAACCCCCAGCACCAGCAGCATTAGTGTGTCTCCGACTACCAGCATCAGTGTGTCTCCCACGACCAGTATCAGTGTGTCTCCAACCACCAGTGTCAGTGGAACTCCCAGCACGAGCAGCGTCAGTGGGTCTCCCAGCACGAGCAGCGTCAGTGGAACCCCCAGCACAAGCAGCGTCAGTGGGACTCCTAGCACCAGCAGCATTA